>CM051837.1:5000000-6250000 GCA_028451465.1 Erethizon dorsatum | reverse complement strand
CTTCACATGAACTTTTAGCCTGTGGGAGTTTAGGTTCTCCTAGCTCACATGAGAAAGCAAATTATGTTAGTTTTCTTTTTTTTTAATTGTAAAACAATTGGAGTTCGAGGAGGGATGGGTGGGTGTGGACCATGAGTCCAGCACCTAGCTTTATCGAACCTGCTGAGGTGAGGGGTCAGCTCTCTCTTATTTCGTTTTCCATTGCCAGCACAGTATCTGGTACATACTACTGGTTTACTAATTTGTTGAATAAATAGCAATTGTTAATTGGCTGTGGTGGCACACTCTGGGAAGCTGAGGCAAGAGGACTACAAGTTCGAACCCAGTCTGGGCAAATTAGTGACTTCACAAGATCCTGTCTCAAAATAAAAAATTAAAAAAGGAGAGGGACTGGGAATATAAGTCAGTAAATATAAATCCCCAGTCTCACCCCCTCTACACACATGATGGTTGAATAAATAGAAATTCCATTCCTCTCTCTGTTCCCTTATTCTACTCTAGGAGCTTCATAAAATCCCCTTGGAAGATTCCGCCCCTTTCACCTCTGCGAGGGGAGCTGAGGGAGTGCTGAGGCATTTCTTGTGTGTAGCAGTCTCTCCTGCCCCCACCCCCGTCCCGTGCCCTGGGGAAGTGGAACTGGAGGAGGAGGAATTGGGTTCCTCTCAGCGACCCCTCTCCCTTCCATGACCACCAGTGAGGGTTCATGCTGACAATGGCCTTAGTGCCAGAGACTTGGGGATGTCGGGAACACCTGACGAGACTCAAGTGAGACCCTTTCTTGTCCAGCGTGGTCCTGTAGCTTTCGTTTTGGGGCCGGGGGTTGAACCTGGAAGCTGAGAGGCACTTTGGTTACCCAACGAGCGTGGCCTAGTCTCCTTCCCTGTCCTCCTAGGGGCGGCGAATCTTCTTCTGGGCCGTCAGTGGACTTGTGCCCAGCCCTGGTTATCCTGGACATTTCCAGACTAATTCTTCCACCTCTATATTCTGGCCACTGCAGGGCAGGGATGCCGTTTGCCTAGCCAGAAAGCAACCTTCCTGGCTCACCCCTGGCACTTTCTGAGCTTGTCACCCGGACCCGATAACAAGAGACAAGAATTGTTGCTGTGGAACTCGTGGGACAGGGAGCTTTGGTGGATGAGAGAGAGGACCAAGATTATGTGACAGACAGGCTCCTGTGGCCACTAGAAGCTCTGTGACTTCCCTGATGACTTGCAGACAAGCCCGGGAGATGGCTGGCTGGAGACTGGCAGGGCCACGTGGCCTGGATTGGGGTAGACCAGGGACACCAGGCTCTCTGCTGCTGGAATACTTGCAGCAAGAGCACTCGTTTCTGAAACCAGATACCTTATGACAACCAGCTCTTGGCTCTCTGTTTATAAATGACGGAGGCAGCCGGTCCCAGGAGAGGACGACCTGACACAGGAATTAAAACAACTGTGTGTCCAGGCCAGCCCAAAGGCTGTGAGTCGGAGAAAAAGTCTTCCTAGGGCTCTTAGCCGCGTCTCTGTGGAGCACGTTTTGAGCCCACAGATGCCCTGCACTTATTTTCTCCTCTACTCTACCAAAATTTTTATTATTTTTTCAAAGAACTTTCAAACTACATTAATTATACTTTTTAAAACTTTGTGACTTTGGCAAGTAAGCTGGACAATTATTTTTACTCCCAGGTTGCAGGGAGGGAACAGAAAGAGCAGGCATGATGAGCAAAAGCCCCGCCAGGGGTTAATGCGCTGTCATAAGCACGAAGGGCTCCTGATGCAGCCGCAGTCTTTCCAGGGACCCCGCATCCCTGTGTAGGCCAAGGGCAGCGCCTGCTGCTTCCTTTCCAGTGTGTACCAAGCGCTTCAGGTCTGGTACCACTTAACCCACTGAGGGTCCCTGGAGGTGGGGTGGGGTGTCCACGTCACAGACTCGGCCCTGAGGCTCCCACGCAACTGGAGCAATTCGTCCAAGGCAGAAAGTGACAGTGCTGAGATTTTACTCCAGGTGTCGAAACTCCTCACGTGCTCGTCGTGGGTCATTCGGAGACCTGGGAAGTCCCTCTCAGATCCCTCTCAGCACCTGAGCAGAGTGGGGTGGCTCCTGGCCTCGGCTCTGCTGGGAGCCCTCGATGGGGCTCGCGGGCACCTTTCCGAGTCTCCCTGGCTCCGGCTCCTTGAGCTCCTGGGATGAGATCTGCTGAGCTGGCTGGAGAAATGCAAACAATGGACTTTGACTTTCTGAAGCCACTTTGCAGTTTAGTGATTTATTATTCTGTAAAGACAGAGGAGAATAAAAACAATTTGGGAACAAGTGACTTTCCAAGGAGAAGGGGGACCAGTCCGTGCTGTGTCGTTTATTTACACAGGAGGGCAGATGGAATTCCTCTCCTGAAGGCCCTGGGCAAGGGCCCCTGATCCTCTGAATTCCTCCTCTGTCTTGTCACAAGGCAGGGTGTCTTGTAAAATGAAGAAAGGGCTTCAGTGTCCACCGCCCACTCCCCATCCCCTCGCTCTTCCCCACATCCAGGAGCCCGTGCATCAGAAAGCAAAGGCCACCGCCTCTCCTGCAGACCTCCCTGCGAGGCATTCCAACAGTCAGAGGGTTTCTGCCAGCCCCTGACTTCAAGCTTTCATTTATGAAACACTTACCAAGCATTCTATTTGTGAGTTAGTATGTTATGCACACATGTATATTTATATATGCACACACCTAGTGTGTATATATGTATACACATACAGAAGCCAATATTATATACAAATAATAATAAAGATGCTTAGTTAATATTTCCTGATACTGTCTATGCCCCCAGAAAGCCTTTTTAAAAATTTAGGTTATAACTAATCTCATCCTTATACTGTCCCTATGAGGTAGATATTTCTAATCCTCCATTTACAGATTACCAAGTTTCCCCAAAAGTAAGACCTAGCTGGAAAATAATCAGCCTTGAAAACTAGAGATCAAAAACGCCAGCCCAACCAGCCCTTCCTTTGCCTCACCTGCCATCACTATTCTCTTGCTCAGTGTCTACTCTGCAAGGCAAGTAAGGCAAGGATAGGCTGCTTGTTTTTGATCTCTAGTTTGCAAGGCTGATTATTTTATGGCTAGATCTTATTTTCTGGGAAGGAGGGAGGATTATGGGGCACACAGAGATAAAACAACCTGGCCAACATGTAGGGTTGAGGCCAGTCTGCCTGACAACCATGAGTCTGTCACACATCGGAGGATCCCATCTCCACAAAGACAAGGAAGCCTGATGCTATAAGCTTGGATTGAGTGTCCCCAAAGAGTTAACGAACCGGTTGCCAGGGAGATGCAACTGGGAGGTTGTGGAACTCTGATTAACAGCTGAGTGAGGTAGAAATATTATAGGCAATCACATAGGGCTAGGCCCTCAAGAAAGTCAATACAAAGATTAAAATACATTACAACTGTGGCCAGAGGCACATCTGTTGGAGGCCAGGCCTCAAGATAAAGATGGAATAACCAGGCCTACCTACCTCCCCTAGGGATAAGATTAGTGGTATCACCTGGTCCAATAAAGTCTAGATAGACATCAGTCACCTTGGTGGGTGACCAAGACCCCCCAGACCCATCCCTTCCTGAAAAGACTTTGTCCTTTCCATGTGCACTTGCTATGTGACATCTTCCCCATTGGATCAATATTACCTAAGGGGCTAAACTTGTAACCTTATTGGTTGATTATAGTTTTATCCCACATTGTACCCACCTTGTGATTCTGTACCTGCCCCATGATTTTGCTCTATAAAACTTCTTCTTGAAAGTGGAGTTCGTGGCAACCCACTCGGGTCCCCTACTGTCTCTCTCAGGAGCTGTTTCTCTCTCAAAATTTCCTACTTTTTTTTTTTTGGGTATCAGGAATCGAACTCAGTACCTTATGCTTGCCAGGCAGGTGCTTGTGCCACTGAGCTATATCCCTGGCCCAAATTTCCCTTTTTTTTTTTTTTTTTTGTTAATGTGGATACCAGGAGTCGACCTCAGGACCTCCAGCTTGCCGGGCAAGCACTTGTGTCGCTGAGCGATATCACTGGCCCTTTTTTTCTTTTATGTGGGTTCCGGGAGTTGACCTCAGGACCTCTTGCTTGCCAGGCAAGTGCTTATGCCGCTGAGCCATCTCACCGGCCCCCAAATTTCCTGCTCTTAACCTCTGTTCCTTAGAATTCATTCTTCAATTTTGGGGAACATGAACTCAGTGTACTAGACATCTAACAGGTTGGGAGTTACATTTATTTCCCCTATAAAATATGAAGGTCCTATATCAGAACCTTCCAGAGGTGGCGCCTCGTGGGAGGTCCTCAGTCATTGGGACTGTGCCCCTGAGGTGGACGGTGGGACACCAGTGCCTTCCTCTTTTTCTTTGCTCCCTGGCTCATGATATAAACAGTGTTTTGCTCTTTCACTTGCCCCGTCCTTGATGTGCTGCCTTGTCACCGGTCCAAAGCAATGGGGCCAGCCAAACCTCCAAGACCGAAAGCCAAAATGAACTTTTTCTACTTAAAAGTTGATGATCCCAGGGTATTTTTTTGTAGTGATGGAAAGCTGGAAGGCCTCACAAGCAGAAGAGGTATGCACAAATGTCTGGGAGTGCAGTGGTGGGTGAGCCATCTGCCTGCAAGACGCTGGTGGGGAGACGCTTTCACTGGGGAGGGAGCCTGTGAACTGAGAGCTCATCTCAGACTTGAAGATAATTACTGTCCTACCAGTGTGACCACTGTGCTCAGAGTCTCCCATGGGACTGGAGGAATGACAATGACAGCCACGTAGCCTCAGCAATGGTAGCAATAATCTTATCTGTCCGTCCGTCCATCTGTTCTTTCTTTCTTGATTTCCTTCTCTTTCAGTACTGGGGATTGAACCCAGGGCCTTTGCACTGAACTACTAAGCCTTTTAAAATTTTAAAATTTTTATTTATTTATTTTTTTGGTACTGGGAATTGAACTCAGGACCTTGTGCTTGCCAGGCAGGCGCTGTGCCACTGAGCTATATTCCCAGCCCAAAAGTTTTTGAGACAGCCTCTTGCTAAATCACTAAGCTGCCCAGGCTGCGCTTGAACTTGCAGTCCTCCTGCTTCAGCCTCTCAGAGCACTGGGACTAGAGGTATGTACCACCACAACCTGTTGTTGGTAGTAATCTTGATGCAATGCTTAAATGCCCAGAGCTGTGGCAGGGACCCACAAGATCTGCATGTCTCCTTGATAACAGAAGCCTAAGCTTTTAAGGGCCACTCTGTACTGGCTGCAGTCTGTGTTGTTTTTTAAATCACTCCACAATTTTGGAGGCAGCTCTTATCCTTCTCCTTATGCAGACGAGGAAACTCAGGCTCACACATGTCATGTAACTTGTGATCATCATGGCCTGGTTAGGATGGGGCTGCATTTGAATCCAGCTTGAGTGAACTTCCTGCTTTATCTTGTTACCATTTTTTTTTTTTATGTAGGTACCAGGAGTCGAACTCAGGACCTTGTGTTTGCCAAGCAGGCACTTAAGCCGCTGAGCTATCTCACCGGCCCTTGTTACCATTTTTAATGAATATCTTTCTAAAATATGCTTCCCCTCTGCCTTCTTTAGAAAGTGGCACAACCCAGTTCCATTTTTCCTTGTCAACTCGAGGCCGTCACTGCGAACACAAGGCATCGTCTGAGGTGTGCTTGCGCACAGAGAAAAGGCCCTCGTCGCAGGCTTGAGCAGTCACTGACTTGGCCTGATCTGCTCTGCTGCTCTCTCTACCTCCCCAGAGGTGCTTTCAGGGATTATTAAGTTTTATGAGGTGATGGGGTTTTATAGTCCTATAAATAGCTCAGGCTGTTCTGTCCTCAGAACTGGTGTTTTCTTCCAGAGTCTCACCTTGCGATCTTCTTTGTTCTCTGTCATCACTTGTTGAAGCCAGGTGCCTGTACATCTATTTCCGTAACCCTCACCCATCCCAACTAGTTTTTGCCTACTTTCTGTCTGGGATTTATGGTGGAAAGCAATAGAGGTTGCCCAAGGAAGCCAAAGATTGTGTCTAAATAAATCAGGCATGATTCTCAGAGGCTCTGAGACCGCTCTTCAGATTGGGCTGGTCCCATCCAACAGCGCTGTGTCACAGGTTGAGGGAGTGGGTGTCTCATAGTTTGACTCACATAGACTCACACGGACTCCTTAACGTGGTTTAGAAACCAGGACTTTTTCTTGCTTAGCTTCCTGCCTGTCCTACTGGGTTAATTTGCAACATGGTGACAAGGGTCAGACACTTGTAGCTGTCACCTTTGACTTCCGCTGGGCCTATCAGGTGAGGTAGGGTTGAAAAGATCTTTGGAAGCAGGGTCAATAAATTCAAAGAGCCCTCAAATGACTTCCTTGGCTCACAGACCCTGAGACAGCTTTCTGGGATATCAAAGGCCTTTGAAAATGTTTTGTTTTGTTTTTGTGGAGGACACCAAAACTGAAAATTATTATAGCCCCTTCACATCTTAGCAGTCATTAATTCATCATTCTTTCATCCATCTGTATGCCAGGTATCAAGTAGCCTGGCCTTTAAGATTCAAATAAATGGGCCGGTGAGATGGCTCAGCGGCATAAGCGCCTGCCTGGCAAGCGCGAGGGCCCGAGTTCGACTCCCAGAACCCACATACGAAAAAAGGGCCGGTGATATTGCTCAGCAGCACGGGTGCCTGCTGGCGTGCGAGGTCCTGAGGTCGACCCCCCGGTACCCACAAAAAAAAAAAAAAAAGATTCAAATAAATAGCCTCAACCCCATCTCAGCCTCTTCCCCTCACTCCTATTTTCCCATGGATTTGGGTGAGGGGAGCTTGAATTTCTTCTCTTTTCCTTGGGATCTGAGCACTGGTTCTGCAAAATTACACTGGTTCTGTGGATGCCCCAAGCCTCTCTCTGGCTTCATCCTTAATATAAACACAACTGCATCTCTGTGACCTCCCATCCCCCGCTCAGGTTGTCTGAGGGTGCAGCAGCCTTTGGTGAAGACTGGGGACAACAGTGGGAGATGGTTCCATCGCCCACCACCAACCACAGGAGTAAACACTAAACTGCCTGTCCTAAAACTTCCCTTGCCATTTCTACTTACTCAGATTTCCACTGGGTTTATTGGCTTTCTCTCCTTTTCTTCCCTTGTCCCAAATTCCAGTGTATTTTTTAGGCTGAGCAAAGAGTTCTGTTCTCTCCAGCCCCCATCTTGCCAAATAATGTTTTGTCCTTCCATTACATATTCATTCATTCATTCATTTATTCATTTATTCATTCATTCATCTGTTAGACACTGATTAAGCAGTATCTACTATGAGGCACCATGCCAAGCGCTGCTGAGGATACGAAGATGGACTAGACATTTATCCTGAGCCCGCACTGCTGGCAATCCAGTACCGCAGACAAGATACATTCTGGGGCCGGTGAGATGGCTCAGTGGCATGAGCGCCTGCCTGGCAAGCACGAGGGCCCGAGTTCGACTCCCGGATCCCACATACGAGAAAAGGGCTGGTGATATCACTCAGAGGCATGGGTGCCTGCTGGCGCATGAGGTCCTGAGGTCAACCCCCGGTACCCACAAAAACAAAACAAAACAAAACAAAACAAAAAAAAAACATTCTGGATAGCCAGAACCTTAGTTACAATGTGCTAAGAAATCTAAGTGCGTGGGAAGGGAGGCCATGCTGTAGAGAACCAGATGAACCTGGCTCTGAAGGGCTTCTCAGATCCCTCCTGGAAGAGGTGGGGCAGAGGCCT
Organism: Erethizon dorsatum; assembly: GCA_028451465.1. Classification (NCBI taxonomy): domain Eukaryota; kingdom Metazoa; phylum Chordata; class Mammalia; order Rodentia; family Erethizontidae; genus Erethizon; species Erethizon dorsatum. The sequence continues at coordinate 6,242,278 of CM051837.1, read as the reverse complement.
GATGTCTGAGGTCCAAAGGGACTAAGGGGTGGCAGGAAGGACCTGGGTACCAGAGTTACAGTAAGCAGAGAAGAGATCAGGCACCTGAAGTCCCTAGATCAATCTTTCTTCCTCCTTTCCTCCACCTTCAAATCCTGACTGTCTTATCAGGCTGGGCTACAGCACAGATAAGAAGGGAAGTGGCCTCTGCCCCAAGCAGCATGACTTAAACCTCTTGGCTGCTTTGATAATAGTGATGGCCAAGGTCACATGTCTAATTCTCTGCACGTAACTGTTAGAGGAAGTGTCTGGCACACAGTAGGTGCTTAACGCCCATCTGCTAAATGAATAGATGGTAAAGAGCAATGACAGTGGATGGGTGTCGTGAGTGAGCTATGCCATTAATAGACTGACATGTTTGTGTCTTTCCTCAATGTCAGGATTGTTGAGTATCAGTGGGCACAAGTTCCATCAGTTTCATCAATCTGACTTCACTGAGCATTCAGATTTCACTTGGAGTCCTGACTACAGCAATTCCAAGTGCTTTGTTTCATTCTAATCTTAATTACTAATAGCTATTAACATTCAAATCACACATCACACATCACACATCACACAATTATACATAGGTTATGGGAGCTGAAAGGGGGATTTAAAGAGGCGAAGCCCAGAGTCAGTGCAGGCGGTCAGGCATTAGGTCAAAGAACCCGGCGCCAGAGTATAAGCCCCTTATACAAATAGAGGAGTCGCAGGGAGAAACGAGACAAATCACTGACTTCTAATAACATTGAAGCTATAAGAATTATAGGAAAGAAACTTAATATCCTATTAAAAGTCTTAAGTAAGAGCTGAACAAATAGAAAGATACCCCATATTCTTGGCTAGAAAGTTTAATATAATAAAATATAGTACAAGTCAAGTTAGAATCTCCATGGCGCCTATGTCTTCTGAAAGACAAGACTAGAGAGCTCTGCATGATATGAAAATGCCCCACAGAGCCTCTGCACCAAAGCTAGCATAGTACCAGGACAGAATTAGGTGAACAGAACGCTGGGACGAAAGGGAACGCTCCAGAAGAGGCACGCTGTCTGTGTGACTGGGATATATGACAAAGGGGTTATTTCATTTCTGTTGAAATGCATACTGGCTATCTGTCTGGAAGAGATAAAGCTGACCTCCTCAATCACTGCATTTATAAATAAATTCTGGATTAATTAAAGACCTAAATGTAAAAAAAAAAACAAAACAAAACATTAAAATCTTGGAAAGCTATGTATACTCTAGGGGAATGGCGGTACCATACCTTTTAAACTAAGACAGTAAACCAAAGCTATAAATGAAGTGACAGACATGTGTGGCTACATTTAATTAGAAACAAATGTATGAAAAAAATACTGTAAACGAGATGTTAAATTTGGAGAAGAGGTTGCATCACATATGATAGGTGAAAGATTAAACCTATAATGAAATTCTGAATAAAATGAGCATTTTGGTGAAAAACAGAAGAACAAACAAATTCAAGTAGAAAAATAGAAAAGAAAATCTAAATGATTACTAAATGTACAAAAGACTCAGTATTAATGTAGAAACTGCAAAATAAATAATGAGATACTGCATATAGAGGGAATTGGGAAATGGTGAGAGCTTTGACTAATATGAAGGGAAATTTAAATTGTCAACTTTGGAATTTTTTTTTTTTAGGATAAGAAAGCAATCTGAAATATTTGTTACAAGTTAAGAGCGCACCTAACCCCTGACCCAGCAACCTCACTGCGGCGCCTGTGTCTTGTAGACGTGACGGCCTTGGCGTGGAAGGCCTGGCCATCTGAGAGTGTTGATGGCAGCCTGGGCTCCAGGCAGCACAGTTATATAAATACTGTCCTCGAGTGCTTATCAGTGCCCTAGCATTGGCTGACACACGTGCGTAGTGGCTAAACACAGGGAACAAGGCCACGGTCTCTTAGTGGACAAATGAGTGAACGAGCAGGGTGGACACATGGCATATCGGGCAGTCATTAAAAAGAGTGCGTCACATCTATTCTGACTGACTTGTAGGGATGGATGGATTCAGTGAAATAAGAAACGCACGGTGCAGAGAAATGTGTACAGCAAGATCTGTTTGTGTGAAATGTACTATACCCCATGTTTGGATAAGCATGAAAAAGGGTATTAGAGGATACACATCGAGGAGAATGGGGGATAAGGCCAACCGACCAGACCAGAACAGACCAGAGAAGTCTAGATCAGTCTTGATTTGTAGAGACCAGACCAAACCAGAGCAGCCCAGATCAGACCAAACCAATCCAGGCCAGACCAAACCAGTCTATTCACTATTCACATGTCCACAGTTAAGCAACGTGAATGACTACTTGAATGTTAAAATGGTGTGAGTGTGTAAGCATGTGTGTGTTTGTGTAGATGTATATGATGATAGATACAATGATGATAGTCACTAAATTATTGGTGGTAATAGTTCAGTGGGGTGGGACCTTGGGAGGTGATTATTATTTTCTTGAACTTCTCATGTTATTTAAATTTTTTTAAAAATAGAGTATTTATTATTTACATAATTAGGAAAAAACTGGAAAGTATTTTTCACTGTTGGAAGAATGATTTCTAAAAAAAGGAAAAGAGAAGAAACCTCTTCATTCTGCCAGTTAGCAGTGTGCTGGCCTGGTTGGCCCTCCTGCACCATGGTTCCATAAGGTACATCTATCCCTGAGCCCGCCCTGGAGAACAGAGGCGACTGACTGCCAAGATGCCAATGACCTGTGTGCACAGCGCATTTCTGGACTCCAGTCCGGTCGCACATCATGACACCACAGTGCATCCTCTGTGACTCTGGCTTCTGCCTTGGGCCTCTTCTCAGGTATTTCTGGAGGGAAATAGGGAGGGAGGGGGGAGGAGTATGCAGGTCCTCTTTCAGGGCAAAGGGACCCCACAGAAAAGCCAGCTCAGGGCTTCAGCTGTTCTGTAATTTGGGCACATGTGTTCATTAGAGACGATGAAGACGTGTGCCAGTGCCATGCTGCCTGTAAGACCCCTGGACCCAACATTTGGACAAAATTGCTGTCTGCTTGCCACACACAGTGATTTTAACTGTTCAGGAGACTCAGGAAAACAGGTGGGCCGGCATCTGCTACATCATCCATCCAGCGGCTCCTCAGACTCCTACTGAGCCACTGTCAGGTGCAGGACAATCTGCTCCAGGGCTGCATCAGCACAGAGCCTGGGAGAGGGTCCTTGTCCTCAGGAGTGGAAAGCTTGTTTGGGGAAAGAAGGGGCTCGGACTAGCCTAGGCGGGAGAAGCTCACAGGAAGAAGCACTGCCCAGATCTGGTGACCTCAGGGACAGTGCCACAGAGGTCTGCCAGCTCTGACTTACTCTACAGCCTTTGATGGAAACCTTACATTTAGGATAGTTTGAGGGACGCTGGTGGTGGTGGTGGGGTATCTGTAATCTGTAAACAAGCTCATTTTGGACTTCTAGAGGAAGGGCCAGCAATCCTTTTCTATAAAGGGCTAGGCAGTAAGTACCATTGTTCCTCCTCCTCTTCTTTCTCTCAAGCCTTCAAAAATGTAAAAACCATTCTTAGCTCACAGCCCTCACAAAAAATAAGCCAAAGGCAACATTTGGTCTGTAGCACGGTTTTCCAACCTTTGTTCCTGAGAATTACCAGAAGTTGGGTATCAGCATTACTAACAGTAATATCAGCCCTTGGCTTGGTGTGCACGCTGGCTACTCTAGCAAATATATTTCTCACAATACTCAGTAAGCCAAGTACCATTATGACACTTTATAAAAGGTGGGGAATTGAAGCTCAGAGAGGTTAAGTAAGTTTTTCAAAGCTTCTCACACAGGAAGTGGCAGAGGCTGATTTGAACTGACATCTGTTTCATTCACACACCCTCTCCTAACCCCTGCATTGCACCAGTCTCAGCTTTCCATGTCCAGGCGCCAGGAGCCTGGGATGGTGCTTTTCCTTCTGATGGGGACAAAGAACAACCGTGTAGCTGATGGAAAACACAAAGAAAAAATCGAACGGAGAAGAGAAGTTTGATCAATCCTGGCTTTGCCATGTCCTTCCCAGATTCCTAGGTCCTTCTGTATCTTAGAATCTTCATTTGATCATCTCTGAAATCGAGGCCCAGTGGTGACACCGGTTTCCCTGCTGTCCCTCTCACCTCTCGTATCACAGAGGGCTCTTTTCAGGTATTTATCAATTAATTCAATACACACATAGCTCCATTCCAACAAGGGTCTGATCTGTATAAAAGATTACACATGATTACTCTTTCTTCAAAAGAATAGAAAAACAGCTACCGGCTCTGGGGATTTTTTTTAAAAAAATGTTATCACTTTCAAACTCGGGAAATTAAAATGCAGGAAAGAAAATTGATACATACATTACTTCCTAGGATGAATTACTTTGCAATTTAAAAAAAACACATGAAAGTTTAAAAACACATAAAGTAAAAAAACACATGAAAGAATGGCATTTTGGCAAGGTGGGGCCCTGCCTGGGAAGCGGCTGTGACAGGACAGGCTGCTGTCCCTCCAGGCTGGTACAGAAGGCATGGGCTGACGTGTGCGGGTCCTCAGCACAGAATAAGAAACCAAGAAGGGCTGCTGCTGCTGCTGTCCTCTCAGTCAGTCTGCTCAGCAGGAATGAGCTGAAGGCCTGAGCAGCAGCCAGAGGCTTCCTCTGCAGGGATGGCGGGAGCAGCTGACGTGGGACCCCGAGTCCCGCCTCCAGAGCAAAGCAGAACAAGAACGAGACAAACCTCCCCAAGTACACATGGCGGGGGGATGGGAAAACCCACTTTCAAAAAGGAGAAACAGACCAAGAAAGCTGTGACACACCTCTAGCAGGGCTGTTTCTCTGGGGTCTGAAGTCCAATAAGGCAGTATGGTAGGGGGTGCTCTCAGGATGGTTCTCCTCAGCATTGGCCACCTTCCTTTCCACAGACTCCTGAGCATTCCTGAGACTCTTTTTTGGGGGGTATGAGAGGCCAAAACCATTTCCGTAACAACCTGTATGTGTGTGAACGTTTGTACTGTTGGCTCAAAAGCAAGGGTGGATATCAGCCTGCCAGCATCTTCCCAGGAATCAAGGCTGGAGGCGCAAACTGTCCTAGCGGGCCTGGTCTTCCCACGGCTATGTGGTCACAGGAAAGAAGGTGGAAAGGCCATTTCAGTTAAGAATGTCCTTGCAGAAACAGTAAAATTATGAGCAGCATGAAATCTCAGCCCCAAATACAAGTCTTTTACTACTGTGTGATGAAAGAGGACATATACATAAAGAATTACTGCTATAAACTGGGACACAACAATCAATCATCTTGAAAAAAAAAAAAACACTCTTGCAATTAAGTTACCAGCTAAACTAGTTGCTTTTTTGTGCAATACCATTTTTACTCAAATGACTGGCATGCAACCTCTGCTTAAGTCTTACATTTAGCTGACAATTTCCTGAAGATGGATGAAGTCCTACTGGCCAAAACAGAGCAATAAGAACTGAATTGCTAACTGCCCCTCCCAAAAAATCCCACACAAACAAACAAAAAGCAGACAAAATAAAGAAGCCTGTGGTCTTCAGACACTGGACACTAGGCAGCTCAGGACAGAGATTCCTGAGAGAAAGGGCATGAGGTGTCCCAGGTTCCCATCTGGAGAGAATGTCAAGACCACAGCACAGGGAGGGGAACCCAAACAGGGCCACTGGTCTCCCTGAATTGAGAAAACACAGTTAAGGATTAAGGGAGGCCAAGGTAGCTAGAATTCACAGGGTAGAGGGAGGGGAGGAGAGAGCTATGCAGAGAGGAAGGAAGACTGCTCTAGGGACCCACAGGGATTTATTTAGCTCAGCACTGAGCTGGGCCCAGAGCCTGTGCAGAAGTCTGCATCTCCCCCTGGAAGATTTAAGGCAGCAGGGACTGTGGGGAGATGGGGTTTGGAGGGCCATCCAGGACCCCATGACTGTATGAGTTTTGTCCCTGCACCTCTCACCTCCTAGAACAGGGCTGTGCTCAGGACAGGGAGGGGTATGGGCGAGGGTTCTCTGGAGAAGCAGCCCTGTCTGCCTGCATCTGATCTCCAGCCCTCAGCAAAGCAATCTGAGAGTCACTCTGGCAGGGACAGAGTCATGAAGCTTATGCTGCAGGGCCCCTTACTTCTAGTCCTGAGAGTGGCCTACATAAGATGCTTCTATGTCACAGGTTTTTGTAAGATTTATAGAATTATTCTGTTTTTTTTTCCTTAAAGGAGCCTCCAGGGGCCAGTGAGATGGCTCAGCGGCCTACGCGTCTGCCTGGCAAGCGCGAGGGCCCGAGTTCGACTCCTGGATCCCACATACGAAAAAAGGGGCAGGTGATATCGCTCAGCGGCACGGGTGCCTGCTGGCACGCGAGGTCCTGAGGTCGACCCCCGGTACCCACAAAAAAAAAAAAAAAAAAAAGGAGCCTCCAAATTATATAACCTTCAGCGCTCACCAAAACCTCATTCTCTTGTGGTAAAGAAGTTTTTGACTCCTAGGTCCTTGTCTGGGACTGTGTGACCACATCTTTTATGTAACACAAAATGCCCCACTAAAAAAGTCAGCATGTTTAGCTGGATGTGGTGGTGCAGCCTGTAATCCCGGCACTCTTGCAGGAAGACTGCAAGCTGGCTAGCCTGGGCAGCTTAGTAAGATGCTCTCTCAAAATAAAAATTTAAAAAGGGCTGAGAGTGTAACTCAGTGGTACAGTACCCGCCTAGCATGTCTGAGGCTCTGGGTTCAATTCCCAGTACTGCAATTAAAAAAAGAAAACAAAAAGGCCAGGGCTGGCCAGGGCAAGGGTAGGCGCTGGCGGGGGTGACATCCAGACAGAACTAGTGCTGCGTGGGAAAGACTCCGTGGGGGGAGGGGTGTGGACAGTGTGAGCAGCCTGGGGATGAGCCTGGGCCTTGGGAGGAGTCGGCCCACAGGTCCTTGCCAGCTGGTGTTGAGGATTTTGATTTCCCAAGGTTTTCTTTTTAGAAATAGGACTGGGACCGGACTATTTTGGTAGGATTTCAGCTCAAATCATAGGCTTTTTTTTTTTTTTTTGCAATTCTTTGTAATTGTGTTCACATCAAAGTAGAAACTGATGGCATCTGGATAGTCACTGTGTCCAGGTCACATTATAGATGCCATTCTTGGAGTGTCCAGCAGTAGCTCACTGCTTCCTCCACACCACCCAAGGACTCCGCCAGGCCCGGTCCTGACAGGAAGTTCAGAGAGAGCCAGGCTGGCTGCGTGTGATGGGTGGACAGCTTTGGAGGTTGCCAGGGTGAATGCATCTCAGAGGGGAGCTGGCGCTGATTTGAACTTGCAAAGGGCACTGGCATACATGGCCCCTAAGCCCTGCCATCAGGTTGGGACAGCCCATGAAGCCCCTGGCAGCTTCCAGGACCTAAAATGCCCCTCTCAGAGTCACCCCTTAAGGAGAAACATCCTGTGCTGTTCAGTTCGGCTAAAGCACAGTTTTCTGGGATCAGCTCGGGGCATGGTGGACATGAGAAGAGGTGGCTGATGAGACCCTACCCCTTTTGTGCATGGCACTGTGCTGATGGGCATTTGCCCATACAGCGACAACTCAACCCTCACTGCTCCTTGGGTGGGTACCCTTGCCCCAGAGTAAACTGGGGTCTCTTGGTTTGAGCTTTAGCTTCCATTCACAAGATCTTGCATTCAGGAATAACACGGCTCCTACATTCAAATATGGTAAAAAAGCAATGTAGTTTCAGTTGCTCCTTGAAAGACATCTAAGGGGATTATGCAGCTACGAAGCACGGCAAAACATTTAGAATTCTGTGTAACTGTGCATTGCTCCAGCCCCCATCAGATTCAGGCAGCTCTTCCGAAATTTCCATCTCTCCCTCTCAGATGCCCCCAAATCCCAGGAGCACTTCTTTGCATGGGCGATCAGATTAGCCTCCACCCTAGAGGGAGACAGAGCCCCTTTCCTATGGTCTCTCATCCTCGAGCTGCATGATGAGGCTTTGGGAAAGTTTTGATGTGTAGGAGGAAGGAAGAGGAGGAAAAGGCCAGGGCCTGACAGAACCAGAATCTTCACTAGGCAGGTTCAGGTACTCTACTGGGGTCTGGCTCTCGTGTCCACTTCCTGTTTGCAGGGGAGGCAGGTGGGTGGCTGGGTGACCTTCCTCTCATCAGGCTGGTGCGGGTCAGAGAAGACAAGTGTCCCCACCTCTCTCCTGAGAGACTCAAGGAGATCAGGCAAGATTTTTTTTTTTTTTTTATTTTAAAGAGAAGAAAAAACAAAACAAATCAAAAGAAGAACAAATTTTCAAAACAACATAATAGGAGGGTAACAATGGTTAATACATTACGTATTACTATCTTTAAGTTAGTTATTCAGGATACCAGAAATTAGCATTCAATTGTCCAAACATTATTGGCACAAACCTTACTCTTCAATGAACTAAGTAAAATTGGTAGTGTATCTATCTTAACCATCTTATATATATATACAATTTTTTTCCCTTTCCCTTCTTTCTTTTCCCTATTCCAGTCTCTCTTTCCTTTTGACCAGTTTCTTTTTGATTCACCATGTCTATTGTACATTTTGGATCTTATTTACTCTTTCAGTTTCTCATACTAGAGAGACAATACGATGCTTACACATGTGCTTCTGGTTTATTTCACTTATGAGTATTTTCTCGAGTTGCATCCATTTACCTATAAAAGTCTCCAGTTTATCCTTCTTTATGGCTGAATAGTACTCCATTGTATAAAAATACCACATCTTTCTTATCCATTCCTCAGTTGATGGGCATTTGGGTTGTTTCCAAGATCTGGCTATTACAAATTGTGCTGCTATAAACATGGGTGCACATATATCGCTGTGGTACGATGTTTTTAATTCTTCTGGGAAGATGCCCAGAAGGGGAATAGCTGGGTCAAATGGGACCTCCAACCCTAGTTTTTTGAGGAATCTCCACACTGACTTCCACAGTGGCTGTACCAGTCGACACTCCCACCAACAGTGGAGAAGGGTTCCTTTTTCCCCACAGCCCCTCCAGCATTTGTTATTAGTTGATTTCTTTATAGTAGCCATTCTTTCTGGGGTGAGATGGTATCTCAGTGTTGTTTTAATTTGCATCTCTCGAATGACTAGTGATGTTGCACATTTTTTTGTATATTTATTTGTCAGGCAAGATTTTTAAAAAAGGACTCTATGAACAGGAAATCCAAGCCATTGATTCTTTTTTGCACTGAGGATGAGAAAAAACAACTCTGTCCTTCCAGAGCCTAAAGGTGACAAGCAAGGGGCAGCCGCCACGTGGTACAAACTCTCTCCTGTCCTGCTGGGTCACTCTGTTTCCCTTTGGTCTTCCCTTCAATCGGAGAAGCCCCTGTGTGTCCATAGCTCTATTCCTTTCCTCCCCTCTCCTCTTTCCTTTCTTCATTTCACTAAGAGGACTAAGTTACAAAACATTCCTTGATCTCGTTGTCAGTCTGCAAGTAAGACTCACCTGGGGCTCTTATAAAAGGGTTCTCTCCAGATGGATTAAATCAGATTCTCTGCGGTGGGGCTGGAACCTCAGCATTGTTTCGAGAAGTTCCCTCCAGGAGGTTCTAGGGGGGAGCCTGGGTCAAGAACCAAGAAACCTAGAGACTGCTGGAAGTGGGGGACAGTCAGGGTTACCCAGAGTCCAGGCCCGTGGGGGGCAGAGTCTTGGGCCCTGGACCAAGGGCTGAACCCAGCCTTGAAGGCTACAGAGAAGCTTTGAAAGCCAAGCTAATCTGGCAGTTCTGCCTTGCCTCCCCAAGCCCCCAAATCCTACCTCTTCCTGGAGGCTGGAGCGCCCCTCACACACCCCCTGGAAGGGAACAGAGGCCAAGGCTTGGCTGGCCCAGCACACTGCCAGCTCTTCTCCAGGAGCACTTCTGCTACTTCTACTTCATTCTCAAACCCATGAGACTTCTCGCAAGTTATTAATCCCTATTCAACAAGCCATTAATCTCAATTATCTTGATTCCATAATCAGGCAGTGCACAGCGAGAAGGAAGCCCGTGAGAACTGCTTGTGGAGCACAGACAGGCCGTGTGGCCCTTGCGAACGAAGGCCAGTCAGGAGTCTGAGCTCTGTTTGCCCTTTTGCCAAGACAGGCGCAAACACAGGATTTCACATCACTAAACCAGGGATTGATAAATGGGCTGCTCCAGTTATAGGGCATTTGCTATGTATATGAACAATTTTCAAAGACCTGGGAAAAAAATAGATTTAAACTTAATTCCGTACTGAGCACACTATGATTTTTCTTTGGTGCAAAACGCAATTTGAGATTTGTGCTCGGTTATTAAGTTTTGCATAACTGACATTGATTAGAATCACATGGCAGTGTAAATGGTAGTAACAGGCACTCACTAAATAGTTCTTAAATACCTAGAAGTGTTTCTAAGATTCTGGGGGGGGTATTAATTGTTTACTTTGTTGCTTTATATTAATGCGTCTTCATGTAGCTAGTTTGGAAGATGCAGAAAAATTCAAGGAAGTCAGTGTGAAATAAACATTAAGAATGGTCTTGTTGGGCCGGTGAGATGGCTCAGCGGCATAAGCGCCTGCCTGGCAAGCGCGAGGGCCCGAGTTCGACTCCCGGATCCCACATACGAAAAAGGGGCCGGTGATATCGCTCAGTGGCACGGGCGCCTGCTGGCGCGCGAGGTCCTGAGGTCGACCCCCCGGTACCCACAAAAAAAGAAAAAGAATGGTCTTGTGCTCCATCCCCAACCCTTTATTTTGAGAAGGGTGTTGCTAAGTAGCTGATGCTCAAACTTGTGATCCTCCTGCCTCAACCTCCCAGACAGCCGGGGTTACAGGCATGGCTCTCCGTGCAAAGGCCCTGGGTGCAAGCCCTAGTCCTGTACCATGGAGAGAAACACAGTGAAAGCAAGAGAGACTGACTCGTGCTTATGCTTCCAGTTTGCTTTTTAAAAGCACACACGCACAGACCCAGCCTCGCCTCCTGGGGGTGCTGCTATTGAACACTGGCTACGGAGCAGGCCCCCATCTCATTCATCTAACTTAACTGTGTCATTTATTTGGGTCCTGGGACCGTTTCTTTCATGCACAGTTCCTGAAACCTCCCTTGAGATTAGCTATCAAGGTAGAGAGAGAGGAAGGAAGCATTCACAGTCCAAGGCCCCTGCAGTCCCCTGCTGAACGCTTGCGACAGCCCTGGGTGTAAATCAGGCAGATCTTGTCCAGCTCAGGCTCCCGCCTTGAGGTAAGCGTTGTCCCCAGGTTGCTGGATGGCAGCAACAGTAGCCATGAATGGCCAGAGTAACGATGTGTCACATTCGTTCGCCATTTGATAGTTTTGTTTAATCATGAACTACTTTAAATATACAAAAAGTATACAATTAATACCCAGCCCCTCACGGGTAGATTTAACGAATGCTAACATTTACCACATTAGTCTTAGGTATAAAATATTACAGACGCAATGACAGTGTCTTTTGAATACTTCCCCAATTCCATGCTCCTTCCTCCTCCCCAAGGCAAATATTTATTCTAAAAGTTGGTGTGAGCTGGATGTGGTGGCATATAACAGCAATCCCAGCATTCTGGGAGGCTGAGGCAGGAGAATAAGGTGGAAAAGATGCCTTGCCTGGGCAAAAATAAATGGCTGGGAATGTAGCTCAGTGCAGAAGCCCTGGGTTCAATCCCCAGTACTAAAAAATATTGGTGTGCACAATTCTCTCCATTTAATATTTTACTGGTATGTGTGGATGCGTCAAACAATTTAGATTATTATGTGACTGACATCTATCTATGTAATTACATATTCAACAATTTTTGTACTCGTTGATACTTGTTAGATCTAGCTCATTTATTTTTACCTGGTGCATAATATTCCATTGCATGAATGAATCATGATCTATTCACTCATTCTCCTGCTGATGGATATTTAGGTTGCTTCCAATTTTTGGCTGTTACAAACAGTGCTGGGAGAAGCCTCTTTGTCTGTCTCTTTACTACATTCTCAGGAGTCCTGCAGTGCATCTGCAGTGTTTGCATCTGACTCCACATGGTCTCACATTCAGTCCCCATGAAGTCACAGGGGGGGCTTCACTGTTGCAGTGCTATTGCCCTGATGTTGCAGCCCACCCAGAACAAGTCACCTGGCTCATGAGGTCCTAAGATGTATTCCCCTAACGCACCACCGACTGACAGGGGTCACGGGTGGTTCTGAGTGTGATTTGGGGGAGTTATTTGTGCTTGCTGAACCCAGTTTCTTAGAGCACTGGGAATTACACCCTTTACTTCATAGTGCTGCTGGGTAGCAAGTGTCAGGTTAATATGACTTACACTGAGAATAAATACTCAAAAATATTTTAATGAAAATAATGGGCCACATGGTCATTTAATTCCCCAAGTGTGACATTATGCACATTCAATTCCCCATGTACCAGCTTCTGTGATGGATGAATATGGACTAGGAGTGGGGCCTGGAAAGCCCACAAGGGCAGAATCCACCAACCCTTTCTTTCATAAAAGCATGCATTTAGCTAAATAACGTCCAAATGCCAGAGGAGGATCTTGTGGGCCACCAGAACACAAACTGCCTGTCTAGTAAAAACCTTACCTAGTTCTTTCCCTAACCATTTTGAGTGGCCCTGTGGAATTTGGTTTTCCTCATCTGCAGCACGGGGGCTGAACTGAGATCTCTAAGCTATGTCTGGGTTTAAAATGCAATCACTGGTATCAGTTGATTCAACACCGTGTATATTTAGGCATCGTTACTGTTCCCCTTTGGATCTCTGGATGGATGTCCTATTGGGCTCTTAATTAAATAGATTACTCAAGCTAATTTATCTAATAATACTTGTTCTCAAGTTTCTTGTTCTAATTTTGTTTAAATATAAGTTAAGATCCTTTCAAGAGAGGCTTGAGTTTCTCGTATTCCCGAAATGTGCTCAGGAAAACCTATAATCCGGTAGAGAGGGGACAGGTTTCACAATTTGGCAACTTGGGTCTGCCATATGCAAGCTGCATCACCACTGTGAGCTCACACCTTCACCTGACAAGCGACTGCAGAAATACCTGCCTGGTAATGCCCAGGTAAAGAGTGCATGAGGTAATGTGCATGATTCAGCGAGGCCATGCACATGAAATAACAGGAACTCAAAGACAGGCACCTCCTCTTTTACTGTTCTCTGTAAACAAGGCTCCCTTGAACCACAATTCAGACTTGTGAAAGGTTCTCTCTCTCTGAAGGCTTTGAGCATGGTGGCGCATCACCTCTCCAACTGCTGGCTTGGAAAGGGATGGCTTCATCATCTGTGGTTCTCCTCTCCTCCTCCTCCTCACCGGCTGTGCCAGTTCTCTGCCACCACCAGCGCTTCCTTCCATGACTGCGTTTCCTGGCACACCGGCTGGTCTGGGCATTTCTATCCTTGGAAACAGCCCAGGGGAGATCTTCTCTGGCAGTTTTCTTGAAACTGCTCAATTCTGACTTTTTGCAAAAGCCCCTTCTGATGGATTTGGACTGGGTTTGTGGGTTGGCAGATGCCATCCCAACAGGAGACATCTGCCCATAAAACAAGGTGTCAACCTTCCCCACAACAAGCCAGTGTGACGTGCTCCAGGCCCAGCAGAGGGTGACGGGGGGAACACTTGTGGCTGCTTCCCCAGCAATGGAACCCTCAGTAATCAATCAAAGTGTCAATGCAGATGGCCTGTGACGGTGGCAGGATGGGGCCACAGGTGGCCGGGTGGGTAATAAAGCTCCTGCAGTCCTCTCCTGTGCATGGTTAATACATGAGGCGACATTCAATGCCTCTGGCACAGCAGCTGGGAGCAGAAGCGCAGCGAACTATGCACTGAACAATGGCTCCGAAGGTCGCTCAAGTCAGCTGAGCCGAACGGGTCCTGGGCTGGACTGATGCCCAGGTCAGTATTTGATGGTGGCCGGAGAGGATTCCTGAGGGGCTGGATTGAGTTAGCAGCTTTCTTCCCTGATGCAGAAGAGGGTGGTGGCAGGGCTGCTGGGTTTTGCCTCTCAGTACTGGCCCGGTGTATCACTTTCAATCCTGTACAACACTGGAAAGGGCTGGCATACAGGAGGGCAATCGGGCATGGGGACCTGGGACAGGACAAAAGCACAATTGACAGGGGCACTGTCTTAGGCCAAGGTCAGAGCCCAGAGCTCAGAGAAGGTGGAGAGGCAGGAGCCACACTGGAAGAGCTGTATGTCACTGAGAAGTAATACGCAAACAAGAGCTGGCTGCAAGGACTACCTTTGAATGACCATCTACCCTTCCTTCCTTCCTTCCTTCCTGTCTTCCTCCCTTCCTTCCATCTATCCTGCCATCCATCCTTCATCCACCTATCCATCCATCCACGCAACCATCCATCTGTCCACCATCCATCCATCCATCCACCCACCATCCATCCATCCATCCATCTTGGTCCACAAGGTGTCCCCTTGGCCCTTTCTCCAGCCCCCAAAGCCTATCCACCCAGTTGGGTGTGGAAGTGGGGGCAGTTCTGTGTCCTGGGGCAGGTGGGAACTGGACAGATATTCCTTTTTCTTGGTTCTTCTCTTCCTGATTTGTTCTCTGAGGTCACATCTGGGAGTGGTTGACAGAGAGGGGGAAAGAAGACAATTCCAGAGACAGGAAAGGCATGTGCAAAATTCCACTGTGGGGGAAAACACAGTGTATGTGGGAGGTTGGGTGCAGTTTCGCAAGGCCTGTGCGTGCTGAATAGATATGTCTAAATTCACACGTCCCAGACAAATTCCTCAACGCCATGACTTCCCTGGATCTGCCCCCAGCCCAGTCCTTGTCACCTGAGGCATAAAGGGAGCTCCATCTTTCCAGTCTCTAGGAACTAAGCCAAAGCCGGCAAAGTCATTCTGACTCCGCCCCTCAGCCCCATACTCCATCTCCCAGGAAGTCTTGCTGCTTGTCCACCAATGATTCTGCCACCCAGCTCCACTCTGAGCAGCCAGGGTGAAGGGGAAGCCAGCGGAGAGGCTCTTCCTCCACGCAGGAAGAGGGCCGCGAGGCTATGCGCTCAGCACTGGCCTCTGCAGCAGAGAATGGGAGGACCAAGCCGTCCTGGACAGAGGAGCCACAGGACCCTGTTTATAGCAGCAGCCAGGATAACTTGGGCCAGGTGACATTGTGGGCTCTGGGCTCCAACCTGGGACTTTTTTTTTATGTGGGTTGCCGCTGAGCGATATCACCAGCCCTTTTTTTTTCCTTTATGTGGGTTCCGGGAGTCGAACTCAGGACTTCGCGCTTGCTGGGCAGGCGTTTTGCCGCCGAGCTATCTCACTGGCCCCAACCTGGGCCTTTTGAAAGGCGTGGCCTGCAGGCAGGATGTACGTATCCCCAGAGCTCCAGAGCAGGGTGCCTGTGGGGGCTAGGACTCCTGAGCCCAGCGCTAACAGGCGAGCAGCATTATTGGGAATACTCCAGCCCACTGCCCTGTGATGAGCTGTGTCTACACCCCATGCTCAGCTGTCCCTCTGCATGATGCACCCATGCAGACACCGGCCCAGGACCCCAGTCAGGGGCATCCGTGGGACGCCACAGTGTGAATCCCTCTTGTAAGACAGTGCCGCTTCGAGAAAGCCCCTGGATGGCCTGGTTGGAGAGGGAACTATGCTCTCCCCAGCATCTCTGGCTCCATCCAAGTCACAGTCCTCAAAAAGTTGCTTTAAACTCTTCACAACTGGACCTCTTCTTATCCCCCACATCTTCCCCAGGCTCCTTCCCATCCCCTGGTCTTCCCCTCCATTAGCCTCAGGAATCTACCCCCCTGTCCTAGGAGACAACTTGAAATCTTGTGCCCCGTTCTCCGCTCTTGCATCTGCCAGCACTTCAAGGCTCAGCTCTGATTCTACCTCCTTGGCAAGCCTTCCCAGAACTCCCTGCTGGGGTGACTCTCCTGCCCACAGGCCCACCCCTGGCACTTCTGCTGCAGCATCTCCCACACGATGCTTTTGCAAGTTGGCTAGTTATGCGTGTGTTTGCCAATCAGCTTATGAGCTTCTGGGAGTTGCAAACTGCTATATTCATCTTTGTATTCAGGACTGATGCATATGGTTGTTCAAGCTGGGCACTACACAAGAGCACTCAGATTAGGGGATGCTAATGCGCTGAGGCAGTCTGAGCACAGCTCCCTGGTAAGCGTCTGTGTTAGTCCAGGGGAAGAGGTGGCTTTTTCTGTTTCACACCAAGATGCTGCAGTTTTGAGAGTTTTAGCCTATAAAACGAACTGACAAGACAGATTTTAAAAGCAAACAATCTGTTAGGTGCTTAAGCAGGGGAGTCATCTACACACAGTATGAGATGCCCAGAGGTGCAGAATGGCATTCTGGGTTGCAGAAAGGAAAGGGAAGCTATGGATGGGGCTGCAGAAGAGGAAAGAGGCAAGGACAAAGGGGTGTGGCTCTGCAGATGAGGCCTCAAGCGGAAGTCTGAAGGAGGAAACCAGCCAGCTGGGGGAAGCTCTGTGTGCACGCCCGTGTAGCCTCTAATGTCTTTCCCTTCAGGGGAGAAGGAAGGAGGTGGAGCAAGACAGGGGCGGTGGCACTGACCTTTCCTGGCCCACAGCCTGGCTGCTCCAGAGAATGAGAGCAGCCAGAGGGAGCCATGCCTGGAGCTCGCTCATCGGAGTCGCAGCCGGGTGGATCCCGACTGCCTCTGCTGCCTCCTCACACCCTTCTCAGCCTGGGGTCTCCGGACGGCTCTGCTTCTTGCAAATCGCTGCTCTCCTGGCTTCAACAACACCTAGACATCCTGTCTCTCTCATTCATTCCCTCCATGCCACCTCTGTGTCCTCCTTGCTGCTCACCCTGGGGACGCCAGTGGCCTCTCCTGCCTCACAGGAGGCTGTATGGCTCTTCTTCACATTTGCCAATGTCACGCACATTAGTTATCTTGTTGACTGACTGATTGATTTTTGTGGTACTGGGAATTGAATCCAGGGCCTTTGCACTGAGCTATATCCCCAGTACATCCCCCTTAATTTCTTGAGACCCTGTCTCAGGCTGGGCTTGAACTTGAGATCCTCTTGCCTCAGCCTCCCGGAATGCTGGGATGATCAGCATGTGCCAGAATGCATGGCTCACAGGTTCTTTTAAAATAAAAATGGTGCTGTCCTATATGTATTGGCTGTGTTCTTTTTTCCAGTGGAAGCTATCCCCTGGCACCCAAGGCAGAAGTCTGGAGAAATCACCCTTGAATCTCAGTAACTCATATGTTTCAATTTAAATTTCTACATAATTCTGGTGGTTTCTTCTCTATTCTAGCCAGATGTTTGCCCATCCATCACCTACCACCAGGATTATTATCACCATTTTAAATTGGTCTTCCTACTTCCACATTTGCCTCTTTTAAATTAATTACTTTTTTTCATTTTCTTTTCTTTTTTGTTTTTTGTTTTTTTGAGACAGGTTCTCACTGTGCATTCCAGGATGGCCTTGAACTCACTATGTAGCCAAAGCTGGCTTCCAACTTACAGCGATCTTTCTGCCTCAGCCTCCTGAGCAATTACAAACATATGCTACCATGCCCGGCTTTCAGTTAATTCCTTTACACCACTAAAGGCTTTTTTTCTATTAAGATAAAATTCATGTAAATAAGACTCATCATTTTAATCATCATGAAGTGCACTATGCAGTAGTTTTTAACATATTTACAATATAGCGCAACCACTGTCACTATCTAGGAACAGTATACCAATAGGCTTTGACCTATAAGCTTTCATCTATCGGCAGTTTGTAAAATCAATGTAGTTGATGGCAGCCACTATGTACTTTTAAAAGTAGCCTCAGAATAGACTCAATAGGAGCACAGAACTAAATAGACGACGAGTGCCGCAAAAGGTGAAATGACAACTGGCGTCCCATGACACTCTGATTTCATTGAGATGCTTACTCGTGTGTCAAGTGTGTGGATGCGAGATCATAATTCAAGCGCTCTTCTTTCTGTGGGTCACCATGTGAAGAGAGGGAGGGAAAGCAGGGAGTCTGCACTGCCCTGCTAGAGACTGAAGTCACAGTCAGTGTCATCTGCCCGGCCGACTGCCCATCCGGAGGCGAGCCCAGGACATGCTGCGCCTGTGGCCACTGTAAGGACTTTGGCTTTTAGTGCAAGGGAAATGGGAGCCACTGCGGAGTTCCTGAGCAGAGGAATCACAGGCTATGGGCTACATGTTGAAAGGACCACCTACAAGATTCGGGATCCTTGCACTGGGATCCCAGGTCCTTTATGTTTTGTCCCTGTCTAGAGATTCAGACTCATCTTCCACCATCAGCAACTCCAAGATGCTCCTCCTGTCTCCATGCACCACGATGCCTCCTCGTCGGGGGCTCGGCTCTGCCGTCCCCTCTGCTGAAAGGCCACCTCCATTGTCCTGTCCTCGGCAGCCAGCTCAGATGCCCTATCCCACCGCAGCCCCACCCCAGGCTGGTGTTGTGCCTGCCTCACCCCCCGCTGCCCGCTGGGCGCCTGGACCAACAGTCTGCTGCACTCTGACTCCTGTGCCTGCTGCCCTTTGCATCTCTGACTCCTGGGAGGCAGGACAGTCCCTTCTGTATCTTTTTATCTCCATCACCTACAAAAATGATGGCCCCAGGACAGGGGCAGAACACACAAGTTGGTACTGAGAGGACTGCCGCTGCTGAGGTCTCCATCAAGTTCGGGACCACGAAGCCCCTGCTCCCCGTGCCTTGCTTGGTGCCCCTTCCATACAGCACAACGCTGCCGGCCTGGGTTCTCTGAGACTGGCCTTGTCCCGGGAAGAATTGCGCAGAGGAGACGCTGCGTGGTGGAAACCATGGAGGCAGGGAAGAGGCTGCCGGCCTAGGGTTTCACTGTGTGTGCTGAACTTGGGGTCCGCTTGCAGTGACTGGCTCAGCACCAAGAGAAATGAACACTGATACTTCACAGGCGCCGCTGTATCTCTTCTCCACTGCAGATCCCCTTTCACCCAAAGTGCTTCACTGACATTACAACCAGAGGAGGGGGGCAAGGCCCGGCACCCCAGGGCCTGTGGTAGAAATGAGACTGGAACATAGCTTGGGAGCCAACTCAGGGACCCCTTTAGACATCAGGGCGTCGTGCCTGGGCTGCCCTGTCCAGGCTCGGAGGTCAGGTAGGAGAGGTCCCTCTCCCTCTTAGCCCCTGTCCTGTAGCGAGGTCTCACAGAGAGGCCAGGCCACTGTTAACGATGAAATAGTTTTGCATGCCATCCCCTTCCTGACAGAATCAGCAGCTTTCCTTCCTCTCCCACCCCCATTTCCCACAGAAAACCAACAGTCACACTTTCTGTGCACCTTGCAAAGCAAATCATCCTCCCAAGGTCTGGGTCCTTATAAATATTCCAAGGGGCAGCAGCCAGCAGGTGATTTATTTACAAGGTGTATCACTTCCTGCAGCTGTGACCATGTCCCAGCAAATGGCTGACGATGGCTCTCAAACTCAGCCTCATTATCGATTTCAGATGAGACCAGGGCAATCCACCTTCTCTCTGGTTTCAATTCCTGCTGAGCTGAAATGATTTCTACCTTCAGAAGGCTCAGAATATGAAAAGCTCAAGAGAGAACAAGCCTTGCTATTTGGAGAGGCACTGCTGCTTGTCCCATGTCAGTGCTGTCACAGGGGCCTCCCCAGAGGGTCTCCACCCACTAGGAACCTGTCCCCTGCCAGGCCTTGCTGTGGGACTTCTTCCCTCCCAGCCATCCCGAGCCTCTGGGGGTCGGGGACGGATGCCACTGGGATTCCCCAGAGAAAGGTGCCTGTACCCTTCTCTCCTGGTGATTTCAGGAGAAGTGGGAATGATGGGAGCAAGTGCTGTGGACACCGGAGAGGGCAGCAATCTTGGGGCGTGAGGTGGCTGGGCCTGAGACCCGGGTTGGATATGATGACAAGAGGGCGGGCAAGGGAGATGTTTAAAGGTAGGAAGCTGACCGGCAGAGCAATAGCAGGAAGGAAGCCAGTGCTTCTGAGCCCCCACTCTGCGCCAGCCACTGGGACCCAAGGCAGAGGGACAGAGCAGGCCCTCCCCTGACAGACTGCAGGGTCTACTGGGCCAAGCAGCCACGTCCCGGGCACCACAAATTCACTATGCCACAAGTCAGAGGGGACACTGCGGAGCAGCTCCCCCAGCATAAAGCCCTGAGGGGCAGAGAGGCCATGATGCTGGGGACCAGCGGCCGTTGAGGTGCTCATCTTCAGGGCAAGGCCAGAAGGCGGGGGTGAGGCGGGCCTGTCGCAGCCTCATGGCTGGCTGCCCTCTCCAGACAGGGGCTGGAGCTTGGGCTCCCAGTGGGTGATGGCTCAGGGCTTCCAGCTGGTTCCAGCCACGCAGAACTACAGAACTGACACAAGCAAGGTCCTATCTTGCTTTCTGGGCTAGTGACTCAGGGGACAAAAATATGCTAGCAGCATGCTAGCAGCAGCTCTTTGTCCATCTCATGGGCTGGGAAGGGGCATACTGGAAAGAGAAAGGACTGCTAGCTAGTGGAATGTGAGGACCTCTCCCTCCCCCGACTCGGCCTCACGCAAAGACCGGGATGGGGACACACGTGTTTTAAGGAAATGAGGGGGCTTCCTCTCTTCCTCTTGTGCTGGGGCCAGGGCACTCCTCCACAAGAAATCCAGCCCTGGGGTCTGGCTCATCATTACTGCAGTCCTAGTTTCACAGCTCTGGAAGAGGAATCCTCATGATTTAAGGGGCAATTCCATCTGCATGAGATGACTGTCTGTCTGCCACAGTCTCAGTTGTGAGAGACGCTGTTGGAATTCAACATGACCCTGGGTTTAGGGCAGTAGAGACATCTGGGAGTAGCTGAATGTCCCTGTAAATCTCTTATCTTGGTGTTCTCAGTCTTGAAGGGAGAGAGACTAGGACATTTGAGGCTAATAAACCTTGTTTTGCCAACTTCTAGATAGACATTCCCTAAATGACTAATATGGCTATAGTGACCCAGTGTTTTACAAAATGAAGGTTGAACTTTGTCTACTTTCAGTTATCTATTTGGGCATCTGCAGGCCCATTTGAAGAATCATGGTTTTTAGCAAGAACCACTTCTAAGTCCCCAATTAGAAGAAAACACAAATCATGCTTTTAATGAGTAACAGGTTAGAGGCCTACAAGTTTGTTGGTTCCCTGTCCCCATGACAGGCTCTGATTGTCAGCAGAGTGCTCACTGAGCAGGCACAAGGACCTGGGTTCAACCCCCAGCACCACAAAAACCAAACCAAACCAACCAAACAACAAAAAGGATGATTCGAAAAAGTAATATGTCACTCGAACTGTAAATCAACAACAAAAGCAAGTCCTTAGCACCGTTGCTCTTTCCATTTTTCACCCAACCTACTAGTATTAGCCAGGATCCCAGCAAGAGACAGGAGGCCTGCTCAAGAGGGTTGACTCTAGAGGGTTGAATGCAGGGACTATGTGCACAGGGCTGGTGAGGTCAAAGCTGCCCATGATGTAGTGAGAAGCTTTTCCCACCCACAGCCCTAAGAGGGAACTGCAGAGAGCTGTGGCTGCGCAGGAGGGACCTGACAGAGAATGCGGCCTCTACCAGCATTGTGGCCGTGCAGGGAGGAACTGGTGGGGACTGAGGCTACACGCTCAGCCTCAGTCTATGTCCCCATTTGGTCTGCTGCAACCTGCTGTGAGCTGACCTGTGGTGGAAGGCAGCACAGCAAGCCCAGGTGACACGATCCACAGAGGTCAGCCACCAGGGCCAGAGCAGGGCAGGGTGAGGAGAGCCCACGAAGACAGGCCAACACGCAGTTCTTTCCGCTGTCCTGCAGCACTGAGCAGCAATCATGCCATGGTCCTTGGAATCCTGTCCATGTGCCAGGAATGTGACCATCTCTTGGCTTTTCCACACCAGTGCCCAAGTCTGGGCTGCTCCTCTGGCCTTCAGCCCCGGCTCAGACATCTCCAGGAGTGGGGCCTTCGCGCCTCTGGGCTCCCCCCATGGGGGTTTCCTCAGTCTGCTTCATATTAGCATATTGTTGGCGTACCAGCATAGGTGCGCTAACATCTGTTGGCATGCCTCTCTCTCACCCCTCCTTCCCTGGAGAGGAATAGGTGTGTTAATCCTGGTGCCTGGAATAGTGCCTATCACAGGGCAAGTACTCAGTAACTATTTGGTGAACCGCACAATGTCTTCTAATTCTTTTGTGTTCCTCCCACCCCCACCCAACGGCAGCATCTCCACGACTGTCTGCTGGTGTAGAGGGCTGCTTGTGCATGCTGGTGAGGGATGAACACAATAATTTCAAATTTAAAATCCCCGAGGGAAGGGGCGTTCATTGTGCCCGCAGATGTTAGTTCTATGCAAGGAGGTGAAAGACGGGGACAACAAAGGAACGAATGTCTCTTTTGTAAAAAATAACTTCCTGATAGCCTTCTCCAGCTCCAACTGTTTATTTTCTCTATGGCATCTATCCCACAGGAAGTCAACCCTGCTAACCACCTCTGTTAGGGGACAGGGACTACCTGTGAGTCATGCCTGCCAGAGCAAAAGGGAAATGGAGAGAGCCGGACCTGCTTTGCAAACCAGCAGGCATTTGTCCTAGCGAGCTGTTCTTAGGTTCCTGCAAATGTCTTCAAAGGAAAGAAAAACATCAAGTTTTCAGACCCAGTCATACTCTCAGCCATAAGAGGAACTTCTGTGTGCTGCCTTGAAGCCAGTGGTATTTCCTGGCTGGCTACTGCAGTGAGCGGTCCTGCAGGGCCGTGCCCTCTCTATGTTGTCCCTGCCAGACAGGCTCCAGGCCGATGCCTAGCCATCCTGCCTGGTGGCCCAGAGGATGCTCCGGAGGCCACAGAATTGGGATGGGCAACACAGAGCAGGCTGGAGAAACTCTGGATGCCAGGTCATGGGACAAAGTCAGCTCTTGGGAAAGAGAAGAGGGGTGGTTGGGGGTCAAATAAGAATGAGTAGACTGCTACCCAGGTTATCAGGAGAATGCCCCTTCCAGGAACCGTCGGGAGAGGCAGGGAAGGACAGTGAGAGGATGACCGTTTGAGAAGACCCATGTTCAAGTTCTGGCTCTGCCACTTACTGTCTGGGGGTTTGAGGAGTCTTAGATATTTATTTAAAAGTAATATCCTCTTGGCTTCTTCCTGGGGAGGTGGCATAACAAAGTACAAAGGGCATTTTGGGGGGTGAACTATGCCATTAACATAGATGGGGCGCATTTCTGTCTTTTCACAATGGCAAATTTTATTGAATGACAGTAAATTCATAGGCTACCACAGTTTCATCAGCTTTAATTAACTGAGTATTCTTGATTTCATCTGGAGTCAGGCCTGAGGCAGTCACAAGTTCTTTTATTCCACTCCAATCTTAATTATTAATATCTATAACATTCAAGTCACACATTTCACTTCACACAATATATGTTACAGAAGGCTAAGAAAGTGTTCAAAGTGGCCACAAAGTTTAAAGAGGCCATATGTTATGGTTTCTATCTAAATGTCCTCCGAGAGCCTCACTTGCTCATAGACAGAGCTTTTGGAAGGTGACTGGATTATAGGGCTCATAGTTGACTTGCTGTTAGGTGATGGGGCCTGGCCAGAAGAGGTGGATGCTGGGGGGCCATGGCCTGGAAAGGTTTGGCTCCCTCCCAGGCTCCTCCCTTTGCTCTTTGCTTCCCAGCTTCTCCTCTGCCATGACCCTGTGCCATACCACCCCACCTTGGAGCCAGCCGACCATGCAAGGACTGAAACATTACAAACTATGAGCCAAAATAAATCTCTCCTCCTTCAGGTTGAAGGTGTTGGGTATTTTGTCCCAAGTGACCAGAAAAGTGATTAAGACACCATACTAGCTGGTCATGGTGGCACACACCTGTAAGCCCAGTATTCTGGGAGGCTGAGAGAAAAAAAAAAGAGCACAAGCAACTTAGCAAACCCAAAGGGCAACATAGCAAGACCCTGCCTCAAAATAAAAAAGGGCTGGAGATGTAGCTCAGTTCAATCCTCAGTACCAAATAAATTTAATGATTAAAGAATGAGTAAAAGCCCGGTGAGATAGCTCAGCGGCATAAGCGCCTGCCTGGTAAGCGCGAGGTCCGGAGTTCGACTCCCGGTACCCACATTAAAAAAAAAAAAAAAAAATGAGTAAAGCAGAAAGTGGACACAAATGCAAAACACGGCTGGTACAGTGCAGAGCTGTCAATCAGAGAGGATTAGTTGGTGGTTTCAAAGTGTCACCTGTGTGCATCGGGAGGAGAAGAAATTGTGCTGGCTGAAATGCAGTGGGGCCAGCTGGCAGAGTTCTCTGCTATATGACCAAAGTGACAGGTAAGCAGGTGCCAGGTCAGGGTTGCAGCCACATCAGCTTGGGGTGTTCCTCCTCTTATGGGTGTCAGGTGAGGGAGTTGGACCTGGGGTATTTGATAAGCTTATGTGCCTGGGTTTTGTGATATAATTTGATATGCTCATGCATCCGTGTGCTCCTGATTTAATAAGCTAATTTTTTACTGGCATGAATACTTTTGTGCCTTATGGTTGTGCTGGACAGGTGGTGGCTGTTGACCTATACAAACAAGGTGTAGAGTCATTCTACCTAGACACTTGTACTCTAAACAGAGTAACTGCGGTCAAATTGTTGCTTTACAGAACGGAGGAAACCAGGGCCAGCTGTGCCTGAAAGCTGCTGTCCCGCATGACAGCAGTGCCTCAGAGCAGAACACAACCTGCTGTCCTCAGGCACGGCTTTGGGATCACGCAAAACAGAAAGTGCAGATGCTGCCCCTGGGAGGTCCTGGGTCCCTGTCGTTTATTGGATGTGTAATGTTACTACACGCAGCTCAGTTCCTTTGCTCACTGCTCTCCAATTCACCAAACATGGAGGCATAGTGAGAAAGGAAAGGCTTCGTTCAAAGCTAGCTCTGAGGAGCTGAGGGGCCTCGTATCACCGCACTTCACCATTTCCCTGTGTCCAGGTGTGCAAGGGTTCTTATAGTAAGGAAGAGGGGGAGGGAATAAAATGAGACAATAGGCAGCTCCAGGCTTGTTTCTTCCCTCCCAGCCCCTTTCCACTCCCTGTCTTTTTTGTGGAATTGAAACTGGCCCTGACCTCCCAGGGGCAGCATCTGCAGATTCTGTCCATTCATCTGGGCTGAGGAGAAGAGAGGGTGGCAGTTTACTCCCTACCCCTGAGGAAGTTTGAAGAAGCTGCTTGTCTTTAAAGAAAAAAAATTCTTACTCTTAAAAGTTCCATTTTGCCTTGCCAGTTACAATACTTTTTTTTGGCACAGGATTTTAAGCTGGGCACCCAGCCAACAAGCTAAAAGCTACACTTGTCAGCCCACCTCACAGCTACATGTGACCACAGAACTAAACTGTGGAGCTGGAGTGGGAGTGGGCGAGGCGCTTCCTCATTCACCCAGACAGGGAAGGAGGGGTCTGCCTTCCTCCCTTCGCGGGTTCTCACCCTCTGGAAAGCAAACTTGGCGGGGGAAGCAGCTTGGATCAGGAAAGTGCCCCAGGTGACTGTCAGAAACAAACAATATACCTCTGAAGCAATGCACTTTTGCAATTTCAATCCAGGCCCCAAAGAATTCTAGTTAGCCGGATGTGGTGGGCGATGCCTGTAATCCTAGCTCTTTGGGAAGCAAATTCAAGCCCAGCCTGGGCAATTTAGCTACTTTAGAGATCCTGTCTTTAAATAAAAAATAAAGAAAGGGCTGGGGATGTAGCTCACAGCAAAGGTCAATTCCCAGTAGTGCAAAATAAATAAATAAAAGTAAATAAACAAAATAAAAATTCCACAGTTAAACTTCCAAGGCACATATGCTCATAGAAAAAGGCAGAACATCGACTGGGAAAAAATATTGGGAATCACATATTTGACAAAGGATTTGTATCCAGGATAAACACAGAACTCTTACAACTCAATAATAAAAAGATGAACAATTCAATTTTTAAAAAGGGAAAAAGTTTTGAAGTCATTTTACCAGGAAAGATATTCAAATAGCTAAGTAGCCCATAAAGAGTTGTTAGAAATTATTACAAAATACAAATTAAAGCCATAATAAGATACCACTTCATACCCACTACAATGGCTACCATCAAAGACAAACAATAAATGCTGGCAAGGATGTGGAGGAATCAAAGTCTTCAAATATTACTGCTGATGGGAAGCTACTTTGGAATATTCTTGGCAGTTTCTTAGAAAGCTAAGTGTAAATTTGCCATATGACTTAATAATTCTACTCTCAGGTATACAATATATGCAAGAGACTTGAAAACACACTTCCGCATAAGGACTTGATTAATGCTTCTTGCAACATTAATCGTAATAGCCCCAAACTATCCAAATGTCTATCAGTTAATGAATGGGTAAACAAAATGAATGATATTCATACAATGGGATACTAAATGGAATGCTAAGTCAAAGAAGACACACAAAAAAGCCTCATTTCTAATTTCACTTATATGAAATATCCAGCTAAGGCTAACTTTGGAGACATGAAGTCCGTCAACTTGTGGTTGTCTAGGCCTGCAGATGGGACTAGAAATGGGGAGAAGGAATATTACAGGGATAATATAAGTGTTATAAAATTGGTTTACAGTAATGGTTATGTAATTTGGTAACTGACTATATAGAAAGCCCTTCTAGGATCTCATCGTGGTCCAGGAAGTTTGTATTTGTAATCCCATGGAAAAGTTACTGGAATTCTTGTGAGTTAATGCCAATCTACCACTTCCAGTGCAACACATAGCAAGAATAAAGACACTGGGGCCAGTGAGATGGCTCAGCGGCTTAAGCGCCTGCCTGGCAAGCACGAGGGCCCGAGTTTGACTCCCGGAACCCACATAAGAAAAAGGGGCCGGTGATATCGCTCAGTGGCACGGGCGCCTGCTGGCGTGCGAGGTCCTGAGGTCGACCCCCCCCCCCCCCGGTACCCACAAAAAAAAAAAAAAAAAGAATAAAGACACTACGGCATATTTGTAGTTGTGGGGAGCCAAGGGGGTCCTAAGTCCAGCTAGGACAATGGCTAACCAGAACAAAGGCCACAACCCAAGGCTGAACCCAGGTTTTATTAATTCATAAAGAGGGGAGTGACTCGGGGATGAGTGACTGTAGTTGTGGCGGGAAGTACATTGAGTGCTATGAGTGCCGTGAGCTGGGCTAGGTAGGAGGCCTGAAATTACCTCTGCAACATGCAGAGAGAGAGAGAAATGCAGGAAGACTAATCTGCATAACACAATTCAAGGCAGTATCTAATGTTTTGGGGTCTGTGCTTCAGTTCTGATGTGTAATTTTTTTATGTCCTGAGATGTCACAGCCTCTTTCTTGAGGCTCAATCCCAGCCGACAGTGTGGCTCTCTCAGACCAGCCCACACATACTTCTTTTTTTTTTTTTTTTTGTGGGTACCGGGGGGTCGACCTCAGGACCTCGCGCGCCAGCAGGCGCCCGTGCCGCTGAGCGATATCACCGGCCCCTTTTTCGTATGTGGGATCCGGGAGTCGAACTCGGGCCCTCGCGCTTGCCGGGCAGGCGCTTAAGCCGCTGAGCCATCTCACCGGCCCCCCACACATACTTCTTGGGAGCTAGAGGCAGGGCAACACTGATCTGTCACCTTGCTTCAAAGACTACACATCAGCACCTCAGCTAGACCCATTTGCATTGCTTAATGTCAATTGAGGAGATAAAAGACAAAACTTAGCCAGATCTGCACATATCAATACATGGAAATAGGGCCAGGTTTAGCCAAAATGGAGACGATTGCTCTTCTTTCAAGGAGAGTCGTCCAGGTGGTCCTCCACAACTGAGAAAAGTTTGATTTATGTCAAAACAGGCATTGTATATCAGTGGGGGAAAGAATGGACCATTCAAAAAAGAAAACCAGACCGCTTGCTTATTCAAATGGGGAAAATGATCAACTGAATCCCTACCTCACACTGTGCACAAAAGCAATTTCATGTGGATTAAGTGTTGAACATGAATTTTAAATCTATACATTAGGATCAAAGTACGTGAAACACAGGCACAAGTGCATATAAAACAGATAAAACACTGAATAAGCTTTACAGTCTAGTTAACAATAGGTACCAACATCAATTTCTAGGTTCTTTTTTTTTTTTTTTTTTTTTTTTTTTGTGGGTACCGGGGGGACGACCTCAGGACCTCGCGCGCCAACAGGCACCCGTGCCACTGAGCGATATCACCGGCCCCTTTTTCGTATGTGGGTTCCGGGAGTCGAACTCGGGCCTTCGCGCTTGCAAGGCAGGCGCTTAAGCCGCTGAGCCGTCTCACCGGCCCAATTTCTAGGTTCTTGTATCATACTACAATTATATAAGATATCACCATTGGGGAAAACTGAGGGGAGAATTAACAGAACTCTGTGTACTTTATTGTAACTTCCTGTGAGTTAGGTTCTATTATTACTTCAAAATTAAAAAGAAAAACTATAAAATATTTGGAAGACAATGCAGAATACATTTGACTCAAAGTAGAGAAGACTTTCTTAAGAGACACAGATGCACGAACCATAAAGGAAAAGGTTAATAAATATGATTATGCTAAAGTTAGGAACTTCTTCGTCAAATGACACCATAAATAGAATGAAAACATAAGAGATGTACCACACACATAATCTCAAAACAATTAGCATCCAGAATAAAAATAAATATATGAAAAAATGTTCAACATCATTGGTCATTTGAGAAATGCAAATTAAAACAATGCTGAGATTCCATCTCACATCAACAAATCAACCAATAACAAGTGCTGGAGGGGCTGTGGGGAAAAGGAACCCTTCTCCACTGTTGGTGGGAGTGTAGACTGGTGCAACCACTGTGGAAATCAGTGTGGAGATTCCTCAAAGAACTAGAACTAGAGGTCCCATTTGACCCAGATATTCCCCTTTTGGTATGTTTCCGAAAGAATTAAAAGCATCATACCACAGTGATATATGCACACACATGTTTATAGTGGCACAGTTTGCAATAGCTAAATCTTGGAAACAGCCCAAATGCCCATCAACCAACGAATGGATAAAGAAGATGTATTTTTTTATACAATGGAGTACTACTCTGCCATAAATATGGATAAGCTTGAGACATATCTAGCTAAATGGATGAACGTCGAGACCATACTTTTAAGTGAAATAAATCAGAAAAACATGTAAATACCACATTGTTTCTCTGGTATTAAAAACTGAAAGTGTAAATAAGGACCAAAATGTATAGTAAATATTGTGAAATACAAAAAAATTGTTCAAATGGGAAGGGGTATAGAGAGCCCTCCCAGTCCTCGACGCAGTCCAGGAAGTTTATATTTGTAATCCCATGGAAAAGTTATTAGAATTCTAGAGAGTTAATTCCAATCTACCACTTCCAGTGCAACCCACAGCGAGAATAAAGACACTAAGGCATATTTATAGTTGTGGGGAGTCAAGGGGTCCTAAGTCCAGCCAAAATGGTGGCTACTGGAACAAAGGCCTCGACCCAGGGCCGAACCCGGGTTTTATTAATTCTCAAGGAGGGGAGTGGCTGGGGGATGAGTAACTCTGAGAGTGGCGGCAAGTATGTGAGTACCATGAGCTGGACTAGGTAGGTGGCCTGAAATCACCCTTGCAATATGCAGAGGGAAGGATATGCAGAAGGAGTAATCTGCATAACACAATTCAAGATAGTATCTAATGTTTTGGGGTCGGTGCTTCAGCTCTGATGTGTAATCTTCTATGCCCTGGGAAGTCATAGCCTCTTTCTCGAGGCTCGATCCCAGCCGACAGCATGGAGCACGGCTCTCCATCCTGCCAGGCTCAACCATGTATTGGGAGCAAAGGGGCGGGGAAACACAGGCCTGTCGCCTTGCTGCAAAGACTACATATCAGGACCTTGGCTGGACCGATTTGCATTGCCTAAAGCCAATTAAAGAGATAAGGAAAAGTCCTAGCCAGCTCTGTACACATCAATACATGGAAGTAGGGCCAGGTTCAGCCAAGATGGAGATAACTGCTCTTCTTTCAAGGAGAGTCGTTCAAGTGGTCCTCCACTAAGGGGGACGGGGTGGGGGAGGGGAGGAGAGAAAAGAAAACAATGAGAAAAGAAGGAAAAAGTGTAAATAAAGCTTTTATAAACAAGGAGGGGAAGAGGGGTTGAAGGGAGGGTAGGAGAATGGGAAAAAAAAAAAGAATCAAGTTATATCATGTACAGGTACAAATTCCCTATGATGAATGTGATCATCATGTATACCTAAAATGTACCAATGAACTTCATTAAAAAGAATAAGCCACAAAAATATAACTATGACAAACCACAAAAAATATAACAATGGATAGAAAAATGGTCAAAATGCACAAGAGTTATTTTCAAAGAAGAAATCCAAACAGCCCAGAAATATATGAAAAATCAACAAACTACTCAACTTATTTAGTAACTACGGGTGTGTTAAATAAAATCCCAAGAAATACTGTATCATTTTACACACACAAGACCAGCAAAAATTAAAAAAAAAAAGTCAGACAGTACAAATGTAGACAAAACAAAGCATAACTCTACAAAACAAAATGGACAAACATACATGTCTGATGAGACTTATGTCTCACAAATGTAAGCATGAATGAAGGAAGCCAGATGCTGAGGATAACTCCCTTCCTAGAATGGACAAAGTTAAGCTATGTTTTTTAGGGATGCACATGCAGAAAAAAAATAAAAAGCAAAGCGAGGAAACGCTTACTTCAGGGGCAGGAGAGTGGTTACCACTGAGGGGCTGAGGTGAGATTTGCTTTCAGCAGGGAGGAAGCAGCAAAGTTCCTCTAGGGTGCTGGCAAGTATTCTCAGTCCAGACCTCAGGCATGGTTTTCTCAGTGCCCATTTTATAATTACTTGCTAGTTTGTGTACATGGTACATGGACTTCTCTATTTCTCTATCTGCCAATGAAAGAGGGAAAGGAGTGAAGCATTTACTATCAGATTATGATTGCTTACTGTCAGTTGAGTCTGTTACAAAGATGTGTGTGGGGAGAGGCCATGTTTAACTACTCTTACGGCCTTGCTAAGCATTAAGTAGGTGCTCGATAAATGTTCGATGAATAAATACTAAACCGATAACACTTGAAGTTAAACCTGGGCTTATGAAATGACACCTGACTTTACAGCATAACTTAAACTTTTTCCCAGGAATGACAGAGCAGAACTCAAACAGTTCCCTTGCGTGTGGGGACTGGGGCTAAACAGCAAAGAACTGAGCAGGGACCGAGGATGGATACATCCATCAAATCTGCGAGGCTGCGTCTCAACAAACTATTACATTAGATGACTTGTGGCGGGAATTACAGCCCAGAGGGACCGCGGCCTCATGATTAAGTGATCCCACCATTTAGAATTTCAACGTACTGACTCACAGTGGATGGCTTGGTAAGATCGTTCAGGGAAATGTGCCCACATGGTGCCAGCTCTTGTCTAGAGAGGCCCCTGTAGAAACTAAACAATGACAACAGCCCTGGGGTTTATAATTCATGGCTCCCTGTGTATGAACGAACATTGGGCTGCTGACCCCAGCTGCCCACAGATGACAGCAACTTGTCTGTCCTACATGGGCGCCAGGGGACAGAGAGATGAGGAGGAGAGGGGTCACAGGGCTGGACAATCTTGCATAACACAGGCCAGTTGCAGTCTGGGGGAGCAGGCAAAAATCTAGACCTTTGCCTTCCTGCCTCCACAGTCTGGGAATCTGGTCTCTGCCCAAGCCTAGGTCAAGTTAACCCAGCCACACTCGAGCTACGAAGAAAATCCAAGGAAGGTGAGATTCATGGAGGAAACCTTCCACACTGAGTCTCAGAGGTACTCACTGGGTGTTCATGCAGGCATTCAACAAGCACTGCTAAGTGTCTGTGCAGGCAGGTGCCTGGCAGGGACAGGGTCCAGCAGGCGAATGTCACATCACTCTTTCAGACTCCACGTAGGGGTCCTAGAGGATTCCCCTGCAAAGATGAAAAGAGGACGTTTCAGGACCCAGGGAAAGAAGCACCTGATCACGTTGCCAGATTCTCAAGGCAAGAACTAGAACAGGTGGAAGAATGTAAATGCTTAAGCTAGAAAGTTCTGGACAACTGGACTATAAAGGGAAACGCAGCTGTTTGAAGGAGGCTCCGATCTTTGCAGTGAGGGCAGAAGAGTGACTGTTCCTTCCTGAGGGCTGTGCTCGCAACTGTGCTCAGGCACAGTGGAGCTGGCAGTGAAAACCTCAGCATGGCCCTCTCCGAGGCCCCCCAGCATTGTGCAGCACCCAGATGCCCAAACTCGGCGCTGAGTGGAAGGATCTGGACGGAGCCACGCATCGCTGTAATTCAAAGGGCCCCGTGGGTGACACGCCACACAAGACACTGCAACCTCTTTTTCAGGGTTCATCTGGGCACATTTTCTCATTTGATCACTCCTGCCAAGGAACACAAAACATCTAGTGATCGTGTGCGGAACATGTCTGTTAATTTACATATGCTGACCCCGAGAGGTGACAGACCCGTCTGGAGCTCTTTGCAAGAATCAGACGCATTTCTCATCCTTTATGTGGTTAACCTTCGTGAATTTAAACTCAGAACTCCCACTGTGTCCTCTGGTTTTTCAGCAGTATATAAAGTGTTTGTGTGACACACAGGCATTTCTGATTGTATATTTAAGGAATTTTATGCCTCTGAGCGCTTATTTATTTAATCATGGATTTGAAAGTTTTAAGAAGTACTATAAAAATAGCTCAAGTATGAGTACAGGCTTTGAGGAATCATGAAAGAAACATTAACTGAATAATAAAGGGGAGAGCAGAGAGACGACAAGCCAGATTTAAAACGACAGCACGGAAGATAGACAAAGAGCGCTGGCTAAGGGGGAAAATCCTTGGAATTGAGAAGACTGAAATGCCTCAAAACTGGACAAAAAGGTAGAGGAGCAGACAATGCGTTCTGCAAATACTGAAAAATCTGTAAGCTACGTGGAAAACTTTAACCCAGGGTATCCATGTTCTATGGCGAGCCCCACACTAGGGTGACGTAGTGCACTGTGCGGAAGGCGAGTGCTGTCGAACCTGGGACTTTACAGTAACCAGGGCAACACTGTGGCATCCAGTTCAGAAAAGAGTGAGTCTGGAGCCAGGGGGGTCAAGGCTGCAGGAGAGCACCAGAGTCCAGGGGACAGGATGAGCCTGCGCCAAAGCAGGGACAAAGGGATGCAGGGAAGAGTCAGCACGAAAAGGATGTTATGATGGAACCGGCAGAGACTCATGTCAGACAGGTGACAGAGGAAGACAGCCAGCGAGGACTATGTCTTGGTTACTTTTCTCTCGTTGCTGAGACAAAATACCCAACACCCAAAATTAAGGAAGGAAAGGTTTATTTACCTCACAGTTTGTGGAGGTTTCAGTCCATACTCGGCTGGCTCCAAGGCAGGGTGGCACATGGCAGAGGGCAGCAGTTCATGGCCGCGGAAGGCAGCAAAAACAAGCAAGAGCAAAAGGGAGGAGCGCGAGCACAAGAGAGCAACCTCTTTCCCTCCCTTACATTACATGCAGGCTGCCCGCCCCAGGGTGGGTGCAGCACTCACGCCCATAATCCCAGCATTAGACCACGAATCAGTCATAAACTCCAGAAGCCCTCCTCTAGGACTGCATGAGGCTTTGGGGGACATCTAGACACAAACCATAACAGACCAGGATCCTAGTGTGGGGGGACAGGCTAGGGCAGGGCTGAGATGGACTCAGTATTAGGGGCTTTGGGAGATATCAAAGAGATCACCCAGAGAGAATGCCTAGAGCCTCCAAGAGAAGGCAGAGGAAGAGGAAGAAAGTGGGGGAGACCGGGAAATACCAGTTAGCTTAAAAAGGTTATTACTTATAATCTTAGTAAAGAGAAAATTTCCCTATTACCGGGGGCCTCTGGTGTCCTAGGTCCTTACACCGCAGTAGCTCTTTCCTTCCCCCATCCCCACATTGACCTTTCCTCGTCCTTTCCCCACAGCCCTGGTGTCCACCACAGACTCCTGGCTCTGTGGGGGAGTTTAGCTCTGGGTCTCTATCCCTTGATGCACACACGAGCCACAAGCAGTGGTGATTCTTGGCTCAAGAGGGTGGAGACACAGTATAAAGACCTCCTGAGTGACCCTTTGGGTCTTCCTTGGCCTCTTTTAACCGTTCAGCTCTAAACAAGTCACACTGCCTAACAGGTATCAGTGTGGGAGGGTGTTTCCTATCAGCGCCCTTTCAGTGCCTTATTCAAACAAAGATGGATGTGAGGAGAAGGTTTTGTACTCTGTCTGTAAAGTGACGGTCTCAGAACTCAGCACCCAGCTCCTCATGGGAACAAAGTCGGGACACTGCTCCTGAACTAGTTAATGGACGGCAGTCTTAGCTAGATGAGCCTACCCTTGAGGCCCCAGCCCTGTTCAGTGTAAGAATCTGGACCAATGTTTGCAGGCCCCTCTCTGTATCTGGTGCCGCACTGGACCCTGAGAATGGGAAATGGTCTCACCATTCCTCTCTGACCCAAGAAGAGCAAAGGCAGAGGCTTGGGGCCTGCACAGGGAAATTTAGCCCATCCTAGAGTGGTTAGCCAGTGGTGAAACCATCCCCCAAAAACAAAAAGCAAAAAGAATACCACTGTTCCTCATTATCCTCAATTTTCATTCCTTAAATATAGGAAAACAACCAGGAAGATTTTTTACACTAATAAAAATCAGAAGCTTCCTTTCAGTTTGTGTTTGAAGGACTATCTGTATTCAAATAAAGAGAAGAATCAAAGGATAATGTGAAATGTACCACACTGAACTAGATAAAGTGTTTGTTTTTTTTTAATTTTGCATTAAGTTTATGTGTATTTAAGTCTTGTTTAAAGATTGCACATTTTTGCATAATTGTACAAAATTTATTTGTAATTGTGTATCTCTATTTTAATATTTTAAAATTACATTTCTATAAAAGCATAACTGAGTATGATCTTTGGATTTTTGACCCATATCTAATGGGAAAATGTCTATGACATTTCAAGATTACTAGTAGGCACCATTGTGAAAACTTATCTGAATGACAGGAATAAGAAAATGATTAAACAGATATCAAAACACACATATAGATATGATTATCATCATACAGTATTGTTTATAACACTGAGAAACTGAAAGCAAGCTAAATGTACAACAGGGAATCAAAAAAGTTCTTCATAGGTATAATGATACAAAGTAATTCTTTTTTTTTTTTTTTAATTGTGCAGTACCGGGAATTGAACCCAGGGCCTTCATACTGAGCTACATCTCCTGCCTCTTTTATTTTTTATTTTGAGACAAATATTTGCTAAGTCCCTAAGTTGCTCCGTCTAGACTTGAACTTGTGAACCTCCTCCTTCAGCCTCCCAGAGCGCCGGGATTATAACCATGCGCTATCTACACAAAGTATATTGATATTTAAAATAATGACAATAAGGATATTTCTGGGGGCTTGGCTGTGTGGCTGGCTGCAAGAATTCAACCACTTGCTCATCCTTCTACCATTCTGGCCAAGAGCAAAATTCTAGGCAAGTAGTTACCAAAAATAATTACTACTAACTGCACAAGCACCAACAACCCTCAATGCAGGGTTCTCTTTGCCTGACCAGAGTGGTGTAACAAAATGCCATGAATTGCTATAAAGGTAATCTTGAGTCATTTGTAGAAAAATGGATGCGCCTTGGACCACAAAGTTAAGTGAAATAAATCAGACACACAAGTTTAAATACCAAATGATTTCTCTTATATGAGCAAAATAAAAGATAGATAATAGGAGGAAGGGAAATAGATCTTTCTCAAAGGGGAAGGGGATCAAGAGATGGAGGGAGAGAGGAGGAAGGAAAGGGGATGAAAAAAAGAATTAAGATATGTTATATACACTTACCAACTCCCCACAAAGAATGTAAGCATTACGTACTACAAACATATACTACAAAGGAAATGATTTGAAAAAAATAAAATAAAATATGTAAAAATAAATACTACTAGGTAATACAGTATACCCAGGCATAGTGGTGCATACATGTAATGCCAGCTACTTGGGTGGCTGAGGCAAGAAGATGGTGAGGTCAAAACCAGAGTAGGCAATTTAGCAAGACCCTGTCTCATAGACAAAGTAAAAAGGGCTTAGCGCTCCCTGGGTCCAATCCCCAGTAGCACAAACAACAAAAAACAATTAAAAACTACAAACATTAAAGGAAGCTAGGTGAAAGTTGTGCTGGAACACTGTGTGTTATATTTGTAACTTGGCTATTTTTGTTTTTTTTTTTTTTTTGGTACCAGGAATCAAACTCAGGACCTTGCGCTTGCCAGGCAGGCACTTATGCTGCTGAGCTATATCCCCAGCCCTGTTCTTTTAAAATTATTTCAAAATACAAAGTTTAAAATATGATGGCTTTGCAAACACTGTTAGATGATGGGACAAGCAGGTGATGTTGCCAGCATCTTTAGGGGAATTGGGTTTACGTGTGCTATCTGTCATGGCTAAGGGAGAACAAGAGAAAGCAAATTTACCCATCCTTTGAAACAACGATGAAGCTGGATAAAGTATATAAATTAACGCTTGTCAGGATACTGAACAGCAGGCAATGAAAGCTGTCACCCCTGAGAGCTGTGAGACACACGGAGGGAGGCTGCTACTGCCCCCACCTCCTGCACAGAGAGGAGGAGCTCTCCGGACCGAAGGGAAAAGAAACACATGTTAACTGCACGGCTAATTTATCAGATTTCTTAATTATTTAAACCTCTTATGGCTATAAGCCCTCCTACTCCAAACACACCCATTCTTGTCCAAATCTCTTTAAAAGATGCTTGGCTGTTTTGAACAAAAATAACAATGTAGTGCAGAGTTTATAAAATATGTACACGTAAGCTATATTATCATCGCACAATGCCCAGGTGGAGAGAGGGGCGCTCTGCTTTGAAGTCCTCATACCAGCTGTGGAGTGACACTGTGTCCCCTGAAGGCAGACTGGTAAGGTGAGGATGTGCGCTGTGTTTGTCTGTTTCCCCTGACGGGACTGTTAGAAGGGAAGAGACAGGAATGGGAGGATATGAACCTCTACGGTGCTGGGCGCCTGGGGGCAGAGTGCAGGGGACCTGGAACGGGAAGACTTTCTTATTCACATGCACACAGTGCTGCACGGACAGTCTTGTTTCTAGGAAAAGCCCCTGACTCAGCTGTACACAAGAAGGATGCAAATGTCTCGACAGAAAGAATAACTAAGCCAACACTTGTTTAAAAACTTGAGTGAAAAGACCACGATTCACACATCTTCGCTCCCCTCATGGCACCCAACACAGTGCCTTACACACAGTAGATGCTCAATAAATGTTTGCCAAGGGAATGGAGTCAAGGTAGTAATGATTTTGAATTGCTTGTATCACATCTAGCTCAAAAGCAAGTGCTTTTTAAGAAGGAAAAACAAGATGAATATATAATTGGGTGAAAGTTGGAGGAAAACATGCATTACTGTAATCTTATTCATGAGAAACATTTCACGTAAGGAAAGCAACCTCACTATTTTTATTATTTTTCAGCCTCTCCTCTCAGAGAGAGAAACATAGGCTTTCCTACTCTAATCATAAGCAATGTAAAACTGAAGAACAGACAAAAACCAAGGCTGAAGACCAAACTTTTTTCCTCAGTAACTAGACACAGAGCTGGGATGTAGCATGGTGGTAGAGCACTTGGCCAACATGCACCAAGCCCTGGGTTCCATCCACAGCACCACAAAATCAAATGAACAGACAAAACCAAAAAACCTGCATGTGTAGAGATTTGAGCTTTTATTTCATTAACATCGAAGACAAATTTCTTTCTCTGAGGGACGGCTGTCGATCTGGAATGTCTCCCACAGACCAGCTTACAGCTATTAGCACATGGTGGCAACAGGAACTTATGAGGCAGGGCTGATACGAGGTCTTGGGTCACTGGAACAATGACCTTGACAGGTACTGTGGGACACTGTGGGTCTCTTCCTTCTTTCTCTTTTGTGTCCCAACCAAGGGGTGAGCGCTTTTGCTCTGTCATACGCTCCCGCCATGATGTGCTGCCTCGTCAAGAGCCCAATCTGCCATGCACTGAAACCTATGAAACTGTGAGCCAGATTCACCCCAGATATTTGTTTTAGTGACAGAAAGCTGACTGCTACTGAGACCCAAGATAAGACTTAAAATAAGACGTGGCTGTTGAAAGTACAGGACACGATGGCCACCAGCCCAGGCTCGGGTTTCATGGTCCTAAGCCAGTACTTCTCTCTGTGTGCAGCAAGGACGTCCCTGAAGACAGGGCTGAGTCCCAAGGAAAGAGCTTCTGGAAGAAGAGAGCGCTGAAAAGAGAGGTGAACACGCAAATCTCTCAACAGACCCCCAGTCCCTTCCTGAGCAGACTGGGGGTTGGCCACACAGACGTGTGAGTTTCTGCTGAGGGTGACACAAAGGAGGTGGCTTTTGTCCGTTTCAAAACCAGATAGGATGAAATACAACCCTCTTCCAGTTGCTCAGTGGCACATTTTGACATTTCACAGGAAATCAAACTTCTACCAAGGAAAAGCAGAGAGTTTTTGGTCAGGACCCAAAGGTTCCTCTCTAACTTCTCATCAACAAGCAAAAGTAATATGGGGTTTCTAACTCACTCTGCCAACTGCAGCATCCCCCCCACAACTAAAATCAGGAGCTTTCTAAGAGGAAAAGGAGCCTTGGGCCACTGCAGTCAGG
Organism: Erethizon dorsatum; assembly: GCA_028451465.1. NCBI lineage: Eukaryota > Metazoa > Chordata > Mammalia > Rodentia > Erethizontidae > Erethizon > Erethizon dorsatum. The sequence continues at coordinate 6,203,560 of CM051837.1, read as the reverse complement.
TGAGCCACACCCTGGTTCGGAGAGCTGTCTTCAACCATCACGACCTTCCATCCAGATCACTTCTATACGGTGTGGGGTCATCAATCTATGGCTTGTATTTAATTTTTGTACTTCTTTGCTGTGCGTATCTGGTTTAGGTTTAGGAAAATGCTAACAAAAGCCTTAAAATAAAAAGAAATAGCATCCTCAAACAGATGCCAGCAAATTGCTGTTAGCATCAGCATGATTCCATCCTGTGTTCCAAAGTCTTTAAACTATGAGACGGGGGATTAGCTCTGCAGAGAGGCAGGCTCCTCACCGTTTTTTGTTGTTGCTGTTTCCTCACCATTCACACAGGATACACATATTTATACAAACTACTTTGACTGCTTTTTTTTTTTTTTTTGAGACAGGGTCTCACTATGCAGTTTGGTCTGACCTTGAACTTACTTTGTCGCCTAGGCTTGCATTGAACTTCTGGTGATCCTCCTGCCTCAGCCTCATGAATGCAGGGATTACAAGCATGCACCACCATGGCCCGGCAATTTCATTTTTTAAAGGAGAGTTTTATTGAGATATACTTCATATACTATAAAACTGACTTTCTAAGTATACATTTCAGTGACTTTGAATAGATTAAGTATAGTGACATGCAACTATCACTGTCATTTAATTTAGGACATTTCTTCACTTGAAAGAGAAACCCCAAGCCCATCAGCAGTCACTGGCCCTTTACTCCCCGTCTACTCGGTCTCTGTGGATTTTGCATATCAATTTGCAGAGTAATGTTATCTCATCAATATTAGGACTTTCAACCCATGAACAGTGGACATTTCCCCACTTATTACAAACTACTTCGTTCAGTGGTGTTCGATGGTTTTTAGTGTACAAGTCTTGCACTGTTTTTGTTGTTAAATTTCTTAGTTTCATTTTTGGATTGTTAGTATACAGAAATACAAATGATTTCTGTATTTTAATCTTGTATTCTATAACCGTTTGAGTTCCTTTAATAGTTCTAATGGTTTGTAGACTCCTGGGATTTCCTGCATACAAGATCATGTTGTCTATAAGTAGAATAGTTATACTACTTCCTTTCCAATCTGGATACTTTTTATTTCTATCTGTCGGACTGATTATGAGCAAGAACCTCCAGAACAATGTTGAATAGAAGTGGCAGGATCAGACGTTCTTGTCTTGTTATTGATTTCAAGGGGAAAATTCCATTTTCACCTTTAAACATGATGTTAGTTGTTTTTTTTTTTTTTTTCATGAGAAGCTGCTAAATTTTGTCAAATACATTTTTGTGTCTTTTGAGAAACTCATGTGGTGTTTATACTAATAGTTTGTTCTTTATTTGATTTGACTGCTTTTGTATGTTAAATAAAACTTGTTTTCCTGGGATAATTCCTATTAGATGATAGTATATAATCATCTTTCTATGTCACTGGATTAAATTTGCTGGTATTTTGTTGAGGAGTTTGTATTTACACTTGTAAGAAATAATGGTCATGGGCCGGGGATATAGCTCAGCGACACAGCGCCTACCTGGCAAGCATGAGGTTTTGAGTTCGAGTCCTGATACCAAAAAAAAAAAAAAAAGAAAGAAAGAATGGTCTACAGCATTCTTACAATGTTTGCAACGCTTGGTATCAGTGTTATACTTACCCCATGGAGTGAGTCGGGAAGGGTTTCCTTCTGTTTTTTGGAAGAGCCTGTAAAGGAACAATGTTAATTCTTCCTTAAACATTTGGTAGAATTCACCAAGAAAGCCATCTGGGTCTGGGTTTTATTTTGTGGAGAAAAACACTTTTATTACTAAGTCAATTTATTTTTAGGTTTGTTCAGATTTTTTATCTCTTCTTCAATCAGCTCTGGGAGTTTCTTGTTTCTAGCAACTTTTCCATTTTATCTAGGTTATTGAATTTGTTGCCTTACAACTGTTCATAGTATTCCCTTCCAATCCTTTTTATTTATGACATCTAGTGATTTTCCTTTTATTCCAGATTTATTTATTTACTTATTTAGTTATTTATTTATTTTTTATCTTTTTGAGACAGGGTTTCACTATGCAGTTCAGGTTCGCCTTGAACTCACTTTGCAGCCCAGGCTGGCCTCGAAATCACAGCAATCTTCCTGCCTCAGCCTCCTGAGTACTGGAATTATATTCTAGATTTTAATAATCTGAGCCTTTTTTCCTCTTTTTAATTTGGCTAAAATTTTGTAGATATTGTTGATCTTTTCAAAAAGAGGTTGTCTTTAACCATAGCTTAGTTAGTTTATTTTTACTAAACACAATATATCTCCTCTCCTCCTCCCCCCACACCCTCTTCCTCTATAGCATTCTATTTGCATTTTATTCCACAACATTTACAGAGGCTGTATGATGTAGAAGCACCATGTGACACACTGTGGTCCTACAAATGAATAAGACAGTGCACAGTTGCCGTTCTCACCAATACAGCCTCAAGCAGAGCGGCAGGCTGGAAGCTGGGGTTGGCTGGGCTGTACAATGAGACAGTGAGAACATTAAGTGTGGCTGCGCCCCCAGTCATCCAGACTGTGGGACACAGGAAAGGTATGTCTGAAGTTAGGCTGTGAGGGCCTAGGATAAGTAATAAAATCTGCAAAAAGGAATCGGGGGACACGGGTGAGAGGGCCATTTGCTATGGCTGCAGGTGTGTGTGTGCTTGTGTGTTTGTGTGTGTGTGTGTTAGGAGATAAATATGGACATTTATTCCACCAACACCTTCATTCTGCACCTCCCTCCTCCTCCTCTTTGGCAGAAATTCCTGCTTTTTAACTGAGAATCATAATTGCTGGAATGATCCCTGGCCTCTCCATTCTTTGATGTGCATAAAGACTTGGCAGACATAGGAAAATGAGGTCATTTTGCAATGCCTTGCAATGATGGAAATGCGGGCTTTCTATGGAGGGCGGCAAGGTGGGTGTGGCACAGGGGAGTCACCTGGGACATCATGACAGCAGTCCCAAGGTCCAAGCTAGGGACTTCTCCTCCCTTAGGGGATGTGATGGACAGAGAGCCTCTGCTCCTGTGAACGGGTTTATGCCGCAGATGAAGTCTTTCACTCCGTACTGGAGGGTGGCTGGGCCAGTGGCAAAGCCGCCTGTGCTTCCCAGCTGCTTTACACATCAAAAGTGAGCCATCTGATTTTAGAATGGCATTTAACACTGATGCTAAAGGACTGCTTCTCCATGGCTCACACATACCTGGGACCAGGACCAGGGTGGGCCCATCACAGGCAAGAGCGTAATCAAAGCTCTCCTGAGTAACACAAGCCGCCTGGTAATGAACTTGGGAGGGAGCCCCTGCCGTCCCGACCTCTGGACCTGCCAATTCACATTCTTGCAGGGCAGCAACAGATTAACAACCGCAGTTTCTCTCCTGAGATCTGCGAGCACCTTCTGCCAGGAATACCTTGGAGAACTAGGGGTTTTCAGCACTCCAGGTGGTCTGGCCTTAATACAACAAATTACTTCTTGATTGAAAAAAGAAAAGGAAAGGAAATTCCCTTGGGATTCTAATCCTTCTCTAGGCAAAGTCTGTCTTTTCAGTGCTGTGTATAAAAGTAGCTTCTCTGTGTGTCTCTAAAGAGTGTTAGGGGCTGCAGTGTGGCTCAGTGGTAGAGGACTGGCCTGGCACATTCGAGGTTCTAGGTTCGACCCTCAGCACCCCTTTGTCCCCCCTCCAAAGTGTGTTGGGAGTTTAGGATGATGTGTGCCATGAGAGTGCAGAACTGAGATAACTTTTTGGTACACTCCGAGCTTTTCTATCACAGGGTCACAGGGGAAGAGGTCTGCCTGCCCAAATGCAGAGAGAAGGGACAAAGCAGAGGCTGCTGGCCAGGATGGCCCACCAGCTGCCAAGCTCAGACTGTGCTTCTGCCTCTGCCAAGTGACGGCTCTGAGGTCCTTCCCCAGACCAGGTAACTTGTCTGTCTTAGCATTTTTGTCTGTTACCCTGGGAGCTAGGTCTGCCTACCTCTGAGGGTTAAGATGAGTAAGATAAGTTGCCTATAGGCACCTGAAAGCTTTATGAAGGGCCAGTGTTATTTTGCCAAATGGACAATGTGAGATTGTTCTTCCTTATGAGCGCTGATACTGTTCAACAGGATACACGTGAAAAGTCCACAGATTCATTCACCTAATATCTATTAAGAACCTACCATGATGCAGGAGTTTTACTACCCACTGAGAAATGAAAGTATGACGTGATATCTATTTACAAATTTATGAAATTTAAAATGTTTTGAATGTACCTGTGGGACATACATTGCTTATGTTAGGAATTAATGAAACAATGGAACACTTCCCTCCCATCTGCTTTTGGAATCCAGGGACCTATAACATGCACATACATGTCCCCTCTCCTTTCCAGAGCGACTCTCTAGGTGGTGTGCTTCAGCCCACAGGTGAGGTGTCCTGGGCTGGGCTGTGGGAGCCACCTCAAACTGCCCAGCCAGCAGTTCTTGCACGTGCTGCCTTGCTGATGGGAGGGTTAGTAATGTCCACACCCGTGCATTTAAGGGCATGCCAAGGTCACTTGTGTGGCTCAGTGGGGAAAGGAGAGAGCTGGGGCTTTGGTCCCAGCCCTGCCAGCTGTTCACTTCATTGACTGTACTGCCTTCAGCATGGCTGACCTGCAGATTTTCTATGCACCTTCCTCTTGCCTTAGGTGCTAAACGAGATCACAGTGTGGAGGGCTCGATGGAGGAGGAACTCCCTCAATGTAGGCCCCTCCTCTACCCACCAGGACATCCTAGCCGCCTTCCAAAGAAGAATGGATATTGAGCACTTATGCATTCACTGTACAAAAGCTTCCAGAGCACCGGCTATGTGCCCGCACTCTTCCAGACGTGGGAACACCCAGGGAGCAAGGCCAGGGAGGTCCCTGTTCTTCTGGACCTCACGTAACTGGCCTCGAGTCTTTCCACCAACACAGAGGACCCTGAAGCCCCACATGGGCACACTGACTTGGCTGTGCTCTTCTGCCATGGAGAGTCGACTGAGCTTGGTTTTACAGACCCTGTCTTATTTTGACTGCTGTCCGGCATCCGTGGAAGAATTAAGTCATGACAGATCTAATCCATTCCCATGTTTGCTTTCCAAGTGAAATGGTGGCCTCCAAGTTTCCCCAAATATAAAGCTTGTAGGGTCCCAGTGACAGAAGGGGCCGTGGGGGGACATGCATGTCTGCAGCTGCCAGCACTGGGGAATTACAAAGCACCCTGCCCAGGGGCTCTCACTGGGCCACAGAGAGTGGAAAGCAGGGCCGGACCCAGGGGAGGGGCACAAGTGGCGCAGCAGGGGCCAGAGTGATTCTGCTGCACTTGGGCCCAGTGAACTTGGAGACTCCACCTGTCGGCTCCTCAGTGGCCTCATCTCCCAAAGAGACTCACTGGCTCCACCAACCTTGGGGTTTTTATAAGGACCAAATTAGCCAATAAGAGGATTCCTAGGAATACCCACCGCCCATTGGGGACCAGGCTGTATAAGCGTTAAGATGATGAACTAAGGGCCGGTGAGATGGTTCAGTGGCATAAGCGCCTGCCTGGCAAACGCGAGGTCCTGAGTTTGACTCCCGGTACCCACATATGAAAAAAGGGCTGGTGATATCGCTCAGCGGCACAGGCGCCTGCTGGCACACAAGGTCCTGAGTTTGAGGCCTATGTGGTCTTGCTTTGGGAATGGAAGATTACGTGGAAAAAGCTACATGTTTTCTGGCTGTGTGGGAAAGACTCATAATCACAGTGCTCTCCAGGCAAGATAAGATCCATCGAGGACAACAGGAAGAAAGCTAGCTCCCTAATAACCTGTGCAAGGATCTGGGTATGGAGAAGAGCTTGTTCCCCTTTGAACCTTTACCTCTTTTGAAGTTACGCACGCTTATTCTTCAAAATCTCCTTCAACCGTGTCACGAATGACACATGACCCTATCCCCCGTGCTTCTTGCTGGCTGATAAAAATGAGTTGACTGTGGAGGCTGGTGAGCTTGTTCACTAGAGACAAGTCTCCTCCCAGTCCCCCTTACATCTTGAAATTTTGTCTCTGTTTTTCTTGTATCCTCACTGACCTCCCAACAGGAATCCAAGAGTCTGATCAGGCCTCACCAAATGGCACCCAAACAGGGACTTCCTGTGACCTGGCAGGGAATGTCCACCGGAGTGAGAAAGGAATTAAAGGGTGGTGTCAAGGAAATCTGTGGGACAGCCAATAGAAGCCAGTTCAGAGATGGTGAAAGGAGCCAGTTCACTGTGCCGTGGAAAGGTTTTCTTACAACAGGGATTATGGGGCAGAATTTGTCAACAGAGGAGCAAAGATATGTGCAGTTGTTGTGTATGCTGTTTAAATAGGCAGAGGCCCAAGTTAGCACCCACTCTCTTTCTACCAAATATAATCCATGGTTCCTGAAGGCAGGAACTTTGGACACAGAGAACTGGGATAGAGTAAGTGAAAATCTAAGGAGAACCCATGCCAGGGGAGAACAAATCATCCCAGACACTTTTTAACATGGAGCTTAAAAACTGTGTTAAGGCCCTTATGTACTGCAATGGTTAGTACAGCTGCTACTGTTCCCCCTCATGAGGAAAAAGGGAAAAAAACAGGGAAAAAGTAGAGAGACTCTTTCTTGGCCTGCACCTCCAGAATTTTTAGAGGCTAACACAGCACGCCCAAGATGGCAGTTTGGTTGCCACTGGGGGTGGCAGTGACAGAGGGGTGATGGCTGGGGCAGGAGCAGCAACCTTAACCGTGGTGGCAGTGGTGGCAGTGTAGGACCTGGGCCAGGGGGAATGAGGTTGCCACAGCAAGCCAGCGGGGAGCTCTGTAATGGAAAAGTGGCTTCCCCTTCTCTGCTTCCCTTGGCCAAACCAGGCATGGTGGCACGCACCTATAGCCCCAGCTATGCAGGAGGCAGTCCAGACAGATTCCTCATTCACAAGCAACTGAAATTATCATGCTTCAGTTGGCTTTAAAATATACAAATAAAAGGGGCTAGGGATATAACTCAGTGGCACAGCGCCTGCCTGGTAAGTGCGAGGTCATGAGTTCAATTCCTGGTACCAAAAAAAAAAAAAAAAAAAAAAAAAAAAATATATATATATATATATATATATATATATATATATACCTATATATAAATTGCAAACAGGCCGTTAGGGCAGTCAAGGCCACAAAAAATCTTGGAAATTATCTGAAAGCTTGTCAAGATGTGGGAACCAAATCTTATAAAAGTTCAATGTTAGCCCAAGCTCCATTAAGTCTTATAGAGGGGAATCCCACAAATGCTATTAAAAGAAAGAAAAGGTATAGAGGTGACTGAGCTGGAGGCTAAATCAAAGAAGAGGGCATGGAGTTACCAAAATTCTTAAGACAAAAAATCAGAAGAAAATACTAATTATGAGTAAAAGATTTTTTTTTTTGGTGGGTACCGGGGGTTGACCTCAGGACCTCACATGCCAGCAGGCACCCATGCCGCTGAGTGATATCACTGGCCCTTTTTTCATATGTGGGTTCTGGGAGTCAAACTCAGGACCTCGCGCTTGCCAGGCAGGCGCTTATGCCTCTGAGCTATCTCACTGGCCCTGAGTAAAAGATTTTTATTCCTTATAATTCTTATTATAAGAGATCTCTATTAATTGACCTATAAAAATCTTGACTAGTCTTATATAGAAGAGTTATTATAATTCAACTTGGTCAAATACATCTGAGTGCACTCTAGTTTCATAAATAAATTGTCTTCTGTGTGCTTGTTTGTCTCTCTGTTCAATTTGTGACTGGTTACCATACTTACAGCTGTTTTTTTTTTTGTGTGTGTGTGTGGGTACCGGGGGTTGACCTCAGGACCTCGCGTGCCAGCAGGCGCCCGTGCCGCTGAATGATATCACCGGCCCTTTTTTCCGTATGTGGGTTCCGGGAGTCGAACTCGGGCCCTCGCACTTGCCAGGCAGGCGCTTACGCCGCTGAGCCATCTCACCGGCCCCTGTTTTGTTTAATCTCAACAATTTTTCCTTCTTTTTGCCTTTTTGGATTTTTAAAATATCTGTCTATAATTTAAGTTGGCTTATAGGTGTCATTAGAACTAAGGACATACTTCCACCCAGGTTGCCAGCTGAACAAAATGATGCCAAGATTGGTTTTATAAATACAATGCATATTGTTGTCTCTGTACAATAACTTGAGTCTTTCATTGGTCAAAAATAATGTGCTAATTGTGATCTGGTTCTCATGGGTCATCAGAAAAATTTTTAAAATAATTAAATGGGGACCATTTGGGCTCCCAAGAAAACTATTGGACAGGATTCCCCTTGGTAAATAAAGGAGCAGCTGCCTGGAAATATTTTCCTCCAGTCTTTGTTCCGTAATGGGACCCCAGTAATTTCCATAACCTTATGGGAAACACACCCCAATAAACACTGCTAAACATATTATTGTGATATGTTTACACTGGTCATCATCAAAAGACTAAGTTTTTGTGGGTAAAACAACAAGGTTTCATTAAAAGAAGCTCTTGGTACAAAACTAAATTAAGAGACAAAGGTTTCCATATAACTATGACATTCATTATTGCTAATGTCATGGTGTCCTAAATGTATTTATGCTTTCTGGGTGTACAGGTCTTTTAAGGTGTAAAACTAAGATTATTTATGGTGATAACCTTTTTCTAGACTCAGTTATTTGCCTTTCTCTTGTGCTCTGGCTACTTGTGATAAGAGGTATATGTCAAACCAGCATAAGATCACCAGTCAAATAATAGCCTTTAAAAAAAAAAGCTTATGCAATATATATGTTGTATGTGTCACTCTATTCTATACTAAAATAGAGATCTAAGTATGTTACAAAATAATATTATGATTGTCATGCTGAAATACTATGTGTGGTTCTTGATCTCAAGTTTTCTCTGTAAACTATATAATTATTGTCTATTAACATTCTGCAGGGATGATAAAAAATAACAGTCCTCTGGCTACATTTCAAAGTGCTTGATATTTAGGTGAGATTATAATAGTTAACCCTGCCCTCTCTGCAATATTGATGTCACTGATCTTCTCTTCTGGGTGTTCAACAGCTGAAGCTTAGAGATCAAAACTAGAAAGATAACTGGGCTAAGATGACAGCCAATATTTTGGCTCTAGCCCTCCAAGGTCAACGAAGACCCAGTACATGAGAGAACCTTTTCTACAAGATCCTACAATGTTGGTGAGTCACCTAACCTCCTGAGCAGGGAGACTGCCGGACCCCAGAGGACAAGAAACAACAAGAGTACAGTGCGCCAAAGGAGGGTTGTGGAGAACCACTGGGACAGCTCTCCTTGAAAGAAGAGCATTTGTCTCCATTGGCTACACCTGGCCCTAATTCTGTGTACTGATATGTACAGAGTTGGCTAGGACATTTCTTTACCCCGTCAATTGGCTTTAAGCAATGCAAAAGGGTCTAGCTGAGGTGCTGATGTGTAGCCTTAAAAGCAATGCTACAGGTCAGTGATCCCCTGCCTACAGCTCCCAACTAGTATGTGTGAGCTAGGCCGAGCGATGCTGCACTGTCAGCTGAGACTGAGGCTTGAGAAAGAACCCATGATGTCTCAGGGCATGAAGGCTAGACATCAAAGCTGAAGGACCAACCCCAAAACACAAGATACTTCCTCAAACTGTGTTATGCAGGTTACTCTTTCTGCACACCTCTCTCTGCATATTGCAGAGGTGCTATTATGCTTCCTACCTAGCCCAGCTCACAATACTCACATACTTCCCACCATTCTCACAGTCACTAGTCTCCGAGCCATTCCCCTCTTCACGAATTAATAAAACCTGGATTCGGCCCTGGGTCGAGGCCTTTGTTCCAGTTAGCCATTGTTCTGACTGGACTTAGGACCCCTTGCCCCCCCCCAACTACAGATATGTGTTTTTTTCTTTATTCTCACTGTGGGTTGCACTAGAAGTGGTAGACTGGAATTACTAATTGGAATTCCAATAACTTTTCCCTGAGATTACACATGTGGACTCCTCCGGACCACAACGAGGCCAGAGAGGGATCTTTAAGAGGGTCACCAAGAGAAAAAAGTCTCCCATGCTTTCACAGAAAGCAACATGGTCAAGTAAGGCCATGACCCATCCTGACGGCTGACGCTGACAGAGAAGCTGAGAGCCTCCATATATGGTTCTAAAGAAATGCCTGAGGAGAGACTTAACTGACCTTGATAGACACCGAGAGGTTAATTTTAATTAACACAGGTCTCACTTTAACTTGGTCTTGAACATTCAGCAGAAAAGTTTAACCAAAAGATATATAAAAACAATGCCATAGTAATAAGCTAGATATAAAAAGGGGCTCCAATCGCTGACCCCTTCTGGCAGTTTCCAGCTACACCAGTAGCTGAGCACTATTATGGTTCATTAAGGCAGGAAAACTACAGTGAAATCTACGAATGCTCAACAAAAATCCTTATATTCTTTAGCTAAAACTGTCCTTCAAAACCACCAAACTCCACCTTCTTACAGATAAAACTGGAGAGATTTATAACGAAATATCAGACTCCATCAGTAGAGGGGTGTAAGAGCCAGTGGGATCTCATGCTTTGGTTATACATGCTCTAAATTCTCAAGAAATTTGTTTATTCTTGCCTAGAGGCTACAAAACTCCAAGTGATCATGCAGATGGAATCAATGACAAATCTGCTAGACTCCTTTTACCAGGATCCACCAGATCTACCTTGTAAAGAGAGTTTGTAACTGCTAAACCACAACATGGCTTCTATCTGAGGCTCATTAGATTAGCTCTCTGGAGAAGGCCCCTGACTGCAGTCTCCCCTACATTGACCCTCCTCAGCTCAAAGCAGCTAGATGAAAACTATGCTCCTTCTCCCCTAACTGCAGTTAGGGATAGCTCTTCAGAGGAGGAAATATTGTAAACAGCTAAGTTAGTTATAAATATTACAGGTAGTTAGACAGGGCTGGGTGCTCAACACAAAAGACAACTGTAGCCAGAGGCACATTCACTGAAGGCCAGGCTTCAAAAAAAAAAAAAAAAGAAAAGAAAAAGAAAAATGACTATACCCACATACTCACCTTCAAAAACACAATCACAGAAACAAAGAGGGGGAATATGGTTACCTCCATGGACACAATTAGATCTTGCTACCTTTACCTTAAATTTTTTAAACAAACTTGCAGAAAGTAAACATACTTCATCAGGGCTTTATTGACAAAGGACAAATTGACAAGCACACCTAGAACACAAGTCCTATGACAAGATGTCCAAACAGGAAAGGGGATGGCCCAGTGCAGTTAGTAACATGGGGTCAAGGGTGTCCTATATCTTTTTTTTTTTTTTTTTTTTTTAATTTTATTTTAAAGAGAAGAAAAAACAAAACAAATCAAAAGAAGAACAAATTTTCAAAACAACATAATAGGAGGGTAACAATGGTTAATACATTGCGTATTACTATCTTTAAGTTAGTTATTCAGGACACCAGACATTAGCATTTAATTATCCAAACATTATTGGCACAAACCTTACTCTTCAATGAACTAAGTAAAAATCGTAGTATATCTATCTTAACCATCTTATATATATATATACAATTTTTTTTCCCTTTCCCTTCTTTCTTTTCCTTATTCCACTCTCTCTTTCCTTTTGACCAGTTTCTTTTTGATTCACCATGTCTATTGTACATTTTGGATCTTATTTACTCTTTCAGTTTCTCATACTAGAGAGACAATACGATGCTTACACATGTGCTTCTGGTTTATTTCACTTATGAGTATTTTCTCGAGTTGCATCCATTTACCTATAAAAGTCTCCAGTTTATCCTTCTTTATGGCTGAATAGTACTCCATTGTATAAAAATACCACATCTTTCTTATCCATTCCTCAGTTGATGGGCATTTGGGTTGTTTCCAAGATCTGGCTATTACAAATTGTGCTGCTATAAACATGGGTGCCCATATATCGCTGTGGTATGATGTTTTTAATTCTTCTGGGAAGATGCCCAGAAGGGGAATAGCTGGGTCAAATGGGACCTCCAACCCTAGCTTTTTGAGGAATCTCCACACTGACTTCCACAGTGGCTGTACCAGTCGACACTCCCACCAACAGTGGAGAAGGGTTCCTTTTTCCCCACAGCCCCTCCAGCATTTGTTATTAGTTGATTTCTTTATAGTAGCCATTCTTTCTGGGGTGAGATGGTATCTCAGTGTTGTTTTAATTTGCATCTCTCGAATGACTAGTGATGTTGCACATTTTTTTGTATATTTATTTGCCATTAGTATTTCTTCATCTGAGAAATGTGTATTCATCTCAGATGCCCATTTTTGGAGTGGGTCTTTAAATTTGGGAGGTCTGATTTTTTTGAGTTCTTTATATGTTCTCGATAGTAATCCTTTGTCTGAGGAACAGCTGGCAAACATTTTTTCCAACATTGTGGGTTGTCTCTTCACTCTGTTGGTGGTTTCTCTTGCTGTGCAAAAGCTTTTTAATAAGATGAGATCCCAGTTATTGATTCTTTGGGATAGTTCCCGTGCGGTTGAGTTTTTATTCATAAAGTCTTTGCCTACACCAATGTCTCCAAGGGTTTTACCTATCCTACCTTCCAGCAGATTTAATGTTTCTGTTTTAATATTTAGATCTCTGATCCATTTTGAATTTAGTTTAGTGCATGGTGAAAGATATGGGTCTAGTTTTAATCTTTGGCATGTGTAGAGCCAGTTTTTCCAGCACCATTTATTAAAGAGGCTATCTTTTTTCCAGCGAATGTGTTTGGCACCTTTGTCAAAGATAAGGTGGCTTAGTATGTCTGGGGTTGTTTCAGCATCTTCTAATCTGTTCCATTGATCTTCAGGTCTGTTTTTTTGCCAGTACCACACTGTTTTTATCACAGTAGCTTTATAGTATAATTTCAAGTCGGGGATTGTGATGCCCCCTGCCTTGCCTTTGTTGCCCAGAATTGCCTTTGCTATTCTAGGTCTCTTCTGATTCCAAATGAATTTTAGGATTGTTTTCTCTAATTCTGTGAGATATGCTGTTGGAATTTTGATTGGAATTGCATTAAATCTGTATAACAATTTTGGAAGTATGGCCATTTTCACTATATTGGTTCTTCCTATCCAGGAGCAAGGGATATCTTTCCATTTTCTGATATCCTCTTCAATCTCCTTTTTCAGAGTACTGTAGTTTTCAGTATAGAGGTCTTTTACATCCTTCGTGAGGTTGATTCCTAGGTATTTCATTTTTTTGGATGTTATTGTGAAAGGTATTGTTTCCCTAATTTCTCTTTCAGTAAGTTTGTTATTTGTGTACAGGAAGGCTATTGACTTTTGAGTATTGACTTTGTATCCAGCTACACTACTGAATTTGCTTATCAAATCTAGCAGTTTTTTAGTGGAGTTTTTGGGGTCTTCTGTGTAGAGTATCATGTCATCTGCAAATAATGATAATTTAACTTCTTCCTTTCCAATCATTATTCCTTTTATTTCTTTCTCTTGTCTAATCGCTCTGGCTAAAGTTTCCAGAACTATGTTGAATAAGAGTGGGGACAGTGGACATCCTTGTCTTGTTCCTGATTTTAGAGGGAAGGCTTTCAGTTTTTGGCCATTTAGTATGATATTGGCTGTTGGTTTGTCATAGATAGCTTTTACCAGATTGAGATAAAGACCCTCTATTCCAATTTTCTGTAGGGTTTTTATCATGAAAAGGTGCTGGACTTTGTCCTATATCTTAACAGGTCATGGATCACCGTTGTGGGTGCTATCCCAGAACGTGTGGCTATGGAGAGAGATCTCAAAACCCATGGTGGAGTCTGCTGCCCAAGGCCCATTTTGGATTCTATACTGGATTGATTATATTAATTTTTTAAAATTTCTGTTCCTAGTCTGCTAGAGGAGACACCAAACCCGACAACATCTGGATGCTCTACAACCTCAAGTCACACTATTTCAACTTCTGTAACTACACAAACAAAAAGGGGGAACTGTTGAGGACGGGTTGTGTAAGCCCACTTATCAGGCTGTGTAAGCGTTAAGATGATGCCCTGAGCCCCATAGTCCTGAGGCCTGTGTGGTCTTGCTTTGGGAATGGAAGATTACGTGGAAAAAGCTACATGTTTTCTGGCTGTGTGGGAAAGACTCATAATCACAGTGCTCTCGGGGCAAGATAAGATCCACTGAGGACAACAGGAAGAAAGCTAGCTCCCTAATAACCTGTGCAGGGATCCAGGTATGGAGAAGGGTTTGTTCCCCTTTGAACTTTTACCTCTTTTGAAGTTGCGCCTTTTCCTTATTTTTCAAAATCTCCTTTAACCGTGTCACGAATGACACATGATGCTATCCCCATGCTTCCTGCTGGCTGATAAAAATGAGTTGACTGTGGAGGCTGGTGAGCTTGTCCACTAGAGACAAGTCTCCTCCCAGTCCCCCTTACATGTTGAAATTTTGTCTCTGTCTTTGTTGTATACTTGTCAACCTCCCAACAGGTATCCGAGGGTCTGATCAGCCCCCGGGACTCCCCACCCCCCACAAATGCAACACTTAATAAAAACAACAACATCAAATAATTGGACAGCAGCTCAGGGTCTGCGCCTGATAACACTGTTGTCTCCTTCATGCTTCCTTTCACTCACGCTGTTATCTTTCCTCCATAAAGAAAACGGCACCAGATGCTAGCTCCAGAGCTGTGTCTCTGCACCAGAATGGAGCTGCTGTGGGAATGCAGCAGTTGGTAAGCACATCTTTGGCCTTGGGCTCCTCCTCTCCCAGCTGGGGAGCTTTGGTTGCAGACACCAGACATAGGCTGTTTTCCTCAAGCAAAGGGGAGCTCAGGGCTGGCTCTCTGAGGCTCCCAGAAGGAAATAACTGCTGCAGAAGGGAGTGCTCAGAACCGTCAGGGTGCCAGGAGGACAGAACCGAACCTTGGAGCCCTAGACAATGGGCAGGATGAATCCAGTCCTCTCAAGAACCCCAATCCTGAGGGATAGAGCATGACTGGCCTTTTGGAGTCACTCAGCTATTCCTTGGGTAAGAAAGGAGATGAGACTAGTCCTACCACGACCATCTACAGCAGGAAGGAGATTGTTTTCCAGAACAGTGCTAGGCTACCGTAGCAGAAGAAAGTATGAATACTAAAGTGGAAGCCAAAAAATTATAGCAAAAATCCACCTTAGACGATAATCACACACACTACAACCACTGGTCACCATGAGCAAGAAATAGGATCAAACAGGAAAGCCCTTGCATGGTGCCTCATCTGTACCAAGGAAGGTACACATCCAGGGTGGGACACACTGACAAGGTTCAATATTTCATCATGCTACAAAGAATGTCATGCAATTTAAAACTTTTGAATTATTTCTGGAACTTGCCACTTAATACTTTTAGATACCAGTTGATCATGGGTAACTAACTGGAACCGTGAAAAGCAAAGCTTCACATTTTCCATTTTTCACCTGGAAAATGGGCTTGATCTGGTGAAAAAGAATTGCCCAAGTTGTCTAGGTGGAAGCAAGATTTCGATCTAGCTTCATTGTCACACCCAACCACCTAAGTTGTGGAGCCTTGTATGAAATACAAATAAAGAACCCGTGTTCAAAAGACAGAAGAAATGCTGTGAGCTGAAATGTTAAAAGCTTCTTCCTTGCTTTCAATGTTTCTTGCTCAGTTGCCTTTGTGTTTGAAATTTACTTCTCAGTATCATTCTAAGCACAGTGGTACCCTGGTATTCTTCATTAATTGGTTCCAGGAGGCATGACAAGTTCCAAGAAAGACACAAACTGTTTTGGCTGGAAAGGGTAGCGAGACAGAGACAACTGACACTGTCAGTTCCAGCTTGTGAGCTGGGTACCAAATGACAAAATTTTCACATCATAATGCATCAAGTACCAAATTCCACAAGTTTCAAAGCAGTTGCATACCAATTGCATACCAACGTCTGGCTATGCAGACAAATTAAAAATTTAGATAATTATCAGTAATTTTACACTCCTTTCCATCTATCACGCAATGCACGTAAGATCTGTGTGTGGAATGGTCCACCATTTTCGGTACAAGTGGTTGGCCACGACAGGGACATGACAGTCGTAAGGAAGGCCATGGCACGGTCGCATCCACGCTGCTGCTTCTCTTGTTTGTACCAAGTTCTGATCAGATTGGAAAGCAGAGTTTCCTGGGGTTTTCTACCTCACAGACATTCCACTCTTACCTTACATCTACTCGGAGTCTCAAGGACACCCTCACATCCTGCATGTTTGCATTTCTGGAGGAAGGAAAAGGAAAAGTCAAAGGTGGAAACCTGTCTTGTAATGACCTGGATGCTCCAGTGTCACCGACTGTACCACAGACCATCTACTCGGCCTTGTGTGAGCCCTGCACTGCTCTCCACATCTGTAAAGCGGATTCCCTATGGGCGCCAGGGAGGATTAAAATCCCGTGGAACAGATGGAGCCAAAGGCAGGCCTCATAAATACAAGTATTAGGTTGGTGCTGTTATAAATGGGTTGGAAGAGCTGAAGAGAGATCTGCCTGACTGAGAAAGACAATAACCTTTGTCTTCACCAGTTTGGAATTTTTACCTGAAAGAAAGACCTATTGTATTAGAGAACAGGAAATAGGAGTTGACCCACAAGTATTTCTTTTTACCAACTGTGCCTCAGCGAAACTTCTTGGTCAACACTGTTTTCCGTAAAAACCTTGTGGGAGCTCAGACTTCTTCTCCCTGCATACCTGGAAACAGGCCCCTTCCGGGGGTCACCTCATGAAATCCCACCTCTGCCCACACAGCAATTCCACACATTTTTCACTTAAAGTCACTTTTCTGTGTACCTTTCCCTTTGTCCGAAAACGCAGGCTTGGGTCCCAGAATGCCCTGCGTTTCCGGTGGCCCAGTCTCACCAGTGCTGCAGGAGCCTAAGCGCTCTGCCACTGCAGTAGCAGAATAAACACATTGAGAGCTCCAACCTGGACCCATGTGCACAGAAATCTCCTTTCTCTGGCCTACCTTAGAAAGTAAAAGTGAGGCAGGAAGATACGGCCCTCCTATAGCTAGTCAGAAAAGGAGGCGCGATAAAACGCAGGGGCACATGCGCAGAACAATTCTCAGAGCCCTGCATGTGGACTTCTCGCGAGAACTCAGAAGGTTTTTGCTTTGTTTTGTTTTTGTTTTTTTGATAGGACGACCTTGACTTGACGTCAGTGTGAGACATAGAAAGGAACCGTTGCCATTAAGCACTGGCTATCTTCCCTCTTCATGGTAGGTCACTGTATGCTGTAGGATGCATCTTTTTTTTTTTTTTTTTTTTTTTTTTTCTCCTTTTTCCTACTTTTACTTAGCCCAAGCTTGCTCTGCAAGGCCTGTTTTTTTTTTTTCCCTGCCCTTCTGGGGTTTTTTTTTCCTTCCTACAATTAATGTAAAACTCTCCCTGTTTATGCTTGTTTCATCCAGTTTGTTCAGGACAAAAAGAACCTAAAAATCCTCTCTAGTAGGTGACTCCAGCACCTCAAACCCTGATGACAGAAGGAGAAAAACTCACCATCATAAGCGCCTGTCCGCACCCCTTGTTCATTCTAGAAACCTGTGTAGCTGGTGGGCTGCCCCTGGTGACTGCCCCACCCAGTAGCACATGAGGACCCTGTTTAAACAGCTGTGGTACAAGCTGGTGCTTGTTTAGTGGCAGCAGTGGCTGCATCTTGAGCACAGGTGTCACTAGCCAAGCTCTTTTGCTGAGTGCTGTGACTTCTTGCCATTCCACTGCAGGGAGAGACCAGGCCAGTGAGGCCTGCTCATTACTCCAAAGCAAAGGCTAGAGGGCCAGGGAGGTGGCTCAGCAGCACAGCGCCTGCCCGGCAAGCGCAAGGTTCTGAGTTTGATTCCCGGTACCAAAAAAACAAAGCAAAGGCTAGAGAAGTTGCCACAGGCTGTGTCTGGATCCTGACACCATATTCTTCCTCCCCTCCCCCCCCATGAGTCCTGGAAAGCTCCAATATTGGGGGATTTTAGATAAGTGAGCTGAGTCAGGAATGTGTCAAGCAAGGCAACCTGAGCAAGTGGGCATGACCTGTCAATCACGGAGACCCAGAACACAATGGTCCTAAACCTTGCAATCAGAAAATGCTATGTTCAATTCTTCATTTACCTCTGGGACAAAATTAAGCAGGCCTTTGATAGGACACCTTAAGTCTGATGTCAGGCCAAATGACTTACTGATACAACTGTCCTAAATGCCTCGTTTGCATGGAAGAGAAGTAATCTGCATGAACTTCGTATCTACTGTGAATCACCCTGCTCTCACTCTGCAGAGCGTATTTCTTTTCCACCCTTAATAAATGTAAATCCTCAATACCTTTTCCACATATCTTGTCCAATTCTTTGTTTAGGACACCAAGAATCTGGAAGGAATTTCTTTGGGACCCAAAAGCTGGTAACATAACTACGGCAGAGGGCAAATAGATCTGGCACGTCACGGAGTAGCCTGTCTAGCTCCCATCCCACCTTCTCCAGGAGGCGTTCTGGATGTCTCCAGACAAGATGGACTGAACCTTCTGGGAAACTCATGTAGTACTGCAATGGCAAGCAGAAACACCAAAACAGCACCCAGGATTTGGAGGCAGATTTATTTTACGTCGATGGGCATTGATTGGGATCATTCCCAAAATATCAGGCCCTGATCTCTGGTGGTCTAGGACTTATATGGGATAAGCAAGCAGGAAGTACAGAGGCAGAATGGCTTGTCAATTGTGATTGGTTTATACAATGCACATCATAATGACCAGCTATGCATCACAGTGACCAGCCGTTTCTAGGAGACAGGAGCAACCAGAACTAGAACAGGAACCATTACCTGGGCAACTAAGAAACTGAAGTATACTGGCTGGAGGGGCATCTTCTGCTACAGTAGCAATAATCTGGACCATGTAAGTGTACCCATAGTTAGAAATGCAGTTTACCTGGCCTCAAACACCCTCCCTCATATTCAGTTACTCCAGTTCTTTGTACCTCATTCCTTGACTTGTAGAGTGAGAATAGTGAAAAAGCCCATTGCAAGGAGTCATGGGGAACACGTGAGTACACACGCAGTGCTCACTATGGTGCCCGCCATGGAACAGGCCTGCAACAAGGGGCTCTGTTACAAACATAGGACTTTTTTGTGGTATAACTAACACTTTACCACTTTAAACATATTCTAGTGTCCAGTTTCAGTAAGTGCATTCCCGTCATTGTGAGACCAACACCACCATCCAACTCTAGAACGTTTTCATGCACTGGTTACGCAGTAAGTCCCCACGCCCCCTCAGTCCCGCAGGACCACTGTTCCACTTCCTGTCTCCAATCAAACTGAGGTGGGAGATAGAACAAGGACAAGCAAACAACAGGAAGCTATGCAGCAAAAATTGAAAAACCAGACAGCAAGGACAACTAGGTCAAAACATCAAAAAACCAACAGACAAAGGTCATTCTGTCCCTCAAAGACCTCCAGGCATGTACAAAACAAAAGTACACAATGCTGGCCTGCATCCAACCTCATCCGCATTGTAGTTTTGACTCCCTCCTTGCTGGTGGGCTTTGAACACCATGACACTTCCTCTAAAAATCCTGTACGGTCAAAAGCTCCCCACAATCCCAGGAACTGCAGAGACCCAGTGCCTCCCCAGTGCTCTCCTCACTGGCCCACCTTGTGGAGTGTACTTTTGCTTCTTTCGCTTTTAATAAATCTTACTCTTGATACTCCTTTTGAGTGCACTGCTCAATTCTTTTGTCAGGACACCAAGAACCCAGAAATAACTCCCCCGAGATCTTCCATCTAATAATATAACTTTTGATTACATAATGTCTTTTGTCATTGTTGTTGAACAAATATTTAGAGAATAACAACTCTGGGTTAGGAACTGAAGAAGAATCTGGGCATGTGGTGGTCCTCATGATAAAGAGTTTACACTTTCATGGAGTTTTTATTCCAATAGGTTGAGATTGGCAATAAGCAAATAAATACACAAAACTATCTCAGATAGAGATATTTGCGATTGTTGAGAAAAATGATCCAGAACATAAAAATGGGCCAAAGGGAACACAGCTTGCACTTTTAAAGTCACACATGGAGTTGGTTTAATTGAATGACCCAAAGGTTTTTTAATGTTGCGTGTACCTATGCATGCTTTTCTTACCTAGTTACCATTTGATTAGAGTCCAGACGATAGGAAATTGCACGTTAACTTGTAGGTTTCCAGCCAGGAAGAGACTATCCCAAAGATTATGGTTTTATTATTCTGTGGGACAGCAACCACTTTTGTATCTAACATAGCAATCTTAACAATATTTTTTTTCTTTTTAATGTCTATAGATAGTTCCCCAAATGAACTTGGAACCAGCAGCATTAACAAATGTTACTAGTTCATTAATGGGTTAAACTCAGACATGAGTTTATTCTATTTTTGTAAGAGTCCTGTTTTTAACTTTTGAAAATTACCCTTTGACGTCACAAAGAACATAAAAAGGGGACAAGTGGATAGAGTGGCTGGAGCGGGTGGCATTTTAGGCCGAGTGTTCTGGGAGGAGTTCTTTGAGGGGGTGAAATCCGAGCAGGACCTTGTATGATGGGAAGAAACCAAGCACCCCGACTCTGGGACAAGAGCAGGAAGGGCAGGGTATGCTCCTCGGTCCAGGAGGGGACCAGTGTGACCAGGGTAGCAGGTGAAGAGAGCAGAGGGGTGAGGTTTAGAAGGCTGCAGACCAGACCCAGAAGAGCTTTCAAGGGATGAGGAAGGGGATGGGGGAGCCAGTCTGACACTGACACACTGAGGAGTGCGCTCTGTCCTGGTAACAAGCAAATAAGTGCCCTCGGGCGGAGGTCACACTGCCACCCAAGTGTGACACAGCAAGGGAGGGCCACTGGTATCCCTTCCTCTTGCCTTGGACCCCAACCGCTGCAGCCTGAAGCCCATTGTCTCTGTACTGCCAGACCTTGGTGTAGGCCAGTGTTGGTGAACCTTTTAGAGACAGGTGACCAAACTGCAACCCCAAACCCACTTATCTATCACAAAGTGCCAACACTACAATTAAAACTAAACACTGAAGTTTTAATTTAGAAAAAACAACTCATACATTTAACATCTTTTGTCTTAAAAGAAAAACAACACACATGCCATAGGTTCACCACCACTGGTCTAGGCCCCAGCGGGGAACTTTAGGATTGGGGAAGGGGGCGCCTTCAGGGGCAGCATGGAGAGGGAAGGTCAGGCAAGAAACCAGCGAAGTGACACCTTCCTGTCCTAACACCTCCTATACTTCCAGGATAGCCCAGCAAGCCCTTTGAATCTCCCCTCTTCCACAGCATCAGGTCCCTGGGGCCGCACTACTGAACAGCGCCCTCTAGTGAAACTGAGTTCCTGCACTTCCCCTGGGGAAGGGGCCCTGGGGCCACCAGGGAAAGAGGGTTGTCTGCGGAGGTCTGCTGTGCTCCTGCTGCGTGCCTGGCACTGTCAGCTACTGCAGAGAGCTAGCAGCAGTATGAGAGCCGGGGCCGAGTCTGTCTGGGTTGTCGCTGGACCTCACCACATAACGTTGCCTGGTGTGCATTTGACATCCCCTATTTTCCTAATGAATGAACGGAGAAATGAGGAAGGACTGAGGTGTAGGGTCTGGAGCTCCATGAGCCCCATGTAGGCAGCGTTCTGTGTCGCTGCGCACCACTCCCATGGAGCCGGGCCACCTGGGTCCAATGCCTGGCTCTGTCACCATCAAGTCCATAACCCGAAGTAAGTGACTTCATGTCTCTGTGCCTTATATCCTCTTCAGCAAAGTAAGAAAACCTTGTGGTGTTGTCCTGAGGATTGAAATAATTAGAATTTGTAAAGCTTTGCAGAAGGACTGTGGATATAGCTCAGGGGTAGAATGCTTGCTTAGAATATACAAGGCCTTGGGTTCAATCCCCAGTACTGGAAAAAAAATTTGGATCTTAGAACCTTTCACATATTATGCATTACGTCAGGATTTGTTCAATAAGGGGAAAAGCCGGCCATGGTGGTGCACACCTGTAATCCCAGCACTCGGGGGCTGAGGCAGGAGGACCTGTGAGTTTGAAGCCCACCTGGGCTACATAGTGAACTCAAGGTCAGCCTGAACTGTAGAGCGAGACCCTGTCCCCAACAAAACAGAGCAAAAAAATTTAAAAAGTAAAATAAACAAACAAATAGAGGGGGAAACTAGCCAAAACCCAGAGTGATATCCAGCCGTAAATAGTCTGTCTTACGAGGAACAGTAGCCCTTTTTCCATGGTCTGGCTTTCCACAGTCTCAGCTACCTGTAGCCAACTGAAAATATTAATGGAAAATTCCAGAAACAATTCATAAGTTTTTAAATTGTATGCCACTGAGTGTAGTATATGAAATCTTGTACCCTCTTGTTCCTTTCCACTTGGAATGTGAATCACCTCCTTCAGTGTATACGTGCTATATATGCTACCCTCCCCCCCCGTTGGTCATTTAGTAGGGAAAAAAAAAGCACATAGACGATTCAGTATTTTGGTTTTGGTTTTTTTGAGACAGGGCCTTGCTATGTAGTTCAGGCTGGTTTGAACTCACCATGTAGCCCAGGCTGACCTCAAACCCCAGTAATCCTCCTGCCTCAGCCTCCCAAGTGCTGTGATTATAGGTGTGTGCCACCATGCCTGGCTCGGGTTCAATATTATGCTGGGTTTCAGGCATCCAGTAGGGATCTTGGAATGCCCATAACCAGCAGAGTGAGAGGATGCTTAGTTCTTTATGATAATTAATAATAAATATTTTCTATTGAGCACTTTGATAAGCACTTTACATTTGTTACAGATTCTGTCTTTACAATAACTGTGGGAGGCAGAGGAAACCCAGAAAACAGAGATTTTGTGATGACCGGAGCTCCCTCAGTGTGGAGTGACAGAGCTGGGGGTCGATGGCCTCCAGGGCACTGTCCATGTGGGCATGAGTCACGCTTAAAGTCAGGGAACACCTGGGTGTCTGAGGTCATGCAGGGCGTGGGAACCATGGGTGAAAAGCAGGTGAGCAACCTGTGGGCCCAAGCCCAGGACTCGGTGATAAGAAACCCTTTGTGCTGGGGCTTGAGGGCAGAGGAGAGTGGGTGTGAGTGGGGAGGTAGAGGCAGGTTTTGCAGCAATCAGTCAGTCAACCACTGGACCAGCCCACCAGGCCAGGGGCAGGCAGTGTCAGGCAACAAGGGACAGAGGTGTTGGAAGGCGGCTTCACCAACCCCAGGTGCACAGCAGCGTGGCAGGTGGCCAGGCAAGCTCTCCAGACAGGACCGCGTCCCTGGAGGAAGAAGGAGACTGTGGAGGACCATCTGGATGACTCCCCTTAAAAGAAGAGCAATTATCTCCATTTTGGCTAAACCCGGCCCTATTTCCATGTACTTATATGTACAGAGCTGGCTAGGAATTTTCCTTATCCCTTCAGTCGGCTTTAAGCAGTGCAAATCAGTCCAGCCGAGGTGCTGATGTGTAATCTTTGAAGCAAGCGACAGGTCAGTGTTTCCCTGACCCTGTGGCTCCCAAAACATATGGCTGAGCCTGGCGGGATGGAGAGCCCAGCTGTCAGCTGGGATTGAGCCTCGAGAAAGAGGCTATGACTTCCCAGGGCATAGAAGATTACACAACATGGGGCCGGTGAGACGGCTCAGTGGCATAAGTGCCTGCGTGGCAAGCACGAGGGCCCGAGTTCAACTCCCGGAACCCACATACGAAGAAAGGGCCGGTGATATCGCTCAGCGGCACGGGTGCCTGCTGGCACGCGAGGTCCTGAGGTCAACCCCCGGTACCCACAAAAAAAAAAAAAAAAAATAGAAGATTACACATCAGAGCTGAAGCACCAACCCCAAAACATCAGATACTACCTTGAATTGTGTTATGCAGATTACTCCTTCTGCATATCCTTCCCTCTGCACATCGCAAAGGTGATTTCAGGCCACCTACGTAGCCCAGCTCATGGTACTCACGTACTTCCCGCCACTCTCAGTCACTCATCCCCGAGCCACTCCCCTCCTTGAGAATTAATAAAACCCAGGTTTGGCCCTGGGTCGAGGCCTTTGTTCCAGTAACCACCATCTTGGCTGGACTTAGGACCCCTTGGCTCCCCACAACTATAAATATGCCTTAGTGTCTTTTTACTCGCAGTGGGTTGCAATGGAAGTGGTAGATTGGAATTAACTCGCTAGAATTCCAATAACTTTTCCATGGGATTATAAACTTCCAGGACCGCATCAAGGACCAGGAAGGGCTTGCTATAGAGACGAAGTCCTGGGCAAGGAGGGAACAGCAGTCAGTGGGATGGAGGATGCAGAGGGGCTTTCCTTGGGAAAGAGCAGACAAGCCTTCCACAGTAGGAGCAGGGTAGAGAAGGTGAAGGTAGAGTCCTATTTAGAAGCAAAGAAGCAGAGGGGGTTCTGGCTTTGTTCTCACAGTAAAAAAGGAGCTGAGACGCTCTGTTCCAGAGCGAGTTGGAGGGCTTCGTGTGGTGTGCTGCCAGAGCAACGGGGACAGATAAGGTGAGAGCTGTGACTTTGTTTCCAGGTAGGACAGCTGTCGTGCAGGAAGTGACTGCATCAGGGCCTAGTGGAGAGGCTGTCCTGCTACAAAGTCCAGCAGTGAGGGCTGCATCTGCCCTGCCCCAGCCTCACTGGGGGTCCAGGTGGTCCAGGGCAGGCTGGCAAACTCCAGTGACGTGTGTCTCATCTTGCCCCAACCTGACCCAAGAACAGACATCAGTAATCTCTATGCACTGCTCCAGGCAGCAGAATGAAAGCGTTTGTGCTGGAGCTGGAGGGGACCCCCTTCCACCTCAAATGCAGGGTCTAGCGCTCCAGCACCCACAGCCCCATTTCCGTGAAGTAGCGAGAGGGCTTTGGGGCACAGGTCTTTAGTCCAAAGGGAATCATCCCAACGGTGGATCTTATAAGTGGGGGAGCTATTTGGGGGTAAGCCAGGCTGTGGGATCCCCTCCAAATCCACCTCGTGCTGCAGCAGAAGTTCATCTGTGTGGCACTTAGCACTTGATGAAGGGCCTGTCACTCTTGTGATTGCTCTATTGCTATTTTAGTGGCATCAGCTTGCTGTTCCTGTGAGGTTTTGTAACTTTCCTATACGGTAGGAGCTGCAACTGCTTTTCTTTCATTTTCTCCTTTTTAAATCAAGCATTCGTGGTGGATGGCGGCTTGCTGGGCTGCAGGCTACAGTGGGCAAAGGGACAGTTTAGGCTGAAAATACCTCAAGATGGGAACATAGATGTCCTCATCTGTCACCAAGCAGGGAAAGGGCAGCCAAGCTGAACTGAGAGTTATTTTTAATCCCAAAGATGCAGTGTTTGAGAACAAACAGCCCAGCCCTCGGAGGACCTGCATGTGAGTTCAGACCCGAGGAGGCCTAGGAATGCCCCAGACCCCTGCGGAAACTTGAGCTGGGCATAGCGGGTACTTTTACACCTCCAACTTGTGGTGCGCTCTGATGCACGGTGCTCCGGGAGTATGGGTGGGAATCCATACCTCGTCCTTTCCTACCAGCCCCGCCCACTGTGCGGGCCCCGCCCACTGTGCAGGGCTCCGCCCACTTGTAGGGAACGCCTACAGCCAGCACGCAGTTGATGACATGCGGAATTCCCAGCTGGAAGGTGATGGGGATGAAGAGCTGACACTCACCAGCACCTCGTGCCAGCCTGCGCTTTCCTGTGCCCTGCTTGCATTGGCTTCCAGCCCTTATTCTGGGTCATATTTGTTCTATTTCTGTCCATGCTCAGCACTTGGTGTGCCTCAAAACTCTGAGGACAGAGGAGGTAGAAGCCAGAGACCGATATCAATCAGTTACAGGACTTCCTGCCTCCAGGCTAGGGGTCCCAGGCGTTTGTCCCCTCCCTCTCCCAGGCCTGCTAGCTGGCTGCCCACCACCCCTTTCTTTCTTGTCCTGACAGTCCCTCCAGACTTGACAACAACATAGATGTCGCATCACTGTTTGTGCACAGGACAGAGTTCACCTCGCTTTTTGTGACTGATGTTTGAGAGCTGGGGTACTGTTGACCCTCGCCACCCCTTGGCCTCCCGAGCCCTGGGCAGGGCGCAGGCCTTAGTCCCACACCTCCTGTTCAGCTTAACCACGTGGGGGGGGGTGACATCTGCAAATCCCAGCAGGGGTTTTGGATGAGGACAGCACCCTGCTGCTGAGAGCCTCCTGCTTTTAGACTCTGAACTCAGCGAGGTGCACACAGACACCTGGACACACGTGGGCTCCCTCTCACCCCAGACACCCCTTCTTTAGTCCAATAAGGGCAGGTGAAAAGGGTTGCCGATTCTAGAGACATCTACAGCTTCTGCTTCTAAGGTGACCATGGCCTATGTCACAGGTCTGGAGTTCCAGCCTGCAGAGCAACCAAAGGCCACCCTGGGAGCCATTGGAGGTTCACACACAACTCCATTAGGTGCAGATCTAATCGCGTAGTGTTTTAAAACCTCATCTGGAGGTAATTTGGAATTTAAATCACCATGGCAAGATTGTTTTTTTTTAAAGCCAGAAAGGCTTGGAATAGTTATACTGTGTCAGTTATGTATCAGCCATTTCCAAGGGATAAATGTGTGTGTGTGTGTGTGTGTTGTGTGTGCGCGTGCACGAGTGAGCCTGTGCGCATGCATGGGAAGAGGGCATGTTTTACCCAGTACTGTATGTTAGAGAAATTTCTTTCAGGTTTTGGCTATTGTTAATACCACTGGCATAAATTGCTCCACAATTTATAAGAAATGACACATTTCCTGAATTTTCTAAACGAATAAGATCCTACTCAAAGCCCACCTGCCAGCATCTCAGGACATCCGATGGCAGCCACTTCGGGGGCCGATCCCATTCCTCCCCTGCAGAGCTCTGAGACCCTTCCCTGCTGGGTTGTTGTCATTGTCCACACCCTGGTGCCCATTAGCTGGTGGTGGCTACTGCTCACAGTGACCTCTCTAAATGCCAGGCTACGGTGCAAGGGTCCAGGCCCAGACACCTTCCCCTCCATCACTGGCAGCCGCTCCCCATGCCCTGGCCACCTCCAGGGTGCTGGCTGGAAGGCCCAATTCTCAAAAAGACCTCCCAGCCCCTTGGCTCCCTCTCCAGCTCTGTCCATGGCTAACAATTAAAGCAGGTGCCCGGATGCTTAGAAAATAAGCCGAAGAGCCTCTAACTTTCCCCTGGGGCAAAAGAAGCCCAACCTCCAAGACACAAAGGACCCCCAGAGGATGAGGGAACATACTTCACATTCTTTTCCAGTGAGTCTACACAAGAGAAACAGACGTGGTTAATTTCTCAATCCTGCGGCCTGTCGCTTAGTCAATAATTACCTGATTTACTTAGTAATCTTTGCTCTTAGGGGAGTAGATAGACCCATGGTCTCCAAACAAAACAAAATTCTTCTGTGAATAAAGATTATAAAATCTCTCAGCTTCTGTGATTTTTAGAGTCTCTCTAGAATACTCTTGTTCAGACAGAGATGGGTTTACGCAGAGAAACCACTGCGTAACTTGGTGTCCTTCCGACTGTGCGTGGAAGAGTGGCCCCACTTTGGGGACTGGGAGTTTGAACCCATCACATAAGGATGGGCTAGGTCCAACTCACACCCAATACCACACAAGGTGGTGGAGCTTATGCTTAGAAGGAATGGTTCTGCGGTCAAGAAAATCACCATTTGTGCTTTAGTTACGTCACTTTTTAGCTGTGTGATTTCAGGCAAGTTACTTCCCCTCTTGGAGCCTTGATTTCTTCATTTCTACAGTGGACTTGATAAAGTGCCCCCTGAGAGTTTGTGAAAGTGAAATGACAGCCAAGATGGTGGTGTAAACGTGTGCTGTGAAGAATACACTGTATTCCAAACACACAGTGACATATAATATGAAAGAGAAAATGAAAATGACATAGGCACACTCACAGAACCATCTTAGCCTTTGTGTAGATAAGGCTGAGACGCATTCTGTATATCTCCTCTTAGGGCCCCTAGTGGGATGGAACCTATTTGTTCACCGTGGGGATTCATCCCAGCCCCTTAACGCCCCATTCCTCCCCCACTCCTAATTCCTTGAATCAGTTCCTAAAATAAACAAGCTCCAGACAAGGCCGTATCTCAGAGTCTCCCTGTTTGGGAGGAGTTTGGACTCAGACAGCTGGAGAGGAAGGGGAGATGGGACAAAGAAAGGAGGTGGTAAATAGAACATAAAATATGACAGAAATAAGTTCAAATATATGTCATCATACTAAATGCACACAGATGACCTGTTAGAAATGGGTTATCAGATTAGATAAAACAAATGAACAAAGTTTAAAAGAGATACACCTGAAGAAAAATCACAGACTGAAAATAAAAAGCAAAATTAAGATACACCAGTCCAATTCTAACCAAAAAGAAATATTATTATAGTTTGAATTGAGTTCCTCCCCAAAAGATAGGTCAAACTCCTAACCTCCAACGACCTCACAAATGGCTATTTGGAAGAGCCATTCACAAATGCAATTAGTTGAGGTCCTATTGGAGTAGGGTGGGCTCTTAATCCAACATGGCTGGTGTCCTCGTAAGAAGAGGAAAGACACACAGATGCACAGGGAGGCAGCTGTGACTAGGTGGAGGCGGGGGTCAGTGTCACGCTGTCACAAGCCGGGGAATCCCTGGAGCTGCCAGAAACTGGCAGGGACAAGGAAGAGAATTTGAGGGAGCAGGCCCCACTGACATTCTGGTTCCAAACTCTGAGAGAATAAATTTCCGTTGGCCTAAGTCACCCAGTTTGTGACGATGTGTTATGGCGGTCCCAAGAAATTAATATGCAAGTTGAATAATATTTACATCAGAGCAAATAAAATTAAAGATTAAAGCATTAGGGCTGGGGATATAGCTCAGCGGCACAAGCGCCTGCCTGGCAAGTACAAGGTCCTGAGTTGGATTCCCAGTACCAAAAAAAAAAAAAAGATTAAAGCACTATTAGAACTAATTGAAGATAATATAAAATTACAAAAGCAACATCCTGTCAAGAATATATAACAATCGTGACTTTGTATACACTAACATGACAAATCATAAAGAAAAATTGGTTAATTCATGTTGACTGTGGAACATTTTTGGTGTATTTTTATCAAGACTTGATAGACAAAGCAGATTTAGGAAAAAAAAAAGAGCAAGGACATGAAGAGCTAATTCAGTAAGTGTGATCTGTTAATCACCTTTCTGTCACTGTGGTAAGATACCTCGGGTAAACAACCTTTGAGGAGGAAAGATTCATTCTGGGCCATGGTTTTGAAGATTGCAGTCTACAGTCACGCGGCCACATTGCTGTAGGCCTGTGGCAGCACTGTCTATCATGGCAGGAGCTTATGGTGGAGAAGGCAAAGAAGAAGGAAGCAGAGAGAGAGAGAGATAGAGAGGGGCCAAGCTCCAACGTCCCCTTCAAGGTCACGCCACCAATCACCTAACTTCCTTCCACTAAGCCCCGCCTCCAAAAGGTCAACCACCTCCCAGCAGCACCACAGGCTGGTGGTGACCAAGCGTTTAGCATATGAGCTGTGGGGGATATTTAAAGTCCAAACCACAATCTGACCCAACAGAGGCATAAGGCAGACTGCACTCAAATAGAGAATACATATCTTTTTCAAACACATGTTGACCATTTTAGCAAAAAAATTTTTAACACATTTCAAGTAATATATAGCACACAAATTATATGACCTATGCAAAAGTCTGCTAAATTTGAAAATAACATGCCCTTAAAGATATTATTGCCTAAAAGGAAATTCTTAATAAAAATGATAAAATATTTAGCTTCAAACAACTATGAGAGCATTGTATAATAATATTTATGGGATACATGGGAGGCTGAAGCAGGAGGATTGCAAAGTCTAGTCCTACCCGGGCAACTTAGTGAGACCCTGTCTCATAATAAAACAAACAAACAAACAAACAAAAATGTATGGGATGCAGCTTAAACAGTACCTAGAAAAATAAGACTGAAAGCAAATGATTTAAATGTTTAGTACAAAAAAACTTGAAAATAAAAGAATGAGATAATGCATCTAAAGCCTTTTGCAGAATGCTTCTCACACAGTAAGTATTCAGTAAAAGAAAGTGCAGATGCTTGTTGATTTACAACAGGGCTACATCCTGATAAACTCGACATATGTTGAAAAAATTGTTAAATCCAAAACACACTTAACACACCTCACCTACTGAATGTGCACTGTACAGCTCTGGCTGTTTACCACAATGATTGTGCAATGGACTGGCAGCTGCAGCAGCTGTCCTGCCTGGGAAAAGATCAAACTCCAGAACTCAGAGTATAGTTTCTACTCAATGCTATCACTTTTAAAAAATATTTTATTTTGATTGTCCACATTTATAGAGTATAGTGTAATAATTCTGTACATATATACGATGTGGAATGGTAGACTCAAGGCAGTGATAGCCAGCTCAGATGGCTCATGCCTGCAATCCCAGCTACTCAGGAGTCTGAGTCAGGATGATTGCAAGTCTGGCAGCCTGAGCACCTTAGCAAGACCTGGTTTCGAAATAAAAACTGAAAAGGACTGGGAATGTAGTTCAGTGGTGCAGTGCTCCCAGTTCAACCTCCAGCACCGGGGAGATAGCTGGGAGAAAAGAAAGAAGAAAGACAGTCAACATTTTTATCTCCTTAAACGTTAAAACAAAATTGATTGACATATCATCCTTGTGCATACTTTTGAGATACAATGTGCTGTTTCAGTACAGGTATATAATGCATAATGATCAAGTCAGGGAAATGAATGTTTTCCGTCTCCTTATCAATACTCTATGTTTGAAGCTTAGAGCTCTCCCGGTTGTACATAAAATGTGTAACACGTCCTTGTGGACTAGAGTCCCCTCTGTTCCATAGAATCCTGGAACTTACTACATCCATTTAAGTGCGTCTGCGTGCTGCCATCTCTCACTATCTCTCTACCTCTCCACCCCTTCCAGTTGCTGGTAATCACTATTATACATTCTAATTAACTTTTTAAATAGCCATGTAGGAGACAGAATAAGAGGAATTTTTTGATGGCTGATTCATTTCATTTAATGTCCTCCAGTTCCATCTATTTTGCTGCAAATGATATCATTTTATTTATTTATTTAGAGATAGGGTCTTGCTATAGCGTTTGGGCTGGCCTTGAACTCCCTATGTAGCCCAGGCTGGCTTCAAACTTGCTGCAATCCTCCTGCCTCAGCCTCTCAAGTGCTGAGATTAAAGGTGTGCACCACCACACTTGGTGATATTATTCTTTTTTTTTTTGTGGGTACCGGGGGTCGACCTCAGGACCTCACGCGCCAGCAGGCACCTGTGCCGCTGAGCGATATCACCGGCCCTTTTTTCGTATGTGGGTTCCGGGAGTCGAACTCGGGCCCTCGAGCTTGCCAGGCAGGCGCTTACGCCACTGAGCCATCTCACTGGCCCTATTCTTTTTTAAATGGCTGGGTAATCCTCCATTGTGTATGCACGCTACATTTTCTTTATTCATTCAGCCACTGATATGCATCTAGTTGATTCCATCTCTTAGTAATTGTGAATTGTGAAAGACTATCACTTCCACATCAAAGTTGGAAAATCTGAGTCAAACCACTGTAAATCAGGGGCTATTAGTACTTAATAAATGGAAATTGTAGTTGGTATTCATCCATACTTTTCTAAGCAGAAGAGTTTTTCTTTCCAAGATGAAGTTCAAACTTCATAAACAACAGTGGTATACCAAGGCAGATAGCGCTGTGCCTGGGGCTACAGAAATCAATTCTTAAGCAGTTCTGTATGGTCCAATATCTCAAAAAGATCAGTTCTCTGTCCAGGTTGGTGTTCTCTGCAGCTATTAAATGTAGATGCGTTCTTTACCCATTGCACAGGCTGGAGACTGAATGCGATGCCTCGAAAGCTAAGGCCTGAGAAGGATGCTGCCCTTTGCCGGAGCTGGTTCGGCACCCAGGATATCCAGCACTTTGCCTCTTTTTGGAAGAAAGTGAAGACTGAACTAATCTGGAGTGTCACTTTTCCTAAGGGTGCCATTCATATGCTACTTCCTTAAAATTATCCTTCCGTAAAGGAGATGCAGCATTAGACTCTGTTGTAGTCAGGGTTTACAAGGAAAAAGACTTAATACAGGACACATAGTTTATAGGATTATTTTATAATACTCACCCAAAGAGCCAAATGCAAAAGAGTGCAGGAAATCTGTCCACACACTAGAGACCCAAAGAATCCAGCTGAGCGCCTGGATCCCACGGCAATGTCCTGCATGAGCCCAACTGGAGACCTAGAGCCCATGACAATGTCTCATGTGAGTCTGTATCAAGGATCTGCACTGGGAAGGCCCAAAGGTCCATGGTGGAAGCTAGAAAGTCTGCGCCAGCGGGATGAAGGATCTGTGCCAGCAGGCTGAGGGATCTACCCTGGAGCTGGGAAGCAAAGCTCAAGGTGAGGCCAGAGCTCCCCCGAAGAGAACCGCAGTCATCCTTATAAACAGACAGCAAGGACCCGAGCTCCTCCAACGATGAAAACAGCTGAGTTCATATCAGGAAAGCCAGCGCAACAAGCTTCTCCAGGAGAATCAACAGCGCACCATCTTCCCCTCCAGGTCTCCTTTTATGCTGTTGGCAACGATCCTCAGGTGGGCCTTCCGCACCCAGAACCATGCTGACTCAATCTAGCTGGGTATTACAAGTTGATCATTAGTTAATCCATCACAGACTCTTAATTAGACTTTATTCTTAATAACTGCTTTTGAGTAACAATATACTATTTGGGGACTATGCAAAATCCTCCAAGGAACTCCATCAATGCTCTTTTTAGAGTGGTAAGTCAATCATTTGGCAGGATTTCTTTAGAAGGAAGCCAGGAAATCATTAGTAATATTTCATTAGTGGAATTTGACTTTTATGCCTATCTTTTAAAGTTTATGTGTTATGGCTGGGGATATAGCTCAGAGGTAGAGCATGTGCTTAGCATGCACCAGGACCTGGGTTCCATCATAGCACCAAAAAAATAAAAAAAAGGCGTGTATGTTCAAGTTGGCTACCAAAGTCTTTTTGCTTAAACTTCTCATTTGGAGAAGGAGAGCATTACAGCCTAGTTCTCAAGGTCGACTTTTGCTCAGGCGTTTGTATTACCAGTATCTGTGGAAGGACAGGCAGTGAGAGGGTCCTTTTCCCTGACACCCCCGGCTGAGTCAGCCCATCTGTGCACAGGGCAGCAGCTCGCACTCAAAGCCTCTGTCCTTTACGGCTTCCTGGACGGGCGTGTTCTTGGTGTTTGAGCCTGAGCCCACGAGGAAGCGAGCTAGCTATGTAGCAGCCATTGCCCTCCCTGAGCCGCGAGCCGGTAACTGTGAGCTCTGCCCAAGGAAATTCCTGAGGACACTGGGCCACTGCAGGTGTAGATCTTGGCAGGGGGTGGTTATGCCCTCAGAGGACAGCCACACCCAGCCTCTGCAGCATCTGTCCTTGCTGCATACCTCTCCGGCACCCCTTGAGGTAGGAAGGGTGTGCTCTGTGGCCCCCCTCAGACAAGTGAGGAAACCACATGGACCCGGGTCAATGGCAGGAAAGGAAATCTGTCCTTTGGGCGCTTGCTCATTCCATCCACATTTCTTGAGAGTCCACCAGGGCTTCAGGTTGTCACGATGAATGATTCAGATGCCAGCCAGGGCTGAAAGCTAAGCCTGGGCCTGCTGTGCTTTGGAAAGAGCGCCCTGGGGAGGACAGGACTGTGGTAAAAAGCTGGGACTGCAATGATCCATCTGGTGGCCCTCGTGGAAACGGCAGAACTGATTTTCTCTGGCTGTGGCTTTGACACACCAAGCCCAGCCAAGCAGGGGATTCCAGCTGAAACCATGGGTGCGAAAGGTGTAAGTGCCATGGGGCACCCTCCATGGTGATTACAAGAAGGTCCCTGGGCATCATGGAAGACCGGGGGGCTCCCAGACATCTCCTCTGCAGTCCCCCACAGCCGGCCCCCAGGGCACCCGGGAGCAGCTTCCCCAGTGCCAGTCCTTCCCAGCTGCCAGCACTGGTTGTAGATAAAGCAGCTGGTTGGGATCCAACAGAGAGTATAAATTATCCAAGCTCATTTCCTGTTAGTTGTCCTTTTTTTTTTATGTGGGTACCGGGAGTCGAACTCAGGACCTCGTGCTTGCCGGGCAGGCGCTTATGCCGTTGAGCTATCTCACCGGCCCTAGGTGCCGTTTTTTTTTTTTTTTTTGTGGGTACCGGGGGGTCGACCTCAGGACCTCGTGCGCCAACAGGCACCCGTGCCGCTGAGCGATGTCACCGGCCCCTTTTTCGTATGTGGGATCCGGGAGTCGAACTCGGGCCCTCGCGCTTGCAAGGCAGGGGCTTATACCACTGAGCCATCTCACCGGCCCCCTAGGTACCGTTTTTTAAGCGGTCCAGCAGAGTTTTAAAGTGCTGCCTGCACATCAGGTAACCATCGCTTTATCCCCTCCAAGCACAGGGTCCCTGGGCAGGAAGGCACAAGTCTCCCCTTCATGCGGGGCAGGGGGGAGCATGGTTGTAATCCCAGCATTCTGGGAGGCTGAAGCAGGAGGATCTCAAGTTCCAACGTAGCCTGGGTCACTTAGCGACTTAGCGAGACGCTGTTTTAAAACAAAATAAAAAGGCTGGGGATGTAGCTTAGCGAGAAAGCCCCAGGTTCCATCCCCAGTACCCCTTCTCCAGAAGTCTCTCCTTCAGAGTAATTTAGAGCCATTGCCCTCCCTTCTTATGTTGCTGATGAAAGTTGTACTTCATTTGGTCTTGGGGGCACCGGATGTGACATCAGACTTTTCTTTTGTGATATCTACTAAAATTTTTGCCTTATAGACCCACGTGACTGCCAAAGCAAGCTCTTTCTGGTGAAATGCTTGTCCTCTGCCACTTCCCACAATGCTGACCCCCACCGAGGTCCAGGCAAGAGCACACAAGAACAATTTCTGTGTTTCTTTCAGGGGAGGAAGGTGTTATAGGTGAGCTCATGAGCTGATCTGAAGGACACCAGGTTGGCCCACTGGAAAATTGTCCTGAGAAGCAGGTGTGAACCGCCATGATTGGAACCCATTCGTATCAAGGCTGAAATTATTTTGCTAACTCCCCTTCCCTCAGCACTTCATGACACAAGTGAGTGGAAACCCTCAGAACTCCCGCAGTCCCTTTGCTTGCTCTCTGCAGGCTGTGGAGAAATCTTCCTCCAGAGGTTCAGAAACCCAAGCTGGAGGAACTCTGGACACATAAGGACAATGGCCTCATGCTCTGTGCTCCCGTGAGCCTCTGCTCCTGCTGTCCCAGCTTCTAGGACACTGCTCCTCCCCTCTTATTTGGCCAACACGTGGTCTTTCTCAAACACCAACCAATGTCTGGAAAGTTCATTATGAGGTCAGCACTGGGAAAGGCCTTAAATGTCACCTAGTTCTATGATTTCTTGTTTCTAGAACTGAATTTCTTCTATTAGTCAGCTTTTTGTTGCTGTGACTAAAATACTCAACACCCATAACGCAAAGGAGGAGGATTTATTTGGCTCACAGATTCTGAGGTTTCAGTCCATGGTAAGCTGGTTCCAAAACAGAAACATCATGATGGAAGGGTGTGGTGGAGCAAAGCTGCTCAACTCATGGAGGGCAGGAAGCAAGACCCAGGGGAAGAGCACCAATGAGATATAACCTCCAAAGGCATGCCCATGGTGACCACCTCCTCCACCTGGGCCTCAGCTAACAGAACATTCAGCTGTGGACATCAGCAGATCAATCCACTGTTGAGTTCAACACCCCCATGATCCAGTCACCTCTCTTAATCCAGTCAGATGATTGGAGAATCATGTCCTGTCTGAGGTCACACATTTTACCTCCATATAGCTTTATTTTTGTTAGTAATAATTACTATTGATCACTTGTCAACTTATGCCTGACAATTGCTGTGAAACTCTAGGCATATTTTCCTTGTTTCATTTTTTTTTTTTTTTTTTTTGTACCAGGAATCAAACTCAGGACCTTGCATGGCCATCTTTGGATGCTGGCCAGAGAAATGCTGGTGCTCTCCCAGGCCATAGGACTGCTGGCCACACCACGGAGCAGTAGCCCCTAACTCAGATGGAATCATGCCCTCAGGCCCCTACCCAGGAAGCCCCCAGACTACTCAGCTGGCTCCCAGCATGAAGTCTTCTCTACAGGCCCTTCTGGGCTATGTGTCCCTTACCTTCCTTTAGGCAGCTCCTGGCAGAAATCTCGTGTGATCCATAGTCTTCCAGCCTCTAACAATTTAGGAACTTCCTCAGTGTTTAACAAAAGGTTTTCACATTCTATCAGTGAGAAACCTAACAGAACCTGAAAAAATTTCCTTAGGAGACCCATCACCGCAACGAAAAATGAGGAAAGAAGGTGGTCTGAGTTCAGCCAGTACCACTGTGTTGGGCAGTGATTCAGCCACTTGTTCATTTCACAAATGTGTGTGTGTGTGTGTGTGTGTGTGTGTGGAGGTGTGTGTGTGTGTGTGTGTCTCCATCCTAGCACTTGCTGGTGGCATAGATACAATGACGAGAAGGACTAGACATATTTCCTGCTCTCAGAGGGCTTACATTTTGCTGGAGATGAAAATACTAAGCACATCATCACACAAAACTCTGATTAAAAATTTCTCTGAGAGGGCCGGTGAGATGGCTCAGCAGCGTGAGTGCCTGCCTGGCAAGCGCAAGGGCCCGAGTTCGACTCCCAGAACCCACATATGAAAAAAGGGCCGGTGATATTGCTCAGCGGCACGGGTGCCTGTTGGCACGCGAGGTCCTGAGGTCGACTCCCAGTACCCACAAAAAAAAAAAAAAAAATTTCTCTGAGAAAGTGAGCAGCATTGCACCGTGCAATCTGTTTCTCATTAGGATTCGCTGTCAAGCGTGTTGAGGTGCAGCTGGAAAAGAAGGGAGAAGCTGGGCTGCTGGTGAGGTTTGCTGCATGAGCACCTTGTCCCCCCATGTCTGTCCCCCTGGTTTTTTGATCCCTCTACTAAGTTAGGGAGACATAAATTAAGCTGAGGGTGGGGTTGGGTCAGGTAGGGCTTCCTGCATTTAGGTTAAGACCTGGGCCATCCAAGAAAGCAACACAGTAGGGATCGGGCAGTGGTCTGGCCTACAGCTTCACGTAGTACACAGGGATCAGCTCTGGCTCCCACTGGCTGTAAAACTTTGGGTGAGTGAGTCACCCACTCTCTCTGAGCCTCTAGTTTTTGTTTTGCTCTTTGCCGTTGTTTGTCTTTTCCTATCTGTGCAATGGAGATCTGCCTACTGCAAGCAAATGTCATGATGTTCATATGAAAGCAATGACCAAGGCGTCGCCATGAAAATTGTGTCTGCACAATCTATGGGACTCTTATCACTCCCTTGAAATCCACTGCATCTGGGAATTGAGCGGGTCCAAGGGAGAATTTCACCTGACATTTAGAAGCAGGAGGGTGAAATGGCTTTTCCTTATTGGGGTTCCCCACTTTATGTGCAATCTACCCAGATTATGTGCAGACACACACAGGAGTATGGCGAGATTGGAAACGCTCGTCCCAGATGACCTGCAGGGGGGAACCGGCAGACGTGTAAGGGGAGAGGGGGCTTATGAAACAAACCTCACTGGCAGTCTTTCTCCCTTCTTTTCCAGATGCGTCTTGAAAGGCTTCGCCAAGAATTCTAATGAGAAACAGACTCTCTCGTGCTCTGTCCTTCACCTGCAGATTTCTAAGCAGAGATACTACTGTCCACTTCTGCAGAGAGGCCAAGAGGGGTTTGTTTTAAATTCTCCCCTGTAGGAATCGGGGCTTTGAACATCAGGGAAAACATTTTAGATTTCCCTTCCTTTATACTTCAGCCAGAAGCATGGGGTTAAAATATGAAAGGGAGGAAACACAGGGCCATTTGGCGGCGGCTTGGGGCTAAGTCAGCCGTGGTAGTTAATTAGAAAAGCCCTTAAGTTGAAAGAAAGCAGAGGGGTCCCAGCCTGCAGGGAGAGCTGTTTACTCCGTAGACCTGCTCTGTAGCCCCCCGCCACTGACCCATTGGCTTTGCTGTGGGTTAATGAATCCATTGTGAAGCACAGGCAGCCAAGGCAAGACCAGAGAAATGTGACCATGGGTTTTGTCCCTTTCACCTGAAACACAGGCTGTAAAAGAGATTTGCCAACTTCTGCCATCTTGAATCAGGAAATGACATGAATGTCACAGCTGCAGAAGGTTCTAAGACAAATGTGGTCTTTGCAGGAGTCCAACCCTGCCATGCTTCTCCATAGCTCTCCATGTCTTCCTTGGGCCTGTGTTGGTCCCTTTTCTTTGTTTGCTCTGCTTCCCGCAGCCCACGGGGTGAGCCTCCCCACCGCCAGGTGCTTCCTCCTAAAACCCAGCGAAGAGCAGCTTCTCCCTCTTCACAGATTTACATGTAACAGCAGAAAGGTCATTCTTTTCTATTTCCCAAGTCATCCTGCCCCCTCCCAAAAAAAGATCCTTGGCTTTTTAAAAGCTTCCCTTCTTATGAGCAATAGGGTTATAAGTTTGTTCCAAAAAACAAAAAAACAAAAAAACCACACTTGGAGTTGCATCAGTCCATGTGGTGGGAAAACCTCGTTTCTTTTTCTTGTGGGTACCGGGGGTCGAACTCAGGACCTCGCGTGCCAGCAGGCACCCGTGCCGCTGAGCAATATCACCGGCCCTTTTTTCCGTATGTGGGTTCCGGGAGTTGAACTCAGGACGTCGCGCTTGCCAGGCAGGTGCTTATGCCGCTGAGCTATCTCACCTGCCCCAAAACCTTGTTTCTTATTTCCTGTTGGCTTTGCTAGTCCAGCATCCACTCCCCTAGGCCCACCCCCCTTTCCAGAGTGATTTGCCCTTTGCACCCAGTTTTGTCAACAGACAAAGGTGCCAAGGCAAACCCTATCTGGGAGGAACTCCCTTAAAGCCTGGTGTTCAAAGAGGGTGTTGTCTGCCACATGAATGCTCAGAGGTTAAAAGCTAAATGGATAACGGTTCTATTAGAAAGACATGAAAAAGCAAATGGAAGCAAAGCTGGATTTTTCCTGCACTCAAAAGTATGGAACCCAAACATCCCACCAAAAAAATACTTGCTTAAGAAAAGAAAGTCTATAAAGAAATATTTCAAAATGTGTTCTGGCTGCTAAGTATGATGGGATGAAAATGAGCTTTGGGCCTCTGTGGGGCTCTGTGTACATTATTTAATGTCCTACAACCTCAGTGTCCTCATCTGAAAATGGGAAAATGCCTCTCTCCCTAAGGATGAACCGAGGCACTGCATAGGAAAGCTCTAGGTGGTACTAGTCACGCAAAGACTCTCTTTAACCGTATGTTGGGCTACTGTTTTGCATTTTCTAAAATTGCCATGATGTGCATTTTACCCCATAATAGCAAAAACAAAGCTTACAATAGTTACACCCAGTTTTGCAACAGCCATGTAATAGGGACATTTCAAACAAGGTAATATACCCCAATTGGGTGTCCTACCTGGGGTGGGAAAACTTCTAAAGGCATCCCAAAGCTTTGGTGGACAAGACGCAGTCATTTTATCTGCCAGGAATTCAGTCTCAGACCTCGATCGGCCCTGTTAGAGAAAGTTCCATGTCTAGACTACTCCACACTGCACCTTTGAGGATGCGAATGCCTTCCACAGTGAGGCAAGAAACTTTGCTTTCTGCTTTGAAAGATTCCCCAGCAGGTTAAGTCCCTCTGAGAAATGGGCGTCCCACCATCCTCTCTAAAATGGTAACACTCTTCTCATCAAACTTTTCTCATTAGTGTCCCTTTGTAACCTATTAAGCAATGGCAGCTTTGAGAAACCCCACCTGTTTTCCATCAGGATCTCAACTGTAAGCCAGCACAAACATGTGTGATAAGTTGATGCTAAAATACCATGACACACTCCTTGGATTTACTAGTCCACAATAAACGAAGGAGAAAGCTTTGCCTTTTATAGCCCTGAGCCTCCAAGTCCTTAAAGCAGATGGGGCAGCTACCTCCTGCCCATCACATATTACACATTGCTTCCAAATCCAGGGAACAGGCACCCCACATCACTGTGACTAAAGGGAATGAGGACCCTTCTTTTTAGAAGCAGCAGGTCCAGTGTTCTCAACTTTGACTATCGTTCAACATCAAATGTGGAGCTTTGAAACAATACTCAAGTTCCCACCCCCTCTGCAGAGATTCACATTGGCCTTGGGGAGCCCAGGGAGCCATAATTTATCATAGCTTCTGCAAAAGCCCCTCGTGTAGATAAGGTTGTATCTGCTAAAAATGATCGGGACCATAAGCAGGATAATGCAGTGGGAAGAACAGGAGCTATGGAGATAGCACGTAATGGGTTCAAATTTACCATCTGAAAACACAAGCTGAGTTCGCTTGGACAAATTTCTCAAGCTCTTTGAACGTCAGTTTTTTCACTTGAAAAATGAAGCTAATAATATCCATCTCACAAGGCTCTGTAAGGATCAAATGCAATAATAGATGTGAACTGTAGAGTGCTGGAGGGGCCTTATACACAGTAGGTGGTCCGATAAGTGTCAAATTTTATTAGAGGAATGATAACAGGCATCTTCTCAGAATCAAGACTCCATAGAATATGGTGATTCTACCATCAGCCTTTCTTCAAATCAATCATATATAATGGATCACCATCGCACTGGAAATTCTAGGCAACACAATAAACCAAGAAGAAATAAAATGCACAGGTTGTCTGTTCGCAGATTACATGAATGTCTACAGAGAAAATCCCAAGAAAGCTTAAAGAATGCTATTTTTAAAGTTTAGCAAGGGTTAGAGGACACGGGTCAATATATAAAAACCAATTGCATTTCTATATGCTAGCAATGAGGGCTGGGGATGTAGCTCAGCGGCACAGCACCTGCCTGGCAAGCGTGAGGTCGTGAGTTCGATTCCCGGTACCAAAAAAACAAAAAAACTATATGCTAGCAATGAACGATTAGAAATTCAAATTTAAGGAGCAGTACCATTTATAGCACCAAAGCAATAAAAGCTATGAAATACCTAGATACATTTTTTTATAAACTATGTGCAACACCTACATATGAAGGCTACACATCACTAATGAAAGAAGCTGAAGAACTAAATAAATGAAGCAATATGTAGATTGGAAAATTGAATGTTGTTAAAATATTAATTTTTCTCAAGGTTAACAGATTAACATAATGCTCATCAAAATTCCAGCAGTTTTCTTTTGTAGGAATAAATAAGCTGGCTGTAAAATGTGTACGGAAAGAAAAACAAATTAGAATAGCCAATACCTGAAAAAGAAAAATGAAGTGAGAGGGTCCTGCTACCTTATTTCAGTATTGTATTTACTATAAAGCTAACATACAGGAGAAAAAATATCCTTTTTTCTACCCATCCTAGGTAAATTACCCATCCTAGGTTAATTGGCCTCTGTAACCAAAGACAGATTAACAAAAAGTTTTCTACCTAGGGAAAAATGAGTAAATCTCAAAGAGGAAGCTTAGAATTCCAGCTTATATAGCTTTTCCAGCAAAGAACAGTACATTTTTAGAGACAGGACAAAGGGAAGCACTTTGAGATTCTAGGTGGGCAAACTGTGGGAAGGCAAACATGGCGGCTCATTACGCAGATTCCTCTGGTGCCTGGTGCTTCTCCAGACTGATAAGGTTCTAAAGCTAGCTTCAGTGTTCAGCCTTTATTTTTTCTGACAAAGAAGGGAGGAACTCCTCCTGAAAGTTCACATCCGCTTTCAGGCAAATGGGGGAGGCCAGAGAGCTTTTCCACTATCTGCTTCTTTTCCTTTGTCTTCATCTCAAAATAATCCTTATGCCAAAGTGACATATTTTGGGGTAGCCTATTCTAGTCTCCTACACTAGAGCAATCAAAACAGAGTGGTACTGGCAAATGGAATATACAAAGTGGCCTAGATAGATATATTTGATCAATATACATGATCACACATCTACAATCAGTTGTTTTTGACAAAGGTGCAATAGCAACTTAATGGGGAAAGAAAAGTCTTTTCAACAAATTGTGCTGGGACAAGTATATATTCGTTAGGCTAAACAACAACAACAGAACAGTAAGACCTTGACTCTCAATATCCCATATCCTTGTACAAAAATTCACTTGAATGGCATAATAGATCTAAATGCAAAACACAAAACTATAAAACTATTAGAAGAAAACACAGGGGAAAAAAATCTATGGATGGTGAATTAGGCAAAAAGTTTTAGATACACACTACCCAAAGCACAATCTATAAAAGAAAAGTTGATAAACTGGATTTTATCAAAATTAAAATCACCTCCCCCCCGGGCCGGTGAGATGGCTCAGCGGCATAAGCGCCTGCCTGGCAAGCGCGAGGGCCCGAGTTTGACTCCCGGATCCCACATACGAAAAAGGGGCCGGTGATATCGCTCAGCGGCACGGGCGCCTGCTGGCGCGCGAGGTCCTGAGGTCGACCCCCCGGTACCCACAAAAAAATAAATAAATAAAATAAAATAAAATGTATTAAAAAAAAAAAAATCACCTTCCCTGAAAATGACACCAGTAAGAAAATGAGAAGACACCCTGCAGACTAGAACATATTTGTAAAACATTCATTTGACAAAGAACTTATATGCAGAATATATAAAGAACTTTCAAAACTCTGTACCAACCAACCCAACTTATACAGTAGGAAATAGATTTGAACAGGAAACTCACCAAAGAACATATGTAGATAGCAGAGAAGCATTGGAAATATGCTCAGCATAATTATTTATTAGAGAAATGGGAAATAAAACTACTATTAGAATAGCTAAAATAAAAAGGTAGTATGAAGTTCCTAGCGGGGATGGGGACCAACTCTAACTCTCATATATGGGAGGAAAATGATAACAGCCACTTTGGGAAACCATTTGATAGTTTCTCATAAAATTAAATGCGCACTTATAGCCAGCAATCTTATATCTAGGTATTTATCCAGAAGAAATGATAATTTTTTTTTTTTTGGTACCGGGAATCGAACTCATATGGTATAATCTTATATAAGGATACAAATAAACACAGGGATACTACTTAGCAATAAAAGGAAAACTACCCCAAACTAATACATGCAACAACATGGATAAATCAAGATGCTA
This sequence comes from Erethizon dorsatum, assembly GCA_028451465.1. Taxonomy (NCBI): domain Eukaryota; kingdom Metazoa; phylum Chordata; class Mammalia; order Rodentia; family Erethizontidae; genus Erethizon; species Erethizon dorsatum. The sequence goes on along the minus strand of CM051837.1, from coordinate 6,160,440 downwards.
TTTACCAAGTAAAAGAAGCCAGGCTTGAAAGGCTATTATCTTTATGATTCTACTCATGGGACATTATGTAAAAGGGAGAACTTTGAGGACAAAGAATAGATCAGTGGTTGCCAAAGGCTAGAAGGTGATGGGGAAAGATTACCACATAGTAGCACATGGGAAGTTTTGGGGAGAATGGAACTGTTCCATATCTTGGAGTTGTTAACCATTGACTGAAGCCTCTGAAACTGTGAGCCAAAATAAACCTTTCCTGCTTTGAGTTGCTAATGTCAGGTATTTGATCACAGCAACAGAAAACTGACCAGAACACAATGTAAATTGGCTTGAGGCAAAGGTAGACAGTGAGCGGCGTTTGGCCTCCAGATCAAACACACAGTTAGTGAACTGTGTTGAAACAGTTAGACCAGTAGTGTCAAATCTGGGTCACCAGGGCCCTGGGGACTTACCAGAAAAGGTAGTGAGTAGGAGCAGGGAGTTATTTTCTACAGTTCAAGAAAAAGTGTAAGGAAAATCCTATTTTACCTGAGATAAGTTTGTCTAGGCAGAATGGGTAACATTTCAAGTTGTATTTTTTGACTAGAACTCTTTTTTCTGTTCATTATATTTAATTCACATAGAATTTTAAAAAGTCAACATGTAGCTTGGTGGGTCAGAGTCCTGGGGGGGAAATGATGGAACAGGTTTTTAGTGGGAAAAGTTTGTGATCGGTTAGACTAAGCCATAGTTTGAAGGAGATGGAGCAACACCAACCAAGTTTTCACTCATCCAAGATAATTTAGGGGTCCTTCCATGTAATCTTGGGGGCTGGCCCCTCCCACCTTCGCCCAAGTCCCTTCAGGCCATTAGAAGCAGGTCAGAACAGACCTGTGCACACAAAGTCTATCGACCCATGTCACCCCCACCCTGGGTCTACAGCACCTTCTTCTTCCGGGATAGGACACTTCCGTGTGTGTGAGACAGAGTATCGCTATGACACATAGGCTAGTCTCAAACTTGTAGGCTCAAGACTCAAGTGAGCCTCCTGCCTCAGCCTCAAAGTGGTGGGACTACAGGCACACACCACAACACCTGCCCACCCCTTTAACATGCTGAGGATTGATGCCCTTTTTAAAAAAATGTGCCAGGTTCAAATGGAACACTCTTTTTTTTTTTTTTTAAATATGCGGGTACTGGGAGTCGAACTCAGGACCTCGTGCTTGCCAGGCAGGCGCTTATGCCACTGAGGTCTCACCGGCCTGGAACACTCTTAGTGAAAAGAAAAAATCATTTCCACCTGGGCGTGGTGGCACACAGCTGTAACGTCCTCTACTTGGGAGTCTGAGATGAGAATACTACAAGTTTGAGCCCAGCCTTGGGCAAAAGAGTGAGACCCTATCCCAAAAAATGAGAGAAAGAGAGAGAAAGACAGACAGAGAGAGAAAATCTATTACCAGGGTGAAACTGGGCATCTTTGTTGACAATTAGCACAACTGTTTTATGACTTTTCATCATAACAAAGTGTTACAGTTGTGCACAAACCAACACGGTAAAGGTGACAGTGAGCTGAGCGCAGGCTGAGGTGGGAAGACGGTGGCGATTACAGCGGTGACCTTAGACCAGCGGCACTCAGGCCAATGAACACGCCTGCCCTTCTCAGCTTGCTGGAGCTCAAGGGAACTTAGCGGGATTAGGAGTAAATTGCTCGTTATTTTTAACATGGTTCGACTCTTGTAAATCTCTCCATTCTTCCCGCCAGCATCCACCGTAAGAGACGTAACAGGTAGGAGTAGATAAAATTTGTTTGAGGTCTTACCCAGCAGTGACCCATGGGCTTTGGTACCTGAAAAAGAAGCTCTGTGGAATGGTAAGCAATTTATGGGTTTTGAAGCCAGAAGAACTTGGGTTTGAATTTTGATTATGCCACTACAAGTGTTGGTCAAGTTATCTTGTCTCTCTCTCTTTTTTTTTTTTTTTTTTTTGGTACCAGGAATCAAACTCATGAACTCACGCTTGCCAGGTAGGCGCACTGTGCCGCTGAACTATATCCCCAGCTATCTTGCCTCTTTTGAACCCTCAGTTTCCTTTAAAATGAGGAAACTGCCTTCCTCACAAATTACTGGAAAGATTAGAGCTAATGAGGGAAGAGTCCCTGCCATGGGATCATGAACTCAGTACTTGGTAGATAATCAACGCCGGCAACACACACACACATACCTATATGCGCACCCAATATATATTTAAAATTGAATTAATAGATAATTAGAAGAAAAATAAGATGCATGCTTTCAGTTTTGAACTCTTCTGGTTTGGGCTGTGTGTTCCAACTGATGTTAGCCAATATTTGGTGGCAGCAAACAGAGGAGAGAACTGGGACATGGTTGTCATTACTGGGGTGTGGAAACTTACCTAAATCTTTCCAAGTAGATCATAGACTTTGGAGTTGGAGAAGCGGCTGTGGCTGATCTGTGGCTATAGAAGATTATCACCCGATGCTACATGTCCATCTGTCAAAAGGCTCTGGCTAGCTCTCTTATTTCCAGTGATATGTAATTCAATTACTGAAAAAATAATGAAACCATGAATTTAACCAAGTAAGAAACTCCCACACAACCTGAGATAGTAACTGCCTTTACAAAGTCTCATCAGGAGATCAAATTCATGGACACAGGCTCCATAAATCTACATTTCTCTGATAGTATTTGCTTCAAATAGAACAAAAATCTTTAGATGCCACATGTGAAGAAAACTTAGGAGTGATCTGAAGTAGTGATATTAAAGAAAATGGTATGTGATTATGTAGATAAGGAAATGTACATTATTCTCGGCTTTTAAAAATTACATAGCTTGATATGATATTTCTTTTCTCCTATGAATCTATATTAAGTTGGTGGTGTATGTTATGACCGATATCATCTTATAATATATTAAATATGGCAATCCTAACCCTCTGCCGTCCCTGGCTAGTACCACACACGCTCATGTTGGTGCTATCTGTGACATTAGCTGACTAAGCTGAGACAAAATTAGCAATGGCAGGCAAAATATATGTCCAGCTTGGATCTTATTAATGATCAGGAAAACAAAACTCAAGATCTATTTTATAATCATTTGTTTGGGCAAATAATATAAAAGTCCAATAACACCAACTGTTGTGGAGAACCTGGATTCACAAGGTGCCATGTATATTCCTTGTAGGAATGTAATTTACTTTGGAAAACAGTTTGATATTTTCACATAAAGTTGAACATTCACACACCCCACACCCTAGAAATTTCATCCTAGTCCAAGAATCCCTTGAATATGTGCACCAGCAATCATGCGCAAGGAAGTGGCTAGTTCCGTTTGCAACAATTACACGTATGCTTTTCTATGTATTTGCCACGTAAAATATTAAAATGACATGTATTCAAGGGTTAAATAAAGTTAACAACCTTCCCTGCTTTGTCAAGATAAAATCCTAAGTGAAACTGGCAAATTTGCACAGAAAGTATATGGCAATGAAGAATAGAAAGACTAAGCCAGGGAGTTGTGCCCTGTAATTGCAGTACTCTGGGAGGCTGAGGCAAGAGGATTGCAAGTTTCAGTCCAGTCTGGGCAATTTAGTGACTCAGCGAGAGCCTGTAACTCAGTGTAAAGACCCTAAGGTTTAATTCCATTACCAAAAAATAAATAAAAACAGAGCCAGTGAGATAGCTCAGTGGCATAAACGCCTGCCTGGCAAGCGTGAGGTCCCGAGTTCGACTCCCAGTACCTGCATATTAAAAAAAAAAATTAAAAAAAAAATAAACAAAAACAAAAAACCAAGAAACAATGACTATAATGACCAGTGGTGCAGTTTAGTGCTGCTGCTTTATTTGTGGTCATAGCTCACATTTTTTCTCACTATTGCTTCTGCGCCATTAGTGTGGAAAGACAAGCAACATCTCAGAATTATTACGAAAACAGTTTCAGCCTTGCAGATTCCCTGAAAGGATCACAGGGACCCACACGATCGCTTGGAGACCACACCCGAAGACCACAATTATCGGAGACCACAGTTCCGATAATTACTAGGCTGTAGCTTATTAATTCTAAAGTAGGTGGACATTTCCAGCTTAAGGTTATTATATATAATGTGTGACAAGCCCTTGAAGCTTTTTGCCTGCCACATAAAAGCCATGTACTGGCCCTAATGCCTGACAGACAGGGTGAACCAGGCTGGTGCGCAGGGCAGGGCCCCCGAGGTTCCCACCTGGCCTGGACAGATAACTCTGCTTCGTGACGGTGGATTTACCAAGGAAAGCACCCTCCTCGGGTCCCCAAATGTAGTTAGCGTCCTTCCTTGTTGAGGACAGCCCGGCACAGGGCCTGTCGCGCCATGGATGGAAAGCAGGAGGATTTCGCTCCGGAAATGTGTGTGGGAAGGATGTCAAAGACCAGCCCGGCCCAGGCGGTGCTCCTGCGATTCCTGAAGGCCAGCTCCTCACCCTGGAGACCAGGAAGTGGAAAGTGGTAACGTTGCCTAAATGCAAAAAGAAATTCAGGGCCGGTGAGATGGCTCAGCGGCGTAAGTGCCTGCCTGGCAAGCGCGAGGGCCTGAGTTCGACTCCCAGAACCCACATACGAAGAAGGGCCGGTGATATCGCTCAGTGGCATGGACGCCTGCTGGTGTGCAAAGTCCTGAGGTCGACCCCCGGTACCCACAAAAAAAAAAAAGAAAAAAAAAAAGAAATTCAAATTTAATAGGACAGAGAATTAAAATTAAACAGATTGCTCTTCAGATGGAAAGTGCTAATTTGCACGTTTCTAACCTCAAAGCGCGGACCCTCAGGGACTCGACTGATGGGAGCCAGTGAGGACACATGGGGAGGAAGGGCCTCTGTCCCCCAACTCAGGTTTCTGTGGCTGCGCCACACCAGCTCCCAATGTCACCCCAAAGATCATGCAGCAGAGAGAACTGAGGCCCACTGCCAGCTCTCCCGTGACTGTAGACATCCACTTTACCCTACCCAGCCTTGGCTTCTCCATTAGTACAACCACTGTGGAAATCAGTGTGTAGATTCCTCAAAAACTAAAACTAGAGGTTCCATTTGACCCAGCTGTTCCCCTTCTAGGTATCTTCCCAAAAGAGTCAAAGACATATTACAGTGACACACACATACCCATGTTCATAGCTGCACAATTCAAAAGAGCTAAATCTTGGAAGCAGCCTATATGCCCATCAACAGATGAATGGATAAAGACAATGTTGTATTTACACACAATGGAATATACCCTGCCATTAAGAAAGATTGACTTGAGTCATTTGTAGGAAAATGGATGCATTTTTTATTTGTCTTTTTGAGACAGGGTTTCGCTATGCAGTTCAGGCTAGGCTTGAACTCATTTTGTAGCCCAGGCTGGCCTTGAATTCACAGCGATCCTCCTGCCTCAGCCTCCCGAGTGCTGGGATTACAGGTGTGCGTCACCATGCCCGGCCTAAAAATGGATGCATTTTGAAACCATAATGTTAAGTGAAATAAATAAGAAACAGAAGCTTAAACATTGCATTATTTTGCTCTTTGTTTATAATTTGGGTTTCTCAGATTATAAATAAAGAGCAAAATAAAAGATAACAGGAAATAGGGAGACAGATTTTGCTCAAATGGGAAGGGGAGCACGAGATGGAGGAAGGGGGAGGAAGGGAAGGAGGAGGGAATGAAAAAGAAATTGAGATATCATGTACATGCACCAGCTCCCCACCAGGGATGTAAACATCATGTGCTGCAAACAGGGACTAATTAAAAGAGAAGAAGAAGAAAAAAAAGGGGAAGAAGAAGGAGGAGGAGGAGGAAAAGGAGAAGGAGGAAAAGGAGAAGGAGAAGAAGAAGAAGACAATGACGACGATGACGACAACAATGAAGACAAAGACGAAGATGAAAGAGGGCGGGGGACTGTCACCTGAAAACAAGATAAGGTTGCTACAAAGCTCGAGGCTGACAGGGCGCTGACGGAAGTGTCAAGTGTAGAGAGCCACACAGTGCGATTGTCGCTTGTGTTATTATTGCTCCCGGAATGTGACCATCTGTGCTCAGGAGGTGGTACGCGGCGCATGCCCAGCTGGTAGGAAATGCGGGCTGCAGGGACCCGGCCGCAGCCTGTCATTCCAGACGGTCTGCGTGAGCAAACTCTGGGGTGCCTGCAGTGTGGACACTCTGACTCCACAAAAGGGTCTGAGCGGGTAGCTGTGGGCACCCCCAATTTCTTGAGCAGCCCACCTTGGAGTCAGGAGGCAGAATAAGGGATCAGAAGCTGGGCATGGTAGCACACGCCTGTAATCCTAGCACTTTGGGAGGCTGAGACAGGAGGATCATGAACTTGGGCCCACCCTGGGGCAATTTAGTGACTTCATGAGACCCTATCTCCAAGTGAACAGTTTCTAAAAGGGGAGGGGTTGGGGATGTAGTTCAGTGCCAAGAAAGGTCCTGGGTTCAACCCTCAGTGGCACCAGAAAAAAGGAAGGAAGGAGGGAAGGGGAAAGAAAGAAAGAAAGAGAGAGAGAGAGAGAGAGAGAGAGAGAGAGAGAGAGAGAGAGAGAGAGAGAGAGAGAGAGAGAGAGAGAGAGAGAGAGAGAGAGAGAGAAAGAAAGAAAGAAAGAAAGAAAGAAAGAAAGAAAGAAAGAAAGAAAGAAAGAAAGAAAGAAAAAGGAAGCTGTTCAGTGTGTGCGCGGGGAGGCCCGGGCCGCATGCCCTCCTCCTCCTCCCTCCCTGCCTGGCTCAAACTGAGCTTCTGGGCCTTTAAAATTGTCTGACGGCCTTGAGACGGGAAACAGACGTCCCGGCGCGGCAGCGGTAGCTGTGGAATGCTGTCCTAATATGAAACTCGCCCTCGGTGGACCTCAGCGGATGCTCCCACTGTCAGGCTTGGGAGCGAAATCACCTATTATGGTCCTGGAAGAGGCCCCATCCTGGGGCTGCTCCTTCACCCACAGGCTGGGGGAGGGGCCGCGTTCCTTCTCCACCTCAGAGCGGGCTCCTCTCCAGCCTGGCTGGCCAGCTGCCCCTGAGAGCCCTCATTTTCCTCTGAGGCATCCTCTAGCCCAGCCCCTCAGGGTGAGCCTTGCCCAGTGCTCAGCACCAGCAGATGGAGCCAGGGGAAGAGGTGCACGCCTGTGATCCCAGAACTCCCGGAGGCTGAGGCAGGAAGATCACAAGTTTGAGCTCAGCCTGGGCAATTTAACAACTTACCAAGACTCTGTCTCGAAATAAAAAAGGGCAGGGGGCATAGCTTAGTTCAAAGGTCCTGGGTTCAATCCCAAACAAACAAACAAACAAACCCCATCGGCAGATGATGAAGCCCAGACCGGCCCCGGGTCCCCACACCACTATTTTTGCCACTGCTCCAGGTAGCCGCCCTCTCCCAGGCTGTGCTGCCAGGGCCATCTGCCCATTTCACACGCTCACGGTGTGAGGGGAAGCCTGGACACCCGGCTCCGGCTCCTGGCCAGGGAGCTCCCTGGGGGGAAGGTCCCTTCTCCCCCCGGGGTCCCAGATCCTCTGCCCACACGCGGGCTCTGGGGTCAGGGAGAGTAGGGCTGGGTCCTGGTCTGCTGCTTAGGAGCTCCGTGCCTGGGCCAAGCTCTGAGGCCTTTCTGATCGTGTTTCTTTCTCTGCAAAGCAGGAACAGTCATCCTACACATCTCGGGGTGCTAAGAGGAGGAAGTGAGCTAGATCGTGTGCAATGGCCCGGTGCTGCAGTGCTCAAGTTCGCTCAGGGGTCTCCCAGACCCTTCCAGGGTGGCTGCAAGGTCAGGACTCTTGGTGTGAAAATACCAAGATGTTATTTGTGGTTTCTCACTCTCGTCTTCTCTCCAGGGGACACTGGAGTTTCCTAAGGGTTCCTGGCTCTTTGGAACGTGTGCCGTTTTTCTTTTCTTCCTTTCTCCCTTGCTTTTTTTCTGTCTTTTCTTTTTTCTTTATTTTTTTGAGACAGGGTCTCACTATGCAGTTCAGGCTGACCTGGAACTTGCTTTTGTAGCACATGCTGGCCTTGAACTCACAGCGATTCTCCCGCCTCAGCCTCCTGAGTGCTGGGATTACAGGCGTGCGCCACCACGTCCAGCATGCTCTGTATTCTTGATTTAAATTTCTTCTCAGTTTCCATTCATAACATGGTAAATGTCAACAGGTGTAGTCCACAGAAACAAAAGCTCCGTGGCACCAGTTATCAATTTTTTTTTTCTTTATGTGGGTACCGGGAACCGAACTCAGGACCTCACACTTGCCAGGCAGGCGCTTATGCTGCTGAGCTATATCACCGGCCCCTGGTTATCATTTTTACGAATAGAAATAAATCCCACGAACAAAGCATATGATAACTGCTGGGCTGGCACGATACTACTGCAGAGGGGGTTTTCCTTCGTTTACTCTGAGCTGTCCTCCTCACCGTGTGGCCCCCTTCCTTGACTCAGAGGGTCTCATCCATGCCGCTTGCTGCCCCTTTGCGTGTTGAAAGGGTCTAACTACCCCTTTTGCCTTGGTAATGGTTGCTTTTCTCCTGTCACATGACGGAGTTACACGTGGGCTTGAGCGCCTGCCTGCCAGGCTCACAGCATTATTGTTTGACAATGTTGATTTTATCCGGGTCAAAGCCAAACAGGTTGGCTTGCTGATGAAGATGAGCAATCTGGTTGAGGCGGAAGTCCCACTGAGACCCTGGCTTGCTCGGGATGGAGAGTAACAGGGACGCGCAGGAGTGTGGCTTTGACCGTGCCCGTTAGCCAAGAGCCCCTGGGCACCATCTTCAAAGGCCAAATCCTCCACATCCTGCTCCAAGACACTGCGCTATCCCTCAACTTGACCGTGACTGATGAACTTGGACTGCACATGACCGTGCCAATCAGGGGTGAGTCCGAAGGACGGACCCTACTCCAGGTCTTCAGCAGAGGAAGAGTTCGGGACTGGGAATCAGAGTCATTCTGGGACACCTCCTGTGTTTGAGGGGTAGGGAGGAAGCGGGAGGGGGATGCAGAGCCTCCAAGTCCTGCACTGCCCCGCACAGCCTCAGTTCCCACACTGTCCAGGACCTCCCTGCCTCTCCTGGCCACCGTGCTATGCAGGCAGTAGGTCCACTCTCCAGATGAGGAAACTGAGGCTCAGTCAGCACGTGGCAGTGCCAGGGCTCAGCAGGACATTCAAACATCTGGACCGTTCTCTTCTGCAGCCCACCTTGGGCAGGTCCAGCATGCAGCACCTGGGACAGAGGTCATCCTCACGGGCAGTCTCTGAGGTTCCAACCCAGCTCCTTGTCCTGCTGCACAAGAGGGAGGGTGCTGGGTGTCTCCAGGTCGACTTAGCATCTGGAATTATCTGAAGATGTCTGGGCCGGGGACAAGGGGTAGACGATGAAGTTTTTCTGTCTTCCTTTTTCAGTAGTGAGAAAAAACCTAGTGTTTCCTGACACGGAGAGGGCTCTTCCGACCAAGCAGAGCTGGGATGTGTTTCTCCTCCTTAACATCGTGAAGAGATTGTGCCTCTGTTACTCATCTGTAAGCTGAGGGCAATGCTTAGTTTCTGCGCATAACAAACGAGATGGGGCTGGTGCTCTACGTGACCTGCTCCGGCAGTGGCTGGCACAGGTGCCGAGGAGACACTGGAGGCTCCTTGGGTACCACAGCCTCTTTCTTCACTCGCTGTTGACTCTGTCTCTGGCAATTTAGCACACGGTCACTAAAATGAAAGGCATCCATAAGAAAACCAATGTGACAAGATCAAATTTGCAAACCAAATACATAAAACAAGGTACATGAATTACAAGCCAAACAGAAAAACCAGCCAAACCAAAAATCTCAAACATACACAGGGATCCCCTTTTCCTCATGTTAAATCATGTAGTGATTTTACGTATTCGGTCACTTCAGGAACATATTTACTGGATAACGCAAAGATTTAGTGACCACGCAGGCACTTCTAGCTCAGACTTGCCAGAGCCGGGAGGAGTTTGCCTGTAAAATTAAGTTAGAGGGGGAAAAAAATCTGCTTGGAAATTCTCAGCACAAATGGCTGATTTTTGATCTTGGCACTGGCGATGAGCTGCAGGGGTACAGCTGACTTGGGAGAAGCCGTCCTGCCTGAAGATGCCCTGGGCTTCGCTTGCCATTGGAACTGGTGATTAACCTGTGACCTTGGACCAGCTGGGTGACGTGCGTGACCTGCAGTCTGTGCGCAGGCCCTGGGCTAATACATCAGACACGGGCCACCCTCCGTGGAAGGGTCAGTTTCTTTCCCCGTGATGAGCGTAGCGACAATTCTGGGCAAGAACAACACTGCCATTTCTGTACCCTTAGAACACCTATCGTGGAAGTTGATGTGAAACAGCCTTTCCCGCTGGCGCCTTTGACACGAGTCTCACCTCAGGGTCTGGGCCTTGGAGGTCACTGGGCTTAGCTGGGCGCACTTGGGAATGAGGCCACTGGAGAGACGCTGTCTGCCTGCAGGACAGTTTTCGGACACCTGGAGAAGACGCCCCCACCCCTCCGAGACTTCTCACCCCTGGCTGCTGGCCAGATTCATGGAGGAAGGCTTTAAAAAATATGGCTGCCTGGGGCCCACCCACCAATGAACTGCACCAACCTCCTTGGACTGTTGACACGACGCCTGCTTGCTTCCAGGACATCATCATGGAACTGAACCTTTCATCATTGCCCACCCAGTGCAACTAGAACCACTTGAGGATTGCAGTAGTAGGTGTCCTGTCTTACGTCGCATTCCATTCACACGCCAGGACCTTGTCCCTTTATGTCCCACATAAGCCTAGCGTCTGCACTTGATGAGGTAGTGGATGTGTAGCAGGAATGTCATGCAAGAGCTCTACCCATGAGGTGCAGAGGAGGTGCAGAGGGCTGGGAAGCTGCCCACGCTTGCACAGCTGCAAAGTGAAGACTCAGGATCCAAAGTCCGCTCTGCATTGCCAAGGCCCATGCTTGCTCCACTGCTTACAAACAAGCCAGTAACACCTGGGTCTGCAATCTGTGGCCCAGGGGGGCCAAACCCAGCCTGCTGCTTATTTTTGTAGAGCCGGGGAGCCAAGAATGGCTTCTACATTTTAAAAATGTTATAGGAACAAACATAAAAACATGCAGAATTTAAAAAATGCAGCAACAGAAGCTGTATGTGATTTGCCAAGCCTAAAATATTTACCATCTGGCCCTTTCCAGGAAGCCCGCTGAGTCCTGGTGAGGATGGTGATGTACGTCTGTTTGTGACCTCACCATGGGATGGCTGGTGCGATGACACCTGATCAGTGAGTCCCTTGAAAGCTTTATTGTCAGAAACATACTGCATGGTGGTTCTGAATCAACAACGTGATCTAGGTCTTCAAAGACTTCTGAAGCCCCTGCTTCGCTGGGGTGGCCCCAGGTGGCTGTGCCCTTAGATGCATCAGTGTTGGCCAGAGAATCCCAGAGGTGATTTACCTGCCACGTTAAGAGTTTAATAGTTTTAATAGCCAGGGGCTGAGGCCAATGGCTGGTTTCCCTCAAATCAGAAGCCAGAGCAATGACCAACCCAGTCCTGTTATATCCAGTCTCAGTTGATCCAGGCAAGGATTCTGCAAGGCGGAGGAGATGGTGTTGCTAATTCAATTAAGGGGAAAAGAAAGCAACCAAATATTCTTTGCAGATGACAGAATTATGAAGGCAAAGGGATTTGCCCAAGCACAGAAAATGACGTGACCACAATTGGAACTTGGTGGTGAGTTTCTCCAAGTCACGAAGGTCTTGATGGTCACTGGCTCAAAGCCCTGTGTCTAGGAAAAACAGTTGTCCCCTCCTAGTCCATGGCTTTGCTTTCTACAGTTTCAGTTACCCATGGTCAACTTCAGCTTGAAAATATTAAATGGAAAATTCCAGAAATAAACAATTCATAGGTCTTAAATTCCGCACCGTCGCACTCAGTCCTGGCCAGGATATGACTCATCCCTGCGTCTACTATACCCACACTGTGTACATACCCTGCCTGCTAGCTGCTTAGTAGCCAACTCAGTTACTGGACCTCTGTCACCTTTAGCCTATAATGACCCGAAGTGCAAGAGTAGTTACGTTGGCAACTCGGAAACACCAGAGAGCACAAAGAGCTTTCTTAATTAAGTGAAAAGGTGAAAGTACGATGAGATATTTTGAGAAAGAGAGAGACAACACTCACAGAACTAGTATGGCAAATTGTTATAATTGTTCTGGTTCATTATGAGTTGTGCCTACTTTGTGAATTACACTTTATCACAGCCAGGTGTGTGAAGTATAGGAAAAAAGTACAGGTTTGGTACAATGCACGGTTTTAGGCATTCCCTGGGGGTCTTGGCATGTATCCCCCAGGGACTACTGTACCCCAAACCTGAAGTCAGGTGAAAGAACTGCATGAACATGATTTAACAGATCCTTCTGAAGCCTAACTACTTCTCTCTGATCTGTTCCTTTGCTTTCAGCTTCTATTTTCTATTGATTAGGATATTGTGTTACTCTGGGTAGATATCTAGTTGTCGGAGACCAAGTGTGACACCAACAACTCTTATCAGTGTATAGGTTGCAACCCAAAGGTTATATTTTGGTGCCTTACAAGATAATCATTTTTTTTTTTTATTGTGGGTACCGGGAGTAGAACTCAGGACTTCATGCTTGCTAGCAGGCGCTTGTGCCGCTGAGAGATATAACCAGCCCCTTTTTTCCTTTATGTGTGTACCAGAAATCGAACTCAAGACCTTGTGCTTGCCAGGCAGGTGCTTATGCCGCTGAGCCATTTCACCGGCCCAATCACTTTTGTAAGTAATTTAGCAATCTGATCTCAGCATTCTTACAGTGACAATTAATATTCTACATATTTTTAAATGACTTGACAGTCTGCTGGTTTCATTGAGCCAAATAAACCTTTGGTACATGTTCACTGTATGTTTGTGTGAAAGTCACGCTTTTAACTTTTTGAAGATCCTAGTTTGACATCTTTATGGTGTCTACAGACAGAGACCTCCAAAATCAAATCCACCCAGCTGCAGCAATCCGTCTGGGAGTTTGAAGTCTTCTCTCTTGCGATGTATTAACCTGTCAAGAGAAGGCCTGATGTGGTGAGGACCTTTGGTTGGCCCAGCTTGGCTCAGCTCTTGGCTCTACCATTTAAAAGCTGCATGATCTTGGCTGAACTGAATACTTCTCTCCATCTCAATTTTCTCATCCATAGCATGGAGGAAACATGCTCATTCATTATATGAAAATCAAATAACGTAATAGAGCGCAGCGGGGAGGGTACCAATCTGAGCCAGGCGGTCTGGGTTCACTGCTCGGATCTGCTGTTTTCTAGCAACAGCATGAATCTGGGAAAACTATTTAACTTCGTTGTGCCTCACTTCCTTCATCTGTAAAATGGAGTCATTTATCTTCCTTGTAGGGTTAAACATGCTAATATGTTAAAAAGTGCTTGGAACTGTGACAGTTATATTTTAAGGACATAAGAAATGTTAGCTGGGAAGAAAACAGTGGCACTTATGAAACACCTAGTAGAGCACATAGCATGTAATTAATTTTCGGAAGAATTGGTAGCGGTCAAGCATCAAGGATGTCCACCATCCTGACCCAGTTTAGTCACGGCAAAAAGCCAGTGTACACGTGAAAACTGTTGTAACCTGACAAGGCTAATGCCATCTTATGAACAAACCGCCATTTCGCCTGTCCGGCTCCTGCTTCCCGCCTAACACCGTTAGATAAGCTTAAAGTTGCAATTCCCCCGTAGTGACGAAATGCACCTTCCCGCCTTCTAGCAACCCATAATAAGATGTTCCTTTTGCCCAATGAAATAATGCCAAATACCCCGCACTTAAAAGCCTAACCAATAAATTTGTAAAATTACTTTATTAACCATCGCTATTGGCTTCTGTGCAACTGCTTGCTACCATAAAAACTGCTCCCTAACCCCCCCCACCCCGCGCTCCTCATTATTCTGGCATAGAGGATGCCGCTGGGTACCAGCTAAAATAAAGAGCTCTATTTTTCTTTTTGGACACCCTCCTTTTGTTGTCTCATTTATTGGGTACAGCAAAAATGAAAAAGCTCCAAGAAATCAGGAGATGTGCCCAAGATCACCAGCCAGAACTAGAACTGTTAGAGACAGCTAGGTTAGCTAGAAATATTACAGGCAGACAGGGCTGGGCCCTCGAAGGAGCCAGTGCAGAAGATAGGATACACTGCAACTGCAGGGCAGACAAAGACACATCTGCTCAGGGCCAGACCTCAAGACAAAAGATGAAAGGAATGCACTCACATACTTCCCCCAAGGATAAACATCAGGGATTGATATTCTAAATAGGTATTCATCACCTTGAGGAAGCCAGGAGGAGCCACTGACCCACCCGCTCCAGGGAGAGCCCCCCACCCCATTCTGTTTCCTGCCCACTTGCTGCCTGACTCGCTTCCCCGTTTGATCCCCATTAAATCCCCATTAAATCCCCATTAATTTAAATCCCCATTAATTTAAATCCCCATTAAATCCCCATTAATTATGCTTGTAATCTTATTGGTTGACCACAGTTTTGTCCCACCTCATGCCCACCTTGTGATTTCCCATTTTTCCCACCTTGGACCGACCTCACCTCGGGGTTTTGCTCTATAAAAATCCCTAGAAAAGACAGGGTCCTTGGCAAGCCACTCGGGACCCCTCTGTCTCTCTCTCAGCCAGAAGCTTTCTTTCCCCAATAAATATACCCTGCTCTTAACCTCCATTGTTCCTAGAATTCATTCTTCGATTTTAGAGAACACGAAATTGCACCGCACATCTAGCAGGTTGGGAATTTCTTTCCCCTATATCAGAACCAGGTCTCCTGACTCCAGCCCAGATTCTGTCCCTTGTGCCAAGCTAAGAAGCCAGACATCAAAGGCAACCAATATGTGTCCCTGTCTCTCAGAGGCTCAGCGTCTTCCCCACCCTGCTCTCCCCTGTGGCTCCCAGTGATTCCTCCCCAAGGCAATGTCTTCTGCTGCTTCTAATTTAAATTTGTGGTGGAACCAGAGGAAAAAGTCCGGAGCCTGAGCAAAATAAGCCAGGTCAGGAAGGGGACCCTGTAGTTCCTGGATCAGGAACAGGTCAGGATTACCTATGCCCTCCCTGTCTTCCTGCCTGGCCCTCAGCTCCAGGTTACTGCCTCCCGACAAAATAGTTAAGGATTTCCACCCCAAGTGAGGATGAACAGAAAAAACAAACCCACGCCACACCACATACCCGAAATACCAGACATTCCTTGGATGGTTTGCTTCGTAGGTGATCGGCCACAGACTTCCCTGTCTTATCTGAGCGGGTGGGGGATGGGTGGACCTGAGGCCCAGCTGCTGGGCCAGCGTCCTGAAATGGCCGGGGACCACAGCCGCCTGCAGAGAGTCTGTTAGCATTTTCCGCACCCACCAAGTGAGCCATCCACTGTCATGCAGGTGTTACCAAAGGCCAGCTCTGGAGGTGCCTGGCAGGTTATGAGTCACTGAAATACTGAAGACCTGCTGTGAGTCTGGCACCTTGTTCAGAGCTCAGGTGCTTTCTGGAGCACTTGAATAAAGCGAAGAAACGGGATTGGCTTTGGTCACATTTTCAGGATTGCTTTTATGCAGGTGTGAAAGAAAGGGAAAACAGAATTTTGCAGAGTACCTAATATGCGGTCCAAATGCCAGCTGGCTTTTCCCATATGCCTGTGGTCTGGGGCCAGACATGGTGCTCTGGCAGCAAGCCCAACTCGGGCTTAAACAGGGCAGAGACATATTTGAGTGGGGGAGCCTGGAAGAATGAGGGTTAGACAAATGGATCAACGATGCCTTTAAGATACCGAGCTTTTCAGTCTCCACTCTGCCATCTTTGGGATGGGCACCACCCTGAGGCTGCTTCTGGATGTGGCCAGGAGGTGGCTTCTTTCATCATTGGCATGGGAGAGAGAGGCCAACATCACCAGTACACACTTCCTTGTCTCTCCTTGGCCAGAATCAGTGTGTGCCATTCCAGAACCAATCCAGAGTGGTGTTAACCTGGGCCACCCTTGGCTAGAGGTGGACTGGCCCCAAACACTGCTGGGCGGTCAAGTTCAATGTCTATCATGGATCCCTAACAGACTTGAAGGCTAAATGACTCGCTCAAAACTGTGTTTCTCTGAAGTCCAAGCCCTCATATGTTCTACGTTCGCTTCATTGCACTGCCTCATAAGAGGAGGAAGGAAGGTTGAGGAGCTGATTTGCAAATAGAGGCCATGGGGCTGCAGTGAGTTTTTATTTTTTAATTAAAAAAAAAATTTTTTTTTGGTACCGGGAATTGAACTCAGGACCTTGTGCTTGCCAGGCAGGTGCTTGTGCCGCTGAACTATATCCCCGGCCAAAGTGAGTTTTTAAAAGAAGCTTGGGCCCTCACCTTTCCCTTCTCTTCCAGGTGGCCTTCATACTCCTCTAGACCCAGGCCGTGAGCATCATTTTGTTGGGAATGGCTCACACCACCTGAGGTCCTTTCAGTATTTCAGTAACAAATGCCATTGGTGTGGGGCCATCTTCTGGATTTTGCTGGACAGTGGCCAGTTCAGGATACTGAGGCTGAAGTCACGCTTCCTTGCAGCTGTGTGAGGAGGGAATCCTAGGAAAGCCATCTATTTTGGGAAGGCATGCTGCCCTGTGCCATGGTGAGGCCACGTTGGGGGTGGGATGGAGGAAGAAAGGAAGGGGACAGTTGTGCTGGGTGGCAGCTGTTTAGGGACAGACTTTTGTTGCCTGTTCAAGTACAAATCAATGAGTCCCAAAGAGCTGATCCTCAAATAATCCATAAACACTGCTGGTTACAAACTATGCTTTTCACCTGGGCTATCAGTTCTCCTTAAATATCATATATGTTCCTGGGCTCCATCTTGGGCGCTGGGGAGGCTACACGGGACAAGATGGGATTCCTGCCTGCAACGGATGAAGCTGCTGCACACATGAAATATTACCTAGTAATCCTAGATTGGGAAGGACCTCGATGCTCAGGCGGACTGGGGGACAGACAGTACCTGAACAACAAAAACAGTGATAATGACAATATGAAAGTTCCCTAAGGCCAAAAGATCGGAGCACCCTCTATTGCCTGCTTCCTGTGAGCTACTGAAGGCATGAAGACCTCAAGGCCCCAGGAGGTCTCCCAGAGGCTTTTGAAGTTATCAATCTAGACTCTGATCTGTTGGTGAACCACTTCCTTCTTTCCTCAAGGGAAACAGAAATGCCCTATCCATTAGCATCCCATGGAGCAGCACTGCCCCCTGTGGCCAGAATGACACAGGAGGAGGACAGCACGTGGGCACAACAGGTTTTGCTTCTCTGAAAGCCCCGCTGCAACAGGTGAGCTACAAGAAGCTTGCAGGCCTGAGGACCTGGCCAGCCTGAGGGTTTACTGGGTTTCCTCTTGCCTACTAGATAGCCCAGGTTCCAGTTTCAGCCTTTAGCGGTCCTCTTGCTCCACTCCTCTTCCTGCCTGAATGCCCAGGCCCCAGATGTTCTTCCTGCCCCTATGGGGCAGCCCCAGCTCCAGTCCTCTTCCTCCTCAGCCCTTGTCGCTGATCCCTCCCTGAGCTGTGAGTCCCTCATCCTTCTGCCTGCAGTGGAGAAGATGCTGACTTCGGTGGGGGTGTGGAGTGGGTTACCATCTTTGGAGGGCAGGACTGGGCCTTTTATTCTTTGTCCAAAGTGCTGAGAGCTCCCCAACATCCTCTGAGCACCTATGCAGTGTCACAAGCACACAAGCTGGAGGGCCTCACGTGGGCCGTGTCTCCTCTTGAAGACCCGGGTCCACTCAGGAACACAGTCAGCCTTCTGATGAGTCCAGAAAGCATTTCTCCAACACGCAGCTCTGAGCTGGTGAGAATGAGCTGCTCTTTCTGAAAATAAGGTGCAAGCTCTGAAGAGAGGCCCGGACAGGCAAGAAAAGGTGAGCGTGGCCACAGAGCTAGGGCCCGTTACTATCCCCAGATAGTCACTCCTGCCCACAGCCCTGGGCCAGCCCTGGACACACAGGGTCCAAGGTTTTCTCATGTTGGTGAGTTGTAGGGCAGTATAACTCCTACAATTATGCTCTGTTCAGCATAGAAGGTGTTCAAATAAAAAGATCCAGTTGAGTTTCTTTGAACTTTGAGCATTAGTTTCTCTGAACTAAACCCAGGGCAAAGACCACAAAGCAGGATTGAACCACCTCAGGCGTGAGGAGCTCCCCAGGCACTCCTCCCCCTTCCCCGCACCCCCCTCGGCCTCCCCCCTCCTGTCCTCATTGCCCAGAAGCCTCTGGGCTGAACCAGGCCCTGCCACATGGGCACAGTTCCCTCTTCTTACCTCTGCTCGCTTGATGCCTGTCCTTCGGGCCAGGCGCATACTCAGGTTTCTCCATAGATTCAGCTGTGAGTAAAATATGGGCTTCGGAAAAACAGGAGTTGAGCCTCTGCTTTGCCACTTACTAGCTGGGCAATCTTGCAGTACAGATATTCCTCATTTAATGCCATATGACTGAGGCGCACCGCTAGGACTCATGACCGGCATTCAGACTTACGACACAGGAACGCGAGTGGCAGTGTGGCCTTATGGTGGCTTCTTCTACAGTACAGTACAGTGCCGCAATTTTCGCTGATTGTGCTGCATAGTACCATACTGTGGTTTTATGTTGTTATATTTTACAGTACTGCATGGAAGAGTTATGCAAATAAAAGCAGATTCATCAAGTTGGAGTTTCCTTTGACCATTTGTTCTGAATATTGTAATGTACACACTAGATACACTTCCTCATTTAGCGACCATTTCATTTAATGATCTAGTTGCAGGAGCAGAACGTGGTTGTTAAACAAGGCATGTCTGTAACGGGGAGATCAGAGTTCTACTAGCTGTGTGGCCTTAGGCAGGCTCCCTAAGCTCTCTGTGCTTCAGCCTTACCTACAAATTGGCGATGATGAGTGACTCTGAAGCTGCTGTATATAGTTGTGAGGATTAAATGGGGGCAATAAAGTTTTTTACATTAGCTTTCTAGAGATGGAACATCTGCTCCTCGGCCCTCATCTTCGCAGAGCTCTGTGGCTTGGCTTACGTTCTCTTTCCTTGCTCTGAATTTGAAAGCTGGGGATTTTCGTCAGCACAGCTCTTGAGTTCTCCCTGGAGAGACTCTTTTCTGATATTCCCCCCGTCATCAGATCATTGCATGTGAAACACCCCGGCCTCGCGTGTGTTCCCGGCCACCCTGTGCCTCAGGAGTGGGGCACACGCCCTCGTCTCAGGAGCCTCCCCACCTTCAAGGCTCTGCCGTACTGTCCCCCAGCTCTGGCTCAGGTTTGCTCTCCCTGGCCCTGGCCTTCTCTGTGTGGTACACGAGGTCCCAGCCTCCTGTGCTCAGCAGCTGTTGGCATGTTCACAAGATAAGGTCCTGGTTGGCAGACTGAACCCGACTTGCCTGCATCCCTATCGCCAGCATCTAACACTGCACCTGCCACTGCCCACCTTGCTTTGTCTCGGTTCGCCCCTCCGTGGCTGCTGAGGGCTGAGGACAGTGTGTGTCCTGCTGTTCCGAGCTGACACCAAGAGACGGTACACAGACACCTGCACCTCAGGCTTCTGGCCTGCGTTAGGCCCTGTTTCAGCTGCCCTTGTTAATTCAAAAATACAAAAAACCTCATTATCAATGGGCTTATAGGTCCCAAGTCACTATTGTAAGAGTTACAAAACAATCCTCTTAGTTGGTGGACACACCAGGGGCACTCTTGGTTGCTATGGTGATTCTGACATTTTCTTCCCCCTCCTGTAGATTAGAGACCCCTCACCTGTCTCTGCCCCCAGCCCAGGACTTCCGGCCAAGCCGCCTTCCCCTCGCACAGGAAGGAGGGCTGGATCCCTGGAGGCCACACTTTCGGCCTCCGCTGTCCAAAGCAAAAGGTGCACCACATGTGCGCTTCTGGACTTAGCTGTGCAGCCCCCTCCTGAGCTCCTTGTCCAGGGAGCCTGACTCTTTCCGAGGAAAATAATCCCATCTTCCTATTCATTCAATTTGTTCTTTGAATTTCCTCTCCGATGGGCAGAGCTGCAGGGAATCTGAGGGCCACCGTGGCTCTGCCCCATCTGTCTCATGCACACACCCTCCTCTCCTAACACGTGTGCTGCCCGTGGTGGTCAAGGTGGAATTTACCTCACATGACCAACGTACTCTCCCCCTTTCCACCTTCCTCCCAGTGCCATGAGACCCTCACACAGGTTCATTCCTTTAGAACTTTATTTCTGATGAATAAAAAAATACCTTATGTGATTAAATTAATTTCTGGGATTAGACATTATGACGGGGCAGAGCGTAACGCTCCTGTCTTCCCCTGGATCTTGCATCCTGGCCCGGGGCTCTACGGGATGACACTGTGGAGGAATGATGCTCCTGCAGCTGGTGAGGGCTCAGGGGGTGCTGAACCAAAGCCCCTCCACAGACAGCAAGAGCTCCTCTCTGGGGAGTTTTGATCGGTCAGCAGAGGCTGTGTGCATGCTCCTTCCTCGTGGCCACACAAGTCACACACCATGCCCAGCTCGCAGATGTGCGAAGTGGTCTCAGGGAGTTTCAGTGTGGGAGCTGGGACCCTTTGGGAAGGCTTCCTGCCCCAACCGACGTCACCTCCTGAGTCCGGTGCTTGGAGGGCTCTGTGGAGAGGTTGGACATGAGCCACCAGCGGAGTCCTTGGGACTTTTGGGCTTTGGTACTCTGGGGACTACCGGCCCCTCAGCTTGGAAACTTTTCCCCAATTCCCTGGTCCTGATAAGACAAAGAAGCAGCCTCCCTTGGTCAACAGAGCACGTTTCCTCCGGGAATCTATAAGCAGCACACACTGACAGCCCGGAGGCCCTGCCACAGCCCAGGACCACAGAGAAGGAGAGGAGCTCTCAGGTACCACTGCTAAAGGGGAAAGCGAGGCTCCTCGAAGTCTGTGCTTTCCCTGGGAGCAAGCCCACAGCTTGCTTACTGCTTTTGCCCTGCACCTGCCTCCTTCATGCGGTTCTGGGCTTTGGATCACCTCAGAGGCGGGGATTACTCTTTTTGGGGGTGGTGCACTTTGGTTACAATTGACCTTTTGATAAGGTAGGAATCAGCTTCCATTACCTGTACATTACTATCTCATACTGCACCTGGAAGCTCAGGTGGTCTTCTAGGAGAAATGCATGTACCAGCGAAGGCAGGGGTGGCTCATCCCTTAAGTCCTTGGCAGGATGCAGGCTGGCATTGCCCATCTGTGATAACCGGAAGACCCAAGGACCTCTCTATGCCAACTGCTAAGGCCACCCAACTAGACATCAGCGGAACTAAACAGGGCTTTAGCATCCTGACAGGTAGACCTCTGAAAGGCGGAGCTGAGCGGAATCCAAACTCCCCCATCACTAGACAGCTCTGAAGTCTACCTCAGGTTCTTTTTTTTGTAAACCATCAGAATCAACAATTTCTGCACAAAAAATCAGAACATTCAAAGGCCAGTGTCAGCTCCACTCATGGGGCGGAGGGATGAGGAGGGACACACACCCACTTGCCTGCCCCCATGCCTGGGGACACAGTTTTAAGTTCCAGGCCTGGGACCACTTTTCCCCAGAAAGCACCTTCTTGTTAGATGCTCTGAAACTGTACACTGCAAAATGCAACTCATACCTGTGTGCATATCCATCTATGCAGGGTGGAACAGGAAAAAATCAGTGCAAAAGCAGGGTCACATCATGGGATGGCTAGGCTCCACCTTCCTGAAAGCACCTAGCAGCAGCAAGCCCTGGACGGGAGGCCATTTATACAAGTCCTACAAATATAAACTGTGCTCCGTGCCTTTCCTTTAAAGTTGTAAAGAACAGGCCTTTACATCTGGTTTATTTTGGGAAGCTTTTCTGGTATCAAATGCAGTTGAAGTTTTAAACAACTCTGAGGCAGGAACGGAGAACTCACTGCTTGCCCCTGCCTTGTCCTGAGGTGCCAGCATGGGACAGGGGACAGGTGGCAGGGAAGGGGGTCAGCTGTCCTAGACAGAGCCTAGAGAAGAGTATGAGCAGGCCCTGGAAGGCTCCCAGAGTCCTAGGTGAGCCCAGCCCTGAGCGTCTGGATCTGACTCCTTTGAAAGCCCCCTGCAGCCCCTCCTCTGTGTCTGCCCAGGGCTCCTGGGCTCCCTCCTTTGTCGGTCGGTATCTACACCCACCCCACATGCTTTCTCCACTTGCTTTCTGTTTACACATTATTTCCATTCACTTTTCTAGGTGAATCTAATAGGTTCAGCACTTAAAAGTATTGTACAGATATGGGAAGCTGAGAAAGTTTAATTACATTTTAAAACCACGGCATAGACTAGGGTCTGCTAAAGCAGGATCATTAGGCAAGGTTGAAAGCTGACATCTTTGGAGGACTGGAGCATCCAATTGCCCCCCCGGGTGGAATTTTAAAACTCATACCAATATGAGTCTTAGTACCACACCCCGACAGAGAGGCAGAGAATGCCTGCCTTTGATAGGCCGCAGGCTTCAAAAGCATGTGCCTCTTCAATCTTGTCTTCCTTCCCTGGATTCCTTCAAAGACATCCTGCACTAGGCTCTTTCCAATGAGCCATTCAGCCTCCACCTACTGTCTTGGGGAGAGGCTCAGATTAAAGATAAATTCAAGATAAAATGCCCTTCCCAGGAGAGGTCTCTGAAAAGGAAAAGAGGAAGAAGAGAAGGAAAAAAAAAAAAAAAAGAAAGAAAGAAATGCTGGAAATGTATCCAGACGAGGGGATACTGACAACACCCTATGTTCCTTGTGTGATAATAAACAGAGAGATCTGGTCAGAGGTTCACATTGATTTTAGGATGCATCTGGATCTTAGGAATATTACTATTCAGAAGACGTGCCCTCTTGGAATGGAGGACAGGTGACATTTCCAAACAGACACCTTCCCATCTTGAGTTCTGACCCGCCCAAAGGCAGAGAACCTAATGTGGGCCTGGAAGGCGCAGTCGCCTCTTTCCAGCTGAAGGCCCACCTGATGCTGACAGGGACAGGGGGCACGGGTCTGTGCGCGGGATTCCGTAGGAACTGAAACAGCCTCTGCAGAGTAAGGAGCCCATGTGTTTTATTCCAGCCCCTACCCGCCGCCCCCTGACGGCCTCCCACAGCTCTGCCCTTTGGATTATGGAGGGGAAAAAAAAAAAAAAAACCATTTGATATTCTGGACCACAGAATACAAGATGGGTCTAGATTGTACAAGGAGCTTACACACTGAGGCAAGAAAGCGTGCAAACAGGAGCAGGGATTCTTCACCCCACAGTGGCGCCAGGGCTGCAGACACAGGGGGGACCTGGGTCACCCCCCAGAGTCCACCTGGGTTTACGTTTCTGGCTTTTGTTAATCGTGTCCAACTCCAACTTCTGTCTTCTCTTGAGAGGGAGAAGAATGTCCATGCGTATCTATGACACCAGTGATTTCCCCCGAGCCTCTTTTCTTCGCAGTACGATTTCACAGAGGCCCGGGGCAGGCCTCCGGAAGGACCAACAGAAGCAGCAGGAGTGCCTGAGGACGATGTAACACTGACTTCTCTTTTTTGGTAACAGTCCGTGAGATGCGCGCCCCTCTCCTGAGATACAGCGAGGCATGGGGGAGGCGGCGGAGGAGCTGTGGGTGGGCCCTGTACCGTGTGACATCACGATCATGCAGCCGGTGGCGACAGGACGGAGAGTGAGACCAAGGCTCGGGGCGTGCGGGGCTCTGGGCTGGCCCAAGGGGAGCAGGCAGCTCGCAGGGAAGTGCCCGGCTCTCAGGAGCGCTGTCCAGTTCCAGCAGGGCCACCTCCTGGGGCCCGCCATCCTGGCCTGGCCTTAGCCCTCGTCCTCCCGTAGCTCGGTGGGCAGGAATTTGTACTGCTGCTGGCGGATCTGGGCCAGCTTTTTCCTCGCTTCTTCCAGTTCTCGCTCTTTCTTCAGCATTTCCTCCTGGGCAGCGATGATCTGGAAGGAAAGGAGCAATCCAGATGATCTAATGTTTTCTAAGACATCGTCCTCTGCTCTCTGAGTCATAGCAGTGCACCGGGGACAGAGTTCTCAGCCTAAAAGACCGGGCTCTGCCAAAGGTTGGGTTTTGAGACCAATAACCCAGCTGTCCCTAGAAAACAAGCTGACTTCTGGGCACAGGTTTAACGGTGGCTACCTATCGCATCTTCCTGCCCATCAGGGTCTGGCGTGAGCACTCTCATAGACTGCCATCACCTTCCTGGCTACCCGTGAAGCACATCCTATCGAAATCCTATTTCCCAGCAAGGAACCGGAAGTGAAAGGTGGGGGGCACCACTGGAGTCACTCATCTAAGTGAAGGAGGCCCCGGCTCAGGTGTGCTGGAAGCAACCCCAGATGACTTCCACATCTGGCAGCCCTTGGTACGAGGTGACTGGTCCCAGAACACACCCTGTTGAGGATACCAAACTCTGAGGGCGCTCAAGTCCTTTATTTAAAATGCCACAGGGGGCTGGGGAGGTAGCTCAGTGATAGAGCACTTGCCTAGCATGTTAAAAAAGGCATAGTATTTGCATATGACCTATGCGCATCTCCCTCTATCTTTAGATCATCTTTAGACTACTCATAAAGCTGAACACAATGTAAATGCTATGTAAATTGTTGTTATGCTGGATTGTTTAGGGAATAATAACAAGAAAAAAAGTCTGTACGTGTTCAATGCGGGGGCGGTATTTCAATGCATGGTTGGTTGAATCCAAGAATGTGCAGCCCACAGACAGAGTCAGAGGGCAGATTATATTCCACGCCTCTAACTTGTGATCCAAGGAAGATCAGGTATAGAAACAGGTGTTGTGTGAAAAGGGTAAGTTTGTGTGAAAAGGGTAAGTTTGTGTTCAAGAAAGCCAAGTGAGTTCCTTTCCTGCGGGCCTTTCACAGCCTTCAGTAGCTTAACAAGTACTGTGACCAGGTGGGTGCCCCAACAGTGGCATTTTCCAGATTTATGTGATCAGAGACCCTTCTTTTTTTTTTTTTTGTGGGTACCAGGGGTCGACCTCAGGACATCGCACGCCAGCAGGCGCCCGTGCCGCTGAGCGATATCACCAGCCCCTTTTTTCGTATGTGGGTTCCGGGAGTCGAACTCGGGCCCTCGCCCTTGCCAGGCAGGCGCGTATGCCGCTGAGCCATCTCACCGGCCCCTCAGAGACCCTTCTTTAGGGAACTTCTAATGGAACGAGTGCATTGAGAAACACATTCTAGGGCTGGGGATGCAGCTCAGTGGTAGAGCACTTGTCTGGCAAGTGCCAGGCCCTGGGTTCAATCCTGATGTTGGTAAAACACCCCTCGCCCCGCCATTCTGGCAGCAACGCATCCAGGGTGTAGGCAAACACAGGCAGCAGCTTGGGAAGACATTAAGGAAAGCACGGGGAACGAGGAACTTCAGGGTTCCTGGTGCTGATGGGAGAAACAGCCTCATATAACGAATCTGCATTAACATACATCACCGACTGTGAGACCAGTTTCCTGGAGTTTTTGCCTCCCTCCCGTGCATGACACCACAAGTCAGTCCTATGTGTTCTTAGAAAAGTTCTGGGAGACAGAAAGCCTTCATTCTGTTGAGGGAGGACGAGGGCTAAGGCCAGGCTGGGATGGCAGGCCCCAGGAGATGGCCCTGCTGGAACTGGGGGCCAAGTGAATGGAGTGGGCAGCAGCTCCACATACATTATTTAAATACCTAGTAACACTGCTATCCTACAATTTTTGTTCTTCTCTTTTCTTACAATAGAACCCCTGATTTTTAGTGTCTTATGGCTACTCAGAAAAGAACACTACATTTCCCAGACTCCTGTGCAGCGATGTTGGCCATGTGACTGAGTGTTGGCCAATAGGACTCAAGAGGAAGTGATGTATGCAACTTCAGGGTCATGCCCTCCCCACTTTCCCCTCTTCCGGATAAGATAGAAAACTAAGGTGGTAATTAAGCTACCTTGGACCAAGTGGCCAAGGGCAACATCTCAGAAATCATGGAGTAATAAGGCACATGGAGTCTGGGTCTCTGACATGAAGAAACCATCGCATCATTCCTGTACTGCTTACACCTGAACAGTGACCCACGGGAGAAGTGAATTTCCATCTCAAGTCACTGCTGTCTTGTGTGCCTATTGTAATACAACACTCATCCTGGGAGTTTACACAGTTCCAGGTTTCATCACTAACCTGAGCAATGCCCCCCACAAACTTTGTTTTCACCACGACATCATCATCATCAGTTTTGCCAAATGCTGCCTTCTGGGCTGCACGAACAAGATTGTCTGAGGCTCTTTTCACAGCATTTCCTGCTGCCTGGAGTGGGGATAAGACACACATTACGCCATTAGAAATGGCATTTGGGTCTGGCAAGAACAGACATGAAGGTACAGTTCATGAGACAATGAGTTAATTTATTATCCAATTGTAACACAGACATTCTCTCTAGCCATTTAGTCTCCATCTGTTTGTCCATCCATCCACCAATTCTAGCAACAATGGCATCAACCTAACGACAGTTTATTCCCCAGGGGAATGATGAGCATGTAACAAAGGCTGCAGCAATGTGATAAGTGTGCTCAGGAGCTGCTTCTGTGGTCTAGAACCTCCCACCCCAAATTCAGCACATACTTTAGGACTTGGCCCACATATCCCTTCTTCCTGTCTGCCTTGGCCCTGCCCACACGCTCCCCTTCCATGCTCCTGAGAGCTCACTGCTGGCTTCTCTGCAGCCCTTAGCACACTTGGGGTTGCCCGTCTCTCTCCTGACAATGGTAACTTGGGGACAGGGGCAGTGACTTGAATCTTTGCACCCCATACTTGGTGCAACGGCCACCCAGAATTGGCAGTCACTGAAAGTGTCCTGAAGGCATGAAGGGGTCTCCACACACACACAAAGGTGTCCCACCCTGGTATGGCCCTGGAGACTTGTTCTCTTCCAGCTAAGGTTTGGAATTTTCTCATAAGGGTGGTCAAAGCTTCATTAATGTGCTATATCCCTTGCCCAGCCAGCTACCCTCAGAATCGAGGGCTTGTGCTTGAGGGTTAACCAGGAAAAAATTAAGAGTTCTTCTCAAAAAGTTAACCAGTCCATCTGTTTGGTGATCTAAAGTGACCAACAAGGACTACAAAGGCTCACACAAGGAGGGAGAAGGAAGTCAACTAAAAGTGGCAAGTAATTGTCACGTGCTGACTCTCCAACAGGCTCTATGCACTTCGAAGTCATGAGCCCACTTTTCTGCTGTGGAGACTGAGGTTAAGGAGCTTGACTAAGATCTGTGCCTCCCAAGTTATACAGCTAGGACGTGACACGAGGTCTGCCTAGCTCTGGAGAACTCCTGGGTCATGTGTAAGGGACTCAGCCATGACCCTCCACGGTGTTCATGAGTAACAAGTTAATGAGTACCAGGGTCACGAGTGTGGTGTTGTGTTACATCTGCGTAAACTATGGGACCTTCCAAAACCACTTTAGTGTCCACTAGCCTATTTGACCCTTAGAAAAGTCCAGGTGGAGACCTCTACTCCCCTCTGCCAGGGAAGTTAGTCACTGCTGTTTCGGAAGTTCCGGGTGATTTAAGACAGTGCACCTACTACATGACAGAGGCAGGCCTTGATCTTGGTCTCTCTTAACTCAGGCCCTTTTCTTTAAATGTGTGCCCCAAACTCAGGAATCATCTATTCACAAACACATAGCCCCTCAGTTTCCCCCTAGGTTTATCCTAGGTGTCAAAGGAAGGTAAAGCGGTAGGTCAGAGAGACTCAGCGGGGTAGATCCCAGAAATGCACTGTGGGGCTTTTTAATAAAGTCAGAGTTCTGGTAGAACTGTTCAAACATTTCTGCCCTTTATGATTTTACTCATGACCTATATCAGTGGTGGCGAACCTATGGCACACGTGCCGCAGTGGGCTGTTTGTTATCGTTGAAAGCTCGAAAAGGTTCGGCATCACTGATCTACAGTATAAACATTTATTTTTAGCAATATAAATGATTTACATTATAACACTTATAGTAATAAAATTCCAGAAAATTGGAAACAAACAAAATGCTTGAAGCACAGGGAGATTCTGGCACAATCGGTTGATGTAATACCATGCAATCATTAAAAACGAGACTCACGAAGAATTGAGCCTTGTCTTTAAGGAAAAAAATGATAACACATTATGTGAAAAGAAAGCTGGATGTGTCTTGCTGTGATTACAACCAGACAAAACCGTCTTATAGAGAGATAATAACAGGAACAGAAAACAATGAAACACTGGATGTGTGAAGATGTGGGGGCCACGTGATTTTTTTCATTCAGAAATTTCCCTCACTATGCCTAAAATATTTGTCTAATTAAAGCAATCAGAAAAATGTAATTCACTGATTGTCAAGTTCAGAAATGTGCTCTCTGGCTCTGGGAAACCTTAGGGACAGGTTACAACCTGCTTTTTGCTTTCACTCCCTGCTGGGGCCACACTGACCGAGAGCCTCCTCTGCTCTAGGCACCACGTTAGGTAGGAGGGACGCCAAGATGCAGATGTGGTACCTAAGAAGCTCACAGCCTTGTCACAGACACACATAAAATAAAATAAACAGTGGTGGCACTGACGGGAAACTAAGAGTGGTCAGGTAGGGGCTGTGGCAGGACAGGGAAGGGACTGAGTGGCCAGGCCCCAGGCGTCAGGAAGGGTGTCCTACAGGAGGTGACTCTGAGACAAGTCCCGAAGAAGAGCAGGAGTCGGCCAGGGTGGGCTTGTGGGGAGGAGGCCAGGCCATCCTGGGTGAGTCTGGGCCCCAAGGTGCGGGCCCAGGAGGACAGGTGGAAACGTGAGTCTGGTGGGCAGCAGATGTGAGATGCATGATGCAAAAGGCTTGAGGATGACGCTGGACGCTGGACGGTGGACAGAGCTGGCTGATGGAAGGCTGGGTGGGTCATGCCAAGGAAGTGAGGCTGTCCCCTTTGGCGACACTTACCCGCTCCAACAGGAGTATTTTCCTACCAGCATCAGTGACCATTACCTGTAGCCGCCTCATGGCCTCTGAGTCCTGGTCAGCTTTCACCTTGCAGGCCACGAGCAACTGAGCCGTGGAAGCAGCGACCTGCTTGGCAGATGAGATGAGCTTCTCCTCACTGGCGTGGCCCTGGACGGAGGCATTGGCAGCCTCACAGAGACTGCTGGTCGCAGCCGCCACCATCCGGGCCTGAGGACAGGCAACAGAGAGATGACCCACGGCCCAAACCGCCCTCAAGGAATCCACAAAGCAAAAAAGGAGGAAGGAGAAGGTGACTTACGGCAGAAATCAGCCCCTGTGACCACTGTCCGTCATCTGCAGCGTTCGCGGGGATGGAGCCCACCTGGACAGAGGGGTAGAAAGCTGCAGTGACTGGCAGCAGGCCAGGGTGGCCTCAGACCCACACACCCTCCCACATGCTGGCGCCAAACATGCAGCAGCCCCTCCGTGATCTCACAATGGCACTGGCCCGAGACTGGGGCATCCCTTTCTCTCATGGGACCCTGGTCACAGCGACACGTACTGCACACCCCAAAGAAGCAAAAGGGATGCTCCAAGTGGCCCCCATGGTGTGGCCGGGCACCCCGCTTCTGGGAAACGGCTTGGGAATGACGCTTTGGGGCCATCTTCACACGCTTCCTCCCTCTGTTCACCTTCCCCCATTTTCAACAGAGGAGCCTACAAGTCTAACAATTTCAAAGATTGAAGGAAAACTCAAATCTTTCCAGAGAACTGACCTGAGAGCTGTACTGTGAATTTCTGGCAGATATTTTACAGAAGGGAGCATGCTTCCCTCTGCACAACTGGATACAGACCCTTGCCTTGTAGAAATACAGATTATTTTGTCAGGGTCAGGAGAAAAAAAGAGACTGGGAGTAAGTAGGAAGATCTCTGTTTCTACTTAGAAATCATGGCAACAAGTAAGATTTCCTCTCGAGGTCTAGAGTACTGTAGAGCTATGGAAGGAAATGCCTTTGTGCTTGTGGGTGGTGTTTGCTAGCTGGGAGAAGAGTATCTGAATTTGAAAATGAAACTGGGGATCCATCTGCAATTATAGGTCCCTGCTGGATGTCAGGTAAAACCCCGAGGTCTGGCGTATAACCCTACAGTTCACCTAAGATGAGCTGAAGCTCCTTCACCAATGTTTAAAAAGCTTGAATGCATGGGTTCCTTGGAGGACAGGAAATCTGCCACACCCAGCTACCAGCAGATTCTCTGGTATCTAGCAACGTGTCTAGCACGTAGTCAGCCTTTTCTTAATGTGGAAATAAGCTGTTTTTTTTTTAGGCAGGATGTTCTGTTCAGTGATTTATTTGTGGTCTTTATACAATGACCAGTCAACAATTTGAACAATACTCATGACAAGATCAGGACCCTGCTGATCTACAAGGGGTTAAACAAGAAGAAGAGAGAGACGGGGTGCACGGCAGGCGGGGAGAGAAACATACGACTGTGCTGAGTGAGAGGCCACACGATGGTTTAGAAGGGAGAGTCAGAGTGTGTGGACTGGACTAAGATGCGGCTACGTCCACAAGAGACTTTTTAGGGGGCGATGCAAAGCCTATGGTCCAGCATAACTTCTTGTCCGGACTGTAGAACACAATCCTCTCTCTGTACGCTGACGACGAAGGCCTTTCAATGTCAAACAGGAGCGACTGACAATGACAGTGACCAAATTTCCCAGACCCACGAGGTCCTGTAGTACCTCTATACGGGAGAAGCATTTAGACAGTTGGATAGCACGGCCCCACGATGTACGGGAATGACGGGACGCACGGTGTATTATAAATGGGAGTGCTTCCACGTCCAGAATTACTCCAGTGTGCCATTAATCTTTCGGACCCTTTAAAACAACTATGCTTTTATGCTAATGCAGACAGGACGGGTGAAAGGAGATGAAGTAGACTGAAGCAATCTCACATTTAAACTTACAGTGGTCTTCTGACCAACAGGCTCAGGAAAGTGCTAACTGTAAAGCCGGACAGCGTTCAGCTTGACCCAGTGGGGCCATTTGGAGCTGGAGAGTGGTATTATGAGGCCCCTGACTCTGGTGCTTATGGGGTTGTTCAGCAGGAAACTATGTCGACTTACATCTTTAAATAGCCTAATGTTCAGTGGGAATATAAGTGTCTTGTTCAGGCCCTGCTCACTGCCTGGAACGGGGTGCATTCCTTAACAAGAAGCAGATGAGAGGCCGAGAAGCCAAACGTTTATTTAACTGGCTGAGTCTAAGCAAACGGAGTTTCTGTGGTTGGGGCAAAGACTGGCAATTCAGGGAGGGAGGCCCAGCATGCATGACCTCAGTCAGGCCAAAGTCTTTCTCTTCTTTCCCTTGGTGGCTCTCCCTATGGGACTGCTCCACTCCTCGCCCAGCCAGGTGCACTCACCTTTCCTTGGGCCACCAGCTCCCTCTGGGCTGCTGAGGCAGATTTGACCAGGGCACTCGTGGCAGCAGCAATGGACTTAGCAGCTTCCAAGATCTGTTCTTCAAAATCCAGCGTCTCATCTGCTTGCTATAATCAAAAGAAAACCATGTAATGTGCAATTCATACCTACGCAGGGCTCTTCCTGCCAAACTACTTACTGCTTGGTCACCTGGCTCTTCGTCTGCCTATTGCTTTTGGTTGACAAAGCGCACCACCAGGTGGAAAGGCCTAAGAAGTCTGGATGCCTCCCATCTGCTGCCTCCCCTCCACCCACTCTAGAAGGTAAAAGGCATTAGCAGTGACATCCTACACAGACTTTAAATCAGGAAATGCTAAAAAGACTATTTTTTTCAAGGCTAGAATCTTCAAAGAGACCTAAGTTCACCACAAATAAGATCCATTTAAGTGGTTCCAGCAGCATCAGATAATTGATAATCAAAATTTTAGAAATAGTAAGTGGTGACATACTCTGCCAGACCTGAAGAGGAAGAGGAAGAGGAAGAGGAAGAGGAAGAAGAAGAAAGAAGAAAGAAGAAGAAGAAGAAGAAGAAGAAGAAGAAGAAGAAGAAGAAGAAGAAGAAGAAAAAGGGGGTTGAGAAAAGGAAAGATGGTTATCAGTTCTGAAAAGTCTTATTTTTCTTGGGCAAAACCAGAAACAAAATAGTGTTTGCATTTCTGTGGCTGGGCACGCAGAGTGTTACGTATCAACCACAGATAGCCCAGTGGTAGAAAAACAAGGTGGCATGACATCAAGATGGAGCTGGCCAGTCACTGGACACCTGAGGCAGGGCTCCACCTTGAGAAGGGTACTGGACACCGCTGTGGGTCTGTTGCCTAAGTTCACCACCAGCATGTCCCCTGCTGCCGGTGAAACAGCCAGGAAGTTGGGAAGCAGCTGTGGGGAAGTGGGACAAGGATAAAGACCATGGTCTCAGGCAGGCTGGGAAAGAGCTTCCCAGGGTGGGGTGGTCAGGCCACATGACCTCCAAGGTCTCCTGAATTAACGTTCTATGACAATAAGTCACTTTGATTAGGCTGTTTTCAGCTCACAGAATGTTGAAGATGTGGCTGGTACCTTTTAGGCATTCAGAGAAAATAATGATACATAGCAATACCTTTGCTTGTGTGATAAAATATACATAGCATGAAATTTACCCTTTTAACTGGTTTTAAGCATATGAATCAGTGGCCTGAAGCATAGTCACAATGTCGCATAATAGTATCGCACTTTTTAAGAGTGCCTACTATGTGCTAGGCATTTCTGACAATACTGACTTATGTAATTCTCACCAAAAAAAAAAAAAAAAAAAAAAAAAAGAAGAAAGAAAAGAAAGCAAATTACATTGAACCTTATTTTTATAGTGAGAAAACTCAGGTTCTAGGAATGAAATCTTGGGCCAAAGGTCATGTGGCAGTGTGAAGAATATAAGCTGGAAACTAAATAAAAATCTGATTTTAAAATAAGGTACTTTTACTAGTGTTAGCCACTTTCAGGACATCAGTGAAAAATGACTTAGTGCCAGGGGTTCAAAGCCAGCCTGCTAGGGGCCCACAGGCAACATCAGACAGGACGTACACAATTCTTTTTTAGACTCTGATTCTTATGGCCATATCTTAAACCATGAGGTGCCAATCTTTTTAAAATACCTCATATTGTTAAAATAAAATGCCAATGTAGAACAAGTGGTTGTGAAAAGTGACAGCAGCATTTTATAATTTCTGAGACAGAATTTGTACAGATTTTTCTTATTTCTGACACAGTCTTGCTCAAAGAATATTCAAGAGTAGAAGTGGATTCATCTTTACTGGATTCATGTTGGGTTTGTGGTGTATAGAATTTATTTGCTGAAATACGAAAATGACTCATTATAAAATACTGTCATAAAAGGTGCTTTTATGCACAGGACCCCCCATTATCTTACACTCGTATAATTATTCTGATATATGTATTTGAAGTCTGAAAACTATGATGAATGTTTAAATTTTAATAGAATTACAGTGAAAGTCACATTGCCATCATACACCTCAAAAAACTCCTCCTTTCTTTGAACACACTTATCCCATCGTTCTTGCCACTTTCTGAAACAGGTCTGGAGTCCTCTTTTGTGAGTGTCTTTCATTCTGCTGTTTTAGTTGCCTTGATGTCCTGAATTGACTCAAAAGGTTTACCTTTTATGGTCATTTTGACTTTGGGGAAGAGCCAGAAGCCACACAATGCCAGATCCAGTGAATAAGGTGGATGGAGACAACCATAATGTTTTTATGAGCCTGCCTTTCTGTTCGATGGCACTTGGCAGCAGCTTTAACTGATCATACCTCATAAAGACAAGAAATAAGACTTCTGCAACTGCTTCAGGAAGTGGCAAGAATGATGGGATAAGTGTATTTGAAGCAAGGGGGAGTATTTTGAGGGGGATTAATGGCATTGTGTCTTTTACTGTAAGAAATTTAAAAAATTAAATATTCGCCACAGTTTGATCACCTGTGTGTATATGTGTATATATTTAATAACCTTGCAATTAAGAGCTTTTCTAGAAATTTATTCTGCAAAAGGAAGTCAAATACAAAACAGATTAAGCAGTACAGATACCACAGAATTTCTGAGTGCAAAGGGAGCTCCATGATTGCTTCTGAAATCACCCAGACTCCTGCCTCAGGTGGCCTCAGCTGCAGTTTTGGGCCCCAAGCCTGAATCCACTTCATAACACCAAATGCACTGTCATCAGATTTCCAGTTTCCCAAATTTCAAGATTTACAAAAATGAAATTTCCTTAAAATTAAATGCCAAGCCTTAGCATGGATAGATCTGAGACAATCACCTCAGCACAACTGAATTGAAGAGCTTCTCCCACGTTTTCCGCTGCCTGAGGATTTTTTTTTTTTTTTTGTAAAACACATGTTTAAAATAGATATTCAACTTGGAAATATTTTTGACACCCACAGATTTTTCTGGCACTGGCAACTGTTGTGATGTTCTTTGATGGATTCCTACTTTTCTTTCCATAGTATCTCCATGCTTTAAAGCAGACAGAGCACAAAGTTTTATCTCCAGGAGATATTTGCTCTGATCAGAAAGTTCTGGAGTCCCTTGAGAAAGGCTTCATAAAGTCAACTGTGGTGGCAGCAGGTTCAGAGTTTGTATGTTTATATGCTGCAGCTTGGGCAGGGTCCCACCACGGGCCCTACCGCCTGTCTGCTGGATCCTGTCTTTCTCTACGCCAGGGTCACCCTTAGGATGAAATGCCCACTGTGTCTACTTCTCCAGCCGTGTCTACAGTAGCAGTTAATGTTTCCTCATCCCAGGCACCTTCCAGCCTAAGGGAAAACAGGATCTCCCAAAGCCCAGCAGAGTTGGTGAAAGGCCTGAGCACCTGGCCAGTGTCCTGTGACTTCCAACTCCCACCAGTCTGAGAATGGAATCTGGAAGGAGGAAGAAAACCGCAGGAAGGGAAGGAGGACATATGCTTCAGTGCATTGCGTAAAGGGGAGAGGCTTGGTCTTCGAAGGGCTTTTCCTACATGAAAGTACCATACTCAAGATGCAGGAGGTGTTAATAGAACAATTCCGGGGAGAAGAGCAGCAATGTGGAGCTGCTCCAAGCAGGAAACCTGCAGATCGGATCAGGTGCCATGACCCACCAGCTCTGGCTCCTCAGAGAGGCTGACTTGTCTCTCTCCTTTGCAGTTGAGATATTTCATGGACCCGGCCCGGGGCAGTCAGATCTCCCAACAATGGGATCATGTAACATCATTTAGATTATTATAATAATTTTTTAAAGACTATGACTAATCCTATGTAGGAGGCCATTTATGTACCTTTATAACTATTGGCAACAAGCAAAGGTGATTGATGCCAATAGTTATAAGGAAATACAGGCTGAATACAGCTCTTGCCGCAGAATCACCTAGGTGTCTGGTTGAAGATGCAGATCCTGCTTTGCTGGGTTTGGGTGAGGCCCAGGGATCTTTATTTCTAAGAGAGGCAGTTGTGCACTACTTTGTGAGAAATGCCACCTTAGACTAGGCAAAACGAAAACCACTTAGCTTAATCTGCTCTAGGGCACACAGATGTTTCTCTCGCACAAAGCCTCAGGCAGAGGAACCTATGTGATAAATATTTGTTGAATGAAAGTATCCATTCAGAAGGTGTCTCCTAACTTCCAGCACGGGACTAGGGACAGGTACATGGCAGAAGACATACCCGGAGTAAGCCCCTCTACTGTTCACTGTCCATTCCCGGGTGTTGGGGTCTGGTGCACACACAGTGAGTGACCAGCAAGCTCCTGGCCTGTTTAAGGGCATGGACTGCCCACTGTACATGTTGCTCGCTTGCATCCCTTAACTAGCAATTCATGGGTTGTGACATTTAGTCATGGACACACAAATGTAGACACATTGCATTTTACGAAGAAATACTCTTCTATAACGAAACCGCATTAGGAAAAGGGTTAACAGATACAAGAAGCACCTACTCTGCCTAATGAAAGCATCAGCTGTTTCTCAATCTCTCATCCTCTGGTACAAAGTCCTTTCCCCAGGCCCTCCACTCAAAGGCCTCCTGGCAGTCGCCACCAGATCTTTGCCATTGTCTTCCCTGGCTTGCCTAGTAGATCCTAGCCTGGGGTGGACTTCT
Organism: Erethizon dorsatum; assembly: GCA_028451465.1. Lineage (NCBI taxonomy): Eukaryota > Metazoa > Chordata > Mammalia > Rodentia > Erethizontidae > Erethizon > Erethizon dorsatum. Next base: position 6,124,439 of record CM051837.1, on the reverse strand, counting down.
CGCCTGGGCTTTTGTACAGCTCCCAGAAAGGTCTGTGTACCCCTTCTGTTGGTAGTTTTGCTGCTTGTTGATCCTCTGCAGAGCAGAACTTTTTGAAAAAAGTTTCTCTTGGGACAGGCTACATTTTGGGTTGGAGCCTTTCCAGCCTGCTTCCCAGGCTCAGGAGAGGATTTGAGGCCCCCGTTTTCCCCCTTTCTCAAGTTTCAGGAGCCAGAGCTCTCTCTGGAGTCAGAGAGGGGAAAGCAGTCAGGAGGGGGTAGAAAGAGGCCTTTCCTCATTTTTAATTTGGTTTTTGGCCGTTCAGGGACTCTAAGAACATAATCTTTGCAGTGACTCATTCTTTTTCATTCCCTCCTGCCCATGTGACACGGTTGTTAGAAGAAAATGATTTGTATATTTAAAGCATGACTGACTCACAGTAGATGCTCAAGACATTAGTAATTCATTTCATTATTATTTCTACTACTACACATTTTTTTTGTGTGTGGTTTTAAAAATTGCTTTTTGAGCTAGCTGGTTTATCTGTCTCCACCCCGTGTGATACTCATAGTTCTAGGCAAGCACCCTGCCACCGAGCTACATCCCCAGCCCTACACTCTTAGTTCTAATGAAGATTCTGTCTGCCATTTCTGCTTACTACTTAATTACAAATAAAAATGCAAATCAAAGATACAGGAAGTGTCAAGGGACATATAGGATACACAGATGCTGCTTCCTGCATCTCCCTCAGTAGATGACCAGGCGCTGGACAGACAACTTGGGCGTTGGTCCCCACCCACACTGTTGGACAGGTGACTTCGGGGTCTTCACCGCCCTTCTCCAGGTACCAGTTCATCCGCCCTTTTGTTTGTAACATGAGGAACAACTGACCTCTTCCACTGTAGCTCTGACAGATTACAGTTGCATATTATATTTTTTAGAAGGTATTGACTAAAATAAGCAGGAACTGTTTTCTCTTCTGCCCTCTTCCCTGCTGTGTCTTTGCTGACCACCCCCATCCACCCACCCCCCCCATGGCCCCTTGGGCAAGTGCTGGGCACAGGGAGAGCATTTCCTTCTGTGGTGCCTCTCTGTGCCCACAACCCTGCCTCCCTCAACCCCCATGAACCTGAAGATGAAGGAGCCAAAGGCACCAGTAGGAGATGGCCCGAAAGTCACAGCCCTAACTTCTATCTCCCTCCTTGAAAGCCTGCATCGAGGGACTGCCTCACTGACAGCAAGAAAGTGCAAGCTCTATTCTTCCCTCATAGCCTCTGCATGGACCAAAGAGCAGCTCATGATATCACCTTTCTATTAGGTTTTGTGCTTCTCTCTGTTACTGAAAGTCTTCCAGAATGCTGGCTATTAAAAACAAGGCCATATTGACTGCATCGGAAATAACAAATAATGCATTGGATATCGTTTATCTTGTAAAAGTAGGAACATTTTGTGTATAAATTAACGTCCTCAAGGGGAAAAGGAGGTCAACGCCTAGAACTCCTGCAACACGGGCTGAACAGGGGGCCACATTTCTCCCTTTTTTGCAGCAAGTTCGGCTACCAGCAGCTTACTTCTGGTTTTGAACTGGGTGGTGCCTTGGGGGAGGCCTTGATCAAACTGCACGAGAGCTAGACCAGCTTCTCTTTTGGAGGACCCGAGGAGGGCTGCCTGGAGGACCATGGCCCTTACTGGTTCTCACAAAAGGTGAGTATCCCAGAACACCTGGAACTGCCAAAAGCCTGGGCTGGATAGCTGGCCTGGTCCCCCACAGGGCCCGCCTGTGATGAGGTAGATACACGCTCTGCGTCCTGATGCGCAGCGTGCGTGCACAGCATCCGTTGGCAAAGGTCCAAGTTCGCGTGACTGGTATCTCAGGGGGGTTGTCCTGGGGTATCTGCTACTTTATTACTTTTAATTTCCAAAATGAAAGTTACTACTACTGAAATGCTCTTACAATTACTATTTCTGACTGATGGAAAAATTCTTAAAAGATTTTGTCGTGCTCTCAAAAAGTGGGGAGGGGGCCTTGAATGTCTACAGGCAGCAAGGACAAAGAAAAGATAACAGGATTCTTTCAAAGATCTGACAGATAAGTCTGCTAAGTCTTATACCCCTTTGAGAAGAGTCTTCTGCGTGTCTGAGGAGAGTCCGACAAGGACACGCCGGTCTACCCCGGTGGGGAGTCATCTGGGAATGTGTGCAGGCCGAGCTCTCCACACACTTGCTCTTCACATCTTCCTGTCTCCTGGCCTGGGACTAAAGCCCACATTATGCCATCCAGAAGACACTGCCTCTGCTTCTCCTCTTTCTCAATGCCTGGTCGCCTTTTCCTGCTCACCACACTAACCAGTATGAGAGCATGTTGGTCCACATCAAAATTACCAAAACAAAAAAAAGAAACCCAAAATCCCATCATTTTACACAAATGGGCTTCATCTAAAATAACTTTCAGGGGCCGGTGAGATGGCTCAGCAGCGTAAGCGCCTGCCTGGCAAGCGCGAGGGCCCGAGTTCGACTCCCGGAACCCACATACGAGAAAAGCGCCGGTGATATCGCTCAGCGGCACGGGTGTGGCTGGTACGCGAGGTCCTGAGGTCGACCCCTGGTACCGACAAAAAAAAAAAACAAAAAAACAACACAACCCAGGGGCACTGTATCACTGTACCCTTAGCTCTTTTTACTTTTTGAGACAGGGTCTTCCTAAGGTGCCCAGGCTGGCCTTGAACTTGTGATCCTCCTGCCTCAGCCTCATGAGGATTTGGTGTGCCACCATGCCCAGATTTTTAAAAATATGTAACTTATTGTTTCTTTTCTGTGGCCACTTATCATTTTAGTCGAACAACTGTAAGGAGACTCAAAGCCAAGACCAGTGTACCCTAACTGTGTGAAGGTGGGGTGACTGGGTCAGGCCTTCACACCCATTTGGGAGACCACCTGCTGACGCACAGATCAGTCCTCAATGGGAGAGGGCCCCAGGGCAGATGCCACTCACAACTCCAGAAGCCAGGACACTCACACTGCTGCCCCTCTCCTGTGTCATCGCTGTGGGCTGCTGCTGCGACCTTGTCGCTATACATTCACCTGTACGCACCTTGGCGATGGCGTCTACACATGGCCGGGGAAGCCTCATTTGACCACCCTGGTTAAGCCACTGGCTCACCCCGATAGACGTATTTCTCATTCATACCCTTAGGAGTGCTTTAACAGTGCTTCCTTTCTCCCCCAAAGAACCGAGCTATAGCATAATGGTTCTCTTCATCAGTCCCCAAATCACTAACTTTTAAATTGAAGATCAGGACAAAAAGGAACCAAAAATGAAATATAAATCTCGATATGTTTGGAGGTTAAAATCCTGGCCTTTATCCCATGTCATAGACATGAGCTGGAATCTCCCGTTTCTTTTTCCCATCAAACATTACCCTTTAGGATTCCTTACTTCATACGAACAAGCTGCACAAAACATCTCAAGCTCTCATGAAACATCAATAATGATGATTTGTTGCTATGATAAACAAATGATCTAGTAATACTGATGCAGGTCTCAAATGCTACAGGAAGAAATGAAATACAACAAAACGAAAGGCAATGAGCACTCCGTCTTCTACATCTACTTGTGAGTTTAACATGTTCTTTCCTGTTGCCTCATAAACTCTGTTAGGAACCCCCGGAGACAGGGCAAGACACTGTAGGAATATGTTTGATATATAGTTGGATTAAATAACAACCTAATATATCAAACATATCACACAGAGGCCTGCAGAAAAGGCATCCAGGATTGACCGGGCTTGAGAATAGGCACAGTACGGCTGCAGGGGGCGCTTACCGAGCCGCCCAGCCTGTCTGTGGAGCCCAGGTCTGTCTGCAGGTGTGGTAACGGCGGCACGAGCGACGCTATGGCACATGCGTGCCCCGGAGCTTCCAGACAGTCTCATCTTGCCCTGACACCCTTTCCCCAAATGAACACTGGATTCAGCAGTGTGTGTCTGTCCATCATTCATCTCTGGGAGATTCCAGGTAAAAGGAGATGGTTACATGCTAAGGGCCCGAGGTGGGACTATACCAGAATTATCTTCATGAGCTACTTTCTAACGACAGGCAACTAGAGAATGTAGTGACATGAGCAGAGCAGGTCAAACAAAATCATCACCCCTCCCCCAAACTGCTCATCAATTATGCTCCCCAGTAATGAAAGGAAGACACTCACGGGCGTGTGCGTATGTGCAACTGTACAGTGGGGTGTGTAGAGTTGTAGGGACAGGGATATAATAGTGATTATTTACTTATGGTACCTGGAAGATATTTTTAAGCTTATAGAAGAGGATGAAGAGAGATAATTAACTTCAAAATACTGGTTGGTACTGGATTCAGATTATTATTCTTTTTTAAAGTAGAGCACTAAATGCCTTTATAAATGTAAGGTGAATATTTGATTTCATGCAGAAGTTTTATCACAGTGGATGGCCCTCCTAGAGAAACAAAAACCATGATTTGAGTTGATGGATTCTTCAGAACAGTTCTACAAATAGTACCCATGTGGCAGGAGCCCCCGGTGCATCAGGAGAGAGACGTTAAACCATGGTAAAACGTTCTAGAAGTACCACGCACCTTTCTTAAACTTGAAGATGAGAGTCACCTATAGCTGGTGGCTGTAAGTAATGACTCAAATCACCAGTAATGTTAACTCTGACCTTCCCTGAAGGGTCCCTCAGCTCTCCTGTAAATACGAAGGGTGGATGATCCTAGAGTAGAGTAGGGAGTCCTCACCCAGCTACTTCAGTGGTCATCACTTATTTTTGAAGTGCTACTACTGTTTTATAAAAACCTCAAATGCACACTTCTCCATTTTCCAAGTTCTATCATTATCCTTGTACTTTCTGCATTTATCTCCTTCATATGCAAGCATTTTTCTTTTTTTTGTGGGTACTGGGGGTCGACCTCAGGACCTCGTGCGCCAGCAGGCGCCCGTGCCGCTGAGCGATATCACTGGCCCTTTTTTCGTATGTGGGTACCGGGAGTCGAACTCAGGACCTCGCGCTTGCCAGGCAGGCGCTTACGCCGCTGAGCCATCTCACCGGCCCTGCAAGCATTTTTTTTTTTTTTTGTGGGTACTGGGGGAACGACCTCAGGACCTCGCGCGCCAGCAGGCGCCCGTGCCGCTGAGCGATATCACTGGCCCTTTTTTCGTATGTGGGTACCGGGAGTCGAACTCGGGCCCTCGCGCTTGCCGGGCAGGTGCTTAAGCCGCTGAGCCATCTCACCGGCCCAAGCATTTTTTAAGTCATAATCGCAAGCACATAAATGGGTGTCATTTCTGCCCTCACCACCCCAGGAGCATCCTCCTCATGCTACACTCTCCTAGCAACCATCGTTCCTAACAGCTGCACCACATTCCCTCAAAGAGACCTTTGTGTCTAACTTCTCATCAGTATGAACAAGGCCGCAAGGAGCACCCCTCTCCCACACACAGACGCATTTTCCTCTTGGATTTCCTCCTTGGGACAGGCTCCCAGAGGTGGTATTAACAGCTCAAAGGACCCACGCAAACCACGAAGGCCCAGGAACCAGACCAGCCTGCTCTGATGGTGCGGGCACACAAGGAATGGCATGGGAAGGTGCCTGATTCCTCATGCACTTTTTATAAAGATCAGACATGCTAACCCACACAAAGTACCTGACAGACTGGCACATGCCTTGCACTGGATCAGTGTCCCCCCCTCCTTGCCTGTGGAACAGTTTTTATTTTGGACATTTTCTTACGATATAAGATAAAGGTCCCAGAAGAAGCCTATTTTTATTGATGATGAAGGCAACAATGGTGATGCAGTTACCATTTCCTGAGCTGTATTGTTCGCCTGACACTGTGTTCTTATATCATCTAGTTTCACTGTATCAGCTAATCTGACTGACTTAACAACAATCTTATGGGGTAGGGACTCTAGTAACTTTGTTTTTGAATCAAGAATCATGAAGTTAATAAATGACAAGCCAGGGAAATTGGGATTCAGAGATAGACAAGAGCTCGGCAGAACAAAGGGACTGGAATAGGAGCTCTTAGAATATAGTAAAAGGTTAAATTAGCACCAGCAGGGTAAAAGACCACTGCAGGTCTTTCACTCTTGTGGAAAGAAGTCTTGCATGATAAATTAGGGAAGGGAAAGGAAAGACAAGCACCAGACCTCTAAATGATGGTCAGTGGTTGATTCTTACACAGTTTTTATTCTTGATTAAGTTGATTTACAACACAGAAACAAAGAGGCAATCAGAAAATAGATTTGTCCCTCCATACATTCTTAGCTCTTAAGTTTATAGGCAGAACTCTGAAAATAATCAGACAACTCAAGACCCTCAGGTTAGAGGCCAGCAGAGAGAACCCTGGAGAACCCTAAAATAAGACGTTAAATCTCTTAAATTACATCTTGATGAGAAAAATTCAAATACCTTTACCAAAGGTGGGGTGACAATTAGTAGACCAGTTCTGAGGACTGGAAGTTTTTTTTTTTTTTTCTCTGGAAGGTTTAAAGAATGCTCCCAAACTTAACAGACTCCTGTTTTACACATGACATCAGCCTGGGCACTGCTGTTGAGCGGGCAGATACATTTCACTGCTCACGTTCTATCCTTCACTCTTAAAAGTCAAGGTAGAATTTTAGGCTCACCTAAGGGGGAGGGGTGTTGGCCACTTTTTTTTTTTTTTTTTTTTTGAGGGAAAGAGCCAGATTTCATTTTTTAATGCATGTGGGCCAGTGGAAGGAAGGTCAGTTACAGGAACCAGTAAGGACTTGCTTGAATAGGGAAGTGAAAGATGGCTTCTCTGGTTTCGCCATCTTCCTACTGAACATGGCCATGGGGAGTGGGATGGGAGGTGAGAGCTGCTTACCAAGACAGCACAATCTAAAAGCATCTCTTTCTTTTCAGTGTCTATTTCTCAGGATACATCCTCATGGCTGTAACTTTTAAACATTCATCTAGATGACAAACCTAGATGGAAAACACACCAGCTACCCACAGCCCCCAGTATTCACTGAAAAAGTCGTGCCTTTGGGTCCCATTTTGAGGTTCACATTGCTCTCTGTTGATTCTCAGAAAAAGAGAGACCCACACTTGTGATTTCCCTGTAAAAGGTATAATGGAAACCAGAGAATTTGAGGCTGATAACTTCATCTCCGGTAACAGAAACTTTTGACAGGAAGCAGCCACCACCTGCTTTATATAATGGAAGTAAATCAAGATTGTAAATGCCTGGATCCTCCCTCTGGATACCTAGAGGTATGTTTTTGGGTGCTAAACTTGAAAGAGCCACCCACTGGTTTTTCTCTACACTGTGTAGAAAGTGCCGGGCAGGCGGAGCAGGTTCACAGCTTGTGAGTTTAACCACAGGGAAGGAGACAGGCTTCCTGGGCACCCTTAGCTCTGTCTCACAGCCACCCACTGGGAGACCGACTGACACCAGACAAGCACCCTCAAACGAACACTCACTTTTGGTTTTGCTCTTGGCTTCAGTTGCTCTAACTTCTTAGCAGCAGCCTCAATGGATGCTGCAGCCCCCAGTAATTCAGTTTCTGCAATGACGGTTGGGTCTTCTGGATCCACCCACTCTGTTCCTAAAATCAGTCCAAAAACGGTCATTCCTGGTCGGTGCAGATGTCAGGGCACTGACTTAATTACAATGTCTGAAGGCCCCATGAGCCTAGTAGGCATTGTCCCAGGGGCCCTTGGCTCTAGCTCCCGTAAACGCCATCTGACATAGGAGTAAGAGGAGAGCTAAGCTGGCTTTCGAGTTAGTTGTGTGCACAGCCCTACCCTTGGGAGCAGCGATGCACAGCAGCTTCAGAAGTCCAGATCTCACGGACTCAGGCTCACTCTGCCTTCTAAGCTAAAGCTCGTGAGCGGAAGGAGCATGCTCAGGAGACTCATGGCTGCCTTCTCCTTCAGGAACACATGAGAGGTACACTCTACCCTTAATACAAGGGAAGGGAAACTGGCCAGAAAACCTTCCCTGGTAAAGAGATTGCTTCTGTGTAGCACAAAGGGGTGTACACGCAGCACACTCAGCATGGTTTCCAATCATGAGGGCCTCATTTGAATAAGTATCTTGATGAATGAAAATGCAGATAAATAGAAATGGCAAGGCTCAGAAGAGAAGCGAGCAGTTCTGGATGGATTATACCATTTAAGTAGAAATACAGTGGCACCTTGGTTCATGAATGTTTTTGTTTGTGAACAATTTGGTTTGGCAAAATTTTGTTTTTGTTTGCAAACTCTGCATTGGGTGACAAACAAGACCCCGGCCATCTTTTGCACAGAAACACAAACATGGCCACCTTTTCCAAAATCGTAGAACAGATTAAGTTTGTGAACCGAGGCACCACTGCACTTAACACAAAGGTTGGAGAAAACACTTACAGCAGGGAGAGTGTTCCTATCTACAGCTAACTTGCTGCAAAAAGCACCTCACTACAGTAGTGGCTGCATTTGGCAGTGCAGGCTGTGTTGCCTGGGCTGCTCCTCCGCTCAGCCTCCCTGGGACCCCAGCCCTGCACAGTGAGGTGGAAGCAAGACGATCCGACCCACCTTTCATGGCTTCCGCTGCCTGGATGAGCTCAGTCACGGCGCCGGCGACTCGCTTGGAGAAAGCAGCCAGCTGATGCTTGAGTTCTGGGGTCGGTTTCTGAAGGATCTATGGGTACAGAAGTCAAATGCGTGAGGACTGTGGAACCACTGTGACAGGAGACACTTTTGCTGGTGGACATAGAGCCAGGGACCCTGCTTCTAAGTTGCATCTCCGTCTTTGAATAACTTCAGGATCTTGGGGGAAAACACTTAGACTCACTGGGCTTCAGCATCCTCATGGGAATCATGAGAAGCTGGGAACTGGGGGTACAACCAAGGTCCCTTCAGACAGTTCCCAAAGAGGACAGTCCTTATCTATCCTTTATTCATACTTTATTTGTATATAAAATAAATACACACACATGAAAACTACCCAAAGTATAACAGCATTCTGAGTGAAGACAAAAGCCCCAGGCTCAGGCCCACTGGGTACCTGAGACTGAGCAAATGTGGGACCAGAGAAAAAATGTGACTCGGGGGGTCTTGCGGACAAAATCTTCACGCGAGCAACAGCTAGTGGTCAGGACCGTTGTTCCTGAACGAACAATCCATTTCTGGGGTATTGGCCACAGCTCTCCTCCTCCTAGGAGGATGTGCCCTCTTTTGATCTAGTTCACATACTTTCAAGATTTTTCTTTTTTTTGCTTTTTGTTTTTCTGTGGTATTAAACAAGGTATTGGACTCGACATGCTAGGCATTGTGGCGCACGCCTGTGATCCCAGGACTCTGGGAGGCTGAGGCAGGACTATCACAAGTTCAAGCCCAGCCTGGGCAACTTGGTGACTCAGCAAGACCCTGCCTCAAAATAAAAAAGGGCTGGGAAAGTAGCTCAACGTGAAGGTCCTGGTTTCCATCGTCAGTACCAAAACCCAACCCAACCCAATCCAACTCTCTAAAGGATAATACCAGATAATTTTTTCACCCAAGAATAGAACTAAGAAAGAAGATGAGAGCTCCTCACCCTCTCCCACCATGGATTTAAATTCTGATGTTCACCATCCTGTTCCTTCCTAATTTTCAGTGTCTCTAACAGCACACTTTTGGGGGTTCATGGGGGCAATTTTCAGATTCAGACACATTCGGGCGGCCAGGAGAAAAGCGCAACTGCTGCCTCTGCAGAGTCTCAGAGCCTCTGACTGAGGGACAAGGTACAGATTTTGGAAGTGGACAAGCCTGTGTTCAAACATGGCCTTGCTGGTTGCTGGTGAGTGATTCCTGAATCTCTCAGAACCTATTTTCTCATCTGCAAAACTGGGATCCTGTTTACCCTTAGGGCTGCAGAAAGACCAAATGGAACTTCTCAGTAACGACTGAGAAGTAGCTCACACAACGCCTGGGACACGGGAGGCATTCAGGAAGGGTTCATTCCCTTCCTGGTTCCCCACACCTTTTTCCACCTGGGGAGGACAGTCTCAGCGGTCTGAAAAAGACGGCGTTTGGACCCCAGGCCTAATCCCTTTACACCACAACTCTAACAGAAGCTTAGTAAAACCGGGGTTGGAGGAGTTAGTGGGTTTCACCGTGACCAGTTCTTGGCAGTCCAAGGGTACAGATGACATTTATGCTATTCATACAAATGGACTAGCCAATGGCTTTCAGGAATTACTTCACATACATCTGTCCCTACCTTCCTTCCTCTAGTAAGCTTTTGAATTTATTCTGTATTTGCTACTATTCTATGATTCCACCTGCTTTGTTACTTTCATTCTCTCACTCAAAGGGGACACACACACGCACATCACTTCAGATTCCAGGAACTCAGTACAGACCTGTAAACAAGCAAATGAATGATTAAGTAAAAAACAGACCAATGTCCCCCTAGGACAAGTTTTAATATGACACTTTCAAGACCAGTTTCAAAAGAACACTAGAACCACGACAGGGGTCGGGAAGGAGGGTAAATGGCTTTGACTTTCTAACATGCTGGTGGGCAGGCCATTTAGCTATGTGTGGGCTTAGAACTCACTGCATTTTGTGTCTTGGCTCTCTGTAAGTCTAGCCTCAGTTTGTTTATCCCCTAAATGGGTATAACAGTCTTTTCTTTATAGAGTTGTAGTGAGATTATATAAACGAGTGCATATAAAGGGAAAATAATAGAATTGCCCTTGTGTATGCATGGCCTGGGTATTCGGGTTTTTTAAGTTCCTCAGGTGGTTCTCATACGTAGCTCTACCTGTGAACCACTGTTCTAGACTCAGATGGTGGCATCTGTCACCACTTAACTGTAAGAGGCTTGTATCATTTTTATCTAAAACAATACATGCTATAAAGACACCAAGTGGAGAAAGGTTCTGGCTCTGGGTCTGAGTAGCCAAGCAGTCCATAGCATCGTTAAATGGCTTCCCTACAGTGGCTAACATAAGGTGGCAGCACTAGTATTTCATGGTGAAAGACTGAATGTTTTTCCCCTAAGATCAAGAATGAGGTAAGAATTTTATTTGCAGATGTCTATCAACACTGTACTGGAATTCCTAGCCAGTGCAAAAACGCAAGGATAAAAAATGATACAGATGGAAAGGGAAAAATGAAGTGTTTTTGTCTGCAGGTGACATGAACATCTGCAGAGAAAATTCTAAGGGATTTGTATGTAATAAAATCAAACTCCTCAGACTAATGAGTTTAACAAGGTCAGAGGATATAAGGTCAACATATGCACACTGATTACATGTCCATATACTAGTAATGAAAAGCAGGAAATGAAAATTTGAAAAAGGAGTATCATTTATAAAAGCATAAAAATTATTAAATAGCTAGGTTAAAAAATACATATACAAGACCCGAACACCAAAAACTCCAAAACATTTCTCTCCATTGCCCAGAAATATTAAACACCTAAAACTATGGAGAGTGTTCATGGGTCAGAAGATTCAATATTAAGGTGTCAGTTCTCCCAAATCAATCTATAGGTTTGACACAATCCCAATAAAATTCCCAACTGGTTTTTTAAAAAATGAAAATTGATGAGATTGTCCTAAAATACATAATACGTGTAAAGGACCTAGAATGGCCGATAGCATTTGAAAAAGAAAAGAGTTGAATGTCTTAAACTACCTAATTTCCAGACCTATAAAGACACAGTAATTGAGACAACATGACATTGGTATATAGACATACAGATGATTTAAGCAAAAAAAAAAAAAAAAAAAGAGTTCCTTACCAAATTTCCATCTATGGTCAACTAATTTTCAATAAAAGTGCTAAGGCACCTTGAATTCAGTGCAGATAGAATTTTTTTTCCCCAACAAACAGTGTTGGATTAACTGGATGGCCACAGGTAAGAAAATGAACCTTTATCTTTTCCCTACATCAGATACATAAATTAACTAGAAATGCACAACAAATCTAAATATGAGAATTAAAACTATATAGAAGAAAACAGGAAAATAATCCTAGATTTGGTAAAGATTCTCAATAGATGACTGAAAGCAAAAATTACAGAAGAAATCAATCAACTGGACTTCATTAAAATTATATATAAGCTTTTGATTTTCAATAGACACCATTATCCACAAAATGAAATGCTACTCAGCCATAAAAAAGGAATGTAGTTTTAATACCTGCTACAACATGAATGGATTTAAAAACCATTATGCTAAGTGGAAGAAGCCAGTCACAAAAGACCCACATCATATGGTTCCATTTATATGAAAAGTCCCAAACGGGCAAATCTGTAGAGGCAGAGTTCATTGCCCAGGTCTAGGCGTGGGATGGGGAGAATGGAGTGTAACTGCTAATAGATGTGAACTTTATGGGTAATGAAAATGTTCTAGGGCCGGTGAGATGGCTCAGCAGCGTACATGCCTGCCTGGCAAGCGCGAGGGCCCGAGTTCGACTCCTGGAACCCACATACGAAAAAGGGGCCGGTGATATCGCTCAGCGGCACGGGCGCCTGCTGGCACGCGAGGTCCTGAGGTTGACCTCTGGTACCCACAAAAAAAAAAAAAAAAAAAAAGAAAATGTTCTAATAACAAATTATGGTGACAGTTACATAACTCTGTAAGTATACTAAAAACCAATGAAAGGTATACTTTAAATGAATAGATTTTATTGTATGTAATATATCTCAATAGCAACATTTAAAGACAGGGAATCAACACGGTATCCAAAATAAAAGAATGGGAAGTGTAATATAATTCTAAAAATAACTTGATGACTTATGCAAACAGTAAAATTCAGTTCATCTTCAATGTTTTATATCAATTCATCCTAAAGACTTCATACCTGAGGTACAACAGATGGCTTTTGATTTTACTTTCATATTTATCCAATTCTACCTGCATATTTCCCCCCTCAACTCTGTCATTTTCCTTCCTTCCTTCCTTTTCTTCCTTTCTTTTTTCTTTCTTTCTTTCTCTTTCTTTCTTTCTTTCTTTCTTTCTTTCTTTCTTTCTTTCTTTCTTTCTTTGTTTTCTTTCTTTCTTTCTTTCCTTCCTTCTTTCTTTCCTTTCTTTCTTTCTCTCTTTAGTAATACACAGTTGCCTCCCTTGCCTCTCTGCAAGACATTATTATTAAAAGAAAAAGATAAGCCACACCCTGAAAGAAAATACAGAGCACATATCTGACACAGAACTTGTATCTAGAGGTCTTGTCACTTTCTCATCACTGAGACATAATACCCACCACCCACAATTTACAAGAGGCGAGGTCAGTTGGCCTTATGGGAGAAAGGGCACGGTGCAAGGGCCAGGGTGGAGGAGAGCCGCTCACATCATGGTGGTCAGGAAGTAGAGTGGGAGGGGAGGAGCCAGAGAGGGAGACACACCCTTCCAGGTCATGCCTCCTGTGACCTGCCTCTTCCAACCAGGTCCCATATCCTAACAGCATATTCGACTATGGATTCATCAGTGATTAATCAACTGATGCGTAAAGCACTCTTATGATCCAATCACCTTCCAAATCTCCAACCTCTGAATATATGAATCTTTCGAGGTACATTCCAGATCCAAGCCATAGCAGCAGAATGTATTCTAAAAGCTCAATGAAACAGAAAATCCCCAAGTAGGGAGAAGACCCCAGTACCAAACAAGATATACGGAAGTGAAACAAGCACATAAAAAGATAACCAACACTGTAAACTAAAATCACAAGGTATCCCTACACACTCACTACAATGGCTAAAACTAAAATATCTGACTCCTTGAGTGGAAACAAAGATGTAGAGCAAATGGAACTCTCGTCCATTACTGGCAGAAACATAAAATAGTACAACCATTATGGAAAACAGTTTGGTAGTTTTCTTAAAAAGTTAAACAGACACTGACCCTTCATGACACTAGTACTTCTAGGTATTTATCCAAGAGAAATGCGTACATCTTGATAGAAAACTTGTACATGAGTGTTCTTCAAAACTTTATTTGTAGTAATCAAAGCCAGAAAACAACACAAATGTCTATCAACAGGGGACAGGATAAACACATTAGGATTCATTCATGCAAGGGAATACTACTTAGCAATCAAGGGGACAAGTTACTGATGGCACACAACAATGGGGATGGAACTGAAAGAAATCGGACGAAAAGTAGATGTTCTATGATTCCACTGATATAGAAGTCTAGAAAATACAAAGTCATTAATAAAAAGCAGATCAGTAGCTGCATGGAAATTTTGAGGGCTGATAAATATCTTCGTCAGTTTGATTGTAGTAATGCTGCTACAGATGTACGCACTCACGTCCATACTCAAATTGTATACTTTCAATGAGTGTTGTTTATTGAATATTAGTTACACCTCGTTAGAGCTGGAAAAACTTGCAGGTGTGGTGGGAGAGTCACTTAAATCATCAAGGTAGAATGATTAAAGACTTCTGTCTCTAACACAAGAGCCCTCAAGGTAGAGAAAGTACCACTTTGGTGCACACTGTGGCCCTCTAAGTTAAAGCACCCCAATATTAGATAAGGTAGGAGGAAAGGAGTTCTATTTTTATTCTACCACTAAATCAACACAATTCCTAATAGCAGGCAACAGATAGACCCAAATTTAGTTCTGCTAGCAGAAGTGAATTTTAACCCTGTTAGACATCTCATAGTTTTATAGAAATACTGAAGTGTACGTCAAAGTGGCTGCTTCTTGCCCTGCAAGGATTTATGCTGCATGATACAGCAAATGCAGGTGGCCAACACCCCTGCACTGGGTGTCCCCAAAGCTTCAATGAGCAGCTCCCAGGGCAACAGGGAAATGGCTCTGCCTAAATGAAATCCTGTACGTTGTTGAGAGGTGAATAGATTCTCTAAAAACATGACACCCCAGGCAGGGATCTAGTTTTGGAGTCTCTATATTCCAAAAGGTTCCAACTGAGCTTCTGGGTCCATGGCCACTCTACAGTTTAAGGACCATTCTGCATGTCTGTGCTCCTGTTTCTTTGATGAAGGTGAGGGGTGGCAGCAAACAGCCCAGGGCTTTCAGCTAAGACCCACAAAAGTTTAAGAATGTTAAAATCATGGTACCTATTTGTGCCTACATAGAGGAAAAAGAGAACTGGATTGGGAAAGATACAAAATTAGTTATTGACATAATTCTTTAAAATTAAGGGCCTGGGGCCGGTGAGATGGCTCAGTGGCGTAAGCACCTGCCTGACAAGTGCGAGGTCCTGAGTTCGACTCCCGGTACCCACATTAAAAAAAAAAAATTAAGGGCCTGAAGCAAACACAATAGGTTAATTAACAAAGTCAGTTAATTATAGATAGTGGGTGCATGGTTGGTGATTTTTTTTCTATATTTTTAAGCCTTTTTCAAAGTAGTACTAGAATGTAGTACCCAGAAAAGGTGAAGAATCCTTGGCTTTTAGGCCTTTTATCTGAACAAGGGTAAAACAGTGTAAGCTCATCCACATTTTCATGCACCTAAATTTAAGACAAGTGGTCCACTAAAGAAAAGCTGTGACCCTCCTTGTACACCTTAGAATCAATTCAATTCTCCAGATGGGTGGATACTTTAAACCTTAATTTCTAAGAGCTTTCTCTTTCTACTTTTATAAAAACTGCATGATCACCTGGCCTATGTTCAGCTTTCAGGGTCTCACCTATTCTCTGTGAGTTGCTACACACAAGGATCACTTTTTCACTCATTCCGGGAGGGCTACCCCAAGACCTGCTACAGTTCTGGTTTAAACTGATTTTCTGCAGAATATCAGTCATCATAGTCACCTGGTCATACATGATCTTTCTGCAAAGATCAAGGGGTTGGGTAAGGGGTAGAGTGTGTATATGGGTCTAGATTTATTTATTTATTTATTTATTTATTTATTTGTGGGTACCAGGGGTCGAACTCAGGACCTCACGCACCAGCAGGCGCCCGTGCCGCTGAGCGATATCACCGGCCCTTTTTTTGTGTGTGGGTACCGGGAGTCGAACTCAGGACCTTGTGCTTGCCAGGTGGGCGCTTATACTGCTGAGCTATCTCACCGGCCCTAGTTTATTTTTAATTGCTTTTTTCTATCGCCTGTAAATACGTAATCTTAGTATTCTTTCTCCTACCCTAAAGAGAACCTGAATAACGTTCTGATGTCTTTAAATTAGCAATTTGGCTTACAGATTCTGTCAGTTAGATTTCCCTCTGAAAGCTCAATACAAGTTTCCATGTTGGACGTATTCTCATTTTCTGCATCTCCTGTTGAATTTCTACCTGGCACCTGGCCTCTTCACACTTGTGGCTTGCAGGCTCCTCTGTGTGTCACAGTGCTCCTGGCTCTTGGCTTCATTTTAGCTCAGATCTCTTCGGTCTGCTCTGCTGAGGGAGTTAGGACTAATAATAAGAAGTGTGAAGAACTTATTTTTAGCAGCAGAACTTGGATGTTGATAAAGGCTCACACTTTAGGTGACAGCTCTCACAGTGGTTTAATAATTTTGCTTAGGAACTTGAAATTTTTTTATATCTTTATGATAATTCCCTGAAGAGGCTTGTTTCCTTCCTGTATTTTTAAATTAGAAAATACCCTTCAAAGAGTGTGTCTGGCTTACTAAAGAGAATACATACAGAATGCTACTTCATTCACATCCTTGGCTATCACAGCCATCCACACCTGCCACCCTGGAGGTACAGAAGGCAAATTCTTATTGCAAAAGATGAGATGATGGATTCTGTTTATTTCATAAAATTAGTTTTACCATCATGTACCTTTTCTTCCTATTAGTAATTTCATTTTAGCACTAGCTTCCAAAATCCTCTGAACGGTCTGGGAGAAATACAACATTTCTATGTCCACTCTAATCATGGACTACAACGGGCAACAATTTTTTTTTTATTTTAAAGAGAAAAAAAATAGAACAAAATTTCAAAACAACATAACAGGAGGGTAACAATGGTTAATACATTGCGTATTGTTATCTTTAGTTACTCAGGGTACAAGATATCAGCATTCAATTGTCCAATCAATATTAGCACAAACCTTTCTTCTCAATGAACTAAGAGAAATTAGTAGTATATCTATCTTAACTACCTGGTAGATATATATATATATATATATATATATATATATATATATATACATATATATATATATATATATATATATATACATATATATTTTTTTTCTTTTCCCTTCCTACTTTTTCCATTCCCCATCCCAGTTTCTCTTTCCTTCTGAACAGTTTCTTCCTGTTTTACAATATCTATTGTACATTTTGGGTCTTATTTACTCTTTCAGCTTCTCACACTAGGGAGACAATATGACGTTTACACGTGTGCGTCTGGTTTATTTCACTTATGAGTATGGTCTCCAGTTGCGTCCATTTACCTATAAAAGTCTCCAGTTTATCCTTCTTTATGGCTGAGTAGTACTCCATTGTATAAAAATACCACATCTTTTCTATCCATTCCTCGGTGGATGGACATTTGGGTTGTTTCCAAGATCTGGCTATTACAAATTGTGCTGCTATAAACATGGGTGCACATATATCGCTGTGGTACGATGTTTTTAATTCTTCTGGGAAGATGCCCAGAAGGGGAATAGCTGGGTCAAATGGGACCTCCAACCCTAGTTTTTTGAGGAATCTCCACACGGATTTCCACAGTGGTTGCACCAGTCGACACTCCCACCAACAGTGGATAAGGGTTCCTTTTTCCCCACAGCCCCTCCAGCATTTGTTATTAGTTGATTTCTTGATGATAGCCATTCTTTCTGGAGTGAGATGGAATCTCAGTGTTGTTTTAATTTGCATCTCTCAAATGACCAGTGATACAACAGGCAATAATTGCATAGAGCAGTGAAAAATGCAGATGGACGCTTTCGGCAGATATGTCAACACCCAAGTTGATAACACATAAGGTTTGAGCCCCGCATCTACAGTGGATACAGGAAGAATCCATGACGGAACACGACTAAGATGTGATCAGTCACAGGAGAAGCACAGGCAGCCATAAAGTACAATGCACTCTTGCCAGGGCCCTGGGAAAGAGAGGTATGGTCTCCCTTCTGCCCTCCTAACCGCCAGTCCCCAAGACACCTCGACTGCTCAGCAGGACCCTCTGACTACAGCCTGGGAATGGTTTCTAGATCTTCTTCAATGCTCCGAGAGACCCTGGACCCTCCGTCCTCCCTTCAGGCATAGTGGCCAGCCATTTGCCAGCCCCTTGTAGAGATGTGCCCCGGACACATGGGCATGCTCTGTCTCACCTGCTTGCCTAACAAGACAGGCACAGAGCAGAGGGGAAGCCTCTGGCGGGTGAAGCTGCTGGCTCGCAGTCAGGGATAGGGTGTGAAGTCAGCCTGAGTCAGGAAGGGGACCCAGTCAGGGTGCTGTTTCCTTCTCCAATGGGAGAATGTTCTTAAGAAAAGAGTACCCCTCTCTCCCAAATCAGCTGCCTTTTTCTGGAGAGTGAACAGGGATTACTCCACTCCACTGACCGTCTCCAAGGCTGTCTGCCCCAGTCTGTGGGTGTGCAGCTCTGTTAGAGATGAAGCTAGAGGTGGCCGCCCATGCAGCGACACTCTGACTCACCCAGGGCAAAGGTGGAACTTGCTAGCCTGGACCACTGCAACACTTCTCTCCCCTCCATGAACAAGACAAAAGCAAAAGCATGCGAGAGAAAGCATGAGAGGGAGTGCAGGAGGGAGCCCACACTCAGGAAGCAGAGGGTATTGTTGCTGCAAGCTTGGAAACAGCTCCTTCCAGGTGGGAGACCTTGGAAGGCACTCAGCAACCCTCTCAGCCTGGAGTCCTGGGTTTCCCGAGAAGCTCAGTTAACCCTCAGCACAAGGCTGCTGAACAGCTGAGGAAACCGGAGCCCAGGTAAGAATGGGGCCGTGCAGCTCTTCACCTGGCATGGCCAGGATTTGAACTCAAAACCTCCTGTTTTCATGACACTGTCCAATGTTTAGTTATAACAAGGTTCCAAAGGGCTCAGGATGCCTGCAGTGGTCACCCCTTATCCATGTTCCCTGAGGTCAATCACAGACTGAAAAGGGTTCCTGAAATGCTCATTTAAACCTAAATGCGTTTATTACAGTATATTTGTAATGACTGATTTTTTTTTTTACTAGTTTAGTTGTTAATCTCTTACTTTGTGTAATTTAAAATTCAACTTTATCTTAGATGATTACAGACAGCAATAAACACGGTACCTATAGATCTGGTACTGTCTGTGGACGCTCTTGGAATGTACACTCTGAAGATAAGGGATGACCATTGTACACTGTTCCGTAAAGAAGCAGATGCCTTCTGGAAGCCTTGCTGGATTTATTCTCTTTACACTGGATTTCCTGGACTAAACACTGTCACTGCAACATACCTGCTGATCTGACCACTGAGGCTCCTTGCCTGGGAGTGTGCCAGGCCAGGATGTTCTTTCCTTGGCCAATATGTTTTGCCTTGATTTCTACTCACAAGGATTCAGATTTGGGGAGCCCAAAGCTCATAACCCCAGATGAGCTATTCTTCCAAAAGATACACTTCAGTACTGACCATAGTTACCAGGAGGCAGAACAAAAATAACAATCCCTTAAAAGATCTAAAATGGGTGACATCAGAGGATAACTTACTTTTAAGGATAAGGCGGCAGAATGCTAGAATGGGCACAGAGCTGGAATAAAGATAATTGGGGGTCCCACGTCTATTGCTGGATAGCAACGTGACCTCAACAAAGGGACAAAATTCTACGGGCTGTGAATCATTCTGGCTGGCTCATGGGGTTGTACAGGACAAAGGAGAAAAACTAAGGATGCCCAGCCAACAGAAGGCTTCCTAGCCCTCCTCTAGGTAGGGAAGTTGTGGACAGGAAGGGCATCCACTGTGTGTCTTTTTTAGGTCTGGAAGAGCAGGAGCGGGGAGACTCCAATTCTCTTCTGAACACACTTTTTCAGGGCCTTCCCCAGACCTTACCAGTTTCTAAAGATGCACCCTGTGCCTGGTTCTTGGATCTCCATGTTAGATCCTTGGGGTGAGCAGGGAGTCAGGCGACCCCAGGAACCGGAGTCTGTACCAACTCGAGGCTGCTGCATGGATGGGCAATCCCCAGGCCACAGCCCTACAGCTCTTAGCTGGCATCTTCCATTTCTGCCATCTGAACGCAGCTCCACACTGGGCACACTGGCCTGGGGGGCGTCACTGTCACCATGATCTAAGCTATTCATTCCAGGATGGCAGGCAGTAATGAGAGGCCAGAGCCACTTGTAGCAGCAGCAACGACCCTCCCTAGCATGTCCTCGAAGGATGAGCCAGGGTCTCTGGAATAAGAATACTGATACTTTTCAGGGGTGGCCCCAACCCTCCACACCTTCGTTCCTCCCTCTGCCTACTCCTCTTCCATGCTAGTCCTGCCTCTTCGGGGCCAGACAGTACCTGGCTCTCCTGGATTCTACGGTAGCTGCTGCTACCTGCATACTGCACTTTCGGCTCCAGGTCCTGATCTGACTTTTCCACTCAGCCCAGCTGCCTCAGCCTCGCAGGAGGCACCTGTGGGGACTGTGTCCAAATAAGCCAGGTCAGGGGGCTGTGACACAGCTCTTCCCTAGCCCCCCAACCCACGCCACTCCTCACCACCAGGACGTGCTCCAGAAGGTCCAGGTAGCCCAGGGTGCACTCCGTCCCGTATCGCAAGGCCCGCGTTCGCACCTCGTCGCTGACGTCAGGGTGGAAGGACGCTTGCTGGAGAGAGAAAGGGATGCCGACACCTTAGAGCAGGAGGAGCCTTGGATGGGCGGCTCAGTGGCCACAGTGCTGGCCAGCGGGACCCCCTGGCTTCTGAGGAGCCAGCCCACCTGCCCAGGAGATTCTCTGAGGTGTGCGCCGACTCTGACAGAAACACCTGAGTCCCATTCTTTCTCCCTTTTCTCACTCTCCTATTTTCAAATTTAAAAAATCCTACATGCGCCAAAGCATCCAGGAAAGACTCGGAATTAGAGTTTCTAGCAGGAGCTACCTACCACCTCTGCCTTGCTCAGTCACAGGGAGGGCCCTGCAACCAGGGTGCCCCTCTCCCCACTTTACACAAATGCTGAGATAAGCAAACCAGAGCGCATGGTTAACACAGCATGTCACCCCTTTTTCTTGCACTTACGACCTGCCACCTCCGGTTGTTCATGCTGTACCACTTCAAATGGCATCGTGATTTACAGGGTTGTCAGACAAAACATACCCAGTTAGACCCGAATTTCAGATAAAATATAACCAGTTAAGCCAGAATTTCAGATCAACCATAAAAACCTTTTTAGCACAAGTATGCAGTACCTCGTCTTTTATTTGCTAAAACTGGCAACCTCACCCCTTGGCCAATCTTTCTCCTACAGCTTTATTCTGGAAAGAACTTGGTGGGGAGGCCTTCAGAAATACATAAAATACACACCTACAAGTAAGCCGCAGCTCAAGACAAACAGAAATCAGACATGAGAATAAGAGGTCCGGCTGAAGGGGAGTACCGACAAGCCCCCACGACCTTCCACGCAGGCTGCTCTCCCTAGGGACGGGGTGCAGGTGGGACACCTGTGGATCCTCTCCTGCTGTCCCCACCCTGGAGGGAGACACCAGCACCCGTCACTTAGGAGCCAGGTTTGACTCAGCTGAGGCTAAGAGGCCACAGCCATGCTTTGGACGCAGCTACATCTTGATCATCCCTGTACTTACGCCTCCAACAGGGTGGCACTGGGCCCATGTCTGTCTGAGGGGACACTGCCACGGGAAGACACAGCTACTATGCTCCTCATTGTCACCTCTGGCAGGTCATGGGCAAGGCCCTCAATTAGGGCTGTGGGAGAGGTGAGGGTGAGGGGAACCTGTCTGCTGCGGTGGCTCTGGCTTCCGGAGAACAATCTGACAATAATTAGTGTCGTATCACTGACCCACTGACTCCACTTCTGGGAGTCCAGCCTAAGGAAATAATCCAGACATACCCACAGATGTTTATTACAGGACAGTTCATGATGAAAGAATGGAGGCAGCCTAAATATCTGATAAAAAGGAAAGATGATATTCACTCTCCGAATGGTTGCTAGACATTAAAAAGGCAGCACTGACGACTCACAGCGAGTCAGAAACAGCCACGTCACATCACTGATAACGGCAGATAGGCAACTGTACGTAACATAAACACACACACGTGAGAGCAAGACCAGACAGAAACACGCGTGAACTTCCTCTTGGGGGCTTGGTGAGCCGGGGGGATTAGAGCAATTCTCCCGCCGGATAAGACAAGCCCACACTGGTCTTGCTGCCTCTGCCTTGGTCCTGGCTGTCCCAGTCAGCGTCAAGGCTGTGCTTAAACAGTGCAATGTGGCCTTTCGCGTGACATGTAAGACTTTCATCTTGATCCACTTTCTCAAAAGATAAGGTGCCTCCCTGCATGCACCTCCTCCTGGCAAGCTGCCTCGTTTCCTCTCTGCCAGGGGAGAAGGGTGCGGGAGACCAAAGGAATTGTCAGTGTCCTAGGTTTGCTTCAGAAGTCCTCTCCTGGTAGGCGGCTCAGGGCTCACAGGGACACCTGCTGTCACGTCTAATCCCGGAGTGTGAAGCAGACATACAAGGCTGTGCGGCCCTGGCTGTTGTGTTGTGCTGCAAAGCCAAGGAGGTCTGGTCCGAGGGAGCTGAGGCCGGGCAGAAGCATCCGCACTCCTCTACCTGACCTCCTCCCCTGAAACAGGGGAGCCGTGCAAGAGGAACTGAACTGTCTGAGCTGCATTCCATGTCTGCCTTGACCATGGTCTTTCTCTATGTCTCATTTCACGTCAGCAATGTGGAGACAAAAGTGCCTGTCAGTAGTCAGCCACAGCAATGTAAGCGTCAGTCAGGAGGCTATGGGCAGCAGAACCAGACTAGCCAGCTCTGGTTCCGCTAAAGGAAAGAGCTGTGTGATGTCAGTCATGCCACTTAACCTCTCGGGGCCCCTCTGTCACCATCTGACCCATTGGAGCAGCTACTCTTGTCCTCATCTAGGGTCAAATGAGAAAACACGTACAAAGCCCCTTCAAAACTCTGAGGTGCTCTGTGTGGCACCATGATGCTTTGGGCCACATCTTGCTAGGTAAACCCAATTCTTTGGGTTTGTAACCCCTTTGAGAGCTATCACTTCTGTTGGGCGGCATCCACTGATTAAGTGGAAATGGCAAATACCTGTGGCTTCCAGACAGAGTCCAAACTCCCTGGCCTGGTCCTGCATGAAAACGGCCTACCCACTTGCCCACCCTTGCACCCATCCATTCTCCACCATACCTAGGAGACCCACAGCTGTGATGGTGTCTCCTTGTAGCCCCCCAGGAGTATTTCCAAACCATCCGTCCCTTCTGAGGGGTTTCCAAGAAGCCATGAGCACTGGACCTGCAGCAGCAACCCCAACACAACTCTTCACCACAAGGAAATGTCTCTTCCTTCAGACCCCAAATGTTAACCCTTCCGCCTCCCCTTGAGCACGGTAGTAGCATCATCCATTGATCGCTGAGTAGCAGTGACAGTCCCGGGGGCAGTGCTGTTCCCAGAAGGGTGAAGGTGTGGGGTCAGGGTGCTCAGTGGGATGCAGGGTGAGGTGGGAATGTCATCATTCATTTTCTCAAAGGATAAAAAAATTACTGTAAAATAAAGGTGTCCAGAGCCTCCTCACAAGTGCAGGCTTGGAGCACCTGCTCTTGTCACCTGAGTATTGGAAGGTTTCTCCGGGATGTCTGCTACAGAGGAAGGCTCCGTTCGTGAGTCCCTGATCCTCTAACTCACCTTTCCTGGCACAAAATGCCTGAGCCAGGCAGGCAGGGGAGGGCTGGGGGCAGAGGGAACATGCTCCAGGGGGCAGCACCTGGAGTCTCCTTTACTGCTGCAAGAGGGAACCCCCGTTAGCCTTGGCAGGGGCTCCCTGCCTGCTTTAGAACTGGACGGTGGACGACAGAACTCTCTGAGCGGCGTTTCCCCAGGTGGATGCCTACGCCACCCTCTGTTTACTATAGAGTACGGAGCTGCTCCCCAATACCTATTCCTGCCCCTCCCCTTCTCCAGATGACATGAAATGGCTCAACTGTGACAGAGGACATCTATCTACCCATCTAAAACAACACCCAGCCCTTTACCTTGCAGGCTGTCAACATATCCGACACGGCCTTCCGGCTCAGATTGGCAGTAGCAATCACATCCTCCTGTCTGCATGAGTTCCCAGCTGCCACGGCTTTGGCTGTTGCCATGGTGATGCCTTTTGTCATCCTTATCGATTCTTCAGGTGATGATGTCTTTTCAGGTACCTCTTTTGACTGGAACACCTGGAAGTCAGAAATGGGAAGAGGTGAAAAACATGAAACGTGAAAGGATGAGAAGTAACTTATCCTTCTCCAGCCAGGCTTAGGTCTCAGTGTCTGAAAATCAAGCCAGCAACCTGAAGAAATTGTCAAATAGCAGGAAATTTAATTTGAGAACAGTGATGCAGTTCTTGCTTTCAAGATTCTAGTGTGCACAAGCCTCTCACGCCAACACTTGGCGCTCACGGGACAGATGATGGAACTGCCCTTTCTAAGGATGGTCGTGTGGCTTCCCACTTCTCTTCCCCCATCCCTGCTAGTGTTTCAGCAATTTTCAGAAATTCACAGTCCCAGCGCTGCTTCTGGGACAGGACTGATCTGGATGTGTCACTCTAGACTCCTCCTCTCTTTAAGCAGGTGTGGGATTGGGGGAAATGAAACACCGGATCCTGCTATTCTCAGCCCGTCTTATAAATATAACTGTATAACTGCAGAAGCGTTCATGTCAAAAGTGCCACGGTGACACTGAATTATTTAAACACATGCACACACCTTTAGAGAAGCTGAAATAAATTAACCATGGTAAGTCAATAGCCCGCTTTGGTTTCACCTGTCAACCAAGTTAAGCTGTTTCTGCTCAGACCCATCTGGTCTGGTCTCTTAAACACCCGTGTCTGGTGCCAGGGCTGTGTGTCCAATGAGTGTCCGTCCCTGCACAGGGAGACCCCATCCCAGGGAGGATCTGCCTGTCTTTAGCCTTGAGCAACCATGTATCAGCAGGGAAGACCCCAAAGGAGAAAGGAGGACCCCGACAGCGCTCCCACCAGGTGCCACCAGTGTCAAATGTTACCACCCCTGAAAATGGGCAGCTGCAATCCAGCATCCAGGACTGCAAACCTCACATCTGCTCCTGAACACTGCGATGGAAGGAGGGCCACAGCGCCAGGTCCCCACACCCCCACGGTCCTTATGGTACCTGCTGTATGGAACCACAACCTGGCTGAACCCTGAATCACACTGCTAGGCCCAGAATGACCAAGTGTCTGTAATTTCCCACGACAGCACGGACCTCCAAATCCATTCACACCATTAGGCCCACTCACACCTGTTGGAACCTGGGTGGGAAACAGCCAGTCCAGGCAGCCAGGTGAGACCAGCAGCTTTTGAGTTTCTTACACCTACAGTTTTTAGACTCTTCTTTAAAATATGGGCTAAGCCTATCAATAAAGGCTGGATCCATTAAAAAGGGGACAGAAAAACCCAAGCCCTCATCACAACACCCAATAGAACTGCTCATTTCCGCTGCGACTCCTCAGGTCACTCTGGGAAGGTGACCTTCTAAAGGTGTGCAACATCCAGCAGTAGAGGCAGGTTCCTCGACTCTTCCCATGCCCCTAAAAACAGGTTCATCTGTGATCAGACTTCCTATTAAAAAGAAATCTCACAGTAAAACCATTCACTGCCAGTGTATTTCTATTTGTGGGAATACAGAAGAGTTGATGCACAACCTCATGGCGCTACGGAAGACAAGTAACGCTCCTGTCACAGTGACTCAGGTATCCTCACTCTACAGTGACGGCACCAAGCAAAAAAGAACAAGACCGATGTCTGCATGGGCCAGACAAACCAACGGAAGAGATGATTCAAAGGAAGTGTCTCGCCTCAAGGCATCTCGGCTTTCCTCCTAAGCATGAACCTAAGGCTTCAATTCCACACATGCGCAGCCGCGTGAGAGGCTGTCAATAGCAGTGTGAATCAAGAGAGGCCATACACAGAACTCTTGGTGAGAAGGCAAGGTGCATATAAGTGGCCACTGAGACTTTCCCCATGGCCAGGAACCTTCCATAATGCTTCAGTTCATGCTGTAATTTTAATGGAATTAAACCTGGATGGTTCTAAATGATTAGTTCCTTAATTACAATTACCAGTAGATCCCAGCCAAACTCAGCGACACCTGTGGGGAGCACGTGCTACCAGAGGGCAGGTGCGTGGGCCTCCCCAGTTCAGGAGCTCAGGCAGAACCTCTTTACGTCAAGAATCTTAGAGAGGCCCTGCTCCGGTCAGCTGGAGGATGCTGGTGCAGAGGGAGGTGACTTCTGGCTTCTTACCGTGAGCTCCTGCTTTATGTACTCAATGGTGGCCTCAAGTGCCCTTGTGCCCCGGGTGGCCTCATCCTCCACTGCCTTCACAGTCTTGAGGAGAGAGGTGACATTTGTCACCATCACCTGCGTAGGAAGAGAGACAACAGATAGTACAGTGCTTGAGGTCCCGTCCCTAGTCCTTTTAGTTGAGCGCCACAAGCAAAGACACCTCTCCCTCCTATATGCGAGAAAGCGCTCGGATATGGGTCCTCCTGACTCTCTCTCTGGGGATTCCCTCGCCCCTCACACAGCCCCAGCCCACCTTGGCAGCCCCCTTGAGCTGGTACATGGAAGGGTCATCGGCTGGCTTGCTGGCAGCTCCTTTGGTGGCACCAATGAGATCGGAGAGGGCCTTGGCCACATCTTTGATGGCGTTGATCAATACCACCTGCAAAAGAGCCCAGAGCCCAGCTGAGGAGGTGCTGACCTGCTGACACCCCATGCCTGTGTATGCAGACTGGCGCAGGGAGACAAGAGAAAGTAGGTCCCTCCGCTAGTGGCTGCACAAGACGCCCTTGGAAATTCCGATGCAGGAACCTGGACTTGAAGTTGCTCCGGGGGAGGCTGACATTGAGCCAGGATGGGGAACTTGGATCTGAACACACAGCCTCTTTCAAGCCTCCTAGGTGGCAACTGCAGGCACACTGTCAAACTGTGCCTCAAGACACAGAGAACAAAATCCCACCTCCTGCCTGGCTGCAGTGCGTCCACGGCAGCCCTGGGGACGTAGGTTTAATTCCCCAGTATGGCAGGATAAAAAGGAAATTGTGGAATATATGACAAGATGGGTGACCCTAGAGCACATTATGCTAAGTGAGTAAGGCACAGAAGGACAATCTATGACAATATCCCTTGCATATGAGGTATCTAAATCAGTCAACTCACAGAAGCAGAACAGAAGGGTGGTTGCCAGAGAGAGGGGAAGGGGAGAAGACAGTTTCTAGTTTCTAGCCATTGAGTGCAAATTCATTTTGAGCAAGATGATATGCCACACTACATGGGGTCCACAGCTAATGCTACAGAACTGCTTAGGCCAACCTCATTCTTACTTTTTTTTTTTAATGTGGGTACCGGGAGTTGAACTCAGGACCTCGCGCTGGCCAGCAGGCGCTTGTGCTGCTGAGTGATATCACTGGCCCTTTTTTTCCTTTATGTGGGTATCAGGAGTCAAATTCAGGACCTCACGCTTGCCAGGCAGGCGCTTGTGCCGCTGAGCCATCTCACCGGCCCCTCATTCTTACTCTTAAAAAAAAAAAAAAAAAAAAAAAAGTGTGTGTGTGGGAGATTGAATATAAAGGAAAGCCACCGAAGCCGAGTGGTGGGTACACAGGAACTCATTTTTTGGTTCTACTTTTGTGCCTGATAAAAATTAGTAATTTGATGCATTTTTCTATATATAAGACTTTAATGATCCGGGATGAGTCATTTCTCAGCTGCGTGTGAGGTAAGGAGAGCTCGCTTGGGCTGTGTGATTCCAACTCCAGGGACACAGGTCCAACTCTTCCCTTCTCCATGGGGTAAACACACAACACAGGCAGGGATTTCTGCAATGGTCTAGAATTCCATAGGCAGCCAGTTGGAACTCTGAGGTCCTCAAGAAATCCAGCAGAAGGGCTGACTGGGGACATGGGGAAGGTTTCCTTGTGGGGCTTGCTGCCCTGGAGGATGGCAGAAAGGAAGGGGATGGTCTTCCACCCAGGTATGATGGGTGGGCTTTCTACCTAGTTTTGTCCACACACACAGGTTGACTGGGTAGAGGTTAGGCAGAAGGAACTGGAGAGATTGCCGGGAAGAGCAAGAACAGAGAGGTTTAAGGTTTGCATTCCAGGAAAGGGGAGCATCTATTTATTGATGACCCTGGAAAGACCACCTATGTTCATGGATTGGCATAATTAATACAGTGGTACCTCGGTTCACGAACTGAATTTATTCCACGATTCTAGAAATGATGGCCGTGGTCATGTTTGTCACCGGATGCAGAGCTCACAAACAAAAACAAAATATTGCAAAATGCTTCTGTTTGCAAATCACATTGTTGGCAAACAAAAGCGTTCATGAACTGAGGTACCACTGTATTGTTAAAATGGCTATATTACCAAAAGTGATCTACACAACGCAATCCCTATCAAATTTTCAATTACATACTTCACAGAACTAGAAAAACAATTCTAAAATTCACATGGAAACACGAAAGACCCAGAAGAGCCAATGTAAAAAGAGCTAGGCTGGAGGCACCACAGGACCCAATTGCAAATTATACCACGAGGCTGTAGTAACAAAAAGTGGCATGGTGCTGGCACAAAAAATGGAACAGAATAGAGGACACAGAAACAAACCTATGCAACTATAGCCATCTAGTTCTTGACAAAGGGGCCTAAACCAAAGGCTGGAGAAAAGACAGCCTCTTTAATAAATGGTGCTGGGTAAGCTGGATACCCACTTGCAGAAGACTGAAACTAGATCCCTATTTTCACTCTGCAC
The DNA here is from genome assembly GCA_028451465.1 of Erethizon dorsatum. Classification (NCBI taxonomy): domain Eukaryota; kingdom Metazoa; phylum Chordata; class Mammalia; order Rodentia; family Erethizontidae; genus Erethizon; species Erethizon dorsatum. The sequence goes on along the minus strand of CM051837.1, from coordinate 6,095,588 downwards.
AAAAATCAATTCAAGCCAGGCATAGTGGTGCCCACCTGTAATCCCAGCACTCAGGAGGCTGAGGCAGGAAGATTACTACAAGCTTGAGGCCAGTGTGGGATACATAGTGAGGTCAAGGTCAGCCTGAACTATATAGAAAAACCATGTCTGAAGACAAAACAAAACAAATCAAAAGAAAAGAAAAAAAGATACAGGGAAAAAGGAACCCTTCTGCACTGCCGGTGGGAATGTAAATTAGTACAGCCTCTATGGAAATCATTGTGAAAATTCCTAAAAAAACTAAAACTGTAACTACCATATGAGCCAGCTACACCACTCCTTGGTATATACCCAGAGAAGTTAAATCAACATGCTATAGGGATACCTGCATACTCATGGTTACTATGGCACAATTCACAATAGCCAAGATACGGAACCAGCCTAGGTGCCCGTCAACAGAAGAATGGATAAAGAAATTGTGGTATATGGGGCTGGTGAGATAGCTCAGCGGCATAAGCGCCTGCCTGGCAAGCGCGAGGTCCTGAGTTCGACTCCCAGAACCCACATACGAATAAAGGGCCAGTGATATCGCTCAGCGGCACGGGCGCCTGCTGGCACGCGAGGTCCTGAGGTCAACCCCCAGGACCCACAAAAAAAAAAAAAAAAAAAAGAAATTGTGGTAAATATACACAGTGGAGTATTATTCAGCTGCAAAGAAGAACAAAATTATATCATTTGCAAGAAATTGGATGAAACTGGATATCATCATGTTAAGTGATATAAGCCAGACTCAAAGACAAATATCATTTTCCCTAATATGTGGAATCAAAAAATGATGACATGAAAGTAGAAGGGAGATGATTATTACACAAGAAGGGAATAAGGGAGAGGGAGGGGAGTGTAGGTTAGGGTAACAGGGGATGGAAAAAGTTATTAAAAATATCATTAAGAGATTGTGATGTTGACATGAATTTATGAAGTGAAAATTATTCAGTATATTCTGTTAAGTAAAATAGCGGGTTATAAAACAGTATATATGGCACTGCCAAGTTTTTATTTTCAAAAATGCATTCATGGGTAGAGATAGGAAGAAGCTGTCTAAAATGGTTATCACGAGAATGGTATTTTAATCTGTCCCTGGGAATGAGATGCTGAGCGCGTTTGTGTTTATTTTTTGACTGTGCTATCATAAAATGTTTCTAGGCAGAAGAAATTAAGAATTCCTTTAAGTATGTGAGGTGATAGATATACTAATTAGCTTGATTGTAGTAATCATCTCACAACAGATACGTATCTCAAAATGTGACGCTGTACACCTTAAATATATATGATTTTGTCAATTATATGCCATAAAAAAAAGTGAGAAGAAAAAAAATTCTTGTTGTCCAGGCCCTCTTCTTAGGCCAGGTGCCTGGTGTGTGTGGGACACGGGGAGGACGTCACTCTGACCCGTACGTACCTGGGTCTCAGGGTCATCGGAGCCCAGACTGGCTGCCCCCAGCTTGACCACCTCGGCGAGCTGGGTGATGGTGGCTGCCGAGGACTGGGCTGCCTGAGCCAGCTTGTCTGGAGTGGATGCAGCCCCGGACACGAGCAGCTTCGTGTCTTCCACTAAGGCCTTGGCTGTCTTCAGGATGTTCTCCCTGAGAGGGGATGGGGAAGAGGGGTGGGGACAAAGGGCAACACTTGCTTACTTGCAGTTAGGAAGGAAAGTCGCTCACAGGTGGCTTTGGAGAGAAGAGGTGCTGTGTTTCGCCTCCCTTATCAAGGAGCACATGTGTTCCACAGAGGCGAAGTTGGGGACAGGAGAGGAAGGTTACCCAGTATGCACGGAGTCAGCACGGAACACAAAGTCCCACAAAGGATTCAGGGCCCGTGGTATTGGCTGCTGACCCCAGCCTGAGCACTTCTGTGGCTCCCACTGTGCCCTGGGACACCTGATGACAGCCACAGTGAGCAGCGAGGACACACAGGTTGGGGCATCTTTTCCAGGAGGCTGGGCTTTAGGAAGAATGACAGGGCACAGGGAATCTCCTCCCAAGCCCGGCACTGGGTTGGAGAGAGGAACAACAGGGCTGGACAGGTGGCGAAGACTCAGGGTCCCCAGCTGTAAATACAGAGCCCCCACACCTGCCTTCTCAGCGCAGGCCCTGGAGAGACTGCAGGCTTCAAGACACGGCAATCCTACCCATCACTCCCCATCGCTCGGTGGGTGGGCTGCCCGAGGAGCTGCTCTCTGGCCACCCAAGTGAGACATCAAAGCACTACTGTGTGCTAGGGCAGGCCGCTTCTAGGGCCACCAAGGCCAAGTGCAAACAGGACTCTGCTGACAGTGGCAAAAGGGGCTTATTCTGATCCTGTGGCTCACTTCCCCACCCGTGCATCTTGTTGAAATCCAAACAGAGACCCCCATTTCTGCTCAGGCAGCACGACCAAAGCAAGTGTTGGCCTTTGCCCCTACACCCCTCCACCCGGTCCCCCAGTACCTGTGGTCCGCAAAGGTCTCGCTGTTCTCTGCATTCAGTGTCCCTGCGGTTGCAAACATGATGGTGGTGTCCAGGTCGGCGATGATCCCAGACACGGCAGTGGCGGCTGTGATGCATGCTTGGGTCCCCTTGTTCCCAGCCTGGAGTGCCGAGAGCACCAAGGACACCTGTAGGTAGAAAGGGATTGTGAGGGAAGTCAGAGCCCCAAAGTGTGGCCACTCTGCAAACACTGAATTCTCTCTCCTGGGGTTCACAGCACAGGCCTGGCATCAGCAGCCTCGGTCCGAACACCAGCTTTGCCACTTACAGGCACGTGGCCTTGGGCAAGTGGCTTCACTCTGTGGGCCCGAGTTTCTTCATCTGTACAATGGGGCTATACTTCTTGCCATTCAGGATTGATGGGAGAATTAACGTATTCAAGATGGGGCCATAATGCATGTCTCGGTGCCAGGCAGCTCTGAACCACTGGGCTCATCGTCCGGGGTGCCTGACCTACACCACTAAGACAGGTAAAAAGGACATGAGGCATGCACACCAGGTGCAGGTGGGGTGCAGAAGGGGCATGGGGCACGGAGCAAGACATGGCAAAATACTGGCTAAGTACTGGCTTCCTACCTGCCTTCGGCCCTTCTCCAAGGGTCCTTGAACAGGGGCCATCTGCTGGGAGAGGGAGCAAGGCCAAAACTGGCTCAGAAAATTGTGCTGCCTGGCCACAACACACAGCCTAGGTGCCCCACACGGTCCCACTGCGACTGCTGCCGTAAGCAGTCAATGGGGACTTTGGCGAGAGCAACTTCCACAATAGGCAAAGGCTTTGATGGGAGGGAAAATGCCTTCCTCAAGCTGACAGATTTATTTCCTCATCCTGCAGAGGCCAGAGGGGCTGGACAGTCCTGTGGGCTGTGGGAGATGGCCAGACTGAGCCTCAGCCTGGGTGACGGGCATTGGATAGCGCAGCTTCTGTGGGGTGGCTTCCAGGTCGGGCTCCTCCTGGCCTGCCCTCCAGTCTTGTGGCCAAGTTTCTAAACAGTACAGAGCTCTGTGCACTGCAAGCTATGGGGAGAGGGCAGAGCCACCAAAGCATGGACATGTCGGCCTGTGGAAAAGCTCTGCTGAGAAATGACCTGGAGATGTAAGCGAAGCCAGAGGTCCACACGTGGCCAGGGCTGCTGAGCAGGGGTAGAGCGCTTGCCTAACATGTACAAGGTCCTGGGTTTGATCCCCAACACCACAAATAAAGGGAAAAAAATACTGCAGGAAAATAAAAGAACTACTGGGCATGAAAGGACCTTCTTAACCAGAGAAAACTTCCTGAAAAGAGTTCTAGAGGAAAGTTTATAGCAAACAGTGGCAAGAATGTGTTCAGTGCTGAGCTACCCATCTGGCATGGTGCCAAGCACTTTTAGGCATATCATCATGTTTAATCTTCACAAATCTGTGAGCCAGCAACTGCCAATTTGTACCCTCACTTTAGAGATGAGGAAATCAAGGCCTGGGAAAGTAAAGTAACTTTGCTAAGCTCTTCGAGCTTTGCTTGCTACACTAAGAGATCCTCTCTACAAATAGGTGCCCTTCAAGTCACAAGATTGGGTGCAAAGTGCCTGCTCTCTACACAGGTGCCATGCGGCTGCCTGAAGTCACTTAGCCCCGCCTGGCTTCACTGTGTGACTGTATGTGAAGAGGTTGCACTGTTCTGACTTGGTCCTCAGCACGTGGGGCCCTCTTGAGGAGGACCACAGGGACACAGGATGGGGCCTCGCCCTGGCTGGGTTTTGGCTCTGAGGACGGCTTTGACAGAGTCTGTCTGTGGGAGAGCCCTTTGAGAAGGTGGGACACCAGGACTTGGCCTTTTCGGACAGCTTGTCATGCTTTCCATTTCTCAGGCCCTTGCATCACCTGAGCTCCCCTTCCCTGGGTAGGACAAAGCTGGAGGGGGAAGATAGCCACCTCTGCTGGGTTAACTCTGGCTCAGTTTCTCGCCTTCATCTCCCATCATAGCAGTCCCTGAGAGCCAGTGGCCACATCCACCCCGGGGCTTCTCCTCACCTTCTCCGTGACGGCACGCGCACATTCAATCAGCTCCCTCTTGGTGTAGCTGTCCGTGGGGCACACCTGGAGGGCACCCGCCTTCTGCACCAGGAAGATGCAGCCGTGGCCCAGGTCTTGCACACGTGTGCGAATCTGGAATCCGATCTGCAGAAGCAAGCCCGGGAAGGAGAGGCAGTGTGATGGGACCCTGCCACTGAGGCCTGCCCTATGTGGAAAATTTCTCCTGTGCCCTATGGGAGCCTGGCTAGGAAAATTCCACTCCCATTAGGAGTCTGTGTTTGGTGAAGTATGGAATTTGGTTGATTTAGCTTCCCTTTTTAGAGACTGTAAAATGCCCACAGTCTCCATTTAGCAAGCCTGCAGCTTATCGCGCTAGCATAATGTCTTCCTGATGTTTGTAACCTCTTCTGGTGTGTACTGCATTTGTGTCCCGAGCCACCTGATAAGAATGTTAACTACATGAACCCCAAGGGATGATTCTGTTATTCATTCAACAAGCATTTATTGAGTCTTTACTGTGTGTCAAGACCTTTTCCAGGCAGGTCGTGAATTTCATGTACTCCTCCCAACAGCGGTAAGTAGAGGGTAATCGGTTCAAAATATAGCTTTAGTATTAATCATTTGAAAGCATTCGGAGTCTTACAAAATTGGTATGTTTACCCAGCAGAACTCCTTCTTCAGCCGTGCCACGGAGTAAGCGCAACCATATGCAGCACAGGCTTCCCGTCCACTAAGCCGGGTTTGAGGTTTCCTTAAGAAAGGGACGTTGCCAGAGCTCCAGGCTCAGCAGGCACACCTTCTTCTAATGGCCCTGGCTTGTGTGATTATAAAAGGTAACCTGCCTAAGAGAAGCCAAATGAGCTCCACTGTGGATGAGCTGCCAGCTGCCTCCTTGAAGTTCTAATAAATCCCACCTGCATGGCTTCAAGGGCGCATTCCTCTGGTTCCATTTCACATCAAGTTTCATTTTGGCCTGATCAATATAGCTGCCATATAGATGCTACCCTCCAGATTAGGAAAGCGACTAAAAAGAAAATGAAACTTTAAGTATGAGCAGGTGAGATTTTCAAGAATCTACAACAGTTGGAAGCTGTGGCTGATTCTTCCAGCGACTACGTATCAGGAATATTTACCAAAAGATCTCAGGTATAACGAGCAATGCCGGGGCGGTTTTGGCCACCTGGATGCTGTCTTCCACTATCATGTCATTAGTCAGAGTTTAAGGAAGTCACTTTGGAGGGGAAGTGGGAACACTGTAAATGCTCTTTCATGTTAAATACGCACTGCTCTAAGGGAAAAATGGTTCTGTTCCTAACTCCTTAAGGCCAAAGGACTTCTAAATCCACTTAGTAGAAAATTCTTGTGACCCAGAAGACGGAGCTGCTGTTTGGGTGTATCGTCCACTGTGTGCTGTGAAGGCTTCGCAGCCAGGCAGGGCTGTCCCATTGCCAAGTCCATATAACATACAACCCGAACAGCATCTTTGGATCCTACAACAGCACAGCTCTGCGAACAGTCTGGACCAGTGTAGCAGTAAGGCTGCTACTGGGGAGGGACAAGGCATCCAGCTCAGCCCACAGGGCAGTCACACCATTCAAAAACATCTATTTACTGGGCAGTTCGTTGGCTTAAAAACAAGGTGCAGATGAAGCCAGAGGATAAGCCATTAAAATTTTAAAACTCAGTTTAGCTCTTTTTTTTTTTTTTGTGGGTACCGGGGGTCGACCTCAGGACCTCGCATGCCAACAGGCGCCCGTGCCACTGAGCAATATCACTGGCCCTTTTTTTGTATGTGGGTTCTGGGAGTCGAACTCAGGACCTTGTGCTTAGCCAGGCAGGCACTTACGTCGCTGAGCCATCTCACCAGCCCTCAGTTTAGCTCTTGAAGTCTTCCAAATCCACGTATTCAAGGGTCAAAGCTAATCTACAGGCCACAGCTCTGGAGTTCAGGTTGAGCACAGAACTCTACAGGAGAAAGGCTGCTAGTAACTTAAGCCGAGGAAGAAGTGGTGGGAGAAACATTTACAGAATTTCAAAGTAACAAAGTCCTTACCAGTTCAAGCTGGTTAAAGCGACTGCAATAAAAACAAACTTAGTTTTGTGGTCTTGAGGGATTTTGCTAATCTCCCAGAGCCTCAGTTTGCTTATCTGTGGAAAGGGGGAGAAAAATGATTCTTGTCTCACCTACGGTGCTGTTGGGGGAGTGAATGGAAACATGGGCATCACAGCATCTGTCCTGTGGTTGGGGCTGAACTGCTCTTGTGTTGTTTTCCAGGGGAGTGGGATAGAGGGCACTTATATGAGTGAGGACAACAGAATTAACCTACTCTACTTGCAGTTTCACAGAGCATCTTGTATGGGACAAAGACCACTCTAGAAAGACAGTGTTCAAACAGCCCAAGGGTTGAAAAATGCTCAGCTTCTCAAAGCAACACCAAGCTTCTCAGCAAATATGACCCAACTTTGTAAGACCTACAGGGAGATTCAGTGTACAACCAGAGTTTATTATAAAGGAATGTGGCTCAAAGGCCTGGGGTTTTAAATTGGCAGCTTTACTTGAGCCTTGAGTAAAGCGTTACTTGAGCCTCAATTCCCTTCTTGCTCAAATAAAATTACAACAGAGAAAACCATCTCCTGGTTTTATGCCTGGAGGGAAATTAAAAGACTGGCCTTTATGAAGTTTTGGATCTGATTACAACTGGAAGGGAGTCTAAGGAAAACTGACCATCTTTCCTTACTGCCTAAAACCAAACAAAATATACAGACTTTTTGTGGACTTTAAAAGCAATAGCATCTGAAACCAGATCCAAGAACACCAGTTGCCTGCAAGAGCTTGTGGAAGTACCAGAACTTATCTGACAAACGCTGATAGGAAAAACGGAAGGAAAAAATAGCGTGTACAACATAACCAGCTATCTTCTCCAGCCTCTTAAAGTGGGAAGTGTGTCTTGGGGTGGAAAGTTTTAGAAACTTCTAGAGTGGACATGCATCTCCTCTGGGGAAAGGGCTGTGGGTTCTTGCCACTGGCTTTTAAGACCTGCAATATTACAAGTGGTCACTGTAGTCATAAAAATGTTTTCCCCAGAATTTGCATTTAACTTCCTTTCCTTCCTTCCTTCCTCTCTTCCTTCCTCTCCTTCTTGCTCCCTTCCATTCCCCTTCCCTCCTCTCCTCCCCTCACCTCCCTTCCCTTCCCTTCCTTTCTCTGTTCTCTTATTTTTCTTTTTTGAGAGAAACCTTAAATTGCAAAGCTGCCAGAGGGTTTTAACTTCTTCTGAAAAGTTTTCACAGTGATGTTAACAAAGGTTTGAATTTTCTGTGGAAAAATAAGCAGATAAAGATCCCGCTTGATGTTTGAGGGCAGAGCTCTGACTTTTCCTGTAATTGTCACATCTTAGAAAAGACCAAAACGCTGACTCGACACAGCAGTTGGCAGGGTTGCAGTGAAACACGCTGCTTCTTACTTGTGCCCTGGATATAAATATTTTCACATGCTGTGATGTGGTGCCCTCCTGGTTATACAAATAAGTCCACGATCTTGGAATAAAAAACTGCAGTGCTTCAGGGATCTCCTAACCTTCTCAGTTTTCCCCCAAATATCTGCCAGGCAAATGCACACAAAGAATTTTCCTTTGCAAGCCACTGGTAATTTTATATACTCTCTGCCCTTTCTCACTCCAGGTCATACTGTGCTTGTGTCTGACTGTAAAATATATCTCAAGATGTAAGTGAAAAGAGAAAACCTTAATAAAAACATCAGCTGGTACAACACAGGGCTAGTAACCAAAGTAACCTGTTGTGCTTTTAGGTATACGTTTTCTTTTGGGGTTGCTTTGGCATTAGTTTATATTTTGCTTCAACAGTCAGCACTGTGATAAGAAAATCTGCTTGTTTCACACATGGTGTAGGTAGCTTATAGGAGCTCTGATGTGGAAAGGGCTCTGCAGAGAACTCAGGCAGGCCAGCAGTTAAGCTAACCGAGGCAGATGGGAGTGGATCCCATTTTTAAAAGATTCTGTGGAGAGCGATCCAAACCCCCTTTGCAATATGGTCTTTCTCTGTTTTCAATTCCCCCTTCAAAACCAAATGCTTCTTCCCTTGTCCAAATGGTGCCTTACTGTAATATGAGTTTCCTTCCACTTGTTTATGAAATTCAAAATTACATGTTAATGAAATGAATTCTATGTCTAGATAAATTAGGACTAGAATTATACTGTAGTCTTAGTAAAGCAAAGAGTCTATTTTCAAAAAAGAAAGATGAGCCTGTGTAAAAGAATTAGGAAAATATAGACGTGGGTCTCTCATAGCTGTTCTTTCTTGGAAGTGACTTAAAATGCTTATTACAAACAATTATTCATGCTGCAGCTTAAAACTTCATCATTCTGAAATCTGAAGACACAGGCACTGTTAGAAACTTAACATGCTAGATATATATGTATGCAAGTACATATATATGACACGTCTATTCACATGCATTGATACAGCACATGTTAGAGGTAAGATTTTGGGGTCTTTGTTTCTGCAGCATCTCCAGGAATTTTGGTTAAGCCATGCTTGGACCTGACTCCCAGGAGAAACTGCAGCACTGAGGAACCTGAGGACAGCGACTGTCATTACAGGGAGAGGAGCTGATGAGTTACAGCCTCGTGCCTTGACAGCCCTGTTCATTTAGGAATGTCCTGAACAGGGTTTGTTCAATAAACGGCTTGTTGAACATCACAGAATGCGTTACCTTCACCTTCCCGGGGTTCCTGCAACCCACCCCCTCATTCTTTATTTTAGACTAAGCTTGCTTTCCCCAAAGACCCACACAGTTCCTCGGGCCCTGGGGCCCTTCTGCACGTACACAGCACGGGCACCATTGGCTCTCTGGGGCCCCATCCACGCTGTGTGCCTGCGGGATGCCCCCGTTTCTCAGAGCTGTTAGAGATAACAGCTTTCAGACAGTGGCCAGAGGGGCCTCACTGCTGCCATCTGAAGTCCATTGTGAGCACAGCTTGCTGAGGCCAAGACTACCCTGGCCTCAACGCAAAGCTAGGTAAGGGTGGCAGGTAGGGACTGAAGAGGCCACCAGAGGCATGGGGGTGGCATCTGGCCAGTTCCTAGACATTCACCAGGAACATTCAGGCAAGGCTTGTGTCATGAAAGCAGGCTTTTCCTATGAAAGGGGCAGTGAAACCCCACACTTGGGTCTCCCAACCCTTCTGGGAGGCTGTGGGAAATACAGACATGGCTGAGGGTGTGCGAAGTGGGAGCAGGAAGTGAGAAGATGGTGGCCCCGGGCTTGGGCAGGTTAAGGGAATGAAGGGCTGGCAGAAAGGGGGCTTGGCAAAACACTGCTAGCAGAGTCCCTCTGTCCAGAAGCTGACTCCCTAGATGGCCCTGGCTCTCAGCCAAACATCCTCAGAAAGGACCTGAGCCTTGAGCCCACCCTGGAGCTGTGGGGTGAACTTGGGGGCCGCCTGCACGGCACTTGGCGGAAACCGAGTTCTGGCTGCTGGGCTACCAAGAAACCCGGGGATGGGCACCGCTGTGTGTGTGAGTATTAAAACAGGGGCCTTAAGGTGGCAGACCTCCTCTGGTTCAGCTGTGGCTGCTGCCATCTGGCCCTGGACAGCCAGGTGCCCATAGTCACTGGTCATTTGTGAAGCCAGTCCTCCCAGCTCCTCCGGGTTAGTAACCGACTTAGTCATCTGGAAAGAGAAAACAAGCAAGACACAAACACACACAGAAAAAAGCATGAGAACCACGTGTTAATACCACTGGAGGCCAAGGAGTTTCATTCGCTTATAAGCTCCTGTTGGAGCCAAGGCAGGACTGGCATTCCGGGCTGCTTGCTGGAGAGGGCAGCTCAGGCAGGGCCCATGCTGTGCCGCACATGACAGGCCTGAGTGTGCACACCCCACAGGGCTCTCTCAGGCCAGCAGCTGAGGCTAGGCCAGTGGGCACAAGCTTAGCACCCGGCTATAAGCCTAGCTCCCAAGGGCCTGCTCTCAGGGAGGTGCCCTGTGGCGAGGCCAGAGGAAGTTCACTAAAACACCACCAGGGGGCAGGAGCTTGTGCACTGCACACACTGGGCCAAGCCTTGGGGAGAGTTGGTCTGGTCTCTGGGGTCCCAACTACGCAAGAAAGGACGTGAACACAGGGCTGTTATGAAGTTGTGAATGAGAAATGGTGGAGAAGCCAATGTTGGGAGGAAACTCAGTGAATATGGCTTTGTAGTAAATCTGTGCCAAAGCATGCCAAGGTTCCAACCACACATGTAGTTAAGAATATACCGTAGCCAAGCCAGGAGTGGGGGTGACGCCTGTAATCCCAGCACTCTGGGAGGCTGAGGCGGAAGGATCAAAAGTTCAAGCCCAATCTGGGCAATTTAGCAAGACCCCGTCTCAAAATAAAAAATAAAAGGGCTAAAGCCCTGGGTTTGATCCCCAGTATCTCTCACACACACACACACACACACACACACACACACACACACACACACACACACACACACAGTATGCTGCAGCCAATGTCCTATATTTCATGGGCAACATAGTCCCCTAGTTCATAGGATAATGTGTCTCAGTTTAATCTCACCTAGCTAACATGCTAGTTTCTAGCTTTTCTTCCCACTCTGCATAAAAATGTCACTAAATTCTCACAATAGCAGTTTTAACCTGTCACCCAGAAAAGTGTCCTGTTTCCTCAAGGGGGGCTTTTCTCCTGTCCCACTTCTAAACTCACTCTGGATAACAATACCACCTTTCTCTTCGTGGCCTGTTAAGGCCTTGATATTAAAGGGTCTTACAATGACTCCGAATCTATCAAAGCAGAGCCATCCTATCCAAGGCATGTTCACAAGGAAATGCAACAGGCTTCAGGCCCGAGGGTAGCTTCTCAGGAGAATATAATGAACGCTGCGAGCTGCCGTGTGTGTGTTCCGTCAAAAGGAACACAAAGATTCTGGGGTAACCCCGCAAGGGAAAACGGGCATCTTTCCAAATGAAGGCACCAGGGCAGCCCAAGGATGGGCTTCTCTCATCACAGACACCAGGGGTCAAGATGGGCCAACCCAGAGCCTGGCCCAGGAGATACTCCAGAAACGCCATGAGGCCACTCGGAAACATCTTCTCCCACTGCTGGACTTTACCATTAGGCTGTGGGATGTGACCTATGATTGGTCCTCTGTGTTCCCCTGAAAGGATAAACTTGGGCTCCACTCCGTCTTGTCACGACACACTGGGATGGACACTGTCCCTCCCTCCATCCGCAGCCTGGCACCGGCACAGTCCCAGTTTCCATGAGTGAGCAGAGTAGCCAAGGAAGCCTCTGTGGTCCAAGCTCAGCCTCTAGTGGACACATGAGTATATGACAGAACCAGTCAGAGAGGTGCCTGGGCCGCCATGATGCACAGGAGCCATGTGGTGGCTGATTCCGGTCCCTCCAGCTAGTAAGGCCACTTTGACTTCTCAACACAGGCTTATGTGGGGAACATCAAAGAGGCATCCTAAAAAATTCTACCCAGTGGCATCTGAGCCTTCAAAAGTTAGTAAAAACTTTTTCTACGTATTTCTGTTCTCTGAGGACATCATTTGTCATCTTCCGTCTTCTGTATAACTTTTAACATACTAACATAGCATTCGCTGTTTCTCAAAGCTACTTAGGTCTAAGGATCCATACAATACGGTTCTGTTTCCATCACATTTTAACAAAAACAAAATAAAAAACCTGCCAAGGTTACATGCCTTCTAAAGTCAGAATTTTAAAAAATATAATCACACTGTTTTATTTTGCCTGAAAGACTGGCAATACTTTACCGCCCAAGTGTTATAAGTTAATTCATATTACCTCATCTCTGTTCTCTTTTATCCCAAAATATCTTCTCCTGCACTGTAATTAAAATCTATAAAAACACCTCAAGCCCTTTCAGAAGTGAATAGGATTTTTCCTACTTTTCTCCTTAACTCTAGTTTTTCCACTCTCCCACGTTCTCTCTTCCCTTTCCTCTCTGTCCTCATGCCCAAGTCTCAGTTGTACTTAATTCCTGACTGCAGCTCTTCCACAAGACGGGGACTCCAGCTGACTGGGGCTTCTAGACCACACACAGCCAGAGAGATCATAGGAAACGGACAGATGTGGGAACTCAGGAGGAACCAGAGACACAGGCTGGTCCATCTCTCCAGCACAGACCCCTGCTTCGAAGACTCAGAGGTGGTGGTAAGCAGAAGGGCAACCCAAAGTGGGGACGACAGCTCCTTTGCTTCTTACCATTTCCTGCGCTGTTACAGCAATAGCTTTGGAGTATTTAACCACAGTCGTTTGGTAGTCGACAAATGTTCCCTTTGGTTCTGGCGGAGTGCCTTCATCCAGCTAGAGAGGAGAGGAAAAGAACCCAGATGTCATAAAAGCTAGATGAAGCATGGGTTGTTATTTATTAGAATTACAAACTTTAAAAATTGGAGAGGCTCTGAGAGATTCTTTGCCCTGACTCGACTGAATCCAACTTCTGTGGCAAGGACTGCAGTAGAGATGTACATAAGGTCCCCAAGGGCAAAGGCAAGGGGAGGCCTCCGATTTGCATGAGAGGAGTGGGAAGCATTCTAGGGACCGATGTTTCAGCTAAAGTCCTCCCAAGAGAGGATGAGGCTACCCACATAAAGGCAGGGAAGGTGTCCCAAGGGGAGGGAATAGCATTCAGCCACACGAAGGCAGCTCATGAGTGAGCCTGCTACTTCAGGGAATGTGCAAAGCAGTGGAGGATGAGGCAGGAGAGGTGGCCGACTCCAGCCCACTAAGGGCTTCACTAGCAACGGGAGAGCCCACAGATACCTATGTTCTGGAGCCTCTAGTTTGGATCTGAGCTAGGAATAGAAGGAATTGGAAGCTCTAAGAATAACTTGTTGCTCAGTTGACTCTAAGTGCAATAGAAATTAAAAGAAGGACAGGAAAACTTAGTGGAATAGCGTGAACAAGGACTGGCTGTGTCCTTTGAAAACCTGCTCAGATGACTTGTATTTGAGACCTGGCTCCAGAGCTTGGGAGTGGGCCTCAAGTCACTTACCTAACCTCTCAGAATCTCAGGTCTTTTGGAGGTAAATGGTATTTTTGAAACACTGCATGGCTGTAGTGAACATCTACTGAGACTGTACCTGGCCAAGAACTACGTAATGAAGAGATGGTGAGCATGATAAAAAAACGATTGTGACAATAACGGCAATGTCAATGATGACTACAGGGAAGAAAAGGACAACCCATGTTCACTACCATCATTGTTACTGTCACAGTTGGTTGCAGAATGGTGTTCCAGGTGAGGACACAAGGTGATGAACACAGGGACGGTGACTGCAGTGAGGCTGGTAACAGCTAAACAAAAAGGAGTGTTGAGAGGGGTGGGCGTGTGATTGGATTTATTGTATGGAAAACCTGGAGATCATGATGAAGAGGGCGGGATCTGGATTGGCGATGGGATCTTTGAGACGATCTCCCTGGCAGCTCTTTGCCAGATGGACTCCAGGAACACTGAAGACCAGAAAGTCAATTCGGATTATATTAGATGGTGTTCTCAGTAAGAGCTACCCATCATAAGCTGGCACGAGCTACACCATGAATAGAAGAAACATATCTGTGGTGCACAGCCCCGGATGTAATTTTCATCAACACCAATTATCAACACCAGGTCTGGGCAAGATTTTTCAGGACTCTTGTTCAAGTAGACAGATGATGACAAATGTCTTCATCACAGCCTGGGGCCTGTTAATTGGGTGAGGATGGACTTATGAACTCATTTGTTCAGTGTTCATTTGTTCATTTCCCAGTGCCAGCAATGTGCTGGGATCCTTCGTATGAGACGTGGCCAAGCTAAAAACAAGCCAGGATACTTCCACGAAAGGAAGGAAGCTTAGAACACTTAGCCAGTGGCCACCAGTGGCCAGCCGCCATGATGAACACTGAGCCGGTTGGAAGGCAATGAGAAAGGTAAGAATAAAACAGTGTTTTCAGGATTTCAAACTTATTTAAAGGATCCTCCCTTATTTTATTTATTTTTTTTTATGTGGGTACTGGGAGTTGACCTTAGGACCTCGCGCTTGCCAGCAAGTGCTTGTGCCACTGAGCGATATCACCGGCCCTTTTTTTTCCTTTATGTGGGTTCTGGGAGTCGAACTCAGGACCTTGTACTTGCCAGGGAGGCGCTTATGCCGCTGAGCTATCTCACCAGCCCTCCCTTATTTTAAGATAATAGCCTTCACAGATTTTTCATATTAATGTGACCTTTCATGAAACAGTAGTGGAACAGATAGCAAGGTTTCTGCTTGTTTTATTTCTGTAACTTTCTCTCCTGGGATGGGGCAGAAACAAAGAAAGAAAAGATCCAGTGTCAGGAAATCTCATAGAATCCCACTAGCTTCGTTGAATGGGGAAATCAAAGTTCAGAGAGCTCGAGTGACTTATCCAAGGTCACTGAAAAAGCAGATTATTTCATATTAATCTACTAGTTCCCAACTTCCTAGTGCTGAGACAGAGCAGGGAATCCCCTGGAGGACCTCCATAGAAGAAGGTCCAAAGGTGTCAAGATTGCATCCAGATGAGAATCAACTTGGGTACACTCATATTTTTCTGCTTGTCAGTCCCTGCCTTTGATAATTTTAGACAATGAATTAATGAGTGTATCAGTGTTTTAACCACATTCACATAACTCAGATGGAAAATGCCAGCTGCTTTATGCCTCAGTGCTTGGGGCCTAATGACCTAAAGCATCCCTTTAACACAAAGCCCCAGTGACAGCCGCACAAAGGGAAGAAGGGGAAGAAGTGTTGTACAGTCCCCGGGACATCAGGTGAGGAGCGTTAATAAGTACAGTGGGAGCCATGAAACCCCATTTGTGTGTTTTACAGAACTTTGTCTGTGGCCTCCGTGGTCTGTGTTGCCAGCATTCCTAGTTATTGCTATCCGGTAACATCAGACTGATTTCCCAGCCCTTCTGGAGAGTCACGTGTTTCCTGAGCTGAGACGGCAGTCGTCACCCCACTGACACTGGGTGGCACGAGAGTTGCAGTACGTAAGGCTCCAAGGCTATCAAAGAAAGACTGTAGGACCTGACTTTCATTTTCCAGGGATTTATAGAACATTTTCCTATCATTATACTCATTCTAAAAAATACGTTTTCCCCAGAAGAAAATGTTATCATTTGATTTTCTAATTTGTACTAAGAAACCTTGAACTCCATTACTTAACGTCCTTGGTAGACATGTGGCTTATCTTCAAAGCTCTGGTGTCGCGATGCCCTGGAAACCAAACAAACCCACCAAGACTTATCCAGTTGGCTTGTGAAAGGGGGATTTTACTATTTCACTCATTTTCTGCCAAACTGTCCATATTTGAAGCATGAAAAGCCCACAGCAGAAATTAATGGGCACTTTGACAAAGCCGAGCTGAGGTCCCTAAAGGGAGACATGGTAGTCTAGCCCAGGCTGGCTTCTTTGCCACTGAGACAATGACTGCATAATGTTTAGGGATAATTATTCTAATTATAGTTTCAAGGTATCAGTTCTTTATGGAGATATGAACACCCAGTCTTCTCTAAATTAGCAATTAAAAACCACTTATTATCCTGAAAAAAATATATTAATGTATTCACAATCTGAAAATGGACATTTCAAAACACAGATGATGTCCACAGGTCTCGACTGTGCTATCGCAGGATGGCAATTAGATGTTGATGAGGAATTATTCATTCTAATAAATATCAAACTGACACAACTTGTGAAGGATTTCTTGGGGGAAAGAGCAGGAGGCACAGAGATAAAACTGCCTCCAGTTGTATTTCCCATATTCAAGTGATGGGTCATCAAATGAGAAAATGATACCCATGTTATCTTGCTCATCTACTGCATAGAAGAGTCCACAAGAGCTTTTGCACATACGGTACTTTTGCAGTGGCTCCTGCACTTGACTATACACCAGCACCATGAGGAGATTTTTAAATGTACCAGCAGAGATTCCCAGACTCGACCCCATAGAGCCCAACTGAGCAGGTCAGGGAACCGAGCAGCATCCTAAAAAGCTCCCTGTGATCCCCAAGTGGCCATTCCAGAGAACAGCATTTGAGAATCACTCCATTATTGCACTCTGGGGTTTGCTCCCCCAAGATAAAAAGACAGAAGCAGTAAATACTATTTTCATTTTACAAGTAAGGAAACCAGTGATATTTTTACCATCTCTTTTTAACGCACAGGTAAAACTGGGAGGAAGGGGCAAGGAGCTTACAGGGGTCGTGAATTAACAATAAAGAATGAATGGTGTGTTAGACATAAGATCAGACATTGGTACATTAATAAAACCTTCATGAAAGGAAGACTTGGTGCCATCAGCCTAAGTGCCAGTGCGCTCCTCGGGAACAGCACTTAGGGACAGAGGAGAGAGCATCAAGGAGCCCACACCCACCTTGCTCATGGCCTCTGCGATGGCGTCCACCATGCCCCCAACCAGCCCGACTTCACTCGCTGCCTCGTTCAGCGTCACCATGATGTCGTCCACGGCCTCTTTCATCAGCTGTGCGGCCTCTGTGATGGCGTCGTGGGTGTGTTGCGCCTAGGAGGAAGTGGGAAGCGCCTCCTTAGCAGGTGTAAAAGATACTCAGTCCTTTGAGAATCCTTCCTTTCCTTTAAGAATAACCTTAAAAAAAAATGGAAGACAAAAGCATACCCCTACAAAGGAAACAGCAATGTAGTCTATGTTCTCCCTTTCCCCGATTTTTGTACGTTTCTTTGCAAAATAAAGAAAAAACAGGGGCTGGTGAGATAGCTCAGTGGCATAAGCGCCTGCCTGGCAAGCGCGAGGTCCTGAGTTCGACTCCCAGTACCCACATAAAGGAAAAAAAGGCCGGTGATATCGCTCAGCGGCACAAGCACTTGCTGGCAAGTGCGAGGTCCTGAGGTTGACTCCCGGTACTCACATAAAAACAAAACAAAACAAAACAAAACAAAAAAAACAGAAAGCCAAAAATGAAAAATGATTGCCTTCTCTAAGCAAGGGAACAATTACAACATGGCAACAAACTGTATTATGGTATGACTAGTTTTATATGTTGTAATGTTCAGGACAACATAAAAGAGAATTCCACAGGTTCCTAAATACACAAGCAGACAGATTTAATGGAAAAAACTAACATTGAGGAAAAATACATTCAGAACAAATGTACTTCTCTTAATACTGCCTAACACACTATAAGTTCCTTTCTACAAATACGCTGAATTATGGAAATGTAGGTACACACAAGAGAAATACATCTATAGAAAGCCTAAAAGACTTAGAAACCATTTTACAAGTTATACTACCATGAGGTTGGAGAAATTAATGAGGAACCTTCTCCAAGGGCAAATCTCTGCAAGGTCTGGTAGTCACGTGTCCCTCTGACCATACCTGGATAGTTGCCAATGCCAAGCACAGGGCAGGAGCAGGTGAAGGAATGCGGGAATGGAGGCTAGAGCAATGGCAGTGCCGGAAGACACCTCATCTGGTAGCAAGAGTGGGGAAAGAGCCAACGTCTTGGGGCAGGAAAACCTGGCTTCACTGCTAACTAACTAAATGGCCTGGGCTTGGCTTCCTGTTCAGTGAAACGAGAAGAATCACAATAACACCATGCACTGAAATTCTGATGGGCTGATACGGGCACAGGTGCTTTATTTATAATAATAACACAGTCCAGGAGGAGGCTGTGCCCTGGCCTTGTGACATGTGACCTAGCACCAGGCAGTCCGTGCAACAACTGCACTGCACCCGGGCTCTGGATCTACCCATGCAGTGGCCACACTTCCCAGCCCACTCCAGGGAGATGACTGCAGAAAGGAGCTTGATGGGGCAATGCTTGGTAGTACACATAATTCATTAACCCAGGCTCTGAGGTCACTACTTCTTATTTGTAAACACCTACAATATCAAGTGTATTATCTTAATCGGTCTCTACAACTATTACAGGGAGGGATTCATAACTGACCTCATTGTTTAGGTGAGGAAACAAAGCAATCACCTGTAACAAGAGGCAGAGCTGGGATTTGAATCTAATTTTGCCTGACCCTAGAGTTTGTGCTACTATTCACCAAGTCGGAACTACCAAGAAATATTCAACAACATTTTAACTCGATTTCCTCTGTAAGTGGGAATCTGTAATGCCTACCCCACAACAAATAAAATATAGTCAGTAGCTACCCGCAAAATGATACCTGAGTTAAGTCCGTGGCCCCAGCCTCTCAGGAAAGGGTCCAAGAAATCAACTCAGAGTAACCAGATGTCCTCTGTGACAAGCCCACTGAGGTTTGCACACAGAGGACAGGATGAAGGTAGGGGAGGGGACAGAAGCAATCCCTGTGTCATCTTACTTCACACTGTCCAGTACTTCTGGCCGCTGAAAACCATTCACACAGATGGGAAACTGCTCTAGTCCATATTTCCAAGCAGAGTAGGTCATTATGAAGCTTACGGTCCTGACTCTACGTCTCCAGCCAGGAGGCTCCTTGATGGGGCAATGCTTGGTAGTACTGCAAGGCAGTCCAAGCAGATACACTGGCAACCTGCAAATCCAGAGAGCTCCTCCTTCTCTATAGCATTCTACTGGCACCGAAACCCTCAGGGGAGGGCGGAGACATGTGACAGTAAACAGCGCAGAGAAAAGGCAAGCAGACTGAGGTGGAAGGGTGCTTTGGGCTCTTCCATTTGGAAGAGGGTGCGAAGGGGCTGGCCTGACCTCAGGGCACTGTTGCTCATCCTTCACAGGAAAGCTGCCTTCCTTGTCCTTGTTCTACTTCACCACTTTTATAACTAGGCTTATCATTCCAAAACTAGGAGCACCTTGCTGGCAGCGGCTGGCTCCTAATATTTTCAGCATCCTCAGAATTCAGCTCATTCAGCTACGTGAATGAAAAAGTGAACACGGAAAATACATGTCTAAGATAAGATTCACATTGCCACCAGTTTGATGCTTCTAAAACATGGATTGGTCCTGTCATTCCCCTGCCTGGAAATCATCACTGGCTCCCCACTGCTTAGAATAGTGGCCAAACTCCTCGGTGTGGAAGTCGGTCCCTGACACAGAACAGCTTGGTCTACCCTCCCGTCTGCCCGTCTTCAGGATCAGAATGTTCCAGACTGCTTGTCAAGTTTGGGAGATATCACATCTCTTTAGAACCCCATGTGTGTCTTTACCTAAGCTGTTCCCTCTTGCCATGTTCCCAAGTTCAAAGTAAAATGTGGACCAAGGTCACCCAAAACATACTGTCATCATTTTTGTCCACCAAAAGCATCTGAGTGACACAACAGACTAAATACATGTTCCTATTACAAACTGGCAAGGGAAACATCACACTAAATTACAGTCTCTGAAGTACAAAGAACAGACATAACATTTACTGGAAAACAACTGAGCCTTTCTTTGTGCAAGATGGGTTTCAACCCTGAACAGGTACCCAGCGAGTGTTAGTTTTCTTCCTGTCATAATCATACTGTACATTTGTCGACCCCAAGGATGTGTGTATGCACACCCTGCCAAGGGAAAAGTAATTTACAAATAAACCTTAATTATGCATATTCCTTGCCTCCCTCCCCCAATTCCCTGGAAAGGCCGACAGAAGATAATTTCCCACTGTGGCGGGAGAGAACTGGAAGTATTTTTCCTGGAGGGACATAACATGGGGGAACTTGGTGGTCCTGAGCTATACCTTGGCGGTGGCATAGCTAATGGGGGTGCAGGGGGAGGTAGATGAGTGAGTGGTCTGCCTCAGGTGGCAGAATTTCTGGGCAGCATCATGGCCAAAAGGAAAATATGATGATAACTTATGCTTCTTTTGTACTATATTTAAGGTTAAGCTGAGGTTTCTTATGGGAGTCTGAATGCAGCAGTGTCTCTAGCCATGACTGCTTACACACAAATTGTATTGAGTGGTTTCCATATGCATCTCGACCGCTGCATTGATGGACAGCCCTGAGTGGCACAAACTCTAGCTATACCTTAGGGTTTCCTCCACCTTCTTTGGCTGCATACAGCATCTGCAGGGCAGACTCTGCAAGAGTCTTGGTCTGGTCCAGCACTGTCATCTGTTGCTGATGGTCCAGAATCTTGGAGGCAACACCTACTGCAGCTAAGATCAAGGGCTCGAAGTAGCTCGCCAGCTGTGTCACCTTTAAGAAAGAAAAGCCACAAATGCATCATGGAAATTCAGGTGACTCCCAGGGCAAGGCAGGTCTGTTACGATTTACTTCTGAAAGTACTTGCTGACTAACTGGCTCTTGCTTGGTTTTTATTTCCTGTAGGGATGGAGAGGGATTCTTCATCTCTTTGCCAAATATGGCAGAAATGCTCAGAAGCCCATTCTGAGACCCAGAGTTACACATCAGAATTGAACTTGATTTTACAAATCCTCAATTTTACAAGTAAGAACCTTTTTAAGAATCAAAGGCATTTTACAACTCAGAAGGGAGGGACAGACAGGGCAGCAGGAAAGGTGAGAGAAGAAGCTTGTGGTGATGAAAATCTTCAAAAGCTTTTCAGGAAGCTCATCTGACTGGTGTCTGGCTCCAAGCATTTGGAATAAGCTTTGGCTTTGGAATAAGAGCAAAGTGATTTCACACCAGCCTAGATGTTTTGCTTATGATTAGCCCAGCCGAGAGGACAAAAGAGCTCACTAAGGGGCCAGGGTATAGCTCAGTGGTAGAGGGCTCGCCTAGCATGTTCAAGGCCCTGGGTTCGATCCAAGGTACTCCCACCTCACCTTCCTGTACACAAAGTTTTTTAAGACAGGCCTATTTCCAAGAAGGCAAAACTACACATAATACATAAATGCTCATCTGCATTGGCTAGTTTGATGCTGCAGGGCCGTGTGTCACAAATACTTATCAGGCACATCTCCTATGCCCGGCTCTCTGTTAAACCTTTAGCACGCATTTCCTCCATAGCCATTTAAAAGATAGATAAATAGGAAGAAACAGAGGCTGAGGCGGGTAAGCTGCAGGCTTACTTTAGCAGTAGAGAGCGGGAGACGAGACAGGAACCCAACTCCATATCCCCGCTCTCAACTACCACGCTCTACTGTTATCTGTTATTTTCTGTTTTTGTCCTAGTTCTGGTGTTGTCAGGTAGAGCTTTAAAAGTTTATCACTTGATATTTTTTTGTTTTGTTTTGTCTTTTGCTCTTCAAAGTATTTAAAATAAAGTCTGGGGAAAATACGGTGACAATGCTCTACCTAGCATCCAGAACGTCTCATTGTAACATTTTGTCACCTTATAACATGATACCATCATCTATTCCCACTCTGATCCAACACAAATATGCAAATCCCTCTTCTGCTCAGCCCCCCATTCTGGGCAATAATGACTAAATGCCGAGTTATTCCCATCGAGGGTATTTACAGGCAAACCTTTAGCAGGAACTCACTTGATACTTCTTCGCCTCACAGGGAAGGAGAGCAAGCCTCACGGGAATGTGGGCAGAAAGGCCACTGCACAGAGCAAGGCCAGGGACAAGCACAGGCAGGGGGTTATAAGGGCCGGAGCAAGGTGTGCGTCAGTGATATCCAAAAAATAAAAGTTCATTACAGCTAATGGTGACAGGAGACTGTGGGCAGCAATAAATACACATTTGCTTTGCAATCCCATTGGGCTTATCTTACAGATCGCTTTCAAAGCACCTGAGCGGGGCAGCTGTTGACCCTGGAGCACCTTCACGTGCACTCCGAAGGAGCTCGTTTGGTGACTTGAAGGATGCCAGGCATCCGGGTTGGTGAGCAAAGCACAGGCTGAACCTGGGGCCCCACCCCTGCTCCATCAAACCTCTCTGTGGAGGGCCCACCCTGCAGAGCCTCAGACAGCAGCTCTGCACACGCACCCTGGACCTTCTCCTCTTCCCCAGGAAGGCTAGTGATGTTGTCACCACAGGGACTGAGACACCGATGAGCCATCAGGGGTCAGGACTCAGCATGGATCCTCTCTGCTTTCAAGACAGAGCAAAATGCCTAATGCATTAGAATCCTACAGATTTTATAGACTGATTTTAGTATTTTCAAAGTATACTTCATTGATGCAGCCATAAAATGTCAAGGGATGCTATATGCTGAGAAAAATAAGACGCAATAACTAAGCCAGTAACTGCCTTCCTCCTGGAGGTAGTATGGCTGGGTCACAAAGAGTAAGCTCTGGCCTCAGGGTCCCTGGCTCTCAATCTTCCCTTCGGTTTCCTTATTGAGAAATTGGATACAACTTTCTCCAATGACTGAACTTCAGTTTCCTCATCTGTCAGATGGGGATTAAGAATAGCACCACGCTCTCAGGACTGTTAAGAGGGTTAAACTAATGGGCACAGGGCCGGTGAGATAGCTCAGCGGCATAAGCACCTGCCTGGCAAGCGCGAGGTCCTGAGTTTGACTCCTGGTACCCACATAAAAAAAAAAAACCCAAAAAAAAAAACCCCACAAAAAAACAACTAACGGGCACAATAATCCTCAGCATAGTAACTGCTGCAGAGTTAGCACTCGATAAATGCTGGATGTAGTTATTCCTCAGATCACAGCACAGGGTTTGGAAAGAATGTACTTTGCCCTGTACGTAGGGAGCATAGCAAGGGCACTCGCCTCTTCTGCTCTGGAGACGAGACAGAACGGGAAACAGCATGTAAACTAAGCCGAACAGGATTTTTCATACTTGGTACTTGATGTTCCTCCATACTGGGGTGAATGGTGGCCCCTCAAAAGATACGCCCACAGCCAAACCCCTGGAACTTCTGAATGTGATCTCATCCGGAAAAAGAGTCTTTGTAGATTTTTTTGTTTGTTACAGCGCTGGGGATCAAACCCAGGGCTAGGCAAGCGCTCCACCACTGTGCTGTGTCTCCAGTGCGGATGTGTGTCAGCTAAGGAGCTTGAGATGAGACCAGCCTGTCACCTGGACAGCCACCAAGTCCAAGAACAAGTGGCCACATAAGAGACAGAAGAGACACAGAGCAGCACAGGAAACACTTATTGAGGCAGCAGAACTTGGTGTGACAGTCAAGGGACAACAAGAGCCACAGAGGAAAGGGCACAGAGCAGAATCTCCTCAGAATGCACTCTGCAGCCTCCAGCGTGGGTGCGGCAACGCCCACATCTGGATTCTGGATTTCTGGACTCCAGAACCGTAAGAGAACGAGTTTCTCCTGCTTTAAGCCACTCAGTTGGCGGTGATGCTACAGTAGCCATGGGAAACAGACACAGGTAAGGTCTGGGAATGAACGTTTCCTCTCCCTGCCAGGCGATAGGAAGCTGCAGGTCAGGCACTCCACCTGAACACAGGAAAGCAGCAGTGGGAAAAGGGGTTAACTCTTAGACCATGGCTCCTCTAGATGGAAGGCCACCGGCTACTTTTGTCCCTGCCATCCTTTTAGAAGAGATATACATTGAGCTATATCCTTGGACCTTTTTATTTTTAGTTAGGGTCTTACTAAGTCACCCAGGCTTGCCTTGACTTGTAGTCCTCCTGTCTCAGCCTCCCTAGTAGCTGGAATTAAAGACATGTAACATCATGCCTAGTCTATATTATTTCTATCTCGATGCTACTCATGAACACAGGAATCAGTCTTCTGTACTAGCACATATATTATACATCTATACCTACATAACGTATAGATGCCTACATAAAATTATATATATGCATATTATGTATCATTCACACATGTACCTGTGGAGACACAGATACTGCCCTCCAAGGACATCTGGAAATATTTTCTTACAAAATTTATAATGCAGTCAAAAGTAACTGCTGAAACAATGTCCAGCTTCTCTACTAAACTGTATTCCTGCATCCAGGTCAGTCTTACCTGCGCGAGATCCTCAACACAGCTAGACAAGCCCTTTCCTGATTATAAAGAAAGTCAGATGAAAAATCAAACGGGCCACACTTGAAAAGGCAGAGAGGCACTGGCCATTTTAAATCTCATAAAAACCCCTTCTTATGGGCCGGTGAGATGGCTCAGCGGCATAAGCGCCTGCCTTGCAAGTGCGAGGGCCCGAGTTCGACTCCCGGATCCCACATACGAAAAAGGGGCCGGTGATATCGCTCAGTGACACGGGTGCCTGTTGGCGCGCGAGGTCCTGAGGTCAACCCCCGGTACCCACAAAAAAAAAACACACACACAAAAAAAAAAAAAAACAAAAAACCCTTCTTAGAACCAGTGGGAGGCTTACTTGCCCCTTAAGCTCTTGTGTGATTTGAAAAAGCAGGAATATTGATGTTTTAAAATCAATATCCACAGAGATTTTGGCTACTGCATTTCTTGATGTGCCCGTCAATACTGATGGCTGCACTGACAAATGCTAGGAAACCCTACAGGCTGTTAAAAATCCAATTTCTAGCTTCTTCCTGTTGAGGTACACGTTGTGTAACCAGCCAACTCTCCTTAAAGAGTTTGCAAAGTGAACCCCAACCAGGCAAAAAGTATTTGCTACATACAACGGTGTTTGGAATATGAACTCAACTGAGTGCTTCCTCTGCAGTGGCTGTACAGGGAGGCTTTGGCCATCCAGAAGAAAGTCTGTAAGTTTGTTTGGTCTCATCACACGTAAGAAAAGAAACCAGGGAAGCTCTGTACCCTGAAATATACCACAATGCGCCCGGCTGGCCAGGGATGGAAGATGGCAGACTTGAGGCTGGGAATGGCAACTTTACTCTCTGGCTTCTTTCAGGGAAGGTTGAGAGCAGCCAGTGACGACAAGTGCCTTGTTGGCTGAATCTGACCACAACCAAAAAAAAAAAAAATCAATACAGAGTTCTTCTCAATGCTAGGTGAGAAAAGTTCCTGAAGCGAACATTTTTCAAAAAGAGACCAGGGGAGGCTGAGAGCTATTTTTTTTGGCAGTGTAAAACAGCCTTGTAGTTAGCACAATAACCAGCATTGCAGGTGTTTGGGAACAGTGACAAAAATGGATTACCCCCTCTCGCACTAAGGTTTATAGCTAGATGTCCCACCAAAGCCTCATGTGCTCAGAAGTGCGGCTTTCTGGAGGTGGCTGGACCATGGGGAGTCATACACATCAGCGGATTAGCCCTAACCCACTAACGAGCTTGCAGCTAAATGTGATGTTGGGAGGTGAAGCCTGGTTGGAGGAGGTGGGTCACTGGGGGTGTGGCCTGGAAGGGTCTCTTATCTCCTTCCATTCTCCCTTCTTCTCTGCGCTACTTCCTACAGCCACGCCGAGAGCTGCTTCTCCTCTGCCATGCTTCCTGCCTTGGAGTCAGCTGAGCCTGCAGACAGAAACCCCTATGAACTGTGAGCCAAAATAAACCTCTCCTTGAAGTTGTGGGTGTCAGACATTGTGTTTTAGTGAAGAGAAAGTAACTATCCCCTCCCCACCCCCAGCAGGGCAGGGTCCCCTCCTTACACATTACCTTATGTCCCAGCTGGGCTGCTTCTCCCCGAGCTGCTGTGGTGATAGGATCGATAAGATGCCCGATTTCCTGGACCACTGAAGTCAGCTGTTCCTGCAGGGCCTGATACGGAGAGAAGGGTCAAGATCACTTGTCAACAGTTCCCTACATTGTGGCACCAATATGAAGAGACAAGAGAAGCCACCCAGAATGGACACCCAAGTGCCTGGGTGTGCCAACAAGCTGCCGCTTCCTGCCCTGCCCAGTGGTGCTTCAGCTCCTCTGGGCCAGCTGCTGTGAGAGAGGAGAGGCCAGAGGCAGGCCCCAGAAAGGCGTGTGCCAGGGGCTTCCCGCTCCTGCCAGCCCTGACAACAGATGCTAATGCTACCTTTACTTTAGTTATTCAGCACAATTCCTGGAAATGTGGAATAGCTGTGGCTTTCCCAGAAGGAAAGACAACTCTGTCCAAACGGAGACAGCTAATCGGGGTCTGAGGGAACATGGGAGAGGAAGGTGATATAAAAATGCCATCAGCTCTTTGAAAGCAGGACACTGCTACCCAGTGCACTGGGAGGATGCAAGGCGGGATGCATTGAGCAGGATCCACACTCTAAGCTCACTGAGCTGGGTGGCATGCACACAAATATTGGCAGGAGGGCCAGTGAGATAGCTCAGCGGCATAAGCACCTGCCTGGCAAGCACGAGGTCCTGAGTTCGACTCCTGGTACCCACATACGAAAAAAGGGCCGGTGATATTGCTCAGCGGCATGGGTGGCTGCTGGCGAGCAAGGTTCTGAGTTCGACCCCTGGCGCGCGCGTGTGCGCACGCGCACACACACACACACACACAAAAAAAAAACAAATATTGGCAGGAGCACCCTGGAAGCGTTTCTTCTTGGGAGTGAGATGGATTAACCACTCTGCCACAAAGAAGTGAATTCAGGATATAAAGGACCAGGAGGCAAGAAAGCTACAATAGGCTGGGAGTGTGAGGCAGTGGGACTCAAGACTGGCGATTATTAACCAGTAGCAGAAGAGATCCGACCCCTTTATAGTAAGTACGTTAATAGGAGATTCAGGACTAACAGATGAGAACTGCGCACACTGACACGGAACTAAGTGGTTCCTGATGAAGTGAAAGTGTCCTGCCTTTGCTAATTTCCCTTAGAACAACGCTGCCCATGAGCTGGAGGGCTTTGGGAAGAGTTCACTCCATGAGGGGTCAGCCTAATGAGCCAACTTGAAAACCAAAGAGAGTTAGAGAGAAGCTTAGAGAAAGTTCAAAGGTCTTCTTTAGCTAATTACTTATTATCTTCAAGCTAGTGATGTGATTATAGACAAGAATGTTGGAATTTTTCAGCAGTGATGTTTTATTGTAGGTGATCTGTTAAAATTAAATATGGTAGAACTGGGGTGCACATGTATTTCGAAAGGGGGGTTTTCTTCCCAGCAAGGAAGCTGACACAGAGACCTGGGTTCGGGAGGGAGAGTGAAGGGGTGGAGCCGAGGGGAAGGCTGAGAGCTATTTTTTGCAGTTTAAGACAGCATTGTACTTAGCACAATACCCAGCACCGAAGACTTTTGGGAACAGGGACAAAATTGATTACCCCCTCTCTCTTTATGATTTATATCTAGGTGCTCCCCCGCCAAGCCTCATGTGCTCAGAAGTGGGGCTTTCTGGAGGTGGCTGGACCATGGGGTGTCGTACACACCGGCGGATTAGCCCTAACCCACTAACGAGTTTGCAGCTAAAGGTGCTGGGAGGTGAAGCCTGGTTGGAGGAGGTGGGTCACCTTCACTTCTTCATGTGGGGCTGAATACAGGCTATGTTCGGCCAGGGGTACCCATCGAGCTACATATTTAATGTGCCTTTTTGTATACATCCTATACTTTAACAGGTTAAAAATAGTAATTCTGGCCTTCTACACAGGATGCGAATGCTTAGTTCTTTTTTATTTTCCTGGAAATGAGTGTATGTGAAGCTGGTGTGAAATAGACAGCTGCATTAATAAAAACAAGCAATGCAAAACTCCGGGGCTACGGCTCAGAGAAAGGGGCCGAAGTTCACTGCGATAAGGCGAACATCAGCAAACAGACCACTCATATTTAAGTGCCTCTGACTGCTAGGCTCTGTTATTTAAATAGAGGAATGGGCCGGTGAGATGGCTCAGCAGCGTAAGCGCCTGCCTTGCAAGCGCTAGGGCCCGAGTTTGACTCCTGGAACCCACAAAAAAAAAAAAAAAAATAAAAATAAATAAATAAATAAATAAATAAATAAATAGAGGAAGTGGCAGGAATCAGGAGTCTTTGCCCAGCTGATAGAAACCACTCAAAAGAAAATCCTCTTCTAAACTGAAAAACCATCAAGAAAGGAGAAAGTGGTTCTAAGTAACAGAATGTAAAAGGTCCTTACATATTAGATAATGATATGCATTAGAGTTTAACACCAAATGCATTTGAATTCTATGGAAATTTGCCCATTAATCCGAAAGTGGATTTTTTTGTGTGGGGGGGGTACCGGGGGTCGACCTCAGGACCTTGCGCGCCAGCAGGAGCCCGTGCTGCTGAGTGATATCACCGGGCTCCTTTTTCATATGTGGGTTCCAGGAGTCGAACTCAGGACCTCACGCTTGCCAGGCAGGCGTTTATGCCGCTGAGCCATCTCACCAGGCCCCGAAAGTGGATTGATGAACTGTGACAAAAGCACTCAACAGAGGCCTAACTAGCTCTACAGTGGTGTTTAGAGAAATATGGTAACCTTACATTACCAACACACAATTACCTGATACTAATAATATCTCCCCACATCCCAGCCATACTTGAACTTCACCCCTGATGGTAGGTGTATTCTCTCCTCCAGCTGTCATCCACATCAGCCCTACCCCTTCTAGAAGCTTCCCAGGTTGGAAGGTTGTCCAGTGGTAAGACTCCAGCATCAGAACTGCTTTGCCCCCATCTCCCAAATTTGACGCTGAGGTTCTTCAGCATCTTCAGAGCTTTGTAGCTGGCCCCAGAGACCCGCCTTACCTCCACAGAGATGTCGTCCCTTGTGGCCAAGCTTTGGCTGACTGCTGCCAGTGAGGCCTGCTCAATGTCCCGAATGCACCGATTGATGCCATCAATAGAGTAGTCACATTCTCTCTGCCCAGGGGCCTTGTCCCTGGAAGGGACAGGGCAGATCAAACACTGAGTCCATGGCGCTCATGTCCTGCCACTTGTTCTAGCACTGGTGGGTTAGAAGGCCCTGTCCCTGTCCTGTCTGGTCACGTAAATTAAGGAGTGAATCTGGCTCTTGCTGGTTAATGCCTCACTGCATAACCTGGGCATTTTTTATTTTAACCTGCTCTACTCATTTCTAGTGAAAAAGATATAGTGCTCCCCTCCATCTCAGGCTGATGCCAAGCAACTGCAAAGGAAAGAAGCTGGATTTGGAGTCTCCTTTCACTGACTTGAACATAGGACTTTTAAATTAAAAAAAAATTCCAGGACTATTTACAGTACAAACGTACTGTACTTTCTGTTGTTTACTAGCCACAAACTGATGGGCTACAGAAAGAGTTAAAATATCTAATGGGTTTTATTTTTTTTGCAAGGCATTAAGAAAAAGTCAACTGTGGTTTTGAGCCTCAAAAACAACCAGGAAACAAAACATAACTAAGGAAATAAATGCATTCCATGCTGTGGCATACTAACTTTGGTCAACTTCAGAAATGTTGCATCTACTCAGGGGATGTTTTTCCAGGCTCCTACTTACACCAAGGAGATCAGAGATGGCCAGAGCTATTGTGGGCTATAATCTTTTTGTTTTATTATCAAACCAAAGAAAACCTCACATTTTGCTAAATAAATAATAATGCTTACTCTATGTCTAAGCTCCTAGGTATAGACAATGTGGTACAAAAGTTAGAATAAACTGGATTAACTAGGGACAGAGGAGACGCCACCTAAATTCTCCTGCCTGCATTTTTCATCAGTACAATGGAAATATGGATAGGGAATATAGGTAACACACTCAGAATAACATCTGGTGTTTAGTAAAAGTATAAGTTGCTATGATTTGGGCCAGTGCTATCACTGGTCCTGAAGAGATAAAGAAAAAGATGATGCTAATGACCAACATTAGTATTAAGTGGGAAGCTTGGTGGGTGTACCACCCCCTCCGGCTCTGTTCAGATGCTGCCCCAGAGCCCTCTCTGGATGGGAAACTGACCTGATAGATGTGATGAGACTCTTAATGGAGTCGGACACAGTATGGGAATGTCCAGCCAGCACAGACCAGGTGGGCGGGTCTTTGGGGTTGATGGCCAAAGAACATGCGGTGCGGATGAGGTATGATGAGCTCTCCAGCATGGTCTTTGCAGAGACCAGGATTGGTTCCTGAGCCTGGGAGCCCTGAGACCGAACAGCAGAGGGGTCAAGGTCAGGCTACACAGCCATGAGTGGCTAAGGTGGGCCCTTGAAAGTCTTATTCTTTGTCAAGTCACCCCCTCCACCTTATGGAGTGAAGCCATTATACAGAGGGGCTAGAGGTGGTGGGCACTTGGGTCCAAGTTTGTTCCTTAAACAGAAGTTCCAATATGTCATTTTCCATGAAACAATCAGCCCCAAACTTGAGCAGAGATTGTTCTCAACATATGAAGCTATTTCCTCTCAAGAAATGTCTAGTCATTGATTTCATAACTCTGTGTGAGTGACATCATCAACAATAACTGTACCCTACATACTGACAGAGGCCTTTTGGAATTTTAACTGGTCATGTGCATTCAATGCTGCGCAAAATTAGCCAAAGACCCTTGTGTTAACTTTGTCGCAAAGAGCTCCCTACCTCAGAGCTGATCTGGGCGGGAATGCTGACAAACTCCGGGTTTGATGCAAATGCTGTCAGGTTCTCCACAGCTTCGATCAAGGGTGCAGTGGCAATGCGACATTTATTGCGGTTGTCTTCAGAGAAATCCCCATCCAGGGCCTGATGGGAAAAAAACAGGAGATTTTATCCGACTGAGAAGCACAAATCATCCCCAAGCTAGAGCAAGTTCTCCTGGGGAAGAAAGATGGTTCAATGAGAATACTAGTGGAAATGTTTGGTAGATTCATAAACAACAAATAAGAACTGGCTGGACAGAGAGGCCCAGTTAGCAAAAGCCTGGTTGTGCAGTGCACAGGACAGCTGGCTTCCTGGTCAATCAACTCCCATTCCCATGAGGCAGAAATGGACCTGCACGTGCCCCCCTTGGGCTGGGCTGTCAGACCCCACTTTTGAGACGAGAGTCCTTGGGCTCTTCTCTATTTCCACTCTAAGTCCCAAATGATAAAGTTGGCACTTGTACTGCCTCTTAGTGTTGACTGGATGTCCCTGCATGATGTCACCACCACCACCCTGGCAATGAACATGGCGGGATCCAACGTGAAGGAGCAAACTAGACTGTCCTCCAATCGTGTGGGCAGATCCCACTAACACATATGTAGTTAACCAGGCCACAGAATAAAGGGTATCCACTGAGCGATTCTGTTTGGGCAAGGAACAAACACAGGTGGAACTAATTGGGGTATTAGAGGTCAGGTTACCCCATGGAGCGGGTGGGATTGAAGGGGACACGGTGGGAGTGCTTCTTGATGTTGATAATGTCTTGCTTCTCCATCCAACCATCATTACTTAGCAGTTTCAGCTTGGGAAAACTCAGTGAGTTCTACACGTGAGGTGTGTTTTTTCCTCTATGTATCTTTTGCTTCACCTCTTTCTCTTTCTTTCTTTCTCTTTTTCTTCCTTCCTTCCTCCCTTTCTTTCTTCCTCCCTTCCTTTGAATTGGTAGCAGGTAACACAGCAGCATAGGGCTGATTCACAATGGGGTGGAAGAGCATGCAGGAATGTGGTTTGTGACCCATGCTGAACTGCCTCACAAAGGGTAAACACTTAGATTCAAGGTCCTCAACACAGGAGTCCCCATCAAGGAAAAGATAGAAGCAACAGCCGGTGACCCGGGCTAGTGTCCCTGCCTCCTACCAAAGGGCTGCTTTTGGGAAAGCAGGTATGTTTGCAGAAGGCAAATTTCCTTGTTAAGTGACTAATTAAACTTTTGATTTCCTCCTTGTGAGCAATATATAAAAACCAGCTTAGACAATTAGTGAAGAAAAAAACAGAGGCACTGGCGTTGTGCAACAAACTGGGTCTGTGGTGGAGGACTGCTTCTCAGTAAGACAAGAGGCGGCAGGCAGGGTTGGTCTGAAGGCCATTTCTGAATAACAACTACATTCCAATCAAGCCTTGGCAGCTTGGGACAGTAATTACCCATCCCTGTAATGCTAGTGTTTTCAGAGGAATTCCCAGGAGCCTGGCTAATTTACGGTCTTGGCTGGTGCCCTTCCCCCACCAGACAGGCACTAACCTTCCCCTAACCTGGGACTTGGGCATTCTCCTAGGCCCAGTGGATACCCTACATGCCTACTCCTTCTTGCTCCTCTCCAACTGCCACCACTGCATCTAGTAAATGCTGCTTTACGTGCTGGCCCAGGCAACACAGAGGAGAAGCAGCTCAGCATGGGAATCTCATTGCACCATTAACATCACTGATTCCTTGAGGTTGGGTCCTCCCAGGCCTCAGCAATTTGGGAACACCTGTGGGAGGCAGGTGGGTGCTACCTGGTAGGTGCCTGATACAAGTGGCCCTGGCACAGGAAAACAGTGAAACAGGCAGATAGCCAGAGTGCACTTTGGAATCCAAGGGGCTCAGACCCCAGCTCCACCAATCACAGTCCTAGCTCGACAGATCTGAGCCTTCCACTGGTTTGCTTGCCCTGCCTGCCTCTCACTCTTCCACACCTCCACACTCTCACCCCTTCCCGCTTCCCAAAGACCTTTCAGTTTATTGGGAAGCCAAGCATCTGATCAAGCCATGGATCCTCAGATGAACTTACTCAAACTGAAACAACTGCCTGAGGTGAATCCCAAGGAACAGTTCTCTAATGGTTTCATGAATTACACCAACACAATGAAAGAGCTTGTTTGTTTAGCATAGGTTCTGAAAATCATGTGTCATGTAGCCTGTTGCTATTCATGGGCCAGCACATTGAATAACATGGACCAGAACACCAAACTACAAGTACTTTTCCTGTTTTCAAAAAGAAAAAGTTAGTTCCCTCCAAAGAAAGCATTTGGCATCAAAAAGGATGGTTTGTACAGATATTATTTCATTTCCAAATTTTGTTTCCACTGGGCATAGCTAAGCCACCCAACTAAACCGAGCACTCTCATCTGCCTGGTAGTCAAACACCAAGCAAGCAAGAGTCTCCTTTGGTCACTCCATGTCACAGAGCATCTATGCCAGCCGTCAGGATGAAAGGGTAAATTCACTTGGTCACATGTCCAGGACCGTCAGACAAGGGCACTCCCAACTGCTGCTCCAACTTTTCACAGCACAATCTCCCAGGGATCTTGGAGAAACAATCTCTGCGCAGGAATAACAATCAAAGAGCCACAGGTTTTGAGGGGCCGCCCAGAACTCACAGACCATTTAGTACCAAACCCCTGCTGTCCCCAAACAAAACCTGATCTTTCCAAATAAGAAAACGTCACAGAGCCATGATTTGCTAAGGTCACCCTGCTATTTACCAGCATTCCTCAAACCATAACCCAAGACTCCTGGCTTCTTTTTCTCCTACTGACCTTAGACAAGAGCCAGCAAGAAGGAGGAGTATGAAGCCCTTGAATTTTTTCCCCTTTTTCTCCTGAAAAAACCTATTTTACCAATCCAAATACAAGGATGACCAAGAAAACATACTCACAGCCAAGTCAAATTCGATTAAAGGAGCTGCATCAGGTGGCTGCGGTACACACTGGAAATGCTCAGTTGCAGAACTCTGAGCTTTATGTCCGCGGTAAGGGCCAAGGCCAAACTTCAACTTCTCAGAAAAACAAAAGCCGGTGTTGCATAATTTCTACTTGGCACCCAAACCTGAGTGATTGCACATTTAAAATAACATTCCATTCCACACATCTGATTCAAGGCTAGGTAACGAGCAGATGGAAGAGAGAGAAGCAAGCGTGTATGTGGTAATCAGCAGATACGGCAGCTCTGGTCAAGGGTAGGTCTCCTTCTAAGTTGCCCGGCATTTAGAGCCATCCCTGGTAGACATGACACACACAAAATGTCCTCCTGTTGAGCTGTGCATTGTGACTTGAAATGATGCCATCGGTAGAGGCTTAGGAGCATTGGGTGTGCACATTCTACATATTTTTCTGTTCCTGGTGCTTCTCTGGCGAGGTCTCCTCCTTCCTTCTTGACTAGAAGGGTGTGGTAGCTAGGGTTTATGCTTGGGCACATCCTCATGGTGAAAACAGAAAAACAACCCTATGAAGCACAGCCCTGAGAGAAAAATAGAGCTACGAAGGCAGCTGTCTTAAGTATTTAAGGAATTAAATATCATTTGTGTTTTGGTTTGACAGGATACTTAACCATGCCTTCCAATAGGAAACCTATCTAGTGAATG
The DNA here is from genome assembly GCA_028451465.1 of Erethizon dorsatum. Taxonomy (NCBI): domain Eukaryota; kingdom Metazoa; phylum Chordata; class Mammalia; order Rodentia; family Erethizontidae; genus Erethizon; species Erethizon dorsatum. Next base: position 6,061,223 of record CM051837.1, on the reverse strand, counting down.
GTACAGAGAGTCACCACGAAATGTCCTTCGCCATTTCCCTATTAGTAAATTGAAAATAAAGTTCAGTGCTCCCGGCAAACCCAGCCACAGGGGGGAAACTGAAAAACCAAGCCCACTTCCAGCAAGGGACAACATGCTCGTTTCTGCTCCTCCTGCTTTGTTACGGGTCCCGGGGTATTCGTGGGCACGTGACAGTCGCCATGCACTGCTCCTCTGATGTCGCTGCACAGGCCTATCTTTCTGGCCATCACAGGAGCTCACTTGTGACAGGGAACTGCAGAGAGCGCTGAGCAGTGTGAGGAGAACGTGAGAAAAGGAGTCTTATGGGACACTTCACACAGAGACGGAAGGCAGAGGCAGAAAAGAAAAGGCTCCAGGAATTCCTATAGAATAAAGAGCTTCTTTCCCTCCACACCCCTTTAGTCTAAGTACAATTTGTTACTTAATGCTCAGAAAATGACCAACTTTATAAGTTAATGTTGCAGGAACCATGATGATGTCACCACTTTCAACTGTATTATCCTTTCTGGCCCCATCTCCCCTAAACTTATACACAAGCACTATAAACAAAGCAAGGTCTTTCTTCCCAGACTAGAGGGTTTAATTCATCTCTCCATCCCAGAAGGCTGAGCAGCATGCTGGGGCTGAGGAGAAGAGGCCTGGGGCCGGGGTTTGAATTCTTACCCATCATCACTGGCTGGCTCACCTTGATGAAATCACTCAAACTCTTTGTGCCTCAGTTTCCCCATCTATAAAACAGGGATCAGCCTGGGGGATTGTGTGGACTGGATGATTAACATACACACAGCGCAAAGTAAACATTTAAAAGGATAAGCTTTATTAATTACCAGTACCTCGAACTATGGTGGCAATGGAGGTCGGCAGCCACCAGAATCCCGGAGCAACAGGGGAATGGCTTTCATGTGTTGGTTCGCTTTAACCTATTATTGCAGAGATTTTGGTTGTTTATTTATTTATTTATTTATTTATTTATTTATTTATTTTTTTGTGGGTACCGGGGGTCGACCTCAGGACCTCGCGCGCCAGCAGGCGCCCGTGCCGCTGAGCCATATCACCGGCCCTTTCTTCGTATGTGGGTTCCAGGAGTCGAACTCGGGCCCTCGTGCTTGCCGGGCAGGCGCTTAAGCCACTGAGCCATCTCACCGGCCCTTGGTTGTTTATTTTTAAAATGACTGTTGAAAGAGCTAAGAAACCTCTGCCTGGGAAACTGCCTTGTGCTCTCACAGCCAGCTTCTAGCTGCCGCTGGGCTAGGTACTCTCTCCTTGGCCTCTGCTGGGCTCTTCCTGTTGACTGACCGCCCATGGGACTATGCAGGCTTTCTTGTCGTGGGAGGAAATGAGGTGTATAATGTCCTGTCCTCTGGAGGCCTCTGGAAAGAGACCACTCCTCCAGGACTCCTCAGCAGCTAAGCAGGTCCCTGATCGGAGTAAGGACAGTGACCCTGAGATTAAAAGCACTCCAGTCTCCAGGCCCTTTCCTTTTCGCCCGTCAGGTCTGCACAGAACCCCTGTCCTCCTCCCATGACAACGGTGCTTTGAAGGCCAAGGCAGGGTGGGGGCAGGGCAGGGGCTGGGCTTTGTGCCTGTGGTCTGTTGTGCAGGCCCTGGCTGTCTTCCCCCAGGTCTGCCTGGGGCCTGCTTGGTCCTGGCTTAGGGCACTGTGTGGTTTTCTCGCCCACCTATAAGACTAGAGCCTGGCCATCATCCATTCCCCCATGTGCCCAGAGACTTTAACACAAATACGAGCTCATTAGGAAACCAGAACGCATTAACTTAAAAAAGTTAATGCTCCATTTAAAGAACTGAAACCACAAAAATCAAGATAGATATCAGGGGAAACTGAAGTGATTTTTTAAGAACATGACTTTTCCATAATTTCCTTTTCCCTCCATTGCCTCTCTTGGTCCATACACATCCAGCAACAAGGACACAACCCTCTCTCAGCCCACCCAAAAGTGCCCCAGTAAACCCAGAGTTTAAGGACACACAGGCTGTTCATTGCCCACAGAGTGGGCCAGCAGAGGCCCCACAATGAACCCCTCCAGCCTGACTTCTTCCGCTAAGCCCATCAGGCCCCGAGTGTGGAGGGGACTGTCCCCCACATGGGAGCTCAGCGGAGACCCAGGCTGTGGGTTTTTCCTCAGCAGTGTTCCTGTTAGTGAGAGATCTCTCTCTCCGCTCTGCAATGGGTGTCACAAGGACCAGAGCAAGGCTGCAGCAAGGCTGCGGGCAACCCCCTACCTTGATGGTCTTCACCAGGTTGGCGGTGCTGTTGGCGACCTCCTTGGCCGACTGGACGAAATGCCTCTTGGCCACGGGGTTGGCCGTCTTGGATGAGGCTATGCGGCAGGCGTTGCACAGGGCCGAGGTGTGCTTGGCCACGATTGTGGCAGCTGACAGGACCTACAAAGCATGGAGCCAGGTTGGGGCACTCCGTGTCTCAGTGCAGAGGAGCCTAGACTCCTCTTCAGCTTGTGTGCCCTGAACCTGGGCACCCCCAGTGTCTCCCCAGGGAGGGAAAGGGCAAAGCACACAAAGACAGAATGAAAGTAGAAAAGGGAAGGAGGTGCTGATGTGGCGGTGGTCTGGGCCCCAGTCAGTCCCAAAGGGGACACGGTCAGCAAATCTTTGCAAGTCCCAGACAGGAGGTCTGGGCCCCAGGCTCTAGGCCAAGGCCTAGATATAAATAATTTAACACATTTTCTAGCAGTCACAATAAAATAAGTAGAGAAACACGAGAAATTAATTTAAATCATATATTTTATTTAACTCAGTATATTCAAAATATTTCATTTCATCATATAATCAATGTACATATACTGTCAATGAATTTTATACTGTTTTTGTTCACACCAGGTCTTTCAAGTCCAGGGTACCTTTTATATTTATAGCCAATTATGATTTGGACTAGATGCATTTCAAGCGACTAACACCCACATATCACAAAGGGCCACCATGTTGAAGAGCCCGGGTCTCCTGAGTGAAATCAACCTCAAGGTACACCTACTTCCTCCGCAGGCTCAGGGTGCTGTCAGCACACGCGCCTTCCCTCCAGCCTTCGCTGAGGCTGGCCACACCCTCTGGCCTTACCTGGGCAGGAGCACTGACACTCCGGCTCCCAGGCCTGCTTCAGGTTCGGGTGTTCCGTGCCACCTTTTTACACAGATCCTTCTTCTGCCTCAAGAACACTGGTCTTGGGGTGTATGGGGGACACGCTACTCACAAAAGACGCCTCTGCTAGCCCGTATCAGTCACTCTTTCTTTTAGTACACACTGCTCTTTTTTGTTTGTTTTTTACGGTATGGGAAGTGAAGCCAGAGCCTTTGTGCTAAGCTGTATCTCCAGCCCCTTTTTATTCTGATACAAAGTCTTGCTAAGATGCTAAGTTGCCCAGGCTGGGTTCCACTTTCAATCCTCCCGCCGCAGCCTGCCCGCGTGCTGGGAGTGCAGGCCTGCACCAGCACGCCTGGCTAGGAACCCGTGGCGCTTGGGTGGCAGACGTGTCACGGAGTGTCACACATACCATCCCTTCCTCCAGCATCTCTCTGGCTGCTGTGTGAGCGGTGGATTCTGACCCTGACTTAGACCTGGCTCAGGGCCTTTGTCTCTGAAGTGACAGCTCCTTCGGAGGACTCATCACGTCTTCCTTTGTGTTTGCTATGTTTTGCCGTCCTATGCCAAAAGCAGCATTTCCTACACTTCGGCTGGAGGGTAGAAGACCACGTATCACGTGATTCCTTAGAGCGCAGCACAGGACAAACCCTCAAGGAATGTCCCCTGGATGGGACAGTTGCTAGACTCCTGGCAAATGTCCCTGGGATTCCCTTACTCCTATTGCCTGCTGGCACCCATCTCTAAGCACCTGCAAATTTCTACTTTCCCTACATTTTGCAGTACCTCCCATGATCATTATCTACAGCGCCACATTAAGCTGGCTTTGCAAGCTCTGAAAGGACAGGATTCTTCATTAATTCTGCATTCTCCCACAACCCACCTAGAGGAGCCTGAGGAATCCCTTCATCACCCCAGGTTACCTGAGACGGACTGCTGCCGGGGTCCACCAGGCTCTGGCATGCCATCTGGATTGCCTGGTTAGCCCTGGCAAACTGGATGGGGTCCACCAGGCCCTGGTGGCCTGCCTGGCTGTTTGGATCAGAGATGCCAACCAGGTACGCCGCCTAGAAAAAGAGAAAACCGTAGCTCAGGCTGCATGCTCCCAGGTGAGCTGGTGGGAGATGGCAGTCTAACCATACTTGAAATTGGCACACCTAGGTTCTGCTTCACACAAGCTGGTCATGGTAATCTCATCCCTTTTGCCAAGGAGGGTGTAGTGATGGACATGCCTGCGTCGGCCTGACTTGCCAGCAGGACTCTGCTGTAAGCGAGAACACACAAAGCCTCCTTGTTCCTAAGAGAGCACCTTCAAGAAAGTCTTCCGTGTGTCATGGACAAGGAAGGACGCACCCTTGATTTCTCCTGGCAGCCATCTACGACCATGAGGACACCTGGCTTCAGAATGAGGCTGCCTCTGGCTGGTAGATGAGGGAGGCAGGAAAAAGTGGGTGCGGACGGATGGTGTGGGGTTGCTGGGCCAGTCAAGCCTGCTGCCTGCCCTACCCAAGGGTTTCTTGGATAGGTGGACATGTCCTTATTGCTGAGGTCAGGATTTCCCAGAGAAGGAAGAACCTTAACTTGATAATTCAGTAAGAAGAGTAAGATGGCTCAGAAAATGTAGCATTTGGTTCCCAAGAGGACAAGAGGCTGGAAGAGAAAGCCTTTTCTCTTTGGATATGGTAGCCCAACAGCAGGGAGAAAATGAACTAGGCAGCAGGAATGGTGACCCAAATTTATTTCCACTGAGGATGGAAGGCAAAGATGAGGGTAGAAAATTTCATCCCCCAGACTACAGACATTTCTTAGGGACATCTTAGGAAAATCTTCCACATTCAAGGTAACTCAGTGAGAAGCCCTTCATACATGCTGACATCTTTGAAGCTGTTGTCACAGGACTCCAGTAGTTACTGGAAAGGCACAGGCCCAAGAAAAGCAAGGACCACGCCAAATCATGTCTGTGTGATGGTGTCTAATTTTTTCTCTCTGTGATCCTGAAAAGACCATGACTTAACATTTTTGCAATTCTAAAGTCTCAGAAATTTTAATTCTCTAATGCTTGTTTTTCCCATGGAAACAACTTACCTGTAACAATGACCTTAAAAAAGTAGTTGGGCCGGTGAGATGGCTCAGCGGCATAAGCGCCTGCCTGGCAAGCGCGAGGGCCCGAGTTCGACTCCCGGATCCCACATACGAAAAAGGGGCCGGTGATATCGCTCAGCGGCACGGGCGCCTGTGGGCGCGCGAGGTCCTGAGGTCGACCCCCCGGTACCCACAAAAAAAAAAAAAAAAAAAAAAAAAAAAAAAAAAGTAGTTGCCCTCTGATCCCATACACTGGGTCCGTACTGTTTACTGAGACTGTCCTCGCCTGCCTGACCCACACTGCTGTGGCTGATGATGAGTGGCTGATGCTCTGCCTAAATGTCCCCCAGCTCAGGGCCACTACTTCTCCCATGGTGCCTCTGGTGCTTGGAGAAGGAGCCAGAGCTTCCTCAAGCCTGTCACGGGGGTCTGGCCACTCCTAGTACCCATGATAAAGCACAGGACACAAGCCTGGAAGACTCACACTGGAATTGGTCTCTCACCTGGGCTGCGGCCTCTGTCAGTCCACAGAGAGCCTTGGATGCAATCCCCACACACTCCCCAAAGCCAGGGAGGTCGCCGGTCTTGGCATTCTGCGAAATCCCTGCCATTGACTCGCCTAGAACCTGCAAAGCAAACAACCAGTGACATTTTCTGTTGCGCACTGTTACAGGAGGCTGTGCTTGTGACTTTAAATCCAAGGCCACTTAATTAATAATATTTGCCATTTTTTCCTCTACTCGCATTAAGAAGAGAATCCCCAAAGAGTTACACTATTTCTGCTCCAGAAAGAGAAACAAGGAAAGTATGAATCTTTCATCTAAAAGTTGTCTATATGCCAAAGAGATACAGTTAATGCACACTAACAATAAAGTGCACTCTATGTAAGACCTCCCGTGGGGAAATGGTACAATCCGAGGATGATTACTTCCCAGAACATAACAATCGCATCTATTGAACTGTACAGTTCAACCCCTACCCCGAAAATAGATGTACCCTTCCCGGAATCTCTCATTTAAATAGATCTTTGTTAAAGATGTTTCCTAAATATTTCAAGTATTTCTGCCTTATGTTAAAAATTATTGGTGTACTTCTTCGATCTTCAAAATAACAGCTGAAAAGAGTTTTAGTACTCAGAATCTAACGCAGAGCACTCAAATACTCTGTAAAAGGTCACATAAAAGGTCACATAGGCAGAGGCAGGGAATCCACCCCAAATCTGGTGCTCTAATGCCTGCGCTTGGAGGGTAGGTCACGCTTTCCAGGGTCACAAGTGAGGGAACAGGAGGGTTTTCACCCTTTGAAGAGACTATGGCATTGCAGAATCTAAAACCTGATGCAGAACCCTTCATTTGTCAATGCCATCTTGGAGAGGTAAATGAAATACATCTACTAAAACTGCTTATATATACACAAAAGAATGTAGTTTTATGTAAAGAGTTGCAAAACAGGGGTCGGTGAGATGGCTCAGCGGCACAAGCGCCTGCCTGGCAAGCGCAAGGTCCTGAGTTGACTCCGGGAACCCACATACGAAAAAAGGGCCAGTGATATCGCTCAGCGGCACGGGCACCTGCTGGTGCGCGAGGTCCTGAGGTCGACCCCCAGTACCCACAAAAAAAAAAAAAAAAAAAAATGGTTACAAAGCAAAGTAGTTAGAGAGAATTTTCCTATACTGACTTTTTTTCCTTAGATTTTATTGGTACATTTTAGAAATACATAATGATCACATTCATCATAGAGAATTTGTACCTGTACATCATATAAGTTATTTTTTACCCCCATTCCCTTACCCTCCCTTCAACCCCTCCTCCCCTCTCCATTTCCAAAGCTTTATTTCCATGTTTTCTTCTTTTCTTTTCTTTTTACTTTTCCCTTCTTTCCTTTCCTCCTCCTCTCTCTCGTTCCCCTCCCCATTTGAACATTTTCCTCCTATTTCAAAATACATTTTGGTCCTAATTAACACTTCTGGCTTCTCATACCAGAGGAACAATGCGGTATTCACACATGTGTGTCCGATTTATTTTACTTAAGAGTGCATCCATTTTCGGGGCCGGTGAGATGGCTCAGTGGCGTAAGCGCCTGCCTTGCAAGCGTGAGGGCCCGAGTTTGAGTCCCGGATCCCACATACGAAAAAGGGGCCGGTGATATCGCTCAGCGGCACGGGTGCCTGTTGGCGCGTGAGGTCCTGAGGTCGACCCCCCGGTACACAAAAAAAAAAAAAAAAAAGAGTGCATCCATTTTCCTAGAAATGTCTCAAGTGTATCCTTCTTTATGGGAGAGCAGTACTCCATTGTATAAAAAAACCACATCTTCTTTATCCTTTCACCAGTTGATGGGTACTTGTTGTTTCCAAGATTTGGCTATTACGAACTGTGCCACTATAAACATGGATGTGCATATGTCACTGCAGTATGATGCTTTTAATTCTTTTGGGAAGATACTTAGGAGGGGAATGGCTGGGTCAAACAAAACTTCTAGTCCTAGTTTTCTGAGAAATCTCCACACTGATTCCACAGTGGTTGCACCAGTCTACTCTCCCGCCGACAGTGGAGGAGGGTTCCTTTTTCCCCAAAGCCCCTCCAGCATTTGTTATTGGTTGATTTCTTCATAATAGCCATTCTTTCTGGGGTGAGATGGAATCTCAGTGTTGTTTAATTTGCATCTCTCGAATGATCAATGATGTTGAACATTTTTTCATATATTTATTTGCTGTTTGTATTTCTTCATCTGAGAAGTGTGTATTCATCTCAGATGCCCATTTTTGGATTGGGTCTTTAAATTTGGGAGGTCTGATTTTTTTAGTTCTTTATATGTTCTCAATAGTAATCCTTTGTCTGAGGAACAGCTGGCAAACATTTTTTCCCACACTGTGGGTTGTCTCTTCACTCTGTTGGTGGTTTCTCTTGCTGTGCAAAAGCTTTTTAATAAGATGAGATCCCGGCTGTTGATTCTTTGTGATAGTTCCTGTGCGACTGGGGTTTTATCCATAAAATCTTTGCCTACACCAATGTCTTCAAGAGTTTTACCTATTCTATCTTCCAGCAGATTTAATGTTTCTGTTTTAATATTTAGATCTTTGATCCATTTCAACTTTAGTGCATGGTGAAAGATACGGGTCCAATTTTAATCTTCGGTATATGCAGAGCCAGTTTTTCCAGCATCATTTATTAAAGAGGCTGTCTTTCTTCCAGTGAATGTGTTTGACACCTTTGTCAAAGATAAGGTGGCTTAGTATGTCTGGAGTTGTTTCCGCATCTTCTATTTGTTCCATTGATCCTCAGGTCTGTTTTTTTTGCCAGTACCACACTATTTTTATTACAGTAGCTTTATAGTATAATTTCAAGTTGGGGATTGTGATGTCCCCTGCCTTGCCTTTGTTGCCCAGAATTGCTTAGCTATTCTAAGTCTCTTCTGGTTCCAAATGAATTTTAGGATTGTTTTCTCTAATTCTGTGAGATATGCTGTTGGAATTTTGATTGGAATTGCATTAAATCTGGATAACGGTTTTGGGAGTATGGCCATTTTCACTATATTGGTTCTTCCTACCCAAGAGCAAGGGATATCTTTCCATTTTCTGATATCCTCTTCAATCTCCTTTTTCAGAGTACTGCAGTTTTCAATGTAGAGGTCTTTTACATCCTTTGTTAGATTGATTCCTAGGTATTGCATTTTTTTGGATGCTATTGTGAAAGGTACTGCTTCCCTAATTTGTTTCTCAGTGAGTTTTTTATTCCTATTCAGGAAGGCTATTGATTTTTGAGTTCTGACTTTGTATCCAGCTATGCTGGAATTTTCTTATCAAATCTAGCAGTCTTTTAGTGGAGTTTTTGGGGTCTTCTATGTAGAGTAGTATGTATACTGACTTTCTACCTTGCTCCTAACTCTGCATTCCTCTTTAAGAAAAAAACATTTCTTTGGATCTGAGTATATAAAACATATGCACCACCTCCCCAGGCAATCCATTATTCTACAAAGATGCTGGACTGAGTCTTAGCCCAACATGAACCAAGCCTTCCTGACATCACCAATACCTATGTTTCCCCAATACTAATGTGAAAGTGATATAAAAAAACATCCAGGTGCAAAGGTAGATGGCAAAAGTTCAATACCCATTTATTTCACTTATATGTCATGGTCACTTTTTGATTTTGAGATTTTCTCAAAAGACACTGACATGATTACACAGATCAGTTTTTCTCAACAAATTTTTTTCCCTCATTCTTGTGCCACTAAGGAGTCTTTGTAGACTTTCCCCATCAAATTGAACAGTAAGGAATAAGGCGGTATGTTTCCCAGGCCACATGGGAAATACTTCATCTCAGCCACATCTCAGATTTACCAATCAGAAACTTGGGAGGTGGAGCCCAGCAAATGGCATTTGGTAAACTCCAAAGGATTCTGATACACCGTAAGGTTTGAGAAGCCCCTGAGAAAAGGGATCTACAACAAGCCTTTACCACACAGCAGCCACTGGCAGATGCATAAAGAGCATATGTCAATCTTTCCCCACTCTGAAAAGCAGTGTGAACTTCTGGGTTACTGCACAGACAGGCTTACCTTGGAGTTTTCCATCACACTCTCAATGCAGTCAAAGTAAGAGAGGTCACTAACAGGCTCATTAGGATTGTCCAACATCCCCTTGACAGTCTGCAAAGGTGAACACAACTTAAAAGGTGAACTACGGGAATGTAGCAAGAGAGATTCATCATAAAACACCAATCGCCAGCTTCCTCTCTCCATATAGGACTCGAGAAAGAACTTCTCGTGTACGGAGATTCTAGGAGGAACTTAGATTAGATTGTCTCCTGCCAATACAGGACTGACTGGGGCAGGGGTATTTCAGGTGAGCTTTGCCAGAGATGAGAACCCCTTATTTCAGTTCTGGAGAATCACAGTACCCATAGAAGAATGAGTTTTGTGTTTTGTTTTGAAAAAATTTCAAATTTAATGCAATGCAATATATTCATGGTCAATTACCTTAATTTCTCTGCTGGATTACTTGAAGGAGTTTAGATTTTAAGGACTCAGTCATTCATTTCTTCTTAACAAATAAGAACCTCCAGTATTTCAATGCTGGGACCTTCTAACGAGAAGGCGTGAGAGATGGTAATTCTCCAAGGCTGCCCACTGGGATGGCTCATTTTGTTTTTATTTTTCAAAGGACAGGAAGAAGATGCCCATGCTTGTTTTGGTCCCCATCAAGGAAATGGACATAGCCAGTTTCTCTGTCTCTTAAGCACTGAACATCATCACTAGCTTTCCTGCTGCAATGACCTAGGCTCACCACCTGTGCAGTATCCTTTGAGGGGAGAGAGCCTGGCGATGTATCTGTTCATCCTTCCCCAACCAGAGATTGTGCGAGAGGACCCAGCACCTGAGTTACACAGGATGAGGAAGGTAATGGGAACTGCTGAGCTCTTAAGTTAAAGACACCAGAGAAAAGAGCGGAGTGAAAAGAAAGAGCTCATTTCAGTGAAGACCTCGTCTCACTCCCTGGCTCAGATAATCAAAATTGTTTTAGTACCAGAAATTATAAAACAGCCCTAATTTTGGCAATGAAGGACACTACAGCACAGAGTGCATTTACACCCAAAGAATTCACTTAATCAACAGCAAAAGGGAACAGAGCAGAACAGGGCAGTGACTTGGCCCATTAAGACACACTGCCTTCAGTCGTGTGATAACAAACCCTTTCTCACGCCCAGCTGGGCACAGTGGCTGCCAGCACTGTCAGATTGCTTCAGTCAAACACTTTAGAAGCTGCCCTAGGCATTCTCACGATGCCTGACCCAAGCCAATCATCAAGAGAGCAAAAGGAACATTGGGTACAACCAATCCATGGCTACTGAGATAACCACTGGGCAGTTTCAACAGGACCTCCACTGGTGAGTCCTGCTTTACATGCAGGTAGCCACCCTGACTTTATGTTTCTTTTGGGGGGAAACTGGGACTCAAACTCAGGACCTCGTGCTTGGCAGGCAGGCGCCGTGCCGCACAGCTACATGCCCGGCGCTGACTTCATGTTTAAAGACACACATTCTATAAGCATTCGTGGAGTTTCCACGAGGATAAACTGAGAAGCACCCACAATTATGTTTGAGGCCACTGGGACCCCACAGCCTCCTTGACCCTCCTGGTCTCCTATGGTCCCTACATGTTATAGAATGAAAGAGATGAGGAAATTGTTTCTACTGAAAGGGACGCCTATCTCAGCCTCTATGCTCCCGATTGTACCAGAATCATCTCTCCAATGAGGCAAAGACTGCTCATCTGCAGTCTACACCCCATACCACAGGTCTTTTCCTGTTTGAAATAAAGCATCCTTTCACAAAATAAATGTTGGCCTGTGGGGAAAAGGGAAGCAGTGACTGTAATCCCCGCCAGATCTAATTTTCTTTAGTTCCTCCCTACCTCGATTGGAACTTTGACTCCAGCATTCTCTCAGGAAAGGTATAGACACAAGGACAGAGGCTAGAAAACTAGGCACGTCAGGAAAGACACGAGCACATACTTTTCCATCCTCAGCAGCCTTTGCGGGGACTCACCTCAAGTTCCCGCAGGGCGTTATCGCACTCCTTCTGCCCCGGGGCTTGCTGGGTGCACAAAGTGATCAGCTGGTTGATGCTCTCTGTCACCGCTCTGCAACAGAGGCAGAAAAAGGTGTGTGTTCATTTTACAGACTTTAGTAATTTCCCTAGCAGTGCTTAGCAGGTTCACCAAAAACACAATTAACTCACTATTTAGGCTGGGGTCTCCACGAGACCACTCTCACAGGTCCTACGCAACCCAAAATTCATACTCAGGAAAGATAAAATGAGAAGCCTTACCTCGCTTCTCTCGTTCACTTGATTTATCCTTAAGGGTACTACCAGTTCAGTGAGGACTAGCTTTTGATGTATTCATAAGCAAGCACTCACAAACTGCAAAGTGATCATATCAACACGGCTCGCAAGCTCCTTTCTTAAAAGCCTACTGGAGTGAGTAAGATTACCTAAGCACGGGTGTTTCAGAGAGCTTTTGTGTATTTTATACTGGGGGGGGTAGTATTTGGGATTGCACCCAGGGAGCACTGAGCTACATCTTCAGTCCTTTTTTAATTTTTATTTTAACATCAGGGTCTCAAGAAGTTCCCTAGGCCATCTTTGAACTTACAGTCCTCCTGCCTCAGCCTTCCAAGTAGCTGGAACTACAGGCGTGCACCACAATGTCCAGCTTATTTTGAACATTTTTGCAACAGAAGACACAAAGCAAAATGAGTCTATAACTTTGAAATCTCTTATTTCTCAGTAAATTCCGTATGAATGACTAGCTCTGAGCAGCTTTCCCAAATTAATTCTTTAAAATAGCTATTTTTTCTTTGTTAACACTAAGAGGGATAAATGAGAGCCTGCTGTATGATTTTACATGTGTTTCTAGGATTTAAGAAGCAGCCCAGAGTTTTTCCTACACCACAAGGATTTCGCACCTAGATAATGTAGAAAGTAATGTTCATTTTGAATTTTTTTGGTAAGATACGTGATATGGGCTGAGGCATCTTTTTTTCACGTGGAAATCTAATTGTTCCAGCACCACTTGCTGAAAAGACTGTTCTTTCTGCCTTGAACTGCTTTTTCAACTTCATTGACAATGAATTGGCCACATCTGTTTGAGCCTACTTCTGGACTTTATTCTGTCCCATTGACCTGTCTAACCTCTCACCAATATCACACTCTTGATTACTGTAGGGTGAGAATAAATCTTAAACACAGAAATTATAAGTGTTTGAGGAAACAGATACGCTGATTTGATCATTATACATTGCATACATGTGTTAAATTATCATACCGCATCTAACAAATATGTACAATATTATGTGTCAGTTAAAAAATAACTTGTGGGGCCGGTGAGATAGCTCAGCAGCATAAGCGCCTGCCTGGCAAGCACGAGGTCCTGAGTTCGACTCCCAGAACCCACATACGAAAAAAGGGCCGGTGATATTGTTCAGTGGCACAGGTGCCTGCTGGCACGCGATGTCCAGAGTTCGATCCCCAGTACCCACAAAAAAAAACAAAAACAACAACAACAACAACAAAACTTGCATTGGGCTGGGGATATAGCTCAGCGGCAGAGTGCCTGCCTGGCAAGTGCAAGGTCCTGAGTTCGATTCCGGGTACCAAAACAAACAAACAAACAAAAACTTGTGTTTTATAAATGAAAATCTGAGAGAGATAACTTCCTAAGGAGGGGGGTGCTACAGATAAGGTACAAAAACAAGACTTAAACCCATGTCCGGTCATGTGACTCCAAAGCCAGACCCACAACCCTTTCTGTAGGACTATGGAAGGCCCCGAATTCTATTCACAATTCCTAACTACTACAGCTAAAGGGCAATTTAAAACAAACAAAATAAAAATAATGTGTACACTGTGGTTAATCACTAACACTGTCTAATATTGAAGATTCCTCATTTTATTAAATTGGCTTTGCAGCTTCCCACAGAATATCAAATTAGATGGAAAATGATGCTGCTGATGTACCAAGGCAATCAGCTTAATTATTTGATGAGATAGTGCTTTCCATTTTAAAAATAGCTAGGGTGATGGGAAGAAGAAAAACATTCTTGAATTCAAGAAAGAATCCCAACATATTTTTTATAAGTTCGACTCTGGTGGTTGGTTTGCGCGGGGGGAAGGGTTCCCTGTGTCAGCGGGAGCCCTGCGTTCTCTGTGGTACAAAACAGAACAGGAACAAGGGAGACAGCAAGACACTCCCTGCCCCAACAACCCAGGAGGCACAGCCTATGATGCACGCGGCGGATGAGTCTCCACGCAGTCTAGCACTGTGTCCTCTGCGGCGGCCTCAAGACCCACCTCTGAGGGGACAGACTGGTACTATCACCAAAACAGCAGGCGCTGAGTGCCCTCCCCTGTGACGAATGATCATCATCACAGAAGCTGCCCATTTATCTCTCCATAAATGTGACTGCTGTTTATTTTTTTTTAACCCTAGTTTCCATGTAAGGATTTTCCCATTTAAAAACTAAGTGTTTATAATTGGTGGATCCAGAGAATACGCAGCTGTGGGAAGGCTGCCAGCTTTCCTAGTCTTTCAACTTTTTTGTAGATTTGATTATCCATAAAAATGTCAGCAAAGTATCTTGTGTCTAAACGACTCACTTGGATAACTGATTCAAGACAAACAGCATTATTTAGATCCTTGGAACTCATTTTAGAGTCTAGATTACACAGTCAAATAATAAACTAAGTGATCCGGAGTCAAATGATTATATACACTTGACACTGAAATATAGTATTTTTATGTTTTAATCTACAGTAACCCAATCCAGTAAAGGACTGATTAAACAAATGTACATTCCACAACAGAGTTTGGGGATTCATTAAAAGTCATAAAATAACATGATGGGGCCGGTGAGATAGCTCAGCGGCATAAGCGCCTGCCTGACAAGTGCAAGGTCCTGAGTTCGACTCCCTGAACCCACATACAAAAAAAGGGCCGGTGATATCGCTCAGTGGCATGGGTGCCTGCTGGTGTGTGAGGTCCTGAGGTCGACCCCCAGTATCCACAAAAAATTAAAAAAAAAAAAAAAAAAAAATGAAAGAAAATTAGCAGGTCCTGTGTTCTATGTAAAATCAACTATGCCCAATCTAGTTACTTCTACTTTTTCCACATCTTTTTAAAAAGTTCAAAGCTAAGTAAGTGTATTTTTAAAGATTTGATTGAAAAGTTAAATGATCGTAACTTCAATTAACAGATAACATTTTTTTTCCCCAGTACTGAGGCTTTAACCCATGGCCTTCACACTGAGCCACCCCCACCCTTTTTTTTTTTTTTTTTTTTTTTTTTATTTTGAGACAGGGTCTCACTAAGTTGCTAAATTACTCAGACTGGGCTTGAATTTGCAATCCTCCTGCCTCAGCCTCCCAGAATATTGGGATTATAGGTAGGCACCACCACACCCAGCTGAATAACATTTCCTTTTATGTTATTCTTTATCTAGGCATGTTTTTAAAACTGGGAGGTTGATTCAAGTGTAATCTGATAGCTTTGGCTGGGTATTTTAAATACCTATGGAGCTGGGGTGAGAGAAAATAATCAGCGCTTTTCGTTATCCATGAAGCAAAAGAAATCACCTCATAAGGAGCTTGGAGAAAAAAAGAAAACAGTGTAACACAGTTCTCTTCCTGAAGCGAAAAGATCTTCAGAAAAGAGCTGATCAAATCCACCAAGTATTCCCCAGGTCCGATTATGCCCAAGGAATGAAGATTGAATAATACACCTTCAATCTCCCTAGGACAGCAACCTATTTGCAATTTAGTTGGAGAGGCAAGACAACGAAACACAGCACACGAAGAAGTGGAGCCAAAGCGAGCAGATATCAGGGCAGGTCACCGGACAGCACAGGACGGATTGCGGAACGAGAGGCCAGAAGAATGTAGGGACTCACAGAGCGCACAGAAGAAAATTAACCTCAACATGAGGGAAGCGCTCGATGGCAACCGGCTCGACTAGAAGTCAGGACCGAGTGAGATCCTGATTTAGATAAAGGGAAAAGAACCTTCTAGATGAGAGCAAAGTCCCCACTGTTACTTTTCTATTGTATACAGTAGAGGCCCTCTTCTGCTTCATGCTCTCGGCTAATCATCCTCCTTCCTAGTCTCTGAAGATGGGAGGAAGCTGCTCAGCAGGAACCGCAAACAAATAACAACAGAAGAGGGAAGCCCGGCAGGCAGGAGCCTCATGCAAGCTCCTAGGGAGACCTCAGAGGACACCAGAGCAGCTGAAGGCAGGGATGGGTCGGATGCGGCAGCCCTGGAGTCCCTCTGGTCCAGGTGGCAACGCGTAAGCACCACTGGCAGGTGAAGGTGCTCATCAGGAGGGCACCGTTTCCGCTGTGCAGCTGCAGGCTAGTTTGGGGTTTCCTTTGCTACACTTGGGGGCATCAGGCCAGCACTTGGTAGGGGGAAAGGCTGATGGATGTCTGACGACGGGTCTCCATCCTCATCCAACCAGTTAAACAGGAAGAAGATAGCTGGTTTCAAGACAGGACACCGGGCCGGTGAGATGGCTCAGCGGCATAAGCGCCTGCCTTGCAAGCGCGAGGGCCCGAGTTCGACTCCCGGATCCCACATACGAAAAAGGGGCCGGTGATATCGCTCAGCGGCACCGGCGCCTGCTGGCGCGCGAGGTCCTGAGGTCGTCCCCCTGGTACCCACAAAAAAAAAAAAAAAAAAAAAGACAGGACACCACTTCCTTTCCCCAGGCATCACACATCAGGGTACAGGGGTCTCTAAAGGTCCCTAGGCTTGGAGGCTGAATTGAGCTCTGAAGAAAAATATATAATATATAATCTATTTTTCATTCAGAAGCAAACCTCTTCGCACAGCAAGAAGGCCCACAGAGGCCCCAAAGAGCAAGGGGTTCAAGGCTCCTGACACACAGCGGCAGGACAGGGCTGAGCTGGGGACACGCATACGATAAACACCTGAGCAACGACTCATGGAAGAATAAGAGCGTGAATAATGAACCCTCCCCCAGCAGTGCTTTGCGTGGCAACAGGAGCTTGCCTGACCTACCCAGCCAGGCGGGAATTTCCTCCAGGGAACCACCCCAGGGAGCAGAAGTTGCTAAAATGTGCCAAGAAACTGGGAGAACGTGGCCTATATCAGACAATCATTTTCACACGAGGAACTCTCAAGGCTTGCTTGGTAATAAAACCCCCAGGCTGGGAGCTCCTTGTAGGCTGCTGAAAGCCAGGACAGAGGCCTGGAGAGCTTTCCCACTTG
The DNA here is from genome assembly GCA_028451465.1 of Erethizon dorsatum. NCBI lineage: Eukaryota > Metazoa > Chordata > Mammalia > Rodentia > Erethizontidae > Erethizon > Erethizon dorsatum. The sequence goes on along the minus strand of CM051837.1, from coordinate 6,044,226 downwards.
CGCTCCAGACCCTGTCCCCAGTGTCACCACCAGGGGGCCTGCTGAGATCCAGAGTTACATTCCGGCGCCACGCCTTCCCCGGCTGTGATATCTGGCTTTTAAAAGGCTAATTTATATTCTCTCCCCCTTCCCGCAGTTTAAGAAAGTGAGGAACATGTTCCAAGTTGGAAAACAGAATTTGGAAATGACTCAAAAAAACTGAAGAAAATGAGAAACATCTGAGTTCAGGTACCTGGAATCGACGGTTGCCTTATCCAAAGGCTCCTCACAGGAAAAAAGCAGTCGAGAGGGGAGTTTTATATCAGAAACAGCTGCTCGACAGCAGGACCTCGGCCCCATCATGGTCCTCATGCCCCCCCCACCAAGGGAGGACACTTGTTTCCAGGAACAAGCACAGAGCAAGCCTGAGCAGAAGTGGGGAGATGCAAAGATAATTTTCCAATCCCCTGGTGGCTCTAGCTACCGTTTGCAGCTCAAATACACTATCTGCGACTGAACGAAGAAACTCCAGGATCTGCAAAGGAACTGCTCTGATGTTGTCTGACCCTCCACAACACAATGAAATAAAAACCAACATCACGGTAAGCCAAGAGGGGACGAGAGACAGGATCTGTTAGCACCATGATCGCTTAAGGGTGATACAGTTCGTAGTCTCTCTAAAGTTCAGAAAGGCCAAGCAATGGGAGCAACGTGATTGAGGTGAATATTAAAGCTTGGATTAGAATTTAGGTGTCTTGACTCAGACAACTTAAAGACACACTAAGAATAAGGCAAATAAACAAAACCAAATTAATAATAAAAAGCAAGCACTATCGAAGCTAACTTGTACATTCGAAAAGGGTTCCAATGACTCTATGTCACCTAACAGTCTCATTTAATGCTCCATCTCCTTGGCTTTCCTAAAAATAACACCACATCAAGCGATGTTGAAAAAACATCTGCACCCCACAAAAACCTTATGAAACCCTCCCCTCATCCTGGCTGTCACTGCTGTTGCTCCACTAACCAGTACTCAAGCACTTGTTATTGAAGTACAGTGCCACAGTGGTGGGCTGGGAGAAGAAATGGTATTACTTCCCCAGGTGAAAGCCATAGGAAAGGACATCAACGAAATCATGCCAAACTCAGATTCACGCTTTAATTTTGTTCAGAAACAATTTTCTCCCACCACCACCCCGTTCATCCTAAACGGGAGCCCTTCCACATGTGACAGATGGAACATGCAAAAGTCATTCAAACACTGATTGGTGCCATGCACAAAGTAGGTGCTCCACAAATGCCTGTTGAATGGCTTTTGAGCATTGCTCTCTTCTTTGTTTTTGCAATATTTTCTGATTTCCTTTTCAACAAGCATATGTTACTTTTCATAAGCTGAAAGATATAACACCACTTTAAAAAAAAGCTATTTAAGTCTTGTTTACAAGCCAACAGAGGCCTAAGCCTAAGCAAGGCCCTGCTGAAAAGGTTGTATGAGCAGAGAGAAAACGGAAGTCATGGAAATGAGACAATTTAAAAAAGATCAGAGGTTCTGTCACTCTCGACTCTACCTCCAACAACGTAAGAATGGCACGAGCAAGATTCCTTGCTCGGCAATGGTGGCAGGATGTCGGGCACCTCTTTCAAACTGTAGTGGCATTGTTTAAACACACTGTCTCATTCTTACCTCGCAGCTGCAGCCAGAAGGTTTTTTGCATTAGGAGCTCCTGGATCTACGGAGAGAGACTTGGCAGCTAACAACAGCTTGCTGGATGCCATAGAGATGTTCTTGAGGTTGCCTATCACTTGGATCTGGTCTTCTTTTGTCTGGAAGGTCAAAAGGGAGCCAGTGTCATTAGCAATGGTCTCTTCCTCCTAGGAAGCATTCGCAGGGCGAGGAGCAGCATCCTGAAGGGCTGGTGAGTTATCTGTTCAGATCACATTAAGCCCGATCTGTCTGCAGATGCCTAACTCCCTGAGACACAGACTGGCGTCTGCAAGAAGCACACAGCAAGGAAAGGAATCCATGCCCAAGTGGGTGATCCAGAAGCTGTGCTATCTCGCAAGTGGAGGCATTAAGAGAGGAGGAGGAGGAGGAGGAGGAGGAGGAGGAGGAGGAGGGGAGCGAGCCACTTGCAGCAACGCACAGACCAGGCAACACTTCCGGCATCTTGCTCAACAATGCCGGAGTTGTCAAGTAGCTTGCACATCTCGGCCTGGCACAAAGGACTGGCACTGTCTCGACAGTCAGAGCAGAGAGCACTCCCACGAGCTCCTGCCTCGGGAGGGGACGCACCGCTCACCTGGCTTGCCATCTCAGAAACAACCACTTGTGGGTAATAGAGGAAGAAACACCCTGGATATCTCTTCTAGAGTTCACAGGAGCTTGGAAAACAACGGCCTGGCAAGCGGACACCAAACCAGTCCTATTCTCCTGTTCTACACCATGGGCTTATGTGTCTTACCTGTTCATCTGCAGAAGCTAACAGTTAATCATTCAGTACTAGAGAAGTCCACTCAAATGAACCCGCTAGATCCTAAGTGCATATATTTACTCTATTATCCCGCATTTGAAAAGCCTTCTTCATCTCTGCTAAACATTCTCCCTCCTTCTGAAACGCCTAAGTAAAGGATGGATTCTGCTGGAGGATCGTGAGAAAAGCTATTCCTCATCACCAAGAGCGCTTCACACACAAGCCGATAGCATCTTTGGGAATGCCAATCCTGTGAGGTCTTGGCACATCTTAAGCAGCAAAAGGAATGTACTGTGGCCTGTTTGCAGGTACTGTATTCCTAATCACCCCATGGGCCTCCAGGGTAGATAGTTCCTCTGAGGGGAAGAGGCTCAGGCCAGTTCCAGATGGCCACCTCCACACCCACCTGCGCTTGGCCAGCCATCTCAATGCCAGCATCAAGGAATTCATCGAAATCATCACTGAATTTTCCTGAGGCTGCCGCCAGCTCTCCACTCTGGCCCCGGGTGGCATGGACGACTTCGCCAGCAGACTGGTTCAGATCGGCTGCTGCCTGGTTCAGCTCACTCTGGGCTTCCTGGAAAGGCTTTGTGCTCGGAGGTAGCTATGGGGACAGAAGGCACACCCCATGAGAGGGATAAAGGCAGGTACTGTGGATTGAAGAAAGACTTCCCAGGGATGTGTTTCTGAGTCATCAAGACTGAGAGGCTATGTGTAGTGTGAACCCATCTTGAATTTGATCTTCAGCACATCTACTTTCTTTTTCTTTTTTTTCTTTTTTTTTTTTTTGTGGGTACCGGGGGGTCGACCTCAGGACCTCGCGCACCAACAGGCACCCGTGCCGCTGAGCGATATCACCGGCCCCTTTTTCGTATGTGGGATCTGGGCGTCAAACTCGGGCCCTCGTGCTTGCAAGGCAGGCGCTTATGCTGCTGAGCCATCTCACCAGCCCCACATCTACTTTCTTTCATTCATTCAATCATTCATTCATTCATTCATTCATTCATTCATTCATTCATTCATTCATATATCTATTCAAAGTTAGACAGTGCAGGACTGAATATGGCAAGAACAGCTATCCTTGGGTGTCACACTAACCTGAGTGGCAGGGACAGGATTCACACATGGGCATCCAACTCCAGGATCCATGTCCTGGACCACCACCCTATTTTTCTCTCTTTTGAGATGGAAACTCAAAAGTTTTAGCTGTTTAGAACTAAAGGCTGGCAGCTATCCAACTTCAAGTCATGTTCTTTCAAACTAATAGCCACTGATATTGTTTTATTAGTGGCCTTTAATAACTTTTTTACAGAATACGAATGTCATGTGCAGAATTTTAACCATTAGTAAAAAGTTCCAGAGAGCTAAGCTACACTCCATTAGCCACCTCTGCACAAAACTGGCACACCAGCCCAGGGAAGACATGAAGATGAACAGCACAAACTCTTTATAAATCGTGGCCCCAAGATGAAATTCTTGTGACTACCTGCTCTCCCAATGAGTCATAGACACATGTACTCCTCTATCACCTGGTTGTCACTATCTAGCATGTCCTAGGTGGCTAGGGAATCATACATCCTCGCCTTCTCACTGGAATGACCAAAAAGCAAGTAAGAACATGGGCTCAAAGAAGAAGTAAACCTTAAAAGCTCCATCTAGGAAAATTTGCTGATCAGAAAGCAAAATGAGGGCCGGTGAGATGGCTCAGCGGCGTAAGCGCCTGCCTTGCAAGGGCGAGGGCCCGAGTTCGACTCCCGGATCCCACATACGAAAAAGGGGCCGGTGATATCGCTCAGCGGCACGGGTGCCTGTTGGCGCGCGAGGTCCTGAGGTCGACCCCCCGGTACCCACAAAAAAAAAAAAAAAAAAAGAATGCAAAATGAGAGAAAGGCAAATTGGCAGGAAAGATAGCATCCTTAAGGGAAGTGTGAGAAAGATCCCCTGGAAGGAAGAAGAGCCACGCGCACTTCCAGCTCCCTCAGATGCCCCTGCCCAGCCAAGAACCTCTCACCGAATCCACCAGCAGCTTCTTGCTGGATTCCCCGATGCTCTTCAAGGCCACATCCACATCCTTCTGCCCAGGGAGGCAATTCACACAGTTATTCAAGGAGTGTGAGACGGCTTTGGCCACCTGAATAATGGAGGGAGAGAAGCAGCACAAGAAAGTGGCTTTCAGTACAAATATTCTTGCTCATTCGTTGGAAATGAGCCATCAAAATATGCAGAGACACAGACGTGGAAATTACCTACTAGCATCTATCCTACACTGTTTACTGAGTTAAATCAACTCACCCAGGTCTTTTGGCCAAAAGCAAACTTCCACCCCCTTGCTGGGGTCCACATTAACACCCGGTGATATAGCACATCCCACCTGGTCCCCAAAGCCAGGCAGAGTCACAGCTCTGTGACTCAAGCAGAGTTCTCCAGTGTGAGGTCAGGCTCCAAAACACAGATACCTTCTACCAAGAACAGTGGAAATATCTCCTATTTTGAGAATCCTGCCGAGGTCACTGAGATAGAAATAGACCTAGAGTTCTTCAGATAACTGTTTGCTGGGCCTGTGGCTGGTTTTGGCTCAGTGACCCTCTGCTGCCGTCACCCAGAGGCCTCATTCTGCCCGAGTGCAAACGGATGCTCTGCGCACTTCCAGACCAACCTGGCGCTGCCTTTTAAGAATGTCCAAGGGGCTCTCTGTCTGCACTCTTTGGTAATCTCAGTCAGAAGGCAAGTGAAGTCTGGTATTTGGAGGTGGGCTTAACCTACAGCACCTCTTCCCCAGCTCCATGTCTAGAACTGCCCCCAGGTGGTTCCTAGCCAACTGGTTTCATCATGTAGTTGAAGAATCACCCAAAGAGGAATAGAAGTCAGAGGTGAAAACTTCTGAGTGACTGGAACTTGTACAGCTAGCTCATCTCTCTGGCTAAGAATGGGAATGCATGAAGTACAGATAGGCCCCAAATGAACATGTCACCACAAGGCTCCTAAACCTCCAAGGACAGGGTTCAAAGTCCCCCATACTCTCTGTTGACTATGAAATAAGGCTTGTAAGCGTGAATGTCCGTATGACCAGCACTGTTAGGACACTCTGGAAGGCTCTGAAAACACCTGCTGAATTAAAGTATTCACACCAGGAACACATGCCCAGGACAGGCTGCCAACACAGGCACATCAAGGATGACCGTGATTGCCAACCCCGGCCTCACCTGAGCTAGTCTCTGTTGACTCTCTGCATCCCCGGGTGCAATCAGGGCCTGCTTGGCTTCTTGGATGAGCATGGCAGAGCCCTCCATCACGTCTCGAGCAGAATCCAACATGGCATGGGCAGCCGCGGGGTCACTCGTAGATGCAGCCACTCCCCTGGCAGCCTGAGCCAGCGTCTTTAGAGCTTGAGCTGTCTCCCTAGCAGCAACCCCTGGGAAAAGAAGCCCAACAGACTTGCTATTAGATTCCATCTAACGGTCATATTTTTACTCAGGAACAGGCCTCTGGACCAGGCCCTGGCACGGGGAGAACTCCAGATAGATGGCTATAACATTTGAATTGCTGTGCTCCCCAAAGTAGTGGCCCTGAGAGAATTCAAGAGAGACAGGATAACAATGCAAAGCTAAAGACTATGTCCCTCTGGCTTTTCTTGCTTCTCCTTCCTCATGTGTCCCTAGACCTAAAACGCCAGGTACACAGGACCAGGAGTACAGGTGGAAGTACTCAGGTGTGTCCATGCCTAAGTTTTGGAAGGGTATTTTAATTCACTTTTCTTCACAATTGTCTTTACTGAGCCATAATGTACATACATATAATAAAGTGGACAAATCTAAGTGAGCTGCTCAGTGAATCTATACACGTGGACGCAGTAACATATCCACCATCTCCTCTGTCCTTGCCCGGCAATGCCCCCCACGCCAGGAGGAGTCCCTATCCTAGCATCTGTCGCTTTATACTAGTTTTAACTATGCTTAAAAACCTATATTAATGTTAACAGAACCACACAATATGCACCCTTTGGGTGTCATTTCTTTCTCTGATCATCGCCCTGGGATACACATCCATGTTCCGTACTGGTTCATTCATTTTTGCTGGCCACGTGGTATGCCATTATATGAACACACCAGCATTTGTTTGTTCATTCTTCTCTTGATGGACATTTGGATTGTTTCTTGTTTTGGAATATTATGAATAAAGATGCCAAGAAAGTTCTTACACATTGTTATAGTTTGTATCTAGATGCTCCACCAAAGCATCACACGCTCATAGACGGGGCTTTTTAGAGCTGGTTGGCTTTAGGGTATGCGAATTTGGAGTAAGGGTGTTTGATAACTAAATGAGTCTGCTGATTGGTTTAGCATAGTTGTGGCTGTAGATGACGGAAGGCCCACCCTGGGTGTGGGTGGCACCAATCAATAGGCTTTTAACCTGGATGGAATAAAATGGGAAAGGGAAGCTTGTTGCTTCCTGCTTCCCTCCTACTTTCATATGGACTTTTTCTCCTCTGCCATGCTGCCATACTTTGGAGCCAGCTGAATATGGACTAAAACCTCTACAAACTGCGAGCTAAAATAAATCTTTCCTTCTTTAACTTATAGGTGTCAGGTATTTTAGCTCAGCAATGAAAAGTAACTAAGACATACATACATTCAGATGGACATACGGAGTCATCTTTATGGGCCCAAACCTAGATGAATTGCTGGGTAACAGAGTAAATATATATTTAGCCTTAGGAGGTTCTATAAAAACAGTTTTCCAAAGAGGTTTTACCATTATATACTCCACCAGCAATGTCTAAGAGTTGCAGTTACTCTCTATCCCAGCCAACATTTTGAACTTCAGTCACTCTCATAGGTGTGCAGTTGCATCCCAGCACATCCCAGTTTTAATGTTCAGTAATGATGTTCAACACTTGCTAAAATATTTAATGGCTATTTGGACGTCTTCTCCTGGGAAGTGCCTGTTTATCTTTAAATCTACTTCGAAACAGACGCGAGGACTGGTGATAAGCTATAACTCTAAACTTCCTTTAAAACTATAGCATCACTTCACGCACAATCAACATGAGTCTAACCACATGGCAGTGAGTCTGTGGCACACCAAGAAGAAGGTGGAGATTAGAGGCACCGTGGCACTGAAGAAAAGAACCTAAGAAGACAGGGCACCCTGGGGCTATCTCCCTGACAAGGCCCGGCATTAGCAGTACCCTGTTCACAAACACACTGCCCAGGCATCACCAGAGCTGGCTCCAAAGTTCCCCAGCCTCCAGCTCTGACACATTTTAGAGAGCTTTTTGGGACAGAGAACTGTGAGGGCTTCCTGTTAGAACACGTAAGATGTGTGTGAAAAATACACACAGCTCAACCTCTCAGCGTGGAAACAACTGTCTTCTACAGGGTCTCTGGGTGGTCTCCAGGGACCCTTGAGCTTGGTCTTCACCAAGGCTGCTCTGCTGGGCCCGCACAGATGGACCAGGGGGTCCTCAAGTTACTGAGGATACAGCTCCCCACTACAGCAGTCAGTGGCAAAAGCCCCAGATCTGTGAAACGAGACAGCTTGTGGCCACAGACTTGCTGATACGTAAATACTGTGTATGTCACGGTAGAGGATGAACTCTACAATCTTATCAAGGCAGATTACAAAGCTGCCACTCTACTGTTTATTACATGGCTTGTGGAATGAAAGAACTGTAAATGAAGTTTTTTTTTTTTTTTTTAAATGGCATAAAACACAAAGGTAAATAAAGCTAGGGCAGAGGAGAGAAACAAGCTGAGTAGAACAATCATTCCATTTTATGCTTAAGCTTCTGGCCTGTGGATGAAGGATGCTGGTGTTCAGAAGCCTCCCAGATGAGATATCCCTCATCTGGCTTTGCCTCTGCTGATTAGCTGTGGGGTTTAAGCTGCTTTTTTGTTTGGCCTCAGTTTCCCACAGGGTTTAGGAGAGGCTGAGGTCCTAGCACTGACCACTGACCAGTCAGGGCTATGGTTTCCAGACCTCTCTCTTGTCTGCCCATTTATTATTTGGACTCTTGAATCTATTTCTACTTGAGTTGTATAGGAATTTGGAAGAATAAAATATTTCTCTCTGCAGTTAGAAAAGGCATATTTATGCAAAAACCATTTATGGGAATGTCTTTTATAAACCCGGACAATTTTTACAAGGCAGTAACTGGAAGCACTAAACTCCAAAAGCCTAAGCTTGTGTAGCCAACATATTTTCCTCCAAGGCCTCTCTGTGAAATCTCCAGGCACATCAAGCATCCTCTTTGGAGGGATCAGGTTTCGCAGGAAGAGGAAGCTTCACCATCAAAATGAGGAACAGGCCACCAGGGGCCAGAGAGCACCGTGAATACCTAATTCTGTGTATCACTGCATTCGCAGCCATATTCTCAGTGGCAACTGCGACAGAGTCGTATGTCCACGTGAACACTGTCCTCCACAAAACTGTTCTGGGAGTTAAGTGGCATCACAACGCCAGCCCCACTGGTGGGAAATTCGAAAGCTGACTTCCGTTTCAGTAACCACGATCTTCTGAAAAGAGATTACTTTCACAGGATTCTTGCCATCTGTACCTTAAATTATATGCTGGAGCAGAGTTTTATGAAGACCCAGCGAGTGATATCAAATATAGCAGCATCTTCACAATGTTTGTTATTCCTTGTTAGAACTCATGTGGATTATGTGTCGAGATAGTACGAGGCCACATAGCAAGGTCAAAATCATTTATGATATAAATCTTTAATCTGTCTCAAAGTATTTGCAAAATATTCTGTCTATGTAAGTGTATTCAGCCATGTAGAAATAATTATACTTTGAGTATTTCAGTGGCCAAACTAAAACACATTTGATTCAAAGGCACCCAGGTGACAGGTAATGTGCACCCTCTGAATGTCTCACTCACCTCCGTGTGGGACACAGCACCGAGACCCACGTGCTCCCTCTTTGCTCACTGTTTATTCTTCAGCTTTGCTGAAACTGACTTCAACAAGGAATAAAGGGTTCCACCACCTAATTCCTAAAGCTAACTGATGCTTTCAAATCCTCTCATAGGACTTTCTGGGCATACAAACATCCCTCTCCTGGTTTTCCTGCCCTATCCAGACTGCAGTTCCTATGTTTTAAGAAGATTTCTTCCTCCTTAGTTAGCTGAATTCTTCAGGATTTTATCTGCTTAGCTTTTTCTTACTCTAACACTCCCTGTAGGCAAACTCATCTGCTTCCACAGCTTCAATTACTAACATTTTACTAATAATTTTCAAGTCTGTAACTCCAGCCCAGCCTTCTCTCCTGATTTCAGAGCCTAAGATCTAGCTGCTCAATGACACCTCTACTTGCACATCTCCAGGTACTTTGAATCAAACCCACTGGAAGTTGAAAACATCCTGTTTGAACACCAACCCTCGCCTCTGCCAATGCTCCTGTGTTCCCATCCCGGGGATGCACACAGCTCCTCATCTGGCTATCAGACCAAACACTTAGAGCTGCCCATGTTACCTTCCTTACCTTTCTCTGCCAATGTCTATGCAGTCACCAAAAACTCTCAGGTCTCTGCATCTTTAATCTATTACCTTATTCCTACTGCTGCTATAGTTTGGATCTCAAATGTCCCCCTACAGTCCATGAGTTAAAGTCAGTCCAAAGGGTGGTGCTTTGGAAGGTGGTGGAACCTTTAAGAGTGAGGCCTCAAAGGAGGTCTTAAGTTCACGGGGGGTGTGCCCTTGAACTGGACTGTGGGATCCCCCTGCCCACTTCTCACTCTTTGTTGCTTCCTGGCCATGAGACGAATGGTTCTGCTCCACCACACGCTCCTGTCATTGTGGGGCAATGCAATCATGGACTGGACCCTCTAAAACTGTGAGCCAAAATAAAACCTTTTCTCTATAGAAGTTAATAATGTCAAGTGTTTTGTTATAGTGATCGAACCCTGACTAACACATCTTCAGGACACTAGCACCTCTCATCTTGATGAAGGTAATAGCCTACATAAAGGGCAGTCTGAAGAGCAGCCGCAGCTAAAACCCCTCCAGGACTTTCACACGTTTTTCAGTTAAATGCCAAACTATTCATACTGCCCTAATGAGGCCCTTTGGGATCCAAACCTGGTCTAAATTTCTAGCCCTATCTTCTTACTCCTCACTTCTCTACTTGCCTTTTACTTGAACCTTCTCATCTCCTTGGCTCAGCCTTCTTCCCTTACTTCAAGACACCACACTTGCAGCACCTGCTTCCACACCCTGTCAGTGCCTGCCGAAGCTAAATAGCGTTACATCTAGGCTGTTTTTCAGATAACAGTGAAGCGGCCTGCCATTCTAGATACTGTACCAGGTGATGCAACTCGCAAAGCAACGTTCCCTCCACTCAGCATGCATTTCATCATCTACATAAAATCTGCCAAGACTCTGGGACTGTGTAGGAGTTTTTCAAACTTAAACCTCTCATACACCTTACACTTTGTAAGAATTTATGCACATGCTTCTTTCTCCCAGAATGCTAAAAAAGTCCTCAACAATCTTCAAAACCCTGGTCAGGTGTCAATTCTGCTCAATTTCCTTTACTGCCCCTTCAGGAGAGAATTATATATTATTATGTTGCAGGTACTACATTGTATCATAACCTCCTTTGTTCCTGTTGTGCTCATTTTATTTTCAAAGTAATAAATATGCCCTCTTTTAAAAAGTTGAAGAGGATTTTGCTTGTAGCAATGGAATTACCATAAACTGCAAAATTGCATGTCAACCTTCCCACAGAGAAACAACTGGAAAACACACTGAAACATTTGTTTGAAGTCACTACAGCAATACCAGGGCACCGAGGTAAAGAGGGCCAAGATCCTGAGCAGAAGGAAAGCAGAGAGGGATGGCTGAAGTTCAGGGCTGCTTCTTCCCTCAAGGCATCTCCAAATTTGGAACTGTGGCCAAGAGTTGGAGAAGCTGAGCAAAGCCTGCCTAAATCTCATGGGGCCAGGAAGAATTAAGTGTAGTGCTGAGCCCGAGAAACAGAATCGCCCTGGTAAACAGCAGTGCCCTGGATGGGACACTCAAATGGCCACACCCCACAAGTCAACTGGAAATGGACCTTCCAGTTTCTAGTCGGTGCAGTCCTTGCTTACGATGGCAATGTCTCTACCTTCACCCCCTCCCAGAAGCGGTTCTGCAGCACAAATCAACTTGCTTCTTGTTGGCTTCCCTCGTCCTGCAGATTCCGAGGTTTTCATCCTTTGGCTCTACCTATAACTATCTTTCATCTTCAAAAGTTTCATTGTCATCTTATTTGTCGTCATCCCTTATTCTCTTTGGCTTTTAAAGAATTTCTCTACTTTAGTGGGACATCTGAAGTCAGAGATGGTCCTGGGAGTCTGTTGTTACCATCTGTCTGTAGTCTACTATGAGCGATCCACAAACAGTCTCGGAATCATTCTATTAGTCACTGTATGCTGAGTAACAAGCCCGGTGACCGACACATGGAAAGTGCTTGGAAAATATGTTGTGAACTGCTGGGAAAGAGTCATGATTGTTGCTGAATCAGAGACCTCCCTTTCTGGACTCCCAAAGTGGACTGCACCTGGCCACCTGGCATCAGGAAGGGCCCTGGGGGTCTCACCTGTGTAGTGCTCATTGCCTTGAGCAGCACAGGTAAGGAGCTGAGCCATGGAGGAACCCACTGCTTTCGAGGTGCTTCCCAGGTCTTGAGCACATTTTTCCAGCTATAACAATATCCAAAAAGGAGAGAACTTAGAGGGAAGGAAACATTCACCAGTCTCAACATAATTTAGAACAATAAAGCAGAGCAAACGTTAAGCATGAGCTCTTTCCCACCAAACAGACCCACGGTGCTAAGCAGTAGCAATAGCAGCAGCAGCAGCTGCAGCACGATACAGAAAAGAGCAAGATACAGTCAGCAAACCTGGGTGCACACCCTGCCCCTCATTACTAGCTGTGTGAGCTCTCCAAGCCTCAGTTTCCTGAAATTGTACCACCTAGCTGAGAAGATTTTCAGAAAATGATTGTAGGTTCTCCACAGATGGTAGATACTAGCATTATGCCTCCAGGACCTTATTTAGAAAGTCTACAACAGTTCCTTTATGGGTATTAATTATGCCTTGGCAGAAAGTGGGCAGGTATTCAGGTGTACCATCTTCCTACCATGGAGCACCATTAACAGTGTTCAGTTTGATCATTATACTTCAAAGAGTTCTAACAGAAAGGAAATCCATGAGTAACAGGATTGGGGTGGTAAATGAGAGCACATGAATGGACAAAGTGCTTGCTTCCTATGACAAGCATGTTATCTTGTTTTGTAAACTTCATAAAAATTTCAGAGAAAAGGCCAGGTGTGGTGGTGCATGCTTGTAATCTCAGCACTCAAGGGGCTGAGGCAGAAGGATAGCTGTGAGTTTGAGGCCAGCCTGAGCTACACAGTGAGTTCCCTGCCAGTGTCAACTACATAGCAAAACTCTGGCTCAAAAAACAAACAAGGGCTGGGGATTTAGCTCAGTGGCGCAGGGCCTGCCTAGCAAGCATGAGGTCCTGAGTTCAATGCCCAGTACCCAAAAAAACAAAACAAAAACAACAACACAATCAGAGAACAAAAAGTTGGTAAAGACTTAGGGTATGCATAATTATTTGATTAGTAGATAAGGACGTTTTGGAAGAGAATTTGCACTTCATTGTCGGAGTGCGGAAAGGCAGAAAAAAGCACATGCAATTTTAGTAATCCAACACCTTTCTTATAAGAGCCTGTGCCTTCTAATGAAAATAGACAGTGGCCCATTACAGCCAACAACATAACACAATGCACACTTTTTTCTCTCTCAAATTACTTTTTTTCACAATGTTTTTTTTTTTTTTTTTTTTAGGAAAAATACTTTCTTTAAAATGTATAAGGTGTTTCTTGCATCCTACTTCACCCATTGTTTCATGTAAGGCTAGAATTCAAGGCATGCCAGGCCCCCTGGTCTCCCTGGAGTACAGAAGTTTGCACAGACACATGGAGCGTTTACAAAGCTTCTGGCTCCAGTGCTGGTCCCAACTCTGTCATCAGCTGGGAACTTTGGTTAAGTGACTCAACCTCTCTAAGCCTGTTTCTTCATCTTTACAATTAGAGCAATCTTGACTTCCCAGATGTTTCCGAGTACTGCCTATGTACCAGGCATTGTTCTGTGGTATATTAGAAGCTCCTGGTGTCCGTTTACATTTTAAAAGTCTTTCATTCATTCAAAGAGCATCAGTAGTTAAGAGTAGCAGCTGTTAGGGCTAGGGATGTAGCTCAGTGGTACATCTTGTCTACCATGCTTGTGGCCCTGTGTTTGATCCCAGCACTGCAGAAGTTCGGGTTTGGGAGTCCCACAGATTTGGATTCGAACCTTGGTTCTGCCACTAATAAGCAAGTAACATTGGATAGCTCTGTTTACTCCAGGGGAAATGGGTTTAAAAACATTTGCTCATTAGGGTTATTGTCAGGATAAACTAGACTGTGTGCGAGTGCTTAACAGGTGCTTAATAAGTGGAGGTATTTTATTAGCAGCGTTCAGAAACATGTGGAAAGTCAGTATATAGAAATGAGGATTGGTAAAATTTTAGCCAAGAAAACTCTGATAAAAGCATTGGGAGTTATCATAATATGACCAAATTAGACCTCTGGTCCATTATTCTACTTGCAACTGTGGCTTTACTGCGATAAAGTCTTTGCTGTTGTCCCTTTCAGTGCCTTGCATTACATAAATGATTTTATTTTAAACATGACTGTTGATCATCTTTTCTATGTTTACCATTATAACCTCATTGCCACCCATTTCACAGATAAAATACCTGAGACACACAGGAGGAGTGGCAGTGGGTCTAGAGGGCACCACTCTCAGCTGGAGATCTAGTCCCACCAGCTGCAGGGAACGGTCTTTTCAGAAGAAGACTACAAGATTAGGACCCTGGGATTTCTCACTTATCAAAAAGAGGGGTGTATGTTAACAGATGCCTGTGTGTCCTCAGCAAAACCCCAGGAAAGGGTACATATAACTACTGCTAAGAGTCCCCGCAGGGTGATCACTATCTTAATGCAGCTCCAAAGCTATGTGGCAAGTCTAGGGCACTGAGTTCCAAACACTTAAAATTCAGGGACACTAACCCCAACTTCTACAAGCACCTCACCATGACAATAGTAAGAGCTGGAACTTACAGCCATCTGGCTGGAATGGCTTACCGTCTCCCCCGGAAGTGGTTTCAGCTGACTCTCCACAGCTGCCATCTTGGCATCCTGCAGCTCATTCTTAAGGGTCTGCACCGTGTTCAGAGCTGAATCGATTTCCATAGGGCCACAGGCTTCATGGGCCTGTCAAGAGAGAGGAGTATGTATACAGAGTCCACTTGGGAAAAGTGCCTCCAATTATGACAACACATGAAATACTTTCTGGATATACTCAACAACTCTCTGAGTCCAGAAGTCGGAGGCAAAGGTAGCAACTATTCCCCAGGGTACAAAATCACCCTCAGTTAGGACCTCAGTCTTACCTTCCCTAAAGAGTCAACTGGGTATATCTCATCACTGGATATATTTAAAAGTCTTCTTGTATCTATTTTATCCACAGACTTAAAGGATCCTTTGTTCACTGTGGTTGGGCTGCAGAGATTGAGCCTTTAAAACAGCATGTATACAGAGGGCTGGAAGTATGTAGTTGAATGAATAAAGAAACCAATCCAGGATGCTAGGGCCAAGTCTACATTAACCTTTATTTTCCTTATAAGATTTCCAGATTAGAAATTATTACCTTCCCATCCTGAAGACTGTAAAAGTTTTAAGAAGTTTATTTCATTCTCTTAACCACTGAGAACACTGGTCTCCAAACCCTGGTGATTTTATGCACCCAACCCATCATTAATTAATGAAACACATGTATAATAATTGATCAGTATACTAATTACTGATGAATTTTAATTTCTTTCCTTTTTATATAATAACAACAGTAGCAGCAGTAAATACTAATTGATTTTTATGTGCTAGTATTATTAGGTGAAGAAAATGAATCACAGAAGAGGTTAACTAACTTTCCCAGGTCACAAAATTAAGTCAGTGACGGGGTCAGAATTTAAATGCAGTTTGTCTGATTCTACAGCCTGCACATTAAGCCTTACGCTACATAACAAAAATATTTACATGCCTTCCTGCACCCGGTAACAGTTGTGCTTTTCCCTTCCTCTGGAGCTCGTGTTTGTTGTTGGTATGCGTCTAAGATTCACTGAGGAAACTTCAAATGCAGATGGGTAGGATCTATGGGCCAAGATTCTGACTTGGGGCCCAGAAACCTGCATTCCAACAAGCACCTTCGGTGATTCCAGGCCCTCTCCGTGGAACAGCGCACACACTTTTTTTCGGTGGCTATTGGCTAAAGCTCTAGTTACTTTTCTTTGGCAATGTAGTGCATTGCTCACATTAAGAATGCAAGTCAGCTTCTACCTACTTCCCTTGTTTCTATACAGGAATTGCTCTAATAAGCATTCATGAATTCATGCTAGAACTTTGTGCTAACACCAAATCACAGTAATAATGAGGTCTTTTGGTAATTAATAAGCTTCAGAAATAGCACATTATTTAGCCCCAAATTTTGTTCTATTGAGAACTTTTTAAAGTAAATGCTTCCATGTAAAATATGAACATTTTCTAAGAAAAAGAAGATGGTAAAGAAGATCCCCCCATTAGATTTTCCCTAAGTCATTTATTAAATTCTCAAGATGGTATTGGGAGATATGATCATTTATTGCACTATTTTATATATGAAATTTCCCCAAAAGACCCATGTTTGGAGGCAGTGGAATCCTTAGGAGGTGGGGCCTGGTGGAAGGAAGTTATGTCATTGGGGGTGTGACCCTGAAAGGGATAATAGGACCCTGGCCTCTTCTTAGGTCCCTCTCTTTTGTTTCCCAGCCATCATGAGGTGAACAGGTCTTCTCTGCGGTGTCCGCCCCTGCCATGATGGTCAACAAAAGTCATCGGTAATCACAAGCTGATAACCAAGACTGGCAGATAGCACTAAATACAGGAAAAGCCAACCAATGGGAGTATCTTCAACGATCATGCAATCGGAATGGACACCTCTGCCAGGAAACATATCTAGCCATGCTCAGGCCCTGAGCACCCATACCACACCAGGAATACGAAATGAAAAGCTTCACCCCTGAAGAGTTAATCACTGTGGCCAGGCCCAACTTGCCTTCTGTGAGGCTGTACGCAGCTCAGCCAAGCTGGTCGCTAGGTTCTTGGCACACTGACTCAGTTGCATGGCTGCGGCCTGGTCACTCACAGTGGGTACTGCAGCCTTGGCGGAAGATACCATCTTGCTTCCAGGCTGTAAGACATAAGCAGAAAGGGAGATAACACCTAGACAGCAAGAGGCAGAGACCCCACAGCAACGTATCCACAGTGACCAGAACTTATTTTTTCCTAAAAATAGAGAGACATCAAACACCAATTTGTTCTTTGCTCTGACCCCAAAATTACCACCCCAAATTAGACACTAGGGCAGTACACATTCTAGAGATATTTTTTAAAAAGTATGTTTCATAGTTGGTGGAACAGGGGAGGTAAAATTAGTACAGTAGCTTAAAATTCTCATTTAAAACAGATTTAAAAGACAGCTCTTATTAAATAGGTTTCTCTGCATTTCTCAGAATAGCTCTTTACTCTGAATTTCAAATATATCCAATGGGCTGTTTTGAAAAATGAAGCCAAATAAAATAACCTCACATCTCATAAGCCAAAATGATTTCACCCTATATAGGTGTCCTACTTGTTCAAAAATAAGATACTATAACACTATTTTCTTTTGGAATCTCTTTGTTTCACAGACTGTAATATTTTACTAGCCATATAGTATTCCATTGTATATACTTGTTAACATTTCCCAATCCCCTATTATTGGGAATATTTCATTTTTAACATAATAAACAATGATCAATCAATAGCAAAATGTTTGTACATATTTATAATTTTCTTTGTTTCTTTTTGAGATGAGGGTGTTCATATGTTGCCCACACTAGCACTGAACTCACAATCCTCCAGCCTCGAACTCCTGAATAGCTGTGCTTTGTATAAATTTTTAAAAGTAGAATTTCAGGATCAAAAAGCATGCACACTTTAAGGCTTTTAATATACATTCTACAAAACTGATCTTAGAAAAGTTATAACAACTTAAGTGCCAGATCATAAACATGAAGGAAAAAGCTAATACTTCTAATTTTTAAAGAATGAATGAGAAGTAATAAGGAAAACCAGCACGACTGTGCAAAATTCATGAACAGATAATTTCACATGACAAAACCAAAGCAGAGCATATGAAAAATGTTTCACATTGTGAAAAGCAAGGAAATGAAAATCAAACCAATTTTACAGAGAAAACTGGCAAACACTTTTTTTTTTTAAGCACTTAACTCTCCATCTTATAAAAGATGTATTAAAAGTATGCCCCATATACCGCTAGTTGTAAATTTAGATTTGTTCAGCCTTCTGCAAGGGCAATTCTACAACATGTAGGAAGGAAGTTTAAAATGTATGAACCTGCTGGGGGTGTAGCTCAGCATTACAGCACTTGCCTCACACATGCAAGGTTTGATGGGTTTGATGTGTAACACACACATACATGCATACAAAACAACGTATAAACTTTCTGACCTGTCAACTCTATTGCTGTTTTTTTTTAACTTTGTCTTTGCTTTCTTTCTTTTTTTTTTTTCTATATGCGGGTACCGGGAGTCGAACTCAGGACCTCACGTTTGCCAGGCAGGTGCTTATGCTGCTGAGCTATATCACCGGCCCTGCCTTTTCTTATAAAGATATAAGTGTCTATAATGACAAAGTCAAAAGAACAAAAGTAATAAATAAATAAATAAATAAATAAATAAATAAATAAAGGCAGGGACAGTGGAACCAGGAACATGCCCACACTCCTGGATTATAACACTCTACAGTCCTGCTGGGGTGGGGAGAATGTATACAGTAGCTGGTTCAAGGACCTCGAGGGAGGAGATGCCTTGCCAAAGTCATACATCTTAGTGTCCTGAAACTAGAATTAAGTTGTTTTCAATCTTATTTCTAGAAATTTATCATAAAGAAGTAATTCAAGAGGAGAAGAAAGATTTGAGCACAGAAAGAAACTCATATCACCAGTTGTTCTATGATGGCAAAAAATGTAAAAACTTGTATGGCCAATGATAAGAAGGTAGTTAAACATACAGTATGGCCACTTCATAGATTATTCAAAACCATAAAAGTCCAGATGGTAAATGGAAAACCTAAAGGGTCAGCCAGGCATAGTGGCACATGCTGTAACCCCAGTACACTGTAGGCTGAGGCAAGAAGATTGCAAGTTTGAGGCCAGCCTGGGCAACTTAGCAAGCCTGTGCCTCAAAATTAAACTTTAAAAGGGTTGGGGATATAGCTCAGTGGCAGAGCACTTTTTGCCTTGGGTTTGATCCTGACTGCCCCACAAAAACGAAACAAAACAATAACAAAGAACAAAGGATTTATATAGGATGCATCACACATGCACACACACACACGCACACACATCTCTTTGTGCATCTGTGTGTAGCTTAAACATGCTTAAACATCTTAAACAAGATAAAAACCTCCATGTTTTATTTCTGCATGTTGCGGTTCTAGCACAGGAAAAATTGATCCAATGAAGGCCCTGCAACTATGGGCTGAACTAGAAAGGGATGCGGAGCTGAAATGCATCCTCACATCAACTGTTCATGGACATAAGTAGAGACAAAGTGCTGGTAGAGAGAGAGGTTTGAATATAAGAAGCATGCACAAGGGAGTTTTCTCATGATGCTGTCACTGTACCCAGTTATCCTTAAAATGAATCTACCATACTGTGGGTGTAGCTCAGTGGTATACAACTTGCCTGGCATATGCAAGGCTATGGGTGCATCCCCAGCACCACAGACCTGACCAAACCAAACCAAACCAAAAAACCCCAACAAATCTGCCCTCCACCCCACAGAGGGGTGACAATCCTAACAGCCAATGGCCACCAGGAACATGCTCATATTTGGAAAAGAAAATACGAAACACACTTGTGTTTTCCCAGTCCATGAATAAGAGCACTAGGTACTCTAGAAACCTAAAGCACTACCGGGTCCCGGGCCATTCATCACAATTTACAACTTAACTGCTTTCTTTTCTCTCTTCAAAGAAAAATGAGTGAGACACTCCCGAGAAAAATGGGTCGCATGCTGTCTCCCCAGGGCAATTCCCTGCATATTAGCATTTTGCTTTGCCAGGTGAAACCTCCTTCTCCCAAAACTGGACATGCAAAGTTGTAGCTAAGGTTATGGGATTCACTCATTCCTCTCTGTAAGGACTAAGGGCAGCCCCTGCCCAGGTGGGAGCTCCATGGAAGACCAAGGTGACCGCTTTGCTATTACCTGGAGAAAGTTCTGACTGGAGATAATGAGAGCCAGTTGGGCGCTGAGGTCTTCTGCTTGGGCTTGGCTCCCTCTCACCCCCTGGACCAGCTGAGGAATGTGATCTGCCACAGCCTGCAGGAAGCCAGGAGACAGAAACTGAGCACAGGTAGAGGGCTGTAACTATCAAGAGAGAGTGGAAAATGACCCAAGTGACTTGTTTTTTGGATGAGCGAGCTACTCCCAAGGGATGCTAGTCCTGGCACTTGGATTTATACAACGTGTTTAGCTGGGTCCTCACCAACACTGAAACTCGTTCTGGGTCCTCTTCTTCCCCTTGCACTCTACCTTGTGGTCCCAAAGGTCTCAGTGCATTTGGGGGAAGATGATTCTGCATAACAAAGCCTTAAGAGAATTTCCCTAGATGTCACAGGGTTGCAAAATTAGTTACCAAAGGATCTTCAGGATTCACAGGTGGATCAATTGAAGTCAGATGGTTCCGTCATGAGAAGAAACTGAGAGAAATACTCAGCTACCGCATATTTAAGTGCTCTGGGGCTCTTACTCTGCAGGCGTGTGTTCTGTGTACCCACCTTCATGTGGTCGTGGCTCCCGCTTCTCTGTTCTAAGCAGTACTTACCATTTCTCAAACTGAAAAACCCAAAGCCCGGGGGAAGGAGACAGGACCAGCATTCACATGGCAGAACTGCTGTGTTTCCTGTGCTGCCTCACAGATTGGCCTTCCACCTTCTGTGGTTCTTTCCACGCTTTCCCTCTCAGCCCACTCCCGCTGCCACGAGCCAGGCTTCAGAGGTCACAGAAACTCAGCCACCACTGCCGGTAAAGGTGCCCGGTGGCCTAGTGACACTTTTTTTCTCTAGGAACCCACTCCAGCAAGACTTAAAAAAATATTTCCATGTCAATTTCCCTAGCCTTTCCTAGGACTGCTGGTTGCAGGGTTTTGGTCCACTTTTCCTTGTCTACTTCAAGCTCATGAACAGTACTCCTCTCATTTCCTGGCAGTGACACTCAGAAACATAGCATCTTCAGTCCCTGTGCAAGAGAGGGACAGAAGACTCACCCTGTCATGTGTCCCTAGCCATGCTTGCCAAGAAGGGGAAAGGTAGCTAAACTGAGGCCTGAATAGGAAGCTCCCCACCCCCTCCACATTTCCCAGGCACAGCTGTCTGGGGCCACAGCCTCGCTGAGGGGAGGTTCTTCCTCCCAGAGGACATCTCCACACCCTCTACTAATAATGCTCCGGCAGACCCCAGCTGGATGTGTACCCATGTGTGGCCGCTGCTCTGCAAGTGGACTCTGGGTCTGGCACCGCTCAGAGGTGTCCAGGCACAGTCAGCTCCCCTGGCCGCAACAGAAGGCACAAAGGTGGCTGTAGTCATCTCAACGCAGGACCAAGGCCCAGTCTCAGACAAGCCAGTAACACCAGAAAGCCCTAGAGCACAATTTCATCAAGGCCAGAAAGGATGAAATAAATCCTGCAGGTGGAATTAGCAGAAAGCAGGAAATCGACCTAGCTACAATGAGTAAAGACTGCATGTGAAGGCCCGCCTGTCAAAGCAGGCACCCTAGGGAGATGCAGCGCTTCATCACTATTTCAGAGCCCTCAAAAGGCCTCCTCACTAATTCCTTGATTCAGTCCCTCAAAAAGAAAAGAAGGGGGACAAAGGAAAGACAATAGTGGGGAAAAAAATGCATACTCTGCCCCCAAACACAGGTCCTCACTTAAGGGACAAAAACCAGACACGAGGACACCTGGAACGTGGAGCTGGGAGAAACGAGATTAGGGCCAGCAAGACCTGTTTCAATTGAGTTCCCAGGGCACGTGGCGCGCTAATCCCATCAGGGCTCTCACAGCAGACCTGGGTTTCTGTGCACCAGGCCGGAAACTGACCTTGCAGCTCTGGACCAGCTGCTGCTGGGCCGCAGGGTTCTTGTTGGAAATGGCTGCGTTCTGGGAGGCAGCGATGGTCTGCGTAGCTGCTGCCGCTGCCTGTTTGGCTGCAACCTGTGAAGGAGAATGACAGGTCAGTGTGGGTTTGAAGACAGAAACACAGACACATATGCATGACGTCACTTCCTCCACAGGCCCACATGGCTTTGCCACTGCAAGAACCCCAGGAAAAGATGCCACCTTTTAAAAACCTTTTAATGGGCCAGTGAGATGAATTTTATTATTATTTTTTTATTTTTATTTTTTTTATTTTAAAGAGAAGAAAAAACAAAACAAATCAAAAGAAGAACAAATTTTCAAAGCAACATAATAGGAGGGTAACAATGGTTAATACATTACGTATTACTATCTTTAAGTTAGTTATTCAGGATACCAGACATTAGCATTCAATTGTTCAAACATTATTGGCACAAACCTTACTCTTCAATGAACTAAGTAAAATTGGTAGTGTATCTATCTTAACCATCTTATATATATATATACAATATTTTTCCCTTTCCCTTCTTTCTTTTCCCTATTCCAGTCTCTCTTTCCTTTTGACCAGTTTCTTTTTGATTCACCATGTCTATTGTACATTTTGGATCTTATTTACTCTTTCAGTTTCTCATACCAGAGAGATAATACGATGCTTACACATGTGCTTCTGGTTTATTTCACTTATGAGTATTTTCTCGAGTTGCATCCATTTACCTATAAAAGTCTCCAGTTTATCCTTCTTAATGGCCGAATAGTACTCCATTGTATAAAAATACCACATCTTTCTTATCCATTCCTCAGTTGATGGGCATTTGGGTTGTTTCCAAGATCTGGCTATTACAAATTGTGCTGCTATAAACATGGGTGCACATATATCGCTGTGGTACGATGTTTTTAATTCTTCTGGGAAGATGCCCAGAAGGGGAATAGCTGGGTCAAATGGGACCTCCAACCCTAGTTTTCTGAGGAATCTCCACACTGACTTCCACAGTGGCTGTACCAGTCGACACTCCCACCAACAGTGGAGAAGGGTTCCTTTTTCCCCACAGCCCCTCCAGCATTTGTTATTAGTTGATTTCTTTATAGTAGCCATTCTTTCTGGGGTGAGATGGTATCTCAGTGTTGTTTTAATTTGCATCTCTCGAATGACTAGTGATGTTGCACATTTTTTTGTATATTTATTTGCCATTAGTATTTCTTCATCTGAGAAATGTGTATTCATCTCAGATTGGGCCAGTGAGATGGCTCAGCGGTGTAAGCGCCTGCCTGGCAAGTGCGAGGGCCCGAGTTCGACTCCCGGAACCCACATACGAAAAAAGGGCCGGTGATATCGCTCAGCGGCACGGGCGCCTGCTGGCATGCAAGGTCCTGAGGTCGACCCCCGTTACCCACACACACACACAAAAAAAAAAACCTTTTAGAAGTCACCGATGAGCTCAACCTTGCCGCGCCCTGCTATCTGCCCTGGGTGCAACAGAGACAGGCATGCTTGAGAGCTCAAATTGTGGTGTATTTCAGTCTTTTCTTAAAAAGACAAAGGACCATCTCAAGACCACGATGGCACTGATAACTAGCAGCACCAAGTCTAAATGTTCAGGGGAAAAAGATCTCGCTCAGGAGCACAGGCTGCTCTCCATATCAAGCACAAATGCAGGTGCCCATGACTTTCCTCTCAGCACCTGGAGCCCTTGGCTGTAATTCCAGCACCCAGGAGGCTGAGGCAGGAGGATCACTGGGAGTTTGAGGCCAGCCTGGGCCACACAGTGAGATCCTGTCTCCAAAGAAAAAACAAACAAATGAAAAAGAAGTGCACAGACTGTGCCCTGGGCATTCCACTGAGTTCATGCTCTTGTCTTAGCAGTGAGGCCACTTTCCTTCCACAACATGGCAGACTGCACATGGACGGATTCCTCATTAGACAGGCAGGCACTCAACCTGTAACCCCTCATCTTTTAGTGTAAAGGTCTCCTGTGTATACTGATGGGAGAAATTAAACGTTTTGGTGCATGGTTTTGTTACTGTTTCAACTCTTTCATCAGAAAAAAATATTCTGAAAAGTGAAACAAATATTTCTTCTTACTCTCTCCCACACCTCTCTAACCAAACCTGATTCCCCACTCCAGTCTTTCAAAGTCCCTGTTTTCTATGGCAAGACCTGAAAAAAGTCATTGCCTCCAACGAGATGTAAACATTTCCAGTGACTGGTCCTTCCTGAACATGTGCACTGTTCCATGTCAGGAAAGAGTGCCAGTTCTGGCTGAAAATTGTCTGCATTCTATTTCTGAATGTTAGGAAGGATCATCACTTTCAGAAGGCACAAATCAAAGCAATTTTTTCAAATTGTGTCAATGCCTTTAAAGTACCTAAACTATCCATCGTGGTTGTTAACCTTGATTTAGCTTTCTTTATATGGGCACCACTTTGTTGACCTAACTGTTTTTTTCACATGACTCTTTGCAATCTAAAATAGGAATCCCAAAGAGCCAGCCTCTTTCCTGACCTCCAGCCGGTTGACAATTTTCTTCTTAATAGCGTTCTGGGCTGCAGCATTGGTTGCTACCCGGAGACCTTCTGCGGCTTCTCTCAGCCTGTGCTGCTGATCTTCGTTGTCTGGGTTGGCTGCAGCCCCCTGCAAAGGCAAAAATAAAGATCTCAAGTGGTCCGGGGGACAGAATGCCACACTCACCAAATACACACCTTAAACTTTACTTTCCCCTACCTCTATAATGCATTTGGAAGGGAAATCCAAATGCTATAAGCAATAGATTTATGATAAAGATGTCTGCCTTACGACTAAAAATATACACCCAACGAAGCTGCCTGCCTAAGCAGTATCCAAGGGTAATAATTAAACACTGCCGATCACAGCCTCGGTCATTCATACAGATCACTCTGTGGTCAGAAATCTGTCGTGTAAAAGACATTAAGACCTCGCATGTGGCGCCACTGAAATGTATAAGTTTTACCCTTTTATGTATCAGCTACAAATAAACTTAAATAAAAAGAAATGCATTTTGTTTCAGGCTGGAGCTTATATATACATATAAGGTAAAGAAAGGGCCCAGTGATTTTCTTCTAGAAGATGGCCATTAATGCCAGCAGGATTTACCTTTTTTTTTTTTTTTTTTTGAGATAGGGTCTTCCTGTGTAGTTCAGACTGGCCTTGAACTCACTAAGTAGCCCAGACTGGCCTTGAACTTCTGGCAGACCTCGTGCCTCAGCTTCCTGAGTCCTGGGATTACAGGTGTGTGCCACCATGCCTGGCAGTATTTACCTCTTAATCTCTTTTTACTGAGGTGAAATATGATTGTGTCCAATATGATTGTCTGAAACTTACAAATACTTACAAGAGACAAGTTTTGGGCAACTTGGTAAATTCAGAGAATTGGCATTGTGACATTGAAAAACAAATGTGCCCATCGGTCCTGGCTTAGTCTGGTTATGTGATGTTTGGCTTAATCTTTTTAAGTCTCAAATGAGGGACTGACTAGATTTTCCCTATAGCTCTTCCCATTCTAGCAAATAATTTTTTATTTTTTACAAACACGAAGGTTTGTTCGATACAGCTATATATAGATTTCAAAGGGGAAAGAAGAAAATACTAATAAACTTTAAGAAAAATAACCACTACACAAAACCGTAATACTGCACATCTTTTTTGGTGAAAAGGGGTGGTTAAAATCAGAGGTCCTTGGCTGTAACAGACAGAAGAAAGATGTTTAGATCCTGCTTCTTCCTTGGATCCTTCTATTATTCCCTTCCTTTTACGTCTATGAATCTCAGCCCTTCAGGTGGGGCAATAAGAAAGTTTTTCTGCATGGTTCTTACAAGTCACAATATATTTTAAGTAAATTCACAAAGCTGGTTGAGATACATTTCTACTGGCGCCAGGGCGATAAGACGTAAAGATGTATAATGAATTTTATGTGTGTAGAATACATTAAAAATGTTATTTCAGAAGCAGGAAGTTGAAGGTTATTTTTATTTTCTTTTTTATATTTATCTGCATTTGCTATTAGTTCCACAGGAAATGTATGCTACATGCATAATACAAAAGGATAGAAAAAGATGGTCTTATCCATGTAAAACAGTTCTCACCTAGAAGTACGAATCAGGATATCCTGTGTGACACAGACATGCACACAGAGTCTCGCCAGGGATCTTGTGAATCCGGGTCTTCAGGGGTAGAAACGAGGCATGTACATTTTAGTACATCATGAAGAGCCTCAAAACAGACCCCTGGTTAAGAATCACTGCCTTTCAGAAGTATGCTACTAGAGTATAGGGTTCTAAATATACAAAGCTAACTTTTACCCTTATACAGGGTAAGTATACCTCATCTGAAAATCTGAAATCCAAAATGTTACCAAATCTGAACCTTTGTGAGTAAAGCTGGATCTCTGGTTTTGGGATTATAGATGCGTAAGCAGTAAAATCTATGCAAATATTCTAAAGTTTGTAAAAACTCCAAAATCTAAAACACGTCTGGTCTCGCCCATTTTGGATGAGGGAGACCCAGGCTGTACAAGATTAAAAATTGCTGTTGGATTTGAAGAATGGTGGAGTAAAAAGCACTGTGCTATGTAGTATCTTGATAAGAGTTTAGTTGAGAAGTCAAATGGAAGGCAAGATAACACTGAGGCTAAAGCATAGGAGAAGTCACTGTTGAAAATCTCCAGTTTTAGTCAACCACCACTTGCAGTGCAGAGAGTCCCCGGCCAAGCAGGGTGCTCTGTGTCCGTGGCTGAGTCAGTACTCTCCCTTGAAGGGTTTCTGTCTCACGTTCAACAATATGCTTTGCCCTGGGAACCTGGAATCTAAACAAGAGAAAGGCACCCTCAGCTGACCATCCTATGTCTTGCACTCATGAGGGTACATGCCAACCCTAACACTTCTTAGTGTTCACTTTTCAGACCAGCAGATGCATGTCCTACCTTCGCAGCTTCCACCATGCGAGCAGTGGAGTCGGCCAAGAGCTTTGCTGCTGCCAGCAGCTTCTTTGAATTCTCCATGTCGATTTCAGCCTCTGCATCTGACCTCATGGCATTGACGAGATCGGAAGTGGCCTGGGCCAGGACCCGGGCCTGGCGCACCATCTCACCTGGAGGATGGCACAGGGCATTTGGGCTGTTTGTCTGCTTTCCACAGTGGGTTCAATCTCAGGAGCTGGTACGGTCTTGTCCCTACTCCTGTGGCCAGCAGGAGGGAGGGGAGTGAACCTCCAGTATCTACCTCTAAGAGTTCCAGGCAGAGCTGAAAGTACCCCCATAGCTGCCAGGACAGTACTCCCCAAGCATACCCAAGATGAACTTTTAACTACGAGGGATAAACATGGCACAAGTAGCCAAAGAGGAACATTTCACAGAGGAAAGACAGGGGACATGATCACAAGGATTTAATCTCTTTAAATACTTACTTAGAAAACATTGTTTACCTTACTTTAAGAGCTGCTTACACAAAAGCCCCTATAATAAACTCTTTGAGGAATGCAGACAGGAAACACTTATTTTAAATTCAGGGTTTGCATGCTACCAATCACCAGATGAGTGATGTCACATAACCCACTCTACTTGTGCCATTTGGTTCTCCCTCGTACGGCAGGAACAAGGACCACAGTTTCACATTCAAGGGCTTGGATGTGCCAACCCAGAGTTTTTCCACTCGGTGTCCTCTTTGGTCACCCTTTTCTTCCCAGTACTAATCTGGATCTTGTTTTACTAATCATTTGGTCTTACGGTGTTTGTGATTTCACTGGATTCTATCTCAACTTCCTTTTGGAAGTGGGGAGGGTATAATAATCAACATTAAAAATAAAACCACTCCATATAAAGGACAGATCCACTCCTCTCCCACAGTTCATTTGAGAAGAATTCTAAAACACTAGCATTAGGGGAAAGAAAAAAGCTTTAACCATAAAAATGTGTTAAATTCAGTGTGGCGCCCTGGATTGGATCCTGGAACGGTGCAAGGACATTTGTGGAATAACTGATGGAATCTGAATACTCTCCGTGATTTCGTGAACAATAATGCACAGTGCTTATCATCTGGTTTTGACAAATGGCCATGCATTAGGGAAGATGTCAGAAATGGAAGAAGTGCCGAGGCACATGGGAATGGTGTGTTAACCTCTACAACTTTCTGTGAATCTAGAAGTATTCCAAAAGAAAACATTTATGTACGACACAAAATAGAGCAGGAACAACCAAAAATCCAATTGTGTGGACACCTGCATTTCGTTAATTCATCAGAGGATTTAAGAGTGCACAAAGTAATTGTCTAAGAAAAGAACTTGTTGCAAAGAATTGTTCTGAGCTGGCAAGGAAGTAGGAAAACAGACATCTTATAGACTACTGGCACAGTTGCCAATTGTGCAAGGTTTTTTTTGAGAAAAAGTTAATAAAAAATTTTAAAATTTAAAAAACACATACCCATTGGTCCAGCAATTCTATCAATAGGGATTTACCCTACATACACAGCCATAAAATGAAACTAAGATATTCTTTCAAGAATGCTTATTATAAGCCAGGAGGATCCCAAATTCAAGCCCAGCCTGGTCAACTTATTAAGACTTTGTCTCAAAATAAAAGAGGGCCATGGATATAGCTCAATGCATAGGCCCTGGGTTTAGTCCCCACTACCGCCAAAACAACAAAAACCCCCCAAAACCTTACTATAGTATCATTTTAAAAAAATCTAAACAAACAAATTTGGAAACCAGCTAAATGTCATTAAAAGATAATTAACTGAGTAAATTATGATCCCTCCAAAAATAAAATACGATGCTGCCACTAAAAAGATCAATGTGGGCCAGGGATATAACTCAGCGGCACAGCACCTGCCTTGCAAGCCTGAGGTCCTGAGTTCGATTCTCGGTACAAAAAACAAAAAACAATGTATATAGGTGGATATGCAAGAGGGCCTCCCTCTCCATTCCTCTCACACACACAACTGCGGGAAGGTCCGGATTTTTGCTGAATGAGTTGATTATAGCTACTTTTGCCACAAGGAGTTAAAATGGGTAACCATGAAATGATACATATGATAATATACTCCACTATAGCACCATCTTACTATGTATACATTTATCTTAGGATGCACGCTTGTGTAGCTTAAATATAAACAACAAAATTTACTTTAAAAAAACTCAAGAAATTTGAAGAGGTTAATTCTGGGGATTTAAAGAACATACTGATGGGTTTAGTCTAGGGCAATTTACTTTTCAGTTAACCAATTTAAAAGGTGTACTGCATGGTTTTTTGTTTTCTGTTTTTTTTTTTTTTTTTTAATGTGGGTACCAGGAGTTGACCTCAGGACCTCGTGCTTGCCGGGCAAGCGCTTGTGCCGCTGAGCGATATCACTGGCCCATGGTTTTTTTTTTTTAAGTGACTGCATGTTATGATGTTTTGGCATCTTAAAAAATTCTGCCCTGGGAGAGCCTCCCCTCCTGGGCCTAGCCTGGGAGCAGTCTAAGATATGCAAACCAGCTAACCCAGGGCTGTCTGTCCTCTCTCGGGCCCACAGACCCGAAAAACAATTCTCCTCCGCTTTAATCATCCCAGGGCCAGGTACCAGGTACGTAGCCATGAACTCTATAATTTACAGCCTGGCAAAATTACGTAAACTAGCCAGTCAATCTGAAACTGCTTACCCAACCCTGCCACGCAGCTCCCCAGGGAACTCCCAGAAGGCTGAGGTCGGGGCCCTACACTAGCTCTTGTCTTCTGCCTCCCGACTGCCCCGGTGTTTTCCCCTGTGACCCTGTGTGGCAAACTGAGACTCCCTCTAGGGGACCTGGAAGCAAGACAAACTTCTTCATTCCAAGTCTTGCTCCTGTCCTCTTCGGTGGCTGCTCTGACCCACCGCGAGCATTCTTAGAAGAGAAGTTCGCTGTGAATCCAAAGTATAATGAACTCTGTTAGCTCTGCACGAGCCCTTCACTGTGCCTATGGACAAGGATGGCAGGAGCCCTGGATCTTTTTCTGAGCCTCATTGAGAAAGTCTTGGGCTGAGATCAATGAGAACTTGCCCTTGTCAGTCACCCTTCAACTTTTCTACAAAAAACTGTCACCACGAGGGAATCCCAGACCCACCCTTCCTCCCACAGCCAGGGGCCTCACCGGCATCGCCCATGGAGCTGAAGATGCTCTCGGTGACGCACATGATGGTGTCGGTGGCCTGGTCATAGCGGCCGATGGGCTCGCCTCGGCTGGCAAACTGCCGCACGTGCTGCAGGAGGTCGTGCAGGGCCTGGCTGACCACGCTGGCCGCCGCGCTGACCTGCTTCAGCAGCTCGGCATCAGTAGTGGCCGCCTGGCAGGCACGGACACAGTTCTCCACTGAGCGGTCCACGAGCTTGCCCGCTTCGATCAGCTGCTCCTGGCACACAGGGCTGCTGATGGTGGGGCTCACGACCTGCACAAGACAGAAGCAGGGCTTGGGTGCTGCAGGTGATGCTGGTCTGCGGTGTACCCAGCTTCCCGAGTTTCTCTGTACTCTGGGCCTCAGTTCCTTAATTACAGCATTAGGGACTGAACTAAATCATTGCTGTGGCTCCCCACACTCGCTGTACTTTATCTTGGGATTTTATATGTGCCACTTACATCCTCAGTAGTCAGGCATGACAATCTCTATCACTGACTGCTGTGGTAGGGAAAAATTTCTGGTATTTGCCAATTACACTTCCTTTCTCTTTAGCTCCTGTGAGGCCAGTCTTCTAGGAGAGACGACCTAAAGGAATTCTACTTCTTTTTGTAAAGGCACCTGAACTCTACCCTTACGGTACTTGCAAGAGCAGCGGGATTCTGTTGGTCCCTTTTGGATCCTGCCATGGCAAGCAGGAAGGAGACCACTGAGGATGCCTCTAGCTAATGCACAAATCCTAACATAGGATAAGAAATGCTGAGCTAAGCCAGATCACAGATCTACACAGTGCAAGATGTCAGCAAGAGCAGAAATGGAAATGTGCCATCTTCCGGGAAGAAGACACGTATGGTGGGTGGAAAGGGCACTGGGGGTCAGATGGACCCAGTTCTACCATTTATTCTTTCTGTGCCCATAGCCTACTTACTAATCTCTAGCGGCCTCAGGTCCCTCACCAGTAAGGAGGGGCAATGGTGCTATTGGAGGCTCGCCGGGGAGCTTTAATGAGGTGATGTGTACACCCTGGGACAACTCCCATCCATACTCAGACACTGCCTAATGGTAAGGGCTCCCCAGAAAGCTGCAGATTATTTCTGAACCTCTGTGTAACGCTATACCACACAAGGCAAGAACTCTTTCTGTGCACTATCAGTAAGATGCACTGAGAAGTCCAAAGAGGAGAAACAGCAATTTGCATACAGAAGTAGATTAAGGAAAAGGACCACCTGCCTGAGAAAAGAACAAATGGTAAAGGCCGAATTAGGCAGCTAATGCTAAATCCTATCATGGTGCCTAAAAGGAGATATCTAAAGCAAGCTCCAAGTTCAGAAAATCCTTAACAAATTCTGTCCTTGCTCCCCACAAGTGACAGAAGGCAGATAAGAGCACACAGCACTTTGTAGGAAAAGCTGGGGTGTCAGCTGGCTTACCTTGGCACAAGCCACAAGCTGGGAGGTGGAAAGGGCACACTGAGTGGCAGCAGCGATCACTCTGTTCTGCAGGACAGTGTCTTCGGCCACTTGGGCAACATTCTTTGCCTTTAGCACCAACATGGCAGCAGCATTGGCAACTGCTTTGGCCAAACTCATTAAAACATCCTAAGAAAAGGGAACGCAAGACTACTCATTATTTTTTAGTCACCTTTCTTTCATATCATGAAAATATAATGTGGCATCTACCTGAAGATTTTATTTGAATTTCATTTGGTCTTTTTCTTCAGCACTTTAGAATTTTTTTCACTTATTTTTTTTAATGTTAACTTATCCTTAAAAGTAATTCAGGAAAAAAGACATGCACCTTAATAATATAGAGTCTTCTACCATCTCTTAAGTAGTACCAGTTTAAATCTTTAACAGGTTACTTTGAGGGAAGGAGTTTTATTTTCACCACCAATTCACATTCATAGACTTATCCAACACTGACTCCTGATCATATTTCTTGAATATGTGATTGATACAGTGCTGGAAATACGTCAAGATGCCGCAAACACCATATGCTGCTGGCAGGTTAGAACTCGGGGCCTCCAAGTCATCATGCCCCACTGGAACTTGAAAATTTATCTTTTGGATTTCTGGTTTGCATAAGGATCCAAGTTATCATGAGGAAGTCAGCCACATCTCTGCCTGCAGAGGGCAATGCTGGACATGCAGAGACAAATAGCTGGCACTGATACCCACAGACTGGGAGCCAAGGAAGGCTCAGAACATAAGTTATTCTCAGCATCTGTGGCCTTCGGGACAGGGACTAAATTATTATGGAAATGGGAAAGAGAACTGACATAAATAAATGAGTTACAAGATGATCTGACTCCAGAAGAAAGGGTCTCTCAGCCTTTAAGGATCAGTTTATGATTCAAATCAACCAAAAGGCACTTTGCCTGCCGGATGGAGAACCCTTGGAATTGGCCTACCAGATGCGTCCCCCATCTGTTTGACCTGAAGAATAACCACTTAATTTACTTCTTTGCTTTTAATACTGAAAGCAGTTTATTTGATTTAGAAATGCCTTCCCAAACATATGAGCCATTGTTATTTTGAGCAAACATGTCAAGGCTCTTCCCCCACAGGAAATGTGGTCAGAAGTCTTTATTAATTCATCAGATAATAAAAAGCACTTTTGATTCTAAATCCAAAGGGCACCCACAGAGTCTTTACAATGAGATATTTTATGAGAAGATATATTGGAAAGAGTGGTCATCTTGTGTGATTATACGGAGAGCAAAGACTATATGCAATCCAGGCAAATCTGAAACTATGAATTGACCAAGAAGGCTGATTCTAAAATGGACAAAATCCAAGTGGTCTTAAAGGAACCATGTACTCCAATCTTTCATAGGTCTGTGATGGGCCCCAGATATACAAGGAAAAAGTAAAGGCTGTGATCGTAAAGAAGCCTTTCGAAGCTGACTGGCACCTGTTTGCCACACAACTTTTAGGAACTTGGCCAGCAAAATTACAGTTCTTGGATACCTATCTCAAAGCTCAGTGAAAACACCTCAAATGTCACAAATTACTAAAGAGGTTTTAAAATATAACTTCCCAAAGCAGGCCATAGTAGTCCTTCACTTGATATAAATTCATTCTTTCACAATGGGAACAGGGTTTGGTCATGTAGAAATATGATTATTCTAAATGGCTTTGTTAGAATCATTTAAAAAAAATCCTGTTCCTTCTATTAATTTTATAAAAAAAAATACAGTTAGAGAAAGAACATAGCTGTACTACAGCTATAGTTGCGAACAAGGCCTTTGTCAAATCTTTCAACAAGACCACTATTATGTAGCCTGTGTAAAATAAATCTTCATTAACTCTGGGAATGTGCAGTACACAGAGAACCCAAGAAAAGTTCTGAGATAGGATCTCAAGACTCAGGGAAAAAGAGTAAGAAATCCAAAGTCAGTAAGGCACAGGCTACCCATAGGTGGAGGAGGCTGAGGACCTCTTACTGCACTGGTCCTTTCCTCGGAGTCTCCCGCAAACAAAAGCATCATTAAACCTGCCTCCCTAGCACATCGGGAAATAAGAGCTTGCATCCCAAC
This sequence comes from Erethizon dorsatum, assembly GCA_028451465.1. Lineage (NCBI taxonomy): Eukaryota > Metazoa > Chordata > Mammalia > Rodentia > Erethizontidae > Erethizon > Erethizon dorsatum. The sequence continues at coordinate 6,010,771 of CM051837.1, read as the reverse complement.
ACAATGAAAACTGTCCAAGGAGAAAAAGACAAAGCTTTAAAAAATAAAAGGATGCGTGAGATGTCTTAAAGAAGAATGATGACTTTCTCCTCCACCATCCTTAAATAATAGTATTTTTGAGGAAGGTAAAATGGCTACTTCAGGATAATTAAGCCTAGTAGATTAGCAGCTAAATCTACTATCTTTCTACGGAGGCACCTGCCTATAAAGGGCTACCTGCACTAAAACAAACCTAAGACCAGTGCAAGGACAGGGTAAAGATCTGGAAATCTGGACAGGGACACAATCAGCTTGGGCTTAGTGGGATATATTGATGCAGTCTGCCATTAATTCTACTTATACTAAAGTTACTCCTGGCAGCTGGGTGGAGAAAGGCTTCCGGGAATCCCACATGGAGATCCACCCTCCTCGTAAGAACGTTGGCACACTGAACACCTTATTGCGCTGCAGGACACGCAGGGGTCCTGTGGTCTGCTATGTGGAGAGCGACAGCCACAAACACCTCTGTGGGTAAAGGTGTAAGTCATATAAGTACAGAATGCCTAGAAAATTGCTAACTAGAAAAGCTGAATAAATGGTTTAGGATAATGATGTATGCTGTAAGGAAAATGACTTTTTCCATTAAACAATTTTTTAAAAATTAATACAAAAAGACCTCACTCCTCACATAATGCCCCAGAATCTTATTCCCGACCGCTCAAGGAAGATTTGCTTTATTTTCCACTGCTCTCTCCCTGCTCAGGTCTGTGCCATCTCTGAGATTCCTTTCCAAGACTGTGAGGCTGCAGGCACCTCACCTGGAACCGCTCATCGGTCTCACTCTCTCCAATCTGTCTCAGGAGATCCCCACTGGCCTGTCCAATGCTCCCAGCAGCAGTCAGAACGGTCTGTCGAGGCTGCGAACAAAGAACGCACTTCAGAGAGAAAGAAACCGCATCTCCTACCCCACAACACGAGATGTGGCAGTGTGGAGAGAAATCACACGGGACGGGCTCCTTTTCAACATAAGCTGGAATCTTAGATTGTTTGCCAGATAGAAGACAAAAACGTCCTGGTAAAATCTGTGCAAGGAAACACCTCGTGTCTCATAAACCAGCAATAGGTGGATGGACCGGAAATCCAGCGAGGAGCCTCAGACAGTTAGGAAGAAGCTTTACGGTACGGGCTTTATGGAAACTAGGGCACAAGCTTGTATCCTCTTTAAAGGTGTACTAGTCATACGTGCGAAGGTGCTGGGGTTGCATCCAATCAAATACTTTTGTGGGGAGACTTCCTACTAAGAGCTCAACTGATCCTAAAGGTTGAACAATAGTATCTGCACCCATTTTAATAACTCTCAGGGCCACCGTGGGCGAGCAAGCCCCAGGAGGGTGGAAAGGACAGTGCAGGAGGCTGGAGCCCTAGCATCCCTAGAGGATGCAGCTGCCTCATTTGAACCGGGGAACTCACCTCTCCAGAAGTAGGCTGCACAGCTTTTAGCAAGTCAGACACCGCCCCAGCAAGGGTCCTTGCAGCTCTGAGCAAGTCCTCACCGCTGCCCACCTCGTCGTCCATGAGGGCTGCCAAGAGCTTCACGCCCTTGGACATCTCCGTCAGGTTGGAAGAAATAGTGGTGATTGCACAACCCACGGCTGTGTAGTCAGTGTCTGTGGGGTCACCTGGGACAGAGGAGGCTTCAGTATGGAGGGAGACGGTGAGCCCAGACGGGCAGGAGGTAAGGGGTCAGGACCCAGGAGTGGCAGCGCAAGACACACATTGATGGGTGCTCATCCCCCACCACCCTGCAAGGGTCAGGCACAGAGCTCTGTAGGAGCGCACTGAGATGGACCACGTCTGTCTCTAGGCTGACTCCAGAAAGGTCCTCTCCCTGGAGGACTCACATACTGAGATGCTGAGCACAGCACCTTCAAGATTCAGCCTCAGCACCTCACAGTGTTTTTATTCTAGGTCCCTATTAGCAGCTCAGGCCTCAACACTGCTCCTGAAACCTGGGTGCACTGTGCAGGAAGCCAGAGTCCTTCCTGGGAGTCACTCCTTGTCACAGGAGACTAATGCTGGGCAAGACAGGCGAAGGCATAGATGATGGATGCGTTTGTTCAGTACTGTGTTCAGGCTATCAGCTCCCAGCAGGGAGAAGCTGGCCTCAGCGGACTGAAGTACATCCAGCAGGGTTAAATATAAAGAGAGCTAAATAAATGCTTGTGAAGGATGGTGCATGATATCTATGAAAAGGAAGGAGATGTGCCTTACATTTCTCCTGAATCACAGGAAGAAAATGTCTAAACCAAGCCACATGCTTAAAAATAGACTGTCTTCTCCTATGAAAATCTGTTGTTTCAATAAAAGAATAACTTTCTTTTCCACACAAAACCACAGTACACCACAAATCACCCTGGGACTTACCAGCCGTGAGGTTAACGACTGAAGCCGTTCCAGCTGTAATAGCATCGACTTGAGAATGGATTTCGTGTTTGGATTCATCCACTTTGTTCTGAACCCACACCCTAGATGCCTGTGAAGCCAGACAAAGCACGACACAATCAGGGCACAGAATGACCCAGGAGACCAGAAAAGCTGTGCCATAGAATGGGAACAGCATTTTGGCTATGTTGTCCTTACTGGGCTGGCACCAAATCTGTAAACCATACCCTTAACAGCCCTCTTGCTTGTAAAGATACTTACAGACTGGGATGTAAATTCTCCCTGTGTCTTGTGCTAGTTATTAATTGTTTTTAACTTTTAAGGTTTTGGAGAAAATTTTATTGGCTTTATCTAAGTAAATTTAACTAAACAGAGAAGAAAAATCAACGTCAATGTCTAATAATAATCCTGCACATGAACACTAACAGCTGTTGGCAATTTTCACCTTGCTTTCTAGGGAGCAAGGTCTGAATTCAGGCATATTAGCTCTCAAGCATTTGCCATCAACACAGGAAGCACCTCCTCTCTACACGAACCAGGGAGACAATTAAACACCACAATCGTGCAGATGTGGCACCTTTCCTGGTCATCCTGGGATGTCCCAAGACCTTTGTTCTGGATCCAGCTCCACCACTGAAGGCGATGAAGAACACTGCAAATTACATCCAGGTCTAGGGCTTTACCTTTTTCCTACTATAGGAATTCAACAGCTTCTAAAAACCTTTCCAGCTCTTATACTTTGTTTGAATCTATAAATAGTAAAATCTCTATTATTAGACAAGAGGAAGGAAACAGGAGAAGGGATGGATATGATCCATATGCATGTATGAAAATATCACATTGAAACCAAATATTTTTAAAAATAGGCACTGATAAAAATATATTTCAATATATTAAGAAAAAGCAAGCACAAAGTAGTAAAATCTCTATTTTCTGGCATTTCAGGACTTGTCTGGTAAACAACCATTTACAATGAATGTATTAGTAAGATCTGCTTCCCAAAACATACCCAAAATATCAACCCAGGTTTAGGATATATCTAGCACTATAACATCTGACTGCATTTCTAATTCTTTGAAAGTTGACAAAGCAGGAATTACATCTGAATATTTTACAGATCTGTCTCATAACTGTCTGGATATGGGAATCTGCCATCCATTTTCACTCTGAAGTTCCCCAGAGCAAATGCTTAATGGTTTCAGGTCCTTAAGAGGAAGAACATGAGGACATCAGCAAGCTCTGTGCACAATAGTGCATAACCAGGGGACAGCATCTGGAGACAACCTGGACATCAACTGTGACACCATTAATGTGGGCTGAGCTGGGGCCGTAGGATGTTCCAAGCTCCCTCTGGTGATTCTGGTGTCAAAGCTGGGATAAAGTTGAGACTCCCAGCCAGTGCTCCGCCAGTGTCATAGGCACACAGGGCAGCTGGGGCCTGAGATTCTGACTCAGTAGGAAGGAGAAGGCCTTCCATTGTGGCACCAATCATGAATTCCTGGGTGTTGTCAATACTGCTGGCCCATGGGCCATACTCTGAGGGGTGAGGAGTTAGCTGGTTTTATACAACAGCAGCTACAGGAAGGACTCTGGGCCGATCATCCTGCCCTGTTGTAAAGCTCAATAGTACTGTAGTAACTTAGAGGTTTTCAAAGTACAGTCCGCAGAAAAACAGCAGTAGTACCTCTTGGGAATTACTGGAATTGCACATTCTAAGGCCCAATGTCAGACCTACAGAGCCATAAAAAATGGGGGGAGGGCCCAGCAATGTATTTTAACAAGCTTTTAAAGTGATTCTGATGTGTGCTAAAGCTTGAGAACCACTGGTAATACCAGGTGACGCTTACTGAGCTCTTACACATGTCAGGCACTGTGAAAGAACCCTGCAAGTGTTTAGATCATCACGTCTCCACACGACTCTACTTATGGATGACCGAGCGGAGGCTCAGAGAGGTGAAGCTGCCCAGATTCACACAGCCAGTGAGTAGGGGGCCTGGGATCCAAGTTCTCAGCCTGGTGGTACTGCCCACAGCCATCAGCAATGACTCTTCAAGGGTGCAACAGAGACAAGATCCAACATCTTGGAAAACACAAGACCTTCCCTGTCACCTAACTGGAGACAGGAATTCACTTGGTTGAATTCAGACAGAATGCATAACCTTTCTCTTAAAGGACAGAGAATGAAAACCACGGATCACTATTTACCATATCTTGGCCGAGAGGTGGCAGTGAGTCGAGCTCGCTGAGGTCATCCTGGGCCTGCTGGACGGCGTGCATGCTCGTGTTGATGGTCCCCATCAGAGCCTGCTGGGCAGAGGTCTGCGAAGGCAGAAGAGCACAGGAGGCCATGGCACATTCCTGGGACTGACATGACCCTCCAGGCAAAATGGAGCAAAACCAAACTCAGCTCAGTCAGTGCTACATCTCGACGAGCACCGGAAACACCTCCCGTTTCACCGAGGGGCCAGAAATAGACACGATATTATATTAATAGATTATGAAATGAAGGTGATTGCAATGGAGGGATTATAATCAGAAGTGTACAGAGGGCTTAATTAGCCGATAGAAGCCTCAGAAGAGTCTTTGCAGGGGAAGCAAAGAGGTGTAATCTTTCAGTACTGAGGACAAAAGATCTCATGCATAGAAAACACAAGGGTGTTAAACAAGATCATTTCTTGAGCAGGACTGAAAGATTTCCAGACAACAGGCTTTTTTAGAGTCAAATTATTTCTGATCTTTGAGGCTCTTGACCTTTCAAAAGCCATCAGTCAATAACAAGATTCCCAAGGCAGGTCTGAGAGGCACTGAGTCAGACAGACCAACAGTCAAAAGGAATCAATTGACTCTGGGGTGAAACATCACGATCACCACAGACCCAGTCTATTTCCACATCTGGGCCAATAAAGCTTGATGCTGCTACAGCAGGGAGCAGAGTGCTATCCCTATAGCACAAGTCACGCTGACAGGTCCTTAACTCTCCAGCCCCACAGGAAACCTCTGATCCCCAGGAGTGATGAGAGTCACCAGTTTATGAAATACACTGTGGTTCACGGGGGAGTTGGACGGCTCCCGCATACCACCCATCACTACTGCTAGTGTAGTCCCTGCACGTGAAGGCGCAGGGATGAGCACAGGGATCCTCACCAGCGGAGGCATGTGGCCTCGATGCATCTGCCCAACCATGACCTGTTGCTGTGCTGAAGGCATGCTGCCCACGTTGAAGGTCTCTGGCCCGCTGGAGCCTGAGCGCATCACAGCTGGTAGAGCCACTGAGCCGTGCTCCGCTTTGCCTGTCCGGTTGAACTGCTGCTGCAAGATGGTGGACCTGGGGAAAAAGGCAGTCAGTCACTGGAAGGAGCCACGCCTGTGGACCATAGTGAGATGACATCACAGATGTCACAGATGTCCACTGATGTATGCGGTGGAGACCAATTTACAGAGGCACATCTGGAAGGGGACTTGGGAATGAAGCTGGCGTACCAAAGACTCAGTAGAAGACCTCCAGATGTAGCCTTTCCAGTCAGCAGGATACACAGCTTCTCTCAACCTGTCCATTAATAGGTTCATGCTATCATATAATCAAACCCATATTCCTATAATGGTGATATCCCAAGTGAAGGTTCTGGATACAGTGATTTATTATTGGGTAAATCACGCCTGAAAGAACACTGATTCAACAAATGTCTACCTGAGGCCAGTTTCTGTTCTGAAAATCAGAGACAGAGGTCATTTATCCTTAGCCTGAAGGGAGAAATGTCCAAATGAACTGAAGGAAAATCTCTCACCTCTTAGCTCCCCTCCCCTAGGTTGAAGTCTACTGACCATGGAGGATGTTTCCTTGTTTCTAGAGCTTTGAGAGACTTTGGTACCTTTCCCAGGTGATTTTTACTAAGAATAAGGAAGATGTTTATTTAGGGGGGGTCTCACAAAAAAATTTTCAATATTTTACTTTCTGATAGTTTCTCAGAATGAGTGGTAGGTGCGAAAGACTTTGACCCTTTGAAGCCTGAGGGTGGCGTGTCTTCTTCAGGTGATAGTGTTCACCCGACAGGAAGCACTAGCTTAGAAATCCCCAATGAATGGTCACTAATAACTTCAAGGACTTAAGGCGCTCTGCCAGAGGGCAGCCAGATCTTGGAATGCACCCCGTCCATACTGGCTCCATCTTGTGTTGTAATGGGGACAAATGGAAAAGTACCTTTGGGATGATTAAGAAGTGAATTTTGAGAAAGTGGTGGAAAGGGTGAAAATGTTGGAGTGGAAACCACTGCTCTGGCTAAGCAAGTGCATAACAGTGGAATAAACTAGAACTTCATGACCATGTACTATCGATAACATCACAAGCTCTGAATCTGCATCCTGTCCCTGCCACACATGGGTATCTCGACTAACTTCATGATCTTGGTTTCCTCATCCTGAAATCTGGGATAACATCTGGGACTATCTCTTGCACATGGAGTTGCAGTTGGGATCAAATGAGACATCATGCCAGACACACACAGTAAGATGGAGACAAGACCAGTGATATGAAGGTCTATTCAACATAAGAGGGTATCTGTGCAGATTTCCCAACAAATATCATGCATCAGGTGTTCATTAGTTTTAATAAATCTATTCCTCATCTATAAATGGGAGTAACTTGAGACTGTTCTGAATATAAAATAATGATGATAATCATAACAATCTCATATATTATGCACCAGGCAATGTTTTAAGTGCTTTACTAGTAACTCAGTCATCAAAACAACACCTTCAGGGGGGGAAATTTTATCATTACTCCCATTTTTCAGATGGGCTTATGCAATTAGAGAATTCAGGGCCACAGAGTAAAACAGACCCTAGGTCTGAACCCAGGAAGGCTGGCTCCAGAATCCATGTTCTTGACCCCTCCTGTCTGCTGCCTCACAGCCTGTGGGATAAGCACTGCATCACAGAGAGCAACTTCAACTGGCTACACACCGAGTCCCTTCCCCTCAAAGGCTCAGGATCAAAGAGAAGCCACTTCCCAGCTTCTTAATGATAATAACCCAATTCCTGGGATTTAAATGCAGAATGGGACTCTTGAAGCCTCACTGCCTCTAAAGATGGAGGTCGATAAAATCTCCTGCTTAGTCTTCCTGAAATCATCACCCCACCCCAAGACAGATGTGACACCAACAATGCTGGTCTAAGGATGAAACCTGGAAAAGCAAGACTCGACTGCAACCTCCACTAACATCTCCTCCAGGTGGAGGGTTCAGAGCGACAGGCTGCAGAGCTGATGGGGAAACCTGGGGAGAAGGCAGGTCCCCAGTGCGTCTGATACTTACTTTTTTGGGGAGACTGACTCCTCCAACATAGTAGACTCCTCATCACCTTCTAGTCCAAATCTATCTTTGCTTTGTTTCTGGAGGTGAAACAAGATGCAACGATGACAATTAGCAGACATTAACACAAGGGGTTAGGAAAGAAGTTTTGAACGGAAACAAATAAAAATGTTAACGTTTACCCTAAACTGCTTGTATTAGATATTTAATAAGTGATGGGCAAACACAGCATGATGAAATAATTAAAATACATGATTTAATATACAGGCATGTAGGGTTTTGTCTTTAATATTACACAGATATTACATAGCAGAAAAAATCAAGGTGCACATATTAACATTCTATCTCAACTTGATTATTTAAAAGGGTTGAATTGTGAGGCCTTTAAGAAATCTATTTTTTTTTTATATAGCCCCATTAAATTTAGTAAAAACAAAACAAAAAACATGAAAACTACAAAGAACACTTCTAGCTCCTCAATTTGAGTTTCCATGAGGGCGGGAAAATGAAACAGCTACCTGGGGAGGGAGCTGCTAAAGGGTTAGCTCGGCTCATTCATTTACTGAATGAAACGCCACTGCCTGTTACCTGGCAGTAAATGAAATAGACAAGTGCTGCTGCAAAGTCAGAAATTCTCACAGGATTTCTGAGGTCAAAGATTAAATTAGTGAAGAGGGGATTTTTTTTTTTCAAGGTAGCCACATCATCTAAACTTGGCCTCTTAACAAAGCAGTCTTGCTTTTCCAATTTGCATCAACACGAAATACCTTTTTGAGGATGATGTCAATGTATCCTGCAATCAGCTGGGATATTTGCTCTCCCTCGGTGGTCTGGACTGAGTAGTAGCTTTCCTGATACTCCCCAAAATCCTGAAAGAAGGAAAAAGAGCATTAGAGGAAATACGGCTTCATTAGGTCCAATGGCAGTTTTAAAGCCTCAGAGGTCCAGTTCTGAACACTATGACACACACATTTCCCTGTTTCTTCCCCCTAAATAAAACTGAACACCCTAAAATACATTCAACAATGGAAAAACTGGAAAGGTAGACTGGCTGGGGGTCTCGGGACTTAAGGTATTCCAATGTGGTGAATTCTTAGGCTTATCTTTTATATGCCCTATACCTGGGGATATAAGACTGGGAGCTAGAGAGGCTTGCTTGACAAGTGGAACCTCCGATAGGCAGTTCCTGAAAAGCTTCATCTTCTGGCCACAGGATCAAGAGAGGGAAGACCTAACACGGTCCTTAGTGGAAGCCACCATGCTACCTCATCAACCTGAGCTGGTGCTCAGCAGCAGGTGCACAGCAGTGAAACCCACACCTCCCAGGCCCTGTTCCATAATCCAGGTGGGTGAGGAGCAGCAGAGTGAAGACCTGTGTTTCCCTGCCTTCCACCAAGTGGCACAAAGAGACTCGGGCCTGTTGGCTTCTGCTTCCTCCAACCAAGGCAGCCCAGGAAAGTGCCTTCTGCTCTCACATAGAGAACCAACAGAGTATGAGTACACACTCAAACAGTATCAAAAAGACAAAGCCCTCCAGAACAGCACTGCAGGGGCTCAGAGAAATGAAGGTGTCCTTGTAACAAAAGTCCATGAAGTAGACCAGCACACTACACATGAAACCTGAACACGGTGGCTGTCCACCAAAACAGATGTAAGTAAGATCAGGAGTCTCCTAACATAATCATTAAGCTGTCTAGGAGGAAATGAAAAATCATTATTCATATCAGGAACCAGGAAAACCACAATAGGAATCAGAAGACAAGCAATTAATGCCAATAAATGACATTAGATTTACATGATGAGGATTTTAAAGCAGCCATGTGATGGTTAAGTTTGTCAGCTTGATTGGCCTAGGAGCTGCCCAGGGGATTATTAGTAAAGCGCACTTCTGGGTTTGTTTGGGTGGGTCATGGCAGTGCGACCTTGGGGTGTATAAGCGATCCCTGGCTCCTTCACTTCCAGTGCTCTTCCCCTGCTCTGCTGCCCTGCATGAACTGAGCAGCTTTGCTACACCAGGGTACTTCTGCCTTAGACCAGCCAACCACATACTGAAAGCATGAGCCATTTCCTCCGCTAAGTTGTGGGTATCGGGTGCTGTATTTGGTCACAGCAATGGGAAAGCTCACTAATACAAGCCATCATAAAAATGTTTCAACAACCAACTACAAGTTCTCTTGAAACAAATGAGAAAAATAAAGTTTCAAAGAAATGAAAGTCACAACAAAGAACCAAATAGGGACATTACAGACCTGAAAAAATATGATAATCGAAAATGTAAAATCTCACGGAATAGACTAGACAGTATTAAGGAGATAACAAAGAGTAGAATCAATAAACTTAAAAATGGATCAATAGAATTTAATCAATTTGAACAACAAAGAGAAAGTAAAAAAAAATCCAGCTTTAGGGACCTGGGGGAAACAACAAAAGATCTAACATTAATATGAGAATAAGAGAAGGAAAGGTCAATGTGAGACAAAAAAATACTTTGAAGACATAATCGCTAAAAACTTCCCCCAATTAGTTTACAAAGATATAAACCTACAAATTCAACGAGCTGGGTAAACTCCAAAATAGAATACATGCTAAGAAACCAATACCAACACAATTTTGGTTTTTTTTTTTTTTTTTTTTTTTTGTGGGTACCGGGGGGTCGACCTCAGGACCTCGCGCGCCAACAGGCACCCGTGCCGCTGAGCGATATCACCGGCCCCTTTTCCGTATGTGGGATCCGGGAGTCGAACTCGGGCCCTCGCGCTTGCAAGGCAGGCGCTTACACCACTGAGCCATCTCACCGGCCCCACAATTTTGAAAACCAAAAATAAATTTTAAAAATCTGAAAAACAAGGGAAATATGATATATTACCTCTAAACAAACACTAACTTCAGTAACAACAAATTTCTCCTCTGAAAACATGGTGAGAAGAAGGTAGTGTGACATTTTTAAAGTCCTAAAAGAAAAGAATTGTCAACCCCAAACCAGTGTCTGACAAACATCGTTCACCAATGAAGAGGAAACAAAAACATTCCCAGGTGAGGGAAGACTAGGAATCTCTTGCTGGCAGACTCACCCGTGAAGAAGGCCTAACGGGAGTAAGCTCCCCAAACATAAAGAGAATGGTAACAGAAGGCTGGGAATGTTTGAAATGTGAAAAATGAGATACATAACGATAGATATAGTTTTCATTATATAGGCTTTTCAGTTGCTTGGTTAGGATGATTCCTAAGTATTTAATTTTTCTTGATGTTATTGTGAATGGTATTGTTTTCCTAAACTAATGTAGAAATTTAATGCAAACATAATAAAAATACCAACAACATTCCTCGCAGAACTAGAGAAAAGAATCCTAAAGTGCATAAGGAACCAGAAGAGACCCCGAATAGTAAAAGCAATCCTGGGTAACAAGTTATATTACAAAGCTAAAACAGCCTGGTAGTGGCACATAAACAGGCATGTGTATCAGTGGAACAGATTAGAGGATATAGAAATAACTCCAGACACATTCAGCTACCTGATCTTTGAGAAAGGGGCCAAAAACATACACTGGAGGAAAGATAGCCTCTTTAACAAAAGGTGCTGGCCAGACAGGTTATGTGCGTGCAAAAGACTGAATCTAGACCCATTGTCTCTCACCATGTACTAAACTATCATCAAAATGGTTCAAAGACCCAAATATTAAAACAGAAACAATCTGCTGCAAGACAAAATGGGTAAAAATTCTTAAACGTCATAGGCATAGGCAAGGACTATCTGAACAGAATCCTAATGGCATAAGAAATAACACCAAAAATCAACAAATGGGATTATATCAAATTAAAAAGCTTTTGCACAGCAAAGGAAACAACCAAGACAGTGAAGATAGAAGCTACAGGATAGGAAAAAAATTTGCCAGCTACACCCCAGGCAGAGGACTTAGATAGAATTTACAAAGAACTCAAAAAAAAAAAAAAAAAAAAAAAAAAGACCCCCCCCAATAAAAGACCCTATCAAAAAATGGGCAACTGAAATGAATAGACACTTCTCAGAAGAAGTATAAATGGCACAGAAGTACATGAAAAAAATGTTCAACATCGCTGGCTATTAGAGAAATGCAAATTAAAACAACACTGAGATTCTCTTTACTCCAGTAAGAATGGCTATCAAGAAATCAAATAATAACAAATGCTGGCAAGGCTACAAGGAAGAAAGAACTGTTCTACACTGTTGGTAACATAAACTAGTACAACCATTATGGAAATCAGTATGGAGAGTCCTCAAAAAACTAAAATAAGAAATTCCATTTCACCTAGGTATTCTCCTTCTAGTTATCATCCCAAAAGTTAATTACAACCTACTACAGCAATAAATACACGTGTAAACTTATTTACAGCAGCACAATTCATAATAGCTAAATCATGTATGCAGCCCATATGTCTATCTACAGATGGAAGGATAAAAAAATGTGGTACAGTATTTATCTACAATTTATCCTATAGAGAAGGATAAATTTGAGTCATTTGTAGGAAAATGAATGCACCTTGAATCCATAATGTTATGTGAAATAATTCAGACACGCAAGCTTAAATATCGTATGGTTTTTGCTATATGGGAAACCAAAGTGCAACTAAAGCAAACAGCAAAATAAAGATAGACAATAGGGAAATAGAGAAATAGATATTTTGCAAATGGGAAGGGGACCGAGAAATGCTGGGAAGGGGGTTGGGGAGGAGGAGAAGGACATGTAAAAAAATTAAGATGCATCATGTACACATACCAACCACCCACAGTGAATGTATTCATTGTGTACTGTAAACATGTACTAATTTAAAAAAAGATGTAAACATAACGGACTATCCTTCCATCATGAGGCTCTTTAATCATATTTTATGTTTGAAGCAAAAATTGTAACACCATTGCGTGTGTTTAATGCATATAAAGGAAATACTCGAACAATAATATTCAAAAGTTAGGGAGGGTAAGGAGACCTATTTGGAAATAAAGTTTTTATACTTCACTCAAAGGGGTAAAAATCCACCACCAGTAGGCTGTAATTAGTTTCAAATGTACAAATGTTAATAAACTAGAATAATCACTAAGAACATTATGCAAAATGATATACCAAAAAAATTGATCAAAATGTAACTTTTTTTTTTTTTTGAGACAGGGTCTCACTATGTAATTCAGGCTGGCCTTGAACTGACTGTGTAGCACAGGCTGGCCTTGAACTCACGGCAATCCTCCTGCTTCAGCCTCCCAAGTGCTGGGATTATAGGTGTGTGCCACCACACCTGGCTAAGAAACCTACTTCTATTTTTTTTTTTTTTTTTTTGGTACTGAGAATAGAACTCAGGACCTTGTGTTTGCAAGGCAGGTACTGTGCCACTGAGCTATATCCCCAGCCCCTCAAATTGTAACTCTTAAAAATGTTGAAATAGGGCCGGTGAGATGGTTCAACAGCGTAAGCGCCTGCCTGGCAAGCGTGAGGGCCCGAGTTCGACTCCCAGAACCCACATACGAAAAAGGGGCCGGTGATATCGCTCAGCGGCACGGGCGCCTGCTGGTGCATGAGGTCCTGAGGTCGACCCCCGGTACCCACAAAAAAAAAAAAAAAAAAAAAAAAAAAAGTTGAAATATCCCATAGGAAATAAAAAAGAGAAAAACAGAAGAAAAAATGATAGAATGAGATACTTAACCCCAATATGTCAATAATTAGCTTAAATGTTGATAATCTACATATACCAATCAAAAGATACTGACAGAATGGACTAAAGAAAACAAAATGCAACTCAACTAATTATGTTCTCTACAAGAAACTCATTTCAAATGTAAGAGTTCATGTAGATTGAAAGTAAAAGGACTGAAGAAGATGGATTATACAAACATTAATTTTTTCTCAGTGCTGGGGATCGAACCCAGCGCCTTGCCCATGCTAGGCAAGTGCTTCTAACACTGAGCTAAATCCCCAGCTCCAAACATAATTAGGTATATTAATGCCATATAAAGTAGGCATCGGAGGAAAATCTTACTAAAAAAAAAATGCTATTACATAAGGATAAAACAATGTCTCCATTATGAAGACACAGAAATTGTAAACAAATGGGCATCAGATAACAAAGCTTCAAAATATATGAAACAAAAACTAATACAGCTGGAGGAAGAAATAGAAAAATCCACAATTGTTGTTGAGAACTTCACTCTCAGAAAAATGATAGAATTGCTAGCCAGACAATTAACAAATATGTAACACAATAGAACACCACCAATTAGCTGAGATCTAATTGGTATTTACGGAACACACTAAACTAGCAGCAGAATGTACATTCTCGCCTAGCACACACTGAACATCCAGCAAGAATGAAATAAAACAAAACCCTCACATTACAAAAGAAACTGATATCGTACTGAGTATGCTGTCTGACCACAATGGTATCAAGCTAAAAAATCAATAATACAAAGGCAACAGGGAAATCTCCCTGCAATTGAACATGATAGACTCAAAGTGGAAATCAATAATAGAAGGAGACAACAGGAAACTCTCTAAACACTTGGAAATTAAATAAAAAGGAAGAGTAGGAAGGAAAGAAACATTGCATATCACAAACACTAATACAGCTTTATACAAAACAGAATTTTTTATTAAAAAATATTTTCATAACAAAGCATAATTGTCTGTTTATCTGCTCATCCCCCCTTTACCCTGCACCTCCCTCCCCAAAGTTAACATTATCAAGTCCTTCAGCAATTTCTTCTAGCAATTCTGAACAACAATTTCATATCGGTTTATTTATTTTAGAAATAATCTATGATTTCCTACAACTTTAAGGGTCGTGCAGGTACGGCTGCTACTGCCTACAGAAAGATAGATGTGTGGTTTCTAATGATTCCTTCCAGCTGACATGAGCCTATCAATTTATGATCAAATTACATGACTAATTACTCCTTGCAAATTCCTTCTTTTCACTTAAGAAAAACCTTATTATGAGATCTTACCTAGATGCAAACTGATTTTTCAAGTGTTCCCTCAAAGACTTTAGGGGCTCTGAAGAAACTGACAAGTTCAAGTGCTTTTTGATTTTTCTTATTGCTCAACTTGCCATAAAAACACCTGCCCTATTATAGTTGTTTCACAAGTAAATGTTGCCCTAGAAGGCCACGTGACTAAACTCTACTAGCAGCAAATACTGAAGTTGGGAGAAGGAATTCAGAGGTCTGAAGGCACTGCAGAAACATCTTCTCCCTACTTTCCATCACTTTTAAATTAAGTGTTTTTATTATCATCATGTCATTTAACGTTGGACACTCGGGGAAGTAGATTATCACTATCCCCATTTTACAACTAAGGAAATTAAGGCTCATACAAGAGAGGTAACTTGAATAAGGTTATAGAGCTAGGAAATGACAAACTGGAGTCTTGATACTATTTCAGGTCTGAGTTGTTTCCATTGTATACTCTGTGCTCTTTTTAGGCAGGGTGGGAAAACACTTCTGAGCATATTGCAATTCTTAGGAATGTCTGTATGTGGGCCTGCCAGCATTCGCTACGTTCCTTCCGGGATGTGTTAAGGACATCAGCAAAGGCACACCACTGAGATGCTCTCGGTGAGCGGTCTTTTCCATTTAACAATCTGGAAGACCAAGGGAGAGCTCTGGAAGGAAAACAGTGGCGAGAAACCTAGTCCTGTGTATACCTGTTGAGTCTACTTTCACCTTCTAGACCAGCACCTCCCAGTCCATGGGCCAGCATCATCTTTCCCTCTCCATACTGGCTCTCTATGGCCAGAGACACCCAATGGGCTAGGATCTGGTCTCTCTCCTGATCCCCAGTGTCACCCAAAGCCATGCCCATAACCTTGTCGTCCACCAATCCTACCAGCGTGAAGCTCTTGGGTGAGGCTGCCCAGCGCTTGACCGTGGTGAGCGGCCACTCCTGCAGCACCTCCTTGGTCTTCTCATCCACACGCATCACTGAGTCCTTGGTGACCCCCAGCAAGCGGGGCACCAGCTTGTTCTTGCCTTTCATCTTTTCCTGAAACAGGAGAGACCGAACATTAGTGCTTTATCTCTGGATGCAGCCCAGTGTGCCATCTTTTACCTGAAGTCGCCCTCCACGCATGTGTTGCAAAGCAGGCAGGAGTACCTGAAAACCAAGGTCTGGAGTGACAGTGAACAACTCGCTGAATTAAAGGATGGGAGCTAAATCAGAGACACCAAGGCCCACAGAGTCCTACTTCCTGGAAAGATGCTGCTAAGCAGCAGAGGTTGCTCCCAACACAGATCATGTCAGAAAGCAGGGACAGAACAATATTAGGTCCATGTACCAGCTACCCAAGAGGACTATAAAATGCATGTACTGCAAACATGCACTAATAAAAATAAAGTTAAATTTAAAAAGCGGGGGACGGGGTGGAGACAGAATGGAAAAGGTACCCAGAGAAAAAGACTTGAAGTGAATTCCAAATACTGTATCATCACTCCAGTTAAGTCAGTAATTAAAGAGGGTGAATCTGGAATTTAAATAATTTAAAACGAGCTAAAACTGCCAAATTATGATCTTCTTAGGAGACAAAGTGATCTCTCCTTTAATACATATCTAGGGGCCAGGGGTTTAGCACAGTGGCACAGCGCCTGCCTGGCATGAGTGAGGTCCTGAGTTCGATTCCCAGTCCCCCCCCCCGCAAAAAAATATATCTAAAATATATTTCCATTTGGATTCTTCATTTTTTATATTTTGTATACCTAGTGGTTCTTAAAGTAGTTTTCTTGATGTAATAATGCCTACTGAAATAATGGGCCCCTACTCCAGACTCACACCAAAACCAATTCATGATAAAGTAATAATCTAGGAAGAACTTACAGGTACATAGTGTTTTCATGATTCTTCTGTGAGAAATGACTTTCTAGCAAAACATCAAAACAAGAAGCTATAGAAGAAAAGATCAGTAGCTTTAACTCAAACATACTTTTATACATCTTAGAATGACAGAGATGGGGACACACAGTCACAGACAGAAAGGGACAAAAGGACAGGGAGAGAGAGAAGAAAATGAAAGAAATCTCATTGTAAGAAAAATTAGAAAGCAAATGATTGTAGTACAAATATTTTCAAAAACTATAATAGTAAAAGACTATGTATACTACCTGTTACTGTTCTTATAAATCAACAAAAATAACTGGTGAAGAACACAAAAATGTTCTTATGACATTTCTAAAGAACACAGAAAGTGTTCTGAAAATAATAAAGTATAAGTAAATAAAATTTCATTTATGTCAAATAGCAGAGTTAAAAAAAATTCTCAGAATCGAGGAAGGTTTGAAGGTAGACGACTATTGATGGAAGTTCACAATGGCAAAAGCTGTATGGGTAAATACCTATCCAAAGCCTTAAAAATATTCCTATATTTGACACCATTTCCATTTAGGAACTTTTTTTTATTGAGCTAGGCATGGTAACAATTATGCCACAAAGAAACCAAAGCAGAGTTTACCACAGTAAAAAACTAGAAATAACCTAGATGTCAGTACTGTAATACCCTCTGGGAAATAAAAATTTTAAAATAGGTTTATATATAGTACCTGAAAATTGGTGGCAATGATCATCTCATATGATTTGTATTATTGTGCTGTTCCCTTTTCCAAAATTTCACTTAATATACATGTATTTTTAGTGTTGTCAGGGAAAACACTTGCAAGTACTATTTGTAGAAACCCAGCAATGCCTAAACTGCTATTCTCAGAGGAACACACGTGCACGTTCACACCAACCAGGCATGAATGCATGGGTGTGCGCACCCATATCCAGTACTGGGCACGGGCTCTGAAAACAGGGCTGGAGTGCCCCACTTAATCAGCATTATCTGCTAATTTTCAGAGCATCTCCAAAAGGCTGGCACCATCATTGTTTTCATTTTGCAAATGAAGAGACATAATTTGACTGAGGTTGACGGTAGCAAGCTGTAAAGCTACAAACTGACCACAAGCTGAGTAGCTCAAAACTACATCTAACTTCAGAGCAGACACAGAGAAGCCGAAACCTACCCCACCACCTCTCAGTGGGCATTTGATGAACCCACAAAGTGATGGTCACAGCTCCTCTTTGGCTTCCTCACTGGGGGACACAATGGTACAAGGGTACTGTGTGGTGTCTCGGGAGGTAATACGGCACTCGACCAGCCTCAAGTCTATAAAATACTGAGAAGAGTCAGGTTCTTCCTACGAAAAGTTCCACAAGAGGTACAATCAGTGCAGGGTAAATGATGCCAATTAATTCAATTTGTCTTTGGGAGTCAGCAAGAGATTTCGGTTAAGAAGTGTGAGCAGTGGAGCTGTCACATGGGGTTGGTGCCCAGCTGCTGGGACTGGGATGGCATCAGAGGTGAAATAAGGTATGCAGCTGCGGTCCTCTTCTCCCATCTGCACTTCTCCCCAGGGAGGGGCTCTGGGATGCAGGGATATGAACCCTGACAGATTGTCTGAACTTTTGTCAGGATCATTCCAGCCTGAAGAGGAAGCCATAGTAACTGAAAAACTTAGAGTGGACACGCCCCCAACAGATCACGACCAGGGAAGAGAATACAGGAAACTGGAGAAACACCAAAACTGGCAACGGAGACTGCTGCCCAGGGACATAATTATATCAGTGTCTACCCACAAAACGCAGAGTAGCTGGAGAACATTAAAAGAGCAAATGGCTGAGATCTGGGCTGGCGCTGTAGTGCTGTTCCTGGTGTAGAGACCTGCCTCAGACCCTCAGTGGCAGGGATGTCAGCAGAGGGACACAAGATAATTAGGCTCTCTCTTCCTTTTTGAGCCTCAGATCTCAGGCAGCCCCACACCTCTCCTTTCCAACTGTCAACTACACAGACCAGCATCTTTTATCCTCAGGAGATGAGAGCAGGCAGGCTAAGGCAGACCTACCTATCTTCGATCCTGGAGCACACACATGCACAAGCATACACGTGCGTGCACACACACACACACACCCCCCATAACTGTGATTTCTTTTTTTACCAGCCATTTAGAAGCAGACAGAGAGACAGAGACAGAGAGACAGAGAGAGACAGAGAGTCCTGATTAGGTTGGTGATATGGTTTGTGCCTAGATGTCCCCCCAAAGCCTCATATGGTCATAGGTGAGGCTTTTTGGAGGTGGCTGTATCTGCAGTGGGTGCCGCTGGGATCAAGGGTGTGTGATAACTAAATTAGTCCACTGATTGGTTTGGCATAGTTCTGGGTAGGATTAAGGGTGCCTGGTTAAACTATAAGAGACAGAAAGATGGCTCCTGCCTCTCACTTGCTGGCTTCTGCCTGCCATGAACCGTTTCTCCTTTGCAATATCTCTCTGCTATGCCACCAGCCTTGGATCCAACCAACTATGAACTGAAATCTTGACAAACTGTGAGCCAGATAAACCTTTGTTCCTTTAACTTTGGGCACCGGGTATTTTATCTCAGCAACGAGAAAAGTAACGAAGATAGTTGGTTTGGTTTTGAAGATGTCTAGCTTGCAAACCTCAGAGGCAGGAGAAAGTAGACATTATAGCAAGGAGAGGCAGGATCCATTAATAAGCCAAGCCTCTCCTCTTTCAAACACTTCTCTACAGGTATCGTGGGCTTAGGGCTGGTGGCCAGCCGTGATCAAGCTGGCTCGTTGGCTGGCTCTTCTCACAGGCACAGAGAGGGGCTGATTCTTATGTCATCTGTGCCTCACACCTGAGATTCCAAGTTGGATGAAGAGATATGGTAAGCTAAGATTTTGGCATGCTTGGGCTCTCAGCCATTTCCTTCAACATGGCCTCTCCAAAGGGTCCTCTCCACAACTCAGCGTAGCTTACCTGAGTTCCACAATGGCGGGGCACCAAAGGGCAGGCTTGTGTCTTTCATTTTGTCATCAATATACTTTTCTATTTTAGCAGAATGGTAGAAATGGCTGGTTGCTGAAGAGCAAAACCAGGTGTTAAAGACTCTGTTTATTAGTCATTTGCGTCCCTAAAAATGAGTGTCAAAATTTTTGACTTCACTCATGATTCTGAGATGCTCTGCAGGTTGCACTCTGTGATTCTCAAATGGTTCAAGGTAGGGGGACTCCCTCCCCAGGTATCATACTTGAAGGCTTTGGCTATGACTGCAGGGAAATTTCAAAGGCAAATATGGATGGGAAAATGGTTACACATGGGTTGTACTTTCTGGAGTGCAATGAGATTCTATGTAGGTTATGGGAAATGCCATACCAGTGCTTATCAGGTTTTTGTTTAGCAGATCTTGATGAAATGCAAAAGTTAATCAGCGCAAGAATATAGACATTTGCGGCTCCCTTTTACTGAGAGCTTATATGAGACAGTCCCCTTCTCTATAGTACAGTGGTACCTTGGTTCACGAACTTAATCTGTTCCACGATTTTGGAAAAGATGACCACATTCGTGTTCCTGTGGGAAAGATGGGCATGGTCGTGTTGGTCACCTGATGCAGAGTATGGAAATAAAAATAAAATTTTGCCAAATGCTTCTGTTTGTGAACCAAACTGTTCTCAAATAAAAGCATTCGTGAACTGAGGCACCATTGTATCTTACTGAAATCTCATAAAAAGTCTCAGTTTTATAGATGAGCAAACTGAGGCTTAGAGAAGCAAGGTAAGGTAACTCGTCAAAGACCAAACTATTAACTGGCAAAGCCAGGATCCAAACTCAGGTCTTTATTTCATATTTCTTAGACAATGAGAATACTGTCATCTAATCCTGTTCCATGTGGACTGATTACACTATTTATTGAAAGTTTCTATGTCAAGGTGGGTAACTACAGTCAATGCTAAATCCAATTTAGTGCCCTTTTTATAACTTGATAACCAAGAATGAATTCCCCATTTTTAAATAACAAATCAAAAGAGAACAATATATGTGATACAGAATTCAAATTTCAGAGTCCGTAAATAAATCTTTATGGGAGCATAAGCATGTTCAATCATTTACATGTTGCCTATGCTGCTTTCTGATGAAGAAACCGAGATTTAGAGAGGTTAGATATCTCTCTCAAGATCACATAAGGTTCTGCTATTCCTCACATAGGTGTATACTTTCTTCCTGGATTCTAGGCTAGCCTTTCCCTCTCCCACAGGTGAGCACTTTCTGTTATAAGAGCATAAAAATGGAATATTAGGGCAAAGTGATCATAGATACTGAAGAAAGCATTATGAAAGCATCCGTAAACATATTCAGGAGTCCTCTCAAAATATCTATGACTAATTTCAAGGCTGTGTGGTATGGTTAACTGTGTTCAATATCAGTACTTAATTGCTTAGTAAATTATAATGTATTTAGTTATTTAACTTAGAGCTTCCAATAGAATCTGCAAAAGTCATGAAGGAAAAGCTAGAACACTTGATTCTAATTTATTTCCTAAATTATGCCAATGAATCTCCTTCACAATTTAGTCCTATGTTCAGTATGAGGTCAAAGGAATCTGTTTTTTATGCTTTTAAAAGCTTTATCCCTTAGACATGTAAGTTTTTTGGGGGGAGTACTATTCTGCATACTTTTTTATCATATACTCTGACTGGTTTTGGTGATTTTTTCAGACATACACCGAGGGCTTAGTTTATGTGATTGGCATATGTCTAATCAATTTAGTCGGCCAGTTTACTGAAGTTAGCAATATATCTAAAAATGAATGATTTTGTGCATATTGGTGTAACACATATAGGGTCTGTATGCTGAAAATTACAAAATGATGGTAAAAGAAATCAAGGAGGACCTAATGTCTGCTCATGGATGGAAACACTCATAAAAAAAACATCAATTTTCTCCAAATTGATCTATAAATGTAATACAATTCTTATTGAAATCCCAACAAGGGTTTTTTACAGATAAGGACAAGCTTTTTCTCAACTTGGATATGGAAGGGAAGGATCTAAAATAGTTAAACCAATTTTGAAAAAGAAGAACAAAGAGAAGAAACTCACTCTACCTTGTGTTAAGGCTCAGTACAGCTGCAGTGATCTCCATGGTATGGCATTAGCTGAGGTGCAGAAACATAGATCAAGGGAACAGAAGAGAAAACGCGGAGATAGACGCATACAGATGTGTTCAAGTGAATTTTGACATTGATGCAAAGGAAATTCAGGATGGATAGCTCAATCCACAGATGGTGTTGGAACAACTGGACATCCACAGGCCGAATTATGAACATTGCTCAAAATGGATCAAAGACCAAATTTGTAAGACTTTGTCATAAGGATGAAAAGGCAAGCTACGGGTCGGGAGAAAATATTTACAAACCACATATCTAACAAGGATTTGGATCTAGAATAAAAAACTACCAAAGCCCAACAGGAAAAACTCCAAGCAATCTAATTAAAAAATAGGCCAAAGACATGGACATTTCCCTGGAGAGGACAGACAGAGGGCACAGGCGAAAAGATGCTCTAGTCATGAGCCATTAGAGAAACACAAACTAAGCACAAGGAGATATCACTGACCACAAATCAGAATGGCTAAGATGAAGAAATGGTAATATGAAACAGTGGAAAAGATGCAAAGAAGCTGGATGATTCATGCATTGCTGGTAACAAAGTGAAATAATACAGTTACTCTGGGAAACAGCTTAGCGGCTTCTTATCAAGGTAAACACGTACTTACCATGTGACCTAGCAATTGCACTCCTGGGCATTTATCCCAGAAAAATGATCATTTAGGTCCACACAAAAGTCTACATATGAACTTTCATAGCACGTTAGTCACAACAGCACCAAATTGGAAATAACCTAGATGTCCTTCAATGAATGGTTAAAGGAACCACGGTCTGCCCCATGCCACTGAGTGTTACTCAGCAAAAATGATGAACCACTAATGGATATGTGGGGAATTATATACAATGAAAAAATCAACCTCAAAATGTTAGCTACCATATGACTTCATTTACATAATATTTTTGAAATAACAGAATTAGAGAGATGGACAATGACCCGTGGTTCTCAGGGATGGGGGCAGGAGTACTGTGGAGGAAGACGAGATGCAAGAGCTATGTCTGGCTGTAAAAGGGGAACACACGGAGCCTTGTGGTGATGGAATAGCTCTGTGTCTTGATTAAACAAATCTATACCCCCACACAAGTGAGTACGTGTAAACTGTAATCTATGAGTAGGTTCTGGGAACTCTACTAATGTTGATTTTCTAGTTGTGAGCTTGCACTACAGTTTCTGCTGGAGGAAACTTAAAAGATACCTGAGACCTTTCTGCATTTTTATTTTTTTTCTTTATGTGGGTACCGAACTCAGGACCTCGCGCTTGCCAGGCAGGCACTTATGCCGCTGAGCCATATCACCAGCCCCCTTTCTGCATTTTTAAAACAACTTCTTTCAGCTGTAATGCAAATACCATACAGTTCATCCTTTTTTTTTTTTTTTTTTTGTGGGTACCGGGGGTCGACCTCAGGA
This sequence comes from Erethizon dorsatum, assembly GCA_028451465.1. Taxonomy (NCBI): domain Eukaryota; kingdom Metazoa; phylum Chordata; class Mammalia; order Rodentia; family Erethizontidae; genus Erethizon; species Erethizon dorsatum. The sequence goes on along the minus strand of CM051837.1, from coordinate 5,987,642 downwards.
CCTCGCATGCCAGCACATGACCATGCTGCTGAGCGATATCACCGGTCCTTTTTTCGTATGTGGGTTCTGGGAGTCAAACTCAGGCCCTCGCGCTTGCCAGGCAGGCGCTTATGCCACTGAGCCATCTCACTGGCCCCAGTTCATCCATTTAAAATGAATGATTCAATGGATTTTAATTTGTGCAACTATTGCCACATTTAATTTTAGAACATTTTCATCACATTAAAAGTAACTCCTATACCCTTTAGCTATCGATACCCTATCCTCTGCATCATGCTACACCTCAAAGCAATCACTAACCTACTTCCTGTCTCTACAGATTTGCCTATTCAGGACGTAGCACATAAATGCAATGATATACCATGTATTCTTTTCTGACTGGCATCTTTCACTTAGTATAATGTTTACAGAGTTCATCCATGTTGTAGATATACCAGTATGTACTTCAGTCTTTTTTATGACATATATTGCTTTGTGTGGATGTGCCATAATTTGTCCACTCCTCAGCTGATAGACATTCATGCTGTTTTTGCAGTTTGGCTAAAGGCTACTGTAAACATACACCTCCGAAACTTTCAATTCTCTTTCACATAAATACCTATGAATGAAATTCTAGGTATCTCTATGTTTAAACAAGCAATATGCTCTTCTCTCAAATGGCTACACTGTTTTACCTTCCCATCAGCCATGTATGAGGGTTTCGATTTATCTATGCCCTCAACAGTACTCACTACTACCTGACATTTTGATTCTGTAACATTTTTACAATTTCCTATGTATGTATAATTATTTCAAAATAGAAAGTCTGAATATGGATCAGTATATCTTCTAAGATCAACAATCATACCAACAAGTAGTAATTTTGTTCCTTCTTTCCTAAGGTAATTTTTTTGGTTTTATTTTTACATCTTAAGTGCAATTCTTAGGATGTCCAAGACCACGTGATAGTGGAATGACACGGTGGCCACATTTGTTCTGATCCCAATTGTTAAAGATTTCTCTCCAGTGTTTTTTGTTAAGCATGATACTGATGATAGATTTCAAACAGGTACTCTACCATGATGAGCAAATACACTTGTATTCTAGAATCTTAAAGGAATTTTTCTAAGGAGAAGATGTTGAATTTTATCAGCACTTTTAATGATCATATGATGCCATCTTATTAAATGACTGATGTGATTTTCAAGGTTCATTAATTCATGACACTGAATCATTCCTAAATTCTCAGTTGTACTTCTTTTAAAACAAGGCAAACCATGGTCAAATAAATTATATTTACTAGAGAAAATTATAAAATAAAAATGGCATAATAGATGGGATCAGCCAAAATAGAAATTAAAATGAGCAATGTGGCATTAATACTGTACAAAATGACATTAATATGAAATTATACACAATTATATATAATACATAAAACAAATTAAATCTATAATACATATGCAATATATAATAAATTGTATCTATATTTGTTAGGCATACAATTATATATAATTTCACATTAATTTGTATAAATAAAAATTATAAGTGCTACCTACTTTCTTGACTCCCCTCTTCAAAGAGATGAGATTTAAAGAAAAAGAAGAGGAGGAAAGAGGGATGGAGCAGGAAAGGAAAATGTGAAAGAGGAAGAAAAGGAAAAGGAAGGAAAGAAATTTCTATCACTTTCTTGTTTTCCCTTAAATAAGTTTATGAAAGCAGATTTGACCAAATGTGTAAGGCCCTGCCATACCCGGAGGCTCTGTGCTGTCCCTCTAATGACCCTACTGACCACCAACAGATTTTTCTCTGGTGCTAACTTGTCTTTGGAAAACACATTTATATTCTCTCCAATGTGCTGTTCAGTGCTTTTCCTTTCTATTTACATATGGTTTTCTGTGTGTTATCATCCTTGATTTGCCAACCTATATGCAAGAGGCACAACAGTTTTTAGCACATCACGGAAACCAACTCTACACAAAGACTAATGTTAGTGGCAGATGATGTCAATTGAATATCAGAGATGAACTTCATACTTGAAGAACTGCAGAAAGACTCAAGAAGAAAATAGGTGGAAATTGGTGAACATCATAAAAATGTGTTAATCTTTGTCCCTGTGAGGTACTGGAACTCAGTGACTACTGGTTACCCTTCATTAACAATGAATGAAAAGCACCCTTCCTACATGGGCAGACCTTCTCTCCTGTGCAGGGGAGAGCTGCGGATGAGGCAGGTGTTACCTTGCAAGCGGGGTCACTCCAGGTGAGGCAGCACAGCCAGTGCTTGGAACAGTCTGTTAATCACAGAGCCCTGAGTTCAAGTCTTGGCTCCTTCAGTTACCAACCTTACAGCCCTCCATGGCTCAGAGGATTCCATGGGGCCTCTATTTCCTCCTCCATAAACAGAAAGTAATAGTAGTAGCTCTTCTACTAAGTTGCTGATAGATGGTACCGAGAAATGCCTAGTATAAAACTGTTTACTCAATATTATTTTTATTGTTGATATTGCTAAATGAAGTCAGTGTTACCTAGATGGCAATGCAGCATTGTTCAAAAATCCATTTAAAGTTTAAAACGTCCACTCAGTGTGGAAGTTTCTTAAAAACAAAGTGACACGGGCTTCCTTCCTTGAGAAGAGTCCCCGAGTTTTCTGCTGTATGCCTGGGAGCTGGTTTGGTTGGTGTAACTAACGCACATGAAGCGTGTGCCACTGTGAAGTATGACATCTTGATTCTTCCTCTTCTTAAGGGAAGCTGCTTGCTCCGATGTGGAATGGGACCAAGAGAAGCACCCTCAAGGGCGCCAGGCTCTGCCTTTCCACTCCAGTCCTGGACAGCAGCTACAGTGCACTCGTTTCCATCCCCATTTGCTGTAAGCAACACATGAGATCCCACTACAGGGAAGAGATTTCTCCATGGCCAATGGCAAGAAGCAGAAAGCCTAGAGTCACCATAAAAGCAAGAGGAAATCACTGAAACCTGACAGCTGCATGACTAAAATCGAGGAGCTAAGGTCAGGAAAAGCAAAGGGGGACGGAAGCCAACGGGCGAAGTTGTCAGATGACTGAAAAAGACACCCAGTGAGGGCCTGCCTAAGCTTGTTCACAAGGTGAATTTCAAAGACACACCTCTTTAGTTCTAGTAGGAAAACAAACAATTCCCATGAAAACAGACATAAAGGTCACCGAAATCCCACAACCTGTGTGTCTCAAGGGACACGAATTATTATATTAGTGACGTCAGTTGGTTTGGTCTGCAGTGGTCAACAACCTTCGCTTGGTCCAGAGGATCTGGAATGCTCCTGAGTAAGACACTGTCAGCAGACATCAAAATATGCACAAAGAGCTCCTCCTTCATGACTTGGTAGCAGTGACAGTGACCCAAGCCAAGGCACAGCTGCCCAGAGGCCCACGCAGCCAGCCAGGCTCACTTATCTCCAGGCCGTACTGCAACTTGGGTTACACTGGCCACTGCATCTGCCCATGCCAGGGTGTACATGTGACAACCAAGCTTACGGCAAACGCATTACTGAGAGCAAAAAGAGGGCAGCATATGTAAATGCCTTCTCCACTCTGCCCAACTCACCTTCACTAGGAAAAAGGACACACCGTATGTCCGGAGGGACCGGGCCAGCTTCACGTACTTGACCTTGGCTTCTATTTCACTCATCTCCCCACAGTTCTTATGCTCCTGCAAAAGTGACAACAGGGGCACCTGTTACTGCAGCTCTGCCAGCAGGTGGACCTGGGGGAGACGTGGGCACTGCAGGCGGGGTGCACAGGGGCTATGAGAGTTCAGTAAGTGACACTTGGGTCTGAAATCTCTCTGTGACACAGGCATCTGCTGACTGAGGAACGCCGCAAGTAGAAAGTTCAAGTGCACGGCTTTCAAATTAGAGCTAGAATCCAAGCGGTCTATGTATTCCACAACCAAGCGCAATAATTCACACACATGTGAAGAGCGGCAGAACAGGGACAATGACGGCAATCAGATTTTCAAAGGACTCTGTGTCCCAAAAGGTTCAGGACCCACACTTTAAATAACACATAGAAAAATGTTCTTTTAAGGAGCCGTATCATTCTAACATCTATTCCAATCGCAACTTTTCCAAAGAGCAAATACACTGGATAAAACAATGTTTTGTAACACGTGAAATTTATATTTTTATTTTTCCATTTCAAGATCGAAGACTTTGAGCTCTTGAGCTTACTAGAGTGTTTCACGGCGAAGTTGATGACAGCCCTTTTCTTAATGGTTGCCTAGGTTGGACAAATCTCTGACTTTTAAAATAGCCCTGAACTGTTCCCCAATTCTAGCTTCCAAAAAAACACATCTCAGGAATAAAAGAGCTCCGTGCAGCTTCTCCCTGAGTGTGGCTTAATGGGCTATCACCTTGTTTCAGTGCCACCAGGAAAATGTCTTTGAAATGAAATGTATGCACGTTTTTCTCAGAAGGGTTAAGTAACCTTTAGCAAGAAAATATGGATTAAGATAATAAATCTGTCCAAAGTGGAACTGTCAGCTTCTTTACTCTTGAATCCCCAATCATTTATTATAGAAGAATACATGCGCAGGGTGCAAAACCATTAGTGCAGAGCGTCCTCGTGCTAACAAATGAGGACAGGGAGTGAGCAGGACAATAAATGTCTGTACATTTCCAATACCTGAAATATTCTCTTTTCGGCTCCTCTCTGCTTGATGTATTCTTTGGGCAGGAATTCCTTTAGACTGAGAGAGAGAGAGGGAAAAAAAAAAAAAAGGTAGGCATTTATCATGTTCTGTGATGAGAAGCAAAGAAAAGAAACTGTTAATAAAACCCACAGTGAAGGCACTAACACTCCCAATATTTCATGGTGTAATTAATAATAGGCTATAATATCCTGCGATGCACTTAGATAAGGACACGGTAAAACCAGTCGGATTTTAAAAAGGTGAAACTAACACATTTAAAAGAAGAATTTCTAGGACATACCGTAAAGTGAAGAAAGGCCTAAGAGTATACAGTATGCCATGCTTCCCAAGAAAGGCAGGAAAAGGCCTTGTATTTTAAAACAATTATTTTCTATTTTCTACATTTTTTAAAAAAGTACTAAGAGGATAAATCCTGTAGTAATGGAAATGGTTCTCCAATGGAAAAGGAAAACAAGAACATTCCTTGTATTAGAGTTTTTCATTCTGAAATCATATGAAATTACAAAAGACCAATACTTAAAAACCTAAGCAAACTGAAAGTGACAGTGTGTCATGTTGACATTGTTACTATAAGGAAAATAATTATTTTACATAACTTTGAAAAGCAATTTTTGATTATACAGCTTTAAGGGGATGTATCTTAAGAATACACTGAGACATGGAAGACATGTAAGTAAAACTATTGGTATCAGGATTTTAAAACCAATACCTCTTCTCTCTCCTCTCTCCACAAATGCACGTAATATAAAATTAGGTTACTAGATTATGTATAGATGGGATGCTAAACACAACTACGATAAAGTAAATGAGTAATTATTTTCACTGTTAGAAATCAAGATTTTTGCATAAGTTAGATAAAAATAAATATAAAGCAAAAATACTCCACTAAAACCCCAGTAATCAAAAGATTACTGCATTGGAAATATCGAACCTGAGTACCTGACTCGTTTTTCTTTTATTCAGAAAATATTTTCTAGCTGTGTCTGTGGTAGAAGCCAGGAGCAAAGACATCCTGGGGGCACCTGCCCCCTCCAGTACCTCGGCCAGGCGGTCCTGAAACACCATTTTCACTAAAAAGAATCAGAGCGTATGGGAGAAACGACTCTAAGTGTAGGACAGACAAAGTGTTCACTATTCCCTGGACCTCTTGCCTCTTAGGTCAAGAAAGCTAACAAGATGACACAGGAGCCAATATCAAGGGATTCCCATTTTCCAAAAATGAGATGATTTTTAACTCTTTACATAAAACAAGAGAACAATAAAATGAACCCATCACTGGGCTTCCTCAATTACCGACTCTTGGCCAATCACATTCATCTACTTCCTGGCTCACAACCTCCCCTGGATTATTCTGAAGCAACTTTCAAACATCACACAAATCACCACTTTAAAACTCTTAATTAAAACTCTGAAGGAAATAACTGATAGATCAAAGCAAATTCTAGTGACTGCTTAAAACTGATCGATGATAAATTGATGGGGAAATTTATGACAGATGGGTTGTTTTTTAACACCTAAACCCACTGATCGATTTTAATATTAATGAAAGTAGGATAACCACACAATAGATGCCTCTTCACTGATCCAACAGGAGAATACAGCATCATCTAGGAGTTATTTCCAGCAATCAAGAATAAGTACATATATAATTGAACCAGAATTTAGTCAGGCTCCTGGGTCTAAATACTAGTTAACAAAAAGAGAGATAGACGAATATGTTCAATGATACCATCAGGATATAATTAGCCAAAGTCAAACATGAGAAAAGCTATAAAAATAGCCTAGATTTTTCACAAATAATTGGTTTAGCAGACATGGTTTAAAAAAAGAGTGCATAGTAATGTATTATGAGATTTAACAAGTATATTTACTATAAGGTTATAGTAACAAAGAGTAAAATACTGTACTGATTTTGGAATAGACATATAGGTCAAGGGAATAAAATTCAGAGAAATTAACACTCATTCCCACGGTCAACTGATTTTCAACAGATGTTCTAAGACAACTCAGTAAATATAAGGGTTTTTTTTCTTTGTTTTAAACAAATGTTGCTGGGTATGTGGCAGACTCTTGGAGGCTGAGGCAGGAGGATTGCAAGTTCAAGCCCAGCATGGGCAACTTAGTAAGACCTTGTAAAATAACAACAATAATAATAATAATAATAATAATGGCTAGGGGTGTAGCTCAGTGTGAAGGCCCTGGGTTCAATCCCCAGTACTAACGAACAATAAATAAAACAAAATAAATAAAAACAAACAATAAATAAAATTTTTAAAATGGTGCTGGGACAACCAGATATCTACATGCACAAGAAAGAAGTTGGATGCTCTACACATTATACACTAAAATTAATTCAAGATGGATGACAGATTGCAATGTAATATAAGTAATTATCACTGTAAAATATAGCAACATTTACAAAAATAACTACAGCTAAAACTGTAAATCTTTCAGAAGAAAATAAAGGAGTAAATCTTCATGACTTTAGGTTAGGCAAAGACTTTATTTCTAATTTTAATTTTTATTTATTTATTTTTATATGCCGCTGAGCTATATCACCAGCCCAGCATAGACTTTTTAAATACAATAATAAAATCGTACATGGCAAAAGAAAAAAAAAATAGAAAAAGTGGACATCAAAATTACAAACTTTGAACTGCAAGTGACACCATAGTGAAAATACAGTCCACAGAATAGGAGAAAATATTTGCGAATTATGTATCTGATAAGTGAATTTAGAATACATAAAAACTCTTATAACTAGGTAATAGAGACAAATCGCTCATTTGAAAAATGGGCAGAGGATTCTGAAGAGGCATTTTTCCAAAGAAGATATACAAGTGGCAAATACACATATGAAAATATTTTCAATGTCGATCACCATCAGGGACATGCAAAGAAAACCACACAATTCTGCCGCGGACTGACTAGGACAGCTACAAACAGAAAGACGGCTAGTTCTAAGTGTTGACAAGGACAGGGACAATGTTGCCGTCACACAGCATTTGTTAGTTCCTTAATGTATCAAGCAGCAAGTCAACCTCTTTGTGTGTATACACAGAAAAAATGAAACTTGTCCACACAAAAGCTTTCACACAAATATGTACGGCAGCTTTCACACAAACAGCCAAAAGATGGAAATAACTCAAATGTCTATGTTGGGGAATGAATAAAATATGGTTTATCTGTCCAATGGAAAATTATCCAACAGACAAAAAGAATGAAGTACTGGTACACACTACAACATGGAAAGGCTGCGCTAAGGTCAAAGAAGCCAGTCATAAGACAAGGTGTATGTTTCCACTGTTGTAAAATGCTGAAAGTAGGTAGAGCTATACACAGGATTACCGGTTTACCAAGGCTGAAGACAGGAGTCATGGGTGGGGCATGGTGAGTGATGGATAAGAGGCACAAAGGATGAGATTATGGTGATGGGAGAACAAGCCCATGAATATATTAAAAACACCAATCTGCACAGCTTAAAAGGACAAATTGTTTTAAATGTGAACTATATCTCAATAAAGGTCTTTAACAACCAAAAAAAAACCCAATTAACCAAATATAATGTGTGGGCCTTATTTGGATTCTGATACAAGCAAGTACAAAATGCTTTTGAGACAACTGGGCAAAATCTAACACAGACTAGGTATTAGATGATATTAAAGGATTATTGTTAATTTTGTTGGGAGTTAGGATGGATGTGCAATGTAAATGTTTAATTTAAAAAATTTAAAATTGTTAAAAATTTTAAATGTTAGATTAGAAATTATTGTCCATTGTTAGAGAAAGAATGAACTACTTACTGATGAAATGATACAATGAACTGAGATCTTCTTTTCTTTTTATATTTATTATTATTATTTTCTTTTTTCTTTGACAGGGTCTCACTATGTATTCTAGGCTGGCCTTGAACTCGCTGTGTAGCGCAGGCTGGCCTCAAACTCTCATCAATCCTTCTGCCTCAGCCTCCTGAGTGCTGGGATTACAGGCACATGTCACCCTGGCTTGAGAATTGCTTTTGAATGCTCAAGCAAAAAAAGAGGGAGGAAGGGCAGGCTCTGTAAAGACTTGGACAGTGATGTCTGGTCATTCTGGAAAGTAATTCAGTTGGCAAAAGTTGTTAAGTATATTTCCTGTGGTTTGGGGGGTGGGGGTCTGAGAAGCGGGAGAATATTTAGGGATTCCTCGAGACACCCCAAACCACACTGAATCAGGAGCAGCTTAAACCTTATGACCATCATTAAGTAACTTTATGAGCAAAAATAAGAGAGAACAAAATGGCACAGGTAAGAGGAGTCAGTGACACAAAGACTTCGCTGAGGTCACAGGACTGTGGGCAGCAGAGAGCTCTTGACCATGCAGACTACACTACCCAGGGGCACTTCACAGGGCAACGAAGAGCCCTGTGAGCCCTCTCTGCAGTGCTCAAGGGTGCAGTGGCTCCAAAGCCATTCACAGAGAGAGAGACCTGCCTACGGGTGGCAAAAGCACGCAAAAAGGCTCATCAAACTCCCCGAAAACAATGACAGCTACTAGACTCCAAGTGGCGGCGTCCTGTGGCCCAGCAGGGGGAGGCTAGGCTGGACATCTGTGGGAACAAAGTCCTGTGCTGCACTGAGCTCTTTCCACTCAGCTCTGCAGGACCAGCCCCCAGGAGTTCTGCAGGGCAGACCAAGACAAGCAAAATAGCACAGGGGCACTGCCCTGATGGCTGTACAGTTGATTTGGGAAGTGCACACACACACGCGTATGTGTGTGTGCATGTGTGTGTGAAATATTCCCTGGTCAGTCAGCATCACTGTGGCATGGACAGAAAGTAGGAAGGCACTGGCCACCTGTCATCCTGCCGGCCAGCAGACGGCCCAACAGTTCCAGCTTAGTTCCTGTTCAATTACTGAGACCAAGTGTGGAAGGTTCCTAAGTGTGCACACAAAGGAAATCTGTCAGCCTGCTTGGAGAAAATGGATCACATTGTCAACTTAATGGGAAAATTTTCAACGAAGCAAGCGCTGGCCAATGCAAGTCCTTTCCACTGCTCCCTTAAATCTTCCCACCTTTAAAGGGGAGCCACGTAAAGTCTTGAAGTTAGAACTGACTCCTCTTCCAAACCGTGCAGCAAGCCTGTGAAGGACTGCCCTTTCTGAAAGCAGCAATAACAATACATCCTCCATTCACCAAGTGAATAGATCACTGAATGTTCTTACTCTCCAAGACATGCAGGAAGTTGCAAGTTTGCAGAGAATAAACTCCTCTCTCCCCAACTTGATTTCTGCTCTGGCAAAATCAGCAGAACTGTTCTCCAGTCTGCAGCAGCCGGCTGTGTACTGGATGATTACATCACGTACACACCTAGCCCATCAACTGCTAGTGCAGGATAAAAACTGGGCTACTGGAGGCTTCCCAAAAGTACATATTTACAGACTTATTAGATATAGGTGAGACCACAGTGAAACACTGAAAAGGAAAAAAACACATAAAAGAATCTAAAAAATATTCTGCCCGTATATTGCTTTGTGATTGCTTTTAAATTCCCTCACACATGCTGCATTATGTGTAGTTCTTACAAGAAAGAGAAGGTAGATGCCTAATGGGGGGGGGGGGGCGGGACTCACACAGAAAGAAACATTGGCCTGGTATGCAAACACATTAAGTTGAAAGTTAGTAAAGTCTTCCTGAGAAGCAGATACAATAGTACTTGTTATGATTCTACACTTGAACGACTTTTTGTATTATCCAAACCATGGGGACAGAGGGTTTCTACTATCAACAACTACTGCCATTTGTGACGGTCAAACTCTGTTTTTGGGTATTTTCCAAGCATGAGTCAAATTCTGACAAAAGCTCCAGCAAGGGAAGATCTCATTTGATACATGGACCTGAGGCTCAGTGGTGTGGAGTCGCCCACCATCATGGCCAGCAGGTCAAGCTTATGGGTGGGCTCTGGGGACATGCGCTTGGCCTCTCCACACCTGGCACCTCCAAGTTACCCTTCAGCCACATGGTGTCCCATGAGATCAATATTTCAGACCTGTTAGACAAGCAGACGAACAACAGAAACACCCATTCAGATAATAACAAATACCATGTAGGGGCAGATGATTTTTTAGACATGCTAAGAAGCCACTGGAATCATAAAAAGGGGCTTTCATATTTAATACATTTGAGGGAACAGGATCTGGATTCAAATCCAGACGTTTCATTAAAATCCCATTTTCTTTCCTTTTTAAAGATGAATTACTATTTTATTTTTATTGTGTATATCTGAAGGCATATCATATGGTGCTGTGACACACACATACATACTGAAGTTACTATGGTCTAGAAAATGAACGCATTCATCATCTCACAAAGTTACTATTTTGTGGGAAAATAAGCTAACATCTCTCAGCAAATTTCCAGTACACAATATCGTTAGAGTGCTCACGCCTCAAGCTGTCCATCAGATCTCTAGCCTTATTTATCCTACATAACTGAAATTCCATATCCTTTGGTCTCCATCTCCCCATCCCCCTCCAACCGCCTTTCTACTGCTTCTACGTATTCTTCTTTATTTTTCTGTTCCGCACTAAAGTGAAATGATGCAGTATTTCACAGTGTGTCTGTTGTACTTATTATAATGTCCTTGAGGATCATCCATGTAGTCACAAATGGCAGAATCTCCTTTAAGGCTGAACAGCATTCCACCGTACAGATAATAAAATCCCACTTTCCTATATAAAATTTAAATTGCCTGCACAAGTAATTCAAACAGAGGAGTCCTGAAGATGTCTCGCGGTCTGGCAGTAAGTTACAGGTATATGGGGAGGCTGCTGTCATTTGGGGAAATATTAAACACCTCTGCTCTGTCCCAGAGCTGCCACCAAGTAGCTGCGTGACCTGAGACACACTGCCACCTCTTTAAGCTTGTTTTATCACCTGAAAATCAGAGAAGATTCTGGCTTAGGATTGTTACTTCTCATATGAATTAATAATAAGTGATGTGACCTCATCCACGAGGAGCCAGGGCATCAATCTGCACGCGCACACCCAGCGGTGCCGAGTCTGCCCGGAAGTGTGCGCAGGAGAGATGCACCAGGGACAGTGCCACCCGAAGGACACAGGAATGCTCAAGTTTCCTGACTTTAGCCGTTATGGTGAATCACCAAATAACTGACGCCAGCACCTCAAGTGTGGTATCACGTGAGGTTCTCAAAGTGAGGACCAACACCATCTCGGAGCTTGCCCAAAAGGCCACTTTTCAGGCTTCCCCCCGACATGCTGAGTAAGATGCTCCAGGGTGAGCCCAGCGGTCTGCTCTAACAAGACCACCGGATGGTGGGTTTGAACCCAGACTCAAAAGGGAACACGCCTGTGTGACTGAGGGTCTGACACGGTAGTGCTGAGTTGGAAAATATTTAGGGTGGTCAGCAAAGCCGAGGAGTGAGACTGGCATGTGTGCTAGATCCCACGTGCGAGACAACAGAATACTAAGGACTGCGGAATCCCCTGGTCCCGGATGCAAGTGCTGGCAGGTTTTGCTGGCTGTTGAGGCTGAGGGTTCAGAGGGGAGGAAGGAAACCTATGCTGTCCTCCCACAGCTGAAGAGCAGGGTGGCTAAGTAACCAGCGATGCCTCTTTTGGAAGAGCCTTGATCCCACCCCGGAGGGAGATGTCTTCAGGGACAGGTGGCTGTCTAAAGATCCACCAGTTAACACTACCCCATGGGCAACATCTGAATTTTGGAGGAGACACATTGCAATCATAGCAGCCTGGCAGAAACACTGGAGCTGGGTCTGGAGACTTGTCGCGGCTGCACGGTGGTCCTGTGATCCTGAACCAGTCCAAATGCCCCTTGACGCAAGCACGAGAAACTGCCCAGGAACTCAGAGAGAGCTTGGTGCCGGCTCAGGTCAGACTTTCCTGGTGGGCAAGTTCTTGAGTTTGGAAGTAGCAAGGGAGGTAGGCATGGCATTAGGTGGTTGTGATGGGAGGAAGCAGCGGAAGTGTCACCAACTGATCATCACAACCCCAAGCTGGTAGGAGAGCTCTGGGCTGTGAGAACCTCAGGGCAGAACCAACGAGGAAACCATAGTGCAGACCAGTGTGCAAGTGGGCTTTGATTGCATTTTAATTTAATTTAGTGGGAGCGCGATGGTGAGGGACGTGAGGGAAGACACAGCAGAGGAAAAACAAAAGCTGAAATACCTGCTTCACTATTCATTTGAAAACAGAAACTCCGTAGCCCAATTACTCTGACAAAAGCACACCGGAGGGTGAGCTCCAAAGGGGGAAGATGTGTTTGAACAGATGCCAGGTGGAAAACTGACTCGAGACCTCCTACAGAGTCAAGAGCTTCGCTTGTTGACAGTAGAATTATCTCGAGTTTGTAGGGGAAATTTCCCAAGTCTTCTCTAAAGTCTTTCACAACACAGATTTATAGCCTGGGTTGCTTTGTTTTCTTAGTAAAATACATCCCAGAAACACCCTCACAGAGGAAGAGGGCTCCAGTCTTCCAGGGTAAGGGGTTTTCTCGACCTGTCACCTGCCTGCCGCCATTGGACCTTTCGGTCCTGTAATGTGCAGACCGATTTGAATACTTGCTAGTTTTTCCCTTGGCATATGTTACACATCCAACCTCAGTGAATCCAAGCTCGTTATCTCAGGGCCAGACTATTTGCAATTTTTTTTTTTTTTATGTGGGTACGGGGAGTCAACCTCAGGACCTCGCACTTGCCAGCAAGGGCTTGTGCTGCTGAGCGATATCACCGGCCTTTTTTCCTTTATGTGGGTACCGGGAGTCGAACTCAGGACCTCGCGCTTGCCAGGCAGGCACTTATGCCACTGAGCTATCTCACGGGCCCTGCAACTGTCTTTTAAAAAGATATGTTAATTGTAAAACATTTCAGATTTCAGAAGAGCATATGCCTCGTAATTTATATACCCAGCACCAACGAGAAATCTTGCTCATAGGGTGCTAAATCTGCTTTCAGATTGCTATCTCTCCTTCTGCTATTAAACACAGATATGAATTTAGCTGAAATTCGACGTCCCTTCTTTGTCTAACGGCAGCTACTTTCTTGAAGTTAGTTCCATGAATATTTTAATATGTTGCTACATGTCCTTGTTTTTATAAACAATAATATATCCTGTTGCTCTTTGTATATTTTTAAATACAAAGATGCATATTCTGAAATGTCCTGTTTCCTCTGTAAAGTACACTGGTGTTTTCACACATTTAAATTTATGCCCATCTGATAGCCATAAAAAGCTGTCTGTGCTGCTTTTGTATTTTCTGGATTACTTATTAGGCTGAATATCTTTTCATTCTTCAGAATAGAATGGTACTTCCTCCTTTCTAAAGCCCTTTTTGATGTTCTTGTGATCTTTGCTTAGGTTTGTCTAATTTAATATCTTCTGGATATTAATTTGGTAGTGTACATCACACATACACAAATTTCTTCTTTCTAGCTGAAGCCTCATACTTCCCTTGGTGACATCTTTTGCCTAACAAAATATTTTAATTTTACTAAAGGTAGGTTTTTTTTTTTATTTTAAAGAGAAAAAACAATAAAAACAATGATACAAAATTTCAAAACAAGATAGTAGGAGAGTAAAAATGGTTAGTGCATTGCATATTGTTACCTTCAAAGTAGTTGCTCAGTTTACAAGACATAGGCATGAAAAACGGATTGAATGATATAAGCACGAACATTTCTTTACAATGAACTAATAGAAATTAGTAGTTCAGCTATCTTAACTATCTTATCTATCTATATATATATACTTTTCCTGTTCCCTTCTTTTCTCCTTTCCCCTATCCCATTTTCTCTTTCCTTTTGAACAGTTTCTTCCCATTTTCTAATATCTATTGTACATTTTGGATCTTATTTACTCTTTCAGCTTCTTACACTAGGGAAACAATATGATGTTTACACATGCGAGTCTGATTTATTTCTGAGTATGGTCTTGAGTTGCATCCATTTACCTATAAAAGTCTGCAGTTTATCCTTCTTTATGGCTGAGTAGTACTCCATTATATAAAAATACCACATCTTTTTTATCCATTCCTCGGTTGATGGGCATTTGGGTTGTTTCCAAGATCTGGCTATTACAAATTGTGCTGCTGTAAACATGGGTGCACATATATCGCTGTGGTACGATGTTTTTAATTCTTCTGGGAAGATGCCCAGAAGGGGAATAGCTGGGTCGAATGGGACCTCTAGTCCTAGTTTTCTGAGGAATCTCCACACTGATTTTCACGGTGGTTGCACCAGTCTACACTCCCACCAACAGTGGGGAAGGGTTCCTTTTTCCTCACAGCCCCTCCAGCATTTGTTATTGGTTGATTTCTTGATGATAGCCATTCTTTCTGGGGTGAGATGGAATCTCAGCATTGTTTTAATTTGCATCTCTCGAATGATCAGTAATGTTGAACATTTTTTCAAATATTTATTTGCTATCTGTATTTCTTCATCTGAGAAGTGCATATTTATCTCAAATGCCCACCTTTGGATTGGGTCTTTAAATTTAGGGGGTATGATTTTTTTCAATTCTTTATATTTCTAGATATAAGTCCTTTGTCTGAGGGACTGTTGGCTCAAATTTTTTCCCACTCTGTGAGATGTCTTTTCACTCTGTTTGTTACATCTTTTGATGCACAAAAGCTTTTTTTTTTTTTTTTTTTTTTTTTTTTTTTTGTGGGTACCGGGGGGTCGACCTCAGGACCTCGCGCGCCAACAGGCACCCGCGGCTCTGAGCGATATCACCGGCCCCTTTTTCGTATGTGGGATCCGGGAGTCGAACTCGGGCCCTCGCGCTTGCAAGGCAGGCGCTTAAGCCGCTGAGCCATCTCACCGGCCCACAAAAGCTTTTTAATAAGATGAGATCCCAGTTGTTCATTCTTTGGAGTATTTCCTGTGCAGTTTGGGTTTTGTTCATGAACTCTCTGCCTACCCCTATGTCTTCAAAATTTCTACCTAATTTGTGGTCCAGTAGATTTAGGGTTTCTGTTTTAATATTTAGATCTTTGATCCATTTTGACTTTAGTTTAGTGCATGGTCATAGACATGGCTCTCGGTTTAGTCTTCGGCATGTAGACAGCCAGTTTTTCCAGCACCATTTATTAAAGAGGCTATCTTTCTTCCAGTGAAGGTGTTTGGCACCTTTGCCAAAGATAAGGTGGCCGAGCGTGTTTTTAGTCATGTCTGCATCTTCAGTCTGTTCCAATGATCCTCGGGTCTGTTTTTTTTTTTTTTTTTTTGTCAGTACTGTGCTGTTTTTATCACAGTAGCTTTGTAGTATAATTTGAAGTCAGTGATTGTGATGCCTCCAGCCTTGCCTTTGTTGCCCAGAATTGCTTTTGGTATTCTAGGTCTCTTCTGGTTCCAAATGAATTTTAGGAGTGTTTTCTCTAGTTCTGTGAGGTGTGCTAATGGTATTTTGATCAGGTTTGCATTAAATCTGTACAACAATTTTGGGAATATGGCCATGTTCACTATGTTGGTTCTTCCTATCCATGAGCAAGGGATATCTTTCCACTTTCTGATATCCTATTCAATCTCCTTTTTCAGAATACTGTAATTTTTCAATGTATAGAGCTTTTACTTAATTTGTTAGGTTGATTCCTAAGTATTTCATTTTTTGGATGCTATTGTGAACGGTGTGCTTTCCCTAATTTCTCTCTCAGTGAGTTTGTTATTCATGTACTGGAAGGCTATTGATTTTTGAGCGTTGGCTTTGTATCCAGCTATGCTTCTGAATTTGCTTATTAAATCTAGAAGTCTTTTGGTGAAGTTTTTGGTGTCTTCTATGTAGAGTATCACGTCATCTGCAAATAATGATAATTTAACTTCTTCCTTTCCTATCCTTATTCTTTTTATTTCTTTCTCTTGTCTAATTGCTCAGGCTAATGTTTCCAGAACTATTGAATAGGAGTGGTGATAGTGGACATACTTGTCTCGTTCCTGATTTTAGAGTGAAAGCTTTCAGTTTTTGTCCATTTAGTATGATATTGGCTGTTGGTTTGTCATAGATGGCTTTTATCAGATTGAGATAAGGACCATCTATTCTGATTTTCTGTAGGGTTTTTATCATGAATGAGCAATGGACGTCAAAAGCTTTTTTCTGCATCTATTTAGATGATCATATGATTTTTTTCTCCATTGCGTTTATTTCTGCTCTGATCTTTATAATTTCCTCCCTTGTATGGGCTTTGGCTTGTCTTCCTCTTCTTTTTCTAGAAGCTTGAGGTACAATATTAGGTTATTTGTGCTCAACCTATTTTCCTGATGTGAGAATTCACCGCTATAAATTTCCCTCTTAGGACTGCATTCATTATGTCCCATAATTTCTGGGATGTTGTATCTGTTTTCTTGTTTAGTTGTAGATCTTGTTTAATTTCTTCTTTAATTTCATCTATGACCCATTGGTTGTTTCAGAGGGTGTTATTTAATTTCCATGTGTTTATGGAGTTTTTGTGGTTTCTTTTGTCATTAATTTCCAATTTCATTGCACTATGGTCAGATAATATGCATGGGATAATTTCAATTCCTTTGGATTTACTTAAGCATGTCCTGTGGGCTAGTATATGGTCTATTTTAGAGAACGTCCCATATGCAGCTGAGAAGAATGTGTATTCTGATGATGTTGGGTGGAACAGTCTGAAAGCATCTACTAAGTCCATTTATTCACAGGTTTGGTTCAATTCTGATATTTCTTTGCTCATTTTTTGTCTAGTTGATCTATCTCTTTGTGACAATGGGGTATTAAGGTCTCCTATTACAACTATGTTATTGCTTATTTGGTTTTTCATGTCTATTAATAATTGTCTTATACAGTTGGGTGCTCCTGTATTTCGTGCATACGTATTTATGATTCTTATCTCTTCCTCTTGAAGTTTTCCCCTAACAAGTGTGTAGTGACCTTCTTTATCTCTTTTGATTATTTTTGGTTTGAAGTTCACATTGTCTGCAAACAGAATAGCTACCCCTGCTTTTTTCTGGGTTCTTGTTGCATGGAAGATTGTTTTCCATCCTTTGACTTTGGTCTATGAATTTCTTTTTGAATTAAATGTGTTTCTTCTATACAGCATATTGTTGGATCTTGTTTCTTGACCCATTCTGCAAGTCTGTTTCTTTTGATTGGTGAATTGAGGCCATTTACATTGATGGTTATAACTGATATGTATTGGCTTATCTTTGTCATGATATTTTCCTGCTGTTGGTTCCCTGATTTTCCCCTCTGTTTAATTGCTTGTCCTGCCTGGTGGTTTCTTTTGTTGTTGTTCTTGGAATTGTGGCCATTTTTATCTCTGTCTGGAATATCTTTCAGTACTCTCTGTTGGGTTGGTTTGGTGGTCATGAATTTCTTCAGTTGTTCTTTGTCATGGAAGTATCTTATTTCTCCATTATTTTTTTTTTTAATGTGGGTACCAGGAGTCGACCTCAGAACCTCGCGCTTGCCAGCAGGTGCTTGTGCCACTGAGCGATATCACCAGCCCTTTTTTTCCTTTATGTGGGTTCCGGGAGTCGAACTCAGGACCTCGTGCTTGCCAGGCAGGCGTTTATGCCACTGAGCTAACTCACCAGCTCATTCTCCATTAATTTTGAAAGACAGTTTTGCAGGGTACTTCAATCTGGGTTGGAAGTTGTTTTCTTTCAGGACTTGAAATACTTCACTCCATGCTCTTCTTGACTTGAGGGTTTGTGATGAGAAGTCTGCCGTGATTCTGATGGGCTTTCCTTTATAGGTGATCTGTTTCTTTTCTCTAACAACTTTTAATATTCTGTTCTTGTGCTGAATTTCTGGAATATTGATTATTATATGTCTTGGTGTTGTTTTATTTTGGTCACGGCTGTTTGGAGTTCTATATGCTTCATTTATTTGTATGTCAAATTCATTTTCCACACTTGGTAAGTTTTCTGCCATTATTTCTGTGAAGAGTTTTTTTATGGCATTTGTGCTGTCTCCAGCCTTCTCATTGACCCCAATCAATCTTATGTTATTCTTCTTTGCATCATCTTGTAGCTGATGGATTGATTTTTTTTATGGTCTCTTGCTATTTTTAAGAGGTCTTTCTTTTCATGATCACTAGCCACAAGTCTTTCTTCAAGATCTGATATTCTATCCTCTCCTTCATTCAATGTGTTGCATACACTTTCAATGGAGGGTTTTTTTTTTTTTGGTACCGGGAATCAAACTCATAACCTTGTGCTTGCCAGGCAGGCGCTGTGCTGCTGAGCTATACGCCCGGCCTCAGTGGCGTTTTAATCTCTTAGATTTCTGTTTGGATCGGTTTCATGGATTCCATTTGTTTCCTATGTTGGGCAATTTTTGTTTGCATCATTTTTCTAAGCTCATCTATTCTTTTACCTGTGTCTTCTCTAATATCTTTGATTTCAAGCATTTCTTTTTGTACCTGAGAGATTATCTTCTCTATAGCCTTTTCCACTTGTTTTTTCACTTCTGTTACTATTATTTCAAAAAGTTCCAGTGTTTGACTTCCAATTTTGTCTCTCTCATTGTGTTCCAGGCTTGTCCTATGTGGGCTGGGGGGCTGGGGTTGCATTTTGCTTCTGGGTCTTGTCATTTTCTATTTTCTTTAATTTTATTTTCTATGTTGATGTTTGCCGATTTCTTATGATAGATAGCTTTATCACTAGTATTAAGGCTTTCCTAGGAGATGTCTGTTCTTTGGGGATGTCCTCTAGATGTAGCTATCCTAAGAACCTACGTTCCCAACCTATAAAGGATGCAAAGTTACTCTTTGGCTCAGCACCCAATCCTTTGGTACTGGGTTGTAGTGGTGATTATGACCCCACACAATCACAGCATTATCATACAGGGGAGAAAAACTTATTATAACATGTACAATACCCTGGTTAAAGTAGTACAGTTAGTAATAACCATAGTTTCAAGTACAGCTTAACTACTGACAAACTATGGTAACCACTAACCTGCCACCTCCAACCACAGGAGCAAACTCTAAAGTTATACAACAAAATCAAACATATAGCATGTATTTGTATGTGGTGATTTTCCCCTTAGTGGAGTGATTTTACTCTTTTGCAGGGGGCAGGGGGGATAAGATGGGTAGGGGACAGAGGTGATGAGTGAGGTCAAATATAGTAGAGTCAAGGCTGGAGGTTAAAGGATGATCACCCAAGGTTTTGGAAACTGGAGGACACAGGAGGGAAAGAATGAAATAGAATGAGCAGGAGTAATCAGAAAGGGAAGAGAATGTTTACTCACTTGAAAGTTTAAATTCAAAAAGCAGTTGAGGAAAAAGAGAGTATCAATAGAAGAAAAGGAAAAAGATAGGTAAGAAACCCAAACAGTGAAAAAAAAAAAAAGAAAGAAAGGAGAATGGAAAAGAAAGGAAGAAAAGAAGAAAAGAAAGAGAAAAAAAGGTAGACCCAAGAAAGGAGAGAGGGGGAAAAAAAAATCCAAAACCAAAATAACCACAAAATACAAGACAAAACAAAATGACTTCCAACCCGACAGGAAAGGGATAGCCAATCAGACAAACAAGGGAGAATAAAAGTAATAAAATAACTCTGGTGTTTACAATTCTGTGAGAGCGTCCATGTCAGATCCCAGAAATGTGCTGTGTACTCCAGCCACGTTTGCCATGGGAATTGTGCTGGGTGTGGAGCTGGTCTTGGCCTCTGGATGTGGGGCTGGGACTGGTCTTCCGTTGGTGGAGCTCTCCAGAGCCCAGCTGCAGGCTCCTCCCTGCTGCTTCAGAGGCTTCCATGTTGCTGGTCTCGCTGAGTACTCTGAGCGCCTGGGTCTGGGGTTCCGTTAGTTCCGGCCACCAAAGGCGTGTGTAATAAAGGTAGGTTTAACACTCTTTTGAATTACTGTATTATTCTAGGACAATGGTGTTTATTATAGTTTCATAAAAAATTATAGTAGTTGTCTTCCATGTATCTTCATTTAGCTTTGGCCTTTCTTTAACTAATTTATATTAATTTTTAATAGCTTTATTGAGATCTCTATATTAACAATGTTTTCTCATTACTAAATAAATAGGATTTTTATTGAAACTGAACTGAATCTATAGATACATTTGGGTAGAACTGTTTTATCTGATAGCAAGTCTTCTTATTCATTAATGTAGCAAATCACTCCAATTTTCAGCTCTTTTATGCTCGTCCATAAACTTTTATCATTTTATTGGACAGATCTCGGGGATCATTAGTCCGTTTCTAGTTAAATTGCACTTTTCGATACTACTATAAAAAGTATGTTCCTTTTTTCAATTACATTTTCTGTTTGTTGATTTTATCTGGGGATGTTATTCGATGTTACAATCGAACTTTTCTCTAGAAACCTTGCTTAAATTCTTGTTAATTCTGAAAGCTTCTTTGTACATTGACTAGATTATCTCCGCAGACAATCTTACTGCCTGCAACTACTGACAGTTTGTTTTTCCCATCCTGATACCACTGATCTCTCTTTCTTCTCCGCGCTTGTCAGGCCACTCAGTATTCTGTTGCTAGGAAGCACTGACTGGGCACCCTTCCTGAAATCAGTGGAAATGCTTCTACTATGAAATTGTCATATTCCTTATAGAGTTCCTGAGTAGACTGAGTAAGTTTCCATGCATTCCTAGTGTGTCCCGAACATTCTCTTTTCTTCCCAGTGAACATTTTTACATTTCATCAAATTCTTTCTTTCCAATAATTCAGACAATCACATAGTCATACATTCTGTATTCTGTAAATATACTTTCTAATGTTGAAAAGCTCAAAGACTGTCTTCTCCATACTGTTCCTTGCCTACCTGTTTTAAAATAGCAAATTTTTCTCTAAAACACAGTCCCGATTCTCCATTTCTGCTTTATTTTTTTTTCTTGCCATTCATTATTATTCAATGTATCATGTATTTTACTTATTATTACTTTGATCTGTCGCTCCATGCTAGAATATAAGGTTCAAGAGAAAGGAATGTTTGTTGTTCATGCTGTATCTCCAGTGCTTATCCTCAAATTACGCATCTGATATATGAAGCCTGGGAGAAATTCTAGTTATAACTTGCACTAACACACAAACATATTCATGTTGGACTTTGCTAATATTTTAACTTTTGTGGGGAAGACATCTAAATTCAGTTAAAACACTTTAAAAGATTGTATTCAGTTTTGGTATTACAATTTTGCTGATTTCAAATACAGCAAATGAGCTTTACTTATTTTTGTCTACTCTCTGAAATAACCCAAGCCCAGTTTTTGTTTAGCTTTCTGACGGCATATTTTAACTTGTCTAGGTGGTATCTTTCAAGATTATACATCTATGCAGATTTTGTAATTACCCATTTTGTCTAAACTCTCTATTCTTTTGCTTCAAGTTTTCATCATATTCTGTTTTGAAAAATATTTTTATCTGCAGTTTTGATGTACTGTCATTACTAATAATATGTCTTTTTCTTCTTGATCAAGCTTATCCAAGCTTTACCTTAGGTTATTAATTTTTTCAAACCACTTTTTTGTTTTTTTAATTCTGCCTGTGGTTTCTATTTTATTATTTTCTCTTAAAATTTTTCTTTCTTCTATTCTGCTCTTGTTACTCTAATCACTCCCTGTGAAGGGTCCGTAAAACCACAACACTAAAATTGTGCATCAGAAGTTTTTCTAATACTGCTTATTTTTTCTTTTACATACATTGAAGTCAATGTTAGGTGCATTTACAGGTTCACCATTATTGTATCATCGGGTGAATCAGTCCTTCCATCTTTACAATGGTTTACTTCTAATTATGCTTTGTCTTGAAGTCTCTATTTAGTGACACATCTAATACGGTGTTTTCAGCTTTAATTAACTATTTCATATGCTAATTTTCCACATAGACTGTGAATTCAAAAACAGTAAAGAATCAGTACACAAGAGCCGGGGATATAGCTCAGCAGCACAAGCGCCTGCCTGGCAAGCGCAAGGTCCTGAGTTCAATTCCCAGTACCAAAAAAAAAAAAAAAAAAAATCAGTACATAACATCTCCCCGTGTCATGCATGTACCCAGCTCAGCAGCACACACCAGTGAGTTAAAGGGGAACACATAGCATGTTTTCTCAATGCATTTTCCAAATGCAGAGGACTGTAACAAAAATACCTGATTATTAGATTATCTGCTGTATTTATTTCATGCTCCAAAAAAATATCTCTTTCTGGGTTTCTTTTGGGAGACCCAAGGAAAACTGTCATCTAGAAAAGCACACTGGACACAAATTGGGAGACCTGGCTTTCTTCTGGCTCCCGGCTATTGATAGTTGTGGGCTTTGTCTGTCTCTTCATCTAGCACCTATTTTCCCCTCTAAAAAGTAGACGAGGCATATTAAGTAATTCTTAAGTCCCTCAAAACTCTCAAAGTCTTTTTGCCTTTAATTATCACTTTTCTAAATAAGTACTTTCACTATGATGATAATGAGTTTAGAAATCACTGAAGAATCTGGATAAAGTTGAAATAAAAATGTCCAATTACACTAACATTGAACAAAAATACTAAACAAGTTTTTTAAAAATTAAAAGAAATAGACTTAAACACACCCCTACATACTTCATTTATCTACTATATGACTGAAATTTCTATGTTTTGTCTGGCGCTGGCACAAGCTCTTCTCATTATTCTTCTTTCTCATTATCTTTGAAAGTCTGAGTTGTTCAGCTATAGCAGGCATAAAGGCTAGATGGGAAAAATCACAGAAGCTGCAAAATAGAACCCTGCCAGTCACCATGAAAAGTCCAGGCAAAAAAAGGGTCTGACAGCCAACTTAAAAACCAGCATACTGTAGCCTGCCGGGTTTACTTTAATTAAGAAGGGACTTAGCTCCTTGAGAAGTTTCAAATATACAGTATGAGCAAGAACATGCGCAATTAAATATATACAGTAAGTAGTAATGTTGTATCACATAGACTACATTTGCTCTAATTAAAAGGTAAATCAAATTCCTAAATAAAAATAACTGCCACCAGGTACAATGAACTTATTTTACATTAGAATCTGAGTAAGGTAAGGGTATACATCCCATTGGAGGCATGGGCTTCATTTTCTAATCTTAGGGAAGAAAAACTGGTGCAGTAGAACAGCTTAACTTCTGCTATCTCAGAGGATTAAGAGAAGGATGTTTTTACAGGAGTGTGAGTACTCAGCATGACGCAGGACCATAAATGGCAGTGGACATTGTTAAGACCAATACGAATGCTCTAGATTAACTTGTAATCTCTATAGAAGCAATCAGCAGCACAGTGACATTCGCCATGACTTGGTTGGTACAACCCATCACCACAGAAAAGAGACCGAAGAATTTTGCGATCACATTTTTAAGGACCTTTCTAATCTTGGCACAGGCTGGGAGGCCAGTGAAAGGGGCACCTTTACCCTGGACATAGAAATGCCTTTGAAAGTAGTCAAGCTCAGTCCCGAAACTCAGAAGTTACGCGCAGCAAAAGTCTTGAAGTAACGGCGAACAAATTGCCACTGTTTCTCCTTTCACATCTATCACATAAAATCCTGCTTTCTCTATTCCCAAGGTCAGATGTCCCTCACCAGGCTACATGCAGTTGCAGCCATGAAAGCTAAAACCAGAGAAGCATTTTATTCTAAGTTTTTTGCGTTGGAAAAACCCTTCCCTTCCTCGGTCACCTTAGAAACAGAAGCAAAAGGTAGCTTCTCCAAGGTCTAATGAGTTCTGAGTGTTTATTTATCAGTACCTGCAGCCATAATCCTCGCGTTTATGAGATCAGATGCTCAATACCTGAGGGACCAGCTCTGAGGGCCCAAGGTGGGAATACGAAAACTACTAAAAGAACACATGTGCGCACTCCTCAGTGAGGAGCCTGCGGGGTCACAGAACAGAAAAGCAAGCTCCCAAGGCTCCTGCGGAAGGAAGCCAGACCAGGTGCTAGAAAGGGGCCCCAAGAAAACACCTGGCCATGTGACTTGTGTGAGGACACAGAACAGAGTAAGTGACAGGAACTGCTCAAAGCTGCTTCACAGTCAAGGTCACTGGGCGTGTACTGTAGGATAAAGCATCACCATGGAAAGGTTCCTGGGGTTCATTAACTCACAGGGAAAGTTTTTGGGTTTTTTTCTTAGAACAACCTCAGTTTAGACCACACAGCATGTTGGCCAGGCATTGTCTATCACTACGACAAAAGTCAGGTTTTCTTGTTACTGAGACCCACAACTTGGTTCTCAATATTCTCCACCAATGTGAAAGTGGGTTCAAGGGTCAAACAAGCTTTTGCATTATCCTTTCCCCTCCATCACTCTTCACAGAAGACTGAGCTCAATTTATCTCATGCCGGACGCAGCCTCCAGAAACACATCCAGCATTCGTATTAGGTTCCTACTTCCAACCCTTGCACGTTGCACTCTGGGGGACAGTGTGACATTGACCGTGGTGAGAATGAGAGATCTTTTCTTCTCTTTCCTTCCTTCTTCCCCTCCCCCCTTCTTTCTTGCATCCATACTAAGCAGCAACCACGAGAAAAAGGAAGACATAAGAAAAGGAATATTATCAGAGGAAGGTAAACATAATACCATAATACTCTTGCAAAAGCCCAAATCAAAACAGAGAGAAAGACCAACTCAGAAAGTTGCCCAGGTGCCGGTGAGATGGCTCAGCGGCGTAAGTGCCTGCCTGGCAAGCGCGAGGGCCCGAGTTCAACTCCCGGTACCCACATACGGAAAAAGGACCGGTGATGTAGCTCAGCAGCATAAGCGCCTGCTGGCACGAGAGGTCCTGAGGTCGACCCCTGGTACACACACACACACACAAAAAGTTGTGCAATAGTAGCAGCCTACTACTAGTGGCTGGGAATGTCCTGCTGAGAATTTCCAGGAAACTCAATCTTACGGCCATGCTCTGCAGGACCTTGAGGAAACTGAAGGGTCAGCTCTCTTGAAATCCCAGGGTCCAGAGCCAGGAAAATACATCCCCATTATTTTATAAAAGGGGACCACAGATCAAATGGGATAAAAGAAGAGAGCAAATATTTCACTTGCACATCATTCTTCAAAGCAACAAAGAATTCATAAGATTATAATAAAGAAGGTAAGCCTCTCTTACTCTATGATGCTGTAACATAGGAATCTCAAGAAATTGAACATGACAACGGACTGGAGATGTAGCTCACTGGTAGAGCACTTGCCAACCATGTACAAGGCCCTGGGTTTGATCCCTAACGCTATAAGAAATGAAACTGAAAACAGAACCTGCTGAAGACGATCAAGTGTTCTAGCATGAGGGGACAATGTGACAATGGGGAGACGTCGCAAAAGGTACACAAAGTGAGCTCCTCAAGTCCACTAACACTGGGGACAGGCTGGAGAACAGCTCGTGGGGTACCACAGACATTCTGGTAGAGAGAAAATCACCCCCTGCCAGAACTCAGAACTGCTTCCGGAGACACCTTTACGGTCACCCTGACAATAAACTTCTAGGCCTCCTATTTTCCCTGCAAAATGCAAATGTGGTAATATACTCTACTGAATGAAAGCCGACATTCTCACGATGGACTGAAATCAGTGTGTGTATTTAGGTACGTTGCTCAAAAATAAACAGGTGAAGGGTTAGGGTATGTACGTGGCCCTGGGTTCCATCCCCAGCACCACAAAAACAAACAAACAAACAAACAAATAATACATGAACAGAAAAGAACAGGAGAGAAAAGAGAAAAATAAAAGGTCATTTACTCTAAGAATCCAGGCTTGTGTTTATGCTCCACGTGAGGTCCGAACTGTATCTGGGCTTGAAATCCACCAAACTCGCAGGCTTTCTCAAAGGAGACGGGGTGGGAGCCATTCAGGATGTCATCCCGAGCCTGAAACACATGAGCAAGGAACGGCCTCAGGGGTGTCGGGGGACAACGCCTCTCCCCACAGACACGGCCCTGCCCCAGCACATGCACTCCACAGAGTTAAGGACGGGTGTGGATGTATTGAGATTGCAGGGGGTGGCAGGAACTCGGAAGGGCAGGGTCAAATGGCCCCGGGCTGAAACACATGCACATGCCGGCGGTCTGGTGTCCCAAAGGAAAAGTGTGTTGATAATCTAGGGAGACAGAAGCAATTATGAAAAATAAAGAGGTAAAGGAAAATCCTTGTGAAATGACCAGATTCATACAAGCTGAAACAGAAATAGTTTACTTTTTATGCGTCTAGACCATTAAGTTAGCAGGAAAAAACCAAAGAAATAAAACCAACCCAACCCCCATTACAAAGTAAAGACTAATGCACTGTAAGGAGAGAAAGAGAGATGGATACACACACAGAGAAAAGAATTCCAGACCTGAGACATCTAGGGGAAGGACAAGCAATGCACAGTCCTAGGACCTTCACTGCATCTGAATTCCTTCGGGGTTTTGACCCATCAGTGCCATTGCTGTTCATCCCACTCCTTTCTGTCTTCCCTTTCTCTAAATGACCCCCAGACCACCGTTACACAGAAAACTCATATCCATCCCCTTGTGCCTTGGATTCATAAGCATCTTCTCCCTGCCCTGCCATCTGCCTTCCTTCCAGATTCATTCCATTCCGGAAGCTTATCCACCCACTAACGTGGGAGGCAGCAAACTTTCCCTCTAGAAGGCCAAATGGTAAACATTTCAGCCCTTCAGAGCCATAAGTTCTGTGCAGTAACCACCGAACTCTGCCACTTGAACACAAAATATATAAACAATTAGATAACGTGTAAGGGGATTTACCAGTACTTAATATATAATACTTAAATAAATGGCTTATTTACTATCAAATACAGGCAGAAGGATGGTTGCAGTCTGCAATTCTTCTATTATTTCTATGGGCAGATAAGTAGATGGAGGGAAGGAGGAAAGGAAGTTTAAAGGAGAGAAAGTGTGAGAAGTACAGATGTTTTCGTTGAGCCAAAAGTAACCCGAGGGACAACCCAGACATCAGCCCACATCTTACGTACTGGGAAACTGCAACTCAGATGTGTTAAATGACTTGTCTGAATTTAAACAATTAGTTAATGGTAAAGACATAAAAAGTTATTGTGACGATAGCTTTCGGTTAATGGGAACTAATGATTTTTTTTTTACTGATACTGCGTGGTATTCTAAGGTGCTAGCTAGTAAAGCTATAGTGTCTTTGAAATAATAATACATGAGGCAGTTACATAAATACAGGCATCTCTCAAAAGCAGGAAGAGAAAAGCAGTGCCAGGCACCAAGTCCCAATTTGGGAAGGCGAAGAGAGTCCCAGAAAGGCCCCCTCTGGACGGCCAGTGGTTCATGTCCAAGGCCAACCTGCACTACCACGAGACAGGAGGATCCTGGGGACGCGCCCCCGGACACGGATGCTGCGAACAGTGTGGGAGACGGAGCCCACTGAACAGCCAGCCGGGGCCTCCTGCGCACTCCCCAACCTCAGCGTCTGAGAGGGGAAGGCCGTACCTGGACATAGAGCAAGTTCAGCTGCACAGGGTCTCTGGAGTCCACATTCTGATCGGAGTAGAAGAACTTCCGTCTGAGCAGCAGCGTCTCGCTCTCGTCAACGCCCTGTTCTCTGAACGTCCTGCTGTGATCCAGCCAATTTACTGCAACACAAGACGCAGGAGAGAACTGTGTTTGTTTCTCCTCTTAAGTGAAAGGGATTTACCGAAACGGCAGTGTGACACACATGCGGATTTCTTTGATGCTGACAGTCAGAGTTACTTCTTACATTAAAACTGTTCTTTTTCACTTTGAAAAACAATTTGTCATCTACCATAGGACCAATGAAAAGGAAAAGGAAGGACAAAATTCCCAGCCATTCCTAAAGTTAGTTGACCCTCCAAAGTGAATTTATAACATGCCCCCTCTTCCCCAGAAGGGGAGAATAAGGAAACCAGTGTTTTGTGCTAAGAAGCCAAATTGGAATTTTCCTTAAAATCAACAGTAGATACTTGAGTCTCATCAAGTGAAATGATTCAGAGGCACTGAACATAACAAATTACCTCTGACCCCAAGGGGAAAAGAGGAAGAAAATTTGGAGAGTAGGGATGGGAGGACTGAAGGGTGGGGAGGACTACCCCTCATCCAGCGGCCATCTGAGTCTCAGTCATTCTAAGAATCCCGCCCTCACCTCTAGGTGCACAGATATCGACGACACCTTGCGCGCTTGGCAGAGCACTCTCTTCCACTCCTCTCTGGGCTGCGCGCGCGCACACACACACACACACACACACACACACACACACACACAGTCTGGGAGAGTCCTGCGCACACATTAATAAATCCCTGGGATCTGTCTATTCAAGTCTCTTGGAAAGAAGTATGTAACTGGGAATCTAATGAGGCAGAAAGAAAAGGGACTAGAGAAAAAGTCAGAGGAAATGTCAGACCCGCCGAAGATCAATAAACATAATGACAATGATGATGTCATCCCAGCGCTGGGGCAGAAGCAAGGCGGTGGGAGGCCTGAGTGGGCTGGGGAATAAATTACGGTTCTGCAGAGGAGGAAGGGGAGCAAGGTGCACAGGGCATGGGCAGTGGGGACATATGGGGCTCTATTCTCTTCCACATGTTAACTGTGTGGCTGTGCAAAGTGACTTTTGAAGATAGAAGCTTATTGCCAATTCTAACCTCTGGCAGATGGAGGCAATGGTTACCCATGGTTAGCATCTACCCATCAGGGACGAGAAACAGCTTCCGGATGGAAACATATAGCACCCCTGAAGAAGGCGTCTTCCTTAAACACACACACACAAATCTAAGCAACCTCCATGCATAAGAAATTAAAAGGAACAGAAGGCCATGTTACAATGACACCAGAGGTATGCAGCCACCAAAGTCCACAGTGTAGGACACGCGACACAAACAACAGTCTGGTTTCTTCACATATGCAAATCTCACAGGAAAAAAATAGAAGAGATGGAGAAGAAACACACTTAGTTAAAATAACATGTCATCCAACCCTATTTGCACCCCAGTTCCAACTACTAAAAGAATTTGTAGGAGATAACGGAGAAAACATGAGCACAATTTATATGTGTGATATGAAAGGAATTTTTTTTTTAGGGAAATGGTATTACCATTATTTTTTATTTCTCTGGAAGTTTTTCAGTTTTTAGTGACATAAACCAAAACATTTACAGATTTAAAAATAACCCAAAACCCCGCTCTGGGCCACGAGGGCAGTGAGAAAGGACCGAGGCTCAGCACAGCCCATGAGCCCGGACTGCACGTCCTCCCCAAATGCTCACAGTCGTCATCTGTGTGAAGCTTGGCCTTCAGCTTCTCCATCTTCCTCTCATCTCGCAACAGCGTCCTGTCTTTTTTGAGTGTGCCCGTTCCTTCCTCTTTCTTTTCTTCAATAGTTTCTTGGATTAAAGAATATTCTTCATAATTTGTTATTCCTAAAAACAGAAATGAGGTTATAATGCTAAACAGTTTAACTGCTGTCAACTCCTTCCCCTCAGGGCCTGGGATACTGCAACAGGCCTATGTTGGAAAAGGACAGAAAGAGGCTTTCCTGGTGTGAGGAATGGGAGGCCACGTGTTGCGTAACTCTGACGCAAACAAAAGACCATTCAAAATGCCATGTCTGATTCTCTACTAATTTTTGAGGAATGAGAACAAAGCAGATACCATGCGGGGAAGGCAAGAGGACATCCGATAAGAAGTGTCTGAAAGAACTCAGCTCCCTTTGCATGAAGAAAAACTTAAGACAGGCAAGGCCAATTTTGTCAAGTATTTGAAGGCCTTCATGTGGGAAGGAGGCAGAGTTGTCCGCTGAGGAGATTAACAGAAACTACAACAAGAAAATCTGCCCAACAGTCAATCACACAGGCTGTCACCATGGTATTCAGGGAGACTCTGGATGTGTGTGTGTGGGGGGCTGAATTGCACAAATTTTTAAGAATTCCTCTCAATTGAAAATACCTGTTGTGTGTTTTTTTTAAATGTGGGTAATGGGAGTCGAACTCAGGACCTCGCGCTTGCCAGGCAGGCGCTTATGCCGCTGAGCCATCTCACCAGCCCAACCTGCTATTCCTAAAAGAGAAATAAAAGCTCTCAATGGTGACCCCAGTGAGAAGTTCAAGTGTTTACAATATCACGAGTAGATTGTCAAATTAGGAGAATGGACGTACCCTCTTAGGACTGGGCAGAACAAAACTACGCAGACGCCAGATGAGGGTGGATAAAAAGAGGAGGCGTGTCATTCAAAACAAAGCAAAAATGGAACTCGGGCATGTGACTGCTCACCTATCCTGCTACATATGGTTACCAGGAGCTCCCCCACCGTCTTGGAGTCGTCCACCATCACTGTCTTCACAGATCCATCCAGCATCCGGATTTTCTGAGGCCTCTGTTTCTTTTTGTACTCCAAAATGTCCTAGAATACAAAT
Source organism: Erethizon dorsatum (assembly GCA_028451465.1). Classification (NCBI taxonomy): domain Eukaryota; kingdom Metazoa; phylum Chordata; class Mammalia; order Rodentia; family Erethizontidae; genus Erethizon; species Erethizon dorsatum. Next base: position 5,956,651 of record CM051837.1, on the reverse strand, counting down.
GATACACATATTTCACACACATGGGAACATAGGTAACAAACCTGGTCATTTTTCTTAAAAAAAGAAGAAGAAGCAAAAGAAGAAAAAAAAAAAGAGTCCCTAGTAGGTACTGATTTCCTTTTCTTTTCAAAACTTCTTTGAAAATTTTTCTTAGGAAGAAATAATCTTCCTTCGTTATTATAGCAGCTTCTATAATACAGAATATGCAGGCCTCAATAATTGCTTTGATAACGATTTTTTTTAAATCGTAGTGAAATCACACCCCTACACACACAAGGGAGCAGCTTGATAACCAAAAATAACCCTGCATAAAATAGTAAAAGTGTCACATACCCTTATGGAGGCTGGGAAAGGCTGCGTTAGTGAGAACTGGCAGAGGAAAAGGCCTCCATGCCTTTTTAAAAGACAGTAACCAATTATCTGTATTCTGTCATAAGCAATTTTTACTACCTATACATAGGAAGTAAAAATTTAGTTGTAAAATTTACTCTCAAAGTGCTTACTATATGTATTTACCATACATAAATATCTGAATATAAATACAGACATAAATGCCTCCACTGTCCCTGTAGTCCTCCACAGTGGGGGCACATACAATGGGTGTGGTACTCCTAATACTGCAATGAAACCTGAGCAAGACCACACAGGGTCTTGAAAGTTATGGGCCAGTGATACAGCTCAGCGGCATAAGTGCCTGCCTGGCAAGCACGAGATTCTGAGTTCGGTTCCCGGTACCGACATAAAGGAAAAAAAAAAAAAGTTTGGAAGTTATTTTTTAAATAAGAGGTCTCTTTTTTTAATTATACTTCTTAAAAACAGAACTATGGAGGGAACATTAATTAAAATTAGTGAATCAAGGGCCGGTGAGATGGCTCAGCGGCTTAAGCGCCTGCCCGGCAAGCGCGAGGGCCCGAGTTCGACTCCCGGATCCCACATACGAAAAAGGGGCCGGTGATATCGCTCAGCGGCACGGGCGCCTGCTGGCGCGCGAGGTCCTGAGGTCGTCCCCCCGGTACCCACAAAAAAAAAAAAAATTAGTGAATCAAGTATTTCATTCTTGCTCGGAGGAATACTGATCAATCTGATAGATCCAACTCATCCAACTGACCAAAAGAGCCTGTATCCTGGAAGTCAGGCTGGATAGAACGGTTAACACAATATTTCTCCTCACATCTATTAACAACCATTTTTTTCTTTTTTTTTTTTTTGGTGGGTTCCGGGGGTTGACCTCAGGACCTTGCACGTGAGCAGGCGCCCGTGCCGCTGAGCGATATCACTGGCCCCTTTTTCGTATGTGGGTTCCGGGAGTCGAACTCAGGACCTCGCCCTTGCCAGGCAGGCGCTTATGCCACTGAGCCATCTCACTGGCCCTAACAACCATTTTAGTGTTGTTACTATTACTAATAGTTATTAAAAATCACATCCACTATTTGGAATTTCTTTTCAAAAACAAAACACTAATTAATATTTGGTCTCAGACTCTCTTTAGAATTACCTTCCATTTCCCTCACCTTCTTGTCTGATTTTCCATCAGGAACACACTTACATCTTCACAAAATATACCTGTACCTTGTCTCGTGAGTACCTTGTCCAACATAACGTGAAGAAACTGCTTAAAATACCCCAAACTGAACCAATTTAAAGAATTTGGGTTGCTGACATTTTCTCACCACTGGACAGTACATTACATGGGAACTATTGATAAAATGCCCTTGAATGTCAGAATGATGCTGGCTTCCACAGAAGGCCCAGGGACAAAGCGATGAGGAAATTAAGTCAGACCAGCAGCCTACCCCATTTCGCAACATGTAGTAGTCCAGTGTTCTGCCTGCTTCCAGCCAAATCCCTTTCCTGGGATCTTCATCCGAGAGAAACAGCCCATAGTCAGAAGCTGGAACATAAAGAGAAAGACAGAAAGGAGGCAAAGTGTTGGCGAGGCCACCTCTGGCCCCCCAGCCCTGAGCCTGCCACCACACCAAGCCTGTAGTGTCCTTCACCAGAAAGACACGTTTCCTGTTGGGCCCGCAAGTGGCTGACAGCACCAGAGCAGGTGGGGAGGAGGAGAGCTGAGCTGCAGAAGCAACGCCCACAAAACTGGCTCACATTTCTGAGGGTCCGTGGGTTAGAGCTGGGTCTGAAACTTAGGGTACTAGAGGAACAAAGCAGTCCAAATTTATTGGCCACTGAATTTGAGTTTGTTCTCTAGACCTTGCTGTAAAAACCAGGCCAAGAAGGTGGGCATGGTGGCACATACCTGGTATCTTAGTACTCTAGGAGGCTGAGGCAGGAGGGTGGAAAGTTTGAGCCCAGCCTGGGTAAATCAGCAAATCTGCAAGATGTTTCAAAATGAAAAAAAAAAAAAAAAAAAAAAAAAGAACTGGGGATATAGCTCAGTGTGAAGCCCCTGGGTTCAATTCCCTAGTACCACAAAACAAAACTTCTGGGGTAAAAAAGAACCTGAGAAAGTGGCCTCTTAAACACAAGGCTGTTTAGCCACAGGGGCAGGTGGGGGCTTTATACCATGAAAGATCCAGCAGAATATATTGTCGGATTGGTAGGAGTTCCTCGTAGGATGAAGCCTCTGCCCCCCAGTTTCAATGAATTAGGAAAATATTTGGAAAATTAAACTCTGTGTTCCCCATAGAAATTCCTTAACTCTACCTGGGAACTCCAAGGGAGCGGGGAGTGGGGGCAGGAGGGAAACAGAGTCACTGCCCGTCTAGACTTCTCTCCTCCTTAAGGCCTTAACATACTTGAAGAAAACCAGAGACCCAGGGAAGGGTATGAGTGACTGCTGCTTCTCAGCCAAGATTCAAGGTCTTTAAAGGTTTACTCACACCTTCCTCAGAGCTTACAGAAAGCCACCCCAAAGAAATTTTGTAAAAAATCTGAGAGAAAATAACAAAATAGGAGGACAACCAAATCTTAGAGAAGGTGATCTTTTTTTCTTTTTTTTTTTTTGAGACAGAGTCTCACTATGCAGTTTGGGTTGGCCTTGAACTCACTATGGAGCCCAGGCTGGCCTTGAACTCATGGCAACCCTCCTGCCTCAGCCTCCCAAGTGCTGGAATTATAGGTATGTACCACCATGCCCAGATAGCAAAGTGATTCTTATGCTTCAATTTTTAAGCTGAGTTTTACCCACTTTCACACTAAAAGTTTATCCACTTAAAAGTGATTTGTATTTCTCAACTGTCAGTCAGATAAACATCTGAATAAGGGAAGGAAATGTACAGAGGAGACAAAGGGAAATGGAAAATCAATTGTATAGCATATGAATGGCTTTTGTGTATACTCCAATTAATTGGGGTCAGTAGTTAATCAAATACAAAACAAAACATCTAACATGTTCCCTCCGCCTTTTTAAGATCTGAGATAAAATTTATAAAGCTCCTTCAAAAGGGCTTGCAATGTAAGACTTGTCCCAGGTCCTGATGATGATGAAAAGTGATCATGCACGGAAACAGGGCTGGGGATGTACGTAATTGACAGGTGCCAGGGTGGGTCCTTTGCACTTTACTGAGTGAATGGGAACCATAGTTATGTCAAAAAGTGGTTTATAAACCGCAGAACATGCGGGTGAAGGGGGAGGGACAGGATGACGGGCATATCTGTGCTGACCGATGACGAGGTGGACATGGCCACTGTCATCACGGGGTTCGCAAGGGAAATGAGGCGCACCCAGCCTCGAAGGTGATGTATTTGAAACACACAGGCTGGTGGACACGTGCACCACTCGGAGCCCCCATCCTTTACGCTGCACAGTGAAGAACACGGCAGACACCAGAGACGCACCTTGCCCCGTCTGGGCCTCAGGGACCCGTTCCCGAATGACCCGGCAGGCGTCGTACACGGCTGTGGATGGTTCGAACTGCATGGTCTTCACCACGTTGCAGTGGCGGACACAGATCTTTAAGGACAGGGCCACCATTTTCCTAGGTGATTTGAAGGGTCTCACTCAGAATGTCTGGAAAACACAAAACAGCTCACAATCATTATTAGTCTTGAGGAAAGAAACTCTACAGACTCTCAAATCAACTTTAAAAATCTCCTACAGGACGCAGGGCACTCCACTGGCAAGTTTTTCTGACAACTGCTTATATTCGGAGAGCATTTTTTCTGTGAAAATATTTATTTAAAAACTTCATTTTACTAGTACATTTTCATACACAATGATTACACTCATTGTGGGGAGTTGGTACTGGTACATGACATATCTTTATTCTTTTTTCCATTCCCTTCCCCTCCTACCCCTCCCTTCAACTCTTGGTCCCCTTCCCTTTTGCAAAAGATTTCTTTCCTATTATCTTTTATTTTTTTGCTCTTTAATTTATTTATATTTTGGGTTTCTCACATAAGAGAAATCGTGTCATGTTTAAGCTTGTATGTCTGATTTATTTCACTTAACATTCTGGTCACAAGGTGCATCCATTTTCCTATAAATGATTCAAGTTTATCCTTCTTTATGGCAGAGTAATACTCCACTGTGAATAAATACCACATTTTCTTTATCCATTCATCTGAGGATGGATATATAGGCCACTTCCAAGATTTAGCTATTATGAATTGTACTGCTATAAATATGGGTATACATGTACCACTGTAATATGATGACTTTAACTCTTTTGGGAGAATACCTGGAAGGTGAATAGCTGGGTCAAATGGAATTTCTATTTTTACTTTCTTGAGGAATTGCCATACTGATTTCCACAGTGGTCATACCAGTTTACATCCCACCACCAATGTAGAAGGGCTCCTTTTCCCCCACAGCCTCACCAGCATATGCTAGTATTTGGTTTCTTGATGATTGTCATTCTTTTTGGAGTAAGATGGAATCTCAGTGTTGTTTTAATTTGTATTTCTCTAACAGCCACAGATGTTCAACAGTAAAAATATTTCTTATTTGAGAAATGTCAAGACACATTCCTCCACAACCAATAGCAGTGTTCACTAGGAACCTATCCTGAACCGAATTAATTTACTGCAGCGCAAGAGATGGCTGGATTGCTAACACAGTAGAGGAGTTCATAGTACCTGACAAGTTTCTACCCACAATATAAAGGGCTTTTTAACGAACACACTCCCTGAGTTAAACTCTAGAGACAAGTGGACAGATCTGTCCTATTGGAGATCACTCTATGGGTTTCCTTGTCCCCCTGGGCTGGTAAGAATCGCAGGGCTTCCTGAATGGCTGAGCTCTATGAGCACAGCTGGTACTAACAGTCAGTGGGGAAGGCCAGGGTTGGATATTGTTGTGGATGCTATTTATGGGACACAGACAGCACGGGATCCCTTCTCTTCCCTGGAAAGAGTACTGTTAGTGTCACTGCATGAAGACCACCTTTCCCAGGGTGAAAACTAGGCTTTCTGAAGAGCAAATGCACAGTCCCCCTCTAGCCACGCAGAGATTCCCCAATGAAAAGGATGACAGAGTCATGGTGTGGAATCAGATAGCAAGCTAGAAATGTCAACTGAAGTCCAGTCTGTGTTTTCAACACCTGTGAGGAATCTTATTGTACATCCACTGTGCATCCAGAGCAAAGGGTGCAGCTCAGATAACAGTCTTGGGAGATATACATCCCTTCTCCACCGTGATGTGTTCTGGGCAGCATAGAATCGATACACCCCGCAGCTGATGCCTGTGTCCAAGCTCTCAGCTAATTCCTGCTCCTCTAGGCTTTTAATGCTGCAGACTTGGCACTGAGGACAGCCAATCAGGTTTCTTTCGCTGGTTTGGCTGCAAGTAAGCCTAGTGCCAAATCTGTGTACAAATTCTTATGGCATTGTTACAGTCGAATTCCTGCCTCTATTTTATGACCCTAACTTGGTTTTCTATTTTCTCTTACCCTAATTTGGATGTACGCTTTCATAACAGATTTTAAGTTCTTTTTCTTTTGGCTAACAGATAAAATATAAATCCATCAAATTTGTATTATTTTTCCCTTGAATAATCTCTTCTTACTCTGACCATTTTTGCTTGTGCGTGCGTGTGAAGGTCACTTGGACCAACACAAAAACCCTCCTGTGGCAGCCAAGATAGAAGATGAGCCAGTGGAACCAGTGGTGAAATAGACATTCTCCTTTTAAAATAAACACTTTCCAGTTCCACAGAGCTATAAACAGCCCAAGAGGCTGCCCAGCCTCTTCCCAGTCCACCCAGAGACAAACAAACCCAGCTCCAGCGAAGGCCTCCTCATCTGCAAAATAAATGTCCACCATTGGTCAAGATGAGCAGCCACCCTTTGGACCTCTGCCTGACAAGTGAGGGCCACAAGATGTTCCAGCCCCACCCCTGTCTTACCAGATATGCAGCCCTAAACTGGTTACTTACCTATCATCTACCTCAGGCTCCTTTTCAATGAGAGAGAACAGACAAGTAAATGAATTAAATATGTCAAAGGCAAATAGAAAGTGCTAAGCAGGGGTTTGTCATTAGTCATAGGGATTGGAGAAACACTGGAAGCAACACATTCTATCCAGCCACTATTTGTGCTGAAAATTCATTCTATTTATTTTGCATCTGTTATGTCCTACACATTATAAGAGGAATTAGGGAGCAAAGACAGAAAAGATTCCTGTCCACATGGAGCTCACCTTCCAGTAAGCCCTTATTCACTACATAGGTCTAGGGTCCACCCCTACGCAAAATGTACAACAAGCTCAGTGTGAGCTTTAGGCTGAGTGTGCTTGGGGAGCAGCTAAGTCTTAGCACCTAAGTCACTCTCTTGGAGATTAGTAGGATTCCTTCAATGCGAGAGCTCACGAGGAAAAACTGCCACTCCCTGTGGGCCAGGGCTGGCACCCCAGTGGGCTCCTGCCGGGCAGCCTGTCACAGAACTCTGCCTTGGGGCAGCCTATAGGAGGCACTGTGCAGCTTCTAACGCTCCCTTGCAAAGCTGAGGTTCTGTGCCCACCTAGCAAGACCACAGGGCCTTGAGTCTTCAGGAGAGGGAGCTGGATACCATCTCTGTTCTCTCTCCACTATGGCCTCCTGGAAGTCCCTGCACCCAATTATGGATGGCTGCACATGCTCTCCTTCTTTATGTTCCAGCCCTGCTCCGAGGGTGATAAACAGCCCTATTCGGTAACTGCATGTACCCATACCCCAATGTCAGCATAACGGGTGAGCCTTCATAAAACATCCTTCATCTGTGTTACGTCTCAAGCTCTGGTGAGCAATTTGGCTCTCTCAAAGCGGTGCCCAGGAAAGAGCTCTCCCTTCTCTCCCCTCTACTTGCTCCTCTGGAGGCGAAGCAGCTCCTCTGGCAGGTAAGATCCCCCTGCGCACTGGTCAGAGTTGCCCAGAGCTGCCAAAACGCTAAGGTGTTTCCCTGCAGGGGCCCAGTACACTGGGGCTCACCGAGACATTCGGTCTCCACACTGAGCACATCAAGCACACAGAGCTCCCCGTCACCACGGGGAAGGTAAGTCGAGTCAAGCCTTTCCTGAGAGCCAGGTGTCTTTTACTCAAGGCGACGCTCTAAAAGCAGGCAGCTAGGGTCCCATTGGTCTCTTCCATCCAGCTCTCTTACAAAGCCACATTTTCTGTGAGTTACCAGGCCCTCCTTCATAATCTTGTCTCCCTACGGCATCCTTCTTATCTCTTCCTACCTGGTGAGAATCCAGGGCAGAGACTGAATGGAGAGGGTCCCCTTCCTTACATCTAAACTTGTGAAGGTGCTGCCTAATTGTAACCCCCCACAAAAAAAAAAAAACAGTCATGAATGTGGCTGATGTGATTTTCTATACAGCTGCTATCTACTTAGAAAAGGACCAGGATGGCCACACTCCCCTCTATAGCCAGAATGGGAACACCAGAACATGCAAGAGGACATCACACGACCACACCTCATTAGCTCTCTTTCAAAGAGGCCAGGACTACTGTTTAACTTTGAATACTTCATCTAGAAGTAACCATCATTAAAAGGTCAAGTGGTGAAGGAACACAGCGGAAATGATCAACACCCAGGTGTGACCTCAGAAGCAGACGAGCTAGGTCAACACAAACTCAGCCAAGTGGCTGGCCCCAGGTGACCCACAGGGCCACTGCTGTGTATTCTTACCTGTTCCCAGGATATCAACGATAAAGACATTTATCACCCTGGTATCAGGAATACACTTGCCTTTAGAGGGCCATTTCCCCTCCAGGACTCAGAGAGCAAGGGCTGCATCACAGCTGTCAACTTTGATTCTCAAGGCACCAGCAAAGTGCCCAGTACTTAGTAGATGTTCAAGAAATATTCACAGAATTAATATGTACTCCATGGAAAATTGAACCTGTTATGTCAAGTTATTAGGAATTATCCATACTAATATCAGACTAAAGGATGAGCAGAATGCCGACATCCCCCGGACCAAACTATGTCCTACTTATCAACAACTGTTCCAGAAGCCCAACCTCACATTTTATACAATAAAGTTCGCCATTGTTCCACATGAGAAACTCCAAAAAGAACCAAATTCACATGAGTCAGGAATCACTGGCAGCTCTCTGAGGGTAAGAACCACGGCTGCTGCCCATGGTGAAGTACTTGCCTTGGAGAAGGGCTCAATCCCTGTTTATTCAATGCTGCACATCAATATTCCTACCTCCACTAAGAGACCCACACAAAAGGCTGAAAATATGGAATACGGTATAATAAGAAAAGACTTTGATATTGCTTTCCATTTTCAGATGATGGAACTATAACCTTGAGGTCAAGAGACTGCCACAAGGTCACACTGGGAGAAAATCACAGGACTTTCTCATACTGCTGCAGTGAGTACAGAGGGCTGTACATGTGGTGTGATTACAGCCCTCCAAGAAGCCCTCCCATTTACCCTCCTATTGCCAGGCAGCTCTTGGCACTGGCACCTGAAATTCCATCATTAAATATATCACTGGTCATAAAGTTTTGTTCCCAGTTAAACTGCGCTATAAACATGCATATGTGCACTTACCACATCTCACTATCCTAGAACGGTAAGGTCCAGAACCCCTCAGCAAATTAGCTGAGAGCTGCCCTTTAGTAAAGATGGTGCCAAAGGATGAGGAAATTCAGCAGAGGGGAGGGGACTGTGCTGTGAGGAATCCAGAATGCAGGCACAGCTGAGAAGGTGCAGTGAGTGAGGATATGGGGCAAGGCCTGTGGAAAAGGGGCACGTGCTTATGTTTCTCTAGATTGGTAATTTTGCCGAGACTTGATTTTGAATGCAGAGAGCATGCTGAAATGCAGAGGCAATCAGGTTCGAAACGCTCAGCCCAACCATCGAGGGCCCTATCCGGCGCCCCAGCCCATCAGCCCACTTTGCATCTCTCACTCGTACGTCAGAACTCTCCACACTGTTGACATGAACACACATTCACTTCCTATACGACTGCCTGATTATTTTAGCCTGTGTGTCTGAAATGTCCTACCCTCTCCCCAGCTTGTCTCTATCACTCACCCCTCCTGCCTAGCTCCTATTGACTGGTCTCTTGCATAGCTCTGGCCAGCAAGGCCTGTTCTCCTACACTGGTTCTCAGGGCATCTCGATTCCGGCAGTGCCCTCCTAGGCTCAGTCACCCCCCAAACAACGGGAGATGCTATCTCCTGATAATTCTTTGCCACTCCAGCATTTCAAGGCACTTTCTTGTATGTGTATATGGCCATCGGTTATGCCAACAGGCTACAGAGCAGGAGACATTTGTTTTGTTTCGTGGCAGCTCCCTTTGGAAGATAAAAATAGAGGCTCTGGGAAGATAAATGTGTCCCTAGCCTATGTGTGAAACACACCCTCATTTTCTGTTGGACCACTAAGAACATATGTCAGCTCTCCAGCAATCTCCCTATTTACCCCTGGTAGCCACATCAGGTGAATAAATCATCCAAGTCCCCAGTCCTTCGTGGAGTCTGTCAGTCTGTATGCTGTTTTCTTCTTTGTAACAGGCCAAAAAAGAAGTTGGCTTAACTGAACTCTGGTTTTCAATTCTTTCATATCTTAACTCATTCAGTGATTTAAAATAGGCTGTTTATAAAAACAGATATGATAGAAAAATAAAAGGTCACATCCAAGAAAAATAGAGAAGAAAATTAAAAGTGAAGGTCAAGACTAGAAGAACTGTGAATTATTTACCATTCGTTTGGGAACCTGGGAATAACTCTTCCCATTATTTGGTTTTTCTGACCCTTGGTGACAAGTCTATAAAATCTCAGGACAGTGGATGCTCTAGGCTGCCGGTAAGGCTGATAAACACTAGCTTTGTCTTTAAGGCACACACCGCTGTGATGGCTGTAGATATATTAGTTTTTACTCAGGAAAAAAAAAAAAGAAAGAGAGAGAGCTTTGATCTACAGTAATCTTGGAAGGAAAAATTGGTATTTTCCAGACAGAACCTGGAGGAAATTGGGAAAAGAATAGCACCCAGGTTCTTTATCAAGTGACCTTCCTCTGTTTGTGCTTAATTTGATGCCAATGTAGTGGGTCCCTGCTGATTATGTGCTTGAGCAGCATGGATTTCAACTGCAGAGTCACCAAGCAAATCCACATGAGCATGTGTGGTTTCACTTAAGAAACTGAAGAAATCTCCATTCCCTTTCACTGAAAGGACTGGGCTGCAAACCCACAATACATATCTCTCAAAAACGCAACAGAGCATGGTTTCTGCAAAGAGGAATTTTGAAGAAAAAAAGCAAAGAAAATTAAAAACGTATTCTCGCCACTTATCTATGTTAATCCATTAGCCACAAATCAGAAGGGCATCTCTGTTAGAGACCTGAACTAAAAATCTGGCACATATGTGGAGAGCTGACACAAATCAAGGCAACATGACTCAATTTTTCATTTTTGTAGATTCAAAGTCCCTAAGCATCTCATCACATGGCCAGCCCAGCACTCAGACTGGATTAGATTTTCCAAAGAAGCCTCCTTTTCAATGGCGTCTCACACTCCAAGATCATCTCATTTGATACCTAAATATGGGGATGTTTTAGTCTAATTACATATCAATAACAGTATCCTTATCTCAGACTTGGAAGGCATTAGGTATAAATCTCTACACAATATGCAAATCCTTGCCATAATTTTCCCATTCTCCCAGTGTAAGAAGCAATACTAATAGACAACATAAATTTTAAAAATTTGTAAGTAATAGCAGCTAACATGTAAGAGAAATGTGCCTAACACTGATTATAAGCTCTGTTTATAGGTCAAGGACACTGAATCTTCAACATAATCGTAGGCTAAGGGCTGAGGCCTCACTCAAGCAGGGCAATGAAAACAGTGGATGTGACTTCAAATAGACCATGTGTTATGGCTTCTATCTAGATGTCCCCCCTAAAGTCTCAGGCGCTGATAGGTGGAGCTTTTCAGAGCTTGCTGGATCTATGGTGTGATACTGGGGATCAAGGATGTGTAGTACTAAAAACTGATCTGATTTAGCATATTTGTGGGTGTGGCTGATGGATTTACTGAAGACAGAAACCCCATCCTGGATATGGGTGGCAGCACCCAAAAGGTGTATAGCCTGGATGGGATAAAAGGGAAAGGCAGGATGCAGGCTGGTTGCTGCTTGCTGCTTCCTGCCTGCCTTGCCATGGACTGTGTCTCCTCTGCCATGTTCCTGTGCCACATGTCACCCTGCCTTGGAGCCAGCTGATTATGGACTGAAACCTCTACAAACTGTGAGCCAAAATAAATCTTTCCTCCTTTAACTTTGGGTGTCAGGTACTTTGCCCCAGCAAAGAGAAAAGTAACTAAGACACCATGGTAATGTGCGCTCTTTGAACAGGAGGAAACGTGCCAGTATGAATGTAGTACTTGTGTTAAGTGCAGCAAAATGGGAGAAGTATTTATTATTGATAATGTTTTTATTAATAATTGAACTTGCAAGAGTTGCATTATTGTGTCATACACTGAACTAACCATTTTGCCTGATGATTCTGTGAGAGGGATCCTGTTTGTCCTGGATAAGGCTTAAAAGAGGTTATGTCTCCTAAGTGACAGGCTAATCCAGGAGAGAAGGAAGGCTTAGACTCATGTCTGTCAAAATACAGACTTCCATTTCCGGCCCCACCCCACCCACAGATAAGCACTGCCAACATTCTGATGCATCTCTTTCTGTGTTCTGCATAATTTTTGTGTAATTTAGATGATATACTTTATATAATTATGCATCCTCAGTTTTCCCCATTCCAATCCCATAGCAATCATTTCCTATAGTATTACAAACTCTGTAGGGCTTTAAATAGAAACATAATAATGCAATGTAAGGTCCCACAATTGACTTAGCTGTATGTTTGTTTTTGTGAATATCAGCTACTTGCAAGTCTATACTATCACAAATAAAGCTATGATAAGGATTTTTCTACTTGAAACTCTTCTGTAATTTATTTCAGATTTTTCTAAGCTAAATATCTTCTATTAAAAAGAAATCATCAGTATTTTTACAAAACAACTCAGAAGATATCAAGACAATAAGAAATAAATGTACAGGTACCAGTAGTTTGATTTGTATGTTAGCTAAATGAATATGTATTAACAACTGGAAAGCCAATGATCAATCCAGCTTTTATAGTTCAATCTACCTCAGAGAACAATCCTGCCAACCAGGACTCAGGCATTAAGGGAGAGATCAAAAGTCAGAATTGACAAAGGAATGAATAGGAGAAAAAGAAAAAAAGAAAAAAAAAAAAAAAAAAACACACCATCTGGTATGAGCAATAAAACAGATTTACAGAAGAGAGACAGAAGAAAGATAAATGCTTACCATAAATTTTGAAATATATTACACATAGTAGAAATGTCAAAAGAAAGGACTGAACTAGACTTTAACAAAAAATAGTGTGGTCATGCCTGGTAGATATACTTGCCCTACTTTCTGCAGACCCACGTTTCTAAGACTGCCTACCAGATCAAACTAGAATCACAAAAAAGAACTTAACTACACTGAAGTATTCAGATGGTGTATCATTTGTCTTATAACTTAATCAAATAAAGCCAGACCAAAAGTCTTGCCAATTTTGTCCGTGAGTTATGGATAAGATTTATATTTCCAAATAACAGAAACAAATCATATTTAAGTCTGTGCATATAAATTTTACATCAAAAAGCACAAGGAACACAAAAACATGTCCCTGTGGGAAAGAACATGGAATGATAAACACATGACAACGTAGATGGGCACAGTGGTGCACACTTGTAAACTCAGGAGGTTGAGGCAGGCGGACTGCAGTGAGTTCGAGGCCAGCCTGAACCACACAGAGAGACCCTATCTCAAAAAAACAAAACAAAAAAATGTTGAGACTAACAGAGCATTTTAAGAGACTATTTTATGATACTGTCACATTTATTGTCTCTAAAAACTGGGCTTATTCTTACAAGATAATTCCAAAAACAAACACAAGACTCGAGATAAAGGTGGAACGATGACAGAAGAAATGCAAAGCCCACTCAAGAGAGAAAGAGGCAAAAGAGGAGGAGCCCTAAGAAACAGCAGGACTCAGCTTTCCAAGTGCATCATTAACAGGAAGTGAGATGCAATCTTTTGTCACCTGTCAGTATTGGCCTGTAAAACTGGTATTCGTCCTGTTCCACAACAGAATCTTTTTTTGTGTGTGTGGGTACCGGGGGTCAACCTCAGGACCTCATGTGCCAGCAGGTGCCCGTGCCGGTGAGCGATATCACCGGCCCTTTTTTTCCGTACGTGGGTTCCAGGAGTCGAACTTGGGCCCTCGCGCTTGCCAGGCAGGCCATACACCGCTGAGCCATCTCACCAGCCCCCACAATAGAATCTTGCAAGCTAAACTGTGTCACCTCCAAAACTCATATGGAAGTCCTAACCCCAGTGGCTTAGTTTGTAATATTTTTTGGACATGGGCTCTACAGAGAAGTATTCAAGTTAAAATACATTTGTTAGGGGTAGCCAGAGTTTGGATACTGAATGTACCCCAAAGGCCATGTATTAAAGGCCTGGTGCTATTAGGAGCTGGTGGAACCTTTAAAAGGTGGGGCTTAGTGGAAGGAAGCCTAGTCACTGGGGGGGCATGCTCTTATAGGACATATTGGGACCCTGGTCCTTTCCTGCCTCTCTTTGCTTCCTAGTGGCTATGAGGTGAGCTTCTTTCTCTGCCCTGTGCGTCCCCCATGATCTACTGTGCTGCCACAGGCCCAAAGCAACATGGCCAAGCAACCATGAACTGAAACTTCTGAAACCATGAGCCAAAATAAACCTTTACAGTTAATTATCTCAGGTATCTTATCAAGCAATGGAAAGCTGACTAACATAGGCTTGGCCCTAACCCAAAGTGACTGCTGTTCTTATACAGAAAATAAATCTGGAACTAAGAAAGACAATGTAAAGAAAAGATGAGAGTTTATTTAGGCCTACAAGAGAGTTCTGGGGTGAATCCTTCCCTAATATCCCTCAGAAGGAACCCGCCCTGCCAACACCATGACTTTAGCCTTCCAGAATTGTGAGATGATAAATTTCTGTCATCGAGAGATACAGCCTGGGGTACTTTGCTATTAAAGCTCTAACAAACTGATACAATAAACCAGGTTAAATATTTAGTCAGGCTAAATATGGCCCAATTAGAATTTTAATTAGTATAGTTTTACCACATGTAGGTCATTTGACATGAAGTAACCAACAGTGTGGTCAAATGTAAGTAGCAATCTGTGAGGAAATTATAACATGTAAATACAGTCATAGACACAGACACTGGTATAGGCCAAGGCATATGTATGTATATTTATTGTGCCTAAGGTCACAAAGCTAATTAAGTGACAGGGTTGGGACCCTAACCTGGGCACATCTGCCTCTAGGGTCCACACCTTGCTACAAAACTACCATTCTACTCAGCCAACAAAACTACTTTGCAACATGGAAAATGTCTGTAACAGTAGGGTGAATGAAGCCATGTAGGTTTAGTCTCTCCTATAATTGCCTGTAAACATCCTATGTTGGCATTTCATTGGAGTTGTAGGACCATACTATTTTTGTATTTAGTTTATTTTGGCTTTTGCTATAGTATACACTTTTTTTTTTTCTGGGAATTAAAATAAATAAACTGAACTCCCACAGAAGCCCACTTTCAGTACTCAAATCCAGACAAAAGTGAACAGACCTATTAGATCACCCCTCCAGTCTGTATGGGACAGGAAGCCCCTCTAGCAATTCTCCCCCGACATTCGGCACAACTACTCAAATCGCAGACATAGATATCTAAGGCCCAAGTGTCCTGTGGATACAGAAGATTAGATTCCGATTCCAGGGCTATGAAGACAGTAACGGAGAAGGGGAAGCATGCTTAGTCAGTTGACATCTATTTAGCAATCACTTAATAACATACGAGATTCTGCACTGAGATTTTCACTGGGAATTGACGGATGAAGAGAAGGCTGCACTCAAATGGCTCTAATCCTCACAGCATGCATACAGCTACACAGAGTCCCCAGTGCCATTTACTACACTGCCACCCACAGAGGAGCCTGGCCTTGCCCTTCAAACAGCAATACAGGGTGCCAAGTCTGGAATTAGACCCTAAATTGCTCTGATCACAAAAGTCCTTCCACCGTCCGTGTCATTCAAGAATGATGCCATGGCTCTAAGAGTCTAAGTGGGTGGGAATCTTTCAGACTCCTGAAGGGTCCAAGATGAATCTAGAACATTCTGGACCTTTCAGCCATGACCCACATGGGCGAGATTCAGTCATGACTTCCAGTACAAGCAATCAAGAGCTGTTCAACCTCAACAACATCCCACACAGCAGCGCAAGTCCCCGGATTGATAACAATCGAAGTTCTGAAAGCAGCTGCCGTCACTGTCTAGAAAGCTGCGATGGTAAATTTGTGTGCAAGATGGAGGGGAGAGCTCAGCTAACTTCTAATGAGCACTCATGGAGACTTTGTGGCCACCCTCAGTGTGGGTGCAGCCATGGTTATCCATCCCCATGGGCTCTCACATCACTACGACTCCCAATCAAACTGGAGTTGACAGGTTTTATCACCACTGCCATCATATATAAAGAGAAGGCCATTTAAAAATACCTCACTATAAAACCATCAAGCTTATAGAAAGATAGAGGGGTGATGATTAGTGTTATAGATGGCAGCAAGTAAGAATTCTCTGAGCAAGAGCCCCGCTATGGTTTGACCGCCTGTGTCCCCTCCCAAATTTATGCTGAAACTTAATCCCCAGTGCAACAGCAGTAAGAGGTAGGACCTTCGGAGTCAATTAGGTCATGAGCACAAAACCCCTCCTGAGGGCTGGTGAGATGGCTCAGCGGCATACGCACCTGCCTGGCAAGCACAAGGGCCCGAGTTCGACTCCCGGTACCCACATACGAAAAAGGGGCCGGTGATATCGCTCAGTGGCACGGGCGCCTGCTGGCACGCGAGGTTCTGAGGTCGATCCCCGGTACCCACCAAAAAAAAAAAAAAAAAAAAAAACCCTCATGAATGGGTTAATGACCTTTTGAATGGCTTAAGAAGACATTATTTATAAAGTTCACAGGTCCAGGTATTTTGTTATAGCAGCACTAACAGAAAGACACTGTTAAAATTCACATGTTGACCCCTATCGTTTGCTATTGAGTCTTCCAAGGATCACTGCTCTTAACGCTAGGTCTCTCACCAATGCTGGGTAGCCATTAAGGGCTCGGTCTCCTTCATTATTTCACTCGGTCTCCACTTTTTCAAGGTCAGTTCTCTTTTTTTTTTTTTTTTTTTTTGTGGGTACCGGGGGTCAACCTCAGGACCTCGCGCGCCAGCAGGCGCCCGTGCCGCTGAGCGATATCACCGGCCCTTTTTTCGTATGTGGGTTCCGGGAGTCGAACTCGGGCCCTTGCGCTTGCTGGGCAGGCGCTTAAGCCGCTGAGCCATCTCACCGGCCCAGTTCTCATTTCTTAAAAAAAAAAAAAAACACTGCATGGCTCCTATGGTTCAAATCATTTTTATTTACCCCCTAAGCTGCATGCAGGTATAATAATCCACATTCCTATTTATTGTAATACTGAGGAAAGAATCAGAGACATTCTCCCACTAAGCTACATCCCTAGTGCTTTTTTTTTAAACTTTGAGACAGGAAGACGGGCTTTCATCAAGTTGCCCAGGCTGGCCTTGAACTTGCGATCCTCCTGCCTCAGCCTCTGGAGTAGCTGGAATTACAGGCATGTGTCATCATATCTGGGAACACTACATTTTCTAGTCACCAAAGGCGTAACCCTGATCAGTGAGCATAACCACTACTCCTACAGCAGGATGCTGCCACTCAAGCCGAGTTAAGGGAAGAGGTGTCTTGGGCTGCTGCCTGCCAGGGTCTTAAACACAGAAAGCGTGCTCGAGGACCGCCGAGCGAGGAAGCAGTGCTTTGCTTCTCTACTATGTCCCTCCATCCTACCTTGCCTGAGAATTGTGACAGAAGCAGCTCCCAGGTTCCCTGCCCAGGCCTCTGCTGTCACCAAGAAAGGCAAGCAGCCTCCACTACAGTGGGTGCCGGGAGGTTCTCAGCATCTCTGCCAAAGTCGGACAAAGAGGTACCAACCCTGCCAGAGAGGGCTGAAGCCAGGATTGGGAGAGAGGAGGCAAAAAGCATAAGAGACTGGGATGAAGGAGGAAAAGGAAGCTGCAGGAGTCACAGGAAAGTGCAAGGCAGCCGAGTCTACTTGGCTTTTGGGAACCATTCCATTACATAGTCGTATTTCCCAACTGTTAGCATCTCTGGGTGAGAAAAGGTAAGAATTCCTATACCCCGGGTAGGGGAACACTTATCAGAATGGAAAGTTCCTTTTTCTGTGTTTTCTTCTTTTCTATTTATCTTTTGAAAGACATCTAGAAAATTTACTGGGGAAAAACCTCTATTTACCACAAGTCTCAACGGACAGCACCACCACAGTGATGAACCTCTCAGTGAACCAGTCTGAATGTCACAAAGAAAAAGGCATCTCAGGGAAATATAAATATTTATAGATATCATTATTCCATCACCCCCAAAATGTTAAGCAGAGCTATTTCTCTATTCTCTTCTTCATTGATTTATTTACATGGTACATCATAGGCAGAAAGCAGAAAGGTAAGGGTAGCACTCAAGCCACAAGGTCATGCATCAAATAGATGCAGACCAAAAAAAATTCATTAAATTTCTTTGTGATATATCCCCAGAGAGCAGAAAGAGAAACAAGAAGTCAGTGTCAAAGCAGATTCAAGTCTCCAAGCACAGGGAACTGCTGCTGCTGAAGGCCTCCTCAGGAAGGGCTTTCCCCTTCCACCATGGAGGGCACCCCTACTCCTCCTCCTCTGAGCCATGCACTCTTTGGGCAAAGTGCTGCCATCCATCTGGGGGGCTCATGGGAAGAGGGGAAGTGCAGCAGGGCCGACTATGAGACAGACGTCCCAGGGGGTTCCAGTCCTCACTCCTGTTTGGCTGGCCCTTCTCAATGTTCCTGTCCTGTTTTAGACCGGACGACTTCTGAGGTGGGTACCCGCCACACAGTCTAAAACCCAGGCCTGTTTTCTGCATTTCTCTTCTGGTACCTAAAGTTTGGCCTTATTTTCATGGCCTGTCGTCTTTCCAAGTATTTGAGCTCACACTTTTAGAAGTTTCAGTGCACAGTTGCTGGGGCCATTGCTTTTGTCCTGTGGCAAGGCAAGACAGCAAGGTGGCAGCTACTGCAGAGGAGGACACTCATCTCAAGGGAGCTGGTATGGGGAGATCCCAGTGTCCCCAAGGCATGGCCTCAATGATCCAACTACTAGGTTCCCCTCTTAAAGGTTCTATCACCTCCTAATAATGCCACAGGCTGACGACCAAGCCTTTAGCACAGGAGTCTTTGGGGACGCTTATCCACGTCATAGTCATACAGGAGAAATCTAACTCGCAACCTGCTAGATGTCAGATTCCCCTAAAATCGAAGAATGAATTTGAAGGAAGGCAGAGGTTAATGGTAGGAAAGATTTATTGAGAGATAGCTCCTGAGAGACAGGAAGGGTCCCCAAAGTGGGTTGCCACTGAGGTCATTTCTCTAAGAATGTTTTATAGCGCAAAATCACAAGGTGAGTACAACATGGATCCAACGGTAATCAACCAATAAGATTAGAAGTACAGCCACTTAGCTAATACTGATCCAGTAGGGAAGTGGGTCATGCAGCAAGGGTACATGGAAAGAATAAAGGCATTTTGGGGAAGGGATGGGTCCGGATGCTCTGGTCACTCATCTGGGTGACTGATGTCTATCTGGACTTTACTGGACCAGGTGATACCAATTATAGTAAAATCTCAGGCTGTTGTTTAACTCTTAGGGAGGCTTGAGGCCTGGTCTTCTTTAGTTGCACCTCCAGCCACAATTCTGATGTCTTTATTTTTTCTGCTGACTTCCTTGAGAGCCCAACCCCTCTCTGACTGCATATTAATTTCTAGCTAACTCAGCTGCCTATAATAAAAATACCAAGCGACAGCCAACCTGGGAATAAGCAAAAGCGATGCTGCCACAACTTTTCCAAGATGCCCCATTATATTATTAATTAGGTCTTTTTGTTCTTTCCTTGAGATGAAATTCTCAAAATTCTCCTCCCTTGGGTATATATGTAGGATGGAATCGCTGGCTCATTCAATGATCCTGATTAATCTTCTGATGAACTGCCAGACCAGTTTTCCAAAGCAGATGTCCCAGTTACTTTCCCAGCAGGTACACATGCGGGTTCCATTTTTTGTACATTCTCACAATACTTGCTATTATCTGGCTTTTATTTAGCCATTCTAGTAGGTGAAGTGGCCTCTCACTGTGGCTTTCACTTGCAAGTCCCTAATGACTGATGTTGAACATCTTTGCATGTGCTTATGGGCCATTTACATATTTTCCTTGGAGAAATATTGATTCTAATCCTTTGACTTCTTTTTTTTTAATCAGATGGATTGTTCATCTTTTTCTTATTGGGTTATCAGTGTTCTTTACATATTCTAGATACTAGACCCTTGTCAGACAAATGATTTGCACTGCTTTCTCCAATTCTGTAAGTTGCTTTTTTCACTTCTTGATAGTGTTCTTTAATGTCCAAAAATGTTTTAGTTTTGATAAAGTCTAACTTATCTACTTATTTCTTTCATTATTTGTGTTTCTGACCATTGCCCGATCCAAGGTTGTTAAGATTTATACCTATGTTTTTGCCTCAGAGTTTTATAGCTTTAGTTCTTAGAACATGTAGGTTTTTGATTAATTTTGAGTTCATTGTCATATGTGGCATGAGGCAGGGGTCCAAATTTATTTTTCTCTATCAGCTTTTAAAACTGAGATGTAACTTTCTCCTACTATTCACCTAATGGTAGAGGTGGGGAGAAACAGTAGGGAATGCCAGCAGCGAGGAGAAAAGAACGCAAAAGAATTTTCCCAATGGATCTGAAATTATCTTCAGTGAGTGTTGAAATGCATTGTTTTGAAATCAACTGGGAATCAGTGCTTGGTAACTTTCAAATGATGAGCCAAGTAAAAGGATTTCACAGACTAAGGGATAACATCTTTAAATCAACAAGATCAATTAAAAAAGTACTGGATACCAGCAACATGGCTGGCATTCCACTAGACCTCACAGTATTGTGTCAAGATATGTGAGGCATGGTCCCCTATCCTGAAAAGCTCATCAGCTGGTTTGGTAAATAAAGCTGGTTTCAACCCCAGACATACTAAGCCACCTTATCTTTGACAAAGGTGCCAAACACATTCGCTGGAAGAAAGATAGCCTCTTTAATAAATGGTGCTGGAAAAACTGGCTCTACACATGCCGAAGATTAAAACTAGACCCATATCTTTCACCATGCACTAAACTAAATTCAAAATGGATCAGAGATCTAAATATTAAAACAGAAACATTAAATCTGCTGGAAGGTAGGATAGGTAAAATCCTTGGAGACATTGGTGTAGGCAAAGACTTTATGAATAAAAACTCAACCGCACGGGAACTATCCCAAAGAATCAATAACTGGGATCTCATCTTATTAAAAAGCTTTTGCACAGCAAGAGAAACCACCAACAGAGTGAAGAGACAACCCACAATGTGGGAAAAAATGTTTGCCAGCTGTTCCTCAGACAAAGGATTACTATCGAGAACATATAAAGAACTCAAAAAAATCAGACCTCCCAAATTTAAAGACCCACTCCAAAAATGGGCATCTGAGATGAATACACATTTCTCAGATGAAGAAATACTAATGGCAAATAAATATACAAAAAAATGTGCAACATCACTAGTCATTCGAGAGATGCAAATTAAAACAACACTGAGATACCATCTCACCCCAGAAAGAATGGCTACTATAAAGAAATCAACTAATAACAAATGCTGGAGGGGCTGTGGGGAAAAAGGAACCCTTCTTCACTGTTGGTGGGAGTGTCGACTGGTACAGCCACTGTGGAAGTCAGTGTGGAGATTCCTCAAAAAACTAGGGTTGGAGGTCCCATTTGACCCAGCTATTCCCCTTCTGGGCATCTTCCCAGAAGAATTAAAAACATCGTACCACAGCGATATATGTGCACCCATGTTTATAGCAGCACAATTTGTAATAGCCAGATCTTGGAAACAACCCAAATGCCCATCAACTGAGGAATGGATAAGAAAGATGTGGTATTTTTATACAATGGAGTACTATTCAGCCATAAAGAAGGATAAACTGGAGACTTTTATAGGTAAATGGATGCAACTCGAGAAAATACTCATAAGTGAAATAAACCAGAAGCACATGTGTAAGCATCGTATTGTCTCTCTAGTATGAGAAACGGAAAGAGTAAATAAGATCCAAAATGTACAATAGACATGGTGAATCAAAAAGAAACTGGTCAAAAGGAAAGAGAGACTGGAATAGGGAAAAGAAAGAAGGGAAAGGGAAAAATATTGTATATATATATAAGATGGTTAAGATAGATACACTACCAATTTTACTTAGTTCATTGAAGAGTAAGGTTTGTGCCAATAATGTTTGGACAATTGAATGTTAATGTCTGGTATCCTGAATAACTAACTTAAAGATAGTAATACGTAATGTATTAACCATTGTTACCCTCCTATTATGTTGCTTTGAAAATTTGTTCTTCTTTTGATTTGTTTTGTTTTTTCTTCTCTTTAAAAAAAAAAAAAATAAAAAAATAAAGCTGGTTTCCCAGGAAACAGTTCTACCTCAAAGAATAAGTAGCTAAACTGTAGGTTTTTCAAAAAGCTGTGTCTTTCAGGCTACATATCTCATGAGCCACTAGGACTAATAAAATATCCAAATACCTCAGGAGCATAAACTACATTTTGTAGTAGGTATCACTTTCCAGTGTGTTAGAGATCATTCTGGAAACTCTTTTAATGTATGCTATACGATTAACAATTACTTCCTCAAAGAAACAATAACGACAACAGAAAAGAATGTTTCCTGACTTTAAAGACAAAGGAAGATTATCTAAGTGAAGAAAGATGGACAGAGGATACTGAAATAGTCTTTGTACCTCAAATCACCGTTAGAATGGTCATGTAATTTCTAAGGGATTCTTCTAAGGTTTACACAGATTAGAACTCTGTTTTAATTGCTGCTATGGGCTTTATCCTGTTCTTTAACAGTTTAATATTTGCTTTGTATTAGGTTTTCAAAACAGAACAAAAATGGAGAAAAGCAAGCAATACTTAAAAGCATACATCTAGGAAGATGAGTAGAAAATATGCCAAATGAGTACATCTCAAGAGAACAAATAGTTTATTAGCACCTGCTTTAAGCCAGGCTCTTGCAAACAAAATAAAATTGCTGCCCCAGAGTCCACAGCTTAGCTTCACACAGACCACTTCAGGATGTCAGGATGAGTTTGGGAAATGCCTCAGTTAGGGAAAAAAAGACACAAAACAAACAGATGCCAACACAGTGGGAAGGTAAAAAATATGAAGCTTTATGAAGAAAAATCAGTTTGTGACACCAAGATACTTCCTGAAGTTCAATTCAAGCTCTTCTGTTAGGAGAACAATCGCCTGGGAATCAGTACAACTTGGGAGACAGCTACAGGCAGCTGACATGGAGGGACACTGTCATATAGAGATGGAAACACATGCATTGATCATCACGTGCCAGGTACGTAAAGTTTATCCCTTTTCTTTTTTTTTTTTTTTGCCATCCAAGAATCACACAAATTAAGAGACACCAGAACATGACAGAGCTTAGATGAGGTCTTCCACCAAAATTTCTGATATGAAAAATAGAAAACTGAGAGGTCCACCACTGAATACGTCCATCTCAGGACTGTCCAGGGAAACTCTGCAGGTGATCAGGGCAGGGCAGGAAGTTCCTAGAGGAGGCTGCTACCAGGCAAGCCATCATTTTCTCATGGAATCCCATAAGCTTACCCAGGACTCTGCTGTGATTCTACCAGCGATAAGCAACCTTCAGCTGCAGGGTTTGGTGCTGTAGACAGACCGCTTTCTCCGGGAGGATTCCACATACACTGCCCCAAAGCTTTCCCTGAAACAGCAGATCCCTCTTCTACTTAACCACAACAAAGGCCAATGAAAGGGTTGTGTAATGTCCCATTAACCTTGCCTATTGGACTTTCTTTCCCATGCTTAGTACACAGGAACATCCAACCTTTCTTCAAACCTAGATCTTAATTACCAATGTCGATTATGAAGATTTTACTTAATATCCCAATCTTCCTTTTAAAAATGCTTCTACTTTACCATAGATTTAGAGAAAGCATATGATCTTTAATTGCAATTTATACATGCTTACAATAATCCCTCTTAATGCCACAAAACGCTTAAGTTCTACCATATACAATGTTCTAGTATTAATGCTGCTTCAACAGAATTGTCTAACTGGAACTTTGCTTATACAAGGCAAAGTCATCCCAGGATGACTGCACAGAGAAACCAGACTCTGCTGCTTGGAAGGCCCAGGAAAGCCCCAGGGATAAGAAAATGGCTTCAAAAGTTACAGTCACTTTACTCTCACCCCAGGATTATACAATGAGTTATTAGTAATGGAGAAAGAAAATTACAGCCTTCACCTGAGTAACAAGTTATTTAGTCTTGTAACATGAAATTTAAGTAAAGCAATAACTACCAATTAACATCAGTATTAATCTAAGATTTCTCAGTGTAAAGAATCTAAGTGTGCTAAAATAATTTTGGAATTCTGAGTTCAGTATCAGGGGTATAGGAAAGGACAATGTTTGCTTTCTGTGCTGGTAGTTCACATGTGATTGCTGCCCTTTTTGTAAAATTTTCTATTGAAAACTTAAATCATAGCATGATTCAAATCCTAATGGATTAAACTCCAATGCTAAATACTTCAAAACTCCACACGACACCAGGCACAGGAAACATAACGCAAACCCTACCTGGAAGGAATTACAAGAGGGGAATACAAGCAAGCTGATAACTGCCTAATAAAAATTACTCATTCTGGAGGTCTTAACAAGATGTTTCCTAAAGAAACACAAAAACTTGGGGAAATTAGAAAGGCAAAGGAAATCAATATACTTGACACTAATAATGTAACTACATTATGACCGATTCTTAAAACTAAAATAAACAGAGGTAATTCTAGTATGGCCAAGAGACAAAACCTCTACCACACATGTGGTGTGGCTCTCTGTTTTTAAAACAATGCATCTCACAAACAGCAGTTCAATTTCTACAATGCCCCTAAAATGCACACATCAACCTTTTGCAATATGATTCTGAATGCATGCTTATCTCAAAGATAATTGCAGCTATTAAATATTACTACTCTATAAATATAAGGTAAAAGGAAAAATACAGACTTTGCTTACCTAATTCCCTCCTTGGCTGGCTCCCCAAAATCACAGACTCCCTCCATCAGGAGGGACAAAGAGATAGCAAGGGAGAAATGGAGTACCTATAAATTCTCCTCATGATGAAAGCAACCGAAGTATTTGGGCATAGCTCCTCCCTACCCAAAGGCAGAAATGATATAGAGAATTTAGTATCTAACTTTCCTTCCTGCACTTACAAGAGGATGGATCATCCCCTTAAGAATTCTCTTTTGCCAAGAAACAAAATGGTCTAACTACTAGAACTGCATTAGCCTTCAGTGATAATGAAATTTTAAAAGGCATATGCAGTGAAGGCGTGGCTAGCACTAGCAAGCAAAAAGTAAGATGTTCCTCCGTTCTTTTACTGCCAGCATTTTACCTGAGTCCTTCCACCCCTCAAATACGTCCACAATCCTATTTTAGAAGGACAGAGTGTAAAATACGTATGTTAATGTAACCAAACGCCTGCCAAGAGAAATCACATTGGTCTTTGTCCTTGTGTTGAAACTAACCCCACTCTCTTCAAACTGCCCCTTTGTGTTCACTGCCCAGCATCAAACACGAGTCACATCATCTTCAGTTTCATCTCTAAGCCAGCTTCACACCATTGGCCACAGACAGCTGATCTCGCTGAAAGTTTATTTTTGTAACCTCCCCTGTAGCAGTGTATGATTCTCCAGGAGCTGTGTGTCCTCGGAAGAGGCATTTATCATCTCTGCGTCGTCTGTAAAGTAAGTGGTGAGGATGAGGTGACCTCAGAGTGGCCTTTCAGCACCAGTGCCATGATAGCTGGGTGTACATCCTCACTGGCAGTGGCCACAGCAGGGACGAAGCTAACGACAGTCCAGGTCCTTGGGCTCAGTGGTCTCATGGCGTGCAGGACTTCATAATATGGGAAGAAAATAATGCAGGGCAGTGGTGAGCATCATTTATTTACCAAATGAAATTCACAATGCTCTTGCCTGCCTGACTTTTTGGTATCTTCCAGGGGACAAGAGACCACATCTTAACAGATATCAGTAAACTATCCGTTATTATTCTAGGCAAAGTGTACTTTCAATAACAATTTTTTAATTTGCATTTTGCTTGTTCAGCTGGAAGAATAGTAACAAAAAGAAATGCTTGTATTTTCCTAAGCCACAGACAATTCTGAAAATACAAGAGAGAATTATTGACCTGTAAAATTATTTGAGTCCATAATTTTAAAAACCTCAAATGTACAACCAGTTCTTGTTATGTCTTACATATGCTAATGTCTTGTATATTCTTACATGTGGTATCATCCCAAATGGTTCAAAGTCATTATGATGGGAGGTTTGGAGTTAAGGGTATAAGAGGAAATACACTTTTTTTTGGGGGGGGTCTCTTTAACAGACAGGATCTCACTATGTTGCCCAGGCTAGTCCCAAACTCCTGGGCTCAAGTGACCCTCCTGCCTCAGCCTCTCAAGTAGTGGAGCTGGCTTAACACATACACTTGAACTTGCCCTCTGGTCTGTGGGAGAATGTCATCTGCCGACTGTTCAGGGCAGAATGCAAGCAGATTTTGTAGGGAACTTAGGCCTGACCCATCTGTAGCCTGTCTGCTGCCTCCCTCTCCCCCATTCACCCATGAGCGGGACCGCGGTCCTTCCTCAGCATCTCTTCCCATCTGTCCTCTCACATCTCGCAGGCTACAGCAAAATGACATCACCACAGTGCGTCTGAAAGCCAGGCTGGTGACAGGGAAGCCAGGAACAGACTGGGTTTAAAAGTGTCTTATTCTCTAAAAAGACAGGTGGCTCCATTTAAAATTCCTCCCTGCCACTGCCCTCAGCTCCTGCTCCCCCAGCAACCCCAAAACATATGCTGTGGGAGTTCCTGTCCTTGCCTTGCCCTGGCCTGGGGATGGGGGCCTGGCTGTGCCCAACAGCTGCGGGCTTCCTCTGGGCTCTCCACCAACACCGCACTCTAACAGAGGGAGGCTGCGACTGCCGAGCCCCTGTCACAGCACAGGGCATCTCCTCAGATTTCCTGCTCTCACCCAGCCTCTGCCTCTTACCTTCAATTCAATTATAAAGATGACTAAATTAGGACTCTGGTACTGACAAATCCTCAGCTCACACTGCAGTCACCAAAGCCCGGATGGACCCTGGTGGAGGGGCTGGGCCATAGGCCAGGGCTTTGAGAGGTTCCAGGTGTGATTGGGATGACTCCAACGGAAAGAGCTCCCCTAACGGCTTCGTTTAAGCTTCAGTAACCAGAAAAGTAGGTCAGGGGCCTGAGTCACAGCCTGAAGCCTGATGCGCACATTTGCCTGCGGAAAGCTGAGCCCCACAGTTCCGTGGGGTCTGCAAGAAGCAGCAGTGGTGCTGCAGATGGGTCCCCCTGCTCCTGCCCCACGACACCCGACAATCAGCCTTCACTGCGGCACAGTGACAATACATAACCCTGCTTCTTCCAGTCGCCCTGAAAGCTCGACAATACTCCCCTCGGGCAGCCACCGCCCCCCTCAAAAAGCAATCGAGATGCTACTGGTACAAATAGTTTCCAGGCTGTCATCATCTAGCAGAAAGGGCAAGAGCCTCTCCTTAAGATGGACTTGATCTTTCTTAGATGCATTATTTTTCTCTTATTTGGTCAGTAGGTATCACATGAATGTGGACTCTTTAGTCATTAAACCTTTAAAAAAAAAAAAAGTCCTCTCTGCCCTTCCCCCATCACGAGCTTATGTGCATCATCCTATACACACCCCACTGACACCTTTTGGCATCACGCAAGGGACTGCTGAGGAATTAAGTCAGCCCCGGAAGAAAAGCATGTTAAGACAACTTGACAAAGAGCCAGAGAAAAACTGTCAAAGCTTAGCCAGTTTCCCCTTCTACGTTCTTCCCTCTTTACTATGATTTTGTCCCCTCCTTCCCACCAAAGGAGACAATCTTAAGGCAATCAAGATCAGTGATGAATGACAGAGCTTCTGAGACAAAGCTACCACACTGCATGTTCATCTGTCCCATCATGGTTGAGACTTAAAGGGTGTGACAAAGCCTATCTCGGCCAGAACCGTCCAACCTTCTGTGAGATTCCAGGAGGTCGGTGTCCTCTGAAGGGCACAGGTGGCTTCCTTAGTCAAGTAAGAAGCAAGGAACTTCTGCACATTATAGTAACTTTTAAACTCATCAGAAAAGTATATTCCAAGGCTGCTAAGTCGAATTTTCTTAAACTTGGGACAAATGTAGAAAGGAAACGTGACCATGTGCGAAGTACAGGAAAAGTTGCAAGTCAAACAGCACGGATCTTTCTGGATCTCATGAATTAGACTTAAATTTGGTATTTGAAACCGACACTAATATATTATTCAGAGTGAAAAACAAAATTCAAATATATCTCTATTAGGAAACCAGTTGGAACAGGGCCCTTCAAATACAATCCCTAGGCTCCTATGAGGTGTCAGATCCCCCACTCTCCTTTATAGTTAGTGACACAGTTAAATATCCTGGATCCGGGCCGGTGAGATGCCTCAGTGGCGTAAGCACCTGCCTGGCAAGCGCGAGGGCGCGAGTTCGACTCCTGGAACCCACATACGAAAAAAGGGCCGGTGATATCGCTCAGTGGCACGGGCGCCTGCTGGCGCGCAAGGTCTTGAGGTCGACCCCTGGTTCCCACAAAAAAAAAAAGAAAAAAAAATATCCTGGATCCTAGCCATTCTACTGTTGACAGCAAAGGAAAAATTATAATAATATTCCAAACAAAGAACCAACTGAAGGCAGCTCCAACATTCATGAATTTGATGGGTCACTCATCACTGCAATAGTAAATTGACTGATCTTTAGGCTTCCTCTCATCACAAACGAAGTACACGAAGCTAAAAGAAATAGTAAAACCAAAAGCAAATACATTCTACCTCAAAAGGAACACTGTCTAGCAACGGTCACCTTGCTAGGAAACAAAGGACTAGAAGAAAATATATATATTTTAGTTTTTGGCCAAATAAATCTTAGCAGTGACCCTGGATCTCTACACCAAATGGTGATCTCAGTTTGTGCTGACATGGATTAAATATGGGTTAAATTTTAGTTTATCTATGTACAATACATTAAAATTCCACAAAGGTCTATTATTTCCTGTAAGAACCAAGAGTGAATAAACTAAATATCACTATACATGGTATAAATGTACCTCATAAAAGTTTACAATTGTTATCTGCTAATTTTAAAAAAGAATCATAGAGTGAACCTGCAATCATTATTGAAGCGACACAGCAAAAGTGTGCTCATAATTTGGTTTCAAGTAAATGTAACCATCACTAGCTCGTCGGGCGAGCTGTGTAAGACAAGTTACCTTTCTCTCTGACTTCAGCGCTATGAGGTTTTCAATGAAAAGAGCAAATGACTTTCCATGTGTGTATAAGCGAAGACCTCCCCTCAAGCTAGACCATGGAAAATCAAATGGAGAACAATTCTACAGTGCTATCGTGGCTATATACATTAACCTGGTTTGGGAGACCCCATCCCAAAGAGCTTCTGGTTTTATGTGAAGGGTAACATTTCATTCTTTTACACAGCACAGGTTAATCAGCAAAGGGTTTAGTTAAAATCTCCACTGCTTAAACAGTTATTTCATATGGATATTAAGTAAAGTAAATCCATTTAGTGAGTGCATCATGAGGCGTAGAGGCTCTATTGATCATCCCGATTAGCCCTGTCGGCGCAGTAAGGAAGACTGGCTGGCGCTCAGGGCCAGCTGCGCAGGGTCCACAGACAGACACAATGGGCAACGTCGACGGCCTCCAAGCAATTGGTATGGGCAGTGATGGATGCTCTGTGGGCAGCTTACAGTGTTATTAAGGATACAGAACTGCCCAAGAGAAACCCAAACTCCATCTTCTTTTATTAAGATAAAGCTGGATTATCCAGGATACAGTGCAGGACTAAGGAAGCCTTCCTCTCTTTAAGTTTATCACTGACATAGGAAAAAACAGCGAACAAAAATTCAATTTAAATGTTAAGAAAAAGGC
Organism: Erethizon dorsatum; assembly: GCA_028451465.1. Lineage (NCBI taxonomy): Eukaryota > Metazoa > Chordata > Mammalia > Rodentia > Erethizontidae > Erethizon > Erethizon dorsatum. The sequence goes on along the minus strand of CM051837.1, from coordinate 5,926,907 downwards.
AACTTCAGTAAGCAAATATATACAAGTGAGAGATTATAAAAAATGATGATCTACTTTTAAAATTAAGAACAGGACATATAAAATTCTTCAGGAAGTACAAACAAAAATGATTTCGTTCTATGTTAGCTAATCTATATTACTAATTACATTGTTTAAAGGGAGAAAGGGGAGAAAGGGGCAGTGTGTAGCAGTCTCTGCAACCCTTTTGTGCAAATCAAGGCACACCTGTTCATCACTGAAGTAAGTGGAGTACAGATCACACTTCAGCCCTTGCCTGAACAGACTGGAAAGCACAGAGAATGGATCCTGGACCATCAGGCATCCCTCGGAATTTATAATTACATGAATGAATGAGAAGTCATTAGGAAAACAATTCTTCAAGGTACACAGACACATGTTCACACTCATTTACTCACATCATTCTCCAATGCTTTCCTGTATTCCCCCCAAAGTCCCTAGTAATTACTTCCTTGTAGGAACAGGAATGAGTCATTTTAACTTATCGACCCTCAGTTTCCAAGTTGAGACTAATAATAATTACCACATTAATAAACTCAAGGCCTACAAAGCATAAGATTACCCTGAAGAATCAATTAAATTGAGTACGTAATAGCTGGTAGCATTCATGTTCAAAAAATCTTGTTGCTCCCCCACACCCTAAGCCTTGGTTTATGCAGGGCACCTCCCGGGAAGAGCGGCAGAGCATGGTTTTTTCTACTGGATACCAGCAACGTTTTCCTAAATGTGTGCAAATAACATCCAACCTTAGTCAAGTGATTCTCCTTTCCAAATTGGTTTCTTGTCCTGAGCCCATCTGTGTTGGGAAGTCTCATTGGTAGAATTAACTTAGAAATTCTGTGTGGAAAAATTGCCCAGATTTTCCAATGCCAGAGCTACCAGTAGCTGATTTGCAGACAGGAGGTTCCATTTACCCTGGGCCAATTCCTCCGTGGGCAGGGAGCTCTTCACGGTAAATGGGTGGTGGGGGGGGGGACCCTGTTCCAAAAAACCTAGCCCAATAACATGAAGTGCCAAGACTGCAAGAGCTCGGTAGGACTTCTCAGCCCTGTAAGTGCCTCCACCACCACTTCATGCGACCACATCGCTACTGCATAATTGAGTTTCACAGCATGGCGATCCGAACTATCTGGATTTAAACTTCTAATACACATTTGAGGATATGGGTTGGAACACACAAGGGAGCTGAATCAGTGCCTCCGAGATTCTGTGTATTTATCTCCATTGACCAAGACAGCCATTTCCCCTTCAAAAGACAATGTTTTTCTTGTTCTCAGCAACTGTGTACCGACTTTACTTCCTGCTCATCCCAACAGTGCGGGCCCACATACTGTGCCCCAAACGCCGTGCATCCCACTGAACTTCTGAAAGGATGCAGCCGTACAGCATCATCCTGCATCCTTCACAGGGCTTTCAACTTTGCGGATGCTCTAAACTAAAATCCTCAAAACTGATAACAGTGAAGAAGTAAACACTTCAGAGACACCACTGATCCTCTAAATCCCAAGGTGCTACCAGAAACACGTTTAAGGAATGGGAAAATTCATTTTGACAACAACAAAGGCAACAGGTCTCTATCCCTGTATATCATTTCCAAAGCCTGAGATTAAAAAGACCAGGGGAACTTCTTCCAGTGGTACAAGATTCTGGCAAATCTCCCTTGACAATGTATTAACCCAAATTGTAACGGAAGGTATAACAGAAACATTCTTGCGTATGGAAAAGTTTATGGCCCTGATTGTAAACAATGAAGTTTAAGACCTAGATAAATTTGGAGTGCCTAAAGCTGAAGGTCAATAGAGATTGCCTTTCAGTCTCTGCCATCTGCCATCTGGGGATGGTTGTTGCAGTAATTCCCTAAAGTCATATAAAAATTACCCTGCTGTATTAAAACAATAGGGTTTATTCTTTCATAACAACAGAAGCAGGAGTCTGAAATCCAGCTGCTGAGGGGACCACACTCCCTCTAAAGGCTCTAGGGAAGACCATTTCCTTACTTCCTCCAGCTTTCCCTGGGGCTCCATCCACACACGGTACTCTGGGTGTTTCTTTCTGTGTGTCTTCTCTTCCTGTAAGAACACCCGTTACTGCCTAGGGCCCACCCTAATCTGGTATGATCTCATCTACATCCTTAACAAGTTATAACTTCAAAGACTATTTCCAAATAAGGTCACACTCTGAGGTTTGGGGAAGACATGAATATGAGGGGAACACTATTCAACCCACTGCTCCTCTTAACAAAACATCAAGTGGAAGTCCAATGGGAGAATGTAGAGTTAGGAGAATGCAGACCACGCTATAGGAAGCCACCACCGAAACTGGAGATTGGAGCATGCAAGCAACCTCCTCGAAGGAGATAAGCAAGAGGCAATCTAAGAGAGGCCAGGACCATGAGTGAGCCCATTCCAGCAGCTCCTCCAAGCTGTGCCCTCCTCCTAGGGAACAGAATTGTGTCACCACCGGCAGCAGGGAAAGCAAATGGTATTTCTTTCAGGAGAAGTATGCAATGTTGCCTCCCTTCCTGCACCTCCAACCCAAGAAAGATTTGTAGTCAACATATGTCCCCCCTCATTCACTGTTATGCTCAGTTTAAAAACCAAGCATTTCAGCATCCAAGCAACATTCATTAATTCCAACTGAGAACAGAAAACAAGGCATAGCATAGGCCACCGATACAAATGCTCATTTGCTTTTCCAAGCTATTCATAAAAAATTGAAGGCTCAACTCTTCAGTCCTGTGAACTGGTTTGTATGTCATGAGTTTCACTTGTAAATGAACTTTAGCATGAACAGCTCTATAAAGAAAGCTGTGCAAACCAGGCTTGTTTCCTAATTGCACCTTTCTTCCATACACACAAAGCTAGGAAAGGGTTTTAACATCTTTAGTGTGGTATCATCCTAAAAACTAACATTGGGAGAAGTGGACCAGAAAGCTTCGGAAACCCTTTGCACATCCACACATCTCTAGGTTTGAGGATGCAGTCCTCCTCCTAGTGATACAAAGCAGGAAACCACTGAAGGTCTGACTCACTTGGCTCGCTCTCCTCTACCATTCTCCAGTGAAGACAGATATAAGGCCCAGTCATGACAAGTAGGACACAGCCCCTGCCAAGGCTTCCATGCAAACCTTTGTCCTCCACTTGCATCTCCCCAGCATGCACAAAGGTACATTTTAACAGACAACCAACTCACAGCAATCGCCTCCAAGCCCCCTGACCAGGAGCTCCTACTTACTTCTCAGTCACTACTCAGAGTCTACAGTTTGTCTCCAACTCACAGTACAGGTGCATATGTCTGTGGGCAGCCTTTCCTGACATGGAGCAGAGGGAAGAGTAACAAGTGGGAAGAGAAGAGTTAAGTAAAAATCACCTTTCAAATTTACACCAGAAAAATCATCAGTAAAGTTGGACGTAGTTCTATCAGAATACCCACAGAAGATGTGGATGAAGGAACATGGAAAGATTTTCAAACTACATTTCAAGTTAACTGTAACATTATCAAAATATTTCCCAAGAGCTTGGACCAGTATCATCCACCTGGCTGCTACTATAAAGGCAAATGCTTATCTAGAGACTCTCGTGAAGCAGGAATCCACTAATGCAGCTGATCTCCTTGAAGATTACTTCTTTTCAGAAAGGACTTTTCATCTGGACAACTGACTACGAACTCTGCTCCTGGTTCCGTCCTGCTTTGCTACAGAGAGTGTGTCCCCTTATTATTGGAAGGTGCAAATTCCTTCCTTCATGTCTCCAGCATGGACACCTTCTTTTTCTTTGCCTTTGTTTTACAAGCTTAAGGGAAACAAAAAAGAATGCAGCCCCAGTGGAAGGTCACTCAGAGTAATAGTTACATCAAACATGTAGGTGGCAGCTAGGACACCTGACTGGGACATCAGGGGTGCTAGTGGGACAGGGCCACAGCCTTGTGAGATGACTTTCTGGTCCAGGTGTGGAAGGCCGCACAGGGCAGCTTGCCCAGCCATGACAAAGGGGAGAGGGCCCAGCGTGTTACAGTTGCATCTCCTCCTTCTTCAGGGCTGCTAACAGCTCTGTGTAAATGTGCAATCGATGATAGGTGAGTGGCCCAGCCAATCGGATTGGGAGAATAAAATGTCAGTGTCAGCCAGACTGAGCAAGAAGCCAACGCAAGAAAATGATACCACCAGGAGCCCAGGGGATGGTCTCGGGGCAAACCACACCAAGGACACTGCAGTCATCTTCTGCCCAACCCTCTGGACTCACCCACACGCAAAGATGGCGATGCCAACTTGACCTAACTTCCGCCTGCTGTGGGGACACATTTCAACCGCTGAATAATTTCCTCTAAATACATAAAGCCTACAGGCTTAAAAAACAAAAACAAAAACAAAAAAAAACAGCTGACCCCACTTCTGACACTGCTCATGCAGAGGGATTTATAATGGACAGTCTACACAATCTGAGCTTGTGAAGCCTTGCATTCAACCCCAAACCCCAGTGGGGTGTCTTTTCCGGCATGCGGCATCGCCTGGCCAGTTCTGAGCAGGGAGAAAACCTTACACGAAGATGCACAGGCCAACATCACCTACTGCTCTGCCCGAGCAGGGACAGGGAATCTTTACACTGCTCTTTGAAAAAGCAATTTATTATTTCTTAAGCGTTTTCTAAGAAAATATGAGACTAATGAGACAACTCAGTAAAAGTAATTATTTTTTTTAACATAGAGGTTGAATATCATGAAATGTAGAAGTGGGACAGCAAAGATTCTCCAACTTCACATGAGATTTGCAGTGAAATTATCTACAAAATAAGAAAACCATGGAGAAACTCAGTCTACCAGAAGGAGCCTGGGCTACATACCAGCAAGAAATATTTCCTTCAGGAAAAAAAAAAAAAAGTAGTAAAGAAAATGTTGCCGCAATGAGAACTTGCTTGTCAGACAGTAAAACCCACTCATAAAGCTCAATAATTACATGTTCATGCTGGCCGAGGACAAAGAGATAAATAAAAGATACAATGCCTAGTTAGTGCACATACAGCATTCATATTTATGCTCATGTGACTCAATTGTCCAGGTCACACTGGGGAGGTCTAAATGAAAACAAGGCAAAAAAAAAAAAAAGTCAAAGAGATTTCACAAGGTGAAAAGTAAAAGCACTGTAAAATACAGTCAGAAGATCAGCATTGAACTTTAAAAATATTTTTGTAGAATGTAAATAAAAGATAGTAGGAAACAGGAAGATGGATCTTTTTTTTTTTTTTTTTTTTTTTGTGGGTACCGGGGGTCGACCTCAGGACCTCGCGCGCCAGCAGGCGCCCGTGCTGCTGAGCGATATCACCGGCCCCTTTTTCGTATGTGGGTTCCGGGAGTCGAACTCCGGCCTTCGCGCTTGCCAGGCAGGCGCTTAAGCCGCTGAGCCATCTCACCGGCCCAGGAAGATGGATCTTTTGGAAGTGGGAAGAGGACCAAGAGACAGAGGGAGAAGGGAGGCCAGAGAGGAAGGGGACGTAAAAAGAATTAAGATGTGCCATGTACCTGTACCAACTCCTCACAATGCACATAATCATTATATACCACAAACATATACCAACAGAAAAAAAGAACAAAAGAAAATAACTTTTGTAGAATACAACAAAAAGTTACTATCTACCAGAGATACATTACCTACAACTAAAAACCTGGTAAGAAAATAAAGCAAATACTGTATGGTTAAAGAACAGTAAAACATTTTTCACAACAAAACAAAAATGGAAATGGCAAGGAAATAAGCCAAAAAAGGTCATCCTCAGAAAAGCGTAAAATTTAAAGCGTAAATCCAAACAAGATAATCTCCATTGCATTAGCAGGGATCTGAGCTCTCATCATACTGGTGAGAAAAACAGAGGGGCACACCCCCCACAGAGCAGGTAACACCTCTTGGAGATCAGTATGGCCGTTGTGACTGATCATTTCATTTCTGACAGTTTACTGAAGACAAAGTCACCACTGCTTTGTTCATAAGCAGGGTATAAAATGATCTAAGCTACACACCTACAGACTAAAAGCGTTACAGACTATCACTTAAATGTTAATAGTGAATTTTATTAGCTTTACATTCAGGCTTTATAAATTATTTGTAATTTGCTACATTTCGATTTCCTGCAACATACACAAGAGTAGATGGTCTCAAAACCAACCCCTTCTTAACCAACTTGCCAAATTAAAAGTCACCCTTCAATGGGCAGCCTATACCCAACACTGAATGGTAGGCCTACCAGGGTGAGCTCATTTGTTCTTAAACCTGTGCAATTCATTATTCTGTAATCATATGTTAAAATATAGTATGGGCCAAGGAAATATGAGTACAAAAAGAAAGGTTTGGTATGAACACTCAGTAGAAGGCTTTTGTGAATCACTAATATGGAAAATTTCTCTAAAATCAGATGAGGAATAGATATCAATCAACAGAGTAGGATAATTTTTTTTAATATAGAGTCAGCACCCAGATAATTTTTTAAAACCCTTTATATACACACTGCACTTTAAAGATCCCAATGTAGGCCAGTGATATAGCTCAGTGGCATAAGCACCTGCCTGGCAAGCACGAGGTCCTGAGTTCGGTTCCCGGAACCCACATAAAGGAAAAAAAAAAAGATCCCAATCTAGAAATTGCAGGTCCCATGACGAGGCACTGATGCAGGATGGAAAGATGCTTTGGTTGTCCAGTCAGAACCACGTTCAGAGACATTTGTTTAAGCTGTGATTGAGGTCAAGATTTAAATGTGTGTAGTCGAGGTTGAGACTTTCTATGGTTCTTAATATTAACTGGCTAGTGAAAATTACAATTATTTGACAATATTCTAAGTCTAGTTGTGTCAAATTAGGAAGATTTCTATGTGTTCCTTCTATAAGGGAAAAGGGAAGTACTTTTGAGTAGAAAAGTGGTGGAGTCAGGACAAGCAGGAAAGTGTGAGAAAAGTAGAAATTTCCCCCCCGAATGGCAATTTCCAAGCAGCAAAACTGAAAATCTGCAAGATGTTGAATTCAGATGCTTCAAATGGCTAATTAGAAGATCAATGCAATAATTAAAAAAGCCTTTACCTGCCACAGAGGATGTGATCAAAGGACCGAAAATTAATTAAAATTCTTAGACATAGTGTTCCAAATAAAACCACCTAGTAAAGCACTGTAAGTTCCAAAATAAAGGAAAATAGCTAATAAATGATTCAGTACATGTTCACTGAATTAGCTCATGAATTTTCTGCTGCAGCAACCGAGCAAAGGTATCACTTTTGGATACAGTGGGCTTGGTTTTTTTTAAAAGCATCGTCATTGAGGCATTATTGACAGTCCATAAACTCCACCTAAGGTACTCTTGTAAGCTTTGATATGTGTATTTATCTGTGAAATTATCATGACAATTGAGATGATGAGCACGGCCTTTATTTAGTCCCTAAATTTTTGATACCCCTCCCAACTCTGGCAAACAGTGATCCATTTCCTGTCACTATATGTTAGTGTGTATTTTTCTGGAGTTTTGTGTGGAAGAAATCAAACAACATTTATATTTTTTTTTCCTTGGCTTTGCTCACTTAGCTAATTATTGTTGTGTATACCAATAGCTCATTTCATTTATTGCTTAGTCTTATTCCCTTGAATAAGACAGAACAGAATTTATTGACCCTTTCAAGGTGGATAAACGACTGGGTAGTTTCCAAGTTTGGGCGATGGGTAATACGGCTCACAGTAGAAGTGCATGGGACCAAGGCTGCCTGTAGCATTCACATGCAAATCTTTCCAAGGATGGAGCTTATCTCTGTCTGGGGTAAACGCTGAGGAGCAGCACAGCTGGGACAAATGTTAGGTGTATGTTTAACTTCTGAAGAAACTGCCAAACTGCTCCAATCCTACCAGCAGCAAGTGCGTTCCGTTTGTTCCACATGAGTGGTATGGATGCTTCGTAGGACAAAGGGTCCCTTCTCTGCACAATACATAGTAAATGCAGACAGGTCTACTTCGCAGAAACTGGAGCACCCCTTGACCATTAACATACTTTTTAAATTCCAGCCCTCTCCCTCTAGTGCAGAGTATAATGAAAAACAGCACAGCATGCCCACAAGAGTAAGCATGTACATTCATTCAATGTTTATTATGGGCCTGATTCTGCGCAGTCCATCTTGTAAACCCCCCACAATGAGGGTAGCCACTAAAATTAAATGTCCAACTCCATTTTATAGCTGAGGAAACTTAAGACAGGTAAATTATCCAGGTCAGTGAGCTAATTACTAAGTGGCAGGACCAGGATTTGAATGCAGAAGTCTGAGCGCTATGCTCCTACCTGTGTCCCCTGTGACCATCTACATATTCTTAAATGCTGGTTGTCTGTCATACACAGCTATGAACCACCCCTAACATTCCTTTCCAGAGAGAACTGATTTTGACCTTTGAATAAAATATCATGGAATGAGGCCTGTAGTATCATTTTGAGCTGAAGACTCCAATAAACGTTGAAACCTTACAATAATAACATTTCTCCATCATGTATTGTCATCAGAGCAATGACACAATGGATATTCATTACTTCAATCAAGTGGATGTCACCTATTGAGTGCAAAATCAGTCCTGAGAAATGAGAAGACATTATTTCAAACAATAGGGTCTATTTTTAAAACAGCACTTTTCTTGTTGAAAGAAGAAGAAAAAAAAAAAAAATCACACAAGCAGGCAGATTCATTATCCACTGTTACTCAGGCTGCTGTGGTTTATAAAATCCAATGCAGTTACTAAAAGGCCTTACCATAAAGACCCAGGCCTGGAAGATAACCAGGTCAGCAATGTGTTGTGTTTTAAAAACATCTTGGCATTGGTTGCCACAGTTTTAAAAGCATAAAAACAGAGGGTCACTGTGTAGCCACCTCTCTGTCTAGAGGTCATCTCAGAGTGTAGCAGGGATCCGAGGATGGTGCTTCCATTAAGAAAAAAGCAAGGAAAACATTTCCTAGCAGCAGCAGCAGCAGACTGCGACATCGACCAGATCATACCGACTATTGATTCGTAAGCAAAAAAGAAAAAACGGTTTGAAAAATAATCGGCATGCTGACAAAAGAGAAGGAAACTGCTCTATTAGCAAGCTTGTGGACAGGCAGAGGGATTGTGGAGTACAGGAGGATTGTTCAATGACAAATCAACATTGGCTTGATACCCACTGGATGCAAAGCTCTGTATCAGGCTGGGTGTGGGCATGTGGGTGGAGGAGTGGCTAGGTACAAAAAGCATAAACCAAAAATTACACCATCAGGTTGGGGAAAGAGCCTGCCCTTCAGAATAAAGTCATGACATACTCAGTCCGAGACAAAGGTTCACCACCGATCTTGGCTGACATGGACTGAGTGGGGCCACTACGTAAGTACTTCCAAAGTGCCAGCTCAGCTAACCTTCAGAGAAGCCACATGAGTGTGGCAGACATGGCCCTTATCTCCACCTCACTGAGTACTGGACTGACCAGGGCGAGTTCCACAACTTGCTCCTGACCCACAGCCAGTAAACATTGCACTGGGACCCCAGCATGGCTCTGTCTGACTCCATAGCATAGCAACACAGATGGATGACTGCTTCTTCAGGTAGTGAGGGTCTGGAAGGCTTCCTGCAGGAAGCTTAAGACTGTCCCAGGAAACTGTAGAGAAGGAGGCAGAGTATCAGAAGGAAAGGACCTGGTCAGAGGCTGGGCCATGCTCCGGGGGTGGAGTGGGGTGTGTGGTCACTTGACACAGACCTTCACCAGTTACTCCTGGCCAGGATCTGGTGACCCAGGAATGCCTTAGACACCCACAGTGCTTCTGTTTCCTAGGCTGCACACTACTGCCACAAGTCAACAATACCTAAAGGTCAAGTTTTTAATACTTGGGCCTCACTGGCTCTGAAGGTTTCACTTATTCACCTTAAATTTGATGATGCTTTATTTTAAATTATGAGAAATAGTGTTTATAAATATGTTCAGAAAACCTTATCTTAAATTGGCATAATAGAAAAGTGGTAGAAATAATCCCACCCCTCCCCCTTACTCTTCCCTTCTTACATAATTCAACCTTAAAGTCATTATGTGGGAAATAATAAGGTTGGTGCCAGAGAGGGGCATGGGAAGAAGTCCCAAGGTGACCAACAACAGGGAAAACTACAGCAATCCCAGAATGTTAAACTGAAATTTAAGGTACTGGGGTGAACTCATGGGTTTCAACACAGAAAGACAGATACACACACATGTACGCGTTTGTGTTTGGGCATATCTGCAGATTCTGTATTTGTACATTCCCCAACTCACTAAATGTATTTAGAACCCCAACAACAGTTCTCTTGGCACTTTTGCGGTATTTATGGACACGTGCAGAGCAGCAAAAAGTCCAAGCTGCCCAACTTGGCCAGCGACATTTTGCCCTTCTTGTACCAGCTCTCATATTGTAAATATGTGACTTTTTCAGTCTATTTAGAGTTATTTTTTATTTTATTTTATTTTTATTTTCTTGCATTTTTTCTGCTTCTTGTTGATTTTGCTGTTCAAAATGGCCCCAAGCATAGTGCTAAAGAGCTGTGATGTTCCTAAGCACAGAAAGCCTATGATGTCTTAGAGAAAACGTGTTCAATAAGCTCTGTTTGGGCATAAGTTTAATGTTAATGAGTCAACATGTATGTTAAGTAAAGTGCATTTAAACAGAAACATAATAAAACAAGGATATTTCTTGAACAAATGACAAAAATGATGTGACCAGAGGCTTGCAGGACCCTATCTCTGTATTTCCTCTGGGTGCAGTGGTTCAGTATTCACTAATTCAGTGTCCAAAACATCATTATAGAATACAACTACCACGAATAACAAAAACCAATGGAATTCTCTGGCTCTGGGTACTGAGAAGGTCTGGGATGAGTGATAACCAATAGCAAAGAGCACACTTGGTGTCTCTAATGATCTGTTTTAATTAAAAGAATCCAGGGCTCCGTGGAGGAATGGTGGATTCCGGGGTTGGTACAGGCGAAGTACAAGGTAAGTCTGACACATCTTAACATATGAGAAAGTAAAGAACTGTTCAAAAAAGGATGGAGAAATATCAAAAGCACACGGAAACCAGTTTAAAAGGGGTCCCACTAGATAGGTCAAGAACAGTTTGAACATCAAAATAATGATAGGAACAGATTATAGCTTGCTGGATAAAACTTGCAAATCCGAGTCCATACTAATATAAACAAGTGAATAAATAAAACGAAGGTGATAGTTCTCCCCAAACTGCTGCTAGAGTTGGGATACAGACTGAGTGTGCCCCCCAGGGGTTCCTGTGTTGGGAGCTGATACCTCCATGCAGCAGTGCTGGGACATGGTGTGGGACTCCATAAGGGGCAGCCTGGCAGGTCATTGAGGGTGGTACCCTGGGAAGAAATTGGTGTAGTTCTCCTGGTTAGTTCTTCCAAGCAGACTGCTATAAAAGAGCAAGCCTGGTCCCTCCTGGTCTCTTGCTTCCTATCTTGCCATGTGATCTCTTGCTCTCTTGTGGTCTCCTGCCCTGATGCCATATGTCATGATGTGTTATACCAAGGGGGCCTTGCCAGAGTCAGCACCAAGCTGTGCGCCATTCAGCCCTCAAAATTGAGCTAAATAGCCTTTTTTCTCTATAAACTACTCAGCCTCAGGTGTCTTGCTATAGTAATGGAAAATGGACTAATACACATGCATAACCTGAGTTTAAAAAAGAGGAAAGGCACAAATTCGAAAAGAGAGATACTAGGTTCTTTACAAAGTAACTTTTCATCCTCAAAGGAGCCAACATCATAAAAGAGAAGCCACATGAACTGTTCCAGATGGAAGAGGACTAAAGATACACAATAAGTAAATGTAACACGTGATTCTGAACTTTCTCCTTCTGCTATAAAGGACATGACTAGGACATTTTGTGAAACTCAAGTCGTGTCTGAGGATTAGATGGTTGTAATTTTGATGACTGCACCTTTTCTAGAAAATATCCACTAAAATAAAAGTAATTGTGAGTGATTGTGCATTAGGCCAGCAACTCACAATCAGACAGTTCAGGGACCACTCACTGCGCTCCTTTTTATGTACTTGATTGTTTCAAAACTTTTTAAAGTTTTTTCCCCCCAAACAAGGCTGTATATCATAGAGCAGGCAACACGGCAAGGGAGCATGTACAGGACAGTATTTACATTTGCTCCCCATCTATCACTAAAGCAGACACCTCCACCACCACCCACACCTCTGCATGCTGCTCCCTGCTTCTGCTCTTCCCTGGAGGGCTGCAATTCCTGCATTTTAGAACGCTCTGCACAGACAGACCTTTTGTATTTGTCCCCTGCTTCCTCTGACTTCTGCCTGGCATTCCACCCACACAGGGTAGCCAAGGTGACCCACGTCTTCACTACTGATGAAGCAAGACTTCACTTTCTAGTCCCTACGTGTCGGCACAGCACTGGACAAAGCTACTCTTGTTGGGTCCCTTGCCCAATGCTACCTCTCTGATCCCACCTTCTGTCCTTTCTCCTCTCCTTCTGTGCCCTTGCCTGGTCAGTTGCCTCTGTTTTGAGGACTTGCATTCACCAGATCTGTACACAGAGGCAATTCTTATCCAAGTCTATTCCCTATCTTCCCAACATCGTTCACCAGCATACAAATTCATCATAGTCCAAAATAAGCTCATAACTGCTGCCCCTGTCCTCACTCCTTCCAAACCTACTCCCGTCCTGGGGTCCTAACCTTAGTAGTACTGCCATTCACCCAACTGCCAAAGCCAGAAATGGGAGAAACATCCTTGATACCACCCTCTCCCACCCTCCCATATCCAATTACCCACACCCTGGCAATTTTAATTCCTAAGTAACTCTCAAATATATACCCTCCTCCTAGAAGACTACCAACCGAGATATAGCAACAGTTTTATAACTGGGTTCCACATTTTCTTACTACACTTTATTCAACATATGCTCCATTGGTAATCTAGAAATTCAAATCTGACCTGAGCTCATTCAGCTACAACCATGTAACGGAGACCCACTGTCCTTAGGACAAAGGTGAAAACCCTTACTGGATGTTACAAGATCTACTGCAACACCAGCTCTGTCTTTTTTTTTTTTTTTTTGTGGGTACCGGGGGTCGACCTCAGGACCTTGCACGCCAGCAGGCACCCGTGCCGCTGAGCGATATCACCGGCCCTTTCTTCGTACGTGGGTTCCGGGAGTTGAACTTGGGCTCTCGCGCTTGCCAGGCAGGCGCTTACGCCACTGAGCCATCTCACCGGCCCCACCCACTCTGTCTTAAACCCTCTGTACCAATGGTCTTAAAATGTTTTCTGTTCCCATCTTACAGACAACAATGTTCCCAATATTCGGCAGAATGCCCAGTACACTGTAGAATCTCAATAAGCATTTGTGGCATGAATGAATGAGTCAATTAGAAGGAGAGATGCTAGAGGAGCTTAACATTGTATATGAACTCAACTCTTGAGCTATAAAGTATTAAGTACACAACTTAAATCACTGGCAAAAGCCTAACAAAAATGTCAGAGTCTACATAAAATAACTGGCAGCTTAAGTTCAAGGTCTTTGAGGTTAGACATTAGTGAGGAAGAAGGGAAACACATTGGCTCACAGTCAGGCAGGCGGGGTTACGCCCCAGCTCACTGTCACACCCAGCATGACTCAACTGCACTGTACTTAAAGTGTGGAGCGCGCTGTTCATGGTGTGCTGACAGTAGACAAACACAATGGGAAGAGGGATGTAGGGGTTAAGGACACACACACACACACACACACACACATGTGCAAGCCAGCTGCTCCACAAATGGGTCAAATAAACCCTGAGGAATGAAGAGTGAGTTACAAGAGAAAAAAGGTAGCAGGACTATCTATAAAACCTCACTTGACACCCTACAATGCCCAAGGATCGCTTTGACACTTTCATTTATTATTCCTTATGTTTTCTGTAAAACTCCACTAAGACACAGCATTTGGAGGGTTTGCTAAAGAACAGAGGCAAACATGCCCCAGTGACTGTCAACCCCTTCATCTTAGGTATCGCTGTGAAGTCAAAGGAGAGAGAGAGTCAAGGAAGAAAAATGCAAAGGCATCAGAATTAAGGCCATTTGAGCTTAAAACCAGCACGGAATGGAACCAGTAATCTCATTAAGAAGGTGGGCTGCTGTGGGTGGGCTGCCAAGATCCTGTCACGCCTCAGCGCAGGGTCTTGATGTCTGGGTGACAAATAAAAAGCTACCATGACTTCTGTGACCTCATGACTGCTCTGATGCCCATTAAGCATTAAAAGAGATGTTTCCCATGAAGGGAAGCGACAATCTAATAGGATTCCAAGGGCAACTGAAGGGCAGGCTGAAGCCCCACAAGCACAGGAAGAAAGCAACCTCAGAGGGACTCAGCATCATGGATGAGGAAATTGCCACTGTGAAGGGACACAAGCAGCCTCATCATATGGAAAAGACATCGGGAGAGGAGCAAGGACACGTCCAGGCACCCGTGGAATGGCAGTGACAGTGGATGTGGAGGTGACAGTGTCAAAGCAGCTGTACACCAGGGAGACTGCCATGTGCCAGGCTTGTGCTGTGTGCCATCCCTCGATGGGGAGGGTACCACTAACTCCACTCTACAGAGCCAAAGACACAGGCACGGAAAGGGCAAAACTTATAAACCTGTGAAGTGGCAGGGCTGTACCCAAGCCCGTCCAATTTTAAGATAAGGACCTTCTGTTTGCAGTACTGTCTCTAGTATTGTTTCTGGTTACTCACTTGTGACTTGCTGATTTCATCCAGAGGACAAAAGGCCACTTAATCCCGCATGGAGGAATCTGCTAGTCAGGATACCGAAGTTGTGTCACTGTCCTTACAGGAGGTTAACACAATAGATGCTCAAGCCAGGCGTGCTGGGGACAGCACTGTTACCTACTACCTTACCTAGGGGAAAGGAAATTCTGGCCTAGACTCTTCTGTCACTGCATACTTGTACTGTTAAACCACAGTGGTTCCTGTCCTGTGTCATCACAACAATTTTAACCTGAAAAGGATCTTTTTGAAACAGCATGTAATGCTTTCCTAGGTTCTCTCACTTGTCAGCAGCACTATAAAATTAAATTAAGACTAGTTAACTAGTGATAGTGGTGTCGCACCTGTTAGCCTTGCCAGTGGGTGAGCCTATCAGAATGTATCACACATATGTAAAGGAGGGAAATTCTGCTTTCCTGTCCTTTCAGCGTGTCAGCAGCAGCGTGTGCCTGCAAAGGCGTTTTGTGGAGCTGGAACCTGGGCAGGCACAGTGGACTGGCTCACATATAGCAGGCAGAAGCTGCAGGGCAGAGCACCACCGACCAGCCAACTTCTGTGCTGCCGTGGTGCCCACTGTGACTTATACTCCACTGATGGGGGGGTGGGGTCCCCAGGGTAACCCTGATTTGGACCTGAGTCACGGGAAGAAGGCTTTGCAGAAGATGCTTGGGATCTAAGCAAGCAGATCAAGTACGAGGTTCCTAACTCCATGGACAAACGACACCTGCCTGACTCTGGGATGAGTAAAGGGCTCTGGGAGAAGGCAGCATCCAGGCAGCTTAACCTACAGCCGATTCCTCCAAACTTCCCAAGGGTTGGGGAAAGCTCGCCTCCTGGGTTAAATCTCCTCCAGCTTTAATTCCCTAGAGCCAATTCTGTGTCCAATACAGGAAATGTTAACATTAATGAGAAGCTCTCTGCTATTACTAGATTATTAAATTCGTAAAATATTAGGTAGAAAATACTCAACCACAAAGGACAAAGAAACAAACTCAATTTCTTTTAATTATATTTTGATATAATACCATTTGGCCAAGGATAATTCAAATAAACTATAGTATCACCCGATTTTAGAAACCTAAACTTACACTGGAATTCATCCCATTCATAAACATGAGATAACTTGACCTACTTTCTAATATATTCAGCTCCTTCTTGTCTGCATTAATCTGCAGTGACATTTTAAAAGTTGCTCTAATAATTCCTGTTATATGAAAATGCACTTTTCATTTATATCAGCTTTGATTATCCTCCTACAAACAAAATGCTATTTTCTCAACAGTTAGCCTGCAAATGTAGTAGGAAATAAGGCATACAGTACCACCGATAGAAATGCTCACCTTTAAGCAGTGTCAGTATTGGGTTTCTGGGTAAGGGGAGAATGTAGGAGAAGGAGAAGTAAGCAAAGAATAAGACAATTCCACCCTAAGTCCATACAGTGTGGGACAGTGGATTTAAGCTTTTTCTGCATACAATCTGTGGGAAGTTACTGAACACAGCTTTCAGAAATAAACACAATATCATATCACAGTGATGTGCGGAAACCCATGTTTATAGCAGCACAACTCATAATAGCTAAATTTTGGAAGCAGCCTATATACCCATCAACAGATGAATGGATAAAGAAAATGTGGCATTTATATATAGTACAAGGGAGTACTATTCTACTGTAAAGAAGGATAAACATGAGTCATTTGTATGAAAATGGTTACACCTTGAGAACAAAATATTAAATAAAGTAAATCAGATACACAAGCTTCCATATCGCATGGCTTCTCTTATATGAGGAACCCAAAATATAAACAAAGAGCAAAATAAAAGATAAGAGGGATTGGGGAGATATGTCTTTTGCAAAAGGAAAGGTGACCAAGAGATGGAGGGAAAAGGAGGGAATGGGCGGGAAGGGGTTAAAAAAATAAGTATAAATTATGCATAAAGTAGTATAATGAGCTACATGCATCCCAATAGTTTTCCCATTTCAGATAATAAAGAAAAAAGAGAAGAAATCTACATTGCATTTCCACACCTGTTTCTAGCCACACCCACATTATAACCACTGCCAGTCTCCAGAACCCACACTCTGCTCCCATAAGGGCCTCTATGAGAGTGGTCCACAACCCTTTCAAGCAGGTCCCCTTTATGCTTAAGAACTGTGTGTGGCCCCCATGTACCTACAACAGAAGTTGGCACACTGTGACCCATAAGTTAAGAATTTAAGAATGGGGCCGGTGAGATGGCTCAGTGGCGTAAGCACCTGCCCGGCAAGTGCGAGGGCCTGAGTTCGACTCCCGGATCCCACATACGAAAAAGGGGCCGGTGATATCGCTCAGCGGCACAGGCGCCTGCTGGCGCGTGAGGTCCTGAGGTCGACCCCCCGGTACCCACAAAAAAAAAAAAAAAAAGAATTTAAGAATGGCTTTTACTTTTTTTTTCCCCTCCTGTGTGGGGAATCAAACCCAGGGCCTCATGCGTGCTGAGAAATTCACATACTCTAACACTGAGCCATATTCCCAGGCCCTAGTATTTACGTTTTTAACGATTAAGGAAAAGTAACAGGAATTATATTGCATAACACATGAAAATTATCTGAAATGCAGAATTCTGTGCCCACAAATCAAGTTTAACTAGAACACAGCCACACCTATTCCCCAACTGTCTACGGCTGCTTTTTGTGCTCCACAAGCAGAGTTGAATATCTGCCACACACACATTAGACTAAAATATTTACAATTTAGTCCTTTAACTGAAAAGATTGCTAAATCCTGGCTGCAGTGCAAAATCCATAGCCCTCAGCCTGCCAATGCTGGTCACTGAAAGCTGGATTTATCTGGACTTCTTTAAGCCTATTTACTTCTACCCCTAAGTCTGTGGTCTGTTTCACCAAAATGCTCTCCTGTTTCTTCCAAACACTGTTCTCTCTTTCCTGCTCCAAAGGTCTGTTCAGTCCCCACAGTCTGTGGTCATTCTTCTTTCTGTTCATAGAAAGAATATGCAAAAAAAAAAAAAAAATGCACATTTTACTTCCATGAGGTTAAAAAAGAATGATTTTAAGAGCAACCAAGGCTCACAAGTATTCAGAATAGCACAGGATGGAAATCACCCACATGTCCATCCATGGGGACACAAAGTGAATAAGCTAGAAGAAATTCACATGATGGAGGACAGGGCAGCTGCAAGAAGGAAGGACTTCTAGCTCCGTACACTGCCATGGAGTAAGAACCAAGGCAGATTAACTAAAAAAAAAAAAATGTTATAGAAGGGAAGGAGAAGCAAATATGAGAACATGCACATATTTGCATATATTTAAAACACTACAAGGAAAGACCATGAATTTTTTCAAGTGCTACACCTAGGGAATGGGAGGAAACAGGATGGAAAGATGACTGGAGTAAAAGCAATTCTCCTCTTGCAATGGACTGAACATTTGTGTCCCTCAAAAATTTTCATATGCTGAAACACAAACCCCAATATAGTGGTATTTGGAGGTAGGGGCTTTGGGAGATCAGGTCTCAAGGGTGGAGCCCTCATGAAGGTAGTTAGTACCTTTGCCCCTTCTGCCACGTGAGGGTGCCACTAGAAGGCACCACCTATGCTCAAAAGTGGGTCTCACAAAATGCCAAGTCTGCCTCAGCCTTGGTCTTGTATTTTCCAGCCCCTAGAACTGTGAGAAACAAACTTTTGTTATTTATAAGCCACTTACTTGATAGCATTTTTATTATAGCAGCCCAACTGGAGAAGAGATCTCTAAATAAGCTTTATTTTATAAGTGAGACTTTGGAGCCTTGACAATATTGTACACAATTATTTAAACTTAAATAAAAAAAAGGAACATCTAGAAACAGAAAATAAAATTAAACCAGTGAACCTAATTATGTATTAAGCTGATGGCTCAACCACAGAGGGAAGTTTTCCAAATATCTTTCAAATGAAGACTGTTCTGTATGTAGCATGAGACAAAACAGATTAAAAAAAAAAAAGGAT
Organism: Erethizon dorsatum; assembly: GCA_028451465.1. Lineage (NCBI taxonomy): Eukaryota > Metazoa > Chordata > Mammalia > Rodentia > Erethizontidae > Erethizon > Erethizon dorsatum. The sequence goes on along the minus strand of CM051837.1, from coordinate 5,908,125 downwards.
GATATCATGTATAACTGGGATTTGGGGTATGGATGAAAGAACATAGATACAAAAACTCAGGACGCTAAGCACAAACCCTGTATACCTGAATTCCACTTGGCATTATCAGTATGGCCAACTGTTGTTTCTCCCTCCACCCCCAAGTTTCCTCCACTGAACAGATGCAGACACGATGATGAATCTAGTAGTAATAAGCCTAGTTTCTATACTGTGCCTTCTAGATACTCAAAACCATAGCAGAACTGACAGATTAAAATCTGGGGCAAGAAATGGGTTAAACAAGAGTGTAACCTTCTGTCTACCAAAATATAAAAAAATATTAAAAATGCAAGAGCCATGTCAAAAGAACTTAGGAGCCAACTTAAATTAGTTTTCTCGGATCAAATGCAAGACAATGCAGCATCAATAAGATTTTTTTTTCAATAGTACCATGTAGGAATAGAACCAAGGGCCTTGCACGAAACATGCACCAAACTACATCCCGAGCCCTGTCTTTCTGTCTGTCTGTCTGTCTGTCTGTCTATCTATCTATCTATCTATCTATCTATCTATCTATCTATCTATCTATGACTTTGAGACAAGGTATCATTAAGTTGCTCATGCTGGACTTGAACTTGCAATCTTCTTGCCTTAGCCTCCCAAGTAGCTGAGATTACAAGTATGACTCACTATATCCAGCTCAATAAAAACATGAAACTACAACACATCAATTATATTTACACTAAAATAAATAAAATCTCAGAGATCACCATTGGAGGTTGCTACTAAGTAATCAATTCATTATGTGAATATCAAAAGAAAGTATCAAGTGTTTTTTCCTACATAAACCAAAGAGTAAACAAATAATGAGTCTTTTTATAAATATTTTACTACAAAAACAAAAAGAATTGCTGTTTTGTAGTCACTAATGAATTAAAGGACACAGTTATTGATAATCGATGATCAATAATATGACAAAAAGGAAAACTATCAGCCACTATGTGTTTCTTAATGAAAACACATGAAGTGCCTATGATGTATTCTTGCCAAAACACACACACACACACACACACACACACACACACACACACACTGATGGTTTTGAATGTGACCAAACTTTGAGATTTTACAAACAAATCAATGCAAATATAAGGAACAGAAGAACATGTTAAATAGCACAATGGACAGTAATCTAAATCAGGACTGTGGTGGCACCATATCTGTCACTCCAACTGCTCAGGAAGTGGAGGCAGGAAGATCACAAATTTGACTACAACAACTACAACAACTACAATTTGAACAATTTAGCAAGACTATGTCTCTTTAAAAAGGTTGGGGAGGTGGTGCTGTGTAAAACTCTACAACAGAGTCCTCTCAAACCCAGCACTACTGACATTTTGGGGGAAATAACTCTTGGTTGTGTGCACTCCTGTGCACTGCAGGGCATTTAAAGAGTCCACAGTCCATACCTAGGAGATGGCAGTTAACACCTCCCAATTGTGACAACCAAATATGTCGCCAGTCATTGCCATATGTCTCTAGATGGGAAAGAAGGATCATCTCTGAGAATTTTGGTTCCAAAGGATTAAAAAAACAACCCACAAACCAATTGAAAGATGGGGGGGGTGGAGTGAAAAGAGGATTAGACTCTGCAAAGAATAAACCTTATTTGGGTCCCAATTCAAAGAAACTAAAAAAAATAAATAAAAGATAATATAGAAAATTTCAACATTAACTTGATGCTGGATGATATTAAAGAATTACTGGCAATTTTCACAGTTACAGGAAAAGAAAAAAATAAAACCTCCTTCCCCACAATCCCACAAAACCCCAAGTCCTAACTTTTAGACTTATACACTGAAATAGTGACTGGAACTCCTAAAAGAGCTGGGCACTATGACATCACCAGTAATCCCAGCTACATGGGAGGCTGAGGCAGGGAGCGTATCAATTAAGGCCAGCCTGGGCAATTTAGGGAGACCCTGTTTCAAAAAGGAACTAGTAAGATAAGAAAGAACTGCTTCAAAATACTGAGTGGGGAGAAAGAAAGGTTTAGATAAAGTAAGATGGCCTCAGAATTAGTCATCAGTGAACCTGGGTAGTTGTGCATGGTTCACTGTGTAAATCTCTTGGCATTGAACATACCTGAACATTTCTATTAAAACAAAGCATACATCAACAAATTCTGCAAGCAGTTCTATTCCTGATCTTTTCAGGGAGCATGGGAACCCGAACCACCATGGAGGGGAGGTAAGAACTTCTGGTCCCCTGGCCTTGCCTCTCGTTGGGAGTCTACAGCCATGACACATCCCTGAACACAGGAGCCAACTACTTAGCATGCAGCCATTCCTCAGCTGGAAGGGAAGTCTGCACTTTGGACAAGCAGGAGACAGGACACCGGTCCTTGAAGTGCACCACCTGAGGGATGCTCCAGAGCAATTGTGACTACATGGGATTTCTGCCTTGGTGCTCAGTTTAGGAGTTCACCTCTCAGTAAGGTCTGACGGCACCATGGTAACCTCCCTCACCTGGAAGAAGCCTCCACCCACTCCGCAGGCTGCCCCACACCCTCAACTGCCCAACTCAGCGCTTCACCCTACAGGGGACAAAAATGAAGTTCTATCTTGTTTAACCAACTGTGTTTTGCAGTCTTTTTTGGCTAAAAGCAGTAAAAATTCACACCTACTAGTCAAGAAATTCTTTCTCTGGAAACTTACACTATTCCACTAGAAATGTCCACTACCTCCTCTGAACCATCCACTTGTTTTGTTCCTCACCACAGACTCCTGTGCACTGCAGCGTTTTTGGAAATGTAAATGAAACAATGATGCTCGTGTGCTTGTGTGCTGCACTGCAGATTTCTTTCCTTCCTTCTTTAGGGCATTGCATCCACTTCCTCTGGGAAAAGCAGCCAATAGATAGAACAAGGGCCTTGCTCTCACTTTATACAGCTGGTTCCCTGAGCCTGCAGTAATATCTCCACAGGGACAGCAGAGGCACCAAGCATCCTGGACCAGCTATGTGCCGGAGCCAGAAGTCCAGCAGGGGACACTGAGTCATTCTTCATCCCTCAGAGGGAAATAAACTCATGAAGATACAATGTATTAGGGGAATATTTAGGATTAAGTTATTTTTTAAAAAGACTTTTTAAACTTCATTTACTTCCCTCTCTCCATGAAGAGAGGTGGGGCAAGGAGGGTTCTGTCTCCAACTTAAATTGTTCAAATGCTGTCAGTCAGGTGAGGGTTCCTCTGTTCTGTTTGGATAGAAATCATGACCTGGCGAAGTGCAGCTCTGTTAGCAGCCTTGGGCTTTGAGCACCAACGGCTTTCAGTTCATAGTGTTACAGCTCCGGGCCCCGATGCCCCTGGTCAACACCAGTTAATACTGCCAGTTGCTGGTCTCTGTTACCGATCTGTGGATTTTTGTTGGCTGCTGGATACTGGAGCTCTAAGTGTTTATAGCTCTTTTTAAAGAGACTGGTCTTGTCCACACTATTCAGAATAAGAATCCCAAGTAGATTTATAGGATTGCCAAAGCAAGGCTGTATTTGAATGGCACCTGTGCTACACATGGGGGTGGGGGAGATCAGTGCACACAATGGCGCCCTCCTAGACCAACAGAAGTGCAAGGGGACTGCTGCTTATATAGCAGCTGCAGGCCTGTGATTGGTCCAAATTCGAGCCTTCTGATTGGTCCAATCTCAAGCCTGTGGTTGGACCAAAGGAGAGCCTACTGATTAGCCCAAATTCAGTTCTACTGGTTTGTTCAAATTCCAGCCCACTGGTCAGGCCAAATGCCACCTGGAGCAGGTGTGGGGTGTCCAGGAAAGCTGCAGCTGCAGGTACTGTGGCAGCACTGGGAAGCAGCTGTTTCATGACAGCTATGAGGTGTCTCTGTGAGATGGGGAGCTACAAACGGAATTTTAGGAGCACTACCTGTGTTTTCAATTTACTGGGGTTTTGGGAGGTTGGGGATGTTAGTAACAGGCCCATGTCTATCCCTGATAACTGCTCCATCAGAGGCGGTGTCCCTGCTGCTTCTTCAGGGAGGCCACAGCATCTGGGGTGGGAATTGGGGAGGGGACCATGGCGACACCATCTGAACCTCCTATCAGGGCAGCCAGGAGCAGCCAGGAAGTAACCCTAGGTGCAATGTGGAGAGAAGGCGTACACACTGAGGCAGACTGTCCCGGTCCCTTCTCGGGGGACCCTGGGGAAGAAGGGAAGTAAAGGGTGACAGCTGCCCGCTGAACCACTGCCCCTCCAGCCTTCACAGGAAAAATGGGTGAAGCAGGTACTTTTCTGTATCACAAGCAGATTTAAACATATAAATTTAACATCTTCCCAGACCCTGGTAACTACCATTCCACTCTGCTTCTATGCATTCAACTTCTTAGATTCTATATGTAAGTCAGAATAAGCAGTATTTGTCTTTCTGTGCCTGGCTTCTGTCACTTAACATTAATTGCCCTGAATCACTTTTACCCAAGTTTTACTAACTTATACATCTGTAAATATGACAGATCTTTGTATAGCAGAATCAAAACCGTCTCATGAAGATCACAGCTCTATTTACTCAGCACTACATCCCGTCATTAAAAATTAATCAACAGAAATAAAAACAAAAAGTACCAAGTCAGAACTAGATTGCTGTAAGCTGATAGTAGGGGAATCTTGGGCTGCTGACCATGAAATGCGTAACATCACCCTTGGCTACCCAAGACCACCACCTAAGCCTTAGGACTTGACTTTACTAAGGCCAAGTATCCACTCCATCAGTAAACAAGGCCTGGCTCTAATGATTTTCTTTTACTTCAGTCCCCATCTGGGGGCAGAAGCAAAACAGATCAAGATGTTTGGAACATTAGCACTTTGTGTAGGATCTGCCTGCTGAGGAGGGCAGACAGGTCAGAGTGGAGAGGGGAGCCACACCAGCGCTGCAGGCAGGACCTGTCTCCCCAGGGTACCTGGCCAATCCGTCACTACAATACTAGTAGGGAATTTACCAAGTACAATTATGCAAAAAGACTGCTAGTACTGCACTGGAGACAAAATGGAAGTGTTAAAACTAAAGTTAATTGTTTTTCCAACCTTTCTTCCAAAACAACGACAAAAGTACATCATGTATTAAAAGAATGAAAGGTACTTGACTCTCACACGCATACTTCAGGCTGTAAGAAAACACTCAGCACAGTAACAACCATTGATAAGGCACTTTTCCCCACACACCAGCAGGGCTGCTAAGAGGCCCTACTTCCCACTTCAGATTCACCAAGAGAACACGGAACAGTCAGTGGTTCCCAAGTCCACAGACAGAAGAATCATGTACAATGAGCTCCCGGTCCCCACAGCAAGGATGAGGCTGCTGACTCCTTCCCAGAGCAGCAGCGATCTTCTGGGGTCTTTTGAGAAAAGTGTGTAAGACACACCAAAGACAAGGAAGTTTTCTCCAGCTTCTGACACTACAGTTGGCCACCATACCCCAGGCTGGCCCAGGATTCAAGATGTAATTCCGTTGGGGTTCTCAGAAAGCATGCATCGAGAGACCAACTTCTTTGAAAGTGAAATGACGACGATCACAGCTGTCCTACAGGGCTGGTGTGAGGCTCCCAAGAGACACTAGACTTTAAGAACCTAGGCAGCAAACACATGAGGTCTTCTGTAAATGACAGTGAACTTGAAAGACACCTCTGCACACCAGAGCCTGACCCGTTTTGCCATTTATCATACTGAGCTTTTCTGGTTGGCCACTAGCAATTGTTTGGAGATGCACAGCGTGTCTGAAGATCAAACTGCCTGGCTCCAGGGTAGAGTAGTGGGGGAGGCAGACCTCCAAAAGTACACGGATTCCTAGGACAGGAGATGGGTGACTGAGAGCTTAGAGAAGCTTGAGGCTGCTTTCAAGACAGCTGGTACTGCACATAAAGAATCCATACACACAAACTCTATTGAGGGGCAAAAGCATAAGGATGTCAGGCTAATAGGGGAAGGGACAGCTATCACCTAATTAGGCTCTGGTGAGAACAGCAGTCACTTAATTAGAATAAATACTAGTTATGGTTTTTTTTTGGGGGGGGGGTACCGGGGGTTGACCTCAGGACCTCACGCACCGGCAGGCGCCCGTGCCGCTGAGCGATATCACCGGCCCTTTTTTCGTATGTGGGATCCGGGAGTCAAACTCGGGCCCTCACGCTTGCTAGGCAGGCACTTACGCCGCTGAGCCATCTCACCGGCCCCTGCTTATTGGTTTTTAATATTCAGAATCTATAGAAAAGTCATGCAAACCCGCTGATATTACAAAACAGAATACGAATAGATATTACCGGCCCTGAGAATACATAACTAAAAGCACATTGCCTGGAATTGAGAAATTGGATTGAGGCATGTTGGTGCACACGAGAAATAGTGCTTGGGACAGAAACAAAATAAGAATCAGAGGCTGTGGGTATCTTCTGAGGTACAGAGGGGGACAGAGGAAGACCTGAAGTGTGAACCAGCCCTAGGGAGTAAGGGAGACAAGGTTCATCAGAGTGAGCTGGTTAGGGATCACAAGATACCAAGAAACAGCCTTGAAAACTGATAAAATGAGAAATGGTGCTACAAGCATAATAGTTATACATGTGGAAATCACCCATAAAGTTAAAAAAGATCTACCAAAAAATAAATAAATAAATAAATAAATAAAAGAAGCAGTTGGTTCTTAGAAGCAAGACTAAATGAAGGAAGAAGTAAGGCAAGATACTACTGGTTTTCATCATAAGATATTCTTTTTTTTTTTTTTCTTTCTGTGGGTACCAGGAATTGAACTCAGGACCTCGCGCTTGCCAGGCAGGCGCATGCCACTGAGCTATATCACTGGCCCCATCATAAGATATTCTAAAATGTTTCCTATTTTTAGTCATTTGCATGCAATACTTTGACTTAAAATTGTTAATTAAAAAATTTTAAACCTTCTTATTGAAAAATGAAATGGTATACATTTATTGTGTGAAAATTTTTTGAAATTTGTGTGCAATGTGAAATGGACAAATTGAACTAAACATATGCATTACCTCACATACTTAAAATCTATTCTCTCATCAACTTACAAGAATACAGTACACAACTAAGTATGTTAATAATGTCACCATGTTGCCCAACAGATCTCTCGAATCTATTCTTCCTAACTGAAATTATGTATCCTTTGGCCAACGTCTTTTATCCACTGGTAACCACCGTTCTGTTCTCTACTTCTATGAGTTCAACATTTTTAGTTTCCAACCTGTAATTGAGAACATACAGTATTTGTCTTTCTGTGCCTGGCTTGCTTCATTTAACATAATATTCTCTACATTCATCCATGTTGTCATGAAAGACAGCTGTTCTTAAAGCCAATATCATTCTATTGTGTATATATAGTACATTTTCTTTACCCAGTGACGGACGTTTAATATTCATTTCATCTTGGATAATGAATAATGCTTCAATGAATGCAGGAGTGCTAATACCTCATTTACTTAGGACACATACCCACTAATGGAACTGCCGGCTCATGTACTTTTAACTTTTGAAGGCTCTCCATACCGTTCTCCTTAATGTCTACACTAATTTAATTTCCATGTGTGAGGGTGCCCTTTTCTACACATCTACTCCGACATTTGCTATCTTTTATCTTTTTGCTAACAGCCATTCTAATAGGAGTGAGATGATATCTCACTGTAGTTTTAATTTGGATTTCTCTGAGGATTACTGATTTGGGGCTTTTTAAAAATATATATATACCTATCAGCCATTTGTATGTCTTCTTTGGAGAAATATCTATTCGGATCTTTTCTCCATGTTCTAACCAGGTTATTTTCTTACTGTTGAGTTGAGTTTCTTATATATTTTGCATATTAACCCTACACCAAAGGTATGGTTTGCAAATATTTTCTCTTCAGTATTTTGATTTTTTTTTTTTTTTTTTTTTGCTGTGGAGAATTGTTTTAGTATGATGTAATCTCACTTATCTATTTTTTGCTTTTCTAACCTTTGCTTTTGGGTTTATATTTTTTAAAAAAACTGATTGATGTCATGGAGGTTTCCCCATTTTTTTCTAGTAGTTTTATAGTTTTATGTGTTAAATTTAAGTCTTTTGCACTGCTGGGGGTTGAACCCAGGGTCTCACAAATGCTAGGCAGGTGTCCTACAATGAGCTACATCTGCAGGACCTACGCCATTGTTGATTGACCTTTGTATATAGTATGAGGTAAGGGTCTAATTTCATTTTTCTGTGTATTCATATCCAGTTGCCCCAAGAACATTCACTGAAGAGATTGAAACCTTGTCAAAAACTAACTGACTGTAAATGTGTGGATTTCTAGGTTCTCTATTCTGTTCCATTGGTCACCCTGTTTTCAACTCAGTACCAACCTGTTTTGGTTACCATGGGTTTGTAGTATATTCTGAACTGTGATGTCTCTAGCTTTGTTCTTTTAGCTCATGAATACTTTGGTCTTGGGGAGGGGGTGTCTTTTGTGGTTTCATTCAGATATTTCCCATGTTTAGCATGTAGTACTTGGACTTAAACATTTTTATATAACAGATCTTCTATAGGGCCATGGTTTAGATGATATCAGTAGGATTCTTATCCACCTTTACCAGACTATACTGTAGTGTACTGACACCTTTGCAGCTGGCCTCACAGTGGGTTTATCTTAATCTTATGAAAGTTTAAGCTCTATAACTATACCAGTTATCTTATGACTTTAGAAAGCTGTGCAATTCTGATGTCACAAACAGTACAGAATGGATTTAATGGTCAGTTTGGATCTCCTGGAAATGAAATTTCACAATTAAAGAGAATTGTGATTTTTTTTTTTTTTTTAAGAGTGAAGTTCAAAAGGAAGTTTAAATGGAGGCAGAAGTAGTCTAGAGTCACCGAATCCACAAAATTCAATCAAGGCTTATATCTTGAGTTCTACAGTAGAATTTTTTTTTTTTAAGGGTCAAGTTCAAAAGGAACTTTAAATGGAGGCAGAAGTAGTCTAGAGTCACTGAATCTACAAAATTCAATCAAGGCTTATATCTTGAGTTCTACAGTAGGATTTTTTTTTAAGGGTCAAGTTCAAAAGGAACTTTAAATGGAGGCAGAAGTATTCTAGAGTCACTGAATCCACAAAATTCAATCAAGGCTTATATCTTGAGTTCTACAGTAGGATTCTTTTTTAAGGGTCAAGTTCAAAAGGAACTTTAAATGGAGGCAGAAGTATTCTAGAGTCACTGAATCCACAAAATTCAATCAAGGCTTATATCTTGAGTTCTACAGTAGGATTCTTTTTTAAGGGTCAAGTTCAAAAGGAACTTTAAATGGAGGCAGAAGTATTCTAGAGTCACTGAATCCACAAAATTCAATCAAGGCTTATATCTTGAGTTCTACAGTAGGATTTTTTTAAACTTCAATTGAAGTTAACTGAAGAACATAATTAGCCTAAAATCTCAAGAAATAGCAAAACCTACTGCACCATGGATTAATATGAAAAGGTCTGAAAACTGCTATTGTTGTTGTCCTGAAATACTAAGAATGGAGAGTACAGCAAAGATCGCAGCACAAGCCTCGGACTCCTGACCAACAAGACAGAGCTATCGGAGGCCCTTGGCCATTCAAGAGCCTGTAGGTGGGAAGGTCTGACGGCACCCATGGGCAACAGGAAGAATAATCCAAAGAAAATAATCCAAGAAATGTTAGAGTAATTCCTCTGACTAACAGAGGGTGGCAAAAAGACAACAGTATGTAGTAGATTACATTCTTAATGAGGAAAACCTAGAAACAACTTATCTTTACTGACATCATAGCCCTGAAATGACTGGTACAGAATGACAAACATCTACATAGATCCTGCTTTAAATTTTCCAGATTCAATACCCCTCCCTAAACAACAGTGGGAACTAAAAACTCCCAGAGCCAAAACCAATGTTTTTCATTTCATATGGGTTTTAAAATATTTTTCTTCTAAGCCTACAGGGAACACAGAGATAAGTTCAGAATATTACATTTATTTTCAAATCCAGAATATATCACAAGCCATTAAATAAAATGTTAAACAAATCATTTATCATTCCCCATGCCATCGATCAATTTCTCTCCTCTACACACACACACACACACACACACCACTGGCATGTACATATCCCTTTAAAACATCACAATTATTTCTGTGAAGCATGGCTGTCTCACATTGTTAATTGCTCTTTCTTACAAGATCTCAACCAGAATTCCCTGGCCTTCTGAAACGCTCCACAATATGATTGATTGGTTACATTGTTCATTCATTAAATTTATTCAGACTTGGGCTGGTCCAGATCCCTTAAAGCAATTCTCTTTCCTTTGGTTTATGTCAAAATAAAAGCCCTATGCCAGCATTTGCTGGTGACTTCAGATACTTTCAGAAATGTCAAGATTCCAGGCAATCTCCCAGGCCTATACACTGAAGACAAATGTTTCTGCTGCTGCTGCTGCTGTGGATTGATACAGCTTTTTTCCTAAAAGGGACAGTGAATAAACATTCCCGGGGTGGAGGGAGCCAGTGAAACACACCAATCAGGCAAAAAACGAAGATTAGGGCACAAAACAGAAACGACTTAAGTATGTCTGTCAAATCTCATTTAACTTTCCCAGAAAGTAGGACTGCTAACATAAGCTAGAAGCCACTGAGGGCGGACGTCCAAAGGACTGAACCACCAATGCTGCAATCCACACAGACCACACGGACCTCTCCGGGCTCCAGGAGCAGCCATGGAGATGTGGCCGCCTGGTGAGGGGGTCTCGCTGCTCCTCCCTCACGCTCTCTACTCTCACAGTCATTCGGTCCCTTATTCCCCCAGCCTCCCCCCAACCTCACAGGCTCATCCCCACCCCCAAGGCAAAGCAAACAGAAACCGCAGTGCTCCGTTCCCTAAAGACCACGGCACCAGATGCCACCTGGCAGGCTTCTTTCAGATCCGCAGCCCCAGGAAAGGCACGGATCGGAAGCTCGCTGTCCACTCTCACACCAGCCCTTTAGCCAGGTGTGACCACCTAGCAGCCTCTGCAGACACTGTCCACTCCAGGGACCCCATGAGATCCTGTGAAAGGGGCTTCTGACTATACTGCCCTTGGCTGAGCCCTTGACCTCTGACCAGCCTTGAGCTCCTCACCTGTCCAGCTGGCACTGGTCTCCATGGAGCCTGGCATTCGGCTGGCCTCCCCCAGCTCTCAGCAGTCCCTCTGCCTCCCTGTCAAATACCACTGGCCAGAGGCTGCCCCAAAGGGTGGGGAGGAAGCATCCTGTACACTTTCCCCAGCCTGCCGCAAACACTGTCAAGTTTTCATTTCTACGCTGACTGCAGTGTAACCCACAGTGCATTTCATGTTCAGAGAAATGAATCATTTTTACTTGAAGTTTCCAACAGAACAGTCCCTCCCTTTGTGTTTGACCTCAGACCTGTCTTAGTTTGACCATGTTGGCTGTCACAGTATTTTCTGAGAATAGGCAGCGTGAAAATAGGGTGCATTTCTTTTCTGTTGGGGTACACGGAGTGTGCAGGAAACAGGAGTAGCATGGTTTTACAAGCACTCAGGTACCCAGCATTTCCCCACACCAGACCTCAAACTAAGGCTGCGGACTCCATGGCTAACTGTCCGTGGCATGCAGAGAAACAAGGAAGGGGTGGGAAGACAGGAGTGCTTTTATAACACTAAAGACAAATTGGTGGCATTCCTACTCTTTTAGTAGGAATATTTCTTCAAAATATTTCTTCTTTTATGAAAACATGTTACTAGATAGAAGTTATTTTGTAAAAATAAACCTTTCTGGATGAAACAATCCAAGCACAAAATACAACAGTATATAAATATATAGTGAACTCCTGTGTACTCATTCAGGTTTAACAATCAACTTTGTATTCAACCAAAACTAATACTGAAAATAGGTCTTAATAGGTTTTCCCTATCCCACAAAATCTAAAAGCATGGAAATGATTAGCTACAAAGGAAGCTACAAAGGAAGACGAGGGGAGTGGCAGAGATTAGGTGGCCTGTCCCCAGGCATTCAACTCAATAGGGACAGAACTGATATATCCGGGTGTGCCGTGACGCAGCTATGGGGACAGTGACACAGCTGTAGAGGACAAGAGTACAAAACCCTTTGCACCCTGTCAGATTTCCATCTTGGCAAACCCAGCACCCACAGATGGACCCCTTGCATCCCGGCCCAGAGTATTTGAGACACATGGCTTGGGACCATGTAGTCCCACCCAGGACAAGCAAGGGAGAGGCCAATCATCTACAACCACAGTCTATTTCATCTCACACTACAGCAAACCCCAGAGTCTCTAGAAACTACCTCTTTGAGTTCAAAAGTCACCGGAAGTTTCCATGTTAATTTCTTATCCAGTACTTCCTGTATCCCCTCCCTAAAAGAATTATGAACCAAGACAGGTGTGAATGAGATTTTATGCAATAAGTTGTAATAAAGTCGAACCCCAGCTATTCAACCCCTCTTCTAGGCCTCTACAATCAACCCTCCCACCACCACGAAATGGAGAAATCAAACAGCAACAGGAGGAAGAAGACCAGGCACTCAGCACACTTGTGCACAGAGCCACAGGCAACGTCACATGAGACTGCAAGAGGCTGTGACACTTTAGAAAACTGTACCAACGCAGCAGGCTGGTCAATCATCATTTTATTCTGTTTTGTTTTTTAAGACTCACCTAAATTTTCAGTTTCTATGGAGTTGATTTTCCTGAAGAGATCCTGAAGCCTGTGAGGAGCCCCCAGCAGCAACACCTAAAACAATCACAAAAGTCATCAGAACCAAGCAACGCTACACATAGCAGGTTTCGAGAAAGGAAAAAAAAAAAAAAAAAAAAAAAACCATCTATACATTTGGTCGTTTCCCCCACACTAAGCACGAAAGGAAATAACTCAGGAAACAATGAATTTCCGCCGCAACACATGGGCTGGGAATTTGCTGTACCGACAGGGAACTGAGCTCCCAAGACACTTACTTCCAAGACCAAAATTATGTTACTGTTGGCAAAGAGGCAGAACACCTTTTTCTCCCCTCCCCTACGGTGGGCAGGCTTTAATGGCTTTCAATGTAAACAAAAGCCAAATATATATGGCCCCTTTTCTGCACTTCCCGTGTGCCTAAAATAATCTCAGCCCCCCACACCAGCTTTGAATTAGTTTACATCACTCTTTTTATCTTGAGCACTCTCCCCCTACTTATTCCTTGAACACATCTGTGAAGCGGTCTCTTCTCGCTTTAGCAGCTGCTGCATCCTTCCCAGTTCTAAGGCACTGGGAATTCACCATCTAGCACCTTGCTCCAGGGGAGCTCATTGGGAGGCAGAGAAACACCACGCTCAACTGCAGAGCCCAACAGAACAGCTCAGCCCCGGTTAACAAACAGGAGACCAGGTGGAAGATATGTAGCGAACACCGAGAATATTCACGCGAAACACCCCAGCATGTCACCAAATCCGGGTAGGTGTGAGAGACCAGTTAATAAGTGATATTGGTTATCTATTTAGGGAGTCATAAAATCTACATTTCTCCCCTTTTAAAATCAAATCAAAGGAGTATTAGAATACGAACCTGAATAGTTTTATAACATGAAGGTACGAAAGACTTATTTAAATATGGCACCAAAATCTGGAGCTATGAAAGATTAAACTATTTGGCTGGCTACATATTTTTAAAAATCTGAAATACATAAATGGTAAAAATAAGACAATTTTTGAAAACAGACATTTGTGAAAATAAAGCAGAAAAAATATTTAAACATGAGGCATAAAAGGTTGTTATATTTATTTTGGAAAGATGACATAAAAATAAATAAGGAAATTCAATATTCCCTTCGAAATGGACAAAGCCAATTAATAAACTTTCCATAAGAATTCTAAGAAATCTAATAGAATGAAGATATGAAAAGACAACAAAAAGACATAACTTCAAAAAACTGAGATATTTTTCTTCACTTATCAGATTAGTAAAGATATTAAAGACTGATACCAGGTATGGTGGTGCATTTCTATAATCCCAGCACTCGAGAGGCTGAGGCAGGAGGATCACTAAGACTTCGAGGCCAGCCTCGGCTATACAATGAGCTCAAGGCCAGCCTGAACTACATAGTAAGACCCTGTTTCAAACAAACAAACAAAACAAAACAAAGCAAAACAAAAGAAAAAGCAAAGCAGGGCCGGTGAGATGGCTCAGCGGCGTAAGTGCCTGCCTTGCAAGAGCAAGGGCCCGAGTTCGACTCCCGGATCCCACATACGAAAAAGGGGCCGGTGACATCGCTCAGCGGCACGGGTGCCTGTTGGTGCGCGAGGTCCTGAGGTCGACCCCCCGGTACCCACAAAAAAAAAAAAAAAAAAAAAAGCAAAGCAAAGCAAAGCAAAGCAAAACAGATGTCAAAGACTGATGATAACACCCAATGCCATGGACACTTTCATGGTAAAAATGTAAATTGCGGTGGTCTCTAGCCACTTGGGCAACTGGGCCACCATGTAAAATGGACACCCACTTCTAAGAATCCACTCACAGGGTCCATCGTGAGAGCAGGAAGATGGATATACAAGGTGCTACCTACTGCCATACCTTGGTACTCCTCGACTGCTTTCAAAGTCATTGAATTTGGTAGTCAATGCATTTTAATACAGAAATTTTGTTCCAGTCCTAGCCATTTGTTTGATATTTGACTGGGAAACTAGAATGTGGTGGTGTCCACTGTCTCAAGCTTTGCTACCCTTTCCAGCCAAAACAGTTTGGTTCTTGTCACTTTTGGCACACATTGCAGCTCACAGAAGCAATAAACAAGTACCAAGACACACCTGTAATTACAAAAAGAAGGGCTAGGGGTACAGCTCAGTGGCAGAGTGCTTGCTTAGCTTGCACAAGCCCGGGTTCAATTCCTAGCATCACCAATTGTTCAAAAAGGCATTATAATTATGAAAAGAGACAAACATCAATAAAGGCCCCACCAATAGGTGAAATGTTAAGTAAACTACAAATAATAAATACAAATGACAAAGCAATGATAGAAATCTATTTTTATTGATAAGAAAAGATATCTAGGGCCAGTGATATAGCTCAGAGGCATAAGCGCCTGCCTGGCAATTGTGAGGTCCTGACTTCAACTCCCAGTACCCACATATAAAAAAAGAAAAGAAAAGAAAAGATATCTATAATATACTTTTGAGTGAATAAACAAGTAAAACAAATTAGTATATGTACTAATGAGAGAGAGAGAGAGGGAGAGAGAGAGAGAGTGGGAGGGAGGGAGGGAGAGAGAGATGAAATCTGGATGTGCAAGGATGTGATAGTTAATGATATTAGTCATCAAAATTTTAGATGATTTCATATATATGTGGATATATATATATATATGAATTCCATAGAATGAACATGAACTACTTTTCTAAAGAATACAATATAGCTACGTAACTTTAAATATCATGCTCAAGAGTTAATATAGCACATAAATTTCTCCTTCTGTCCATTTTCTTCACTTGTCTTGCTAACGCTGATGTCACCGTGTGCTTGTAATTAGGGAGTTGCTTTCCTCACCTCCTACTCCCCTTCACTCCCCAGAGCCACTTCATCCCTGCCCTAACGATCCTAAGATACCCCTGGATCCTTCTTATAAACCCCCTTTTTCACAGCTGAAGGAAGTGTTAATCGTAACCAAGGGAATCCCACCTCCTGTAGGGCTTCTCTTCATGTTCCATCTCCTCAACCCTCCTTTTTCATTTGAAAACAGAATAATAAATCTTGAAGCCATATGAAGATTTATCATGCACAATTCAACTAATGTTTATGACTTACAGCAAAAGCATACTGAAAGGTAGCAGTAAGAAAAAGCAAAAAAAAACTCTTTCAAGAGACAGGTAGAGCCTGGCTTGGTGGCGCATGCCTGTAATCCCAGCACTTGGGAGGCTGAGGCAGGAGGATCACCCTGAGTTCGACGCCAGCCTGGGGTACATAAGCAAGTTCAAGGCCAGCCTGAACTATATAGTGAGACTCTGCCTTGAAAAAAAAAAATAATAAATATATAGAGACAGAGAGACAGAGACAGGTAGAATCATTTCTGACCAACGAGGGAACTGATGGAAAGACAATGAAAATAATAACAAAGGAGGTGTCACTGTCCAGATGAGCCATGCCTGTGGTTAAAATATTTTCTACTTTAATACGTTTAACCACTTCACAGATTTATTTTTATTAGATTATATTTATATACAAAAAGATATCTTTCTACTGAGATTATAGAAAACAGAAATGTATTCCCGTAACTGGCTTATTATGTTCTCTTTATCTCTAGAAAACAAATCTATTCTTCTCCTTGCCTTAATTGTAAAGGTGCATGAGTTCCACACAATACATGTATTCTTACAACGCCATAATTATAAACCTGGCTAGAAAGCCATAATTCCTGGTAGATGCACAAATCCCTTTATAGGTATGTTGAATATAAAGCACAAATCTAATTAACCCCCTTCTTCTGCTGGTGGCTCCCTCTCCCCCAGAAAATTCCCCAGTAGGTAGACGAAGGACAAAAACCACTATCCAATTTCAGAGATGAGCAATTACGACACTTAGACTAAGTACCTGTGACTCCAAGGCACAACTCAGACCCGAGAGCCACCTGGTGCCAGTTGCTGGCCTCCCTGTCCTCCTCAGTACAGAGCAGGTACACATTTGGGACTGAGATGCATTAGGATTTATGACACAAAACACTGTTTCAGGAAGGCAATGAAGAGCACAGTGGTTAAGAGTGAGGCATTTGATACAGTTCGACTGTTACTATAGTCATTTGGCCTTGATGTGCCTTCACCTCTCTGTGCCTCCCTTTCCTCTGCTGCAACAATGCCAACTAAAAGGTTTGAAGGAGGTCAGGCACCCAGTGGAATCAGGAATACTCAATAGTCACCGAGCTTGGCTGAGCTCCAGCTGGGTGGAAAGCACTATAGCTCAGGAGGAGCAGTAGTAAGAAGGGCTCACCAGAAATTCACTGCGGGCTGCCTGAACACAACAGGTCCCTGGAGAACACTCAGACAGAGGATGTCTCTATGTCGTCACACCTATCTATTTAAAATGCTTTTCCTTATGCTTTTCACAGTGCTGGGGATCAAACCCGGGCTCTGCCCATGCTAGGTAAGCACTGCTCTCCTGAGTTACCCACCCCCAACCCTAACATTCTTATTTTGTTTTATTTTTTGGTACCAGAAATTGAACTCAGGACCTCACACTTGCCAGGCAGGCGCTGTTCCACTGAGCTATATCCCTGGCCCTAGCACTCTTATTTTAAACAAGACTAAGATCCTTTCAGGAAAGTAGAAACTTATTTTATTATTTATTTATTTACTTATTTAGAGACAGGGTCTTGCTTTGTAGCCTAGGCTAGCCTCAGACTTGCAGCGATCTTCCTGCCTCAGCCTCCTGAGTGCTGGGATAATAGGCATGCACCATCACACCTGGCTAGAAACTTATCTTAAAGGCACTTAGAGGTATTTAAGGGAATCTTGCAGACTGGAGCCTTGTCTGGATCGCCATAGGATAAATCATGTGGCAACTCCCTGTCTCACCTTTTCTGGAGGACTTCAAGAAGCGCAGGTATATGTTATCAGAAGTCAGCAAAAGCTACTGTCTAAGCTGCCAGTCACCTGGTGCCAGCAGGAGACCAGAGCAGGACTTAACCATTTCCTACTTGCTTGGGGAATGTTAAATACACTCCTCAAAACCCGAAGTTGCTCTTTACAAGAGGAGAGATGATCATTCTTAGCTATTTTGACACTGTGGGGATGAAATGAGAGAGGTCAGGTAAAGTTCTTAGCACAACACCTAAATCCCAAGAAGCAGCACACACACTGAGGAATCTGATTGAGAACACACAGATGCTTTTTCATGGTGAGGGTTTTATGGACTCTTGTCCTCCATGTTTCATTTGACATAATTCCCATGGGAATGTGGGTCCGAGTTGAAGGGCATCTGAAAAGCATGTGACACACACATGCCTGAGACCTCACTTTGTATTATGGATCCCAAGTAGCCAAAAATATGCTTAGCACAAGATATCATTAAAAGTCAGCCAACACTGTAACACTGTACCCATACTTCACCCATCTGCATGAGCATAAAAGTCAGACGATAGCCCAGATGGACCCCACGCCCATGTTCGTGCTGCCCCGAGTTAACAAACATGCTTGTAAAACATGAAGCAGAGTGCAGCAGAGAAGATCCACTGGATTGAGCTAACAATGAGCAGACTGTACTCTTGACTTGAAGTTAACACAAATACTTGACATGTTTATTACAAATCACTCAAGATCATAAAATCCAAGAAGCAAAGAAATAAACCAAAGTGTTCTTCAACAGCCATAAATAGAGGGGGAAGAGGTCAAAAGAGAAGAGGCAACATATTAAAGACAAAAGTCTCCTAACCTGCTCTAACTTCTACCACTTGCCAAGCATGTCTTCTGTTTTGCTGGAACCTTGAGGACAGTGTTTTGGTTATTTTTCTCGTTGTGGAGACAAAATACCCATTGCCCAAAATTAAGGGAGGAAAGGTTTATTTAGCTCACAGTTTGTAGAGGTTGCAGCCCATAATTAGCTGGCTCCAAGGAAGGGTGGCATGGCAGAGGGGCAACAGTTCAAGGAGACAGAAGACAGCAAAAGTAATAAGAGCAAAAAGGGGAAGAGAGAGAGAGCCAGCCTCTTTCCCTCCCTTATGTTGTATGCAGGATACCCGCCCTAGGGCAGGTGTAGCACTCACACCCATAATACCAGCATTGGACCATGAATCAACCATAAACTCTAGAAGCCCCCATGACAGCATGAGGCTTTGGGGGGACATCTAGACACAAACCATAACAGGCAGTTTTACTGAAGGTGCAGCTCAGTGAGTACAGCCCAGCTCTGTTCAGTCAGAAGGTGTCTGACTCCAAGGAGAGATGACCAATTCTCTGTGCAGAGCCTCCCCTCAATGACTTTCCACTAACAGACTGGGTGCTGGGCCAGGGCCAAAGGGACCTCAATCAGGAGCAAGCAGAAGACACCAACACCCAGCTTTGGAGATGAGACACAAATGCCTGGGCTACACAGCAAGGCCTTGTCTCAAAGAAAAGGAAGAAAGGGAGGAATGGAGGGGTAGGGAGGGAAATGGAAGAGAAGAGAGGGGAAGAAAGCAGAGGGGAGGGAAGGGGAGGAAAGCAAAGAACAGTGTGTTATCTCATCCTTTGCACAGGAAAAAGAAAAGGGTCATACCTAGTAGAAAAGCTCCAGAAATCCCATTTTACTCCTCTAAATACGGCATTCCAACAAACTATTTAGTAAGAGGTGTTACAAGCAGTAAAACATTCTCAATATATACGTGGGGAAATGCTGATATAAACAAAATTCAAGGCGCTTCTCC
The DNA here is from genome assembly GCA_028451465.1 of Erethizon dorsatum. NCBI lineage: Eukaryota > Metazoa > Chordata > Mammalia > Rodentia > Erethizontidae > Erethizon > Erethizon dorsatum. The sequence goes on along the minus strand of CM051837.1, from coordinate 5,888,726 downwards.
GTGTAGAACATTTTAGACGTTTTAATGTGCTCATATTAATTATGAGTAAGTGGCTCCAATCATTTACTCATACACAGATTTCTTTACTTTTGTGGGCAACATCTTCAGACAAGTGGCCCCTACAACACTGGAAAATAATGTTATAATTCGTTCTTTTATGCAAATGATTGAAGGCTCACTTTTCACCATTCATAATTAAACAACTAAGCAAAATCCCTGTAAATAATCAGTTAATGTCTCAAATGATTGTTAATGCAAAGCACTGTAGAGTACGTGTTTACTAGGAGGCAAGATAAGTGCTATAATTACACTGCTTTTTTCACTCCATCATCATATGCATTCCACACTCGAAAAAAAAAAAGAGGTACCATGAATTCCTTACTGTTCTATAATTCACTGCCCTTTCTCTTAAAAACTTTAAAGCACTTATAATAAAAAATCAATTAGTAGCATGTATAAGCAGAATGTAAATGCCACAAGAACACGGACACTACTCAGTACAGAACCATTCGTTCAACCCCAGTCCTGGAACAGCGCCAAGTACAAGGGTGCTCCATAAATATTTGACTATATGAATACAACAGATAAATAAGCTGTTCCGAAATACACCATTAACTCATTTTATGAACTGGCCAAAATACACATTCCACAGCATTATATTTGAAATTTACTTTGAAATGTTTACTCTCATTTCTCATTTCTCTTTTCCCAAAGAAGTTTAGTTTTTCCCATTTTCTTCCCAGCAGACTCTCCCATTCTTTGCAATTCCCCTAATAAAATGAGGAGGAATATTTTTCTTTATGATTTGTGAGTTAGAAGAAACTTTGTCTATAGACCAACTACTATACTCCATACATTATTACAGCCAATTGTTCCCAACAAAAGCTTAATTAACTCACATTCCAGTGACTAAAAATTTCAATTAATCAGAGATATGCAGAGGGCTTCCTTTCAGAGAAAGAAGAAACAAGCTCCGACTTTAGAAAGTGACAACTTCACCAAAAAAAGCTTTTACCACTGATTTGCTGAATAAGTAACTGAATATGGAATACAGATATAAAGAAATATCCTATGCTAATTTATATTTAACATTCTGAATATAAGGTTTAAAATAACCCTGAGATGCTGCAGTACCTTCATAGGAATGAAAATATTTTGCTATACTAAATTCACTCTGGCAAAATCTGCCAATACATTTTAGAAAATTTTTTGAACAACCTCTCTCTCTCTCTCTCTTCTTTCTCTTCCTCTCTCTCTCTAAGGTAGAGGAGGAAAGAGCAAGAAAATAGTGTCTAATTCCAAGAACTATGCCTAATTCTACTGTGTCTATTCAGAAAAATTAAATTAGACCTTTCTCCTTCCCCAGGTCCTTCATACGAGTGTTCACAGCCTGGGGCTCCTGTTTGGCAATTCCCAACTTCTGGCTGGATACCCCCACCTATCCCCAGACCAGGAAGGGCTCTCTACAATCTGTGACATCAGTCCTGCCAGTCCCACTGGCCTGCCAGCTCCCCTCCTCCACAAGAGTAACTGGCCAGGATGGTCATTTGGGTTAAGTGTTCAGTCCTCTTATGTCAAGGCCAAGTTTGTAGGGCACAAGGATGTCCAGCATCCCCCTCGTCACCTCCCTCCTGACATGCCCTGGAAGTCCATGCCCCAGCACCGATGAGCCCGTGGTGCTTCATGCCCAGGTCTCTCTGAGCTGTTTTCTCCCACAGGGCCGTTGATGCCTGCCCTTCCATGCCCAAAATGACCTCCCCACATTGCTATTCACCAGGCTGCCCATCAAAGTCCACCTGTTTCAAGGACACTTTGTTGACCATATCTTAATTTCTGCAAAATTAAAAAATAATTTCAATATCTGCATTCTCCCACTTGACTGTAAGCTCTCAGAGGCCAAGGGCAGTGGCTTCTCCCACATTTCTATCCTCAGCTCTGAGCACAATTCCAAATACACATGAAGTGCTCAATAAATGCCTGAAAGAACTTACAGATATATCTTACACAATCAATACTCCAAGTAATTGGGATGGAAAAAGGATGCTGCCTCAGAGTTACCTAATTCTGTGACCTTTCTCCCTCGTACTTCAAGGTCTAAAGTAAACCCTTCCTCTCCTTTCTCAGGGATTGGCCAGTTACTCAATCTTCTGCCATGAACCTGGTCTCTTTGTATACAATTCTTTCCTTTTTGGCCTATTGTCAGTTAAGAAAAATGACTGCTTCATATGTAGGCCTACTTTTTTTTTTTTTTTTTTTTAATCTTCAAAGCAATAGAGGCTTTCTGAGGTTTAACAACTGGTGAATAAAACAAAAAAAAATCTGCCTATTTATCTGTTAGTCTCAAACATTCACTCATTCCAGCTTGGAGTCACTATGGTACCAATGGTGGAACCTGATGCTCATTAAGTACTGTGATTCATCAATTCTCAAGTGTTTAGGAAGGCAGGGGGAGACCTGCAGTAAAGAACAAGAAGTTACATGTATACAAAGGAATACTAGCCAGTGCTGAAAAGAAACAAGCTATCAAGCCATAAGAAAAACAAATGTGAAAGCAATCAATCTGTGTGATTCCAACCACATAACGCTCTGGAAAAGGTAATTCTATGGAGGCAGTAAAAAGACCAGCAACTGCAGAGGTTGGAGAAAGGGAGGGGTGACTAGGCAGGAAACAGAGGACTCTTGGGGCAGCAAGACTATTTGGTGTGGCACTATCATGGTGCATACTTGTCATTATATTGTACATTTGTCAAGATCCACAAAATTATAACACCGAGGGTGAACTCTAATGGAAACTAGGGACTCCAGGCTATAAGGATGTGTCAAAATAGGTTCAGCAGCTGTAACAAAGGAACCGCTCTGGTGTGGGATGTTCATAATGGGAGAGGTTGGGTGTTGGGACTCCTTGCACTTGGCACTCAATCTTATTGCCTCCTATGGGGTTCCTCACTGCAGGGCAGAGTCTGAGGAGAGGTTTGCAGTGACTGGGTTGGCTTGGCCCTGGGAATGACAATGGTGGATATGGGGTGAGGTCCCCTGATCCACACTGTGCGAACTGACCCTGGGAAGGCACATCTTCCCCACTGTCATTTTCTCTGCCATCCTGACCTTGAAATCTGGAGGTCCTCCCCACTAGGTCCTCAGGATGTGCTTCCATAGAGGCACAATCCAACCAAAGGACAAGAAGAGAGAATCTAACTTCCCGGAACAGTAAATCATCTGGCAGATACTGACAGAAACCCTGCCATCTGAAAGGGAATATTCTAGATCGGCAGCTAGAAGTAGGGGCAGCCAACTTAGGGGACACATGCCTGCGAACAGCCTCTAGTCTTCATAGCCTGGTAAGAGCCAGCATCTCACAGCCTAAAAGTGACATGAAGAAAAAAGCCCCATGGGGCACTGTGAAAATTGCCTGTCCCTTGGCAACCTCAGACAAATACCACAAATAAGAACATGGGGTCCTGGGAGAGGATGCTTTGGCTAATCAAGACCAACTGAGAAACTCAGGCATACAGAATGTAGAAATCAAGAACATTTGCTTTTGATAAATAAGAACCTGTCCCCACACGGCCCTGATCAGCAGCTACTGTAACCCTCAAAATTCATCTTCAAAAGTAATTTTACCTCCCTACTCTTTCCTAGCATGTGAAATCCGGTCTTCAAAAATTGCCAACTAGTATATTTTCCAAAAATCTGAATCCTTCTTCTCTCTCATATGGCTTCATATGCATATTCATTATAGTTCATCTCACGGAAAACCAAAACACCTTCCAATAAACTGGGCTTTCATCACTGAAATGTCCTCTTCCCCTCGAGATGCTGTGAGAATTAATTCTTCTCCTTATGTTCCCTCTTGTCCCTTTTCTGTCATACCAAGTCCCCTTTTTCCTAAACCTTCCGTCCCCCATTGTTTCTTCTACTCTTGCTCATCTCTGAATTTTTACGAGGTGTTTCCCTGTTTAATACAACTCATGGTGCCATGTTTCCTTTCAAATCCATTGCATACACAGCATTGTGACACTGTGATAGCAGAACTTACACAGAGCCTGGTGCCAGCTCACCAAGATCAGGGCTTCCCTGACCCCGCCCTCACACTGCGTGCACATGCGTGGCTGGAACCTCTGACAGACAGCTTTGAGGGCCTTTCTCACAGCTGGCACAGCTCCCCTGCACACACACGGACGATGTGTGGTCTCTGCTCAACTAAGAAGAAAACCTCTGTGAAAGTGGCCTCCAGACCTACCCTTGCTGTGTCTTGCATCACGTTTTCAGTGTGGAACATCCATTAGATGGTTCAACCCCTACTACTGCCAAAAAGTAAAAAAGCCAAATATATAAAAACTAAAACTATTGTAAAGAAACAGTGCATACTGATGGTCCTTGTATTATAATGATTTAACTTACACCTTTTAAACTTGTGACAGTGCAAAAGTGCTAAGCATTTGGTAGAGACTGTACTTAAAGTGTTGATCTTCCCCCCAGGCCAGGGTCATACACTAACATAAGCATTCTGGGATTTTTTTTTTTTTTTTATGTGGGTACCAGGAGTCAAACTCAGGACCTCACGCTTGCCAGGCAGGCACTTACGCCACTGAGCCATCTCACCGGCCCCTCTGGGAATGTTTAAGATGGCGAAGCTAAGCCATGATGTCTCATGATGGGCTGTGGTACTCCTGGTTTTTGTTGCTTATGGCATTTCAACCACGATGGGCTCACCAGGTAACCCCATGTGTGTCGAGGGGCATCTGACTACTCACTCAGCTTTGATGACAACCAACTCCTGGGCACTCTGGCTGCATCCAGACCTGCCCTGACCACCTCCTCACACCCGCAACTGGAAAGCAAGTTTGAAGCAAGTGTCACATAGATTATGATTTAAATACGAATGTTTTATTTAAATAGTATATTTAATCACAAAAAGCACAATGAAGCTGTTTTCATTTAGAAATAAAATACAGATCCAATGCTTATCAAATGAAGTTGCAACCATCAAGTTTCCTGTGTTCCCTTCCAATCTCTTGAAATGAAAAGCAAAAGAACATACGTGTCCTCTTCGAGCCTGAGTCTACTGTAATTCCTGGTCTCTGTCCAGGCATCAGTACAGCAGGGTGTGTGTTCGCTCTCTGGCCCTTGGAGCCCACCTATAGGACTCACCTGCTTAAAAAATAAAAATCCCAGCTGGTGATATAGCTCAGCGGCCTAAGCGCCTGCCTGGCAAGCACAAGGTCCTGAGTTCAACTCCCGGTACCCATTAAAAAAAAAAAAAAATCCCCTATGCAAGTGGCTTGAAGCCTTTGGGAAGGAAACATCCCCCAGAGAGTCTGTCCTGTACCCGCTAAGGTAACCCTGAAATCAATGAAAAATAATTTTGGATCAAATCGTAAGTCAACTATAAAACTACTTAGGTAATTATGTAAAGAACTATGCCAACCATCCACTGGATTCTCTAGTTCTCTGCTACCTTCTGTGACAGCCACTCACCATACAGTTACTGAGCACGGAAAGGGAGCCAGTCCTACATAATTGATCTGCGATGACCGTAAAGTGCACACAGACTTCAACTACTTAGTACAGAAAATAATGTAGCACACCTCATTAGTGATTTTCATGTTATATTTTTTAATGTAGTTTGGATCACTGAGCTAAATAAAACATATGAAAAGCAGCTTCACTTCTTTATGTGCCTACAGAGAATATCAAATTGTATGTGGTATTTCTAGGACAGTGCAAACTCACACTCCTGTTCGCAACATAAATATGCTTTGTGCCAACTCACTATAATTATCATTATTTGAACAGTGCCCCAAAGTGAAAATTAATTCACTTCAAATTCTTCACTGAGCTATTTTGTATACTTCCCCAAATGGTTTTGGCCAATTCTTATTAAGATTTAAACATTTAAGTTTAAACATTTAAGTGTTCCAGTAAGACTATCACAGCTACCTTGAGCATAAAATATCACATAATCACCAGTTAGACTCCGCTAGGTGGAGAGTCAAAATACTTAACAGCTGTGCTATTGAGAAAGCAATTCCCAATCCATATTTTAAAATCTTACAATCAGAATAAGGTAAAATTACATCTGACTATTAGAATTTGGGATAATAGGATTTTCATTCTAGGATTTCACATAATTAGCTAAGAAAATATTCCAAGTCAAGGTTCTACTCTAAGACGGGAGACTGGCCATTCTCTGCAACCTGAGAGCCAGCTACGCACCTACCTTCTACTGGTCTTCAGTGGATGAAATAATGAACATCCAATGAAACTGCAGATTGAGCACTGATTTTCTTTTAAAGGTAAATCACACAAATATTATTGCCTGACCTCTGAAGGTCAGTGGACTTTAGGGTATCTCCCAGCTACATTTTCCAGTGGTCATCAAGAATCAGAAAAATTGCATTGAGTATTTTTTTTTTAAGTAATGATTCCATAGAAATTGATGAACTAAGTAAAACCCCCATTATTTAGCCTAGTGCCACCCAAAAGGTGGTCTGCCTGTCCCAGTCTGCAACTGAGGACTTGTATCCCCAGTGATACAAGTATAGACTGAGAATAAATACACGGAAAGTTGTAGAACAGTTTGACAAAGTGATTTACATGGGTTGAATCTCATGTTTTTAAGTGGGCTTGTATTTTATGTTTCCAAAAATAATTCACATTTATTGGATGCTGCAAAAGTACACCAGCCTGTAACACATACTAAGAAACTTTCCCTCCTTACTTACGATTCGGAAGTGTTCATTCGGACCACTACACCAGAATCTCCAATTTTCTGATGAGCTCCCTCTATCTGGAGAAGGTACAGGTTGGCAAGATAAACAGATATGGATTGCAGATACCTTTTTAGGAAGGAAAACCCCACCTAGAAGAGGGTGAATGAAATAGAATGGTTCCTATAGCAACACATATCTTTATACATACAACCAAAATGTCTTATTTCTTCAACTATAAAATGCCATGGATTATAAACCATTATCACAATATAAAAATGAATGGCCCCGATTTCAGAGATATAAAAATATATATAAACTAAAGTTCAGATTTGCAACAACTGCACCTCAACTAAGTGAAAATGTCAACTATTCACTATATACACACAAGGAAAAACAGTAGTTTTTAAAAAAGGATTCCAAGTTGAGGTTAAATGCTAAAATGATCTTTTGCAAATAGGAAGGGAACCCAAAGGTGGAGGGAGGGAGAAGGAAGGGAGAGAAAAGGGACATTAAAAAGAATTAAGATGTGTTATGTTCGTGTACCAAGCTCTCATGATGAATATAATCATGATGTGCTACAAATATGTACTAACATGTACTAATAAAAAGCCTTTCAAGTTGAAGTTAAAGGCTAAAAGGTCTGGGTTAGTAAAGGAGCATCACGAAGCACCAGCTATGTATGAAGTGTTCAGAGAAACCTGAACAGTGTATGCCAAGGTCAGGCATGGTAGAACACACCTGTAATCCCAGCACTCCGGGAAGCCGAGGTAGGAGGATAACAAATTTGAATCCAGCCTGGCCAACTTAGCAATTTAGTGAGACCCTCTTTAAAATTAAAAAAAAAAAAAAAAAAGGCTAGGGATGTAGGTCAGTTCAAAGGGCTTGGGTTCAACTCCCAGTTACCACCCCTCCATCCCCAAAACAGCCAGTCCTGGAAGAACCCACAATGGAGATGGGAAGGCAGATGGTACCGCACATGTAAAGGCGCTGGAGTCTCGCATCACTCACACTGGCAGTCCCTTCAGTTACCTTCACAGAGTATGGGCTCCTAGAAGGGCTGTCTCCCCTCCACCGCCTCTCCCCACCCAAGGGCCAAGGGGAGGTGCGTGGGACCCCTACGTGCACAGCTGCTGCGCCCTTAGCCACTATGTGCTCACCTGTACAGAGTAACAATGAAGCACCCTCCTCAGGGTGACCCGAAAGGTCCCTTTCATCGTTAAAGATTCAGGCACTCAGGTCATCCTCTGAAGGGAGGAGCAAAAGGCAAGGGAGAACCACACGGCAGGAGAGGAGAGGACTCCTTGAGACAGGAGCCCTTGGAGCGTGGAGGGGGCTGTCTCTGCCATGCTGGGCGCTCCCCTCCAGATTGCAGCACCCACTGGGGGAGGAGCCACCCCAGGGAACCTGGGATCCCACGAGAAAGGAGGCAGCGTCTATGAAGTGTGCTGTCATGGAGAAGTGGGGGTGCTGCACATTCTCACCAGAGCCCAAGCACACGTTCACCAGGCTCCTAAAATGCTGCCATGCGCAAAGCGGGCCAAGCTGAGGCAGTGGGTCCTTCCATGTACTGGGCCATCCAGAGGCCTGGGCAACCTAAGGGCAGAGGAGGCCACATGGCCTGCGTCCCGCAGAGCTCCAGGTGAGGGAATGAGGAAGCTGTGGTCGCCCAGAGGCCAGGTAATGCCAGAAGAGCAGGCAGGGTGCTGGACAGACTGGGGGACAAGGAGCTTCTGTAGAAGGTGGCAGTGAGGTGAAAGAGCAGGTGAGGGGCTGCACTCAGGGTGGACAGTAAATGACAGGAGGCGCGCAATTTCCAGGGAGACCGTGCCTGGCTGGTTACTGCCAGGAAGGAAAATCTTTCACAGAAAACAAAGGTTCCGTGTGGGTGCCGGTTGTTACCGGGTTCTCCTACTGGACACAAAGCTGTCAGCTCTGAGAAGAGGTACTAGGTGGCCTGTGAGCAGGAAGCCAAGCTCCTTGGTGCAGGCAGGTACTGGCCAGAAGGAGACAGTGCAAGGCTGGGGAGGAGCCTCCAGGATAAAATAGGGGTATGGCAAGCACAGGACTAGGACGTGGCAACCATGAATCTGGTCCTGCGAATCCACCCGCAGACCCTGTGGAGGTAACAGTGACAGGAGAAGGGCAGGACCATGAAAGTCACCTGCAGTGAAAGTACAGGCATTCTGGCTTGCTTTGTCATTGCTGAAACCCTGGTGTCACAGGTAGTACATTTTCATGTACTTTCTTCTAGTATAGAAAGGTTCAAAAGGCTTCATTTAAGGGGTGAGGGCCGAGAGCAGCCCACCTGAGGGCAGTCAGGTGGGGAGAGGCTGCCAGGTGATCCAGGGCACCTGCCCTCTCAGGATTTCCCTTGAGGAAAGACTGTGCCTTGTGTCAAGCTGAAGAGTGTAACAGAATTGCAGAAAGAAGAGGACCTGCGTATGAGGTTCCTACCAGGGGACCACACAGGCCCAGCACCTGCGCACATCCGCATGTGGGACACAAGGAGAACGAAGGTTGACTCCCCATGTCCGACCTGTCCAGGAGCAATCTGATCCAGGAACAACGCAGGACAGAGGAGACAACAAGACACCTCAGAGGCACACCAACCACATGCAATGGATGTGTAATACGCAATCCTAAGGAACATTTAGGCTCATTTATTTCTAAGGAGTATGATATTTACATTTAAGAAAACAGCTCCAATCTTCTAAAATATACTGAAATATGTACACATGAAATGGTGTGACGCTGAGGATTTACTTTCAAATAACTGAGAAGAGAGAGAAGACCACTCACATAATCACGGAAACTGGGGAGGGGTCCATCGGACTCATTATACTTTTCTACTTGAAATAAAATAAAATAAAATAAAGAGGCAGCACAAGAAGGTGAAGTACCGTGCTTTTAACTAATTGTGTAAGACATTACTTCAACAACTAAACTCAGAGGCATTTTTTAAAATGATTTAAAAGTTTAAGGCCTTAAAGGCAGATGGACAGTTCCAAAGGGAGAGGCTTTTCTCGAAGTTTTTTGAAGAAGCAAGGCTGGCTGGCAGAATGCATATGCAGTCACACTTGAGAAGGCCCAGGAACTGTATGTGCCCACGTGGCACATCACCTTGACATTGAGGGTCAGCACCTTCCCCTCTGGTGACACAAAGTAAGTCTGACTGATTCACAGGCGTGATGGGCAATAGACTCCCGTCATGCTCTGCTGCTCAGCTGAGGCAGTGAGCAAGTGGAAGGTGCCAAGTGTCAAGCCCATCTCCATGTGACTGGCATCCCCGTTTCAAAACCACCAGAGGAATGGCAACAAGCCCAGGAAGGAAAAAAGCCTGCTCTACAGTCAACAAGCAATGTCGATTTTTATGATGAGCTGCCCTTGTCTTTGTGAGAACCACATCATGGCCAGCATGACTGCAGCTAGGCTAGAAGGTGACTAAGGTCAAGAGACCCAAACATACCTCTCCCTACACATGGATTCTCCTGTCACCACCAAACTCATAGGACCAGCATGCCACCAGGAGGGACGGCTTAAACCACTGCTTCTCAACAGGGGCTTTTTTACTCCCAAAGGAACATCTGGTACCATCTAGAGACAATACTGGACACCACGGTGGGGGATACAGATATCCAGGGATAGAGGCTAAGGGCGTCACCAAATGTACTGCTAGGCACAGGGAACCCTACACAATTAAGAACCATCTAGGCTAAAATGTCAACAGGGAGAAGGTAAGAAGCCCTGGCCTGAAACAACTGAAAGGAAAGGTAATGGGGTATTCAGACTTATTTGGGGAGGTGGAGGGATAGTTAGAAAGACAGGGAGAAACACAGAGTGAGGGACATTCCCTTTTAAGTGCCCTCTATTTATATACTTCTCATACTTTTCAACTGGATACAGTACCTGATGCCATCGCCTCTGCTGTCGCTTCTACTTTGTCCAGCAACACATAGGAGGCCAGACTCTTGGGAGATGATGACTGCCAAGGCAAATGTTTGCTTTTTTCCAACGGCCATGTTTACCCAAGATTATTCTGCTCTTGGGGAACTGGAAACCAGTGAGTGGTTGACACACTTGGAACACAGCCACCGGCCACTCTTTCCCGTGGGTGGGGAGAGGGAATGTGGCCCCAGAAGGCCAGTTCCTCAATGCCGCCTAAGCTTTAGGATAGAGGCACCATGAACCCTCACTGAGATCCCAAAGCCGTCATGCCCATCTTCCCAAAGGTACTGAAGAGGCTTTAGGACAGGAAGGTGTGGGCGCTGGCATAAAGGAAACCACAGGACAGAGAGTGGAAAAGATGGAAGAGAAACAACAATTTGCGAGGAAATACTTAACCACGTTGATCTGAAGAAGGCAAAAAGGAAAAACACACATCGTTTCTGCTCTAGGGTAGAGCAACTTTAGCTTATTTAATCCTAAACCGTAATCCACAGCTGACCTCCCAGTGACCTACAAAATTAGCTTCTCATTTAAATTACACTGTTTGCATTCACACACCAAGTGTTTATAAAATACTGTAACTGGTATCTGAAATCAGCTTCCCCTTTCCTGTATGACCATACTTCTCTGTTGTTCACAGACACATTCCGCTTTAGCACAAACATCCAATCATAGCTACCATCTCCACCACCAAGTTCACCTGCCTGTATCAGGCACAAAGAGATTTCCAACTACAGGCCACACCAACCTCACATGCGAGCTTCAAATGCCAACCCTTCAAGGACGTCTGGGTCCCGACACCGTGGAGGTCCCGGTATCAAATGCTGGGGGTCAAGGCCTGCCTCCTGGGGGGAGCCTCTCCTAAAACGGAAGTGATACGGCAGAGCCGAAAGGCGAGGCTAGAGATCACGTACCCCATGTGTGCGTGAGTTTGGGTACAAAGGACAATGTCAGAGTGGACCCTTTGCTTGTGCCATGAAAGCACAGCCAACCTCTGGGCTGCAGGAACTGAATGGTGTTCCCTAAAAATGGAAGTCCACATCTTAATTCGCAGAATCTGTACAAGTGACCTTACTGAGAAAAAGGGTCTTTGGGGATGTCATGAAGGATAATGAGAGGAGATCATCCTGGATTACACGAGCGGGCCCTAAGTCAAACGAGAAAAGTCCTTGTATCAGAGATGGAAGCAAAGACAGAGCACAGAGGACTGCATGGAGACAGGCAGGGTGTGCACCGAAGTAGCCGCAAGGCAAGGGACACCCGGAGCCACCAGGATCCGAGAGGCAAGGAAGGCTTCTCCTCCAGAGAGAAACTGTGCTCACATCCCGATCTGGAGCTTCCGCCCTGCAGACAAGACATAAACGCCTGCTGATGAAAGCTGCCCCTGCGGTAATTTATTAAGGCAAAAGGAAGCTAATACATGGTCTAATACCGGCGCTGTCCCGTGTCAGGGTCTCCTAAGAGCCAGGTTGGGGTGCGGCTGCGCATCTGCCAGCCACCTCTTCTCATGGCCATGGAGGAGCTCAGGAGCATGGGGCTGAGGGATAGGTCTGCAGGCCTCAAAAGCCAGCACCGAGTGCTTTCCAAAGGACAGGCGCTGGAGCACAGTAAAGAGAAAAGCCTCCCTCTGTCACAAGGCAGAGCGCTATGCCAGGAAACAGGCCTTCTCTTTCACATCAGCCTCCCTACTGAGCCCCTGCCCTGGGCCACACTCTGCTTTCAACAATGTTAAGAGGGGCCAGAGATGTAGCTCAGTGACACAGTGCCTGCCTGGCAAGCACGAGGCCCTGAGTTCAATTCACAGTTACCCCCCCCCCAAAAAAAACACACAACGTTGAGAGGTGACTTTCATTCTGACTTCTCATTCCATCCTTCCTTGCCTTTTCTTTCAATTGCCATCTCCTATACAGGCCTAAAAATAATTGTTGGATGTTACATTTAAAATAAGAGACTGCCAGTACCACTTCAGAAGCGTAGGCACTAAAGACGAATGACACAGAGAAGATTAGCATGGCTCCTGCACCAGGATGACACATAAATTCGCATATTTTAGGAAGGCAGGAAAGGGGCTTCTCCTGAGGAGGACAAGCAGAGGCAGCCTGAACAGCTGGCCCCGGGGCACACAGCGGCCAGTGGAGGAGTCCAAACCATGACCAAGAGGCCGCGTCTGTGACCCCCGCCTGAACTCCACTCTGCCAGCCTGCATTTGTCCCCATCCGGTGCAGCCCCACTGGCACAGGGGCTGTGTTCCTTGCCCAAGCCGTACCCCCTGCCCAGCCCCCTCTCCCTCCTTTTTATGATACGAAAGTAAAAGACTTACATTTTATAGACTTTAATTAAACAACAATTAGGTACAGAAAATGCTAAAGTCTGGACTGCGGGCTCAGTCCCACAGAGGACACTGACATTTAAGCTAACAGTTACAACAGAAGGTCAAGGGAAGAGGGAATTCCGACTCCAAGTGCATCAGTGTCAGCGACACACTGGCTCTTGCTGGCTCACCCACCGCAGTTCATGACGTGACGGCAGTGCCCTGCCACTCCTCCCCAGAAATGCCACCACCTGAGGGGAGGCCATCTGCTCACTGCTGTGAATCCCTCCAACTTCTCACACCTCAAACCCACCCTCCACAAGGCCCCCAGGTGTCCCTGTGACACAAGAAGGTTTAATCCAGCCTTTCTGGTCAGTGTGACCTTTGAAAGAACTCTAACAATAACATTCAAACATCTTTGGAAACGTCCAGCCCCTTACACAGGTAACACAATGGTGCAAATGTCACAGAAGGAAGTAATCTAGATGTAAAGATGTTCTCCTCCATAAAGATGCTAACACTCATTCTTTTTGCCAATAAGGACTTGGAAACAGCTTATTGATCCAAAAGAAAAAGCACCTGAAGTTCCCGGTGTTTCATACTCTCCATTGGTCATTACTCAGCCAGAAAAATATTACTTAGGAGAACTTGAGAAAACACTCATTCTATAGTATGGGGAAAATGCGGACAGCTAAACTGTACTACAATATGATTACAACTATGTCAACCCAGGAAATGAAAATAATCAAATATCACCACCAGAAAGAGGGATTTGAAAGGAAGTTAGAATACAAACTTCTGAGTACAGAGCAAGGAGTGTCTATTTCTCTTGTTTACTTTTAATTTTGTATATGTTTTCTATAATGAATAGATATTACAATTAGAAACAGAATATTTTTAAAAAATATATTAAGCTCCCTTGGCTACTCACTGCTGCCAGGGAGTTTCGGAAAGAAGCCGAGCACTTTTCCCAAGTATGCGCTTCCTTCCCTCCAGCCTCACACATCCCAACACCCTACACATCCACCCGATCTTCTGGCCAAATGTAATCACTGGATGATCCAAGAACCTGCCCGATCCCCTTCACCCCACTGTGTTCACACACCCAGGGGTGTGCATCCCTTGTTCTCACTCCCACTGCAGTGCAGGCTCCCGGAGGGCATGGGTTTGCTCTGCTGTGAACCACTCTTGTAGCCCAGTGCCCAGCAACGTCGCTGGCACATTGTCAGCGCTCGATAAGCATCAGCTGAAGAACACTGGCGTCCTGCTCCTACGGGGCCTCCTCCCTGACGCTTCCCCGGCCGGCACCCTCATCGGCCCCTGTACCTGCCCGTACCTCTGTGCTCTCACAGAGCATAACACACACCTCCTCTAATATAGTTGCCTTTCTTTTTTTAACGGTGGTGGTGGTACTGGGGATTAGGGATTGAACTCAGAGCCTCTGCACTGAACTATATATATTCCTAGCCCTTTTTATATTTTATTTTGTTTTCAATTTTGAGACAGGGTCTCATGAAGTCCCCAAGTAGCCCAGGCTGTTTATATCCATGTTGTTTCCTCAGCACGTTAGCAGTAGACATACAGATAAATGTGAACACTTAACCCTGAGAGTCGCTCTTCCTCAGGATAACCCTGAGAGGTACGTTCGTTCCCACTGTACAGATCAAGACACTGAGGCTTAACAGGTGAAGAACACACTCACCCAGCCGGTACACAGCGCGGCTGCCTGATTCCAAAGCCTGGACTTTACAGGGCTATTCCAGAGCCAAATGCCAGCTTCTCTGTCCTACATACTACACTAGAAACTTCTGAGGGCAGGGAATACATTTTCCCCTTTATGAAGGCTGCCAGACAGGGCTACACATGGCAGATACACAAAATTCACTGGCTGAGAAGGGTAGGAGGTGTCCTCAACACAGAGCACGCTAATCTGTGTGGGGTAACCTTAGATCTATACCTTTGGAGGTTTAAAGGGTCTGCATAGCAAAGCAAGGGCGTTAAAAAAAAAAAAGGTTCCAAGCTTATTCAAATTAATGCTTGGCTATGTGAGGAATTTAAGGGTTCAACTGTTGCCAGAGTGCACCCCTGAAGCAATCTAGAGCTACTCAATTATGAAGTGGTATGTTAATTGTTGCTTTTAAATCCATTACCATAGATCCCGTCAGTTCCATGTAATATGTTGTTTAAACATCAGTAATGTTTTTAAATTTTCCTATAATTCTCTAAATTAGGTCACTTTGCATTATCCCAAACTAATGAAATTTCACTTTGCCCAAAGAATATTTCTTGTAAACACTTCCACAAATGATGTTTCTCAACTTTACTCATTCCTGGCAATCAAGAGAAGGATTTTTGTCCCCTGAGTGCTGTCTGGGCTATCCCCCAGCACGCAGACCCAGTGGCGTTTAACAGTTATTAACAGCCTGTCTGGGTTTGCTGCTGGTGAATCTCTAGCAAGGCGACACACACAAATTAGCAGCTCCTACATGCACCTCCTTGGGGTTAATTATGCAGGTGACAATGGGATATTTATAAGCATTTCTGAGCACATGTGTGTCAAGAGACTGTGGTGTCATACCCAGGAAAATTAATGTTCTCAGGGAAAACAACACTGAAGTGAAATTGGTTAAAAAAAAAAAAAAGTGCAAGGGGCACAATCTAGGGATGGAGGCTCAGCTGTGCACGATGGCCCGCAGCCCCCACAGGACTTCATCTCTCCGTTCTCATTCACCTCTAAAATCCTCTCAGTCTGCACCAGGGATGATTCCAAGCCTTTTCCTGCTGCCTTCGAGTCCAGCCTCTCTGCTCCCCCAGGACACCAGAAACTTCCTGCCGGTATATGGCTTTCATCAAGTCTACAGAGGCGCACTTCTGATGGGGAAAGCACACCAGACAGCCAGGACCAGAGGCCACGTCGCCATCTTGCCTCAGCAGGCCAGGTGGCTAAGATTTGCAAGCCTACATTTCCTCACCTGGAAAAGAGGACTGGCTTGGTATAGAGTACCACGCTTTGATGAAACAAGGTACATGCAATGATTGTAAAAGTCAAAACACCGGCATCGGGCTGGGGTGCAGTGCAAGGGCAGTGTGCTTGTCTAGCGTGTGCAAGGTCCTGGGTTCAAACTGTTCGAAAGAAAGGGAGGGAAATGGAGAGAGAGGGAAATGGGGGGGGGAGAGGGAGAGAGAGAGAGAGAAAGAGAGAATGAACTAAGGATAAGAAACTGTTATTTAAAAAAATTACAAAACAGGCCAGGTGTGATGGCACATGCCTGTAATCCCAGCATGTGGGAGGCTGAGGCAGGAGGATAACCATGAGTTTGAGGCCAACCTCGGCTACAGAGTAAGTTCAAGGGCAGCCTGAACTATATAGTGAGACCTTGCCTCAAGGAATGAATGAACAAATAAATGAATGAGAGGGGGAGGGAGGAAAGGAAGGAGGCAGGGAAGAAGGCAGGGAGTCAGTCACTCAGTCCTTACGGACTAACTTGCTAGATTAAGAAGTGGTGCATACTAGCATTTAGCTAAGCCCCTGCCCGAGAACACCACCCTCTTCAATCTGGCCGGAATACAGACCAATAAACAGATGACTAAAATAAAAGGTGATGCATGCTGGGGACTCTCATCCAAAGTTTTGTGGGTTTTTTTTTTTTTTTTAAAATGGTGGGAGCGCTGCTGGAAGAAGCTGAAGGAATCACAGAAGCCTTCTCAGAGGAGGTGAGGGGAAGCTGACTAGGAAGGACGCTAGGTCACCGTGCCTCCCACGGGAGAGAAGCAATGGCAATGCGGTCATAGTGGTGTGAATCGGAATGATGTTTTAAGAGAACAGCAGGCGTTCAGGATGGCTGGAAGGAAAAGGGCCAGGAAGGTGCACCGGACGGTTTGGACAGAGACTGGCACCTGGCAGAGACAGTAATTCACTTTAACTTTATAGTTAATACTATAAAGCCCACAGAGGCCAAGTATCGGGGACCCTCTGATTCTTCGCCCTACAGTAACTGGGCCCCTAGCAAGGTAAACAGGGCCCCTAGGGCAGAGAGATGTGTGGGTAAGAACAAACCAAAACATTAAGATCCTAAATACATAAGATGACGACAGAAAGGCACCTGATATGGGGCACACATTGCTTCTCGCAGAAAATAAAATCAGAACATATCATTTGCTTAAGAGAAGATACACGATTCCTGAACTATCCGGGTGCGTCTATTATGTGCCAGCTATCACAGATGCAAAGAGTAACAAGCCTTGGCCTTGAGGAGCTTGTAAATTAAAAAGGAAGAAGTCAAGGCATCATTTAACACCAGGTAATGAAGGCTACGGACGCTCTGGGAGGGACAGAGCTGGGGCAGCACAAGGAGGGCCGAGTGGACGAGCGGGGTCACTCTCCAGGGAGAAGTCATTTAATTCTGAAGATGGAGAAGGAAGCAGAGAAAGGGCAAGGAAAGGCGGGATACAGAAAGAGGCACAGCAAGCAGGGTCTGCAGAGCGGGCTGGTGGAGGAGAGGCAGAGCACAAGGAGTTGGGAAGGGAAACAGAAGGCTGGTGGGGGAAGAGGGATCGGAAACGCCTTCGCAGCACAGACCACCAGGTAGTCGCAGAGAATGAATGACACCCCCTTTGCAAGCAAAGGGCGTTTTCATCTACAGGGCTTCCTCTATCCCATACAAAGTGCCTGGCTCGTTAGTGCTTAGAAATGTTTGCAGTTGTTACTGGAATGTCAGGGGCCTGAGTGCGCTGTGTTCTTTAACACAGGGAAGGGTAGAGAACCTCCCTGGAGTCCCTAGAGGACTTTAACACAAGGTAAACTCACCTGCAAAATGGTCCCAAGGCAGAAATCCTAGAGAAGGCATCATAATTATTCCACACAAGGTCCTCAGTGCCCTCAGCTCCTCTGGCAGCCCCAAGTGTGAGGGAGAGGGGTGGAGGAAATGCAGACACGCCCACCGAGTAGGGGCCTCCCTGGGGTGTGTTACATTCCTTTGAAAACAGGGCCTTGGCTATAATTTGTGTAATCAGACCAGAGATTGGACTGCAGAACTCTGCTTCCCATTTATTACAATATCACGCTCCTTCCCAGGAAGCCCCACCCGAGCTTTTGTTTGGAATTCCTTTCCTTGATTAGGTGTAAGTCCTATTATTTCCACCACTCAAAAATAACACATGGGCCTGCTGAGTTTGCAACCCACAGCCCAGCCAGAACCCGACCTCCCCAACAAGGCTAATCCTTTTTCTACTCTCCTTTCAGAAGGATGAGTCCTTTCCCTTTCCTACTCCGCAGAGGAAGAGTGGGAAGCAGGGACACTGTGTACAAATGGAGAGGCGCATGCAAGCCAGGGGTCATTCCACAGCCTCTCCCTGCCTCCTGGCCTCTGTTGCCTACTGCTCTGCACCGGAAAAGGCAATGAGGCCAAGTCCCATCACCTCATCCTTTTATTTATTTATTTATTTTTTTATTTTTTGGCAGTACAGGGCATTGAACTCAGGGCCTTCGCACTGAGCTACATTCCCAGCCCTTTATAACTTTGAGGCAGGGTCTTAAGTCACTAGGCCACCCAGGCTGGGCTTGAACTTGCAATCCTCCTGCCTCCGCTTCCCCAGAGCACTAGGATTACAGGTGTGTGCCGCAGAGCCCGTTCACCACCCCATCTTTATGAATGCTGTTCCTGGCAGAGCTGCTCTGATTGCCAGCCACGCGGTCTGACGACCTTCCCTATGTGATCCCGCTGGGTCTATACCCAAAGGAGGGCTGAGGCACAGGCAGGTGGATTACATACTCCAGTATGCTTGAAGGTTCTTACTGCCAAAGACACAGCATACAGACAATTTCATTCCAAACACTAAGTATTAGAATTGGGGAAAAGGATCAATCGCCTTATCTAGCAAATACTTGAACAATGTCAGAGATGTGTTTCATAACTTGGGTAGCCGGAGACCTGCCCCACCCCCCCACCCCCTCAAAAACAATCCTGGAGGTGAAGGAGCCCAGCCCTAATGGCTGTTCCCAGGCCAGAGACCTAACAGTGGGGGTGGCCTGGCTCCAGCAGGCTGACCTGGCCCATGGGATTCTCCCCATCACTGAGCCCTCTGGTCTGGGGGAACTCTAGATTAAAAGTTAAGGAAGATGCAAAGGCTGGGGCAGCCACAAAGGGCTACGAACCTTGCAAATTCATTTGCATATGAAGAGGAGAAAGCTCACTCCAAACAGGGACCAGAGGTGTGGGAGCCCAGAGCGCACCATGGCTGTCTTCAGGCCTGTGATCCTGGGGCCTCAGTTTCCAAGGACAAACAGAAACCTTCCCTGTTCACCTAACTGGTGCAAATGGGTCTCGACTGCTCCCAAAGATCCCCGAGGAAAACAGGGTGTGTCAGGTGTGTGGAAGACAAAACCCCGCCCTAGATAGCTATAGAAACTGGCAGCACAAGACACAGCCAGTGACAAAGTGCCCGTGTTCTGGCCCAGGAAGAGGGAGCCGCATTTGCAGAGAGCATCTTGGAAGGGACAGGTCTCCACTGTGGCCATGGTGAGAAGGAAGGGTGTACTGAACAGTAGGACAACACTGACGGTCCCGCTGTGAATCGGGCACCCTTCCCACAGTGCTTCTGAGCACAGTCCACATCTGCTGGCCTCAACGACTGGGACCTTAGCCCACACAGAACCAGGAGAGGCTCACTTGGCAAGTGCTCCTTACTAGTGCAGATCTAGTAAACTACAATAGCTCCCAGAGAAGGCTACTTGAGCTCTCTGCACCCATCTGCATGCCACTGACAGACAAGAGGGAGGGTGCTGGAGGGTCCCTCCCTCCAAACTTCTCCCCTGTCTTCTTGTGACATTGTTAGCTGAAGAGAAAAGGGACGTCCCTTCACTGGGGCTCAAATAGGACCCAGAACATGAGACACCAGAATATGTCCCTGTGAAGTATGTGGTACTGAAGGCAATGAAGAAGGGGCAGGGGAGCACTTGGCCCTCTCCTCACCTAAAAACAGGACATAGGTTTACAAAGACCAAACACATACCTGCAGGTGGCACCATGGGACGCTCCATTAACAGACTGTACTTATCTGCCAGTAGCTGGCTGTTGCAGCTTGTATCTAGATGACCCTCACAAAGCCTCATGTGCTCAGAGGTGAGGCTTTGGGGAGGGGGCTAGATCACGGATGTCTAATACTGGGTTAAGGATGTGTGATAACTGGATTAGTCCACTGACTGGTTTTGCATAACTCTGGGTGTGGATAATGGGAAGGCCCTCCCTGGGTGTGGGTGGCACCAACCAATAGGCTTGTAGCCTGGACAGAATAAAAAGGGAAGAGAAGACTTGCTGTTGGATGCTTTCTGCCTGCCCTGCCATGGACTGTTTCTCCTCTCCCATGCCCCTTTACTATGCTGCCTTACCTTAGAGCCAGCTGACTATGGACTGAAAGAAACTGTGAACTAAAATAAACCTTTCCTCCTTTAACTTGTGAGTGTTGGGTATTTTCTGCCAATGATGAGAAAGTAACTAAAACACTGGCCTTCCCCAAGTTGCTCCCTAAAGCCTCAAAGTCCCTTCCCTCTGTCTTGTCACTTCTCCAAAAACTTACTGTTCTTTGCTGACGATGCCAGATTAACTGCCACCTCTTTGAAAACTACTCATTCTGTCAGTATTTCCCATGTATGTGTGTGTGTGTGTGTTTATATATATATATATATATATATATATATAATTTCCCCTTTAGTAAATTTCTGCTTTGCTCTTGTTCATCTGTCTCTTGTTACACGGGTCCATTCCAACTATGAACCTATGAAGCTTGAAGAAAAAAATTATTTTTCATTTTCTATAGGAATTATATCCTGAACATATGTGACAGGGTTTTGGGACGTGAACGGGGGTGGGGTTATGGAGAAGAAAACCAAATCAGTAAGGCACAAGTAGGGCCTCAAGAAGCTGAGCACTTATCTATAGAAATATGACTCGTCACAGCCGACCTACAGCCTGCATGCTCCAAATGCTACATCAGCTGGATGAAAAAATCATTCCTAAATCCTATACGTGAGGACATTTTCCTTGAAAAATGCAACTGAGTTGGAATACACGCCTGTAGATTTACAGGTAAAATTAAAATGGCTGTATAAACAAGATTTAAAGTAGTAAACAAATTACAAGGATGGTTTTCAAATTTCTAGCAGCAGTCTTTTCTTCAGGTGCAATTATACTCGGAAGCCTAGTAAGCAAGAGAGACTCATAAGGCAGCACTGCTCTGGGAGAAACAGGAGAAAACACTGGAGCCTCACAGCTCCGCTGGCCCGAGGGCCTCTGAGGAACACATGGGGTTCCACAAGCCAACACTGCAAACCCTTCACAGACAGCAGTAAAACTTAGGGCTTTCAGCACACAGAGGGATCTGAACTTTGCCTAAAGGAAAGTTCCCAGGCAGCAGAATCTATCAGCAAAAGGAATGATTATTTACAAGAACAGAGGTACCCACTCTCCAGCAAACCAAGTATGGACCCCTGACAAGGTCCGAATGCCAGAGCCCTGGGCCAGCACACTGTGCGCCATGTGTTCCACCAGCCAAATGATAATTTTTTTTAAAGCTTATGTGATGTGTATGTTATGTATGAGTCACTACACATAAGAGATGCTCAGGCACTGAGCAGTCCAGACAATATCACATGCTAAAAATTAAAGGCTAGACATTAAAAACTGATAAGTTACATCTATAGACAGGTACAGTCTTCTTTGCTGGCATCCTATTGAAGAATAAAACATTAGGTGAGAGTTTCTTTGTGTCATTTAATGCCATGTGATTAGATGAAGATGATTGACTAAAAAAGCCATTGTACACTAAGATGGACATATAAGTGTGTTTCATAGATAATGTCATCACGATTGCCATGCTAAAATGGTATGTGTGGCTCTTCATCTCAAGTTTTCTCCTTTATTGTTATCTTTTTTTTTTTTTTTTGTCCTAGGAATCGAACTCATGACCTTGCACTTGCCAGGCAGGCGCTGTGCCACTGAGCTGTAGCCCCAGCTAATTTTTTTTTTGTGTGTGTGTGGGTACCAGGGGTCCAATTCAGGACCTTGTGCGCTAGCAGGGGCCTGTGCTGCTGAGTGATATCACTGGCCCTTTTTTCGTATGTGGGTACCAGGAGTCAAACTCAGGACCTTGTGCTTGCCAGGCAGGCGCTTATGCCACTGAGCTATCTCACCAGCCTGCCCCAGCTAATTGTTATCTGTTAACATTTTGCAGGAGCTCAATCTCTAAGACAACCATGATTGGTAAGAAAATAACAGTCCTCTGGCCATACTTCCTGCTTCAGAATGCTTGATATCTAGATGAGAATACACTAGTTAAACTCACTGCTCCCATTTCAATACTGGTGCAACTGATCTTCTGGCTGTTCAACAACAAAGGCTTGGAGACCAAAGTTATGAAGGTAACTGGGCTTAGAAGGTAGCCAATATTTTGGCCCTGGCCCACCAAGGTCAACAAGGACCCGGGACATGAGGGAAAGTTTCTACAGGATCCTACAACTTTGGTGAGTCACCCAACTTCCTGAGCAAGGGGATTGTTGGACCCCAGGGAACAGGAGCCAACCAGTATGCCAAGAAGGAGGGTCACCAAAGAGGAAAAGTCTTCCATGCTGTCGCAGGAGGCCACATGGTCAACACCGTGACCCATCCTGGCAGCTGACACTGACAGAGGAATTAAAGGCTCTATACATGGTTCCAAAAGTAATGCCTGACCTTAACTGACCTTGACAGACAACAAGTGGTAAATTTTGGTTGACAAAGGTCTCTCTTTAACCTGCTCTTGAACACCCAGCAGGGATGTATAACCAAAGACAAAAAATTAATAGCAATATAAGCAATGTAAAAGGGGCTCCAATCACTGCCCCCTGCTGACAGTTTCTATCTACACTTGTAGACAGATCTAGGAGTCAGCTGGTTACAAGTACTATTCCAATCCCTTAAGAACAGCATCTGATATGGCTCCTTCCCCAATCTGCCTTTCCATTCCAGTGCTCATGCTTTGGTCATATGTGCCTTAACCTCTTGGTAAAGTTTGTTTATACTCACTTAGAGATTGCCAAATCCCAAGTGATCATACAGATGAACTATGTTGGTAAAGGTACCACCCAAGTCATCAAACTACTGGTGGTGACCACTGCCATGTCCATGGTCCATCAAGAAATCTTTGGAGGATGGACTCAGCTCCCTTGAACTGCTAGAACAGTCAGAGTGAGAGTTCCTTGGTCTCTGAGCAGGTAGGGCCAATGTCCCTATCCAGCTGAAAGTAGGTACCTAAGACAGAACTCCCTCCTTCAACTCCCCTCAAAGATTTTCAGGGAACAGAGCTCTCAGGGGGGAATAAAACAAAGGAGCTGAGTCACTTCCTTTTGTTCAACTGTAAACGCCACACCACCTTAATGACTACCTCAGCTTAAATTTAGGACCACCCTAAATGATTATCTGGGTTTAAACTTTATGCCTGAGGTGGCAGAATTCTGACGTCAGTAAAACAGTGGGCAGCACCTCGGATCAGAGGTGTCTGACCCTTAAATACTGAAAGGCTGAGTTATCGAGACCCTCTTTTTCACCCTTGGCCATTTTTCTCCTTTTTTCCTTCACACTTTTTTGCTTCCTTCCCCCTCCCCACTTCACCCACTTTTTTCCCCATTTTGCCCTTCTGCCTGTTTCTGCTGCTGCCCACAGATCTTCAATAAACTTACTACATACTACAAGGTGTACGCCTGGCAACTCTTTCCTTGTTGGACATAAGAACCTGGACTATTTTTGGCCCACTCAACTATAACATGTGATAAGCCGAGCCAGGAGGACTTTACCGAACCTCTGGAGACTTCCCTGGACCACAAGTCAAGGGACTTTATTGCACAGTGGCCCAGAGACCTCACCAGACATGGAAGGTGGCAGAGACCTTTGGGGAAATGGAGAACCAGATACCCCAGCCAGCAAGGAAGGTAACCCCACTCCATCGGGAGACTCTCTCCCTTCCCCTTTCTGGTGGAAAACATGGATTCCGGGGAGGAGAGGAGGACCAATCGCCATGTGGAACAGTCTAGACTGTGGGACAAAAGGCTTCTGTCCTTATGGGGGACAGGTGGGGCCCTGCCAATCAGTTGGGCTTATGTTCTGCTGTTGACCCACATAATGTGGAAAGTCTACCTCAGAGGCTGTGGCACATGCCTCAGCGGCGATGAGCCTAAGCCAAGTGGAGCAAGGAAAAAGGCCACTTGACAAAAATTAACCCATAGCTCTACCACATTATATGCAAAATCAAATTGTAGCAGTTAAGAGATATAAGTACTAAAAAATTATAAATCAACCAGAAAGAAATATGAAGAATTTATCAGTCATATTCACAAAAACTCAAGAAGTCAAAGAAATGTTCACAGGTCTGGCAACACAGCAATTAAAACTTTCTATATTTCATAAACAAAGTACAAAGATAAGCATCAAAGTGCCATTATTCACAAAGTTTTTGAGTGGTGACATGATTAACCTGACATTACTTTTTATTGTCAAGTAATGTACTCTAAAAGTTCTATAATATTTAAATATTTCATAACAAGTGAGACTTCAAATGATATTAATGACATATATGAAAACGTTACTCTTTAACACACACCAAAAATAAAAAAGTTAAGGAACCCTTTAATTAAGTCCTTTCTTAAATAGTCACAAATGACTATTTAATGTGGTAAAACAATAAGTTTGCTTGCTATTTTTCAGGAACAAAAATAAGAGAAGAATGTGGACAACTATCTGAAATATTTTCCTTTAAACATTCTCCTTGGGGTGTCTCCCAGAGAGATGCTTTGGAAGAGAAACCGTGCACTTCAAAGGTTGTAGGCCTCTAGATTTTTTATGATTATCTGAATGCCTGTAGAGTAAACAAACAAAAAGCATCCCAAGGGTAAACTAAGAATCTCAGGAGGAAGAGAGCTCATAATTCCTACCTATGGGAAGAGTGCTTTTTTCTAAGTCAGATAGCATTCACGAACTTCCAAAATTTTATGAATTTGTCATGATAAATGCAATCCAAAAGATTTTTTAAAAATCTACATCTCGGGGCCGGTGAGATGGCTCAGCGGCATAAGCGCCTGCCTGGCAAGCGCGAGGTCCCGAGTTCGACTCCCGGATCCCACATACGAAAAAAGGGCCGGTGATATCGCTCAGCGGCACGGGCGCCTGTTGGCGCGCGAGGTCCTGAGGTCGACCCCCCGGTACCCACAGAAAACCAAAAAATAAACAAAAAAAAAAAAACTAGTGAATACCACAATGAAATAAAAAAAAAAAAAAAAAAAAATATCTACATCTCTTCCAAACTCTTAACCTGTAAAAATTGCTTCCAGGTTCTAGGCAGAGTGCTGAATTTAAGATGGAGGTGCAAAGTCCTCACATTGATGACACTATCTTATAGGGCATTGGTGACGCCCTGGAGCTTCTCACTGTTTGGTGAATAAACTGACACCTGGCTGGCAAGTCAAGCATTCCCTTAGCTCAGTCAGCAGGATTATCCCAATCTTTTCTCATTCTTCCCCGAAAATAGTTCTTCCTAGCCTTAATAAATTCCTATCCTTTTTTTCTAAGTAGTAAACAGGTAACCTTTCCCAATTTCTCCATCCTACCATCCCCCAAGGGACCTACCCACACACCTCTAAGGTCCTGAGTTTTTCCATCAGTCAGTCACTGACATCTTAGACGCTTTCCCAGGAGCATTTTTATTATCTAAGTCATCTCAAGTTAAAACCATAGCTTTTAGCTATAAGCAGGGCTTAAAACTCAATCAAAACCCTGTATCTGGAATTGAGAGCGGGTCGGAAGACCTCCTCTCTTCACCCAGGACCCAGGGAATCTCGTCCCGATCCAACCACCGCAGCCTCTGTGTGGCCAGAAATACACAGAGCACGCCAACTTCTCCCCGGGGTCCTCTTCGCTCTGGCCTGGTGACAGGAACAGGAGTTAGATAACAGGCCACTTGAATGCTGAAGTGTTCCTGGCATTGTAATCATTCCTCAGACATCTGCTGTACTAATTTAGATTAAACATCTTGGGCGGACCCTGGATAGCATTTACCCACTGGCATGCACTCGCGGCCTACTGTTTTACCTGCGAAGTGAATTCTTACTGAACTCTGTCAAGCCTAGTGAAAGAAAACAATAACTCAGAAAAAAATAATTCAGAGAGGCTGAATTCTGTGTCATCTTCTGCAGTCTTAGCTACTGGCAAAAAAATAAAAGGTTAGATTAAAAGACATTTATCACAAGCTAATCTCGACACAAAAATTAAATAGCTATAAACAGAAACATCATTTACATAACTTCTAACATTTTAATAAATATTTTATGAGTAAGGAGGAACATTTTTTTTCTCTCAAGTTTTATGTGGTAACAAAGCATAATGTAAAGGGCAAGGAATAGGCAAATGTATGATACTTTCATCTTAAATTATAAATATTAATATATTTATTGTTATATGCATGCTCTAAAAATGGTTAAAGTGACGCATCAAATTCTTAATATCCTTGAAGAAGTAGGAAAGGGTGAGAGGGAGATAGACTTTGAAGATATATGTTAAACGTCTATATAAATTTTTCTAATCTAACATGTATCAATTTTATGATTTTAAAGCATAAAAAATAATGCAAAGGACACTTTGAAGTTGGAATTATAGATTGGTACACCCTTTTCCACAAGATGTGTAAGAGCTATAAAAACATCTATCTCCTTTGACCCCCCCCAATTACTTATTTTACAAGTTTTTATAAAGAAAAGCAATCTAGTTTAACTGCATATCACATGAGATCACTCAAATGTAGGCTTTAAAAACAAGCCAGAAAAAGAGTATAGTTAATTCTCACTCTTTGCAGTAATTATGTCTCCCTCATCCATGAAGTTACTACAAATAAGCAAATATTTAACCATTAGTCCTAAGGGAAATACAGGGTTAAGTTCCCATGAATTCTGGTCACATCATTTTCCTCAATGCATCGATGCATAACTGCGTTTTACATGTTTTTGTTTAAAGACACTTTATTTAATATACATTGTTGTTTCACTGACATTGAACTCACAGCCTGACTCAAGCATATCCACGGCATTTTCTCCCAAAGGCACTTTGCAAACTTCCTGAGCTTTAGCAACACAAGACAGCCTTTCGCATGACTCTTCAAGGCCATTTTAAGCATTGAAATCGGTAAGATGTACAAAAACACAAAAACCATGGCACTAAATAGACTGCAAAAGGGGACACTGGTTTACAGTATGGGAGCTCCAATAAGGCAATGTGTCCGAGTGTGACCTCAGCTGGGCAAGTGCATGCTTCTCCACTCGAATTTCTTGCTGCTGCACGAGTCCTCTGATACCTGCAGATGTGCCGGAGATGTTGATCTGGGGTTACAGATGAATCGCACCAGGTAGGCAAAACCTCAAATATGGAAACTATGAATAATGGGAATTAACTGCATGTATTAACTTTAACAGAATCAAATTTTCAAAAGATGAGTTAACAACGGAATCAAATTTAGGCCATAAAACGCCTGTCTCTGCTAACTTAGTGGTTCTCAACCAGGGGTCATTTTGTTTCCTATGAGACATCTGGCAATGTTGGGTGACACTGTTTGATTGTCAGAACTTGGTCCAGTAGGTAGAAATCAAGTGCTTCAATATAGCCAGCAATGCACAACACAGTCCCCAGTAACGAAAAATTATCTGGTCTGAAATATCAAGATTGAGAAATCTCATGCTAACTAACCTATTAATGTCATTTTTTAAAGTATGTCTTCCTGTATCTTCTACCAACCCATACTTTCACGCCTAAAACAATAAATAATTAAATGTCAAGGATGAAGCAACTCTGCTTCCTTGCTTGTTAACCCTGTACTTCCAAACTGAACTAACGAAACGTCACTAACTACAATCAAAGACACAAAACAGTTAAAAGCTGGGGCCGGTGAGATGGCTCAGCGGCGTAAGCGCCTGCCTTGCAAGCGCGAGGGCCCGAGTTCGACTCCCGGATCCCACATACGAAAAAGGGGCCGGCGATATCGCTCAGCGGCACGGGCGCCTGCTGGTGCACGAGGTCCTGAGGTCGACCCCTCGGTACCCACAAAAAAAAAAAAAAAATGTGACTTTGTCAGTCTTCTACAGAGCTGTAAAAGTGCTCGGTAATTTCGACAACAATGTAAAATATTGAATCAGTCTGAAATTTCATTCTTGTTTTCACATCAGGTAAAAATCATCACTGCACAGGAGGTAAGAAGTAAAATCTAACACATTCTATCCATGATACAGAACCTAACTCACTCCAAGAAATGTTCAGTCAAGAAGAGTTAGTTGGAGATGGTTTATGGTTACATTGTAACCATGACTACATCTTAATGATTCTATGAAGATGTCCAATTTCAATGGCTTACAAAATAACCTTAATATAGGGCCGGTGAGATGGCTCAGCGGCATAAGCGCCTGCCTTGCAAGTGCGAGGGCCCGAGTTCGACTCCCGGATCCCACATACGAAAAAGGGCCGGTGATATCGCTCAGTGGCACGGGTGCCTGCTGGCGCACGAGGTCCTGAGGTCGACCCCCCGGTACCCACAAAAAAAAAAATAATAATAACCTTAATATAAATACAGGACACTTCCTTCAGTGACCTTCCCATGTAGATTCAGTATTACTTGTTAATCAATCCTATTTTTAAATATTGAATTAAGCCTCCAAAGTTACTCAAAAGCATTCCAAATGCACAAAGCCAACATAAAAAGAATAAATAAATCCCAACTGGGAGGCAGATGAGTAGACTTAAGAACTTCACTTGAAGTTTGGGAGCTGAATTCTCGGCTGCAAAAGTTTAGAGCCAAACCATTAATTCAAGAGTCATTTTTTTTTCCTGGAAAGATGTTTTAGTTTAATTGTATAAAAATAACCCTAAGATACTACTTCCTGTTCCGGGTATGCTCTGTTGGAAATCACACGCTCTGCTGGCTGATGCCTTCAACTTCCAGCAGGATCCTGCTGACCACTAGGACCTGTAAGCTCACCTCGATCCTTCCTTGACCTCTCTGGCCATTTTCTCCAGACTCCTGTTCCCCTGCCCAACCTACATTTGCAGTCTTTTTCCTCAACCCTCCCATCCTGCATCTGCATTCTGTACCCCAGATCTAGCACTTCTGGGAGTACCATCAACAGAATCAAGTAGGGAGTTGGAGAGTAAAATAAAATTCCCAGCCCACTTCCCAACCTCCTGATCAGAATCACATGTGGAATGCCTGGGAATCTGATTTCCATTCTACCTCCCAGTTATCTAAAAACCATATCCCCAGACACAGAACAACACCTGGGCCTTCCTGGAAATGACATCATCGTATCTCTGATTCATTCATCACTTTCCTCTCTGCTCTAAACACCTGCCCCAAGAACATATCCTTTGAACCCACTTTAAACATCACCTCAACTAGGAAATGACATCTGCCAACATCTTCAAGTGACAGAAATGCCTCTTTAAACTTCCACAAAACACTACATACAATATATGCACGTAAAACCACAGCTGTGGATTTGTCAGATTCCCCAGCCATACTGGGATTCCAGAGGTAAAGAACAGGCACCATCCCTGGGTGATCCCTTGAGACCAGCACAGTTGCTGGCGCAGAGCAGAAACTCATGTGGTAGATAAATGGATTGATAAATGGCCTCTATTACACTTCAGCAATTCTACATAATTTGTTACTAATGTTAATGTGAATAAATGAAAGATTCAATTAATAACCTCTAACAGCGGAATGTTAGCTGGGGTAGAGTTCTCAGAGTGCCCCACAGGAAGCCACCAGCATTTGATACTCTGCGGGGTCTCAAGACAGGTCAGCGAAATGAGTAGCCATGCATGGTCCTTAGGGAGCTGAAAGAGTGAATGAGGATGAAAAGGCAAACTGGTTACCAAAGAACTTTCCTGGGCATAAGCAGATGTGATTAAAGTCAGAGGCAATCAATTCATCTTATCAGCAAGGACACAGATAATACTGTAGAAACCCCAAGTGGCTAGGTCTATAGAATAAAGTTTCTATTCACTTGTGCTAAAATTTAAGCTCGCCCCTAATTTTGTCTTTGACTGGACTTCTTTTTGCTGGTAACCCATCCTCCATCTGCCATTCCTTTCTGCCTTTCTAGATTTTTCCTTTGGGAAATTACTATAGGAAGCTACAAGATTTGGGCAGTGTGGATCCCTAACTCCAGAGTTAGGGATCTCCAGAGACTGATCTTTATTCACATAAAGCAATCAGCGTAATTTAATCCTTCTCTGACCAGGTATGAGATGAGCAGAAACCCAGTTCTAAGTAGAAGCAGACCCGTGGCCACCATGACAGTTAAGAATGGTTCAGTGCGAGCAAAATTCAGGTCTCTTGTTAGCTGATTATGGATTTGAACAAAATACCATGGAGCCCTGGCTATTGCTGGTTGCTTTCTTGTGAACACAAGGAAATCCAGGGAGAGTAAGGCAGGCCAAGAGAACCATATCTGCAACTTGAAAAACCTGCCTTTTACCAGGTATTGAGCAAATGCATTGTCTTTATTGTTTAAGTCAATTTGGGCTCTCTGTTATCCAAAGCATCACAATATGTGCCCACACCCACTCTTCAATCTGACCTTTTCCTATTTTCTGAGGACTTATATAAACTCACTGTTCCCAGAGTCTGTACGCTGTCCCCCAATACACCTCATCTGTTCCCACCTTCACATTTGTGTATCAGTCCCCTGCCTAAAATGCTCTTCCCTTGCTTCTCTCCATTATCCAAATTCCAAATGATCCCCTAGACTCAAGCTGAAGTCCTAATTCCTCTCAGGGCAGACAACCAGGATGATACTTTATCTCATCTAAGTTCTGACCTAAAGGACATTATCCATACTAGTTGTCATCTATATCCTACTTATACTTTTAGTTATTCTTGATGGAAGCATACTCACTCTGGAATTTTGCAACCCCTTGCAAATGGCCCCTAAAACAATGTCTTCCGATTAGCAGAAAACCAGTAAATTCTGCTTAGGCAAATTCAAACCACAATGTAGACCTCCTGATCACCACCAGTCATTCCCTCTTAATTCACATAGCAGCATAGAGGATCGAAAGTAATTTCAGATGCAACATATTACAATATCACAGAGTTGGCTGTGGTCCTGTCACATTTCACAACCAGACTGGCAGTAACAGCTGGATGAGGAGTGGCAATTTATCATGTTACCTTCCTGTCTGCAGATTGCTGAAGTCCTTCTAATGAAGATGCAGACTAACTCAGTATATTCAAAATGAAAGACCCCCAGCTTTCTGACATCTGTATACAGTCATTCTGCAGTGGCACCAGCATGGAGGATGTGAAAAACACAGTTCAAGGTATCCACAGGACCAGAGGTTCCACCTCCTCCAAATCCTTCTCATCCCCTTTCTCATTTGTACTCCCAGGTCCTTAGAGCACTCTAGGGACACTCCTATGACATTTAAGTGAGGGACATGAAATAAACAGAGGTTTATTCCCACTGCAGGGATAGTCAATAAATAGTGAGTAAGTTGAAGACTCATGCTGGGACTCAGTAACATTTCTATTGACTATGACAATGGCATGAGAATAGGGTAAATGCGTAGAGAGTGAGTAACTGTGAATGTGTGCATGTGCACACATGTGTGTGTGCTCATGCCCAAGAAACAAGGATGTCAGTGCAGTCACAGGATTGCTACTATCCTGGCTACCCAAGACTCAATCCTTCGCAGCGCCTGCCTGGCAAGCATGAGGTCCTGAGTTTGATTCCCAGTACCCTCCCCCCAAAAAAAAGACTCAATCCTTTTGTGTATGTGGCAGGACAAGTCATCTGATTATACAAAGATGTTTACATCCCAGTTAGGGTCTATATTGACCACATCTGAACACATTTTTCCACAAGTTAGAGACACAAAAGGGCTACCTGACAAAATTTAGAATACCACTATGAATAATCCATAGAGCTAAGCAATGCCTTACAAACATGGATAAACCTATAATGATTGGCAACTCTAACCCTAGCATTACACTTAACTCTACCCTTTTAAGGAACAGCAGGTTCCATGGTAAGTGGCCAGATTCAGTCTTATGGTCTTTCTGCCCTCATTAACACTGTCCCTTTCCTGGGTCCTAAATAGGTCTGAAGAGGTCCCCAGACCATCCTCAAGGCCTTGTAACAGCCACAACCATGCCTGTGTTCTCTTATCATGCTACTCTGTGGAGTTCAGCCTTTAGATGTTCTCAAAAGTGAGATATATCGTTCGCCACATGGCTGCTGGTGATGAGTCTCCAAGCTCCCAGTCCTGAGGTCCCATGGCTTTGGTCACATAGCTTTGGTCACATGGCCAGCAACCAAACTGGTTTTGCCACCCTATCCACCTTGACCATGTTGCCAAGACAGCTACTCAGACGTTCACTGACTATGCTGAGCGGCCTGCTATCCCGCCCCGTGCCGGCGGAAAGCACAGACCTTCAGAGTGTGATGCCAAGAAAATTGTCCCTTGAGCAGCCGGTCTGGAACACTCCCTTCCTTTCTGCCTCTCTTTTCAAAAACATCTTGGCAGCTCACAACTATGGGGCGAGAAATCAAATATTAAAACAAATATGGCAAAAGCAGCTACCCAAACAGCTGCTTTTCAACCATGGGAAAAGCAGACCAATGACCAACCATGAAAATTCCATCCACACTTTCTAGTCCATTCCAGGACCTCAACACAGGCAGCTCAGACCACCTAGCTCACCTGTCCAGCTTCCTCTTCAAGAGGAATCCCCGGTGAGAAACCATTCCAATAAAGCCAAATGGTGAGCGGAACCTCCTGCTGTCCCCAACACATCAGCAAAGAGCCCCCTTTGGAGGTAGTAAGGGCTTTATTACCCTCTTTGCTGGCTGCCAGGCAGGGTGCCACACCATGTCAAAGTGGAGGGCCTGCTCTCCCCTCAAGTGACACTGACAGCTGTTCCCACTGCATCCAGTTTCCAGTCTTCCAGAATGTTCCAGCCCCACCTAATGTCCTGCATGCGTGGTTGCGCTGCTTCATAGAACCAGCTAGGTTCTATGAAGGAAACAGAGCCCCAAGCCCTGAGATGGAGAGGGGTGGCCAGGTCCGTGGCCCGCATTCTTTACAGATCACGGTGAAAGAACTGACAGAATCACACTATGCTACGATACAAACAGCCCTGACGTGGGGTTGATGTTCTCGGTACTCATTCACAAGAACTTATGGAGAGCCCAGTCAGAACAAGGCCCTGTGTGCGCAGCAGCCAGGTGGGATTCCCACAGGTGCTGAGATGGCCAAGTTCCCTGGGGCTCACAGAGCAATGTGGAGTTCAGGCCTCTGTCCAAGAAGAGAGAACAATGGCTCTTTACTGATTCACTTGGGCATAAAAAGCTAGGCAAATCTGCAAAAAGATTTGCAGTCCTGCTATTCCTGAAATCCTGCCAAAAAACTCAGGAAAGAAAACGTGCGCACACACACACACCCACACCCACAAACACACACTACAGACACTATGCAAATGCAAGGTTAAAAGATGTTAGGAAATGTTTCCGATCATGCTAATGCACATTTTCCCCACCTTTTGATTTTTCCTCTTCTACAGAAGAATGTAGATTTTCCTCCAGTAACTTAATCACTATCGCAATAAGAAGTTAATGGAGGAAGATCAAAGAAAGCTACTATATTGTTCACGTCCAACTTTTCCTATACACACCAGTCAGAAAGAAAGAAAGAAAGAAAGAAAGAAAGAAAGAAAGAAAGAAAGAAAGAAAGAAAGAAAGAAAGAAAAGAAAGAGAAAGAAAGAAAGACCTTAAGACCTGTAGTGAACACCCACCTGGGTGATCCCCAAATTTCCCTTCCCAGCCCAGGCCTAGGGCTCTGAACGCAATGGCTATGATGCCACTCCTGACAGGAAACAATGAAAACCAGGATAGAGCTGGCTTATCCCAACATCATTACTTATTGCCTTTACAAAGTGCACTGGCAATCTCTCGCCACCGAAAACAGTAGATGACCACAGAATGGAGGAAGAAAAGAGATAAAATGCAGGATTACTCAGTGGCAGATAAATTAGCAACAGGTGCTCTCGGAAGTGGAAAATGTTTGAAAGCTCATCGGAACTATGAGCCGCTACATGGCCTCTGGAATCACTGTTCTTTTCAGAATGGGACCCTTCCTTGTCTACACTGTGCAGAATTCACCGACCCAGGTGTCAGTGTTGACAGGCCCCTGTAGGACTGATTCCTTAACCCAACACCTTCTTCTGTAGTTGTCATTGCTTATGATCTTTTAAAAGATCCATGGAAAGATGGCTGGGAATCAGATAACTCAAGGGAAGCAGAGGCCAGAAGAAAGGAGTAATAGGCTTGGGGTGGGTTAGGGGCTAAGGGAAGAGGCACTGAGCTGGGCTTGGACCATCCAGTACCCATCTGTTCCACATTTTGTAAAGGTCTGCAGAAACAAGGAGCATGGTTTTTAAGGGATCTGAAATTGGATATTTAATGTGAAGAGCAGGTTCAGGTGGAGATGAGCTGAGTCTATGAGCGTAAGTACTACGTAAAACAGACAGGGAACCTCTCTTACCGCTTTCTGGGTGAGCAGGCGCACACAGGAGTATGACATGACCTTTTAACTCTGAGAACGCTGAGGCTACAAGGACATCAGAGTCTGCGAGGGCTGGAAGTGACTTCAAGGCCCACACTGCCTTTCACAGCAGCCTCAGCTCTGAATGTGGACTTCCCGAGGTCCACCCTGGCTCTCTTCTCACTGTGCTCCTCCTTGTAGATGCTCCCGTGGCTTCCCTTTGTAGCATGGAGCACAGCTTAGAGATATGTATGTATGTATCTGTGTGATTATTTCATTCATCGTGACTCTTTCACCGAGGCCTACAGTAGGCCAGGCAGTTGTCTGCCATCCATCTTCTATCTGCCTCACAACTGTCTGTCCAGTATTCAGTAAGCCTCAGAACGGCAGAGGCCAGGCCCACACTGCACAGAGACCTGCCTCTTGGTACCCGAGAGCCACTGGTTCCAGGACCCATCTCCCCATCTTGTACATCCAGAAATCCTTACACTCAAGTATCTTATATAAAATAATATAGTATTTGCATATAACCTATATATATACTCCCATCTACTTTAAGTCACCTCTATATTACTTCGAATACCTAATACATAGAATGTAAATGTCATATAAACAGTTTAGAGAAAAATCATAAGAAAAAAGTCTGTAAGTATTCAGTACAGGTGCAACTTGGGTGCAACTTTTTTCCTAAGTATTTGCAATCCTTGGTTGGTTCATTGTACAGATGCAAAACCTGTGGATGAGGAAGGTCAACTCTAATTGTATCTCCACCCCTGACTTAGTAGATGTTCGCAAATACATGCTAAATTAACATAGCCCAACCTCCTTTTTTCAGAGTTGGATACTGAACTCCTGAATAGTTAGATGATGTGTGCAAAGCTGCACTCCTGGAAAGTAATATCCAAGAGACAATACGCAAACTAACCTCCAAGAAGTTCTGAGGAACAATGCTGATAGTGACAGTTATTAAACACTGCGTAGGGGCAAGCAGCTCTAAAGAGATGGCATGTGGCTTAAAAGTTATGGGACAGGACACAGCACCACATTCACACCCTATCCCTGTTCCTGCAGTGGACACGCATAGACGGCCTGCCTATGTACAGTTCCCCCTGCAAACAGCCTCTGTCTGTATTTGTGCTCCCACAGACAGAGGCTTTCATTCTCAGCTTCCAGACACAAGTCCTAAGGCAAGCGAGGCAGCAAAGTAAACTCCTCTGGCCACACTGACTGCTTAAGGCAAACACATGACTTGAACCAGTTCAATCTTGGAGAATCTCAAAAGCTCTACTTGGGATGCTGGTTCAAGGTTTCCAGCTCTCTCAAAGTTGATGTGCACTGCTCTTTCCTAATACCTAAAGCTTCTGAGATTGTCTTGTTACCAGGAACGAAGACAGCTGGACTGAGGCCCACAAGCCAGGACAGTTCTGGAGACATGGACACAGACCCCTAACACCAACAGGAATTGCTGTATCACCCGTGCCTGGACTTCTCCGTCTCAAGAACCATGATATTCCTTCTATTATTTCAATCAGTCTGGAATAGATCTTGTTTTGCTTGCAACCGAAAGAATCCTAGCATGTACAAGGTGCGTGGCCTTAGAAAAGTGTAAGTTGAGAGGCAACATCTTGAGAGGTAATATTTATTTCAAGCGTGTCTTACAGATTAAGAAAAGACAATACAGAGTCCAGGCACAATTTCTGGTGCTTAAGTTCTACATAAATATTCATTGTTTTTAATGAAAGCATTCACCACAGAGTTACTTCCAACACTTTTTCTCATTATTTTAAAGAATTGGTTTACAAATAATCCTGAAGGTAGCAAAGTAGGGTAGAGATGGGGCAGCCGGAAATAAAGGCATAAAAAGGTTAATAGTTACTGATAGTGACAGCTTATTCCAAAATGGAAGCAAACAGCCTTGAAGTTGTAATGAATATAAAATAGGCACACAGTCATAGACTTTACTACTATACACACAAATCTATCAACAAGAATACAGTGCAATGAAAATCTAATTCTTAAAAAACATTTCAAGAGGGGCCGGTGAGATGGTTCAGCGGCTTAAGCGCCTGCCCGGCAAGCGCGAGGGCCCAAGTTCGACTCCCGGAACCCACATACGAAAAAGGGGCTGGTGATATCGCTCAGCGGCACAGGCGCCTGCTGGCGTGCGAGGTCCTGAGGTCGACACCCCCCCGGTACCCACAAAAAAAAAAAAAAAAAACACATTTCAAGAAGACAACTATAGTGTACAGGGAGATAATATCAGTTGTGCCATCTCTGTCTCATTCTTATCCCAGTCACACACACACATGCGCACACACATAGTGTCCGGACAAACAGGGCTCCATCAGGTGGGGCTGACCCTGGGCCAGGCTATCGGAGTAGCGGGAGTAGCAGGGATGGTTCCCTGGGCCAGGTGAGCCAGAGAAGAGATATACATAAGCATATCCTTGAGCACAGCATCCTGGGTCAAACAAGAAAAGCTGGTTTGTCCGAAATCCACAGGGCAAATTCAGGCTGGAAATAGAAGAAAATGAAACTGAGCCAAGACAGTAGCCAGTAACAACAACAGCCAAGACAGCCCCGTGCAAGACTGTTACTTGCCTTGCATTATCTTATTGTCATGAGAGAGCTATGCCATCAACATAGCCTGGACATGTCTGTGTCTTTCCACAAAGTCAGAATTTATTGAACAACAATACAATCACCAGCTAGGTTGATTTTGTCAGCTTTAACTCACTGAGTTCTCTTGATTTCACTTGGACTCGTGGCTGAGCCAATCACAGGTGCTTTTATTCTACCCCAATCTTAATTATTAATATCTCTAACATTCCAATCATGTATCACACTTCACACAGTGATTTATAGGTTGCAGAATAGCTAACAAAGGAGCAGAACTGAAAGCAAAAGCAGAGACTATACAGATGTAAAGTGGTCACAGCAGGTGGCCAGATAAGACTCCAGGAAGGGCTGTCAAGGCCTGACGGCAGGCAGTTTCCAGCGGGCAGACCTGTGCAAGATCCCGGGAAGCTGAAGCCCAGAGGACACACAGGTGGAGGGCATCACCTGTCAATGCGGTGACTCATTCACCAGGTATCTGCCAAGAGGACTAGTAGATATGTGCCACGTGCCCCAGAGTGGGGGTCGGGTCTGTTGTGCCTGACAAGCTCGGGGGCCTGGTTTCTCTGATATGGCTTTGATACATGACGTGTGCCTGTGTACTGTCTTAATTTGATAAGCTCACAGGTGGTAATTTTTTATTAGCACAATTTATTGTTTGTGCTGTGCAGCTGGGGGTTATTCTTTTCCAGAAGTTTGGTGTGTCCAACATCTGGTGGTGACAGACAAGTCACCAAGTCCTTCTATCCCAGCACTTGCACTCAGAATAAAGCACACTGCTGCTTTATAGATTGGAGTTGCTGCGGGTAATGCTCAGCCTGAAAGCTCCTGTTCTATACAACACAAAGTAACTCGAAGCCTGCTCTCCACGCCTATGAAAGTTCTTGAAGCTGTTATTTTGCTTGTTTTAAAAGTGATTATAGAAAATTTTAAATACACACAAAAGTAAAGAGAATAATGAAATCTCGTTATCTACTGCAGAAAATCATCTCATTGGAGCGATTTCTGATTCCTCTATACACCCCCACTCGCCTCTCACCAATGCGCCTCTACCCCAGCTCCAAGGAATCAGCAGACTCATCTCAGGAAGGCAGGGAAGGGGGCGGGGTGAGTAGACTCAGTCTTGTGGTCTGGTTCCCAAAGCACATGACCCTCCCTTCAGCTGGGTGGCATGCACCAGCCGTCTTCCCAATCTGTTTTCATCAGTGACCCCAGCAAAATTGAACTGGGTGGGACAGCAGAACTGAACTGCCACATCTGAAAGGTTAGGGAGATGTCTCCAAAACCACATCTTCCCCCATAAATCATTAAGGACAAACAAATGACTCTTGGCACAGTTACCACCTGAGCCCCTTGGGGATTTTCCCCCTGAGTCTATTAATTTTGTCTTTCTAATTAGATCGTGTACTCTGACCCTGTGAATCCAGTGCTCAACCCTTTCAGGATCTAATCCAAATTGCTGCTCCCAAGGGAAAAGCTTCCCATGTCCTGGCATTTGCCTCCCTTTCAAGTCACCAGGAAACAATAATGGATCCATCTGGACACACTGAGCTCCGGATAGAGTATTTATGTATAACAACAGTGTGACGCATAGTTACGGGTCTGGTAGTTAGCTCCAAAGATATCCTTACTTGTATTTCAGTCTCCAGTGCCTATCAAAGGACCTGACACATGGTGAGTCTTTGGTTAATGCTGATTAAATAAAAAGCAAATAAAATGGCCAAATGGATAAGAGGTAGCAACACACCTTAAGCTTTGAAAATCTCCCCAACACATGCTTCACGCCAGGTAGATGGCGAGGTGCCTGAACTGATGAGCCCCAATTTAGGAAAGACCTCTCTCCAGAGAACACTAATTTCAGGGCTCAGGTACCTGATAGACAAGCATGCACACCACTGCCTGCAACCTTCACAGCAATGCTGAATCTAACCACACCCTCCGCCAGGCCCTGTCTGGACTGACTCCAGAGTCTTTATCTCTCCAGCATCCATTACATTACCCCAACAATGCATCCTGCCCTTCTCTGCACCTGGGTCCATGCCCTCCCCGGCCATGGATATGTGAAAAATGCCACCAGAACATTCAAAGCCCAGTGGATGGAGGGACCAATCCCACCCACCACCCAATCTTGGCACGCGTACCATTTAATAGGACAACCCTCCCCTATGCCCAGCAACTTACATGCGTAGAAACGAAAATGCTTCCAAGAAGGCAGGCCTCATTTTATCCGCACTACCCTTGGAATCTCACTGGACACGTTCCTGAAATTGCCTGCTCATAATCTGACCCAGTATGGACAGGATGAGGAAGTCACCAATCTTTCCCTGCACATAAACTGCGGTTTTCCCTTTGAGGTTAGCCTTTTAGATTCTGTTGGTGTTTTCTCTTTGCAAATCAGAACAACCAAGTCACCTTAAGTAAGCTGCAGGACATGGTACTTCAAGATCTATTGTCATTTTATCCTCCTCTGAAGAATAAAGATGTTTTATTATGGTAATTCTCAGGTTATAAAGCACTCACCCTCTCTCTAGGGTAAATCAAATGGGGTATATTTTTCCCAGAATTTTTAAAAACATTCCATTTGTTCTTAGAACTTGTAACAATTTTTCAGAATGATAGTCCGTGTCTGTGGAGTAGCTACATCCTTCCCCACAAAGGAAAGGGTTCAGGAGGATTTAACATCCTACTTTACAGCCAGAACTCACCTCTCCTTGCCTTCTGAATCCTGGTGGCTGCAGAAAGCTAATGAAACCCCCCAATCTAAAGCCGCAGAGGAAGGATGTTCAGAAAGGAGCCCTCAAGGCCACAAGCTGGGAATAGAATCTGCTTCTATAACGCATGTCCCAGAAATGACCTTTCCACTGAACGGTTTGGAAATAATTTATTCATCCGACCAGCTGAGTTCTCATCTAACACCACGAGCTCTGAGGCCTTGGACAAGCTGCGTCAGTCCTGATGACAATACTTCGCGGTGGTCTTCTGGGAATTAGGACTGAGGTGCTCACCAGTGCTTCACAGTCAATATATTATAGTTAAACTCTTGATAGGAAAGGAGGTGGTGTCAGAGTGGCAAGAATGAAGGAAAGGCTGACACTTTCCATGGAGCTGAGGACAGCTGTAACTCAACAAAGTGAGCAAGACATTTAGGAGCTGCCTGGGCACTGGCACCGTAAGGAAACAACAGTGCCAGTCTATGCCAAAACTGGGCTGTCACGCTAATAAGTCTCTAGAGTCGATGAGCTAGGCAATCACTTAGGTTTGAATTTAATACAACTACTCTCTCCCTTAAAATTATCCTTTAATCTTCTTATCCATCATCTGGCCTCGTGGATGAACCTAACCTCTACATAAACAATGTAAGACTGTGTGCTCAAAGAACCAGCTCAGTGACTGAGCGAGTAAATCACTTCTTCCCTCAAGGATCAGTGTTCTCATCCATAAAATGGGTTTATTCTAAGCATCCAATGAAAGCATCTTTAAAGCATTTAAAAATTTTTATATAAGGTATGGTGCTAGGGCTGAGCATTCCTTAAAGGTTTATGTGTTGATGAATTGGTCCAACATGGAAGTTGATGGAATTTTTAAGAAACGAGACCTAGGAGGAAGACCTCAGCTCACGGAGGCACTGCCCTGGGAAGGGAATTCTGGTCTCCTGGAGTGACTTCTCAAGGAAGCGAGCTGTTATATAAGCCTGAGCCTGGCCCTAGTTGCTCTCTGGCTTCCTGTATCGAGATGCGATATCTTGTTCCCATACTCATCCCTACTAATGTGATCTGCTGTGACATCCTTACCAGAGGCTGAATAAACAGGGTCATCCAATCTGGGACTTTCAGCTTCCAATATTGCACACTAAGCAAATTTTTCTTTATAAAATTAGTCTGCCTCAGGCATTCTGTTACAGCAATGAAAAGATGACCCATGCACATCGAGCTACTTGCCTTCCTAAAGGAGCGCACCTCCAGGTAAGCTGGCTCCATTTCTGCACTAGACACTGCTCAAGATTCAACCCCAAGCCCTGAATATCAAGGAGCATCAGTCCTAGAGGTGAGTGTGTTCCTCAAATACCACTTGTTTAGAAATCATCTTTTAGGGCCGGTGAGATGGCTCAGCGGCTTAAGCGCCTGCCCGGCAAGCGTGAGGGCCCGAGTTCGACTCCCGGAGCCCACATACGAAAAAGGGGCCGGTGATATTGCTCAGCGGCACGGGCGCCTGCTGGCGCGCGAGGTCCTGAGGTCAACCCCCGGTACCCACACAAAAAAAAAAAAAAAAAAAAAAAAAAAGAAATCATCTTTTAAAAACTACAGCCACAGCATGTATTCTTGGAAACAACTGTGTCAGGAAAGTATTCCACTGATTCACAAAGCCCAAGAAGACAGCATCCCCCCGCTCCCACCATAAACCACAGCTTGTGCGGGGACATCACTGAGAGAGTCCCACACTGCGGCCAACACACGGCTCATCTGTGATCCGCACTATTGTGATGCTGCTGAGGTGGTGCACAGAGGAGAGACAGACCACATGTGCTGTAGAGATCAGCAACAATTCACTCCAGGGAAGCAAAACACAAACATTTACCAGGAGTAAAGGTGAACGATCAATATGCATACAAAGCCCTTTTCTGTCTTTTTAAAAATACACCCAACTTGGTGCCACAGAAGAAAATGAGAAGCAGGTCTAGCAAGGAGAAAGGATGCAGAGCTGGGCAAGAACCATGACCTTCGACCTGCAGGCACCTTACAGAGCATCGTTCTCAGGCCCTGCAACCCATGAGCAACACCAGCAAGGCCATGTCCTGGACATCTGTAGACATAAACATTTCCCAGGCAGATCTACTGTGTAGCCAGTGCCACACACCCAACCACGAGGGGCTCCAAGCTACTCAGCAAACAGGACTAGCAAAGAGTTGTGAAATTCACACTCGGTCTAAGATACTGAATTCCAGACACCAGCAGCAATAACAACACAATGGTAACACCAAGAATAAACACTTGAAGAAGGCCCTGCACTTCGCTTGTCACTTCAAGGTGCAAAACTCCAAAAGAGCATGGTGAAACGATGCTTAGAATGCTGAGTGCAGTGGTGGTTTCATGTCTTTGTGCATGTGTCAAATCACAGAACTCTTTGGGTACATGCATGCAAGCGTGCGCACATGCACACACACATATGCACACACAGAATTATGGTATGGAAATTTAAAATAAATTAGAAACACACAGGGGAAAAAGGGCAAATGATATATTCACTTAATCCAGTAATTCTCAGTCTTGGCTGAGTGACCTAGGGAGCTTTAAAAAATCTTGCCCAGGGCCGATGAGATAGCTCAGCGGTATAAGTGCCTGCCTGGCAAGCGCAAGGTCCTGAGTTCGACTCCCGGTACCCACATACAAAAAAAAGGGCCGGTGATATCACTCAGCAGCACGGGCACCTGCTGGCACACAAGGTCCTGAGTTTGACCTCTGGTACCCACCAAAAAAAAAAAAAAAAAAAAATCTTGCCCAGCCTGCAAACCATATCGGCTCCATCAGAAGGAGGTGGGAGGGGATCTTCAATAGTGTTTAAAGTGTCCCAGGTGATTCCAGTGGATCAGCCCCAGCTAACACCTGAAGAAGATATCAGCAAAAATGACCTCAGCTATGTAGCTCACAGACATGCAGCTCCCAAATGGTAGAAGCCCTTGTGCTTGCTTCAGCAGCACATATACCAAATGGCAGAAGCCCATCTATCTCTCCCTACCTCCCACTCACCCCCAGAAGGTCACCAAAATCTACTTAAGTTTCCAAACATCATGGTTTTTCTATCAACTTCAACTTGGTTTCAAGGTACTAGTATGACCCATAAGCCAAACACAGAGGTACTCTGACACCCACCAGCAGCACCCTTAACAGCCCCAACACCTGCCGATAACCTGCAGGCAGCAGTGGGTCTCAAACGTCAGAAATCCCTGGAGACAGGATGTGACAAACTGCTGACCCCACAGCAGGTGCCTGAGTCAGGAGCTCTGGCAGGGACCCAGAATCTGAATTTCTAAGAAGCTGCTTGGAGGACCAGGGCTCTACAGAAATTTGCACTAAGTAAATAGTAAGAAACATAAGAGCTAGTAGTTAGCTCGAACCAGACAGCCCTCAAGTCAAGATGGCCAGAGCCCCAGTCTACTGGTCAGTTTTAATGACAAGTTGTTACTCCAATACTGACTTGGAAAAAGAAATTACAAGGATTTCTGTGAATCACACAACAACTTATCTTGCTTAAAGACTTGCATTCAAATAAAAGGCACCATTATTACTATAAAACTGGTTAGAAATGCAGACTCTCTGGCCCCATCCCAAATCTACTGGGTCAGAATCTGTCTTAACAGGCCACCTGACTGATTCAAATGCACATTAACATTTCAAAAGCATGAGCCTTGACCCGGTCCCTCATTCATGTACCAGGTAGTTTCTGACTACCTACTTTGTGTATTGTACCCAGCAGTGAACAGGGCAGACAGACCCTCTGTCCTTGTGTGGCTTATACAAAGAACTAGAGCCCTGGACTTGCCCGGGGTCACAAAGCCAACTAGTGTCAGAGACAGATTTGGAATCCAGGTCTCCTAGTGTCCGTAGAGTAACAGAAAGAATAAAGTCAACTGCCTTATGGTGTTACGAAATACACACTTGGTCTTCTTCCTAGATTCTGGCTTACAGTTCCTAAAACCCTAGGAATTTCTGGATGATAAGAGTATAGTTTGTATGGTGATAAGATAACTGATGGCTAGGGACCCTTAGGTAGCTTCAAGATGGAGGATGATCAGGAAAGACCATGGCCTGAATAAAGGGTTGGGGGTCAGTCCCAGCCTCCAACCTCTCAGGAGGTGACAGGTGTTGAAGGTTGAGTTGATCCCCAGAGACCAATATGTGATCGATTATGCCTAAGTAATAAACTGTTCACAAAAATCCAAAGGATGAGATTCAGGGGCGGGCACGACAGCTACAAGCTCATCCCCCATAGCTCACCTACGTAGCTCATCTACACATTTCCCTGAGTTCTAGTAGCCTCTCTCACAAATTAATGAAACCCAAGGAAAATGTCATGGCAATTCCAATTTATAGCCCGCGGGGCAGATGCCTATGACTGGCATCTGAAGAGGGGGCAGTCTTGGGGGATGAGGCCATCTCCACGTAGATCAGTCTGAATCAAATTGGAAGACACCTGGCTGGAAGACTGCCTGGGGGTTGGTGAGGAGAAATCCCTGCACATTTTGGTAAACAGAAGTCACAGAAGCATTTGGTGTCATGTTATGGTAAGTACAGTAGGAAAAACTGAGTTCTCCCCAAAATTTTTCCATATCTTAGTCAAATAACTCGGGGGGGAGGCTTACCAAAAACTAAATAAACAGTTTCTACATGTCAAATTAACAAAACTTGGAAATCAAAATTCTATTCTCTGATCAAATCATCGCTAGATTATACTGGACAAATAGAATATTTATTTAGATAAATATTTCTTGCAGGCCTTAGAACACAATGAAAAATATTCACATTTTAAGAAGAAAAACATCGTGACCACAGGCTTTTCCTGATGTTGAAATCTTCGACATGC
Organism: Erethizon dorsatum; assembly: GCA_028451465.1. Classification (NCBI taxonomy): domain Eukaryota; kingdom Metazoa; phylum Chordata; class Mammalia; order Rodentia; family Erethizontidae; genus Erethizon; species Erethizon dorsatum. Next base: position 5,843,957 of record CM051837.1, on the reverse strand, counting down.
TCAGAATGTACTGCTCTGATATATCTTGGGGATGATCCAATTATTTAGTGTTCCTTCCTCAGTTCTTTCTAATCTTATTAACTACTATCTGGCTGGGGGAGGGCTAACATTTGTCCAGCTGGGTACCTTTTACAGATTATCCAATTCAATCACTTTGTCTCTATCAAAAGAAGGAGGAAACAGCCTCAGCAAGGTGACTTGAGCATACAAAGTCACAGCAGAACGCAGCTTGGTACAGCACAGTCGGGCTTTAAATTCAGCTCTGTGTGACTCTTAATCCCTTGCTATTCACAGCGAGGTCCCTGGACAAGGACCCCATGTAGGAGCTTGTTGGAAATGCAGACCCTCAGGTTCCAACCTGGATCTGCCAAATAGAGTGTGTTTTAACCCCCGGGGAACTAATGTCCACTGCAACATTTGGGAGGCACTGAAGGAGGACATCCCAGAGCTGAATGGTCACCTCTCGCTTTTTAAGACAGTTGACAAATGTCTGTAAGCACAAGCAAATAGCAGCTAATTATCAGAGCCCTGAAGCCACCAGCATGAGGTGCCTGTCACATCACAAACTAACAATGATTCATAGGGCTTGCTGCGGTGGGGCCTTTCTGAACAGCTACCCACAGGCTGCTGGACAGGATTTCTCACCTGTCCAAGTGCCAGGGAAGCCTCTGGGCCAGATGCTAACATTTGTGAACACCCATAAGGGCATCCAAACACCACCGAAATTCAAATCTTCCTGGCATTGTTTTTTAATAGCCAGAGGGGTAAAGTTCCAAGTAACCAATGAGGTAAGAACAAAAAATACTACGTATTAGTTAGCTTTCCATTGCTGTGACAAAATACTACCTGAGAAGAACAATTCGAAGAACGAAGAATCTATTCTGAGTTATAGTTTCAGAGGCTGCAATCCATGGTTGCTTGGTTCTGTTTCTTCTGACCCTGTGGTGAAGTAGAATATCGTGGCAGGGAGCTGAAGTGAAACACAGTGGCTCACCTCATGGTAGACAGGAAGGACGGAGAGAGAGATTGAGCCAGAGAGGAGGAGCTACGGATAAGATCTGCCCTTGAAGGGCACGTCTCCAGTGACCTACCATGTTTCCTTGAAAATAAGACCTAGCGAGAAAATAATCAGCCTTTAAAACTAGAGATCAAAGATGCCAGCCCCGATCAGCCTATCCTTGACATACCCGCCTTAAAGAGCAGCCACTGAGCAAGAGAATGGTGACAGCAGGTAAGGCAAGTATAGGATGACTGGGGCTGGCATTTTTCATCTCTAGTTTTCGAGGCTGATTCTTTTCTGGCTAGGTCTTATTTTCGGGGAAAGGGTACTTCCTCCAATGAGGCCCGAATGCTTAACAGCCCACGCAGTGGACGAACTCATCAACAGGCTAGCCCACTGATGAGGTCAGTGCCTCCTGATCCGATCTCCTCTCTAGGCCTCACCTCTGAACATTGCTGCATCGAGCAGCAAGCCCTCAGTGCAGGAGACTGGGGGACACTTCCTATTTAAACCTTAAAACACTATTACACTCAGAACAAAAACCAGAGCTCGTCTTGCGTCTATTCGTCTGTCTCTCTTATATAGATATAATGGCTCTATAATGGCTCATTAATCCCTGAACTAGGACCCTTACTACTAAATGTAAACTGGGTCCAAACAGCTGCTGGATAGAAGGCTGAGAGCAGGGGCATAAAGGAATACAGCCCACCAACTTTCTCTGACTTCTAACTCAAGTTCCTTTAAGTGTGGGTCATAAGCTACCTGCTTGAAAACCACTTAGATGGCTATTAAAAAATGCATGTTTCCGGGCCCAAGAATCTACATGTTTAGCAAACCCTTTCCCACAAATTTCGTGCCCACATTAGTATCTGAGGCCAAATGCCTGACCCAGGTTCACAGGTGCATGAGAATTATCAAACTCATTACTTCATTTTCACAACTGGAAGGCATCACGGTTCCACCTGTGCCTACACGCATGCGTGCACACTGCAAAACACACAGAGACTCCAAATCCAGGCGGTGGCTTGGTGTCCAGACACACGTCTGCGTCATTCTCCCACATTGAATCTGGGGAGCGCGAGGGTCTCACTTCCCAGCTATGCATGGCTGTCTACACACAGACTAGAGCCGTGCCCTGAGCGCAGGGCTGGCATCTGTAACCCCTACATTACCTCTCACACAGAAGCAGAGATCACGTCCAAAGAGAAGGGAAGATCACCTGGGACGCAGCTGGGGAGAGATGCTTTCGGGCCAGCATCGTAAGCTGATGGAGAAGACACGAGATTTAAATTTTTAGCTTCAGTTTAGAAAACACCTTTAAGATCCCCATGGGGCCTGTCCAACACAGAATGCCTCTTGACCCACTGAGGACAGGGCCCATGAGCCCACTAGGACTGGCCAGGCCACTCCACAGCAGGGGCCTGACATGAACCAGTGCTGGCCTCACTGGTCCTTAGAGGGGACTCTGAGGAGAAGCAGAAGCCCCAGCATGCGCACTTACCGATCTGGAAGGTAAAAAACGATGGCTACGCATGTGTATGTTTCTGTCTACAGGAAACACATGAATGTTTTCAAGCTAGTAGAAAAAAAGTAGATACTGATTTTTGCCTTAAGTATTTTATTGGCTTAGTGGAGTATATTGATTATGTAAAATAGTAAGTATATGATCTACACGACCAATGGCATTATTGCCCATTCCCCCCTAGCCCTCGTACCCATGGCCACCATCAATGCAAGACCAAAGCCTTTCATTTACTCCTGTGAGCAGGTCTTTAGCAGCTCCCACTGGCAGCGGTGTTGTAGATCCAACACCCTACCACCACTGAGTCCTGAGACTCTCAGAGTTCCCCAGCAGGTGCGACAGAGCCCCCCACCCTGAGCTAAAGGCAGAGCGGGGCTGTGTGTGGGGGGGTATCTCTGGACTAGCCCATGCTGCTAAGCAACAGCACACATAGCGACATCACATCTCTAGGACTCAGTCACCCGATCCCTTAAACTATCCTAAAGCTCCTTCCAGGCAAAATGGTCCACAACTCTAAGCAAATCTTCTACTTCCTACAAGGCATTTGGCACCCTGTTATGAAGAAAACACAATTGAAGAAGCCAAAATTGGCTAGAGAAGGGTGACTGCAGTAAGTTTTCACCAATTTCTAATATCCAAGGAAAAGATAAAACTACATTCTAACATTATCACAGAGGAGGCATTGTGCTAGCCTCCAGTGTGGCTCTGTCAACGGCCTAAGAAAATATGACTGGAGGGGGTGGGCAGTGAGGTCCCCGAGTGAATGACCCCATTTCAGAAGTGAACACGGGAATGTGTTTAACAAATTCTAGTAAAACCAAGTTACATAAATCTGCATGCATCAGTTAATCCCACGCCAGTTTTAAATCATCTCTAAGAGACTGGCATCCATTTCCAGGAGATCTGAGAATGCTGGGAGTGCCGCCCTCACCTTGGAGATGATGCTTTGCCAAGTGCATTTTAATGAGCAGAACAGACGCACCGAAGAGGCAGTGTGTGGAGGACCACCTGGCCGACTCTCCTTGAAAGAAGAGCAATAATCTCCATTTTGGCTAAACCTGGCCCTATTTCCATGTACTGATATGTACAGAGCTGGCTAGGACTTTTCCTTATCCCTTCAATTGGCTTTAAGCAATGCAAATCAGTCCAGCCGAGGTGCTGAGGTGCTGATGTGTAGTCTTTGAAGCAAGCGACAGGTCAGTGTTTCCCCGCCCCCGTGGCTCCCAAAACATATGGTTGAGCCTGGCGGGATGGAGCCGTGCTCCATGCTGTCGGCTGGGATGGAGCCTTGAGATAAGAGGCTATGACTTCCCAGGGCATAGAAGATTACACATCAGAGCTGAAGCACTGACCCTGACCCCAAAACATTAGATACTATCTTGAATTGTGTTATGCAGATTACTCCTTCTGCATATACTTCCCTCTGCATATTGCAAAGGTGATTTCAGGCCACCTACCTAGCCCAGCTCATGGTACTCACATACTTCCCGCCACTCTCACAGTCACTCATCCTCGAGCCACTCCCTTCCTCGAGAATTAATAAAACCCGGGTTCGGCCCTGGGTCGAGGCCTTTGTTCCAGTAACCACCATCTTGGCTGGACTTAGGACCCCTTGACTCCCCACAACTATAAATATGCCTTAGTGTCTTTATTCTCACCATGGGTTGCACTGGAAGTGGCAGATTGGAATTAACTTGCTAGAATTCCAATAACTTTTCCAAGGGATTACAAATACAAACTTCCCGGACCGTGACGAGGACCGGGATGGGCTCATTATAGCAGTGGACAAGGGGCTCTGGATAGGAGGATAAAATGTGCAGTGAGACACAACAGAGCAGGAACCATGTAACCCACGTGTCCGTGGGCAAGTAAGTGTCTTACGTCCTCAGTTTCCTTACATGTAAAACTGGACTGTTACCAGTGAACCGGTAAGGATGCTGTGCCACAGATTCATACACATAGATACTATGAGGATGGCTGCAACATTATGCTCGTCCTACCTAGCTTATGTCTCCAGGTAGATCATCTTTGGGCCATTTTTCCCTTGAGTGTAAAATGAAAGGAAAGTTCTTTCCAATTTCCAAATCATTTACATCTAAGCCCCTCTTTATTCATTTCCTATCCATAAAGCCCCCCTTTATTCATTTCCTATGATGAGGGTCACTCGCCATAAATAGCAGACACCTGGTTGAACTTCTGGAACCTCACAGTTTCTCAAACCTCTGTAGGAATGAGCGAATACAAGCAAGCCTACAAGGCATGCACGAACGCAGTGGAACTGATTCTGGAGCCCAAGGCTGTGAGTTTGAATTGACGAAGCCGTAAGTGACGGCCACCTCAACAGGAGTCATTTACTGATACTATATGGGAGGGATACCTGTTTAAAGGACATGATTTTCATCTGCTCATCCCAAGGCTACTCCATAGTATGAGCAGAAAGTTGTGTGTGAGGCTTGGAGAAATGACTGGCTTTTGTCCCAGGAGATGCCACCAATGAGGCCAGGGTCCACACAGACACACACACACAGACACACACACACTGAGAATGAGAACTATTCCCTTAAGAGAAAAGTGTAGAGCCTAAAATCCCCCATGTAGCCAGGCATTGTGGCGCACGCCTCTAATCCCAGCACTCGGGAGTCTGAGGAAGGAGGACTGCTGCGAGTTTAAGGCCAGCCTAGGCTACATAGTGAGTTCAAGGTCAGCCTGGACTAAAGAGTGAGACCCTGTCTCAAAAAATGAATGAATGAATGAATGAATGAATGAATGAATGAATAAATAAATAAATAAAATCCTCCACTTACAAAGCTCCTATTCACAGATTTTAATTTACGTATTAGAAGACATTTTTATTTTGCAGCATTGAAAAGGTTATCAGGACACAGGAATGCTGGTATAGTCCAGAATTCCTCCCAACAAAGAGTCCTGGGGGAGCCTCAGGGCTCTTCCCCTACATGGAGTGCAGGGGTCGGGATTTACGTTTACAAATGCCTCACTGGGGAAGCACAGTGTTACTCCCACGCCAAATGGCCCTCCATCTGGGCCTCCAAGAAAACAGGAGCAGCTTGTGACCCCAGTAATCTGGGATTCTCCACAGGCTGCTGGGCTTCCAGGTCAGCCCCAAGGCTGTAAGCTCCTCACAGCCAGGTCAGATGGGTAGCTCTGTACGGGAAAAGAATTCAAGTGCATCACACATTCCTGCAGCAGTGTGCAAGGTAATCCCCTTCAGTCTTCACTTTCTAACTTAAGTATTTTTTTAAGTGGCCTGCATGATACTGACTCAAATTCACTGAGGTATGCAAATGGTCACTTTTCATAAATGTTCCAGGTGCATTTAAGATTATCTATGCTCCAAGTTACGGGGCTGTGTGCTATGTACATCCACTAGATCAAGCTAATTTTTCTGTATTTACCACAGTACTTATTTTCTGTTTGATATGCTGATTACTGGTAAAAGTGTATGAAATTCTCTCATTATATCAATGGATTTGTCAGCTTTTTCCTGTAGGGATCAATTCTCTCTCTCTCTCTCTCTCTCTCTCTCTCCACACACACACACACAATTTTAAGGGCAAACAAGCACAGAATTATTATATGTTGCAGATTTACAACTTAGCTTTTGTTAGATCATTTCATCAGCAGCTTCATTGTAGCTCAAGCGTGAATCCCAACTCTGCAACCTACTCTGAAGGCTCAGATGTCTTATCTATAAGAAGGAAATATACTTCCAACCTCATAGGATTCTTGAGAGGACTAAATAGGAAAGACCACGTCATATACTTAGCATAGTGCCCAGCTCTAAAGATCCTGCTGCTAATAAAATGTTCCACGCCCTGCCCATGATGATGTAGCTGCTTTCTGGATTAAAGCCTGCTGGCCCACTCTCTTGTCAATCAGAGAGCTGCATGGGGCAGGGAGGAGCCAGGTGAGTGAAAAGCATTTATTCCTGGGCTTTATGGTTGAGCAAGTAGAAAACACCACCAGCATGTCGGTAGCTTATTGTGGATGCTATATCCCACGTCAGCGCAACACTGTATCTTCCCGAACTCAACTTGAGTTTGTTCCCTCTGGAATTCATTTCTCCTCACTGCTGGCTGGAGGATCCTGTTGAAACAGCCACCCAAGAATGCATGTTCTAGATTGTGCTGTATCTAAAGCAGGCAAGAATTAGTTTCCCAACTCTAGGTAACTTCTGTGGCCTTGGTCCAGCCCTGGGATCCATGAAAGTGTGTCGGGACGTAGAGGGAGCTGTATGTGTGAAAGCAGGTTCAGAGCAGACCATTCGTTTTATTAGTAGCTTCCAAATCTTCTCCAACATTCTTCCACATCCCAATGGGGTGTGTGAATCTTTGTCAAAGTCAAAGTTAATTGCACATCAGAGGGAGAAGATGCAATTTTCTACTCTGGCTTTTGAACTCTGAAATTCACGCTTGGGAGTCATTCTGTCCTCAAAATGTCAGCTGCAGGGGAAGAAAAATACAACCCAAAAGGCAGAATAAGCCAGCAAGAGAAGCTGCCAAACAGAAGAACATTCTTAGAAAGCCTCAGGGGTTAGCAAGTCCAGAATTTGCTTTGAAGACAACAATTTAAAAAAAAGGGGGGGGGAACTACCCACCCCTGCTGCAAAGCTACTTCTGAGACAAAGTTTTCACCTCCCATCCATGTGAAGCAGGTGTTATGGCTTGTGTCTAGATGTCCCCCCAAAGCCTCATGTGGTCATAGGTGGGGCTTTTTCAGAGGTGGCTGGATCTAAAGTGTGTAATGCTGGAATTGATTCACGGTGCAATGCAAGGATTAAGAGTGTGAGAATTAAGGGTGTGATAAGATATAAGGGACAGAAAGAGGCTTGTTGCTAGTCACTTGCTTGCTTTTGCTGCCTTCTGCCTGCCATGGACTGTTTCTCCTCTGCCATGTCCCTCTGCCATGCCACCCTGCCTTGAAGCTGGCCAACTATGAACTGAAACTTCTAAAAACTGTAAGATAAATAAACCTTTTTTCCTTTAACTTTGGGTATCAGGTATTTTGTCTCAGCAATGAGAAAAGTAACCAAAACAGCAGATAACCATAGAGAGCCCAGAGGATATCCAGGGTGGATTCTGGCTGGCTGCACCAGAACCTTGGCACATGAAGCTGAATACTTTACAAACGGACCACCACCGCCCAACCAAAATTCAGAAACCAATCCCTGATCAACCAACTGTATGGTTCATCAAGTTCAAAAAATAGCCTTATTATTACAGAATTTATATCACATAGATTCCATGTTTCTTGATATCTTCCCTCTAAAACAGAAAGGAAATGATGTCAGCCAATGCCATGCCTAGCTTTCTTGAAATCCTTGAGAGTTCTACCACCATTTGTCAAAGAGCAAAGCCAGGCATCTCTCAAAGGACCCAACTCTAGGACGCCACACCCCATGTCAGCTATTCTTCCTCAACCACGGCATAGATGTCAGAAAGGCATTTGGAGAAGAAAAAGAAAGGGTAGGATATGACGTACGATTCAGTAAAACAACTCTTCTTACCCTTCAAGGCTCGAGCTTACAGTATAGCACCTGTATCCCAGAATTCAAAGAACTGCACACATTTCACTCTCAATCTCTTTGAGGCCCAAAGAAATGATAGAGGAAAAAAAGAAACAAGATGAAGATTCAAAGTGGAATATTCTCTCTCCTTCCATTCACGCCAACAGGGCAAGCACCACTGTAGCGATTTCCGTACCTCTAATTTCACCGTTTACTCTGACAAGGACGAAGTACGAAAGGAATTCAGCATACACCATCCTGTCAAAAATTTACCAAGTATATAAAAAGTAAAAGGTCCCCAACAAAACAGCTGAGCAAGAGTGAAAAGCAAGACACCAAGGAGGCTACTTTTTACGACATTCTTATTTACTCAGGAGACAGAACTTCTCCAACAGCTAGATACACATAGAAAGTAAATGAACGATAGTGAACCTCCTAAATCTGCAATTTATGCTTCTTTTTCCTCTTAAGAACACATATGGTCATGTTTCCATTTATTCCCCTGGTCTTCTTGTTGTAGCTACGATTTCCTGTGTCAAAGCAAGAACAATTTGACCTACTGTTCCACTGTCAACGGAAGACCTACTGTTCCATTGTCAAACAAAACCTGCTCACACTCATATTTCTTACACATTCAAGATGACAACTGTGAGGTTATCTTTTTCAGCCTCTTAAAGGAAGTTTGTGTGTACACAGATAGACTCACATGTGTACAGAGTACCTAGCTGCCATCAAAAAACTTCATGTAGAAATTTCAGGCTTCTCCAAGAAGCAGGGAGAGGGATGTGTGCCATTTCTCTTCATAAGGGACAACAAAAACAACTTTAGGAGACATACAACAATGAAGATTTCAGATCCACAAAGAAACGATATTTTTTGTTTTGTTTTGTTTTTTTGGTACTGGGAATCGAACTCAGGACCTTGTGCTTGCCAGGTAGGCACTTGTGCCACTGAGCTATATCCCTGGCCAGAAACAGATATATATTCCTCAGCACAACTAAAAGACTTTTTAAAAGCTCCAGAAATCTCTTCCTGGAAATACAATCTTGTACACACCCGTAACACTGTTCTAGAGACTGCTTTTCACTGAGGACCGTGTGGCTAAGTTTATCGTCTTCAAGCAGCACGTAGAAACGAGCTGCCACAAATCACACACTCCTCCCATGCCACCAGCCAGAGTCCCTCCGTCCCCCTCACCTCAACCTCGCAGTCTGACTTCTGCAGCTGGCATAGCCTGCACCAGCCAGTGAAGGGAGGGGTACACTGGAGTCATCCGTTCACAATTCTCCGTCTTGTACAGAGGCCGAACGTTCAAGGTTAAGCTTATTTAATATGCTCTCATCATTGCCCACTAATGACTCAAATTGAAAAGGCACAGGAAGCAGATTCCCTCGCTGTCTCATTTATGAGCCACAAGGGATGCAGCTTTACAATAAAGGTGTAAGCAGTAACAGAAAAAGCAACATGGCCCAGGCTGAAACATCTCTGACTTGATGCTATTAATATTTATGAAATATTTACCAAGAAGAAATGCTTAGCCTCTTGCACCCAGAGGTCCTGAGCTCACCAACTCCGAGGGGCATAATGTCTACCTTTTACTAAAGGATGTGTCTGATTTAAAACCCCTAACTCCATGGTAAAGACTTTGGGCTCCAGACTTCCAGCCCTGTGACCTCAGCCAATGTGCTCGACCACTTGGTACCTCCATTTATTAACCAGTGAAATAGGGATAATGGTAGTCACTATCTTGTAGCACTTTTGTGAGGCTTAAGCAAGTTAGTATTTCTAACTCTGCTTAGAACTCAATATGGCCCATGCCACTGTTCAGTAAATCTTAAAGATTGCTGCTTATTCTTTTAGCATTACGCTGCTTCCTCACTCTGAGGAAGGCAGGGCTCACAGTGATGGGCTCGCTGCACAGCACTGGGTTTTTGCATGTATCACCTCACTGAGTCCTCAAAACACTTGTAGAAGGCAGATAAGCATGTGATTTACCCTGCTTCAAGAGTCTGGAGACTCAGATAAGCTTATAGGTTACAATGCTGCTAATGACCTGAAACTTGACAATTCCACCTGCTCCTGAACTCTGAACTCCCCCCTGCCTCTGAGCCAAGTAACTACAAAGGAATGCTGCTAGCCCCCTTTAATGAGTGTTTACTATGTGCTGATGCCAGCACTTCCCATACGCTCTCTCTCCACCTGGCACTTAATGGGTGGGTAATGCTATTACTCCATTTTTCGGAACAATGAGGCTTAAATTGTCGGAGCAATATATTCAGTGATATGAAATAAGTAGGACAACAGAGTCTTGTAACTATTTCATTTGAAAAGAGGCAGACAGACACACAAACCATGCCCAAAAGGTCTGTCCTATCAAATCAGAACATTCCACAACAGTGAACATGACTGTCTTTGTGAATGAGTAGTGCAGAAAATCAAAAATCTCTAATTCTTACAACATTCACAGTGTTTGACTTTTATAAAAGAGATCAGAATATAAACGGAGCCCTCAATATCCACAGCAAGTTATTTTATGCTTTTTTTTTTCCAAAAAGCACAGAACTAAAGTGGTAGAGAAGGATAATTATTTAGATTTGTTATAAAACAGAAGCCAACATCTCGTTTTTTCTCCTCTGCCCAACGAAAGAAGGTGGGGGCAACAAGCACCCCACACCCAAGCAAATTTAAAAACCAAAGCAGAACCAAAGCTTGGAGTGTCTTCGCATTTGCTTCTGCAAGAATTTAACTCAAGTCATTTTTCAAGTAAAAATCATAAAGCCTCCAATTCTGCTACAAATCCTAGAAAGACTTTACTGCGATTTTCTGGTAATGGGCATTCTGGGTATAAAAAAGGGAAAAGTGGACAGAGGGAGTGGAGTAAGCCCAAGGAGTAGGAAAGCTAGGCAGGCAGGGAAACAGACAGAAAATAAAAGGGGAAAGGTCCAGGCACAGAGACGAGGGGGATTTGTGAAGGCACAAAATGGGAGACTGAAAGGTTCTGTACATTTGGAATTAGTGGCAACCTCTCGCCGTCCTTGGCTTCAGACCATCCACCTACTGTTGAAATCTTATGCTCTCATTCATCCACATTCACTGATCTTCAGTGCACAGTAACAAGGACAAGGGGCCCTCACTGGGAAGGAGCGGAGGCAGCTCAGCCATGTCTTCCAAAGCATAGCATCTCCGTTAGAACTGCACCATCTCTGAAGGTTGTCCCCGGGGAAACCCACCTTTCCCTCCTCTCTGTTCATCCTGCACGCCTATGGTGAAACTCGGGGCCCAGCTGATCCAAACACAGCTCGGTATGTTCAGCATGCAATCGCTGACCTCACCACCTCCCTTAAATCTTAAACAACTCAAAAATAAAGCCTTTTTGCTATCAGAATGGGAGATGAGGGGCAGCTTAATAAGAAGGATTGCACAGCATGAGACAAAGTGATTGAGCACCTGCCTACCAGAGCTTCTGTACAATTAAGCGAGGTGGGCAGACACTGACTACTGCGAAGGCGGTAGGACATCAGGCCATCGGCCAAGGGAAGAAAAGGAAAGAACAGGGGTCTTGAGACCACAGCAGCTAGAAGCAAGCACAGACATACAGTGCAAACCACAGGGCTTGAGATAATCACAGGTCACTACCAACGCCACACAGTAAGTGTGTTCTCTGGTCTGCAAGGTAAATTTTGTCTTACTCGTAGTCAAGATAAATTTTGTCTTATTCGTAGTCAAAATAAATCTTGAGTGAAATTTAGAATTCTTCAGGCAGAACAGCAAAACTAACTAGATGTCAGCGTAACATAATTAGGACCAAAATGAACCCACAACCCTTGTAAAACACTATGAACATGAACTGAGCAGGGAAGAATGCTGTACGTCAGCTGCAAAGAGGAGAAGACAGAAATGAACGTGCTACTCCGGACCTGACTTAAACACTGTCACTAACATTTCCATAGTGCCTTACTCTCAATCAATATATAAGAATTTCAGGTAAGCTGCAACACAAAGGCAGAAAAGGACACCCAGACAAGCCACCTTCTCTCTCCAAATCCACGTCTCCAACTATAAGGAAAGATAGCTGGACTGGGTGACCCGTAAGGTGTCACACTGTCAAATGTGTTCTGTGTGAGGATGCACATGGCAGCTGTCCTTCCCCACGCAGGATCTTGTTGGAAAAGGAGTTTATGAGCAGGGAGGCCTGGGTTTCAGGGTGTGCTTCCCACGAGGGCCATATGAGCCCGCCGAGGGAAAGGCAGAGTTTGCCTGCAACAGGAATGTCAAGTATGTTCTCTGGACTTATTTATACTTTACGACCTGTCCAATGTCGAAAGAATTAATGGGCGTCTGATATAAAAACACACATATGGAAACAAAACAAAAATAAAAACTCAACTATGAATACAGGGAGTTCAAATGAAGATAAAATTTAAAAAGCATGGGGCCGGTGAGATGGCTCAGCAGCATAAGCGCCTGCCTGGCAAGCGCGAGAGCCCGAGTTCGACTCCCAGAACCCACATACGAGAAAAGGGCCGGTGATATCGCTCAGCGGCACGGGTGCCTGTCGGCGCGCGAGGTCCTGAGGTCGACCCCCAGTACCCACAAAATAAAAATAAAAATAAAAAATAAAAAGCAAAAACTACATGTGTATTTTCCCTATCACCCTGATCACTTAGTCATTGGCAGCTTGGGGAATACAAAACCAATGACGATTCCTTATATATATAAATAACGGTGCCTCAGCCCTCCCAGCAAACCCACCCTCAGGGATAACACCCTTGTCATGAAGTTTACTAAACTTAACTTAAATAATAGGATCTGCAGTAATTATGTGTCAAAGACAAGGAGAAAGAAAAAGCTTAAATTCCTGTGCACAGACATGCCAGAAAACAAAACCACAAGTCATTGTCTCTTTGAAATAGCCAAAGTCTGGAAACTACACGAGAGAGAGACCTCAAGATGGCGGATGAGTAAGAAGCAGGCAGTGAAACTCTCTCTAAAAGTTACCATTGGAACACGGGAATATAGCGACCCGGAAAGCGCAGGAGGGGGGGAGATGCCTCCCCGAAACCCAGAGAAGTTCTGAAGCGCAATCTGGGACCCCCGGCACCAGTGACGGGTGACTTCCAACAAAGAAGAAGGAAAGAAGGAGCAGACCGCGCGCGTGCACCTTCTACTATCCCGGGAGTTGCAGCGCCGCGGAAGCTCAAATCTACGGACACACGGTGGCAGCTGGCGCCCAGGGAGGCCCCACGGAGGATCCTGAGACAGCGGCGGGGCAGGGGAGCGGCGGAGAACGGCGCTGACCGGCGGTGAGTGTCTCTCAGCCACAGCTGCCCCGCGCCAGAGAGCGACCGGCCGGGCGCCATTGTGGGGGGTGTGGCGAAACTCAGAGCGGCTCGGAAACTGCTCTGGGAACTTGTGCTCCGGACAGGGCAGCACGGGGCCTCTCAGGCCCACGAAAGTGTGTTGAGGTCAGCAGGCGAACGAGACTGGACTCTCAGCCACACCTGTCCCGCGCCAGAGAGTGACTGGCCCGGCGCCATTGTGGGGGGCGTGGCGAAAAACCAGAGCGGCGGGAACCAGTGCAGGGAACCCGCGCTCCAGACAGCGCGCTGAGCCTCTCAGGCCCAGGGATCGTGAAAGGGCGCTGAGAGCGGAGGCGAGCTAGACTGGTCTCTGCCTGAAAGTACGCGCCTCTGCTCACCGCCCGCCAGAGGGCGCTCCTGGCTTACTGGGACGGACCTGCACAGAACAGGACTTTGTCACAAGGTACCTGCCTACAACAGAGTCAACACCTGGAACTGATTCTTTTTATTTTTTTATTTTTATTTTTATTTTTTTTTTTTTTAAATTTGAAAATATTTTAATTGAAAATAAATTTTAAAACAACATATCAGAATGTGTGGGATACAGCTAAAGCAGAGCTCTGAGAGGTATTTAGAGCATTAAATTTTTTTTTTTTTAAAGAGAAGAAAAAACAAAACAAATCAAAAGAAGAACAAATTATTTTTATTTTTTATTATTTTTTTTTTTCTCACTGATTCGTTTTTTGTTCTGGCGAAGGGTTTTTTTATTTTTGTTTTGTTTTGTTTGGTTTTTTGGTGGGGTTTTATTTTTGATCTGTCTGTTTTATTGTTTTTATCTTCGTTTTTGTTTCTGTATGTGTATTTGCTCTTTCCTTCATTATTCTCTCTGGTTTTTTATATGAGTGTAAACAGCACCTCTAACTTCTTTGTGATTGTGGTTGTGATCTGTTCTTCCTTTTATCCCTTCCTTCTCTTTCTACCACCAGTCCTCTGCACCAGTGTCCCAATTTTAGTGGGATCCCTCTTGGTCCTCTAACCTTACATCTAATTCCTTCCTCTTCTCCCAATACTCTATTTCCTCCTTAACTCATTTTAAATTTAAACTCCTCAGGGGAAAAATTGACATACACAGGACTTGTATACTGCATATAATTTTTCTGGTGTGTTTTAGATTTTGTTATATAACCGCAACTCTATACAGCTAAAAGTGGTAAATAACTGGTTAGCTCAGTCTGTCATTTTCTAGGCTCTGTTTGATGCTTTAGTTAACATTATAGCCAAATGTGAAATAATTGTTCTAAACATCTTTCCTTCCTGATATTTCATGATTGAGATTGACTAAGGGACACAGAAAATACAGTGGCACAGTACCAAAGAATCAAGGACTGGGCCAAACAGGTAGCAACTTCGCATACCCAACGAATTGAAGAGGTAGGATCTGGCAGAAAGCTCAAAACCTAAAAGCAAGCTCCACTTGGAAGATACTGCAGAGAAGTAGTCATCTTCTAAAGATCTTAAACACTAGCAATAAAGTAACCTACTATAGGTAATTTGCAAACATCACCCCAGGAATTAAAGAAAGAAAAAATGAGACGACACTTAAACAAGATGCAACCCCACACATCCAATTCACCAAAGGCAAACCTAGGGAGCAACGAGGTGGGACAATCCGAAAGCCACCCACCTGGCCTATCTGAAGTGGTAACAACAAAGCAACTGAATGAGGTTCTGGAAAAAATTAAAACAGAAATAATCTCACAGATAACTGCAGAGATAATGTCTACAATGAAGACCATGCTTAAGGACACTATAGCTGATACAGACAAAAAAATAGATGAACTTAAGAAAACTATAGAAACCATGAATGCTCAGCATAGGAAAGAAATGGAATCCATAAGGCAGATTCAAGCAGATACCCAAGAGATAAAAAATTCCATTGAAAGTATTTGTAGCCAGAATAAGCCAATGCGAGGACAGGATCTCAGATATAGAAGACAGGCTTGCAATTAGTGATCATGAAATGGAAAAATTCTTAAAAATAGCAAGGGACCATGAAAAATCAATTCAGCAGCTGCTAGATGACTCAAAGATAAACAACTTAAGAATAATTGGAATAAATGAAAAAGCAGGAGATAGCATCAACGACATTAAAACCTTGTTCAAAGACATAATCAGGGAGAACTTTCCTGGAAGAGAAAAGGACTTTGACACCCCTATAAGTGAAGCTTTTAGAACACCAACTAGACATGATCAAAAAAAAACTTCAGCCAGACATATTATAATCAAGATCCCAGAAATTCAACAGAAGGGCAGAATCTTAAAAGCTGTTAGGGAGAAGAGACAAATCACTTATGAAGGAAAACCCATCAGAATCACAGCTGACTTTTCAGCACAAACCCTCAATTCAAGAAGAGCTTGGAATGATGTATTGCAAGCTCTAAAGGAAAATAATTTTCAGCCCAGATTGATGTACCCTGCAAAACTATCTTTCAAAATTGATGGAGAAATAAAATACTTTCATGACAAAGAACATCTGAGAAAATTTATGACCACCAAACCAGCACTCCAAAACGTTCTGAAGGACATTCTAGAAAGAGATAGGAACCCCAACAGAAGGAATCCACCAGGCAGGGCAAATAATTAAATAGCCGGAAAGCAGAAAAACAAAGAGTGGGAACCAACAACAGGAAAATATCATGACAAGTCAATACATATCAGTTTTAACCATCAATGTTAACGGTCTCAATTCACCAATCAAAAGGCACAGACTGGCGAAATGGATCAAGAAGCAAGATCCAACAATATGCTGTATACAAGAAACACATTTAATTCAGAAAGAAATTCATAGACTGAAAGTCAAAGGATGGAAAACAATACTCCATGCCACAGGAACCCAGAAAAAAGCAGGGGTAGCTATTCTTTTTGCAGACAAAGTGAACTTCAAGCCAAGAAGGATTCAGAGAGATAAAGACGGTCATTACATCCTTGTAAAGGGAACAATCCAAGAGGAAGAGATAACGATCATAAATATATATGCGTCAAATACCAATGCACCCAGCTATATAAAACAAGTACTAAAGGACATGAAAAATCAAATAAGCACTAATACAATTATATTGGGAGATCTCAATACTCCACTGTCACAAAAAGATAGATCAACTGGACAGAAAATCAATAATGAAATAGTAGAACTGAACCAAACTTTTGAACAAATGGACTTAGTAGATGTCTACAGAGTGTTCCATCCCACAACATCAGAATACACATTTTTCTCAGCTGCACATGGGACGTTCTCCAAAATAGACCACATACTAGCTCATAAAACCTGTTTAAGTAAATGCAAAGGAATTGAAATTATCCCATGCATATTATCAGACCATAGTGCAATGAAATTGGAAATCAATGGCAAAAGATCCCACAAAAACTCCCTAAACACATGGAAATTAAACAGCATCCTCCTGAACAACCAATGGGTCACAGATGAAATTAAAGAAGAAATTAGTCACTTTCTACAACTGAATGATAATGACAGTACAACATACCGGAACTTATGGGATACAATGAAAGCAGTCCTAAGAGGGAAATTTATAGCATTAAATACTTATATCAGGAAAATAGAGCAAGCGCAAATAAACAACTTAAGGGTGAACCTCGAGCTTCTAGAAAAAGAAGAGCAGGTTAAGCCAAAAGCCCGTACAAGGGAGGAAATTATAAAGATCAGAGCAGAAATTAACGTATTGGAGAATAAAAAAACAATACAAAGAATCAATGAAGCAAAAAGTTGGTTCTTTGAAAGAATAAATAAGATTGACAAACCCTTATCCAACCTTATTAAAAAAAGAAAAGAAAAGACTCAAATCCATGCAATTGAAAATGAAAAGGGTGATATCACGACGGACCCTGCAGAAATCCAGAAGATCATCTATACCTATTTTGAAAATTTATATTCTACTAAGATGGAAAATGCAGAAGAAATGGACAGATTCCTAGATTCGTATGAATTACCAAAGCTAAATCAAGAAGATTTAAAAATCCTAAATAAACCAATATCAACCAATGAAATTGAAGATGTAATTAAAAACCTCCCAACAAAGAAAAGTCCAGGCCCTGATGGATTCACTGCCGAATTCTACAAGAAATTTAGAGAAGACCTAACGCCCCTACTTCTCAAACTTTTCAATGAAATTGAAAGGGAAGCAATACTCCCAAATTCATTCCTGGAAGCAAGCATTACCCTGATACCAAAACCAGAGAAGGACCCAACTAAGAAAGAGAACTACAGGCCAATCTCCCTAATGAACATAGATGCAAAAATCCTTAATAAGATACTGGCAAACAGAATCCAACAAATCATCAAGAAGATTATACACCATGACCAAGTTGGATTCATCCCTGGGATGCAGGGATGGTTCAACATACGTAAATCAATAAATGTAATACACCATATTAACAGAACCAAAGACAAAAATCACATGATCATCTCAATAGATGCAGAAAAAGCTTTTGACAAAGTCCAGCACCTTTTCATGATAAAAACCCTACAGAAAATTGGAATAGAGGGTCTTTATCTCAATCTGGTAAAAGCTATCTATGACAAACCAACAGCCAATATTATACTAAATGGCCAAAAACTGAAAGCCTTCCCTCTAAAATCAGGAACAAGACAAGGATGTCCACTGTCCCCACTCTTATTCAACATAGTTCTGGAAACTTTAGCCAGAGCGATTAGACAAGAGAAAGAAATAAAAGGAATAATGATTGGAAAGGAAGAAGTTAAATTATCATTATTTGCAGATGACATGATACTCTACACAGAAGATCCCAAAAACTCCACTAAAAAACTGCTAGATTTAATAAGCAAATTCAGTAGTGTAGCTGGATACAAAGTCAATACTCAAAAGTCAATAGCCTTCCTGTACACAAATAACAAACTTACTGAAAGAGAAATTAGGGAAACAATACCTTTCACAATAACATCCAAAAAAATGAAATACCTAGGAATCAACCTCACGAAGGATGTAAAAGACCTCTATACTGAAAACTACAGTACTCTGAAAAAGGAGATTGAAGAGGATATCAGAAAATGGAAAGATATCCCTTGCTCCTGGATAGGAAGAACCAATATAGTGAAAATGGCCATACTTCCAAAATTGTTATACAGATTTAATGCAATTCCAATCAAAATTCCAACAGCATATCTCACAGAATTAGAGAAAACAATCCTAAAATTCATTTGGAATCAGAAGAGACCTAGAATAGCAAAGGCAATTCTGGGCAACAAACGCAAGGCAGGGGGCATCACTATCCCCGACTTGAAATTATACTATAAAGCTACTGTGATAAAAACAGTGTGGTACTGGCAAAAAAACAGACCTGAAGATCAATGGAACAGATTAGAAGATGCTGAAACAACCCCAGACATACTAAGCCACCTTATCTTTGACAAAGGTGCCAAACACATTCGCTGGAAGAAAGATAGCCTCTTTAATAAATGGTGCTGGAAAAACTGGCTCTACACATGCCGAAGATTAAAACTAGATCCATATCTTTCACCATGCACTAAACTAAATTCAAAATGGATCAGAGATCTAAATATTAAAACAGAAACATTAAATCTGCTGGAAGGTAGGATAGGTAAAACCCTTGGAGACATTGGTGTAGGCAAAGACTTTATGAATAAAAACTCAACCGCACGGGAACTATCCCAAAGAATCAATAACTGGGATCTCATCTTATTAAAAAGCTTTTGCACAGCAAGAGAAACCACCAACAGAGTGAAGAGACAACCCACAATGTGGGAAAAAATGTTTGCCAGCTGTTCCTCAGACAAAGGATTACTATCGAGAACATATAAAGAACTCAAAAAAATCAGACCTCCCAAATTTAAAGACCCACTCCAAAAATGGGCATCTGAGATGAATACACATTTCTCAGATGAAGAAATACTAATGGCAAATAAATATACAAAAAAATGTGCAACATCACTAGTCATTCGAGAGATGCAAATTAAAACAACACTGAGATACCATCTCACCCCAGAAAGAATGGCTACTATTAAGAAATCAACTAATAACAAATGCTGGAGGGGCTGTGGGGAAAAAGGAACCCTTCTTCACTGTTGGTGGGAGTGTCGACTGGTACAGCCACTGTGGAAGTCAGTGTGGAGATTCCTCAGAAAACTAGGGTTGGAGGTCCCATTTGACCCAGCTATTCCCCTTCTGGGCATCTTCCCAGAAGAATTAAAAACATCGTACCACAGCGATATATGTGCACCCATGTTTATAGCAGCACAATTTGTAATAGCCAGATCTTGGAAACAACCCAAATGCCCATCAACTGAGGAATGGATAAGAAAGATGTGGTATTTTTATACAATGGAGTACTATTCAGCCATAAAGAAGGATAAACTGGAGACTTTTATAGGTAAATGGATGCAACTCGAGAAAATACTCATAAGTGAAATAAACCAGAAGCACATGTGTAAGCATCGTATTATCTCTCTAGTATGAGAAACTGAAAAATCAAAAAGAAACTGGTCAAAATGGAAACTACACGAATTTCCACAGGCAGTGAAATTGGACAAATTATAGTGTATTCACACGATGCATTGTACAGCAATAAAAATAAACTAGTGACACAAACAATATCATGAATAATGCTGATACAATGCTAAGCTGATGAACAGCAATAGCTAAGAGGTCACAGTACATTTACTTGGGGGAGACTCAAATTATACTGGGGATAGTCATCTACTACATAGACTTAAATAGAAGAACCTAAAACTCAGATACAAAAATAAAATCTTAGCATTGGGATGACCCTAGGTCTGCAGCTTCACCTGGCCAGTAAGAACACAGAGCTGGGTATGGAGTTTAAAGTCACATGTGCTGTCAGACCCAGGTCTATGCCTTTGCTCTCTCCTCCCCCAAATATTCCAGAGTGACATTTCTGCTCTTCTCGGTGTCAGCGGTATAAAAGAAAAATGGCCTGTTCCATAGTCACTCTCTTCTGGCAAAGTCTCTGCTTCCCCAGTTTGTCACTTCTGCACCCCAACAGGATAAATACCGAAGCAGGCTGAGCTCTCCTCATTCGCAAGGCCAATTATTTAGAGACGCTATCTGCTGAACACTCCCAAGGACTGCCGAGGAGCTAAACGCAGCGTACAACTCTTCCGTGTCTTTAACACCTCAATTACAATCACAACCTGACAAAAAATTAATTTCCATGTTTTGAAATAATATACCAAACTGACTGATATAATTTCTGTTTCCTTCCCTCTGTCACAGTTAATGCCCATGAACTGCAAAATGTCTTCTATAGTACTCAAAGGTCAGATTATGTTTACATACTAATGACTACTATGAATTAATTACCACTCTTAATTAAGCAAGTGTATCTGCCTAATACAAGTTATGAAAGACCTTTCAGAGAAAAAAGCCTCACTAAAGCTGGGATCCAAACAGGCCAAAGAGACTTTCCCAGGGAGATGGGGTCGGGTGTTCTTTTTTTTTATTATTTATTTATTTATTTATTTATTTATTTTTATTTCTTTGTGTGTGTGTGGGTACCGGGGGTCGACCTCAGGACCTCGCATGCCAGCAGGCGCCTGTGCCGCTGAGCGATATCACCGGCCCTTTTTTCGTATGTGGGTTCTGGGAGTCGAACTCAGGCCCTTGCACTTGCCAGGCAGGCGCTTATGCCGCTGAGCCATCTCACCGGTCCCTCGGGTGTTCTTGAGAGCAATCTACACTCGCATTTGGCCTTTCAAACAATTCACTGCCAGAAGACACCAACTGTTAAGCTTAGTTTTTTTCATACTACTGACAGTGAAATTAGGTAAAGCCTCACTCATAGTCTATTGAAAAGTTCTGTTCTCAAGTGCGAGTGTCTCCAGGAAATTAATTCTGGGAAAAAAGGGGGGAAAAATATGCAGGCATGTGCTGATGAGGATAGTCGCCTTCAAAAGGTGGTGGTGAGAAGAAAGGGGCAAGGTTCTGGGTATGCTGTGTGCACACTCACAAGGAAGTGGAGGGGCACATCTCCCCATTGTAGGGAAGGGAACATCGGGTCTTCGGTCCACTCCATAACCAAGGACTGTCTCTCTTTTTTGCTTTGGTGTAGAGAAAGCAATGGTGGACATGTAAGAGAGCTGGAATACTCTCTGCCCCCTAGAAATAGAAATCAGTGAAAGAGAGCCAGAGTCATAGCTCCAACAGGCAGGGCTATGGGCTCTTACACCTATAACCCGCAAAATGCCACACGGGCACCAGGAGCGTCTGCAATTCCACTGTGAAGTATTGAAGACCAATCCCATGCAGAGCGTCCTCTAGACCCTGCTGGCAATGAACACTGGGGAAAGAACTGCAACGACAGAGGCTCCTCATCTGCAAGACACACTGGGGGGGGTCCCTCAGTGACTGTCACAATACATTATTCCATTCTCACAAGCAATGAAAGGGGCAAAAGGATGGATGCTTTCACAGATGGGTAAGTGGTGACGTGACTTGTCCAAGGACACATAGCAGAAGCAAACCTGGATCTCCCTCCGTGTCCCCCAAGGAGACAGGGCATTCCCTCTCCAAAGATGAAAGAAACCCAACATTTGCAATATAACAGGAGTACTGCGGCCACAGGATGACATGTCACAGGGGCTCAAGCATGGAAAACACAACCTCCCAGCCAGCGGAGGAAGATTCATAGAAGAGGAATTATGGCACTGGCTTTGGGAAACAGATAGATATTAACAGCTGGCAACAGGTAGACAAGCGCAGCAAGCAAAGGAAAGGCCCAGGGACTGCAGAGCTGGTAACAAGCATTCTGGCTGACAACACAGGGAGATGAGGCCAGGGTAGGAGGACTTAAGTCATCTTTGTGAAAAGGACTCAGCATGACCACATGGATTTATGGGCCACCTCTTCAGGAATAAAAGGCTTTAGAGTGTCTTGAGGCAGAGGAAGAGTTGGAAAATGAGTAGGCTTGAGCACCCTTATGTAGCAGCACCACATTGGATGCAGAACAGAGGGATGTTGGGACCAGAAGCAGGGACACCGACTACAGCAATCCAGGAGAAATTAAGGTCCTTGAACCAACAAGTCAGAAGAGGTGGCCTGAAGGGGCATTCAGACTGAAGCAGGAAGGGATGAAAGAGGAGGATTTAGGAAAGGCTGAGTGCTCAGTTTTCGAGACCAGGACAACAGAAATAGATGTGGAGAGGCAGGTCTGAAGACGGCCAAGACGCCATGACCCAAAGCAGCAGCACAGCGCTAAGGATTTTCCTAGGACAGCTTTTTCTCCCAAGGAATTATGAGATACTATAGATACATCCCATCTGGACCAATATCCCCTTATTTCACCTCAATGTAAGGAGAACCTAAAATTTTTCAATGGTTGCTCTGTCTGCCAAGTCAGAACCATTACACAATGTCACACACCCAAGAAAAGGAAAATGTACATTCTGAAAGGGAAAGTGATGTCCCGGAGCAATTGCCATCTACATTTTTTAAGTAGACTATAAGAATCCCCGAGGGGCAAATGGAGAGTCTATTTAGTTACGAAAAGACGCTGCAGTAATCATTTTCTGCAGGACTCTGGGTGCCTCCTGAGAAGGTTTCCATGCTACTGAGGAGCAGTATCTTATCCAGAGGAGAGAGAGACTCAACACAAAAGAGAGAAAATTTCCCTCCAAGAGACATTTCTCAAGCAGCAAGCGGCCCAGCTGTACATGAAGCACAGCTCCAGGCTCCATAAACACCCCTCCAAGGGGGACAAGGGAGGTCTCTGTACGGCCAGCAGGGTGGGGGTGGCCCGCATTGGTCCAGGTGGGGGAGCTCAAGGATGCGGTCTTATCCAGGTGTGTCAAGCTTCCTATAACATTCTTGCATTCAAACAAATAAAATGCACTACAGTATGGAATGTAAAATCCAACCATGCTGGGCTGGTGAGATGGCTCAGCGGCTTAAGCACCTGCCCGGCAAGTGCGAGGGCCCGAGTTCGACTCCCGGAACCCACATACGAAAAAGGGGCCGGTGATATCGCTCAGCGGCACAGGCGCCTGCTGGCGCGCGAGGTCCTGAGGTCGACCCCCGGTACCCACAAAAAAAAAAAAAAAAAAAAAAAATCCAACCATGCTTAAGAAAAAAATATAGGAAAACTCAAAGAAATTTTTACAAACTTACAGTGAGCAGTTGGAAATTAGGCCCAACTCTTTCTGGAGTGGGTACTGAACTTCTCATGAAAAAGCATGGGATAATTTTTCTATGCTCATCAACCCTTCTTTAACTTAGAAATATTCCTAAACGTGAAGAGCAGACTAAAAAATCTTCAGGCACCATATTTTCTTTTCACCCTGCTTCTCTGTCATTGATACCAAAGGCAGCTAGCAGCTGTCTTGCCATGCCACATGGTCCCACAGCAACCTTGTTGCAACAGCTGGAAACAGCACCAGGAGGGGTCAGGGGCTGAAGGTCACCCCAAAGTAAGGTCACAAAGAACACAGTAGCAAAGTCTAGAGTTTGGCAAGACATGCGCAGCACAAAATAAGGAACAATCCTAAAACTGAAAGAACCTCCAGTCAAAATGCTTTACAACTGCATATGGTTGTGGCCAAGCAGCCTAACTTTAAGTTTGACACTTCATTCCAAACGCACTTTCTTTTCCAAGAGCTAGGGAAAGCATGTGGTATTGCTTTAGGCCAAGTGTTTGGTTTCTCTGGGGTTTGCCTTCTTTTACACCTAAAAACACATCTGATTAATTCTCAGAGAGTCATTCAGAGAGGCAGCCAGGGGGCACAGTCAGGACACTGCTTGGTGACCAGACACTCACATCTATCCTGTAAGAGTCAACAAGCCCCCATCACATGACCAAGCATCGCCCCATGTGGGGGAAACACCACCATGCATGATTAAGTGCAGAAAAGAAACAAAAGTCCCATGCAGGTCCTCAAAGCCATCACCCAGAACTTACAAACTCATGACAAGCTGCTTAAGAAACTGAACCCCAGAGAATCAAATGATTTGCCCAAAGCCACAACCCCGATAAGCTCCATTCAAGTCTGACCGACCCCAAAGCCAAGTGGCCCCACCCTCTGGGTCACTACACCAAGGGCCAAAGCTTCTGAACCCCCTCCCGGGCTCCGAGAACAGCAGTCTCGGGTGGGCCACCAGTGCTGACTGCGCGGGGCCGGTAACTCCTATGCGGACAGACACTGAACACAACCACACAGGGCAGTGGAAGCAACCACATCCAACCAGACCCTGTTCTGGAAGATGTTTAACTAAGGCTGCCAATGACAACACCAAAAACAATACGAACTTACAGACTTCTGGGAGAATCCCAACCTTAAAAGTTTTCCAATGGATTAAAAACATTTCTTGGGCCGGTGAGATGGCTCAGCGGCGTAAGCGCCTGCCTTGCAAGCGCGAGGGCCCGAGTTCGACTCCCGGAACCCACATACGAAAAAGGGGCCAGTGATATCGCTCAGTGGCACGGGTGCCTGTTGGCACGCGAGGTCCTGAGGTCGTCCCCCTGGTACCCACAAAAAAAAAAAAAAATAAATAAAAAAAATAAAAACATTTCTTTCCACATGGTTTACAAAGTTTTTTAAAACAGGGTAAATTTGAAGCTAACATCCCTATCCAAACCTTAAGCTAAATGTTTCCTTTTCTGATTGGGAAACAACAGGGTGTGGAGACTGAAAGTCACGGGATTCTGCCTCTCTCCAGGGAGCCCAAGCAGTGAGAATGGTTAAAATCACAATCCCAAAGTCCAACCACCTTGGTTCAAATCCTGGCTCCACCACTAACTAGCTGTGGGATCCTAAGGAGGTTACTTATGCTTTCTGGAATTTTGTTTCTTCCCCTTAAAACGGAGATAATAGGCCCTACTTCATGGGGTTGTCAGCAGGCAGAGGGAGGAGGCTCCAGGCCAGGGTAAGCAACAGCCCAGGCAAGACACCCAGCCTCTTCCAGCTTCAGGGGTCCCATCTGTAAAGAAGGCCTGGGGATGGCCAAGACCTACAAGCCCCCCAAAGTCCAGGACAGGGCCAGGGCTGGAGGCAGAAGAGTTTCCACATTCCAGCTGAAACAAGCCAAAGACGGCCACTCAACAGCCATACTCCTGTGCTAGAAGTGCAAGCCCCGGGCCGGTGAGATGGCTCAGCGGCGTAAGCGCCTGCCTGGCAAGCGCAAGGGCCCGAGTTCGACTCCCGGATCCCACATACGAAAAAGGGGCCGGTGATATCGCTCAGCGGCACGGGCGCCTGCTGGCGCGCGAGGTCCTGAGGTCGACCCCCGGTACCCACAAAAAAAAAAAAAAAAAAAAAGAAGTGCAAGCCCCAAGCTTGCTGTATTATTCTTCGGACTATAGATTCTACCAGAAGACATCTTGGAAGTTTGCTGAGTCAATCAGATTTCCATCACCACCTGGGTGTTTCTATGTATTTATTTATCATCATCATAGACATTTTAAAAATAACAGAAACCGAAATATATCCATGGGTTAACCTGTAACAAACGCAGTTATCCACAACTAACTAAACAAATCGGCTCTATTACCAAACTGAAGTATTAACATGCAAGAGCCATTTTTCTAAAAAAATGAAATTTTTACGGAAAACGAGCTTTCTTTATTAAGCAGCTATTCGAAGATCCCATACACCCCAAAGCCACGACAGTCAGAATGGCCAGTACATGCAGGCAGGAAAGATAAAGCAATGGTTAAGGTCATACTCTCAGAGCCCATCCACATTGGTTCAAATCCTGGCTCCACCACTAACTAGCTGTGGGATCCTAAGGAGGTTTACTTACGCTTCCTGGAATTTTGTTTCTTTACCTGTAAAACAGAGACAAGAACAGGCTCTGTTTCACAGGGTTGTTAGGAGGTTAAGTAAATAAGTACAGCACAGATTATAGGCTAACTTACAATAAATATAATCATGAGTTAACTTGTACCATCACATATACATATACAAAAGCACCAAATGAATAATACTGATAAGAAATAATAAATTATTCTTCTATTCACAGAAAGAATAGCATATACAAGTTGTAATTAAAATATATGATAACGGTTTAAATTAAAAAACATTATTACAGTAAAAGACACACTGTCATTAATTACCCTCAAGATATCCCCTGCCTCACTTCAAACACACTTATCCCATTGTTCTGGCTACTTTCTGAAGCAGTTCTGGAAGTACTCTTTTGTGGGTGTCTTTATGAGGTGTAACCAAAAATGCGGTGCATGCTGTTGTGAGCACCGTCCAACAGAAAGCAGGCTTGTAAAAACATTATGATATGTCCTCATATAATTTATTCATCAAATCTGCTGCTGTGTGACTTCTGGTTCTTCCCCAAAGTCAAAATGACCATGAAAGGTAGACATTTTTAATTGATTCAGGACATCAAGGCAGCCACGACAGTACAACTAAAGACACTCATGAAAGAGGACTTCCAAAACTGCTTCAGTGGGCTGGTGAGATGGCTCAGTGGTATAAGTGCCTGCCTGGCAAGCGCGAGGGCCTGAGTTCGACTCCCGGAACCCATGTACGAAAAAAGGGCCGGTGATATCACTCAGCGGCACGGGCGCCTGCTGGCACGCGAGGTCCTGAGGTCGACCCCCGGTACCCACAAAAAAAAAAAAAAAAAAAAAAAACTGCTTCAGAAGGTGGCAAGAATAGGAGTGTTTGGGGGGAGGCACATTTTGAGAGGTATTAATAGCGATGTGTCTTTTACTATAATAAAATTTTTAATTAAAAAATTCACTGTATTTTTTCAATCATACCTCATGTATATACCTCAAAAACCTAAAAATCTAAGGCCAAAAAAACTTGAAATTTTACCAATGATAATAAATAATCTGCACGTTAAAAAGCATGCAAAGAACTATACAATAAAGAATAATTCATATAAAATTATGAATTTAGTTTTCAGGTATGACATGTGGGATTAGGTTCATCACTTTAGAGTAACATCTCGAATATCTTCCTTAGAAGACAAAAAAACAAAACTGCGCGAGGAACAGCTTGTGGAAGACCTCTGTGCCGCTCCTGTCTAGCCCTGCTTACATCCTTGAGAAGACAACTCGATCGCGTACTAAGCATGCCACATTCTACTATGCTTCAATTACACAGTTCCTCTGATCAACTATGTTAGCACTTAACTGCCACGTAGTTAATTCATGGCACTAACACAAACTCACGAGCATTTCTGCTTTAGCCAGAGAAATCATCAAACTGTTGACCCAAAGCCCACTTTCATTTCCGCCACTGGCCTGAGCTCCGTCTCCCAGGCATATGCCTATCATAAGATTATGAAAGTTCTCCAGCATACTAATTCTTCTCCCGCATAGACCAAAACTGCCCAAAGAAGGACCACCCTGGACACAGGAACTCCTAGCACAAACACCCCTGCTTGATGTGGAGTTGGTGGGGGGACTGGATGACAAGTTGCCAGGCTTTGGTGATCACAGCAGAAAATCCCCAACCCTTGTCAATATGGCTGACGTAACTTTGTCTTTAACATCCTAGTTTGAGAAAACAACCTCCAACTATTATTTCATTAAAAGCAGCCATTTTTACTCCTAAAAAGTAGAAAAGACAGTATCTTTCAATAAAAAGCTATCTTTTGAATAAATTTATCTTTAAAAAAAAAATCATCCTTCACCTATAATCCCAGCACTCTCGAGGCTGAGGCAGGAGGATCGCCATGAGTTTGAGGCCAGCCTGAACTACATAGAAAGACCCTGTCTCAAAAAAAAAAAAAAATCCTTATTTTTCTCCTTTTGATTTTACGCCAATTTCTGGATCAGCTCTTCAGGAGATACAGGAGTAAATGGTTTTAAGTTCCCTTCTAACCCTTAAATTTGTTCACTGCAGCTTGGGAAGTATTTTTTAAACTTAAAAAGAAGTGGACATGCTTAATTATTTGTCACCAGTAAACACACACATAAATTTAATAGTTCATCTATATATGCTAAAATGACAAGCACATACACAAGTCAAAAAATAAAAATGGGGAGTAGGGGGTACAAAAAAGGAAGCTTTCTGCTTCCCTGGTATAATTTCTAGGAAGATTAATAACCATTTGAATGTCATTCTGTTCACGCAGGATTTTGAAAAGCTGTTTTTCTGCTCTACCTGAGGAGTGCAATCAGCTGTTTTTAACTCAGAGCCCCAGCATGTAGTCAGGTTGTGAGGCTATTTATAACTGTAGAGCGAGGCTGGCTTCTGCCATATCGAAGTATGCAAGACCCTAGGAAATGTTGCCAGACAATGTCGCTTATTTCAAACACGCTGGCAATACAGAACTCCCCCAACCTTTGGGAGAGCTTTCATACTAGGAAAGCTACAGCAACAAGCTAAAGGGCCGGGCGTGGTAGTGCACGCCTGTAATTCCAGCACTCGGGAGGCTGAGGAAGAAGGAATGGATTGCTGTGCGTTTGAGGCCAGCCTGGGCTACAAAGTGAATTCAAGGCCAGCCTGATCTGCATAACGAGACCCTACCTCAAAAAGACAAAAATTAAAAAAATAAAAAAGAAAGAAACAAGTGAAAGGGCCTCCAGGCAGGAGGGATCTTGTCTTTCCAAGATTCAACACAGTTCCTTGGAATTCAGATGTTAGTCTGAGAGTTGGAATTTCGTTGTGTGTTTGTAGTACCACCCATGGGATTATCTCAGGCAGATATGCATTTGTTCAATAAATATTTGCTGAACATTTCCTACTTGGAAGGCACTATGGCTCTTCTTCCACCACACAAGCATCCCTGAGGGTACCTTGAATGCGTATATAATCAACCATCCTATGCAGTGCCATAACAACAGTCACACTCCTGGAGACCACATCACACGTGACTGCAGAGGACAGACAGGTGTCAGATGGCTGGCTCTGACTTGAGCATCATAAAAAGAAACAAAAGAGGAAGTCCCGGGAAACCTTTACCCTACAATGTGGTCCCCATTAAGCAACACCTTTATGGGTCTTGTTCAAAATGGTTTGCCCCCATCTAGAACAATGCTTGTCAAAAAGGAAATGTGCACTAGGTATCAATTCCGTTAAAGAATAAAGGACAGAATGATCCTAGATGTGTCACTGCCTTGACTAGCATGTACAAGGGATGATCAAAAATACATTGAATGTTTAAATTTTTTTAAAAAATGGTATTGTACTGTATAAAAGACGCATGTCAAGAAGGATGGGATAAGTGTATCCTAGTACTGTAATAATATTTTTTTAAATTTAAACATTTGCCATATATTTTGGTCCTTCAGGGCATGGAGGGTCAATCACCTTAGACTAACATAAAGACCAAGTTGAGACTATGTATAGAGGCAGGCATTCCTGGCCTCTGCTTCCACGGCAGCAGAGAAGGCTGCACACTTTATGTTCAGATTCAGTTCACACGGCAGCTGCAAATTCCTTGACTTGCTCGCTGCAGATGTCACAATTTAATCCAGAACAGAGCAGGTGGAGAAGGGTGACTGACTTCACGTTTCACCTAACGTCTAATGTTTGTGCATAAAATGGCACAGAACCAGCAGAGCTCCAGCCCAGGGTCACCAGAGGGGTTACAGAGCTGTGGGAGGACTTTCCCACAAGGCTCTGGGTTCCACCTCCAGGCCCCAAGTAGGGAGCAGGTGGGCACCAGGAGGACAGGAATTACTCTGGCTAAACAGAAAGATTCCGTGCTTACTAATATGATGCCAAAGGATTGTTTAAATGCCAGGATTTCCTGGTTCATTTTAAAACAGATTTAAATTAAATGTTAACCAGATTTAAGACAGTTTTTTCATGAGTGTAATGCATAAGCTGAATTAAGATTCACTTGCGAGCCAGTGATATAGCTCAGCGACATAAGCACCTGCCTGGCAAGCATGAGGTCCTGAGTTTGACTCCCGGTACCCGCATATATAAAAAAAAAAAAAAAAAAAGATTCACTTGCAAAGTAGGAGAAGAAGAGGACAATGAGGTGGGACCAAAAACCATCAGAAAGAGGATGGGGGAGGGAAAAGAAAGGAAGGAAGGAAGGAAGGAAGGAAGGAAGGAAGGAAGGAAGGAAGAAAGGCTACTTTCTCTGGTTGCCTTCTCAGTACTTAGCACTCTGATACCCCCCCATACTGATTAAAATAAATAATAGACTCGAGGTTTATTTTATGATCCATCCTGAGTTAATTTTTTCTACGGTACAACCCCAGGATCAAGGTTCACCTTTTCCCACATTAATACTCTATTGTTCTAGCATCATTTGTTGAAAAGCCCATTCACTCCAATGAACAATGTTGACCCCTTCGATGCAAGTGTGTGGACTGCATACATGGACCACCAAGCCTGTTCCATGGATCTAATACATCTGTTCTTATGCCAGTATCACAATGTCTTGACTTCAATTGCTTTATATTTATTTATTTATTTATTTTTGTGGGTACCAGGGGTCGACCTCAGGACCTCGTGCGCCAGCAGGCACCCGTGCCGCTGAGCGATATCACCGGCCCTTTTTTTGTATGTGGGTACCGGGAGTCGAACTCAGGACCTCGCGCTTGCCAGGCAGGTGCTTATGCCGCTGAGCTATCTCACCGGCCCTCAACTGCTTTATAGTAAGTCCTCCAACTATGTTCTTTTCCAAAATTGTTTTAGCTACACTAAGTCCCTTGTATTTCCATATAAATTTAATAATCAATTTAATTTCTTACAAATAAGTAAAAACAAGAAACCACTTCTGGGATTTTGAATAGGTTATTTCAACCTTATAAATCAATTTACTGAGAAGACATCTTAACCACAGTAAGCCTCCATTTAAGGGACCTATTAAAGTTGGGGAAAAAAACAGCAACAAAATCTAGAGCTACCTATCTTGGGTGTCAAGAATGGAAAAGCAGCCAATCTCTGGGAAATAATTTACAACTTTACACAATTCTTGCATGATACTTGCATGTAATAGATTCTACTGTTAGAAAAAGAAAGGCATAGGGCCGGTGAGATGGCTCAGCGGCATAAGCGCCTGCCTTGCAAGCGCGAGGGCCCGAGTTCGACTCCCGGATCCCACATACGAAAAAGGGGCCGGTGATATCGCTCAGCGGCACGGGTGCCTGTTGGTGCACGAGGTCCTGAGGTCGACCCCCCGGTACCCACAAAAAAAAAAAAAAAAGGAAAAAGAAAGGCATAAAAATGCATAGATCAAGAAATAGGCAGATGTGTAACTCAAACCCAGGACCTCTTTACCCCAATTCAGATCCCAGGGTCTATGATTCTGTACAGCTCATTGAAAACTAAGAAGCAGAAGGAAGTCAGCGGGAGAGAGACCAATAGCAGGGGTGGGGGTGAGCCCAGCTATAGGACAGACACCTGCTCCCAGAAGCTGCGTGAGGCTTCCAGGTTCTCAAACAGGCTCCCAGAACAGAGGAGCAAGAGGGACCATAAAGGGAGATGAGAATAAATTCAGAATAGGAAAAGCTCCTTCTCCAAAGGCCCTAGCTACAGAAGAGCTAGGAGAGGCACTGGGGCAGGCTGGCCAGGGTGCACAAAGGATCCCATTTGGCCACCAAGACATGGAGAAAATTCCAAGACAGGAAAGGCTAAGGAGCAGGGTAAGCACTGTGATTTCCTTTTCACTCCACAGAAAGTCATTTGCCTAAGGAACTTGAGACAGTGTCAGTGAGCAAATCACTCATCACCGATGTCTCTCGTGTATAAAGCACACTGGGTGTCAAGGAGAGACATCAATGTGAAAGCTGCATTAAGCGGAAGACTCCGTCTCAGGGTAGAACGGTTCCAAACCACACACAGTGGTGAGGATATATCCTGTGGGCCTTGGGTGTCTGCCGATGGCTGGTGCAGATCTTAGTGCTGCCTACGTAGGACTGAAGGCTAATTCCTAGGAGGGTCAGTGTACTTGTTTTGCTCTGAGGGAGCGACTTTTATTCTCCATATTTCTTCTACATCTTCCAGATCATCTACAGTGAACTCCTATTGCTTTCATAATAAAAAAGCAATAAATAATACATATTTTAATGGCCATTGAAGAGGTCTGTTAACTCTACTGTATCCCAACTCACAATCTGGCCACATAAACCCAGATAATATAGATCAGCACACTCAAGTCACGAAGCACTCGTCTTTGGAGGGGTGGGCAGCTAATAAATCCAGCAAACAGAGCTGTAAAGTCAAACCTTCTGGGCTTTACAAAATTATTTTCCTCCAGCCCATTTCTGAGCTCTATGACAGCTAAAATGAAAGGCTTCACAGCAAACTTGTTACAAGCAAGAAAGCGGGACAGAGGTGACATGAAAGTAGAGAAGAGTATCTATCACCAGCCACTGACTTGCACTTCTGCAAGTGGCAGTTTCACAGCCTGCCTGGCTGCTCATATTCCCAAATTCCATCTCCAAATCTGGACCCAGAGCCATGGATGAGGCCTCCCTGCCCTCTCTCTGTGCCAGGCCAGCAGCCAAGTGACAGATGATACAACATGAGTTTTTATGGATCAATATTCTTGTGATAACTGGCTTTGGAGGCAAGAGCACAGCTGATTCCTGTCTGAAATTCAGTGATCCCAGTGCTCTGGCAGTGAACCTGACATTCAGAGCCGGAGGGGACTTGTCCGAGGTCAGGTATGACGCAGTGGCACGGGCTTGCCATCCTGGCTCGCTCCCTACCCAGAGCTCTTCCAGACACATCACAGATACCCTCCCTCCTTAGAAGCTTCAAAACCCACAAGCTACATGCTTATCATCTCTCAAGAAAGTTTCTAGTTCTAGCATTTTTTTTTGTGGCAACTCCACGTTTCAAAGGCATCTGAGAAAAGCTGTCAGATACAGTAAACTCAAGCTACCATGCCTTTCCCCAGAAATAACACTGCATATCTGGTTTTAAAGAGAAAATGCAAAGGAAGTGGCAGCCTGTAAGGACAATAAGCCCTCAAGCTCTGCAAAGCTTCCTTCAGCTAAGGAAAGTTGTAACAATGCCTTCCAATCCATGCACGGACTAGAGTATTCTCCGATGCGGAGTCATCCGTTACAGGATAGGCTTAGAACAAACACAGCAATCAAGATCACAAAGCCACGCCACATGCCACATGCCATGTCCAGCTCAATGTGGCCAGCTATGTATTGATTGGTTTTCAGCTAGTGTCTTAGTGTGTGACCCTCCATGGAAATAATACCCCTTCATCATCTCACAATGATCATCCCAAAAATCAGTCTTAAGGCTTATGAGATTCTTCAAAATATATTTTTAAAAATTAAATACAAAGCATAAAGCTTGGTGAAACTTCACCAGTCACCATGAAATCATTCACTACCTTAAAATCTTGCATAGCATAACTATGTCCACTTAAAGAAAACACAGCCTCCAAAGGGCTGCTCATGTCTGTGATCACACCCAAAGTGCGTCCTCCTTCCCAAGTAGTACTTGCAGTGATATGAAACTGTTACATCTTCCATGGTAGCAGGTGGCCTTACCATTCAGTGGGTGATAGAATCATGAAAAACCCTCAATAAGAATGAGAGTTTCCCAGGGCATTTTGATACAAGCTTCATTTTTGCAGAGACAACCAACAACAAAGAAAACCCAGTACTGCATGGGAGAGTTATCCCCTTGGAGTAAGGCTGTCATGGATGGAACCAATAGGGTTTTTTGGGGCCAGGCATGGGCATTCACCCCAGGCCTACCCTTGGCCTCAGCTGGACGACTGTTTGAAAAATGCAACCAAAGAGAACACGTGTGATCAGTGGGAACAAAGAGGACATGCACAGCCCTTGGTCTGCCAACGAATGGCCCAACCCTCTTCTTTTGGCCAAGTGGAAGTAAGGAGTAGGGACAAAAGTTCCTCCTTTTCTTACACAATGAAGAGAGGAAGCTAACCTGTCCCAAGATCTTTTATCCCCCTGAAAAAGGTCATCTGCTTTCTGTTCAATAGAATAGTTTATAACATGCCCTATAGCACGTTGCACTTTTAAGCAGAATATTTCTAAACTCCCACACTTGCACAAGACACAATTTTTAGTGGCGTTACTTAGAGGCACGAAAGTGCTCTGGCAAGATGACAAGGCCCCTCGGGTCACCAAACTCTGAACAAACAGAAACGTGTGGACGCATTGGACTGCAGTGGGGCCTGTGCTTCAGAAGAGATGGCCAAGAGTGGCTTCTGAGAATTGTCTTTAAACAATGCTATCTTTCTTCTGCATCTTTAATGGCTCAAGAATAGTATGCATATTAAACAGCAGGGAAAAGTTACTCAATTGAGGCAAAAATTCCTTTCCCAACAGTCCTCCCTCAAGAAGGAATTTCACATTGTGCCCCACTCCAAGTGGGCACTGGTGTCATTTCAGATTGCCACTGTAGATATTCGGGTCTCTCTTAGCCATTTCTAAGGGAAACTTATTCAACACTACCTTCTTTTCTTGCCTCCATGGAGGGTTGCTGACCATGAACCTGGCTCTGTTTAGACCCGAGGGGTACAGCAGGAGGTCAGATTCCACCCTGACCCATCTGCAACCCGAATTAAGCATTTTAACCCACAGCAAAGATGTCTTCTTGTTTTGTGGCCTGTAGGCCAGCCACATAGCCTTCCTGGCAGTATACAGGAGCATTTTGGAGGCATCAGTGTTTTTTCCTCAGCCATTCAAGTTCTTGGGCACCATTTTGACTGGGAAGGCCCTGTTGTGCACATTCTAAACAGGAAAATATGTACACCCTACAGCCACCATCCACCTTGGACATTCACTCCTCCTACTCCCACCCAAATTGTGAGTCTGAGAAATGCGAGGAAATCCTGCCACACAAGGAATAGAAATGATGGCAAAGGACTTCTCAGTTGGTACACATGCGCTGCCTCCCTTTCCCCTCAGTTTCACTGTACATTTGCTTACAGGAAGCCATGCTTCAAGCCATGACGAAGTTTCAAGTTTCAAACTCCTGTAATAAATAAAAATAACATCCCAGAGAGCAGAAAGAATATATTGAAAATATAAATGTAAGCCAGGGTGGGATGCGGAGGGAATTGTCTCTCTGGCATCAAGATTATTCCTACTTTCAGGAAGTCAACACGGCAAGGCTGTAATTCTGTTGTAACAGGTAGAGTCGCAAAGAGCAAGTCCCTTGGAACTCTTGCTGGTCCTTTTATCAGCAGTGGCTTTAGACTCTACCACATCCTATTAAGTGACATCTCTGGAATGACAGCAATAGCCACTATATATAGCTCTCTTCAGAATGCATCAGTTTTAACAGTTTTGCCAGATTCTTTTGATAATTTCTCATGCCCTCTGGGTGTTCCCTCCATTCCTAACATGTAATGGCTTAGTGGCTGATTACTATTTATCCCTCAAAACAACTAAACTGGGGGGGGTACCTCCTCAGAAGCAAATTCTGTGGAGGAAAAACCGCCAGAGGCTGGGGTCTATGGACTCCTGGAAGTATCTCCCTCCTGTGCTGGGTACTAAGTGTATTTTTAAAGATATCTTCTGGCAAATGACGGGACTACCCAACAGCGCACACTTTCTGAGAAACACCAGCTCCTTTTGCCTGAACTCAGGACATGGATGATCATTGGTGCCAAATTCCGTCAAACTCACCAAGTGGCTTCCTGCCAGATTACAAGCAGCCACTAAAGAAAGCAAGAAAGAACAGGCAAGTTGTTGTGGGGACTGACCACAAGTCAAAAAAGCTTCCAAAAAAGACTGGAAGATTGGGCACTAAAACTAAAGGGTTTAGGGCCATTCTTTATAGGATCAAACTACTCAGAATCATAAAGAAACTAACGTAAGAGATATTGAGGAAGCAAGTTCAGGTTAAACAGAGGAAACAGAATATTTACTTTTAAATTTAAAACAAAAAATCTCTATTAGGCATAGGCCTTTCCTCAGTTTTAAAACTTAAGAAGTATTCATGCCTAGGTGTCAGAAAAGAGAGGCCAGATATTGTGTAAAGGAAAAGCACCCAAAACCTTACCACCAAGAAAAGAGCTCAGAGGGCTAATAGCAGAATTTCCTTTTTAAGTGTTTTAATTATAAGTTTACCTACAATTACGAATTGCTTAAACTTTTTTTTTTTTTTTTTTTGGTGGGTACCGGGGGTCAACCTCAGGACCTTGCACGCCAGCAGGCGCCCGTGCCGCTGAGCGATATCACGGGCCCTTTTTTCGTATGTGGGTTCCGGGAGTCGAACTCGGGCCCTCACGCTTGCCAGGCAGGCGCTTATGCCGCTGAGCCATGTCACCGGCCCGAATTGCTTAAACTTACATTAAACCAACTATAGCACCTCTCAGCACAAAATCATTCTTAGGGTTAAAAGCATACCATATCATAATGAGACTCTTGGCGTGGTTATGTGACTGGTGGCTACTCAGTCCTGGGCAGCCTTGATTCTGAGAAAGAGTACCAAGAAACCATTTTCAAAAGCAACCAAGTAAAGTTGCTGCTGGACCAGGAAAGAGGGTTCTTCCCCCTAGAAAAAGCAGACATCCTGCATCCATGGAGGAAGAGGAACCACTGCTGAAGTTCCAGAGGAGCTGGGGAAAAGACCAAGAGGCCAACAGATCACGCAGGGATGATGAGCGGTTGCTCAGCCAACCAAACAACTGAATTAAGGATCCCTCCACTTAGACAAATTTTGTTTCACCTTCATAGATTTAAGCTTCTTGATTCAAGTACTACATTTTCAAATAGAAACGAATGTAGTCTCTCAGATATTCTGGGGAGGAAGGAATGGAGAAAATACATGTGCATTGCTATTACCCATATTCAGAGTACACTAGGAACTTTTACTCCTCATCACTCACTCACTTATTCATTCATTCATTTATTCATTCCCTCAGTGAACATTTACTGAATCTGCACTATGTACTAAATCTGATTTAAACATGGGGGATGATGTTTTGGCTGTAAAAAGGGCCTCTTCTCAGGTGTCGGAAATATAGACGTGAAATTCCAACATGCCAGGCAAGTGTACTAACAGTCACATATCTAAGGGGCAATTGTCATGCAAAGGAGAAGGGACTTCCATCCATGTGGGAACACAGGCCTCCCTCCACTGCTTCACAACACAAGGAACACAGGCCAAGTTAAGACAGCATATTTAAGTGAATTGCATTGAGTATGCATACTGACAGTACAAGGCAAAGCGACTTAGAAGGCAGAGTTGGTCAAAATCTGTAAAAGAGATAACTGACATTATAACCGTAAAAAGTTGTTCATATGCAATTTGGGGCCCAACTCTTAGGACAAGAGGCTTTGGTAACCCAAACACATAATGCACAGGTCCATTTCCAGGAATAATCAAGCACTGATCACAGTACACACCCTATCAGAGCAGGAATCCCCCAGCCCTGATGAGCACACAAATCACCTGCGTGTCTCCTCACCTGGATGAAGCCCAGAATCTGCATTCCAGGTGAGCTCCCAGAACCCACTCTGAACAGTGAGGGTGTGGAGGCAACGGTATTCAGTAACCAACCATCCTCATCACCAAATTTCAATCCTTATCTGAAACCTACTGATATGGACACTCTAGGAGAAGGGATTCCCTGTTCCATCTTTTTAGGCTGTTCTGAGGTGCAGCCAGCACTATGAATCCATCGAACTGGCTCTCAGAGCAGCAGATCTTCTCTAGGCACACCTGACCCCAGGAACAAGCAGCTAGAAAGACCCATGAGGCTATCAAGTTAGGAAGAGGACACCCAGCCTAGCAACTCAGCCTCCGTGGACTGACATCTGGGGTGGAATCCACTCCAACCTTTCTATCCACTGTAATTGCTTGTCAAAACCAGCACTTAGATCATTATCCTAGTCTATTTAGCTGCATAAAACACACAAAAAGGCAAAATGGGACTTTTTTTTTTTGGTCCAGAAATTACAGATAAGGGGTCATCCATGATGAAAGACTGGAAAGAAGCCATAGGGCAAGCATGCTATTAACCATTCCGACGCCTCCAGGGGCCCATCTCAGAAGGGCTCTCCAGCCCCACCCACCTCCGCTGCAGAGTACAATTTTGTTAATAAAAAGGCTCCAGTGGAATGTGGCCCTTGGGGCTTTTTACACACAAAACTTTTTTTTTTTTTTTTTTTTTGAGAAAAGTAATAATAGTCTACCCTGTCCAGGTGGAATAGGAGATGGGTCTGGGAACTACCTGAAATACCAAGCATTTCAAATTTTTCCTTCACCCACTTTCCATTTAACAAGGCCCTTCAAATTCTATTCCATGTATTCAGCCTCATTCCTCAAATTATACCCATCTCATTAACAGCGTAATGCCTGGGCCCCTCCCTCACCTGCGCTGATGGTGTGGTTACTCGGCAGGGGCCAGAAAAATCTTTCCCCAGAGAGGTCTCATTTGACACCACGCTTGCCAATCCCATTTCCAGGAGAGGGTTTCCTAAGACTGTTTCCACGGCGTCCTCAGACAGATGGTGTGCTGCTTCTATGCAGAGGCGTGCTCTGGGGAGGGGATCCGAAGCTTCCTCAACCATGCGCAGAGCGTTCCAAAAAGAGACAGAGGCAGCAGTTTACAATCCCCATCATGTGTCTCAGCATATCGCGTTCATCTCTCTATTCTTGGGTCCTAGGAGGGTAATTGTATAAAGAAATGAATGACTAGATAAAATGACTGGAAATACCAGGATGAACAACATCCTGTCCTCCAGGAGTTCAGTTTTCTAGCTGGGAAGGTCAGGCGGCATTGCACAATATAAATGTAAGTGCAGCGAAAGAAATGCAAGCTCGTTGGGGCCGGTGAGATAGCTCAGTGGCATAAGTGCCTGCCTGGCAAGTGCGAGGTCCTGAGTTCGACTCCTGGTACCCACATACGAAAAAAGGGCCGGTGATATCGCTCAGCGGCATGGGTGCCTGCTGGCACGCGAGGTCCTGAGTTCGACCCCCGGTACCCACAAAAAAAAAAAAAAAAAAAAAAAAAAAAAGAAATGCAAGCTCATAAGCTCTGCACTGCACAGGTAGGGGTGCATTGTGTTTGGGCCTGGGTCCTCCGATTCCACATCAGTGCGCTCTCCTTTTCCTGAGAGTAACAGAGGCAAATGTTGTTCTGGGAATAGAGAAAAGTGGGGCTAGCCTGGGCCAGTGTGGCCAGGAAGACTTTGAGTGGCAGCATCTGAGCCACACTTGAAGGAGCTGAGCAGGCTGAAAGGGCCCACATCACCATTTGGCTGTATCGAATGAATCTGCTCAGAATCCGCACACCACTTACCAGTACTGAAGCAGAGTGTGCTGGGAGGGAGGGGCGCACAGGGCAATGGCTTTTCAAACGAACTTCTGTTTTGCTTTCTTCCTTTAAAAGAAATATCATCTTTATCCTTGAGTGCTGGGGCTGGGAAGGAAAGAAAAATCCTAGGATATATAAGAATTATGAATAGAGACCAGAAAGACTGGAGCAGGCGGAGTCAAAGTTACTGATAATTTTATCACATCTGTGGAAATATGACTCTTAAAACAGAAAATCATCCAGAAAAATCCCCCCAGCGGGCCTGAACCTCTGCCATGTAATGATTTTCCCTTCTTAAGGGAATAAAGGGTAACAAAGTATAGCCATTTTTCTAAATAAGGTCACACATCCTGTTCCCGATCCCAAATCTGCTCCAAGCAGCAACATGCACAAATCCTCTGCTTGAATGGCTGGCTCCCTGATCTACTTCTGGAGAGGCTCCTGCTTGTTTAACCCAGAGACCTGGCCAGCTGAGGTCTGGAGGAGTAAGGGGTGTAATTCAATTTCACCAAACCCATGCCCCAGGCTTTCAGGCACCCCATGGTTGTACCCACCCAACTAGGAAGGGAACATGGGTCCAGGGGTGTTTTGAGGATAAAAATTCACGTGACAAGTACTGGCCTGTCTACTGTTTAGCCTCCTGCCATTTGCCTTCTTGGGAATAAAATAATCCCAGTCTCACCTGGACAGAGTGAGGCCACACCCCTAATTTGAAGAGATATAAAAGCCACCTTGTTCACCAGTGTCCTCCCTTGTTTTAGACAAACAGACTTGGTGTCATGACTCTAAACCTAAATTAGATTTAACCTTCCCTGTGTTGGACCAGTTTGCTATGTAGGAGAGTAAAGGGGTTATGAGTTAATGGATTTGGAAGATCTCCCCGTGATACGATTAGAACAGACTTGTTCCTGGAGGTGATCTGCTCAAACCCTTCCTATACTGAACTGTGACACAATCACAGCGACTCCTGGGGTGACAGCGAGAAACTAGTCACAGTGTCAGGCCCTTCACCTGCATTATCTGTCTAATGTCCTATCACAGTAGCCCTACAGAGGACTGTACATCACCAGCATTTACAAGCAAGGGGACCAAAGCTCGGGAGCCGCGGCAATGGCCTGCAGGCACAGGCAGCAGGTGGTAGAGGCAGGACGAGCTCGGGCCCAGGTGACAAGTATGTGGGAGCCTAGCACTGCTGTTCCCGACATGATTTAAGGTTCTCAGATGAAAACTCATTTGCTGTTTGCCAGTCACCAGCACAGCAGCTGGCTGACAGCTGTTCAGGAATCAGCCCTCCC
Source organism: Erethizon dorsatum (assembly GCA_028451465.1). Classification (NCBI taxonomy): domain Eukaryota; kingdom Metazoa; phylum Chordata; class Mammalia; order Rodentia; family Erethizontidae; genus Erethizon; species Erethizon dorsatum. Next base: position 5,803,118 of record CM051837.1, on the reverse strand, counting down.
AGATCCTGATTTATGCCCATTATCCGGCTCTCCAGCTAGGAGCTACAAACGTCTACTCAGCACCCCAAGGCGACAGGAGGGAACATGTATCTAACACAATCAGCTCTTCCCAGTTTTTTAATCCTTCCAATCTTCAACCCTTACCCAGGAAGGCCACACTAACAGGTCAAGTTCTCAGATACCACCAGCATCAGGAAGAGTGGCCAGAATATCATCCAGGGCGACTACATCCTTTCCAAAGTACTATATCAAGTCACCCGCCTAGGATCATCAGGAACATAAGAACTTACAAAACTCATCAGTCATGGACATCTTTGATGGCAAGAATTCCAGCATAACAGAAAACAATTATTTAGACTAAAAGAAGGCAAAATGAATTTATTTGCACATCTTTATTTATGAACTTGACAATTGCCGGACATTTAAAATCTATTGGGGGAAATGTTTTAGGAGAAAAAAAAAAAATCACAAAAGGAAACACATATAAGGCAGAATCCTTTCTTTTTAAAAGAAAGGCTAACTCCAGATGGTAGGATTATAAGAATGGTTTTCATTTTCTGTTCCTGGGTCTGAATTTCCTGATTTATCTATAACAACATGGATCACTTATATAATAAATAAAAGTTATACAACGCATATGAATAACAGCTTGCTCCTAAGTTTATTATGTGCTAGACATTTAGTAAATCATTAAAATTCACATGCATCCCTGAAACTGTGAGGGGGAGTCGAATCTCCCCAGGACAGCCCCTGCCACCGCTCTATCTTTCCAAGCCCAGTTATTTGAGTCCTTTCATTGGTGAGATGAACTTTACCTGCTTTCTGGCACATTTCCAAATAAGAGAAAGCACACAGGAGCACCTCCCACTGAAGAATGGAGACTCTTCTTAGACAGAGCCTCCCTGCACCCCACTGCTAAGAGTCAAAGGTGGCAAGGACCCCAAAGCAATCTGATGAGGATCTGGCAACTGCACCTTCAGCAACACGAACCCATCTGTTACAAGATGTTCTGAGTTCCCTTACAGCCTACATTTGTCTATTTGGCATTCATTATCACAAAGCTGATTATATTATCTGTTTTCTTATTTTCTATATTCTTCCTATTGTGGCATTTAGGAGCCTTATAGACACGGGAGGAAGCTGTTCCTCCCAGGGCAGGCCAAATCTTAGAAATACCTTGGGACCAGTGTCTGTATCGTATATCTCCTTTTCTTGTTCTCCCACACCAAACCATTATTTCCCCTTCCCTAAATCATTCTAGGGCCAAGTACCAGGCAGAGACCAACCCTACAGACTGAGGGCCCCTACAGCTACCGGCAAGGGCATCCTAAGCTGTTTGCTTTGCTCTTCCCTCCTCTCAGAAACACCCTAACGGTGTGCCCTTGGCTTTCTCTTGATTCCTGTCTTCTGCCTCCTGACCACCCTGTCCTACATGGGAGATGTTAGTAATAAAAGTCTTTTGTTTAACCACATTGGCCTCTCCGTCATATTTCTACAATGTAAGACCAAGCCACAGAACAGCCACCGACCTGGGCAATCAGAACAAGCTTCCAAGCAGCAAGAGTGTGCCATCATTCAGCCCAAGCACTCCGCATGAGTGCAATGTCCCCGAGGCCAGCCTCTATTGACTGAGTTATCAACCTTCTGTCCCGCCTGAGCCTGTCCTATCCAAACCACACAGGGACCCAAGACAGACCCAGAGAGAGGTGTGTCCAGTGACAGATGACATGTCACAGAGGGGAGGCACAACCATCATCCTAACAGGCTAAAAGGGCAGCCCCGACATCAGCCCAGCACTGAATTTTGTCACCAAGGTGAAATGATCACATTTACCTGCTACTGCGTAAAGTGGAAAAGCAGATAATGCTCTTCAGACATTTGCAAGCAGAAATGAAAAAATGTCTGGCCTGTCACTGGAGGAACTTCAAGTATGTAGGAAACTCAATCACTCTGACTTCCTCCTTTCCAAAAGATACCAAGTGTCTTAGTTACTTTTCTCTCATTGCTGAGACAAAATGCCTGATGCCCAAAATTAAGGAAGAAAAGGCTTATCAAGCTCACAGTTTGTGGAACTTTCAGTTTATAATCAGCTGGCTCCAAGGCAGGGTAGCATGGCAGAGGGCCAACAGTTCACGTCAGTGAAAGACACCAAAAGCAACAAGAGCAAAGCGTCTTTTCCTCCCTTCTATGGTATACCGGCTACCCAGCCCAGGGCAGGTGGAGCACTCACAGCCCCAATCCCAGCAGTAGACAACAAACCAATCACAAACTCTAGATTCAGCTGCCTCTGAAAAGCCTGCCCCCCATGACCTCATGAGGCTTTGGGGGGACATCCAGACACAAACCATAACACCAAGGTAAATGGAGTCATCATCTCATCTCTAAACAGGTTTATTCTAGTTCTTCTCGAAACTGTATTATCTGCATTTCCTGGCTGTGTTAGCTCCAATTCCATCTACCTCAGCCCGCCCTATCCCTGGCACCACTCTCCCCACTGACCACCACGGGACCACATGGATCTAGCATTTCTGCACCAGGCACAAGAAATGCACTGTGAAATGGAGGATGTGTGCCAAGCCAAATCCTTTCTTTCTGCAAAAATTTCCTAAGTAGGAAAGCAAGACACCCACATCTATGGCTTTAAAACTTAAGAACACACACAACCCTGGGAAGCTTCTGCTCACACCAAGGCAGGAGATAAGGAACTACTAACATCTTTCTGAGGGGAGATAAAATATCTCCTAATCTAGTTTTCCTAAGGCTGTCTGTAATTTTTGCTCCAATTCAGTCATAACTATAACCTCTAGGAATGTACACGTAGGCATATTTTTCCTATCAGCTATCTTCGGGATATGCTGAAGGCCTCCTGTCACTACTGATTCCTGTGAGGACATGGACAAACATGTGTCCCAAGTCACATAGAGATAACCCGAAAGTCAGTTCAACCATTAACAACTGCCCAGAACAAATTTTAAAAATTGAGAAACAAACGAATCCATAAATCAATTTAATCTTAGTAATGGTCCATTAAAAAAAATTTAAAAACACCAGGGAAGGGTTGTGGTAAATGTATCTATCATGATAGCAATCACTTTTAAAAAGTCAAGCTGCAAAATAATGCCAGTGATAAAATCCCTACAGATTATGACTCAGTGCTAGTGAGTCTGACCACAAGCATGCCAAAATCACTGCTAAAGGTCTGGAATCTACTATTCACTGTGGGTGTTGCATAACAAGTCATCCCAAAAGGTAGTGGCTTAAAATAAACATCATCTCGCAGCCTCCGTAGGTCAGGAACTCTTGGAAATTTGAGAGGGCTTATCTGGGTGGCTCTCTCATGTAGTTGTCCTCAAAGTGGCAGGGGCTGAAGTCATCTGAAGGTGTCACTGGGCTGGATGACTCACCCCGAGATGGCACACTCACAGGACTGGTGACAAGAGACCTCCATTCCTCACTGGGGGAGGTCTCTCCTTAGGCCACGTGTAGGCCTCACGACATGGCAGTTGACTTCCTTCAGGGCAAGCCATCCATGAGACAGAGCAAGAAAGCCACAGTGCCTCTGATTTCTTGGTCTCTGCATTCATCACTCATCACTGTCACCATTTTCTATATACTAGTGATTTACTTCTAAATCCAGCCCACACTTAAGAGGAAGAGAACTGGATGCTATCCCTTAAAGGAAAGAGACTCAAAGATTTGTAAGCCTATTTTGAAACCACCCTGGGAGAAGAGTGTTTAAAATAAAATTCAGGTTCCAGGAATCAGAAGTTCTCCAATTATTAATGACTACATGAAAAGTTTCAGGGAATATTTCTTACAAGTACATTGACCAGTGGTCTACCCTTGACAACACGGGTACTGGGGATTGAACCTAGGGCCTTTGCACTGAGCTACATTCCTAGTCCCTTTAATTAGCAGAGTTTCTCTAAATTGCTAAATTACACAGGTTGGGCTTGAATTTCTGATCCTCCTGCCTCAGCTTCTCAGAGTGCTAGGAATACAGGCTTGCATAGTGTTATTTATTTTTTAAGTGCCTCGATTAAAAAAAAAATCAATTAATTATTTGGGACCCATGTGCTCATGCCAGGTTTGAGAAGTTGCACCTGAATTTCATATGTGACTGCTTGGTTTGTTTTTTTTCAGAGATTATGAAGTAAAGAAAACAGAGAGAAAGGACCCAATCTACTTTGCCATGTTTATCACAGAACCGTACATTTGGCATCTGTGACTAAACATTCATGGCATTTTTGTTTTCCCAGTCTTAGGATATTCATATCCTCGCTGTGCTTTTAAGAAAAATCAGCAGCTCAGTGGAGAGCTATCACAGTGCTAGGCTCAGTAAATATTTTGAGATCAATTAGAAACCATTTGGCTGAACATTGCATTCTGAAAATAATCACCCAAGCAGTAACACTACATTATAAACACTGTTTATGTTTCCTTAGACAGAATTTGAAAATTGGTCTCATCCAAGTTTTGTTTTCATTGGCAGTGCTGGGTACTCATTCAACAATTACTCAAATTCCCCCAGAAACACAAATTCTGGTCATTTTGCAGTGATTCTCACAGTCTAGTCCCACCAGATCCTGCTGGTGGTCTAGGAGGCTGAGTTTTTGTTAGCAAACCACCGCCGGTCTTCAACAGTTTCCATCCGCACTCCACTGGCCACACTCAGCCCAGACCCACGGCTCCATCGCATCTTTCCTGACCTCTCCAGGCTGAAGAACTCCCCCATTCCCACAAGAGCTGCACTGCTTCGGCAGCCCCGGGCTGTCACTCATCTCACACCAGGACCAGCTGTTATTCACGGTTCCCACCACCAACCCCACGAGGTCAGAACAATGTCTTACTCCTTCATGCACTCCCCCAGCTTTTTAACAAATATCGGGCAGGAGAACCAAGATATGCTGTTGTTCATAATGTACTTTTTTTTTTTTTTGATCACTTATTGTATTTCATTTTACAAAGTACCATTTTCTCGATTAATCCTAACTGGATTACATGGGGTCATTGTGTTTGTTTCCATGTTAACAGGTGGGAACAAGGATAGGAGTCAGCAAGGTCAGATGGCCAACGTGCAACAGTTCATACACGGGAAGAAGTTTGAAAGCACTGACCTAAATTAATTCAGGCTATCAGCCAACTCTAAACTTGCAGAGTGCTAAGCAGCATCCTGCCCACAGGGCGGACTCGAGTCCTGAGAGTCACCTCCACTTGGAATCTCATTATCAATGAAAAAGCAACCGTGGGGGTCTTGCCAGCCTAACACACTCACATCACAAGCTGACCAAAGCTGAATGGCCAACGAGCAGGTCAGAAGAGAAGCGACACACCAGAGAGAGGACGCAGGGCTGTTAGACGTGCTCAGAGGCGATTTCTCCATATCTTGATCTAGTTTTTCCACTCTTAGGAAATCTCAGCATCACTGCTGCTGGCAAGGAGCGGTCATCCTGGCCCTTCCACTTAACACGGGATATACAGAAGGGCACACCACACAGACAACAAAGATGATCCCTTTCAAAACTCCCAATACACAAACACACTTACAAACCAAACGAAACTATAGAGGAGAATCCTCTCTGTAAATGCCTAACTTTAAATGCTCAAGCCCTCCAGATCAGATAGATGGAATTATGCAAATTCAACAACATAATAACCAAGGGACCAAAGCTAACATGACCAATAATGGGATGAATGACGTCCTGCACCTCCTGATGTGATATACTAAGAAGGATGCAAAAAAACTTGCATGGCGTTTCTGCCAAGAAATACACACAAGTGTGAGGAATTTTCAAGTGAGGAATTATCATGCAAACCCCAGATGCTACTAAATAAACAGCTTCTACTCTTCTAAAATGTCAATGTCCTAAGGGACAAAGAAAAGCGAGGAGCCATTCCTGATCAAAAGAGACTAAAGAGACTTGACAACTGAGTATAATTTGTATGATCCCGGATTGAATCCTAGAGCAGGGCAAAGAACTGCTATAATGGACATTATGTTAAGTAACGAAGTCTGGATTTGAACTGGTACTCAATGGTAGTAGCACACATCCTGTTTTTACTAATTGAACGGTGGTATAAAAAAGAGCGTCCTTATCCTTAGAGAGGGTAGACTGCAGTATTTGGCAGTAAAGGGGCATGACAGGCTTAACTTTTCTCAATTCAGAAAAGACTATACATAAGACCAACAATGATAAAGCAAACACAGCAAAATGTTTATAACTGATGAATTTAAGCAATGCTCTGTAGAAGGTTTTTTTCTTTTGTTTTGTAAGTAGGGTGCTGGTTTGTTTTGCTTTTTATTTCTTTTTTATTAGTACACATTTGCAGTATATAATGATTATACTCATTGTGGGGAATTGTTACATGTATATAACACATCCCAATTCTATTTCCCCCTATCCTCTAACCTCATTTTTTTTTCCTGCCAGCATCTGATTTATTAATTTTTTTTATAAGTCTTTACCAGGTTAACTATCACAAACAGATTAACAGCCAGACTAATGGGACAAAAAAATTTAAGACACTCAAGACAATTATACTAAATCAAGGTGCAATTTTAGATACACTGGCCGTGCTGGACTATAGTAACTTCTTTTCTCCTATTGTTTGTCTTTTGTTTTGTACTTTTTTATATATTGGATTTCTCATATAAGAGAAACCAAGCGCTGTTTAAGCTTGTGTGTCTGATTTACTTCACTTAATATTATGGTTTCAAGGTGCATCCCTTTACCTAGACCAACTTAAGTTTATCCTTCTTCATGGCAGAGTAGTACCCTGTTGTGTATATATAGCACATTTTCTTTATCCATTCATCTGTGGATGGATGGATAGCCTGCTTTCAAAATCTAGCTATTATGAATTGTGCTGCTGTAAACACGAGTATGCATGTATCTCTATAATATGATGTCTTTAACTTGGAAAGATACCTAGAAAGGGAATAGTTGGGTCAAATGAAATTTCTAGTTTTAGTTTTTTGAAGAATCTCCATAATGATTTCCATAATGGTTGTACCAGTTTACATTCCACCAACAAGGAAGAAGGGTTTCTTTTTCCCTGCACCCTCTTCAGCATTTGTTATTGTTTGATTTTTTTTTAATTGTTTGATTTCTTGATGATGGTCATTCTTTCTGGAGTGAGATGGAATCTCAGTGTTGTTTTAATTTGCATTTCTCAAATGGCCAGCAAAGTTTAATGTTTTTCAAGTATTTATTGACTATTTCTACTTTTTCATCTAAGAGTTGTCTGTTCATTTCTGATGCCTATTTGAGATTGGGTCTTTAAATTTGGGAGTTCTAATTTTTGGGGTTCTTTATATATTCTAGATATTAATCCTCTCAGGAGCAGCTGACAAAACTTTTTCCCATGGCTGTCTCTCACCGAGTCACTGTGGAAATGTAATACTGGAAGCCCTGAAGTGAAGCTGTCCCATGGCTACTCTGAGTCCCAGTTTCAAACAATCAACCCTTCCCCAGAGTGGCATCCAACCAAGCACTCTCTCCAGGGATATGACGGGTGCTTGGACTGGAGTCACTCACTAGCTGTTGCCTGTTGAAGGACTCACATGCAAGAAGAATCTCGTGTTCTCCCTGCAACTCACAGCACCTGCTGGTCTATTCTGCCACATTTCTCCCTCTGAGGTCCCCAGCTTTCACTTTGTCTCTGTAGATTCAGTCTCCGTACCCCGTGAGCCACAAAGTGCAGATGGTCCCTCCCCTTCTCTGTGTTGTGTTCTGTCTCTTCAATTTCTTCGTAGGTTTTATTTTTCCTGTCAGATCCTTTCTGGTTCTCAGGAATCTACTTCTTTTTTATTCTTTCTTCCCCAAGTTGTTATTTTCCAGTGTCTGGATTTTGAATCTTAGAGAGGCTGGGCTGTTGTTGCTTACCACACTGCCATTTTCCTGGAAGTCTCCAGAAGTTCTTTATATACTATTTCAAAAATTTTTGCAAAATAAATTCTTTTAAAACAGCACAAACAGCTAGGTATAGTGGTCCATGCCTATAATGCCAGAATTCTGGGAACCTCATGCAGAAGAATCTCAAATTTGATCCCAGCATGGGCAACTTAGACTCTGTCTCAAAATTAAAAAAGAAAAAATTTAGAAGGGCTAGGAATGTAGCTCAGTGCAAAGGCTCTGGTTCATTCAATCCTCAATACTACATACACACACACACACACACACACACACACAAAACAATGCTTCAATTAGTATACAGCATTTGTTGCTATAATAATATCTATTCAAAAGGTGACCTCCCCAATATGAAACTTATCTGTGACTATCCACTGATCCCTAGTCCCAGGTAACTGGTCCCCTCTTCCAGCCTGAGGCCAGCAGGACACCTGGCCCTAGCTCACCCATTTAGATCTATCTCCAAGGAATTATGAACTGAGACACACAGACTGAGCTGGATAGCACTGTGGAGCTGAATGACACAGAAGTGCATCAAGCATGAAGTCCTCAGGCCAAATGCAGGCTAAGGGCTGCCCTGATTTAAATCTACAGGGGAGGGGAAGACCCTAGAGAAGCATCCAAGGGCTGCTACTCTGAGTAGGGGATGGAGCAGGAGGAAGGAAAGCCCCACCCTCTTTATTTAAGCTAGCTTGCCCATGTCTCTGGTCCTCATACACCAGCAACATTGACAAGAGCAGACCTTGCCAGCAAAATGGCATGAACAGTGAAGGTCAACTGCTTCACAGCATGGGGCCACACTCGGAACACAGCACGCCCAGCCTGGGTTTTCACAGGAAGGATGGCTCCTTCAGCTCTCCTCCTGCCATAGCCTCTCCTCCAGGGATAAGTTCGCTGCAGCCGAGAGTGGCACCTGCCTGCCAGGCATCACACAACACTATGCGCTGCAGCGAGGGGAGTGCAGAGGCCCTGGCCATCAGGAGGGCAGGATCCTGTGGCCTGCTTTGGCCACTTGCCCCCTGCATACCTACTGACTCCTATACCTGTCTGGCCCAGAGGTCTACAGAAAAATGGTCTTCAAAGATGCCCACACCCTCATCTCCAAGACCTGTAGATATGTGACCCTATGTGGCAAACCACTCTGCAGATGTGATTAAGTTAAGGACTCCAAAGCAGTCCAAGTGAGCCCAGTCATCACAAAGGTTCTTAAAAGCAGACAGCTTTTCCCAGCTGTGCTCAACTGGAGATGTGAAGATGAAAGAAGGGTCAAAAAGAAATAAAAGACAGTGGGGTATGAAAATGGGAGGATGGGGCCACAGCGAAGGTGGCAGGCGGTCTCTGGAAGCTGAAAAATGCAAAGAATTGGCTTTCTTCCTAGAGACTGTAGGAGGAATACAGCCCTCCTGAAACCCAGACTCTAGCACGGCCAGGCCTGTGTCAGATTTGTAATCCACAGAATTGCAGGGTAATGATTAATGCTGTTTTAGGCCACTAAGTTTATGACCATTTGTCACAGCAGCAATAGAAAACTAATACAGATGGTTTAGAAGCATCTCCCAAGGGCCCCTGTAAAAAAGCTGGGCCACCAGCCCACAGTGCTATTGGAAAATGATGAAACCTTTCAGGGGTTAGGCCTAGAAGGAAGTGGGGTCACTGCAGCTGTGCCCTCGAAGGGGACTGTGGGGCCCTGGCACCTCTCTTGCCCCTTCCTGGCTGCCACAAGATGACAAACAGGCCTCCTCTGCCACATGTTCCTGCCGTGATGTTCTGCCTTGTCACAGGCCTAAAGCAACAGGGTCAAGCAACTATGGACTGAAACTTCTGGAAACATCAGCCAAAACAAAGCTTCCTCCTTTTAAGTTGACTTTCTCGGGTGTTTTATCTCAATGATGGAAACCTGACTAACATACAGCCCCTGTTCCATCACAGGGAATAGCAGATTTTCATCCAAAGAAGTGGGGTCAGGGAGTCCGGACTCCAGTGCTTGACCTCCCAGCTGCCCTCCCTGGGGCATCATTGGTAAAACCAGTTCATGGACCTGATGATCGTTGAAGATAATTATAAAACAAATGACCTCTGTACCAGCTGAACTCATTTTGTACCATCTGCCCTTGTTTTGTATATTTTGCTACCAGAGTTCTAAGATTTTTTTTTTTAAGTAATAAAAATAAAATCTGTGCCAAGTTACCAAATCACTAGCCGACCCCAGTGGTCCAGTGCAATAGCATCCAGGTCTCCAACTCTCATCCACCTCACCAGGGAGCTCTCCTAGCAACACGCCCAAGCTGAGCAGGCTGTCATTCTTCCTCCGATGCTGTGCTGACGTCACCACAGCCACCCTCCAGATCTCTGAGTCATCCTCCCCAATGCAGGCAGAAGCAGCAGCAGTGGGACACTGACCCGAGGTCAAGAAGCCCAAACCCAGCCCTGGGAATTCAGCAGCTGCACCAGAGTCTCCTCGCCCCCACTTCCACACCCACTGTTCCCTAGCATCTTCTCCACACAGCTGCCCTTTGGTCTCCTGGGAGCCATGCAGCTGGCCAGAGGACACTGCCAAGAGTAATCCATGGGTGTGGTTCTCCTCCAGCTACACAGTGGCAGCTACTTAACTGATTGTCTCTGCTCTCAGAGGGAAGAGAGAGGGTATTTTTTATCAGTGAAATACTTCCATTGAACAAAACATCTGGAGGAAACAGCTACTGTCCCAGCTACTATGCTTTCTAGCTCATAAGGCCATGCTAAGCCTTGTGGCTTTTGTCAAGGAAGTGGGGTCACTGCAGCTGTGCCCTCGAAGGGGACTGTGGGGCCCTGGCACCTCTCTTGCCCCTTCCTGGCTGCCACAAGATGACAAACAGGCCTCCTCTGCCACATGTTCCTGCCGTGATGTTCTGCCTTGTCACAGGCCTAAAGCAACAGGGTCAAGCAACTATGGACTGAAACTTCTGGAAACATCAGCCAAAACAAAGCTTCCTCCTTTTAAGTTGATTTTCTCGGGTGTTTTATCTCAATGATGGAAACCTGACTAACATACAGCCCCTGTTCCATCACAGGTGGTTTGCCATAGAGTACAGCCCATTTGGAACTCCCATTCTGCCAGGAGCTGGCAAGAGCAGTTCCAAGGTAGAGAGATCAAGGCCGCCCAAGGCCACCCCAGAGGAAAAGAAGATCCACTACTTCTCACGGTCCTGCCTTCCTTCCACTTTAAAGCTGAGCTCAACCAGGCAGGCCCGGGAGATCTACCCAGAGATAGGGCCCCTCACTTTTAAAGGAAAAGGTACATATAAACCAGGAAACTGAGACTAGACCAGGTTCTGATCCCAGAAAGAGGTCTGTTCTAAGCATCCTGGTCCAGCAAGGGCCAGAACGGGCATGGTGAGACACAGAAGGGAAATGTCTGTTAGGAGTGGTGGGCAGGTCAGAGAATTTTATCAGCTTTTTATCATGCTGTCAGCATCCATCCCTATTAAATGTGAGATCTTCCACAGATGCCTGCCAAATGACAAAGGGCTGTGCTCTCTCTTGAAGAGATGTGCTTTATACAAATGTAAGAGACCTGAGCCACATACCGACCAGCATGGCCACAGCAAGAGGGCAAAGGAATATCTAAGGCTGCTGGGTGCCCAGGGAGGGTGCAGCCTCCGTCCTCATCCACTGCTTCCCTCTTACACACCTGGACAGAAGTGCTCACTCCTGAGCATCTACGAGCACCGAGCACCTATCCGCACCAGGCACCGCCAGGTCTAACAAGAACAGGAGAGGTGCAGAAAACAGGAGCCCCCAAGGAGGCTGAACCCTGAAACTAGAAGGGCATCCTGCCAACCTCCAGTCTGTTGGTTAGAAGACTGTGTTCGGAGTCCTGTGAACTCCCAGATCTGGTAGAGCCATTTTTTAGGAGACATCTTATATTTAGCCTACAACATGACCAAAAAATGTTGGGGATATAAACTGTGTCATCTTTTTAAAAGAATATTTTCTAAAGGAGTACATCTCTTGACCTTGAAATTCTACAGAATTGCCTAGAGTGATCTACACAAAAAAGCCTTATAAAAATGCTAAATGCAATATAAAAGAAAAAAATATTGGGGAGGAGGGGTTGTGGGGAAAAGATCCCTAGGAACAGGGGAATGAATGGTTGCATAACATTATCTTTCCATATAAAAATACGTAACAACATAAAGGAATAAAATGTCTTTAAATATGGGACAGATTTGTATTAGCATAGAATAAATGTCCTTGATCACTAGGTTTCCAAATGCACTACGTAGAACGATATTATTTTGTTTAAAAAACACTTTCTCACACTCAAAGAATTATAAGACCTTTATATAATTTAGAATCTTGGTACTACCTTAAGAATATTTTCCTGCTCACAAAAAGCAAACAAGATTAACAATATAGTTTATTGTTCTTAAGTCAGGTAAGATCCTTCTCTGCAAGGAAGAAGAAAGAATAAAAACTTGCTAATTCTAAACAATTCCTTTCTTTTGGAATTAAGCTTTTTCAGGTTGTTTCGTTGTAAAATCCAAAGAAACCTGCTTCTCAGGGTACCAAATGAGGAACAGAATTGTGACTGGATGTCACTACGGACCCATAATTTCTGACAAGGTGATGAGATAGCAAACTGGATCAGAACACACTGCTGTGCTGGAATGGGGATGCCTATAGGTACTGAGTCATAGACCGTGGGGAAAATCCTCCAAGCCCCCCACCCCAAGTGCCCTGGTGAGCAAAGCTGGCTCTGGGGCTGGGCTTGGGAACAGCAGAGAATCTTGCTTTGGGGCAGCAGCAGCACACAGCTAGGAAGGCAGCACAGCATCTGAAGGGGAAAGGCTATGTCTCTGTCCCCTGCAAAGACCATATATATTACACTGTGATTTTAACAAAGAAAAAGACAGGAAGAGAAGAGCGCAGCTGGGCACAGGGAGGGGAGAGAGGCCCAATCAGCCAAAAACTGTAGGGCATTCGACAGAGGCAAAGACCAGCAACACTGACAGGACTAGCAGTGAGGCGAACATGGTATGGAAGACACTGTTTCCCTTTCTGTCTGCCTGTCTCCTTTTTCTAGAATATCAATAGGTTGTAAATTACCTTTTTTTTTTTTTGTACCAGGAACTGAACTCAGGACCTCGCGCTTGCCAGGCAGGTGCTGTGCCACTGAGCTACATCCCCAGCCCCATAAATTACTTTTAGAACCTTGTACAGTAAGACACTTGAAAGAAATATAAAATCTGTGTTACAGGAAAGACTGAACTTCGTAGACCCAACGTCTCCCACCAGCTCTCTCCCATTATCTCACTGAAGAGCCCAGAAAGGTCTTCATCACCCCAGTCCTGGGAGGGTGGGAGACACTGGTTGCTTGTGTAGACACAGCATTGCAGGATGTGACCACCATACCCACTCCCAGGCTCACCCAGTCTCCAGCGACAGCGCACGTTCGGTCACCACAGCTCAGGCAGGGTGGCTCTCAGTAAGCAGGTGAAGGAGGACATTATACTGCTGGGTTAAGAGATGCTTACCGAGTCCCAACTCCAAGGCTGGGCCCTGGATACAGGGATGGATGGAGCATTGTCCTGCCCACAAGGGGACTACGGAACTGTCTAACCAGAAGCTGGCTTCAGACAACAAAAAGGAGCTCAGTTAGAGGGAACCAGCCAAACCTGAAAGGAGTAGGACGTGTCAGAGAGTCCTTGAAGGGCGAATGGCCTGGGTAAACACACGGTAGTCTAAAAGGCCTTTGTCTACAACAGCCTTGCAAAGAAAACTCTTTTCTCTCCTTTTGTTGCTGAGGAAACGAGCCCAGGGAACAGAGGCTACTAGTCCCTGGGGCCTATGTGACAAATGGAGGTGAAGGCACTTGGGCTTAGGTCATCACAGTCAGAGATGGGATTCGACCCCAGCTCCCACCAGCCCCAGAGCCTCGAGTCTGGATGGAGGCTGAAAGGCCAAGAGGGAGCAGCTACTACAACGCAATTCCATCGCATTCTTTTATTTATTTATTTTTTTGTGTGTGTGGGTACCGGGGGTCGACCTCAGGACCTCGCACGCCAGCAGGCGCCCGTGCCACTGAGCGATATCACCAGCCCTTTTTTTCGTATGTGGGTTCCGGGAGTTGAATGCGGGCCCTCGCGCTTGCAAGGCATCTCACCGGCCCTCCATCGCATTCTTGAAAGGGCTTCCCAGCATCCCAGAAGGGAGGTACAGGCATGGGTTCGGTGGAATAGTTAGCAACCCAGGAGTAACACCTGGCTCCTCTTTGTCACTGCCTGGAATGCAAGAACTGGAGGCTCATTCCCCACCTGCAGGTCAACTCAATTCTGTACTTGGTGAGAGGCATGGCCAGCCCACAACCACACAGTGGAAGGAAGCCAAGAGTTAGGAAGCCTAATGGAAAACATACAATGCACAAGGCACTAGAACTGCGTATCTGATGCAGAACAGACAAAATAACCCTGAGCACAGCCATGTGGTTTGGAAAGCGTCTTTGATACAGAAATCCCAGAGCGGCCAGAACACACCAAGTCAAGCCAACCCCACGCCTCCTGCCTTCCAGCTGGGAGCCGTCAAGGACTAAGCATAGGGACTGTGTCCCCAGATGATCAGCAGCCATCACAGTCCCTGGGAGAGCCGCTCCCCTCAGCCTTGGCTGAAGCCAGCAGAGGCAGAGCAAGATGTCTGCATCCAAAATTAGCACTTTCTCTCTTCCCTGTTCATTTCTGCACCATCCGAGCCCCACCCCCTCAAGGAGCTTCACGTGCCACGGAGCACCATGTCAATGTTACTGCACTAGGAAGGGCCTCCCTGGGGACGTGCTGGGGGGGGAGGCGGATGAAAATAAATAATCTGCTCTTACCCGGGCCATTAAACCCCATTTCTAGTCACGATCCAGACAGTAAAAGCGAGAGCCCCATGTGTGGCCCACCAGTCTGGGCTGGACCCTGCCGGCCACACTGTGGCTGCCTGACCCCGAGTTTCTTCATTCCTGGGCCCCCTCTGAAACAGTGGCTGCACCAGCCACCCAGCCTATGGAGGGTTGAGCTATGAGGATATGTGTCACACGCTCAAGTTCCTGGGACAACGCAAGGGCTCTAGACCCAGCCTTAGAAGTGATAATGGCTCAGGGGTGAAATGAATCAAGTCCTGTGAAAACTGAATAGGAATTCTGAAAGTGTCTACAGCGCAACTCACAGCTCTGAGCCCCAAACACGCACAGCACCTCAAGGGCTGCTCAAGGGCACCCCAGGGCCTCTCCACCGCTTGGCTCAAGACTCCCTTCACAGCAGTGTCCTCAGCCCCCTTCCACCTCTCACTACCCTTGCTCAAAGGCTTCTGTGCTCAGGTCACAGCTCCAATGTGTCTCACATCACATCCACCACTGAGACCTACTAGCGCAGCCAGAAACCCTTTGGTGTGTGTGGAGACGCCGCCAACAGGCACCCCACACCGAGAACTCGGGACTGCACTGAAGAGGTCGGAGCAGCGCAGCATTCACAGGAGGACTCGATGGGCAAAACCACAGCCCTGACAACCACGATGAGGTGTAGACCCATGGGACAGGTGGCAGTGACAGCCCTCACTTCTCAGCAGGGCGCAGGTGGCTGACACCGAGAGGACAGACAGAAGCCTGCCAGGCCTTGGGGACTCTGCACACACACACCTCAGACGGGTCTCCAGGAGTCACACTCTGGGACAGACTCTCAGTGCTTCCCCAGGGCAGTCGGGGCAGCAGCTGGGAAGTGTCAGAAGTACGGACTTCAGGCCCCACTCAGACTCCTGAGCCAAAATCTGTGTTCGACAAGATGCCCCTGGAACGCTGTCCCGGAGAAGAGGCCTCGCCACGGAGCATTTATAACACAGCAGTCCGCCCAGACAGGGCTGCAGTGGCTGGCTTAGGGTTTTAATGATCTCTTCTTTCCCCTTGGATTGAGTTCCATGATCACAGATAGAATGTGTATATCTTAGTTGCTGCACATAGTAATTACTCAATAAATATTACTGAACGAATGAGTGGGTGAGTGGGCAGTCTACTGACTGACCGAAAAGACCGATCCTATTTTAAGTACAGAAAAAGACTTGAGCAGGGGTCTGAGCAAGAGTTCGAGAAGCAGGGGAGAGAGACTCCCAGCGGTGGGAGAAGGTAGTCAGATAAGGCCCTTTCGAGACTGGCTGTGGGCTGAGACATGATGGATGAGGAGATATACACAAGCCAAGGAGAAGGTGATGGGGGTGGGGTTGGGGTGGCACCTCCATCTGCTGGAGAGGGAGGAACACTGTGAAAGAGAGAATGGACAAGAAGACTAAGAAGAGAACCAGGACTCGTATGTTTGGCTCTGGTGGTGAAACACAGAAGCTCCAAGGAGGCAGAGTCAGAAGACCCCGTGACCATGGTGATGGTTGAGTGGGGACAGAAAGGCCCCATCTGGGTGACGGAGCACCCAGGCTCTCGAAGCCATCTTTGATACAGAAATCCCAGAACTCCAGAGAGAAGGAGTCCAACAGCCACACCTAATGGCAACTTCTCCGAGCTCCACAGGCCTAGCACTGCCTGCAAAACAGAAATGTGGAGGTGACTCACGGTTTTCAACAAGTTGATCCAGGAACTTGTGGGCAGCCAAGCATCCAAGGGGCCAGGAGTCCAGTCCAGATGTTACCCTATCGTGGTGCACTGGAAGAGAAACACAAATGCCGTGTGTCACTGCAAGAGGCCACATTCACAAGTAAGCAACGTCCTCCCTCCCCAGCCATCCCTAATGGGGCTCAGATCATACAAAGGGCAGAAAAGGAAAATCTACACGTGGCTACTGGCCAGCCACAGAGCTGGCAAAGCCTCTGTCTTCAGCTTGGGGAAGAGACACCAGCCACCAGCTACAACTCCACAGCAGCCTCCCTCTCAGGTCCTCAGCATGGAGCCCAGCGCTACAGCTGCAGGGGACCCTTGGAACTCAGCAGCCCAAGGCCTCTGTTCACAGACAAGAAAAGCCAAGAACCAGAGAGCACACAGGCCTTACTCCACATCAACCTCCGGCAAGGGCAAAACCAGGAACAGAACTGCAGAACAGACTCTATAAAGCTTACATTTTACCTGTAAATTACCTCCCTAATAAAACTCCGTTTCTAAACAAATATTATTCTTATTCTGACTGGCTCTTAACCAAAGAGACCAAGCAGCCTGTAGTTCCAGATCTTAACTATTCTCTGGTTCTTTCTCCTTAATCCCAAAAGACTTGCACCAGCCAAAGCAAAACTCCTGGTTTTCTTCAAAAGCAAAGTTTAAGGGGAAAAAAAAAAAAGAAGAAGAAGAACAGTACATTTTTGCACAGAGGAAGAAAACCTAAAATCTTTACAGGCATAAAACATTTGAGTTTTAACGGTGTGAAGAACACAGACTGACACAGAAAACTTCTCTTCCATACATCAGGTTCGCACACCCTAGAGGCCAGAACCCCTCCGAAAGGGCTACTTGGGGACCACAGAAACTAGTGCACTTTACAGGCTAGCTGTCAATGCTTCATTTTGGTGGAATGAAATGAATAATCAAAACGCTATTCTCTAAGAAATGAGATTTCTGGTTATGACTTTCTAATTAAGTCTTTGTCTAATTATATATTTACACATAATCATCTTAATAGTTGCCTCTTCCACCTGGGTTCTGGTTTCTGCTGTCCCTTACAAATCTATCTGACCTCAGGCACGTCACACCTAACCTTGGGGACCTGCAGTCAGTTCACCCATAAGATAAGGAACATGAATGGGATAAAACTTCGGCCAGAAGATTCCACAACCTCCTTATGCTTTTAGAACAGAACTGAAATATTTCACATTAAGTTGGCTTATCCAAAGTGTGTGATGATTTGCCTACCTTGAAGAAGTGAATGTCAGTCGTTATCAATTTAACTTACGCATCTTAGGCAATAGCGGCAGAGCCGATGTATTCTTTTTCTAGGACATCAGCTTCAGCAGAGACCCATCTGCCCCCACCCACACTGAAGGGGTATTTGGATCTGTTTTCCCAAAGGTCCATTATTATTTATAAGGCATAAAGCAGAATTTAGGCAGTGAGATCATTTGTTTTGAAAACTACAGCAACCTTTCCAATCTTTTCCCCTCCCTTTTAGCATTCTAGTTCCTCTGAGTCAAGAGAGGGAGATGTAGATTTCAGAGAAAACGCAAAGGCAGTTAGGCCACCCACAGTATGGACCAGGATTCCATGCCGGGCTCCCCGAGATACAGCTACCTGCCCATTTCCCGTTCAGCAGTTAGGCACTGTGCAATCTAAGAAGCCAAGGAAGACACATGCAAACTGAACACACCAAGACATCTTCAACACCCAGGGATCCATTTAAAAAACAAAACAAAAGCCGCACCAGAATGTCCACAGTATCCTTATTCTGATTGAGAGAGAAGGGGACAGAGGCAGGGCAACATCACGAACGCTTCTGAAAATACCACGGGCCCTTTCATCCAAAAGGAGAACAGACAGAAGTATGCATTCAGTGTTGAGGGGTTCAAAAGCCCCCTGAAATTCCCCTCTGTACCTCAGGTTACGGACCCCAGCTGCAGTAACATAAGCACCCACCCTTATAATTCTCTCCACCCTAGAGCCCCTTTGTAAGTGGAGGCAGGAACGGTAGCCCCGTGTGGTGTGACACAAAAGCAGGGACCAGGCTGGAAACCTCTCACAGCAGGCACAGGGGCGCCCTCAGGACAGCTGGAGCCCACAGGAGCTTGGTACTCAACTTTTCTACATTATTCTTATACAATAATAATGATAAACAAAAGCACGTGTTGTTTAAAACAGGAATGCACACGTAGGTGGTAGAACTAAGAAGCCCAAAGATTGGTTAAAATCTGAGATGCTCCATCACCTCTGAGGGGAAGACAACTGCTAAGTCTTTACAACCTGGTGTGGCCTATACGGGTGCCGTTTTACTCTTTTTTTTTTTTTTTTTTTTTTTTTTTTTTGTGGGTACCGGGGGGTCGACCTCAGGACCTCACATGGCACCCGTGCCGCTGAGCGATATCACCGGCCCCTTTTTCGTATGTGGGATCCGGGAGTCGAACTCGGGCCCTCGTGCTTGCAAGGCAGGCGCTTACGCCACTGAGCCATCTCACCGGCCCCTGCCGTTTTATTCTTTATATCTACCTTTTTTTATAGAGATGGGTCTCACTATGTTGCCCATGCTGGCCTTGAACTCCTGGGTCAAGTGACCTGCCTGCCTCAGTCTCCCAAGAAGCTGGGACTACAGCTATATGCCATGGCACCTGGCTTTTAAGCAGTATCAGTGCATTTTATATGCTCTCCTGTACATGTATCACCATAAAGCATTTATTAAAGGTTTGAAGTCCAAGAGTTATCCATGGAGTTATTCTCAGCCTGGTTTTAAAACACACCAAACCGTGCAGTGAGCCCAGGGCCACCCAGGGCAGGGCCTGACAAGGAACAGTCACAAGTTCTGGCTCCAGGATCCACTTCTATAAATACCATTTCATTTTTAAAAGTCCACACCCTAGGACAGCCCTACACTCTGGCCTAATGCCACGTTGACCTCCAGTGTGGCCCATCGTTCGGGGAAAAGCCAGTGTTGGGTTTCTATGGACCCGGTGATCTTTGCTCGGATACGCTCAGCAGCCTGTTTCCTGTGGCACCTTCTGTTACCAGGAACAGTCTCCTCAAGTCGTCCTCAGCAGCTGAGAATGGAGGGAAGAGCCAGATACTGCCGCAGAGTTAGGCCCTGCAGAGAATTCTGTTCATTCACTGAACGGTCAAGTCATTCACTGACCACAAATGTAGGCAAAAGGTAGAGACACAGCCAGCGTATTTCATTCCCAAGCACTTCCACACTGCCCAACATCATCTCAACCGAATACGAGAGCATTTGCCTTCCCTAATAACAGAGCAACAGCACGTCATCCCTAATCTTATTGGGAAACAAAGCTGTCTTTTTAAATTTGTAATTACCACCTTTACTCCTTTTATGTTTCTGTAATGGAATGCCTGAGACTGGATAATTTATAAATAATGGTTTTATTTCTTCTGGAGGCTGGGATGTCCAAGGCCTTGGGGACCTCATCAGCAAGGTCCCTTGACACCTAATCCCACCTTCTCAGGTCCCACCTCCCAACATGATGGCATTGGGGATTCAGTTTCCAACACGTGAGCTCTGCTAGATACATTCAAACCACAGCAATTACAATGCCAAAATTGACACCATGTCACCCAATAACATTTTGACCTGGTTTTATTTATTTTTTTTTGTGGGTACCGGGGGTCGACCTCAGGACCTCATGCACCAGCAGGCGCCTGTGCCTCTGAGCAATATCACCGGCCCCTTTTTTCGTATGTGGGTTCCAGGAGTCGAACTCGGGCCCTCGCGCTTGCCGGGCAGGCGCTTAAGCCGCTGAACCATCTCACTGGCCCTTGACCTGGTTTTAGATAGCCTGCACCTCACGTCCTTGCAGTTACAAGAGTTCGTGTCTAATGAAGGAAATGTCAGTTCCTTTCTCTGGCTAAGAGTCTCCTCTACTCTTCTCCTAGCTAAAGTCTGCTGTTTCAAAAAGCAAAAGCAAAATTAAGAATACAGAACTCACTCTCCAGTGTATCATCTTCTTCGAAAGTTAAACCTCCCACTGGATTCTGCCATCTTTCCTAGCTGAAGATAAGTATGGCTCTGCGTGTGCATACATGTGTGACCACGTGCTTACACACACACACACATGCCCAGAATTCTTCTTGACAGACTCAAAACAATAGCTGTACAAGGAAACCATTGCTAAGAGCGCAGGAAAAGCACAAGCCTGCCAACGCCAGAACAAAGGGTTTCTGCCGCGAACATGGGAACACAGTGATCTCACTCCCCTTTCCCAGGGCGTCTGTGCAGGACTGGGAGCCTTCTCAAATTCAGACAGTCACTGTTTCCACCCTGGAGGACCAGGCGGGAGGATGGCCAGGCCAGAAACGCACTCCAGAGGTAGCTCTTTGATGTCTAACCCAGACAGTCCTCTGACCAAGGAGGGGGCTGAAACCCTGAGGAGCAAGACCCAGGCACTTGTCACCACCCAGCCGCCTACTCCTTCCCACGGAGGGCCTACGCCAGGACCCAAAGTGGATGCTCTGATAGCAGCCTGGCTCACTGGGGCACAAGGCTGCTTCGCCATCCTCCTAGTGACTTACTTAGCAGTCATCATCACACAGCTCTGAACAGGGGCAGGCGAAGGCCCCGGGCTCCAGACCTCACAGTGCCCTGCCCCCAACAGCATCGCACCAGCAGCCTTGAGAGTGCCCGGGGCAGACACCAGGGTCACGGGAAGGAGGGCAGGAGCTCAGTACACAACCCCACTTAACTTATTTATCACCTGCATGGGGGCCATGCTCTGTTAAGTGGTCAAAGCGGAAGAAGGAGGCAGCTTTTAAGGTCTAAAAGTTTTGTGGACACCTCCCCACATACAATAGTAATCATACTCCTGCATCCTGAGATAGAGGCTATATCAAGACGAAAATGCTTTCAATAAGTTAATAATATTAGGTCCCCTATACATTTAAAGATAACAAATAATAAAAACCTATTCCAGGGCATTATTAATCGGTCCTACAGGCAACACTTAAGGTAGCGCATGGATGAAGGATCGCTTGAATAACCCCTACCATGCAATACAATAGCCTCCGTCCTTCCCCACACTGGTGCTGAGTAGGGTTGAAAAACAGCAACAAAAAAACCAAAACCACTGCCCTACTGAGAGTCTCTGCTGCTTAAAAGAAGATTTGGGTCCCCTGTGAAGACAGACCCCTCCCCTCAGGATGGAATCCAGGGCCTTGCGCTCACTGGACAAGTGCTCAACCACTAAGCTACACCCTCCCCACACACAGCCCTTTTGTTTATTTTATATCCATTCATTTACTTATTTTTGCTGAGGTAAGGCTTGAACCCGGGGCCTCATACTTGCTAGTCCAGTGTTCTACCACCATATTACATCCCCAACTCTTTTTTTTAATTTCATGACAGGGTCTCACCAAGTTGCCCAAACTGGCCTCAAACTTGTAATGCTCCTGCCTCGGCCTCTCAAGTAGCAGGGATTACACATGTGCACCACCACAAGAGCCAGAATGTCTGTGAAATAGGCTGTCAGCTGCATGTCCTCCCAGGGTGGGCTCCTCTGAGACGATGCCTTGCACCACCGACACCCCCATACAGCCTGCCCACCGTGCCCTGGACTCCACGGGCTGTATCTGTTCTCTCGACCAGCAGCTCCTCAGGGCCAGGCTGCTCACCCCGGGCTCCGCCAGCCCCTGCCCTGGCCTGGTACCCAGGAGACTGGCAGGGAGGAGAGGGGAAGAGGTGGAGAAACCTTCTTTAAGGAAGCTGTGGCAGGTAAACTAGGATGTACACTAACCATTCGGAGAGGGGAAAAGGTGTCACTGGACCTTTTCCCCCTGAGGATCCAGGATAATTTAGTGATTTCATAATCAGAGTTGAAAAGTCGAGATTGTAACGAAAATATACAAGGGAAATGCCAACAGTCTTCCCAAAGGCCAGTGTGTGTGAGAAGCCCGGCTTCCCTCATCCATCGGTCAGCAGCAGAAAGACAGGACTTTCTGCTGCCTCTCAGCCCTGCTTGCAGTCCTGCTATTTGCTAGCTCCTTCCTTCCTCTGCCCCAGGCTCCATGAACTTGCCTGCATTCCAGATAATGGTGAAGTTTCTTACCCTGGGGTGTGAGGCTCTTCATACATAGGACTCTCGCCTGGTCGTTCCCTGACTCAGCCGGTTCCCACCTTTCCCCACATACACCACAAGTCAATCCCAGGGGGGTGTCTGGTGTCTGGGTTTCTCCCCACTCCATGACATCTTGTCTTCTATGCACCCACTTTGGGGTCTGCACCCAAGTCATCCCTTCCAGGAAAGCTCCTCCCCACACCATCCTTCTGATGTAAACACAGCTTTTCTTTCCCAAAACTCAGCTCATCCCCTCCAAGATGAGCCTTCAGATACCCTAATCTTTGCTTGAGAAGCCTCACACCAGATGGTTCTCTTCTGCATTTCTGGGGTGCAGGGATGCCCCTCACCACCTGCACCATCACACCCTACCTGGAATCCAGCGTACACCTTAGCAGGCAGCACAGGCTCAAACACCTACAAACTGCATGCGTCTCAGAGTGCTGATTCTAGAACCAACCAAGCACATGAGCACCCTGAACGAGAGGATGGCTTTTCTTCCCTAACTCTAGCTACGTCAAATACCCAATCGCAGGTCCATCATCTGCCTAGCTCTGCTTCCCAATGGCCAAACAACTAGAACTTCCTCCCTTCTTTCCTCCCTTCTTTCCTTCCTTCCTCCCTCCTCTCTCTCTCTCCCCCTCCATTCCTCCATGCTCCTTTGCTACCAATTTTAAAAGTTTGGGACTGGAGAATGCCTTTTACCTTATAAAGAACAGCTTCTGAGCCAGGTGTGGTAGTACACACCTGTAATCCCAGCACTGTGGGAGGCTGAGGCAGGAGTATCACAAGTTCAAGCCCAGCCTGGGCAACTCAGAGACATAGCAAGATCCTGTCTCAAAATTGAAAGAGGAGAGGGGGTTTCTGGGTTCAATCCCCAACACCAAAAAAAAAGAAGAGGAGGAGAAAAAGAAGAAGCTCTTCTGAGCAAGGAGCCTTGTAAAAGGAACTAATTTAAAAATCCACCCAAAGCCATGTATCCTTTTGAGACAGCTCACTTCACACGCTTTTTCTTCTGATTCATCATGTGTGTTATATGGTCACAAATTACATAGCTCTCTAGATCAGAAAATGCATTTGTTCAGGAGTGAATAAGAGCGACAATGTTCTCAACACCCGTCTCAGATGAAGAGTCAGTCTGCTTCCTTGCTCCAAATAAAATAAGGAATCAATATGTGACCCCAGTCAAGGAGCCTCTGGAATCCTTTTCCCCGTCACACAAATGTTTCTCATTTGGTCAAGTTCTGTTTCAATTACAGGCCAAGAAAAGACAAAGAAAACACCCACTACCACCTACTCCTGCTCACCCGAAAACATTATAAATTATCTCTTACATCATACGAAATGTCACCTCACACAACATGACTGCTGGCAAATGGTGGCCACGGCCATTGTCTGAACAATGGCTTTGTCTCTAGGGGTTCTTGTGCTCCTCTGCCAGGGCTTGGCCTTAGTTCTTTGGAAAAAAGCAGACACATTACCAGGAAGAGTGTCCCAGTGAAGGACCTCAACAGTACTTTCTTTTATTTATTTATTTTTTTTTTGTGGGTACCGGGGGGTCGACCTCAGGACCTCGCGCGCCAGCAGGCGCCCATGCCACTGAGCGATATCACCGGCCCCTTTTTCGTATTTGGGTTCCAGGAGTCGAACTCGGGCCCTTGCGCTTGCCGGGCAGGCGCTTAAGCTGCTGAGCCATCTCACCGGCCCTCAACAGTACTTTCTGAACAATCACCACAAACATAAATACCAAAAGACAATTCCTTTGTGACACTGAATAATTTCAGATACAGGCAGACTGGGTATAAGATCTCAACATACTAAATTTCCCCAGCTGAGTAAGTCCCAGCTGTCTGGGGGATGTCAGAGGTTTTAACTTTCACATTGATCCCCCAGTCACTTTTCTGTAAGAAGCATTTCTAAGAAATTTAAATCAGCACGCTATCCCCTCTGGCATGTTTCCTAGATAAGGTAAACCGAGGTGAGGCTGTGCACATCTTGAGGAGACCACACCAAAATCAGGCCCCTTCCTCATTTGGCTGCGGTTCTGGGCTCACACTCCAGAATGGAAGCCAAGAGCTTTGGGATTGGCCCCAAAGAAGAGAAGGGAAACTTGAAGCATCTCAGTATCTAAAGACTAGATAACCTTGATTATTACCTATTTTTCCTAGGACCCTCTCTGGGGATGGATATGCCCACTCACCCAAGATTATGCACCAAATGTGTATCTTTTCTGTTCCAACCAGAAATTTTAGAAGCAGAAGGGACTTCGGAGATTCCGCAGCCCAGGGAGTCTCAGTCTCTGGCCAGAATTCCATAAAAGACAAAAAGGGGAAGAGGGAAGCCTGGCACTGGGAAGTGGTCCATAGCAAGCATGGGTTTCCTACATTTCTTTTATGGGATTCTGTGTTCCACCTTAGGTTCATGTTATGCAAATTTTGTACTTACTCAGTGTGTGCATATTTACTTTCACATTAAAGTAAGTTTTTGTCTTCCATATTTCCTGAGTAAAATTAAAGCTCCAGAAAGTTGTCTCAGATTTATCTTGTGGTTTCAGGAATCCACGCTTACTACTCAGCACCCCTGCCCAGGAAGCAGCAGTTTTGTCTCTGCCCTTCCGCCTACAGAGAAGGAGCCCTACTCACCAAATATACTTAATGACTTCACCAAGAAAGCTGGTGGCAGCCCCAGCTACAGAACCCACCTCTCCTGGCTCTGCTGTAGGTCCCACTGCCCTTTTGCATCCATACAGTACATGGTCACCCAGAGCTACTCCTTAACTGAGAGGTCCATAGTCAATTTAAATCTACCCACACATGTTGAGGTGGGTTAGGTTGGTGAGTATTCTCTCCGGAGCTTGAAGCAAGGTTTATAAATTAGGGACCTGCCTCTTCGCTGGCATTCAGACTGCCCAGAACTCCCTGGCTTCTCCCCCACCCATACACTCTGCCCCAGACACACCCACCTGCAAAAATTAGAAGTACAAGCTGCTCAGTGCAGACAACTCCAGAGCCAGTATCATTATCACCCCAAACCAGAAAATAAAGACTAAAAATAAAACAAAGATCAAGTCCACTCAAAGGAAAACTCATTCCGAACAGGAGGTAGTGTTAGCTACTGGGAGAGTTGTAGGAAACACTGAGACTTCAGCTGTTTCACATTCCAAAGCAAAGAGGAAGGAGCCGTTCTCATGTTAAAACTGCCTTTAGGAATCTCAGCAACATCAAGTGTATCTAAAGAAGTGAGCAGTTTTCTCCCCTAAGGGACATCTGGCAGTGTCTGGGGACGTTTCTGGCCATCACAACAGAAAGGCGGTGTAGGAGGGGGTGTAGGTACCTTATCAGCATCTAGACAGTGGAGACCAGGGACATAGCTACACATCTTATGATGCACATGACAACCTCCAAAACAAAGAACCATCCGGCCAAACTTTCAACAGTGGCGAGGGTAAGCGATCCTGAGACACAATGAAACAGGAAGAGGACAGGGCAAAGTCCTGAGTCCTCATTCTCCCCCGGTTGGCCCGCTTGGACTGGACACATCGCCTGACCTTATTGGGTCTTTGTTCATTGTCACTAGGCAGAGACATTGGTCTGCTTCAGAGGTTTTGCAACCACTGAACCGGATCCCAGCAGTCATTCTGCAGCCTTCCAATATGGCAGCTCTCCAGGTCTGAAGCCACTGTCTCCCGGGAGGGGATCTGCACCAATCCTCTCGAAGGCCTGTGACATTTGCACTGGGAAGAAGGACGATGTTGAAAGCAGCTTCTTTCTCCACATCACCACCCACCCAGAGTCCCTAGTGACCTCAGAGTCCACAGAAATGAAACACGAAGACCTCCTGGACTCCAAAGTCTCCTTCTAACACCCAATGCCCAACGCCTAAACCCTAGGATTCTAATCAGTCAATAAACTAAGGACAGACATAGAAACATTATTTTGAATTCTATGTTCTCCTTTAGAAAAATACATAAGCCAAAAAGAAAAAAAGAAAGCTTTACAATAAAATTTAGGAGGCATAGTTGCAAGTACATTGAATGTACATACAAGGATTTTGCATTTTCTCAATACTTGGCAACCATAAATGTGCCTGCCACCTCCACTTTCAGGATGACCCAATACTAAGCCATTGTTCTGTAGGTAGAGAAAGCACACTATGACTTTGCCTCTGGCCGTGTCCACAACCCTCCAGGAGAGAGGGCTGCCCTGAAAGGTTGAACCCTCCACACGGGACCCAGTGGTCTCTAGAACCACAGAATACAGCAGTTGTTTTAGAAGTAAGATTCCCACTTTCAGGAAAAGAAGTATAACTTGCCTGGCTCAGGGGAGAGGACTTACATTCTAAACTGCCCTGTAAGCTTCTCATGGCACTGTCTCTTTGAAAGAGTGGAAGAGAGAAAACAATTTGCCCAGCCACGCTGCCCAGGAGCTTGGTGCTCCCCACCACGCATGAAGCCAGGGATGCCCCAGATGTCACACTGAGACAGAGGAGCTGCCTAAAAGGGAGAGGAGACTCCCAAAAGACAGAAGAGCGGGAACCAGAGGAACGCGCTAAGGCTGAAAGGAAGCAGCACAAAATTGCTGCCACTAAGCAGAAAGCCTAAAGGGCTTAGCACATTTCATTTGCTGCAAAAAAAAAAAAAAAAAAAAAAAAAAATGGCAACAAAAACCTCTCCACTCACCACAAGTTCCCTGGTACATCCATTATCTACAGAATCCAAAGAGCATTTCGTGGCATGAGGAGGACTGCTGCAAACTCTCGAGAGCTTTCACACAGGCACCCACATGCTGTCACTCAGCAGCAGAGAGTTAACATCCTGGGGCCAAGGCTCCCTCTCAGCAAGTTCAAATCTGAAATCATAATAAAGATACTGAAGGGTTTAGTCATGAGCCCTCCCCTCAGCCATCAGAAGGAATGGCAAAAATGCAGAGCGAGTGCTGGAAGCCAGAACAATTTCATTTTCCTCCTAACCCTGCAAAGAATTTGCATTTAAAATGAGCATTTCATTAGCCCTTCCAAGAACACTGGGAGCTGGCTGCTAACATTAGCAAGAAGAAAAGCAATGTTCCACGACAACGGATTTCTAATTACTGCAACAAAAGTACCTGGGTCCCCTAGTAGGCTAAAGAACTCTGCTGGCTAATTACATCTTACAAGGCAGGTGCCAGCTCCACTTTTAAAACATAGTCATATCACGTTAATAAAAGATAACAAAGACAAAGATACCTTCCTGATGACAAAAGGGTCCTGCAACTAGACTTTCTCTATCATTTCACGTGTATAAGGTAAGTGGCATTAGGAAACAGGGATTTGGGTAAGAACTAAAACAGAAACAATCAAGAAAGAAAACTTGGAAGACATTTTTGTATTCAAAGACTAGAAGGTGCCCAGTGTGGGAGCCTGACACAGGCAGTGGCCAGATGGCGCAGAACGAGCCAGGACAGAACCAGAACTGCGTGCTCAAGAGACCTGTGAATTCACAGCAATAGTTCTCAGCACCCATACACAAGAAGCAGCAGTTGGATTCTGAAGGGGAGGGAGCGAGGAAGAGCTGCAGAGGGGAACAATCGTGCCACTGCATGTAGGCCTCCCAACTCCTTGGCCTCGGGCCTCAGGGGTGAGATGGTGAGAGGGGAAGTCAGTGGGTGGCTGCTGCCTTGCTCCATTCAAGGGGTAGTTTTAACTTTATTAAACACAGAGGAGCCTTTTATCTTCTTTACTCACTAATCAAATCAGAGGGTAGAGAGAAACCCCCAGAAACCATTAATCGAAGTTCAGAGAAGGGCTGCCAGAGACACGGGGCTGGAGAAGCAGGAGACACCCCTCGCGCCAAGCGCACAAATACTCCAACTTGTCACAGGGCTCCGGTGCAGACGCGGGCAACAGAGGGGGACTCCTCGGGGCTCTGCAGTTGTCTGAGTGATTCCTTCCACATTCTCCTCCTCTGTATGGCAGGGGCGCTCTGTGGTCAGCAGAGATTTTCACCAGAGTTAGAAAATTTCCTAACAAGGGCATTTTAATTAAAACTGAGACACAAGGCAACGCAAGAGGAAAAGAGGAATCTCCAGAGGATGTGGTCCAGCCTGCAGCGTCCATGTGGTTCCCATTCCCCCCAAAGCCTCACACCAGGCTGGCTTCCTACTTGGTAGTTCTGGAAGGGAGGCCTGAAGCTGCTGGCAAGAGCCACACCCACTGCTCCAGGCCATTTCCTCCTTCTCAGACCTCTCATTACCCAGCCTACAGCACTGCCTCACTTCTCTGCAGTGTCCCCTCTGATCAAGCAGACTTCTCTGCTTCCTTGAGGTGTCACTCTGCTGTGACATACAAGTCTGGCAAACTCTCAGCCTGGAAATCTGGACCCCTAGGATCCAGGGAAGATGAGTCACTGGCTAAAATCCAGGAACCTAATAGGTAGTGCTGGTTTCCAAAACACAGGCCATAGCAACATGTCCAGACAACTCCCTCGAGTGGACAGCCCACGGGTCTTTCTGTAGGCCAGGCCCGGGGCCAGCTATGGACAGCACAGCGCCCAGCCTCTTCCTGCAGCCTGGTCCTCTCCTGGAGGTTGCTGTGAAATGATTCACTGTGAGGCTCCTTCTTCTGCCATCATTTATTTAGAAAAATGAAAACAGACACGGCCTTCCCTCTTGCCTCCCACAAAGAAAAGTTAAATAACTGGGCCATTACTTCATGAGCTTGGATACGGTCTGGCCAACACTTGGACTTTCCTCTGCTGGCCAGGCCACTCTTGAGCCAGCAGCAATATCTGCCGGTGTCCTGCATATATCCTTTCCCTACCCTGGTGTGGACACTCCTCTGCAGGCGCCTCACCTGGCTGGCTTGCTCTCATCTTTGAAGTCTTTACTTACAGTTACCTCTTTCGAGAGCCGCCCATTGGCGCTGCCCTCTCCCCTTCCAGACCTGGCAGGTCTTGCTCAGGCTGGGGCAGAGCTTGGTCCACAATGACTCTCAGCAACTATATGCTCAATAAATGACTGCATTGGAGAAAGTCAAGCAAATGAATCTGAAATGTTGCTGCTAGGTATAAACCCACCCACGTCAAGAAGAGTATGTACAATTATTCGTTTTCAGCTTTATTTATCAGAACCAAAGTCTGAAAATTATCCACATGCCCACATACCCAAGAAGAGATGGAGAATATGAATAAAACAAATGAATACCAACGTGGCAGTGAAAAGGACAGACCTACAGCTCACACGACAGCGTGGACAGATCTCACCAACACTACACTGAACAAAAGCACCCAGAAACAGGAGGACACACTTGGCAGCTCTGTGCATATACAGTTCAAAAACAGGCAAAACTGAGCCCAGACGGTGAGGAGGAGGAGAGGCGCGGTTGCTGGCGGGGTCATCAGAGGCTTATGAGGCTCTGTTCATGTTCTCCTTCCTGATCTGGACACGGCTCACACGGGGCTGCTCGACTGTGCATTTATGATTTGTATACGTCTCTACATTCTGTTTCAAAACTTCATTACCAATAAAAATATATATCTGAAGTAAACACAGGATTTGACTCTTAAAAGGGATGGCTAAAGACTCCTTTCTGTCACAAGAACCAGCATCCTACACCGAGCATCCCTGGGCCGCCTGCCTCTTTATACGTGGCCAAGTGGTCCATAGTCCAGGTGAGCTCTGCACACATCAAACACTTCCTGAAGCTGGAACCCTGCTGCAGTCTTGCTCAGGTGACAGGACTGTCACTGACAGAGCCTGACATAACACTGGGCAGGCATCTGAAGCCCAACTCTGCTCAGAGCCTGATGATTCAGAATGGGAGAGAATAACAATCCTGCATCATTTGCTGCCTCTTTTTAGTCATTTGCACATATTCAAATGTTTCATAAAAACTGGTCACTATTGCCTGCTGGGGGGGCTTATATCAATGTTATAGTAAAAACTATTTTTAAAAAAATGTTGTTACTGATACACATAAAGTATATTAGACATTTTATATGTGACCCAAGATAATTCCTCTTCACTTAAAAATAGGAGTGGGCCACAGGATGGACACGGGTGCAAAGGGAGCTCTTCTTTCATGTAGGAAAAAAAGAAACTGAGGAACAGCGGTGGCCTCTTGACTCAGCCCAGAGCTCAGCACCTGAGACAGCTAAGTGGCCATAAGCCAATCAGACATGAAGGACAAGCCCTACAAGAGAATCACAGAGAAGAGGAAAAACCAACCACGGAGCATGCTCCCAGCACACTTGTGAATACAGCCCCACTGCCCCAGACTTGACTGGCCAAGCACACCTGTACGTGGTCATGTGCAAGCTCATATACACCTGCATTCCTATTTCAATCAAACTTATCTCTGTTGTAAATTAATGTCACAGGACAGAAAGGGCTTGAGGAAGAGTCTGTGAAGGTTCACAGTTACAGATTTATAAAATACATCATCTTTTTTTTTTGGGGGGGCATACTGGAGATTGAAGCCAGGGCCTTTACACTGATTTACATCCTCAGCTATTTTTTAATTTTGAGATAGGATTTTGCTAAGGTCCCCAGGGTGGGCTTGACTTTGCAGTCCTCCTACCTGAGCCTCCCAGTGTGATGCACCACTATACCAGGTTACAGCACCATTTTAAATAAGATGCTCTCATATATTGATATCCTATTTGTTGATGCAGGGTGAGGTAGAAGGGGCAGATAAACTGATCTCCATTTTACTTCATGGAGAGGAAGTGATCTCCATTTTACTTCGGAGGAAACAGAGATAGAGACAGAGACAGACAGAGAGACAGACACAGACCAACCGACCAATCTACCACAGCTTTTCAACTGTAGTCCAATCCATGTGGGCCAGCAGTCCCCAGGTGAGAGGCTTCATTTTACAGCCTCCCTTCACATCACCTTAGAGAAGGGCAGGCTGGGAGAGGCACAGAGAGGAAGCAATGCTGCTGGCTAAGTAGATCAGGGCACTGAGGGCTGAGGATGCCAGAGTCCTACTCACACCCTGCAGAACTCTGGAATTCCTGCATCAAGTCTCTTCGAGCAGGACTCTCTCCGTCCTAGAGCAGGAGAGATGTTCCAGGAATAGTACAGAAACACCAGGGCCAACCAGACACTGTCCTCTTTACCAGCCATCACTGTGCCCTTCCTTTCTCCAGTTCAGAATGAGGGTCAGAAGCCCACAAGGAACTAGGTCCCCATATGAAAAAGATTCCAGAGCTGTTTTCTAACGCTCATCTCATGGAATCAGGGAAGGGCAACAGGATGGCCTGGCCTGACCCTCAGCTCAGAGAGAAACTGGAAAAAGGCCCAGGGCACAAGAGAAAGCTTTGTCCCCAGCCACCATTGCTACGTAAGCCCTTCTCCAACCCAGATGCCAGCCTGGCTACAGAGAACTTGCTGGCCACAAAGGTGCCATTGTTGACTCATCCATATATTTCCAAATCCCAAGAAAGAGAAGCCAAGGCCAACAACTGTTGGTGACGGACTATTGGTCAGACCTGACAGTCATGTCACCATCATTTGGGGGAAGTGCCGCCTCCCAAGTTTTCTGGCAGAGTTGCTTCCAAACCATTCCAAACTCCCAAAACATGGCAAATGATACAAGGTAAGTGGAGTCATAACATGCTATATAAAAGAAAACCTGGTCAGGTACACAAAGCAGGAGGTGACAAGTGAGAAACAGGCTTCCAGAAGCCAAGTGTTTGCTTTCCTCCACCTGCCAAAGGGCTCCCACAAAAGTGCTGGCAGGCGTCCACCTGTGCACACCCCTGCAACCTTCCCTTTGTCAAGCGCCTCAGCTTGTCACAGCTTTCCAATCTAGAGGTGGCAGGAAATCCCAACAAATACCTGCCCCTCCACCTTCTCACCTGTCCCAGCAGCAACTCCTGGTCACTTAAAGAGGCTCTTCTGCTAACAGAAGCTGGACGCTAAGGCAGATGGGACCGGTTCCACCAGTCATCAGCCTCTGCCTTGAAGAGGCTGCAGCTCATGCATCTCCAAGAAACCCAGCTACTGCTGAACTGTACCCTCCAAAACTCAAGTTGCAGCCCTGACCCCCAACATGAGGCTCTTGGAAAGAAGCTCTTTTGAAGGTAACTGGGTTGAAATGAGGTCATGAGGGTAGGTAGAGCTCTTGCTCTGATGCAATCAGCGCTCTTATATGGAGAGGCACCAATGGCACTGCTTGCTCTCATGCTGTTAGCCATGGGAGAACAAAGCAACAAGAAGGATGTTTGCAAGCTAGGCAGAGGGGCCTCACCAGAACCAGCTGTGCCAGCACCGGATCTGCCTGCCAGCCTGCAGAACTGTGAGAAAATTCATTTCTCCTGTTGACGCCCATGATATTTTGTATGGCGCTGAGCTAATACGAAGCCCATGAGGACTGCCCTTGACTGAGGGTGGACAGTGCCACAGGCAAAGCATGTCAGATGTTCACAGGTTGTAAATACTTGTTTCTCTCACGGTGGTCCTTTCCTATCCCTAGCTTGGTGACCCAATGCCAGGGTGTCAAGGAGCCCTACAATCCCCCTTCCCTGCTGGAGGGCAGCAGGAGGGGCTGAGCTGGGCAGAGACTGGGCAGTAAGTCACATGGTGGAACAGTAAGTCCCAGGGAACAGAAATGGCCCCAAAACCTTTGTACTTGCATTCTCCCAGGGAGATCAGGGCTCTGCAAGCACACTGACTGTGTGATAAGCCCTCACTCTCATTCCCAACCCAGGCAGTCTAAAATTAGCAAGAGAAAGCGTCCGCTTAGTTCTGCGTCTCCTACACAACCCGATAAGTGTCACTAGCTCCTCTGGCAGAAACTCGTCTTAGGAGTGCTATAAATACCACCTGAGCCTGCCCGACATGAATCAGGAACACCAGGAGCGGCTTCAGGGTTTTCAGGCACTGGCTATGTGACAGGGATGTCAAATTCAAAGTCACGGGCACAAGACAAAGACTCAGAGAACATGTACATCCCTCAGGCCCAGGCCTGCATTTGAAACACTGGGCAGACCCTGCTCAAGAGTGCATCCTCCTCCCGTGCTGCTAGTGCGGCCGGGGCTCTGCAGATCCTGAACGCTCCAGGGACAGAGGTGTGAGAGGATAGGAAGGGACAGAAAAGGGTTAGCTTTCTTAGATATTTGGAGATGACTTGGAGCTTCTGAGGGCTAAGTGCTCAGAGCCGGAAGCCTGGAGAGCAATCAGGACCTCACTGCCCTGTGTGCCCTGGGGCCTGCATTCAGGAAGTTCTGAAGAGATGTCTGTGGGATGAACTTCAGTTCTGCAGGTATCGGGGGTTTGCAACTATGGGCTCCTAACCTCCAGGAGCAAGGCTGGCTGCACTGGTCTAGAAAAGCAGAGGCAGCTGGCCAGCTGCACCCCAAGAAGGAGATGGCTCTGGGGGAGGATCCCTGGGGGTGTAGACTTGTATAGAAGACAGTGAGATGGCTGGCAGGAACGTGAGTGGGGGCAGCAGCTGAAGTCCACTTACTCTCAGGGTCCCAAGCACCCCCTACATCTTCCCCTTCTGCACAAACATTTGCTTGAGAGCTGCTCTATAAACTGACATCAGTGGAAAGGAAACATCCGGAGTTGAGTCATTAAGTATCGCAGTCGCCTGGGGGAATAAAAGGCCAAAAATGAGCCACAAATTGCTAGGGCTTCAAAACCCCAAAATAAAATGTGTCTGCCCTTCTCTGATGGGAGCACCACGTGCAGAGCCGCTCACATCTCCATGGAGAGCCAGGGTCCCACAGCTGTGGGTGGGCCTGACCCGTGAGGAGAAGCACCCATAACCCTGAGGGTTTCCACCCCCAGCACCAGCACCAGTAGCAGCCACAGGAAGAGCTCGCTCTACTTGCAACCGTAAGGACTATCATTTTCTGTCCTCCCAAACACTGCAGAGAGCGCAAATCAGCCACAGCCACCTCAACCCGGGGCGCAGCGGGTCAGTGGAGACCGGTCACACGGAAGGCACAGGGAGAGGATGATTCGATGCCGGCCCCCCTCACGCAACACAGATGCTGGGCATCAGCTGCATTTTTTTGTCGAATTCTCAAAGGCTGATTCAAAGCACCACCAAAGAGAATGAATTTGAGGACAGTTGATTGTTCAACAGGAAGGGACAAGGGGGAAACTCAGAGTCAAGTTTCAGTGATTCGCACTACATAATACCACTTCCTAGCAGCTGGCGCAGCCAGTCAACATCATAAACCCTGGCCGGCAGCACACAGGCAGCTGGCTCAGGGTGACTGCACCAAAGCTCCCTCCCTGGTCCCGATGGTAGTCAGGTATCACAGCACCTGCAAAGCAATAAAGGACCCTGTGTTGAGCTCGTACTTCTGGCACCTGCCATGTGCAGATTGTTTTCAGTCAGCAGGTACTTGGTGCCCGATTACCTACAGAAACAATCAACAGACGCCCTCCACACAGTTTCTTCTCAATCCCACACCTAAGGTCCAACTTTTTAATATTCTACCAAAAGTTAAGTTGACAGTGCCAAATCACCTTGCTGTATGCCATCAAATCCACTCATCTCCCAAGATCCTTCTCGCTAACTACGTAGCTTTTATAAATGAGCTATTGTAGCTTTACCACTGCACTGCCCAGATTTAGCAAGTGAAAATACAAGATAGCTAGTTAAATCTGAATATCAGATAAACATAAATAATTTAGAATAAGCATGTCCCCTGCATTATTCGGGAATGCTTATATTATAGCAATTACTATTTATCTGAGATGTAAGTTCACCTGGGCATCCTGTATTTTCTCTGGCAGCCCTAGTTCACCATCATTCCAGAGAAAATGCTGAAACTTGAGAATAGCTGAGGGCAAACTTTGGAAGCCTCCAGCTGTCGGCTTGTTCTGCACAGAAGATTAACAGAGGCAGGACACTGGTCCTGCCACTCTGGACAACAGCAAGGAAGACGGAGGGAGGAGGAGAAAGCCATGTCCAAAGGAGACAAGTGTCTAATCCATTCTCCTGTTCTCAATGGGCTAACTCAACATACCAGCACATAAACATGTGAAGTTAAAGACATAAGCCAGATGCAAAAGAACAAATACTGTAGGATTCTAAAAGGAGATACCTAGAATCATCAAAATCATAGAGACAGAAAGCAGAACAATGATTTCCAAAGGCCAAGGGGCAAGGTGCCATGAACAGATAGCATTGAAGGGGTGGTTTTGCTTTGGGGGTATGAGTTTTGGAGATGGG
Source organism: Erethizon dorsatum (assembly GCA_028451465.1). Lineage (NCBI taxonomy): Eukaryota > Metazoa > Chordata > Mammalia > Rodentia > Erethizontidae > Erethizon > Erethizon dorsatum. Next base: position 5,767,326 of record CM051837.1, on the reverse strand, counting down.
TAATGGAGATGGTTGTACAACAATGTGAATGTATTAATGCCACTGAATTGGTCAATTTACATCTAAATGGTCACTGCCATGTTATGTGTATTTTAGCACAATTTTTTTAAACCACCCAATTTCCTTTGGTCTCCAGTTTAGCTGAGTTTTTCTTTCTCATGGCCAATTCATTTCTAACTCCATGGAATAGGTATCTGTTGTTAAGAATCTTACACCATTTACAAGGAAATTGGACATGCAAGGAGCAGATGAAAAGCAAGAGAGACCAGGACAGGGGAGGAAGAGGTTTGCAGCTTGGGGACCTTCCACATATCCACCGGTTCCCATCTATGCAGCCCTCAGTGTGCCCTGCAGAAGCAGTAATCAGGGCTGTGTAGACAACTCCTTGTAAAAATACACTCTCTCCGGGCCAGTGAGATGGCTCAGCAGCATAAGCACCTGTCTGGCAGGCGTGAGGTCCTGAGTTCGACTCCCGGTACCCACATAAAAAGGAAAAAAGGGCCGGTGATATCGCTCATCGGCACAAGTGCCTGCTGGGAAGCGCGAGCTCCTGAGTTCGACCCCTGGTATCCACAAAAAAAAAAAAAAAGATACATGTACCTTCAACTGCAGCTACTCAGCCTCAAAAAAGGGCTACTTCCTGACTTTCTCTTGTCCTTCCTGTGCCCAGGTTTGACCAAAGCTCTGTTGGCTCCTTCTGGGTTTTGTTTTGTTTTTTAATTATTTTGGACACATGGGGCGCAGTGTGATGCTTTGATATATGGAAACATTAGGGATTTGGCACTGGAGGGACGGTGGCTCTGGACCCTGAAGCGGTCCTGATAGAGGAGACAGCACCGGGGATCTCTACCTTTCCTGCCTTCTGCCAACTCACCTCCCTTCTTCTAGGCTACCAGGCATCTACCCCAGTCCCAAGGCGGGAGGAGAGGGAGGACGAGATCGCAGTTTGAGGAACAACCCAGACAAAGACCATCCCTTGGAGGTAAAGCAAGAGTCACACAGGAAACTTTGCCACATGCCTTCCTGGAGGGGCACCTGACGCCCTCCCCAAAGACTTGCTGTATCTCCAACGCTTCTGTTAACAAGTTTAAACTACTTTGGTTCGGGTTTTGAAAACAAATGCTTTCTGACACATCATTCTTCCTACTGCTAAAGAGTTTAATAGTCAGCCCTTGCTATTTTATATTAAAATCAGTTATCAATTTTGCTACACATCAAGGCTAATTTTCCCCTAAAATGGCAAAGCAGAGACATCACTGAGGAATGCTAAAGGAGTACGAATCCAGTTGCCTTGAAAAATTATGCAAATACTGTCCTCTCTTTGAGGAGAAAAGAAGCCCCCGGACAAATGAAGGAGAAGCGACTAGAAGAGCATGTTCTGCCTTAGTTATCTGCGAATGGGGTGAGCTGCATTTCGACATTTTAAACAAGGTCAGTACTTAGATACTCATGTTGGACATTAGAAGTACTTTCTTGCTTCAGATTTGGGATAACACATCAGTGAATCCAGAGGCCTCTTTTCTAACATTTTGTAACTCAGTTAACTGGCAAGGCTATCCTCAAGCAAAAAAGCCTCAGTATTTCTCTCTGTGACTAAAAATATACTGCACCATAGGATGGAAATATAAATTGTCTTTTCCTTCCATGGATTTCAAGTGCCTTAGCCTTTAATCAGAGGTAATCAACGTGTTGTCTCTCTGTAACTAATAATTCCACATGGGTTTTAGAACAGAAATGTACAACCGAGGAGACACGGGGAGGGAGCCATCACAGGGTGGAGTAGAGAGGAGGCTCACGCTGCCTGCCCAGTGCCAGCCAGATCCTTCCCTCCCTCCCTGGGTCACTCTAATATGATCTTTCATTTTTCTAACTACATTTGCAAATGAGGGACTCAAATCAGTAGCTGCTACCTAATGCTGTTAAGCACCGGGCTGTACTTGTTTGAGGGAAGCTATATGGAATTAGGTCCCTAAGCACTGGGAACTCTGTTACTCTTCAGTGCTGTGGCCTGGACTCTATAGCACATTCATCTCTGAAGTCTTCTCCAGGGCCATCTTGGTCCATACGCAACCTAATGTCCAACCATATGGTCCAACCGTAGCCAGCCTGGCACCGCTCAAAGTTCATGTAAGAGTACATGGTTTGGAGAATAGGTTCCTGGCCCGCTTCCTGGAGGGATCTGCTCCAGTGGCAGCCAACTCTAGGGCCAGCCATACCAAGCTCAGTCCTGGCCCACTCAGAGTAAGGTGTAGCCAAGTTCTATTTTGGTGTCATGAGCCCCTCACAGAAGCAGTCAGACAGTGAGAAGCTAGAAATCAGCATGTTGCAACTGGACACAGCAAGAGCAAAACTTGAAATTCTGTGAGGGGAGGTTGGCAGCTGGGTCCCTCATACCCTCAGGGGATCTGGAACTTGAGAGAGGTGGACTCTGTCCCTGGAGCAGTTCTGAGATAGAAGACAGCCTGGGGAACTTGGCCCTAGTGCTAGGGGTCCTCTGCCCCATTCCACCCTCTTGGCCATTCAGCCATAGGAGCTTCCATATGCTTCCTTCCCCATCCCCTGCAGCCATGCAAATCCACTCCGCTGGGAGCCATGGCTAGAACCTCACCTCTGTAAACCATCTCTCCCACCTTCAACTCCGAACATACCTCACCAACTTCCCAGGTGGCATCCCATTTCAATTAGTGAATAGTCTATGATATAACATGGGTATCAACTTGAATAAGCAACACCTAGCACATTGGTTTAGCACAGTTCTGGGTGTGTCTGGATGATTGACTTACTGAAGATGGAAGACACACTGTGGGTGTGGGTGGCATCAACCAATAGGCTTGTAGCCTGGATGGAACAAAAAGGGAAAGAAAAAGAAAGTCTCACTTCTGCTTCTTCAGGGCAGCTCCAGTCTTTGCCATTTCCTTTGGATGACTCTTCAGCTTCCCGATATGAACTCCTACAGAAATCTACAATGAACTCCAGGTCCTTGACTTTTGACTGGATACTCCGGTTCTCCAGCATACAGATGGCCCTTCTGCACTCTTCCACACCTCATTCTACAGGTGGCCATTGTAAACCTACCTTATAAATCTTATACATATCTTATATATAATATTAAATCTATTCCTCTAGGGAACCCTGAGACAGTCTAGGAGACCAAAGATGTGTGGAGATTGATTTTAAAGGCTCTGAGAAGACCCTTGATAAATAATCTGTTTAATTTTCTTTTGACTCAGCAGTTTCTAAAGTCAGCTATCCTAGACACCCATCTGTCCAGGAAAACCTATTACCTTCTTATAGAATTGATGATCCACAAAAGAGTTTGGAAAATGCTGATCTTTTCCATTCATTTAACAATTAATTACGCCACGTCTGACTTGAAGGGTTATTTAACCTTGTGTTATTTAGCTCTGTGTGCATTTACATATTAGCTTAAGGATAACATGTGTTTCAGCTAGGAGCATTTTTGCATGTCTTTGAACTCTCTACAGCCTCTAGTCTGACTCTTATAGAGCAGAGATGGCTGCAAATGTCAGAGCTGATAGAAAAAAAATCACAGATGTATCTTGGAACACAGTGTTTTTAAACCTGTAGAAAATCAAGTTCCACTCATTTTTTTTTATATAAGGCAACAAAAGCTCTGAGATTTAAAATGGATTGTCCAGTGTCACCACATGTCACTAACAGCACCATAGTGGATCCAAGTCTTCTGCCTCTGTAGCTAATACTCCTTCTGTGATTTACATGAGGAAAACCCTTCCAGGCTCTACCTGGTTTTCCAACTGGTAAAGCAATAGATTTGAACACAACAGGCAGTACATTCAAAGGCACACACAGGCATACCTGCTACAAAGAAGTGAATACAAAAGGAAAATCCAAGAACTACCAGACGGGGCCGGTGAGATGGCTCAGCGGCATAAACGCCTGCCCGGCAAGCACAAGGGCCCGAGTTCAACTCCCAGAACCCACATACGAAAAAGGGGCCGGTGATATCGCTCAGTGGCACGGGCACCTGCTGGGGCGCTCGACCCCTGGTACCCACAAAAAAAAAAAAAAAAAAGAACTACCAGAGGTCTGCTGAATAGAAGCTAAGCTCTCTAGAGATTCCAGGATGTCTGCTAAGAATGTGAGGCTTCAGAGCTCAGCATGAAGAGAGCATCAGGAAAAGACTGTGACATTTGTAGTGTGTAGAGCTAAGTAAAATATTTGCATGTCTATTGGAATATTAAAGTAACAATTTCAGCATTCACTTCATGGACAGCTATTGTCATACAAGTAAGGCCTGATCACATGCAGTTGGGACTTAAGTGCATGTGTGTACATGTACGTGCCAGGTACATACATGTGGGAGTCGCTGCTGGTTCTTAAAGAGGGTAGATGATGAGGTCATGATTCCTCTTACTCCTTCCCCGGTCTAGAGCCATTGTGGGATCAACTCCAGCATATTCAGCATACACATCAGAGTCACTTGGGAACTTAGGGACCTTACTTGCTAATGCAGAATCAAGTGTCTGAGGATGGGGGTATTGTAGAGGTCTCTGCACCTCTACAAAGCCAAGGTGACTAAGACCCACAAGTAGGGATGACAATCACTGCTCTGGAGGCCTGAGGTCAGCCATGTCTCACTTGCAGCAGGCGCTGCAACAGGTCCAGTTCTCCTGAAGGTTACTCCCTCCAACAAACAAGGACTCTGGCCCTTGGTGTCCCCAAGCCTTGCCTTCTCTCTTTTCCCAGAACTTCACCTATAGAGCTGACTCTGAGCATTCTCCCAGTGACTCTCTAGTCAGGATACCTCGTCATTTTGTTAAAGCATAGGTCCTGGTTCTTTGTATTCTTTGTTCATCATTAAGGTCTAGCAGTCTCTTCAACTAAGCCACGAACACACAGGCACCACACTACATATAACAAGCAATGTTGCAGGAAGCCACAGCTCCTGCCAGCACCCCATACCACGCACATCCCCAGCAGCAGCTGACTCTGTGTCCACCCCTCTGCCCTGCCCAATAAAGCATGCCTGAATACAGACAAAGGAGAGGCAATCTTATTATAGGAATTACCTTGCTCCCAATTTTCTAGTCAGTCATCCACAGAGTTTAGTGCCTTAACCGGTAATTAGTAGCAAATTACTTCAACACACCTAACGATCGGTCATGACACATTAGTGAGTCAGGACTCTGCGGTTAGGAACTGTTGACTTGACTAGTTACTAGTAGTCTGATGCTGGTGTTGGAAATGGAGACAAAGAGGCCTAAGAAACAATAGTTCTTTAGAAAATAGAAATACTGACCAATTCAAAATCTTCAAAGACTACGTGGTTGCATTTTATAGGGTCAGATATACTATGCGGGTATATGGGAACTGGCAAAAGCTCCAAGACAAAGGCCTGAACTTCTTTATGGAATGTCTTTTTTACTTTATAGTCAAACTAGACCATCCACAGAACCGAGGTCACCTGACGACATGGTCCACATGAGGCACCCGCCCTCCTCCTTCACACACCCCAAGCTTGCTTTCTCTCTGGCTGAGCCATCTTGGGCTCCTCTGCAGGTTCAAGCTGCTCTGCTACACCAGTAGCTCCCAATTTCTCCAAGACTCACACCAGCAGGTGCTCAGTAAAGGTTTCTGGACTGAGTGGTGAATTCTGTTACCATCAAGGCACTGATGTGTGGGTACCCTACAGGCTGACTCCCAGACTCCGTCAGCAAGTGAAGCCTGGGACCACGAGGGTGGAGTCTCATTGAGTTTGTTTGGCGCTTGGGAATTTTAGTGAATTAGGTCTCTTGAACTAGATGGAAATAAAAATTGATGAAATGGTAACAAAAATCTTCATTTCAGCTTTAATAAAGAGCTCATTCATAGTCCAACATATTTTCCTACTGCCCAAATTTTAGCATTTTAACAAAGATGCAAAACAAAGCTCAGCATCCAACATACATTATTTGTTAATTGTAGTAAGCTGTAGTTTTACTAGACCCAGGGAAGGAAGCAGAAAAGGGATGGACAGGAAACAAACTATCATCAGACATTTAAATTATTTATTCTATTTAAATTATAGATGACATTTCTTAAACTGGCTTTTCAAAGAATATACTACATTGATTATTAAAATTGTTGCCTATGGTAATCTGAATTATGCCCACATCGTGTTCATGCCCCAATGGTGTCCCTCATCCCCAGAACCTGTGAACATGTCACCTTACATGGCAAAAGGTACTTTGCAAACACGATCAGGTGTCCCGGGTTATCCAGGTGGGCCCAGTGGAATCACAAGGGCCTCTAGAAAGAGAGCACGTAGAAGGACCAAAGTCAGAGCTAAGGAGGCAACAGAGCAGACTTCAGAGAGAGCTTGGAAGACATTGTGCTGCTGGCTATGAAGATGAGGTCCCCGGCCACAGAACACAGGCAGCCTGGAGAACAGAACAACCAAGCAACAGATTCTCCAAGGAACACAACTCTACCGACACCCTGAGTTTACAATTCCTAAACTCCAGGAGCGTAAGATAATAAATTTATGTTGCTTTAAGCTTCAGTTTGTAGTTTGGTTATAGCAGCAAAATGAAATGGTTTTGAGTTGATCTGGAAGGTTGAATACTAAGGTACAGGGAGGAAATGGTGCTTTTTTTCTATTCTTTTATATACTCAATATTATGCTTTGGTCACCAAATTGTGTGGGGATTTCATACCAAGCAATTTTGTGTGTGACTTTCCAGCAGACACCAGGGGTGTCCTCTAATTCATTCAAGTGACTCTCTATCTAGAGATGGGATCAATCCCACAAATTGTGGGGCCAGTTCCATAACACTCCCTCCCACTCACACGCACTTCAGATGCTAGTCTGACTAGCTGGATATACCCCCTGCCTCAGAGTCCATTAATCTGGTAGAGTGGCTCACAGAACCAGGGAAAACACTTTACCTATGGTAATACCACTTATTACCAAGGGTATTACAAAGGACACATGTGGAACAACCAGATGGAGGAGACACGCAGGGCGAGGTATGGTGAAGTACAGGAGAAGGGTGCAGGGCCTCCCCATCTGTCTAGCACACCACCCTCCGGTACCTCCACATGTTCAGCTCAGTGGAAGCTCCCTAAACCTATCCTTTTGGGGTTTTGTGGAGGCTTCACCACATAGATGTGGTGGATTACATCACTGGCCATTGGTGACTGACTCACCTTCAGCATCTCTCCCCTCAATCTACGTGATCTGATGCTACCTCCAAGCCAACAGTGTCAGAAGTGAGTGAAATCAGGCAACAGCCAGCTGATGTCTGCAGGACAATCTGCCAGAAAATTGCTTGGTGTGTGAGGGGAAACTGCACACATCTGGTATCAGAAGTGCGGTGGGACTAGGAGAGGAGAAAGCAGAGAGCAGGAAGAACATCTAGGCCTTCTTCTATCTGTAATTTTAGCTCTGTTTTCCACAGTATTTGAGGGTGGGTCCTTCTGATGCTCCTACCAGTTAGAAAGCCCTCTTTCAGAATGCAAAATTGGCCAGGGATATAGCTCAGCAGCACAAGCACCTGCCTGGTGAGTGCAAGGTCCTAAGTTCAATTCCCAGTACCCTCCCCCAACAAAAAAAAATACAAAATTGATACAGGCTGTTCCAGGAGCTCACGTCTGTGATAGACAGCTTCATGGTAAATCCATTCCCTACACCAGAACCCTTTCACACTAACCAACACATGACACATCACTGGCTCACTGGAGCATAAGCCAGGAAATGCGCCCTGGAGCATGAATGCTGAATGGTTGGGAAATGGAGAATGTGCTTGTTGAACGAGCTATCTGGTGCAATATGCACCAAAATGACCACATCCAGAACCTGGCTTTGTTTCCATGGGCTATTTTCCCTTTTTTTTTTTTTTTTTTTTGTAGCGGAAATTGAACTCAGGACCTTGCAATTGCCAGGCAGGCACTTGTGCCACTGAGCTATATCCCCAGCACCCATGGGCTATTTTCTAAAAGACAGAAACAGGCTTGTTTTTATACACTGCTTCCTTCAGAACAAAATTTGCTGTTAACATTCATTCATTTATTTGTGCTTTTGATATTTGCTGAGCACCAGGTAGTGAGGATATAAAAGTGCTTACAATTGCCTCAAGCTCAACTTTTGAAAGAATAAAAGATGTGCACCTCTATCACGTGCTGCTTTGCATGACAGCTCCTTTTTAGGAGAGGAATCATCCATCCTAAGTAGAGGCAGCATGGTCAAGTAATTCCTGCTGTGGTGATCCAGGAGGCCACAGCCAAGGGGAAGATGAGGATGGGGGAAGAAGAAAAGAGAGAAAGAGAAAGGTTGCCATGGAAATGCTCACCACAGCCAAGGAGGACAGCCAGCACTGCCCTGCTCCCCAGTCCCTGGGCACAAACAACATCCTACCATCCTTTAGGTTAGGGGTCTGTTACAGAAAAAAACTGCTGCGCTGTTCGGTTGTGTTTACTGATCTGCACGCAGGACCGTGCTCTGGCCAAGTTCCCAGTGTGTCTTACTCAATGACTGCCACCCGCACCACACGCTAAAGCAAGGAAAGGGGAAGATCCGCAGGAAGTAAGGACAATTTTATCTTCCCTTCAAACTTAAATGCCAGTCGTCTAAAATGGCAAGTTATTCAACCTCAAGCTTTCATGACGTGTTAATTAGATGCTAAACTCTAAGCTGTATAACACCTCTAAGCAGTGGAAAGAAGCAAGTTCCTGAGAGGCCCAAACAGAGACCTGAAGGTCAGGAAGACCCAAGAGATGGAACACACAGGAGTGCAAAGGTATAAAGGTAATAACAAGCCTGAGATGGACAACCCAGTGCCTGGCATATGCCAGGTTCTTTAGGAACCTCTACTAAATGTGAACATGGCTGAACCAAGTGGAGCAGAGACTACCAGGGTTATCCTGCCCATGTCCAAAATCCAGTCACTGCACCTGGCATCCTGCCTGGCTTAGTACCAGAGCTGCTGTCCCAGCACAGGGAGTTCTAACCCTAGCAAAACCTCAACCCTGCTTGAGCCAGAAATAGTTGGCAAAGAGATACTAAAATACTTGCTTCCCTCTTCATTAATGCCCTCTGCTCCATCCCATATCAACTTTTGAAATTACAAGTTCACTAAATCAAGGCCATAATCTCAGTGTTCGCATAGGACAATGTCACCCCAAGGGAGAAAGTCTAACACTAGCCAGAGTCTTGGAGTCAGTCACTGACTTTGGTCACTCCCCAGAAATAAGCCGAGTTTCCGGCAGCTGGTGGCCTGCTGACCCAACTCATAGAAACTGAGTAAGAGCAGTCAAATGTTCTGGGTCTAAGGATCAATCTGAGTCCAAAATGCCAATCACATCTTGTCTTATAGGAGAACTCTAAGCAGTTGGCAGTGGTGCCTCTCCTAGGGTAGGTGGGAAAGTATGATCTTCCAGCAATGTCTGCCATGTTCACAAGATGGAAAGTGATAGAGCCAGGACTATGCATTTACTATCCTTCATCCTAATGTTGTCAAATGACATCATATATGCATATACATATATATTCATAATCATATATATCGTCTATATTTTTTCTGATTAGCTTTGAAAAATATAAAAGAAATGCCATATTGCAAATAGCTAGATCAAAATCCTAATCATATTGTATGATCCTAACCACAAAAGTAAAAATTTATGAGGAGAAAATATGATTTCAATTTAAGCCCTGCATGTGCTGGCATAGCTGCTGCTGGAAAGGCACCATGTCTAGGTCTGGCCAACCAGGGGGCCTTCTTCTCCCCAGGTTCTCAGAGTCACCTGAGCACCTGCCCTGGCTCATGGAGATCACACACAGGGGAACTTGGCAGGATCAAGTGAACTGACCTGCCAACCTCCATTTGCTGGTCCGGGCACCATTTGGGAGGATTTATGTGGTCACAGTAGTCTTGTGATCAGCCTTATTCTGGTGAATGCTGGCCTTTCCTAACTCAACTTCTCTCTTGTATCTGCAACCCTGGCAACACTAAGGGACTGAACAATGATATGCAAATCTACATAGTACAAGTAATAAAGTGCTCAGAGGTGAGGAAATCACTTACTCATTAATACTTAAAATGACATATGTTTAGAACAAATCTTAATACACGAAGCTGCATTTCCATCTGCAGAGGGGCACGAGACTGAATGGAATCTGGATAGGAAAGCATCTTGCAGAGAGACAGCTTTGCAGACAGGGTCGTCTTCAGCTTGCAAAGATACGCGTATTTCCACAGGGAAAAGCATAATAACCTCTGTTTAAATATCCTGCCAAATGTGCAAACTGTGAAGAGGTGATCTCCCTGCTCCCTAGTACCCCTGCTTCCTGTGAAACTACCACTACTGAGTAGATTGTGCTGTGGGCTCTTCCCAGTGCAGCAAGTAATGGCTCACTGCCAGATGTCCTCAAAGGGGTCTCATTCTCCCAGTGAGGCTGGCTTGTGCTGGCTCTGTGAATGCTCTGTGGTCCAAGATCATCCCGTTGCACTGTCCTCAATGCCTGCCTTTCCCGTTAGCTGTCAGCAGCCCAGTACGCCAGCTCCTTCAGAGGTGAGGTGGGGACGGAATGGATGACAGGTGCTCCTCCCACAACCAAACGCCTGTCAATCCGCTCGCTGAATTACCAGTTGTAGCATAAATGATTCACAGTTGTGCTAATCAATACCTCTTTGCAGACACTGCTGTTAAAACTGCTCATTTCAAGGAGAAAATATAACTTAGGACATACAGGCCACTGTACCAAGTTGGTGGGCACATAAACATATTCAAATCATGGTGCTTTTCCAAAGTATAGTTTTACAGGGGCAAAAAGTGTGTCTTACTTAAAACACAGGCACCAGTATCCTTTGGCAGGGACTCGGATTAGAACCTCCAGTCAGTAAGAAGATGGTATTACACGTCCCCAAAGCAACAGATCAATGACTATGACCTTGGATCAAATGTCCCTGTACCAACAGACATCTAGGGCCAAGGCGAAAGAGCACTAATCTTCACAATTAATAATAATTATTCCAGGTCACAAGCGTCACATAGGAGATGGAATGATAACAACGTCCACCTCTAGTACACACGACCACATTTTTGGCCACTGATGCTGACATGGCCTCATGGTCTCTCCTACCTGTGTCTTCTCAGCAGCTATCACCTATCACCAGGAGGCAGCACTGAAGATGCTGCTGAATGTGTTCATCAGAAAGCATCCTGGCTGCCTAGAAGACTGCACACCAGCATGGGAGATGCCCTTTTAAGAGCCCTTGATGCTACTTTTCCTAAAGCAGTTCATAATCAATAAAAGATGAAACAGAACCATGCAAATAACAAACAGCTACAGCGATCGAAGTCCAGTGAGCAAATGTGTTAGAGGTCTACTGGAATGTTAAGAGCATATACACAAAAGAGAAAGTTCAGAAACAAAGAATCACAGAGCAAATGGCCAAGTCCGTAACACCACCCAAGAGACAATTCCCAAATAACTGGACTCTTTCAAGTCCTCTTCTGAGCCTCCTCTCTGCGACTTCCCCCACCCACAGTGGCCTTCATCACCTTCTCAAATGCCACAAGCTCCCACCCACCTCAGGGCCTCACTGGGCAGCTCTCTCCACATGGAATGCTCTCCCATCTCTCTCTCCACTGATGCCCTGCCACCTACCCCCAAGAGAGGGCCTGGCTAATTCCCATTGAGGTCACAGGCTTAGACACATTTCCTCAAGGAAGCCTTCCCTGATGACCCTATGACCACCTGACCTCATACCACAGCAGGAGTTCCTTTCGTGGCACCCATCCTAGGTTCCAGCAACTCTTGGTTCAAATCCCTTCTAAGCAGAAGCCTGGCTATACTTGCCATGAGATCCATGAGGGCAGGGCAGATGCCCACTCTGCTCCCCACTGTGTGCCCCCCATCCTCGACAAAATGCCTGGAACCCACAGGGAATGCTAATGGACCAATGGATGCAGGAATAAATGACAAGCAAACAACTTAGAGGTGAACGTTCAAGAGGAATTTAGTAGCGGATCTGTGATGCAGAGGCTGATGGCAAGATAGGAAAAGCATGTGTCTGTGTCATAAGTTTAAAAAAATTAGGCACAAAAAAAATCCTGATACATTGGAGAACACAGGAAAAAGTGGTATTGTGGAACATGACATGAAATCTAAAATTCATAAAAGCAAATTTGGCTACAGAAAGGAAATCACCTGCAGTGAAAAAGCTAACAGAACCAAAGATAAAATGGAGGAAAGCATGATAGAACAGAATGCTAATTTTCCACAATATACAAAAAGAAAATAGAATCAATAAGAAAAAGGGCCAACAACACAATGGAAAAATGAGCAAAGGACACAAAGAGTGGACAGAAGAGGAAATACAAAGGACTTCAACCTCATACATGTAAGGGATATGAAATTCCACTGTCACCAAGAGGACTGGTAAATATCAAAAGCAACACCACGCTGCAGGCAAGGGTTTGGAGAAATGGGTACATGGATACGTGATTGACTAGATCATTAAAACTGGTAAAAACTCCTTTGAGGACAATTTAGAATATCAAATTAAAGATGAACATAGTCTCTGACTCACGCATTTTAGTGGTTTATGCCTCACGTGTACTCATACGTGTATCAGAGCACGAGCAGGTGCGTTCAGCGGCAGTGTTGGGTGAGGCAGCAAAAGACGAGGAAAGACCTATGTGCCAGTTAAAAGGCACGACAGAATTAATTCTGCTGCTAAAAAAAGAATGAGGTTCACCTGGACGTGGTGGTGCACACCTATAACCCCAGCACTCTGGGAAGCTGGGGTAGGAGGATCACAAGTTCAAGCCCAGCATGGGCAATTTAGCGACTTACTGAGACCCTGTCTCAAAATTTTAAAAAGGGCTGGGGGTGGAGGTCAGTAGCAAGGCCCTGGGTTCAATCTCCAGTACCAAAAAAAGAAAAAAGAGAATGAGACTGAGTGTACCTATGCACACAGACACTGCTTCCTGATGAACGCAGTTCACCCCCAGCGGTAGAGTCCTCAGGAAGAGACCCTGGTCCTGGAGGACAGGGGCTCGAGCAGACTAACTTTTCCCTGCACGCCTCTTTCTAGTCTTTGAAATTTTTGCCCCTTGAGGAAGGTGAAATTTACCTTCCTTAAAAGTGCATTTAAAAAGAGAGAGAAAGAGGAGAGCGAACCTAAATTACTGAGTTGGGTGGCCTGAGTCATTCAAGCTTCAAATAACCAGGGCTGCAACTGAGGTGGGGACGGTAAGAAAAATGCCTCACACCAGACCTGCAGCCTGATGTACAAAGGGCATTAGAGGCAAAGACACTGGGCGATGAGCTGTCTCTAAAGCAGGAAACACCACCGGCTCAATGAGAGCACTGGAAGCAGGCAGGTGACACAACCAGTGGGTGGTGGGGGGGATTAAACAAAAAACACAAATGCCTGAGATCTGCTAACACAAAGACTGGATGTCGAGTTCATGCCCCAGAGGTCAAAACTAGTGATGGTCACCTGGCCCAGGGACATCCTCTGGTTCTCAGCAAGCACTGCCAAGTTTTAGAGCCCTGAGGAACTGCTTCTCCAGGACACAGGACATAGTACTCCAGAGGGCTGCCGAGCCTGGGGGCTGAATTAACAAAAATGGTGCAGAGAGAAGGTAGAAAGAAAAGACCTCAGGCTTCTGCATCAGGCCACCTCCTAGGTCCCTGTGGCCAGTGACAGTGACAACCTCTGAAGGAACCGCGCAGAGAGGAACCTTGGCCACTCACACTTGCATTCAACCTTGCCATGCTGGGTGGAGACACCCAGCTCCCTGCCCCAGAACTGCCCACATCTGCCTCTCTGCCTGGGACCCGATGCCTCTGTTGACCTAACTATCTGAAAACAGAGGGCAAGGGACACGGCTGTGGTCTGCTTTGGGAATTATGTCAAACACATCTGCTCAAGAGCTCCCTGGCTCTCAGAAACAGCACAGAGCTTCCCTCCCTGGCACCAGTTAGGCAAGGGATTTCCTGGAGTTGGAAAGTTTGATGGGAAGCAAGAAACCCTATAGATATGTATTCTATGGTTTATACCCGAGGACCTTAAATTAATCATGGCCCAGTGCTGGTTGTAAATATGAGTATTCAAATAAGCTAAATGATCCCAAGAACACAAAAAAAGCTCAATCTACTGCCATTTCTTGGCTTCCAAGGCCCCAGACCTCAAAATACTAAAAAGTGAAAACCCCTGTTATGGACAGCTAAGTTAGGTAGAAATATTACAGGCAGTCAGACAGGGCTGGGCCCTGGAAGGAGCCAGTGCAGAAGAAAGGATGCACTGCAAATGTAGGGGAGACAGACACCTCCCCTGAGGGCCAGACCTCAAGACAAAGATGAAACGAATGCACCCACATACTTCCCCCAAGGAGAAACATCAGGGATTGATATTCTAAATAGGTATCCATCACCTTGAGGAAGCCAGGAGGAGCCACTGACCCACCCCCTCCAGGGAAAGCCCCCCACCCCATTCTGTTTCCTGCCCACTTGCTGCCTGACTTGCTTCCCCATTTGATCCCCATTCAATCAATATTACCTGAGCAATTATGCTCGTAATCTTATTGGCTGACCACAGTTTTGTCCCACCTCATTCCCACCTTGTGATTTCCCATTTTTCCCTACCATGGACCCGCCTCACCTCGGGGTTTTGCTCTTTAAAAATCCCTAGAAAAGGCAGGATCCTCGGCAACCCACTCGGGACCCCTTCTGTCTCTCTCTCAGACAGAAGCTTTCTTTCCCCAATAAATATGTCCTGCTCTTAACCTCCATTGTTCCTAGAATTCATTCTTCGATTTTAGAGAACATGAACTTGCACCGCACATCTAGCAGGTTTCGAATTTCTTTCCCCTGTATCGCCCCTAACACCACTAGCACCCCCTCCTTTCCCCATACCGCGTCAGTATGGCACCGTGGGTACCTCCAGCCCAACTTAGCCATGGCTGTAACAAGGGGCCCAGATCAAAGCTGCTCTCGGATGGCAGATAAATGAGCAGGCACATGAGTGAGCTTATCTTTGTGAGAAATGCAAGCCTTCTAGAAATGAAATATCAAATAAGTAAAGATTAAGGCTTCCTCTCCATTTTTATGCAGGATGGTCACATTATAAAATGCACTCAGCCTGCCTGGCAAGCACGAGGTTGTGAGTTTGATTCCCGGTAACAAAACAAAACAAAACAAAACAAATAAAATGCACTCAGAGCTCATCCTTTCCTCCCCAGCTCCATGCCATGACTTTGGAAGCTCTTGGAAATGTCTTGGAAATGTCTAAGTCAGTGCTACTTATTTTTCCCAATATTACACTAAGTCACTGCTATGTTCTGAATATGTCCCCAAAATTCGGGTGTCAGAAACCGAATCCCCAGTGCAATAATGCTGGAGTGCTTAGGTCATGTGGGCTCCACCATCACAATTGGATTAGTGCCTCCTATGCCCAGAAGGTCTTGCAGGAAGGGACAGCTCTGCTCTGAAAGGTCTTCAGCCAATGCCACAACTCAAACGTGGCCTTCCCAGACTCCAGGACAGTGAGAATAAATTTCTGTTATTTACAAATTACCCAAGAGTCCAAGTATTCTGTCACAGCTGCACAAAACAGACTTAAGTCATTTTCCCTTAAAATGTTAGATTACTTTCCTATAGCATTGGTTGCAATTCTTTTCCAGAGATTTCTTCGGATGAAGAATCAAATAAAGACATATACAGTGACAAAAATAAATACATAAAAACAATTTTAGACACAGACCCTGAAGGAACATAGCCCAAACACTTTGACACCAGGAGGAGGTCTGCTAGGATTGTGAAGCAAGAGTGAGTTTGTCATCTTCATTCCAGAGCTAATGAGCACCATGTCCTCCCTGAGGAGTGCTCATAATCCTGTGGGTGCACAAGGGATGGACCTGGGAGAAGGTGACCCTCTGCACTTTTGCCCCTGATGTTTTGTTTAGGATAGACGAAACCCAGGAAAC
Organism: Erethizon dorsatum; assembly: GCA_028451465.1. Taxonomy (NCBI): domain Eukaryota; kingdom Metazoa; phylum Chordata; class Mammalia; order Rodentia; family Erethizontidae; genus Erethizon; species Erethizon dorsatum. The sequence continues at coordinate 5,751,369 of CM051837.1, read as the reverse complement.
AGAAACACCAAAGTTGAGCAGGAGCACAGGACTAAAACTGTACAAATTTCTGGTCTTCCATTTTTGGGCAATTTTCATTTATTTGGATGTAGTTATTTATTTGGGGGAATAGATGCATATTTTCCCACTTTTTCCTCAAACATTTTCCAAATGGGGAAAGCTGGACATATCTGTATTTGCTGATCTTAAAAGATTCCTTCAGCATCCAAACCTAAACCACCAAACTCAAGCAAGCCACTTGTCAATGTTTGGTTTCAAAATTCCAGGGTCTGAGACCATATGCGGTCCTCTCAGCACAAACCCAGAGGAGCCAGCACAGCAGCAGTCACATTCACAGTTACCTGACCTCAGAGGGCTTGTTCTAGTGTCCTGGGGCTATGACACATGTTTTGGTTGCCTAATTATGTAATTATCTAGTCTCATGTTTATTACATCATCAGTCCAAGTCAAATTATATGCACAAATATGTAGAGGACAGGACAGTGCTGGGCCTTAATTTGGGGTTTATCCCTAGGGCTATGCTTTTCTGATCTCAAATTGAAAACCTAATGTTTTCCAATGCTTATTTGAATGTATGGTCATGAGGTGCATAATGATCCTTCAGCGATTAAGAAAGGACCACATACACAAAGGTGGTCTGCAGGATTACATCACCTAGTGATGACAGCATCGTCTTTGCTTATGTAAGTGGACTATGATGCTCACACAATGAAATCATCTGAAGATGCATTTCTGTTCTTTAGGGACACATGACTATGAACAGATAGGTACACACTAGTGAAATGCATTTCCCTTCTCCAAGAGGGACAGCAGCACACGCTCCCACCTGATCAAGCTCTGAGATGCCCTAGACAGAGCAATCTTCTGGTTAAAGATTTTAGCAGTGCTGCAAAGTGCTGTCTGCTTGCCAAAAGCTGTTTCCCTCCGGTCTCACTGAAAGCCTGGGGCTCAACAGTCAGCCTACACTCATTATTTCTCAATGAGAATCCAGAGCGAGCAAGAATCCAGAGCATTTTTCTTTGTTTTGTTTTTCCTGCTTTACAACCTTTCCCACCTCCTCCAGGAAGCCTTCAGATCTCCACACCAAACTGATCCCTTCAACAGCTAAACCAAGCATCACTCAGTAACCTTGCCAAGCAATCTACCCTGAATTACTCATGCTCCTACATCACCTTGAAATCATTCCCTCTAATGATCTCACTGTTGGATTGGGCCATGTTTTATAGTTTGCTCATGATCCACACCAGCTTTCAGTACAGTGCAAGGCACCAGCAGATGCACATTAAGAATTTATTGGTCCTAAGCAGGAGAGAGATCCAGTACACATCTTAATGTGTACACATCCTGCAGAATGGAAAATGTGGGTGCTGATCATTCACTCATACAAGGTCTACCTTCCCCTAACACAAACCGCTACCCCCAAGGAATCCAAATGAAGTGTAATTTAGAGAGCAAATGTCTAGGAAAGAAAATAAAAGCCCAAGTTCTAATTGGGGCCAACATTCCTCTCAGCAGAAAAAGGTTGGACAGGAAATGGCAGTTGCAGAATTTTTTTTGATAGTGACTTTTTCTGTGTTGTAAATTAAATCATGAATGACCCCATAAAACAGATACACCACTTCCAAACTCACACAAATTTGCTTTCCACTTAAAAGACAAAATTGTTGTTTAACTTTCCAAACAATAGTATGTTCCCAAAGTCAATTAAACTGTGCAATTGTCTCCCTTTGAAGCATCAATAATAAATCATAGCTTACAACAGAAGTCCAATAAAAGTGTTCAGAATATGTAAACACAGCCACAAAAATCTAAGTTTTCCTCTTTTAACTTGTGCGCTTCTATCTGCATATTCCAAAACACTCAAATGAGAACTAGGGTAAAATAGCTTTTTACACTATCACTAAGTCAGAATTATCATGAAGTCAAAACCTTTTTTCTTACCAGTTGGAGTCATTTTCCTCGAAATCTCTACATTTGTATCATTTACGTGTAACCCTAGCCAGCAATCGTGGATCACTCACACATAGGCTGAAGGGACATGAAACCACAGGAAATACCAGGATTAACAGCCCGAACCATCCTTGCTGAGGAAAGGAAAAGAGGTGCACATTCTCCAGCATTTGCTTTTATGTTTGCCTGTAGAGAGTTTTTTGCCTGTAGAAAGTTTCTGTCTCAGAAACTTCCGAATTTCTTTCTCTAGTTTCTCTGAAAGTCACTAACCACAGCAAGGCTGCCCACTAAACTATGAACCTGGCCGCCAACAGCTTAGAAGATGAATAAAGCCCACACAGAGAGGACAGCTATGTGCGTGTGAGGCAGGGGACATTGTCCGTGAAGCCACACTGGACAAAAACCACATCACAGTGGGCTAAACACATGTGCGTCTCATAAACTGTTAAGACTTTGGATTTTCAAAGCACCCACAGCAAGGAAGGACAGATCAGGAAGTTCACAAAGTGATCAGTCAGCTCATCCTCCGGGCTTCCCAGCACAGGGAGCTCAGAGACGCCGGGAGGAGCCGCCACAGCTGCTCTTCACTCCAGGCATCTTCTCCACCTTCTTCCTAAAACCGCGCCATCACAAGATCACCGTGCCCCCAGAATCAGAGCTTAGGATGCATCCTGACCGGGCCAGAGCAACGAGGGCAGGTAGCCGGTGACCCGTCAAAATTGGCATGCTGTGCCAGGGCTGGCATGCAGATGGGAGGCAGGCTGGCTGGATCAGTGTCCCCTGGGAAGCTTCTAAATATAGGGCCCAGGTCCCACCCCCACCCCCAGGGGCTCCAATTCCATGTGTCTGGGCAAGATTCAAAAATGTGCATTCTCTCCAGGGATATAGCTCAGCGGCACAGTGCCTGCCTGGCAAGTGCGAGGTCCTGAGTTTGATTCCCAGTACCAGAAAAAAAAAAATGCGCACTTTCAGAGCTCTCCCAGGGGATTCCAGAAGATCAGCCTGGCTCAGGAATCAATGCATACTAATTCCTATTACTAATAACTCACAGGACACATTCTCACCTTACCCACAGAAAACGAGAGCAGCGCTCTCAATTCCCGCACTTTCAAATTAACACACGACGTGACACCTGGCACTTTCACCAACCCACCTTTCCCCAAGGTACGTGCCAGGTTCTACATGCCATCTCTTTAGAGAAAGGACAAATAACTTTTCAAAAAGAAAGCTTTCTTTCCTCTCAAAAGCAATTCCTACATCTATCTGTGGTCAAGAATGTAAGAGATGGGGCCGGTGAGATGGCTTAGTGGCTTAAGCGCCTGCCCAGCAAGCGCGAGGGCCCGAGTTCGACTCCCAGAACCCACATACAAAAAAAAGGGGCCGGTGATATCGCTCAGCGGCACGGGCGCCTGCTGGCGCGCGAGGTCCTGAGGTCGACCCCCCGGTACCCACAAAAAAAAAAAAAAAAAAAAGAATGTAAGAGATATGCTAGGCAGGGGATGCACACCTGCAATCTCAACTCTCAGGAAGCTGAGGCAGGAGGATTGCTGCAAGTTCAAGGCCAGCCTAGGTACACAGTGAGTTCACGAGCATCCTAAACTAAATAGTGAGACCCTGTCTCCAAAATAAAATAAAATAAAATAAAATCCAAGTGATTCGCCTGTAAGTGTAAAAGCAAAACTTAACCAACCTATTCCAGAAACACCAGGCAAGGGTGAAATTAGTCTTGAAATGGCCACATGGTCAAGGAAGGTTGGCTTCACAAGCTTCTTCCCTGAACAAAGTTTATAATCAAAGTCTAGAGACACAAACATTACATCTATGGTAAACACAGACTGCAGAACAAGTACAAAAGGAACTGTCTAAGCATCCACAAAGACAAACAAACAAAAAAGGGCTCTGCTTATAAACCTTCCCTGCTTACGTCAACCCCCCCAAAAGCTATAGGTCATCACCGGAGTTAAAGCCACCATGACCAGATGCAACGCCCTCCCTCCAGCCCTCTCCCATATTGTCCTGCCACCTAATTTCTGAAATGCCTTGTAAAAAATGCGAAACTACCCAGCACAGGTGCATTTATGTGCTATTAAAATTTGTCTTTTGGGCCAGGCATGGTGGCACACACCTGTAATCCCAGCACTCGGGAGGCTGAGGCAGGAGGATCACTGTGAGTTCAAGGCCAGCCTGGGCTACATACCATGATCCTGTCTCAAAAAAACAAAACAAAACAAACAAACAAACAATTTGTCTTTGAACAAATGCATTCTCCCATGCTTTCTTAGGAACAGACTGTGAAAATGAGTGAGGGACCTCGAGACCATCAGAACGGTACTTGGATGGGGAGGTGATAAATGTCCAAGACCAGGGGCTGAAGGTCCTTCCCTCTTATGGGCCTCTGGACCCAACCTTGTAAGAAGCCAGCTCACACTGCAGTGAGGGAATGAGATGGGCATCACACGACTACCATGTGTCGTTCTGCAGAATCACTGATGATGGCTTCCATGGATGTGGCACTGTCTGACTCTGGGAACAACCCTCGGGGAGCTCCCAGGTGAGAAGCCAGGCAACTGCAAGTCGTATATCACTTCTGCCAAATGCTTAGGACCAGCAGTGTTTGAGATTTTTGGATTTCAGAACTGTATTTATATGTCCATAATGACATATCTTGGGGATGGGTCCAAGTCGAAACACCATTCATGTGTCATGGAAGGTATACACATAGCGTGAAGGTAATTTTATACAGTATTTGTGACGCACCTGTGTTTTGACTGTGGCCCATCATGTGAGGTCACATGAATTTGGAATTTGGAATTTTCCACTGGTGCCTCATGTCAGCTTTCAAAAGGTTCTGGATTTTGCATCTGAACTAAGGATACCCAACCCGTACTCCAGTGTTTGAAGGGCAACACTAAGGTGACCCATGGAATAAGGCAGTGGTGGCGAACCTACGGCACAAACGCCGCAGCCGGCTGCTTGTTATCATCAAAACCTCTGAAAGGTTTGCCATTACTGGAATACAGCACCAGGGCCTCTCATGGAAGAGAGCTCTAGTCAGCTGCCAGGATTGTGTGGCCAGGAGGAATCGGCCAGGAGGTAGATGGGGGCAGGGCCTCGACCGGAAGCAAAGAAGGGGAGCAATGAGTGCGGGATCCTGGAAGTGCTGGCTAGACAGACTCCTCCGAGGGCAGCGTGAGGGGTGGAGAGTGTGGGGAGGAGGTGGGTTCAGGGTCCGAGGAACACTGAGGCCAGGTTTCTGCTGAGAAAGGCTGTGAAGGCCTCAGGGAGACTTGTAATCTGGTTGCATTTAAGAGAGAAAGCAGGTAGGAAGTGGACATGGAGAAGGAATCGGTTTGCTACATGAGGGCAGCAGGAAGCCGGGCCTTTACCTCAGCACAGGCAGCAAAGGCACCTGCAGCCTCACCTGTGTGTTGAGGCCAGAGGGGAACTGGGGCAGATGGAGCCCACCCTAACACCGAGGACCTCAGCCACTTCATCTCTCCAGGAAACCGGAGCTGGCCTCCTTGACACTCTGTGGAGCAGACTTGGGTTTTCACCGGAAAGTAGGTTGGGTGCCTTCACTACTCTGCCCCTCCGGTGAGGTGCAATTCTGTCCTATAAAAATCTCCACAGCCTCTGTAATGCTGAGAAGGCTTTGTCCTGTGCCTGGACTCCACTGAAGTAAGCACCACTCCCTATGACTGCAAGGAGAGGTCAGAGGTTCAGGAGGCAGGGACACATCAGGCTGCCTGACAGAAGCACACAACAGGCAGCTCAGAGGCTCTGGGCAGCTCAGTACAGGTGCCCGCCACGGCAGTCCTCAGCCCCAGAAGTCCTCGGCCCTGGCTACCTGTTAGAATCACCTGGGGAGTGCTCAAGAGCGCCAGGGATGCCAGGGCTGTGCACACCGTGGACAGTCAAATCAAACTGGTCTCAGGAGGGCTGGGCAGCACAGGGTTTGAAGCTCCCAGGTAGCCTCATGAGCAGTCACAGTGTCACTCCTTGGCTCGTCCCAGGAGGAAGCAAGGGGTGTAGCTCAAGGTGCACGGTGAGTAGCCTTCGAGCAGCCCAAGGTGCTGGGGTGGCTGGTACAAGTGGCTCCTCCCACTCGGCGCTGCCAGCAGAGTGGCCCCTCCTACCCCTTAGCAGAAGACTGGCCCCAGTCACTATCATCTTCAGCCATGGCAAAGAGTGAGCAGTGACTCTGTGCCACACCCCGCACCACCTGCCTGGCCAGCGTCACCACACTCAATCCCATCACAGCCCACCCGGGAGGTTACTGACATTATCCCCATTTCCAGGGTGGGGAAACAGTTACGCACTTGTCCAGCATCTCAGCAAGTCTGTGTTAGGACCAGGATCCAAATCCAGGTGCCAGAGCTCTAATTCTGTGCTTCTGACCAAGCCGAGACTCCGATGACACCTAGTTACACTTGACATCAAGGTCAGCCTTCACAGAAAGGCACAGCCACCAAGGGACAGCACAGAGTCAATTAAGGCCCTAACTGGGATGACTTGAAACCCACTTCCCGTTTAGAAAAAAAAAAAAAAAAACAGCTGGCTGCCAGTGTTTGTTTAATTTTCAGCAATCAACAATTACCATATTTTGTAAATGGATATACCACTGCCAAAAACAGAATACTATAAATACAATGATGTCTTTTGTTTCCAAAGGCTACAGATACACTAGAGTGATGCGAAAATGATAATAAAACTGAGATAGTTCATGGCAAACTTGGGGGGAAGGCTTAGGACTGTAACCCTCGAGTTAGCCCAGAGTAAACACTAAGGACAAACAGGAAATGCACTAACAAGCACTTTCGAGAGTTTAAATGGGGAAACCTGATTTTCACAAACAGCTCATGTGAAAAAGACCTGGGGCTTTAAGTGCCTGTCCACTCGTTCTCACATCTGCAGGGCGCCCAGCATGGTTCAGACACGGGACTACAGAGACGCAGGTCAGGTCCTCTCAGTGCTTTTGAGAGTTCATGCGATGCTGGGCTGCATCGTCCTCCTCCGGGGAGAAGTCGGCCCCTCTGCCCCGCAGTGCGTGGACTCGCCGGAGCCTCCCAGGCAGCTGTCTGTGGGCCTGCCTGAGGGCCTGGCTGCAGACCGTGGAGGTCAGTACGTCCAGGAGACAAGTCCAGGCAGCGCCAGCTTTCAGGTTTCCACGGGGGTTTTTAATCGGCCAAGAACCACTCTTCGACATGGAACACCAGGAACTGTGACGCTCTGCCTACCTCTTTCCAGGAAGATGCCCTAAATTTAGCTCTGACCTGACTCCAGACTGCAAATCCAACTTCCAGTCCTAAACATACGAAAAATTTAGCAATTCAGTCTCGAAAATATGAACATAATGGGTTATAGCCACTTAGCCAAAGTAAGATTTCTTTCCCTCTTTGCAATAATTGTAGTTATTTGCCTGAGCTGCACATTACATTTGGCTTAATGCTTAGTGGATAATAAAATCATGTCCTTTCTTACTTTGGTGGAGAGGTTTGCTGGATTGAGAAGAGAGTTTGTGACTTGACCTCTCTGAAGTTATTTTTAAGGCAGCTAGAGCTTCAACTAAAATGGGGTACATTTGGATTTTAAGGATTTGATTCATCCTATGGACAGGGAGGGGCACCCCACAATTTAAACGGAGATCTGGAGAAAAAGAAGGAACCTGGATCTCCGAACATACTAGAATTTGGATTTAGGAGCAGCCTCCTGACCTTGCACACTGCAAAGGACACAAATTCCAGTCTGGGGGGAACTGCAGGTCACAGAGCCCCTGAGCTGGCTGGTCAGACCTTTCGTGCTTATTATTCTCTGTGCCAGCAAAGTCAAGCAGCCAGCACTGCCTCTGGGTAACCCGTGCTGGCACTAGTCCTGCCTTTTTCTGCTCCGGGGTCGAACAGGAGTGGATGAATGGATACTTTTTAATTGTCTTCTTTCCACTTAAAATCAAAGTAAATCATATCTCAACATTTACTTTGTTTCAGTTGGAAAGGTTTGTTCCACCAGGAAAAGTTGCTCAGAGAGCTCTGTTTCAACTGTTGCACTGAAAAAGCCCCTTCAGGAGAATGCTCATTAGAGATCTTTGCTATCACAAAGCCAGCGGACACACAGGTGACAACCATCCCGCCTTACTTGTTAGGACAGCCCTCAGTGGGGCACTACTTCCCTGCTTGGCCCACAGACAGTGTGGGTATCGCTCCCTCCCTTCCTGAGATCTGTCTCTCTGTCTATTCCTGACTGACAGGGGCATCCTGGAGAGGAAATGTTCTTAAAGGTATTCCTCCACTGAATACCTGAATCCAAAGGTATTCAGAGCCAAATCTGAAGCGGGCTGGACAGTCCTATACACTCAGAACTCGGGCTGTCGTTAATTATTACTGAGCACTAATGCGCATCGAACTTTACTTACTCCATCCTCTCAGCCCGTGGTACCAGAACAAGAAACCATCTGACATGGAACGCTTTGAGAAAAGACTCAGGTGCCAACAGCTTCTGTCGCTAAGCACCCTATAACAGGGGTTCTCTATCTTCACCGTGCACTGGAACACAGGAGAACCTTCTGAAACACAGCTTCCTCCACCCACTTGGGGTTGATAGTTCTACAGTTTGGGGAGGGTGCTGCAGGATGTGTTTCCAGCTAGTTCCCAAGTGGTGCTGCTGGAGAAGGAGCCCGCTGAACACTACAGGAGCTGAAGCTGGCTTCTTACTGGCGTGAGGGAGGTCAGATCCAGTGGTTCCCAACCCCGATTCCCCCTGGAACACTTGCATTCCGCCACTGAGATCAAAGCGTGGCACCCCCCACACACACTGTACACAGAATATAAATGGGTGCACACACAAACCACTTTCAAGTCAATGAAACCTCTGGCAACACTGACTACTTGTTTGTACTATAGAGTTGTCCCTCAGTATTTGAAGGGGTTGGGTTCCAAGACCCCAGCAGATACCAAAAACAGCAGATGCTCAAGTCCCTTATATAAAATAACATGGTATTTGCATATAACCTGTACACATCCTCCCATACACTTTAAATCATCCATGATTAATCTTGCTATCAAATGTAATGTAATGTCATGTCAATTGTTATTACACTGTATTATCTAGGGAATAAGGACAAGAAAAAGCCAGTACATATTCGACACAAATGCAATTTTTTTCAAATGGACTCAATCTGATTGGTTGAATCCAAGGATACAGAAACCTCAGATGTAGATGGCTGACTAAAAAGATTTAATTTCTCAACAAATTTTATAAATACTTCATTGAGTTCAGCCAGGATGGCATATGACTGAGAAGTTGTAATGGCCTGGTGAACACAGCCAACACTACATGGAAGGACACCAAGATTCACTGTACCCAGCCTTCACCACAAGTCCAGCTTCCGAAGGCATTCTACCCTGCCCTCTGCAGAGGGCCTCTCGAATCATTTAACAGGCCCTTGGACCACCAAAGAAATGAAGGGTTGGGGTCCTGCCCTCAAAACTCAAGCTAGTAAACAAAATAAAACGAGAATACACATTAAGCCATTTTTAAACCAAGACAATGTGTAATGTATTGCTAAACTGTGCAGTCGAAACATACAGGCTTAGGATTTTTTCTGCTCGAGCAATCTGGCATTTCATCGTCTCTATATTGCAGTCATTTCAGATCCCTTACTCAAGCTAAAAGATTTCAGCCCTCCTACATTTCAATTTCGAAAGCTTAATACGCACCTGTCCCTGTGGTCCTTGGCAACAGAGTGTAAATCCTTCCCCAACTCTGAACACAAATATTCTGCCACTTACAGGGCAGAGGTTTCCCCTGCCCTGTGTCCCCCAAGTCACTCTGTCTGGGGCCTGAAGCCAAGAGAAATAGCCTGCTGCAGCATCCCCAACAGTGGAGATAGTTACTGGGTTGGGATTTTTTCTTTCCTGATCTTTATCCCTTGTACCCATAAGGTGGACTAGCAAATAAAACCAGATTAAAATATTCTATTTCATTTAAAAAAAAAAAAAAAAACCCTTGCAATGTTAGCTTTAAAGGGGGCTCAGGCCAGCACATCTGGAAGCAATCACTGTAATTTTACATTCTTAGCATCTTTCATCCCAGATGGAAGGCAACAGAGAACCACAGGCAGCACACGGGACTAATTAAGTTCCCTGGATTCTGCTCAGGCTACGTCCCTACCCCACAGCATGACCCTGGACAGAGCCCTAACCCCACTTGGGCTCAGTTTTCTAAACAGCTTTCCAGACCAGGACACCAGTGCTAACCAATAACATGACTCAAGAGTCGCTGCATTTATAATGACCTTCCCCCTTCCGCCTGATTTTATCTGCAAAGATTTCAATTCTCCTTGGAGGAAACAGGGTATTGCTCACATCTCCATGGTACAAACTGCTCCCTTTTACCCTCCTCCCTGTCCTCTGTGCTCCCAAACCTGGTGGTCTCTCCACTTCCCCACTTCAGCCTCTCTGAGCAGGGGCTGTGATAAGAAAAAGCCCCCGGGGAGAGTTTCCCAAATTGGCACTGAGCTCTCTCGACTAATGTCTAGCACAGCACGCCTTCAGTTACTCAAATAAGCTTCTTATTGTCTTTTCGGAAATGTGCATGGACGCTAATTTCAAGCCATTTGGCAAGTGCCTCGCAGGGTAATTTCTCTGACACTGTGCTTGGAGGAGGAGGATTTAAGAGTCTGGAGGACCATTAGAAAAACCATACTCCATCTAATCCTGTCCTTGGATGGAAATGAAGCAACTCTTTCAGGGACCCACCACTGATATGATGCAAACCTCCCACAAGTCTCCAAGTACTAAAAATCGAAGACTGACATTTGGATCTAAGCCTTCTCCCAGGGACAACAACAAGGTGTCCCGACAGTTCATGAGTGCCAAGAATTATAACACACGTGGGTGGTCCTACCCAGCCCTGCAGAACAATATGCTCTCTTGTCCCTGGGCATCGGTCTTCCAGAAACAACATTAGCAAGAAGGTAGTAAAGGCTTTGCCATCCAAGCTGGTGATGGATCCTGAGACACAGTAAGAGCCATAGGGCAGATGTGGCCAGAGCTTACAATTAAGAGCCAGAAACCTAAGTTCAAACCCCTGGCCTATGATTCCTTCCAGGTATTCAGAGGAGCTTATCAGACCTTGTTATCACTGCCTCCCCAATTTGGAATGTTGATGGTACCCCTGCCAGCACCAAATTTATTACACACATAGATCTGATCAGATGGCTATTCTGATCAGCAGGCCTGAGTGGAACATGAGATTCTGCATTCCCACCAAGTTCCCCACTGATGCTAGATTCCAGTCCACAGATCAAACTTAAATAGCAAGGTCAAAGAGATGGATGAGCTAATCCAGTGTTTCCCACTTGTGCTGGGTGAGAATCACGCGGGCTAGCCGTAACATACACCAGGGCAGCCCCGGCAAGCTGTAAACATAACAAGTTCTCAGGCAAGGCTTGCAAGCTGGGAAGTTCAAGCAGCTTCCCCACATTCCCCCTCCTAAGCCCCCATACAACCTGAAGGAGCCCTCACCTCCTTTCCATTGTTCTCTTCAGTTAACAGAAATTCCAATGACCCAATGACTCTGGGGCCCTGCAGAGCACTTGAAGAACAACTTTTCCAAGTCCTGGCACCCTTGGAAAATGATAGACTGTTCGGCATCTCTTACTACCTGAGCTCACCTGTGACCTTGGCTCAGCCCTGGCTAAAGAGCTCTACTCCAACCTCAGGCTCAGTTGTCAGTGAATGAGCAAAACCAACCAGCACAGCCCCCAAAGACATCACTCTTAATAGGACCCAAAACAGAGAAGAAAAACACAACAAACTCCTGTCCTGAGGTTCCCTACGAGGCCCAACGTAGTGCAGAGGCAAAACAGACAAACAAAAACACAAACAAACAGAAACTACAGACAACCCCTACCCTTCTTAAGGAATTACAGCTAATCATGTATGTCCGGAAGCATGGTCAGTCTGCTTCACAGCTGTCCATCAGCTACTGAAGTCTTGCAACGACTCTTTGCCAAGGGGTGTATTACTGATAAAGACACTGAGGCTTACAGAGGGAGGGTAGGTGACTTGCCCAAGGTCGGTCACACTTGAAACGGTGGCCACTTTGGTAGGTTCCCACATCAGCATGCATGCAACCCCTTGTAACACTCATCTCTCTTCTGGTTTAATACCTCTGTCCACGCACACCCTTCCAGACTGTGCGATCCACGAGGGTAGGGCTCAGATCTGTTTTATTTCAGTCACCATGCATTTAATAGGCATCCGGAAAGACTGACAAAACCGATGAATGATTCCAAAGCCAGGAATCCTCCACAAGAACAGGCTGCCTCCAAAACGATCACAAAGCTACAGGTGCATCATAGTTGAAAAGATGCCCAACTTATTAAAATACGAATTTGTGAGACCCAAGTTGGAGAACGCAGAGAGGACACTAGCCCGAGAGGCGGGAGACTGAGTACTCCTCTAGCCTATGTCTCATCTGAACAAGCCACTTGGCCTCTTTACGCCTCAGTTTCTTCATCCACATGATGACTGAATTCATCCTCTGACCTTTGTGAACACCCACTATGTACCAGATGTGGTGCTAAGAAGAAAAAGATTTAAGAGTAACGGATGAGCGGGGTATGCCTGCAACCCCAACTATGAAGGAGGCTGAGGCAAGAGGACCACGAGTGTGAGCCCAGCCCTAGCAACTTAGCAAGACCTTGTCTCCAAATAAATAAATAAATAAATAAATAAATAAATAGGGCTGGGATATAGTTCAGTGGTAGAGGGAGCACTCCTTGGTTCCCTCTCCAGTAGTACCAAAAAAAAAAAAAAGGAATGGATGTGAGGTGAGCCCCCTCCTCAGCAGCCCTGTGTCAGCTCCACTCCCCCATCTCCCAGCACTAAGGGCACACAGAACATAACACATATGGAACAGAAGAGTTTTTAAACAAGCATGAAGACAGGGTCCCAGGAGGGGAGGACACTGGATTCACAAAAGGAATCTTTATTTTGCAAACTAATTCACAGAGAGTAGGGCTACATTGGCAAGTCGTTCTGACACATTTTTTTAAAGTCAGATTTACTGAAATGTAATTATATATAGTAAAATTCCTCCATTTGAACCTGTCTCAATCCTGGCAAACCAATGTAGATCCTGCTTGCATCTTACGTAGCTTATTTATTTCTAGCTTTTCAAGAATACATTTTATAAAAGGATTTGGCATATATGACCCAACAACACAAAAATTATTTTGACTCCTCTTTCTAAAAGTGCAGGTCTCTATTCTGCCACAAGGAAGAACACAGAACTGGAAATCTTGGTGGGGGAGGGAAGGAATCAATTTACAGCAACATCTGCAAGGCAGGCAGTGTAGAATACGAAGCTCTATTGTACTCGTCGATGCAACTGAATCTTCTCTAACAGTGGAGAGTCCTTCCACCCTGCCCACTGCCTCCCATTGGGGCTGTAACCCATTTCTTGTTCTTAACGTGCACACAGAATCCAAGAATACAAACATATTTGTACCAAAGGTCATTTTAACCACCTGTGCAGTTTAAAAACCACAAAGCCTCCTTGAATTAACTCCAAAAATCTTTAATGGAGTTCACATACTATCAGTGTTCCAAAGGAATTTACCTGGTCAAAGAACATCACTTTATAAGACATCTTAAATGAATTGCATGAGCTATGTAAAGACGGGGGGGGTCATTATTTGAAGAGAAATCCAGCAATTTTTAAAAGGGACTGCAGAATGCAATCCTGGTAGCTTTAAACTACACAACAGCATTTCAAGCCCCCCATAATGGTAACAAATGCCACAACACACAATCTAAAAAGGTTTATAGCCCTACTGTGTGCCTCGCTTTTGGTAAAAAGGAGAAGTGATCCCCAAGCCCTAGTTCAACAGCACCAAGCTTCAGCAGACCTAAGAGAACTCTGATGACAAAGACCACAGATTCCTGGGCCCCCATACAAACCCACCAAGTCAGAATCTTGGGTTGGGCAGCTATGATGCTTAACCTTGATCTCAGGAAATTCCAATAGTGGGGATCAAAGAAATTTAAGACACACACTGCTAGCTAAAACTCTGTGTATCTTATTATATAATCACAAAAATAAAGTCAAGATGGTGAGTAACTTGGACCTTGGTCTTGAGTCCTATGGGAAACGGCCAAGACTTTGAAATGTTCTCACTGTTCAGAGAGACTGTCACTGTAATACCTACAGATGGACCACATAGTGACAGGATCTCACTACTAGTGCGCTGCCTGCTTTTAGTGTGGTCCCTGGATTAGCAACTCAGACTGTTTGGGGTCCAACGTAGATGGGCAGAGAGAAAATCTCTGAGGATGGGGCCTAACTATCCAGGCTTTAAAAATCCAAAATACAAATAAAGAGCAAAATAAAAGATACATAGGAAGTAGGGATACAGATCTTTCCCCCATGGAAAGGGGAGCAAGAGATGGGGGGGTGAAAAAAAGAATAAAGATGCATTATGTGCATGTACCAACTCCAAACAAGGAATGGAAACATTATGTACTGTAAACATAGACTAATTTTTTTTTTTTTTTTAGAAATTTATCCACATGACTCTGGCACTATGCATGTTCTAGCACATTCTAGTCAATACAAATACATTTTGTAACAACAAATACTTAATATCATGATTTTCCTAGCCTTGTCCTCTTGCTGGTTTTCTTTGGCTTAGATGAAGCAGGCAGTGTTGATTTGTGACTGCATCCTCCCAATCTAGCTCCACCCCCAGGTGGGAGGTACATCTGCGGAGCACGGAAAGTTCAAGCCAGACTATCCTTCATTTTGCTGAGGATGGAATTTTCATTACACAGCCTGGGACATCAAAGAACTCAGGCCCTGCCCATCAGCACAGTGGCAGGGGCAATGCACAAGATGCCAATCTCTGGGGTCTATGGCCTGTAATGCTCCCCTGATTCCAACAAGTGCCTTTCAGGATGTTTCCCGTGGCTCCTATGCAAGCCCGCCGGCAAAAAAAAGTCAAATGGGAATATGGTGGTGGTGGGCTTTTCCCTTGAAATATTATGTTCCTGGTGGAGGACTACAGCAGGTCTTCCATTTTTGACTGCATAAGAGAAGGAATAAGAATACAGATTTCTTGGTTGTAGCCCTCTGCTTCTGATTGATAACTATTCCACCAGGCCTTCCAAATCTGTAATTTCAATAAGTTTCCCAGGAGTTTCTTAAGCATGTCAAGATTTGAGACCCCCTGATGTTACTATGAAAAATGGAGATCTGAACTTGAGTTAAACTTAGCTGCCATTTACCATGTAAACCTTGCTTCCTAAAGTAGTAATAATGACACCTGCCTTGCAGGGTTAGGATAGCAACCAATGCTCAAGGCCTCGGCAAAATGTCAAGTGCCAAGCAGAGGGCAACAGAACCAGCAGGTGCAGGGTCCCACAATTAAGGACGAGGAGCCCTCAGCCTGAAGCTGTAATTCCCTAACAAGTGTTCCAAGTCAGACTCCAATAAGGAGACAGAAGTCAGTCTGACAATCTGTGTTCCGTCTGAGTTGGACTCAGTCCCCCAACCCCATACGTCAAAGTCCTATTCCTTTGTACCATGGAACGTGACCTTATTTGGACAGAGGGTCCCCACAGTGATATCAAGTTGAAATGAGGTCATCAAGGTGACTCTAATCCAATATTACTGGTACCTTATAAAAAGGGGAAAACAGAGAGAAACAGACATGACAGGACAGAGGGAGGACACTGGGAAGAGACAGGAAGAGGAAGGCCATGTATAAGCCAAGCAGAGAGGCCTGGAGCAGATGCCCATCACGGTCCCCAGAAGGAACCAAGCCCTGGTCTTGGACTTCTGACGCTAGGATTGTGACAACGAATTTCTGGTTTGTTTTTATAAGTCACCTAGTTTGCAGAACTTTATTATAGCAGCTCTAGCACACTAATACAACCTGACAGCTTCTGATTCAAGGTAGAAGTGCTTCTGTCCCTCTGGGGAGAGACATGTGGCCATCTGCTGCTTCTGATCTTCACGGGGTATGTTCAGAAAGCTCCATATAAACACCTATTGGATCACGAGGGGGCCAGCTTGCGACTGAGGGCTCCGTTGTAGAACCTCCAGCCTGACCCACTGTCACAAGGTGGGAACGCCATGACATCCCCAAGTGCACCAGCAAGAACCAGGAAATGACCTGTCACCCTTCGCGACTATCAAAATCAACCACCCCACATGGTCATCTCGCACCACCTTTTTCCTCCTGCTAAAGCAACTCGCACCACCAGCCTGGCTGAGAGCTGGTTAAATCCAGACCCTGTCCGACGCTACCCTCAGCCCCCACCCAGGGACCCTAATCATAAAAGCCCTCAAGGAGGTGACTTTCTGAAACTGAATGCAGCTCTCTTCATGTAAGTAGGACAAAACACATTGGAAATATGCCAGGAAATTAAATTTCCCCAGAGAAAATAAGAAAGGCCTTGCTACATGCATTAAAAATGGAACCCTACAGGGTCTTACTTAGTAATGTGGTGCAGCAAAGCCAGGAGCAAATCCTGACCAATAGAGATGTCCTGCATCTGAAAGGAGCCAGGTCTGTCCAGTATACGAGGACAGCAGGTGTGTGTTCTGTGGGGGATCTGTCCCCAGTCCCCTCGCTGCCTTTATCTTCCTGGACCTCCTCAGGGTACCTCTCTGGGACGATTCCCCCACCCCTCCCAGCCGGAGACCCAGTTCAGTGAGTCAGGCTTGGTTTAGGAACCAGCACTTCCAGTCAGCTTCCCTGGGGATTCCCAGGGTTCAACAGCACATCCCATGACAAGGAGAAAGCACTGGTCACCAGGAAAGCGAGGTCAGTGCCAGCCTCACCAAGTGTCACATGCTTCTGGGTCTTCATTTTTTTACCAGGTGTCAAAGGGACAGGGTGACCTAGAACCATTAGTCAGCCTCCCTTTTTTTTTTTTTTTTTGGTGGGTACCGGGGGTTGAACTCAGGACCTCGCGTGCCAGCAGGTGCCCGTGCCACTGAGCAATATCACTGGCCCTTTTTTTGTATGTGGGTACCAGGAGTCGAACTCAGGACCTCACGCTTGCCAGGCAAGCGCTTATGCCACTGAGCTATCTCACTGGCCCTCTTTCTTCCTTTTTTTTTTTTCTTTTTTTTTTTTTTTGTGGGTACCGGGGGTCGACCTCAGGACCTCACGCGCCAGTAGGCGCCCGTGCCACTGAGCGATATCACCGGCCCTTTTATCGTATGTGGGTTCTGGGAGTCGAACTCAGGACCTCACGTGCCAGCAGGTGCCCGTGCCACTGAGCAATATCACTGGCCCTTTTTTTGTATGTGGGTACCAGGAGTCGAACTCAGGACCTCATGCTTGCCAGGCAAGCACTTATGCCACTGAGCTATCTCAACGGCCCTCTTTCTTCTTTTTAAGGTAATAAAAATAAACTTCCCTAACCATGCAAAAATGTCCCACAAAGATATCTGGTTTGTCTTCTTCAGGGTAAACCAAGCTGCTTGTGGCTGCTCCTCAGGCTGCCTCAGCTGACACCTTACCTACAGGGCGAGCTCCTTTAATCCTCAAGGGAGGGTTCCCTGAGTGACAAAGGCTCAGCCCACCAAGGAGAAAATTAAGCCTCTTAAAGTGCCTTCCGCATAATCTCTCAAACCCAGAAAGATTTGCCATGCATTAAACAGGGCCTAGACACAGGTGCCAAACCATTAAGTGGGCTATCTCAGGGCAGTGCAAACAGAAAGAGAATTTTCATTTAAATACGCCAAGCTTTGGGGCTCGTTAGCCTGGGTGCTGAGAGAGAAGTGTGGGAGAGGCCACCGAGCAGCCCTGCCCGTCCGCAGGAACTCATGCCTCCGGGAGCCCAAAAGCCCAGGAGAAGCAAGTCTCCAAGCACTCAAGTGCTCAAGTGGACTCTGGGGACAAGTGATTCACCAGAACATTAAGGTCAATGACAAACACTTCAGACGAGGCAATTCATCATCTTCAGCCCAGCGACAAAAGTTACCAAGTAAGTAGACTGCTTAAGTGCCCCTCTTCAGAGATGAAAATGAGAGGGGCGACCACTTGTCCCAGCTAGCTGTCCACCGCAGGTGCCTCCCATCACTCCACACACATTCAATGAGGATGTGCTTCGCAAATTCAACACTTGAGCTCCTAATTCTCAGCATGTGACCTGAAACCACCACAGCATGAGACACTGCTCTTCTTCCCCAGTACTATGCTCTTAGCGGCAACCTGGAAATGGTTTATTACTCCTTATCCGAGGTCAACATTCTTTCCTCACTTATTCATCAGCGTTTTCTGTTGAGGACTCACTATGTGCATGCACTGTTCTAGGCACTCAGGGCTCCAGGGCAGGCTTGCTGCCCCTTCTAGAGCATTTGTTCCAGATGCCATGAGAAGGACAGTAAATGAGTCAGACGTGGAGTATCAGAATGATAAAATGAGGAGAAAGCAAGAGAGGAAGAGGTTAGTGCAGCCAGGCGCTGCCAGGGTGGCAGTGAAGATGCATGTGACAGCACGCCTCCAGATGCCAGAAGCCAGGAAGACAAAGCCCAGTGAGAGAGCCGGAGCAGCTGGGCGTGGAGGGAGAACCAGGCAAGGGTTGTGACGCGGAAGCCAGGGGAAAGTGGACAATCGGCTAGTTAAATGCTATGAGATGCTGCAGAAGGTCACTAAGAGCTGGCCCTGGATTTGATGGCATGGATGCTGCTGGTACCTTCAGCAGTGTCATTTCAGTGAAGGAGAGGAGCAAATGCCAGATTGGAGTGGGTTCACCAAAGACAGAGTGGGTAGGAGTATGACAATCCTTTAAAAAATATTTGCTCTGAAGAGAGAGCAGAGAAATGGGAGAGCAGCAGCACAGGACGTGGGGTCAAGGGAGCTTTGCTGCTGCTGTGCTGTTTTTTTCCCTAAAATGAAGACGCTGCAGCACGTATCTGCCAGGGATTAACCAGCGGAGCGGACACTGATGGTGCAGGAGGGAAAGGGGACACCCACACGGTGAAAGCCAAGAGGGGACGGGAGCCAGTGCTCAAAAGGCTGCCGGTGCTGGGGGGTTAGCAGATTCCAGACAGAAAGATGATGAAACTAGTTTCCAGTTGCATCTTCCCTCAGTGACATAAGCCAAGCCATCAGCTGAGAGAGATGTGCAGCTAAAGCACAGTGGATTGGCAGGATCAGGAGTGCCCTTGAGGGTCACGGATAAAAAGCAGGCAGGGGGCAAATCTGTGTGTTTCCAGCCAGGAGGGAGCAGGGCGAAGAGGATGGGCTTAACCAAGAGTGGGGTGTTCTCAGGAAAGGGAGAAGGGAGAAAGACCAGGAACCCAAGCTGGGAACAGGAGAATGTGGGCAAGAGAAGGGCGATAAACGATGAAAACAGAAGGGTCCAACACCGTGCAGGGTGAAGGCTGGGTAGAAAGAGGATGAGAGGGAACCCAGTGAAAGAGAAAAGGTGAGATCAGGCTGGGACACTTAGCCAAGGTTTTGCTGGAGATGCAGTTCTTGGTAATACTGTCTACATCATGTCTATCACACGATAGGATGCAGAAGAGTGAGCAATGAAAGCCATTTAGTGGTTCCTGGGCATCATCTTTTTTCTTTATTTTTAACAGAAGTAGTATGAGAAAACGCTGTATGTCATCCGGGAAATTCCACTGGGTGAAACCTTTGTTTCAGTTGTACGTGCCTGTACCGTCACAAAAGACGTACTGAGATTAGGAAAAACTTCAAATACATGAGGGTGGAGTTTCTGATGCTTTGGACCACATCTCTGTTATGGGGACTGTCCTGCGCACTGTAAATGTTCTGCAGCATCTCTCTGCCCACCAAATGGTGAGAGTTGATAAAATCTCTAGACAGTCCATCTGGTGACAAAGTCTCCATGAATCAGTGGCCTCGAGGCAATTGCAGAGGGGTATGGCTGAAGTAGGAGTGAGGAAAAGATAACTGAGAGCTGATCAAAATCTGGAGGGTCTGGTAGGTGGGTAGATAATCCCCATAGATGTTCCAGTCACTGAAAGTGTTGATGGGAGGAGGGGCTGTGGACCAGAGGCTTTGAAGAATGAAGCAAGGTGACCCAGAGGACTATGATGAGTGGTCCTCTACCCAAGCCATTGCCCAGGCCCCATTGCAAACCAACTACAGATGACTCCAATGTGGAGCCAGGTCAGAGAACACTGCAGAAGAAACCCACCCTGCAAAGCCTGAGACCTTATACACGACCCACTCCATAAAGATTCCCCTCCCAGCTGGCTTTCTCCCATTCACCCCGTTATCCTTATCAATCATACTTTGCTTCACACTTACATGTGAAATCACCAGAAAAGAATAAAAGGCTCTAAAACCAAGTGGCTAAAAACAGAACAAAGGTTTGTCTGCTAAAGAATTTTAGAGTGGGCATTAGTGAGGAAGGAAGGCTTTGGGGAAACCTTTTATATTTATTTTTTTTTTCCAGCTTGGTGACATTGACACATGCAACTTGCCTTGATTGGGATTCTAACTTTCATCCGTAACCAGATAAAGGCCTGGCCAGAAATCACATGATCTGCAGACGTAGCTGGTTCCTCTCAGGAGTGGTTCTCAAACATAGTCCCCAAGCAGCAAGACGGGTCTCACCTGAGAATCTGTTTAAAATGCAAATTATTGGACCTAAGCCTTACAGAACCTGAAACTGTAGCCTGACAACCTGGGTTTTAACAACCCTGACCCATGGGCTTCATTCTAATGCATTTAAATTTGAAAGCTAACCATATAATCTCATGCACAATTTTTAAACTGCACAGCCAGGGCTTCGCACAGTTGACATGCTGGACCCCCTCCCCACCCCATCAACAGGTTCGCACAGTATGGACTTTGAAAAATGTGATCAGAGGTTCCACTGCTTTCACAAGTCTGGTTCCCACTCTAACTGCCAAGAATTCATCAGTTCCATCAAGATGTCAGAAACCACATGAAGAGGAGGAAGGGTTGAAAAGTGGAACAAGAGTAGCAATTGGCTAAGCCAGGGCCAGTGTGGAAAGAGATGGGGTTCAACTGACCGGCAGCCTTGCGGCAGCACCTCTGTAGACCTCAGGTAGGGGACAGGTGTGAAGAGGTCAGCTGCTATCTAGGGAGAATTCTCCAGGAGCCCCTCCAAAGGCCACAACTCCCTTCCTTCAGGCGTGATCACAGGCTAAGAGCTGGGTTAGCTCTTCTTCCCCTTCCTCTCCTAGAGGCAGGGGAAAACAGCTTTGCCTGAAACTCTCCTTCCCACTGAAGATTATGTCCTCTACTAAAAGTTGGGAAATCTCAGAATTTTAGAAGGTAATTAACTGAAAATTTCCAAAGAAATAAGAGATGGCTACAGAAGGCATCGGAGAAAGTAAGTGTGATTATTTCTCAGTCTGTTTCCAAAATGGCGCCTGGTGATTTTCCCACTCATTAACGGAATAATTTTCAGAACTGTCTGGAGGTGTATACGGAGGCTAGTGATCTCCTCCCCACTGCCAATTTTAAACACTACTGAGTAGTGCGTGTCCTTCCACATCTTTTCCCAAGGTGACACACAAACTATTTCTTGTTCTAAATCAGAAATATGATCAAACTACACACAATTCACTGCAGTTAGCTTTTATTTCACATATAATTTTTATTTAACATATCAGGGGCAACCCTCACAAAATCATCTACAGAATTAATGTAATAATCTCAGAATAAACATCCTCAGACACAGGGCTGGGGTTCGATCTCCAGTACTGGGGAAAAGAGTCCTCACACACATCCTTACGTGCCAATGTTTTTATTTTTGTTCAACAGGACTCCGACTGTGGGATCCAATGTGAGATTGCTTGTCACATGGCCACGCAGGTTGCCAGCTTTCCGAGGAGCCCATGCCTTCTCCTAAGGTTGTCGTAATGCGCACACCCACACCTAGAGTCTGAGAGTTGGCCCCCCCCATTTAACAGGGGACATTACCAAACTTTACAAAGATGTGCCCTTTGTACAAAAACTAATACTACTTTGTTTTTAAATTTCCATCTCTTTATTAGGTTGAGAACCTTCTCATGTGTGCTCATCTATTGTTTTGTTTCACATACCATTTAATCATGCTCACTCCCCCAATCCAGCAGATACACAAAGTACAAAAGTATCACCCTCTAGGGACACAATGTGTGGGGTGAAGGCAGAGACTGTCTCAGCACAGGACAGCCTAATCCCTCAAGAACATTTGCTGCTAGGTGAATGGCGGGCATGCGGAATTTTGTTTGTTAAAATTGCAGCTAGAAGAGTAAAAAGGAAAAACAAATGTTCATTACTTGTTCTACATTTTCAGAACAGCAACAGTTTGGCCAAAATTAAATTGTTGGTTAAGAGAAAAACAAAACCATGGTCTTGGCACTGACTCTGAAAATCCACTGTGAAATGGGAGGCAAATGAGCCCAGTCCCAACTCACGGCTCTGGGTGACCCATAAATAAAGGCCCTCATGACCAAAGCATTTTGTACTCAGCCTTGTCCACCAACTGTCATTCGAGTGGCACCTGCCACTGAGCCAAAGGGCACTAGGATGGTCAACCAACAGGAGAGGCCTACCGTAAGCATTCATTTCTTCTTTGGACTTTTTCCCTTGCTTCCCTCCAGGACTTTCCTACCTTTCAAAATTGCAGCTTATTAGGGTGTGTGGTGGGGGGTGCAAGGGAATTTGGCAGAGTTCAAATTCTTTAACTCTTTTAACTTTAGGGAAAACAGCTGGTTATACCCACCCTTTATCCCATTATTTGTAATAGTTCTGTTTGGCTAATGTTTTAACTAGTCTCCTTATTAAATATAAAAGCGATAGATTAAAAAGTTCTAGGATGAAGGTACTATAATTAAAAAGGCACCAGTTGGGTATGTTGAGCTATAATTCTGGCCTGTATGTATTTTTCTTCTGGTCTTTAAAGTTTTTTTTTTTTTTTTTTTTGGTACCCAATAAAACTGTTTTTGAATTATTTAACTCTTTTATAGTACTTCCTGTATTAGCCAAGCACCACCTCAAATCCCCAGCAACACATTATGACTCAAAAGTTCTGGAGTAAAAATGTCACAAGTCACGAGTTGGAGACAGTGGACCAAGAGTCTGGCCCTGGGACACACACACCACACGATGTGGTACACTGACAAGCAACTTCCCAAAAGGCATAGGCATTTTCTAACCTCTGGAAGTTTCAAAATCTTAATAGTGAAAAAAAAAAAAAGCAGGAACTTTGATCAAGCCATGCAGTTATGATAGTAAGAATCAGGCAAGAGGCAACGAAGCACAGTTTATAACACAGTTCTAACACATATGTTAAGATGCATAGCAATAAATATTAAGATAATGAACTTGGGGATGAAGATCGGAAGGTTTGGCAACATAACTTCTCTTTTAAGTTAATTACATAATCTTTAACACATGCACAAAACTATATATGCATATACATAGTTATAAAGTACAATGATAAACATTTTTAGGTATGAAGATTTTTTTTCTGAACATTTGATTAAAAATTTTTTATATTCTTCCCCACCTCGAACTGCCCTTGGGAACTAATGATGGGAGGACAGCATCAAAGGGTTCAGGGAAGGGTAATCCGTGTAATTTAGGGATAGAAAAGAAAGAACCTGGAGTAAAAAATAACTGACGCACTCAGGGAAGTCTTCACAAAAAACCTGAACAAGCAGTCGGCAGAAGATGAATTCAAAACACAGCTGTAGGGCCAGTGAGATGGCTCAGCAGCATAAGTGCCTGCTCGGCAAGCGCAAAGTCCTGAGTTCGACTCCCAGTACCCACATAAAGGGGAAAAAGGGCTGGTGATATCGCTCAGCGGCACAAGCGCCTGCTCGGCAAGCGCAAAGTCCTGAGTTCGACTCCCAGTACCCACATAAAGGGGAAAAAGGGCTGGTGATATCGCTCAGCGGCACAAGCGCCTGCTTGCAAGCGCAAGGTCCTGAGTTCGACTCCCAGTACCCACATAAAGGGGAAAAAGGGCCGGTGATATCGCTCAGCGGCACAAGCGCCTGCTTGCAAGCGCAAGGTCCTGAGTTCGACTCCCAGTACCCACATAAAGGGGAAAAAGGGCCGGTGATATCGCTCAGCGGCACAAGCGCCTGCTTGCAAGCGCAAGGTCCTGAGTTCGACTCCCAGTACCCACATAAAGGGGAAAAAGGGCCGGTGATATCGCTCAGCGGCACAAGCGCCTGCTTGCAAGCGCAAGGTCCTGAGTTCGACTCCCGGTACCCACATAAAAAAATAAAAATAATAAAAAAGCCTGTAGCCTATGCCTGCCTTAAGTATGCCAGTAACTCAGTATCCTGAAGGGTCAAGTTTTTAAAAAGTTAACTTTCCCCTTGGAGAAAAATGCAACATCGATGCCTAAAATACAGACTGGCACTTTCTGAGTATTTTGTAGGTAATGGAAGTGGGTAGGAAGAGAGGTGAACGGTCTGAGGAGCCCTATGTTTCTACACTTCCTTGTGTCACCTAGTCGAAGACTAGAAATTTCACAAAAGGGATGGAGGCTTTCTGCAACTATTTTCTCACCTAAATTAGCTATGCTTATTAATGGAGAAAAGTTGTCTTGGTGTTTTCCACTATTCTAATGCTCAATTAAAAAAAAAAAAAAAAAAAAGCCAGGGGGTGGTGGTGCCTGCTTGTAATCCCAGCAGTCAGGAGACTGAGGCAAGAGGGTCGCCTCGCCAGGAGTCCGGAGGCCAGCCTGCGCTACATAGTGAGTTCAAGGGCAGCCTGAACTACAAAGCAAGACCCTGTCTCAAAACAACAAAAGAGCGGAGTGTGGTGGCCCATGCCTATGAACCCAACACTCTGGGAGGCTGAGGCAGGAAGACGGCAATTTCAAGCCCAGCCTGGGCAACTTCAGTGACTTGGTGAGACCCTGTCCCAAAAAGAAAAAAAATTTAAAGGGCTGGGGATGTAGGTCAGTGTGAAAGCACTGGGTTCAATCCCCGGTAAAGAGAGAGGTCTTCCTCCTCTCTCACGGCCACCCGCTGTACCCACCATCCCGCGTCAGTTTTTGCCAAAATGTGCCAAGTGAGCCCTCAAAGAAGCTACAATCTTGGAGATTCAGCGGGTGACATTCACACTGGAAGCACAGTTAAATGAATGAAGCAGCAGCGTGGTGCCTAACATCTCAGAGAAGACGTTGCCCTCCCCTCCGCACACAAACACACCCCCACCACCCCACCCCCAGGATTTTTAAACCCTTCCCATCCTCTCCAATGATGAAGAATCAAATTTTCGTTTAGAAGGGGGGAAAAAAAAAGCCAAAGAGAAAGGGTTGCGCATTCTGGCATTCAGCTGATGGTAGATCGACAAACGCGCCCTCCCCAGCCCCTTCGGCACGCAGAGGTTACGCTCTATCTGCAAAAGTAAAGATTCCACAAACACAGTTGCCCAGCCGCCCCACTCCTGGGAAGTAGCCACCTCCCAGCTTCGGAGAGGGCCGGGACGCACGTGCAAGCTGACGAACGCCACTCAGCGCGCCCAGGGACGAGCGGGAGCAAAGGCGCCACTCAGGACACCAGGGTGCTTGGAGTTTACGTTTATTTGGGGGTCCGCGTCACCAGGACAGCCTCCCCACCATCCTGTCTTTAATCGTATCTTTGACGACAACGCTCCAGCCCATTCCTCTCTCCTCTCTGGAAATAACCAAAGGTTCGTGTTCACTGGTGACCAGCGTCAGCGATTCTGACCCAACCTCCTTTCCCCAAATCATCCTGGCTCTTTCCCCGCAGCAGGAACTCAAGTTTCCCCTATGCCCCTTGAAGCCCCAACTTCTGGAAACGCCCCCCTTTCCTCGCCTCCGCTAGCTGGCATCGCGGTGAGAGCCGAGCGCAGCCGCTACGGCCAGGCCCTGCCGGGATGCGCAACCTGGGGCGCCTCCTCCCGCGCGGGGACTGAGCCCCACGCCCCGCGAGCATCCCCGCGAGCCCGGCGCCGGGACGCGCTGCGCACGCTGCGCTCGGCCGGGAGGCGGCGGGGAGGGGGGCGTGTTCCCCGTGCCTCGGAGCGTTTGCGCCACGGCCCGGCGGAACGGGGGCGGCGGAGACACCGGCGCTGGGTCCCAGATCGAGACTCTCGGCCGCGAGCCCCGCGGCACGCGACACGCGGCAGCCGCGCGCGCGCCCTGGCGGGGACCGCAGCCTCCGCGCCGACCTCGGCGCGCAAACTTTCCCGGCGACGACCGCTCCCGCCCCTCGCCGCACGACTCCGGGCTGACTCTGCCCGCGCCTCCCCTCAGAGCCCCGGACCCACTGGAAACATGGCGCCCTCGGTCGCGGCTCCTCGGAGATCCCCAAGGCCCCGTCTCGGGTCCCTCCGGCTCCCCGCGGGCGCGGACCCGCAGCTGGCGCAGCCGGGGAAGGCGAGGCCCCCGCGCGCGGCCGGCGCTGCCCGCGTCGCCAGGGGGCGGCCTGGGAGGAGAGGGCAGCACGGGGTCGGCGAGTCCGAGCCCCGACGGAGGAGCAGCCCCGCGCCGCGGCGGAGACTTGTTCGCAAAGTGGCGCTGGAGTCGCGGCGGCCAGCGCTGGAATGAAGCCGCTCCGCCCTCGCCAACTCCGGGGCGCGGGGCCCGGCGGGGTCGAGGGGACGCTCCGTGCCCGGCGCCGCTCCTCAGAGCCCGGGTACCGACCGGAAGCCCGGCGGGAGCCCCCGAGCGGACCCGCTGCCCGCAGCCAGGAATGCGCTCCGGGCGCCGGCGGCGAGCGAGCCCGTGCCAGGCGCGGCGCCCGGGTCCAGCGCGGCGTGAGACACACATGTGTGCAATGGACAGGTGCACTCGTTTCCATGTATTTTTATTTTCCTGCAAAAAGCCCTCCTAGAACACGAAATCTGGGAGCTTCGCGGGGTTTTTTTCTGCACTGACATCGCGCACGAGATGTAAAAGGGAGGAAAAAAACCACCCACATTTTCCTTCTGGAGAGGGGAGGGAAAAGACGAGCGAAATTCATGCAGCTTGCGCGCAGCTGGAGGAAGAGGGAAACCCGAGCGAGCCGTGCGCCTTACCGGGGGATGCATTTACTGTCTCATTGCAGAGCGTCTGCCGGGGTGCAGCCCGCTTTCCCCCCGCGCGCCCGGCCGCCGCTTAGCTCCTCAGCCGCCGCCGCCGCCGCCGCCGCCGCCGCCGGCTCCGGGCGCGGAACTAGAGCCGAGGGCGAGCGCGCGCGCACGGCCCCGAGCGCCGTGGGCGCAGGAAACGCGTCATCACTCGGGGACGGCGCGCTGCAGTGGGCTCGGCGCCGTTCGCCTCCCGAGTCGGGTACGCTGCGGCTCTGGGGTCCCCGGGGTCTGCCGGAGGCTCCGCTGTGGAAAGGGGCTGGGGGCGCGGGCTGCCCGGTTCCGCAGGGTGCCTTCTGGGGCGCCGGCCGGGTCCTGAGGAAGTGAGGTGCGAGTCCTGGTCCACCAGAGCACCTGGGGCGGGGGGGGGGCGGAGTCCTGCTGCGGCGACCTGGGTCTCGCGGACACCGAAACCCCCTGGTCGGAGGTCGCGAGGATTCGGGGAACAACAGGAGGAATGGGTGGCAGGAGGGGTGTATTGTACTAAACTAAAAATGTTCCGACTCCTGCCCTGCCCTGAAGAAATCAGTTACGCACTTTGCCCCTTGGGTTTACAGTCTTAGGGAAATGATGTGAGACGACGCGGCACGACCTGAAGGTTATTAAGGGAACAAGGAGTCTACTAAAGCGCGTTCCGTGTGATCCAGTTTTTAAATACAGGCAGAAAGACTGGAAGAATAAAGACCTTCGTGTTGACTCCGCCTCTCAGTGTTTGGTGGGATTGCGATTTTTCTCTTTCTGCCTAGTTCTACAGTCTAATTTTTCTGTAAGAAATACTTTATTTTTGTGATTTCAGGAGAAAAAATTAAGAACTTCTCAATACAGAACAGTCAGTATAGGCCCTTCTCAAGAACTAGGTAGCACAGCTCTTCAGTTACTCAAACTTAGTGTTTTTCTTGAAGCGTGAAACTGCTGCACTATAAATCGAAGAGTAAGTTGATTTTGTAAATTGAAACTATCTTGAAAAGGTCTACTGAGACAGTGACTAAGACCGGACATTCTGTAACAACAGTCGCGTCCCATCATCAAGACTGATGAGCCCCTTGTGGTGGCCTGTGCCTATAATAGCACTTCCTCCTGAGACTGAGACAGAAGGATCACAAGTTCAAGGATAGCCTGGCAACTTAGCGAGACCCTGTCTTAAAAAGGGCTGGGGGTGGCAAGCGCAAGGTCCTGAGTTCTATTCCCGGTACCAAAAAAAGGGAGTGGGGTGGCTGGGGGTATAGCTCAGGACTCCTTGGGTTCAGTCCTTCATACTGGGTAGGAAAAAGACTGATGAACTCAATTGATTATGACCTCAGAGGTCTTTGTAATCTCAGAATACAACTTTGTAACAGTCTTTTTGCAGAGAATAAACTTTATAAGTCAAAAAAAGCACAGTCAGTGCTCCAATTACTTCCACTTGACCAAGTCCTAAAACTTGCAGGACACGGACTGCTTCTAATTGCACAAGTAAAATACTTGCGTTCACTGCACTTTCTGAAACATTCACCAACCTAACAATGACCAGTGGTGGCAGCCAGCCACCTCGAGGGATGGTTAAAAAGCAAATGTTTATTGATTTCAGTAAAAGCCTGGTAATCTCATTAAATTGTCCCTTAGTTTACTGACAAGTAGCAACCATACTTTGTAGCTCAAGTGCCAGGGTTACATAAGAAGCTCATCAAAAGAGGAAAAATTCGTTGCAGTTAAAGTCATTTTCTCCTCCCATTTCCTAGTTCACAGGGCCTAGTGGCTTCCTGTCAAGCATCTCAAAATCACTTTGCTTTTCCCCCCAACCGGGTTTCCAAAATTTGCCATCATTTAACCTTTCCAAAGTATCCCCACACTTCCACTACCTACCAGTGAGATGCTACTCAAAATTATAAGGTAAACTCCGCAAGAGCAAGGCTCCTGTGCACATTTCTGTGTCCAAAAGAGAACCTGGCTATTTCATAAAAATATCGTATTTTTATACTGCCTCTTTGGCTAGTTCCTGAAATATTCTCTCTCCTATTAAGCTGTCAGCATAATCTTGGGATGCTAC
This sequence comes from Erethizon dorsatum, assembly GCA_028451465.1. NCBI lineage: Eukaryota > Metazoa > Chordata > Mammalia > Rodentia > Erethizontidae > Erethizon > Erethizon dorsatum. The sequence goes on along the minus strand of CM051837.1, from coordinate 5,722,327 downwards.
AATATAAAGTTACAGTCTTGGTTTAGTCCAGTGACTACTCTTTTCAAAATGCCAACTAAATCTTAAAACATTCAGAGCAGTGAGGTGCAGGTGTCTGAATAGATATGCATTACTAATTCAATTAGCACTATTTGGGGGCTCTCTGAGAGCACCTTTCCCCTAGCGAGAAAGAACAACAACCCCAGCTTTCTTTGCTATTACTGTCCTGGCTTCAAACTGATAGGCTTTGGACACTTCATTATACAGTGTCTCAGTTTCTGTAACCACTCTTAGGACTTCGAAGCCATTTACTGTTTCTTTGGAAAAATCAACTAACCATTCTATGACTAGTCATATATTTTTGAACAACTTCCCCAATAGATGTAAAACTGATTTTATCAGTGACCTATAGTAACTTCTCTTAAACTGAGACTCCACCCTTAAACCTGACAAAATAGTTCTCTCTCTCTCTCTCTCTCTGTCTCTCTCTCTCTCTGTCTCTCTCTCTCTCTTTTATTGGTACTGGATATTAGACCCAGGGCTTTGTCACTAAGCTACTGCTTCAGGGTTTTTTGTTTTTGTTTGTTTGTTTGTTTTGACACAGGGTCTTGCTGAGTTAGGAAATTGCCAGGCTGCAAGCCTTCTGCCTCAGCTTCCCAGAGTGCTGGGATTATAGATGAGCAGCTCCACACCCTGTATTTCTAAATTTAGAATCAGCTGTTAGTGGCCTCAGGCTGTACCAGTCCCAGCAATAGTTGCAGACTAGAAAAAAAAAAATCTATTTTAACAATGTTAACATTTTGGGGATTATCTCCACCCAGAAGAGGAAAACATACTGATAGTTTATCTTCCAGTGTCTAGAACCCTAAATTTTAACTGTAAGCAGTTTCCCAAGTCTTTGAATGTGGTCCTGTTTCCTGCTGAGCAGATCCTAGTTGAAAATAAATACATTGTGAACAAAATGTAGCAGTACAGGGCGATATTCCCAGCACTTGGAAAGCTGAGAGGGATCAGGTTTGAGTCCTGCATGGGCAATTTAGTGAGATCTTGTCTCAAAATTTTAAAAAGAGTGATGTTAGTGAAAAGGCCTTGGGTTCGATCCACAGGAACACACCACACGCACACAACATGTGCACACACGTGCATTTTGTATGAATAAAGAATGGAATATTTGAGAAAGTAAACAAGACCATTTCCAAATCCTTTTAAAAAAGTGCATCTGTAAGGACACCACCACCAAAAAATCCTACTGTTTTTCCACAGCGAGATCTGTAATTACCAAACTAAATGTTGCTGGTGCTAAAGAGTCAAATGCTGAGATTCCTCCCTACCCTGTCCCTCCTAGCCTTAGCCTCCTGACTTCGTGTCTGCACTTGGATATATCTGGAGTCACAGTTGCTGGCTTTTCCTAACTGAGCAAGCCCAACTATATCCATAAAGAAGAGCAAAAAGAAATTCCACCAAATGTTTCATTCTACTTTTGTTTATAAAATCATATTCAGTGCCATACTAAAATATTTTTTTGGGCTTCCTTGATACAATACACCAAGAGTTCATGGTTTTCCCTGCTTTCAAAATGCTTGTATCCTCTCCCTAGAGCAAGGTGGAGGTGGAAACCACATTTTCTAAAAATTGCCTATTACTCAGAACCAGTGATAAAAACAAAATGATCGGGCTTCTAGTCTCATTTGACGTCATTAAGTTTTTGGAAGTCTCCCCATTTCTTTTCTAATGATAGATTGTAAGAGAATTGTAGTCCAGCATAGTTTATATGTTAATTTTTTTGTTTTATTGAAAGGAAAATACTTGACATTTTGCAAGAATTAATATATTTAGCTTCTTACTGTCTCTAAATGTGAGGCCTCATCTCATTCCTGACTATTCAGGATGCAGTGATACATGTAGGTTTAACTATCTCTTTCTGTATATTTGTATATTTCAGTCACATCTAATATTGATTAAAATTGGCATCTTTGGCTCCAGAGATTTTAAAATTTATTTGTAGATGCCACAAAATTATTTTCAAATTTTTTAAAGGGATCAATTTTAATTTAAAAATAATGTCTGGGGCTGGTGAGATGGCTCAGCGGCGTACGCGCCTGCCTGGCAAGCGCAAGGGCCCGAGTTCGACTCACGGAACCCACATACGAAAAAAAGGGCCGGTGATATCGCTCAGCGGCACCGGCGCCTACTGGTGTGCGAGGTCTTGAGGTCGACCCCCGGTACCCACAAAAAAAAAAAAAAGTATTATTTGCTAGACAGAAAATATCATTGTAGGTCTACCTCAAATGGGATGGTTTTGTTCTAAACAAAATAAGATTATTAGGTCATGTTTAAGTCATTATTGTTTTGTAGTATATAAAGCAATCAACTGAAAAATAGTAAATGTTAGCAGATATGCTTAGATTTTTATTTATTCATTTATTTTGGTAGTACTGAAGATTGACTCAGGCCCTTTACACTGAGCAACAGACTCAGTCCTTTTTTTATTTTTTATTTTGGGACAGGGTCCTGCTAAATTTCCCAGGTTGGGCTCAAACTTGCAATCCTCTTGCCTCAGCCTCCCAGAGTGCTGGGAGTACAGGCATTCACCACTATGCCAGACTTACTCAGACAGGTTTAATGTACTTTCAGGGAGGTAACTGGTGATGCGGGGTTTATTCCAAACACAAAATAAACCATCCAGTATAACTGTTACTTGCCTATTTCTTTTAATCAGTTTAACAAGTGTTTACTGAATTGGTGCCAGGCAGGATCCATTAGTTTCAAGGCCATTGCTTTTTTTGTTTCTTTTGGGTTTTTTTTGTGGGTACCGGAGGTCGACCTCAGGACCTCGCGCGCCAGTAGGCGCCCGTGCTGCTGAGCAAAGGCCATTGTTTTTAAAGGTTTAACGAGTCTAGGGCAGTGGTGGTGAACCTAATACACACGTTATCTGTTTTTCTTTTAAGACAAAAGATGTTCATGGATGCGTTGTTTTTTCTAAACTAAAACCTCAGTGTTAGGTTTAATTGCACCATTGGCACTTTGCGATAAATAAGTGGGTTTTGGGTTACAGTTTAGGCACTTGTCTCTAAAAGGTTCGCCAACACTGATCTAGGCCCATTTAGGAGCAGCTGATAATGTCACTTTGTCAAAATGTCATATTGTCACTGATGTGACTATACAGTATTGTCACGTGAGATGTCTAGAGTTAGATAATAGTCTAAGTATAATCTATTGGAAAAATGCCCCCCTTTGTGTAACATCCATATTCACAAGAAAAAATATTCTCACCCAATCTGAAATTAATTATGAAACTGTTTATTTTGCAGAGTGTTAGGGAGATGGAAACAATGCTCTCTGGAGAGATGGATATTCCCAGATTCCAGGTGAGGCCCAGCGAAGAAACACCATGTGGCTGGGAGACTGGTGGGGAGGAGGCTTTCCAAGCATTGGGCGCTTCTCTAGGAGGAGGTTTTCAGATGGAGACTCACGGGACCACTCATTCAAACTCACAGGCCAGATGTGCTAAGTCTCTTCCAGAGCCCCATGTGGCGATCCTGCAGCCAGTGCAGATACCACACTTGGAAACAGGCCAGAAGGTTCTGAACCGCACGCCCATGCCAGCTGAGCTCTACCTCGTAGAGCTGATTCATCAGAACAGTGCTTGTCGCTAAAGCGCTGCCTGAAGAACTGCAAAGCACAACCCGCCCCGCTGGGAAGATGTTTGTAGTTCTCCATACTCAAGGCAGTAGCACGTTTGATCAGAAGTTTCTCTCTTGGACAGTGAACATCTGCTACCATGCGACAGAGAGGATCCATGTCAAATAGCAATGCTCCCCCTGCCATTCTGAGTTGAGTGACATGACCTGCCAGGACTGCTTTACTTCACCAGGACCTCTTCCTGCCATTCTTTTTGTGTTCTGGGGATGTTTGGATCCACGATGGCCAACAAAATATGCAGTGATAGTGCAGAACCCTCCTGGAGAAACAGATACAACCAATGTGGGGATGAGAATTGGATGCTGTGTAGGAGTTCAAGGGCCTCTCAGGAAGTGGCTGGGGAAGTGCAGAGTAAAGAGCAGCAGGCAGTGAGGGACTGGCGATGGATGACTTGCTGGAGGATGAAGGGTTTTGAGGAATATGACAGCAGGAGGTCAATGGTCCAAGAAACTAGTAAGTGAGGTCCGAGACTTGAGAGAAGTGAGGAGTGACCACCAGAGTGCAATGGTGGGAACATTGACCCACCCAAGTTTGTTGCAAGAAGAATCTCATTTGGGGTTCATGAGGCAATCTTACCCAGTCTACCTGATTTCCTCACCAAATAGCTTACTCTAATATGGACGTTTAGGAGGGATAGTGCACCATTTACAAAAGGGAAAACTCCAAAGTGCATATATGCATGCACTTACACAAACTACCTTCACTCTGTAAAGACCAGGACACAGGCAGAAATATGGAAGGGACTTGGGACAGCAGTTTCTTCTGGCATGGGCTAGGGGAACCCAAATTTGTGACTAAGAAATGAAAGAGCACTGGAGAGAAAAACTGTTCAGGATGGAATATTTTTTATTTGTTCTCAGATTCCAGGGAAGTGAGATGAGACTAGGAGAACCACTAGAATGACCCGATAGCAAAGAATAGGGAGAGTGTCCCTGGTCAGAAGAGCTAAGGGGCAGAGGACAAAGACAAGATGTTGGAGCAAGAGCGCAGGAACCTGGGCCCAGAAAGAAACCAAGATCTGCTTTTCCCTGAGGGATCTGGAATGGACACAATGTGGGTGGATGGCACAGTTGGGTATGTCATTGTATATGCGCTTGAGGAACAAAAATGGTTGGATAGATAACTGTTGTAATTAACTAAAACTTCAGTATTAAGGACTTCCTAGCAAACAGAGATGGCTCATTTAATTAGATGTGTTTCTGCTAAAATTAAAGAAAAAAAGATGTGTTTCTGGTATCTAGCACTGTGCTAGGCATGTGGAAATCTCTCAATACATTTTTTGATTGAATAAACAGTTGATGGGAGGTGTTCAAGCCAAATGACCTATTATGCGAAACAAAGTAAGTGACTTGAACTCTGTTCACCACAGATGTTCCAGGGTCATCCTGTGTTCCCACTATATTTCTAATTGTAGCACCTAAATTGAGTCCGTATTCACTTGTCTATCCTGTCCACCAGCCCGAGTTTCCTGTTAGCTTGGTTCCTGAGGGACCAGGTCTTATTTAATCTTAAAGTCCTCAGTTCTTATGGTCATGCTTAGTACAAAGTACATGCCGAGGACATCCTATGGCATAAATGGCTGCAGGAATAAACAGCGTGTAACTTACCAAAAAAAACTTTGTATTGACATGGTTTAAGGCCAACTAAGCTGCACTTTTGTGCCCCCACAATGCACCAGATTCTTCTAGTAATCTACATGGCTATAGAAGATGAACTGGAAGATTCTAGAAAAAGAAGAGCTGCCCGGCAAGCCATGCTGTTATTTGAAAGATGGTAAACACTACTTTAGGCTACAGTTATGGTTTACCAGATAACCATGACTTGGGCCACATACCACGAGTATGGTCTTGTGTTAGCCCTGGTGGTTTCTTACCCATATATCCTTGGTGGTTTTTTGGGGGAACAGACTCTTGGTGGTTTTTTGGGGGAACAGTTTTTTGGCAGAAGCTGCTTGTTCCTTCAGAAGAGGGCATGGCCTCCCCCACTGCCACAGACAGACAGATGAACTGAGGGGAATCCCTCCAGTCCCATGTCTGGATTCTGCTGGTTTTGAAGATTGAGACCAAAGATACCAGTCTGGATTTAATTCTTCTGCAATCAAGGACCGATTTGGGGGGTTTTGTTTTCTACTTTACCTGGTTCTACTCAAGATTATGCATAGCAGTCCTGTCATAAGTAGTCACTTCCTATGGGGGCAATCTACTGAAGAGGAAAATGAAACTGAAGTGAGAGAACCAGGAAACCTAGCTGTGGAATGAGTAGCCTGTGGCCTCGGACATGTCTCTTCACTGTCAACATCAGGATATTTCCACTTCCAAGTTCAACAGGTTGAGTCAAATCACTCATAGTTTCACTTCCGGCTTTCTGTCATTTCTCTACACATTGATTAAAATGTATAATTGATGCTGTTCACCTGAATTTATTGGATTTATTTTTTTTCTGTCCTGGGGAATTGAACCCAGGGAGCATTAAGCTGGATCCCCATCCCTTTTTACATTTTATTTTGAGACAGAGTCTTGCTAATTTGCCCAGGCTGGCCTCAAACTTGTGATCCTTCTGTCTCAGCCTCCCCGGAGCTGGTATTATGAATATGTGCCGCCACTTCCAGCTTGTTTGTGTGACCTTACAGTTTACTGCTTTGCACGTGGCTTCTTCCCTGAGCTGGAGTATAAGCAGGCTGGGTGCAACCTATACTTTGTTGGGATGCTGTGGTGTGCACCCTGAGGTACCCCTTGAGTGCTGGTGGCTTTCATCTGAGTCACTCTCCACCCTTCTCAGAAGCATGGAGACTCAGAAGCAACCAGTGACACTCATGTCTGACGTTGGAGTTTGGTGGGGACAATACTAAAGGCCAAGGGGAAACAACGCTGATGAGCCCCTGCCTTCAGTCTCAGATATTCCCCTGGGATCTGAGGTCTTTGGGGACTGCATCGCAGTCCACTTTTCCTCCATTTATCTCACTGTCCTTACTCTTGCACAGGTGTGGTTCTAAGAACATTCCCCAGTCAACCACCGAATGCGAATCCCAGAGTCCTGGGCTCTGTTTTCTGGCGACTGTAACTGTGCTTCTGCATGCTTTTCTGTCTCCCTGCACCCATCCACCCCACCCCTAGTATTAGGTGGGTTCAACAGAGCCGATGTCCACAGGGCTGCGCAAAGGAGGAGAGCAGCCCATGCCGCAGGAAGCCCTGCTCTTTGTCTCCAGGAAGGCTGAAGCTGACAGCGCTTCTGCCCGAGTCCAAGTCTCCACTAGCAAAGCCAAGAACCGGGGGACTGTTCTCCATCGCTGAGGCTGGTGTGTGCTTTCTCCCCACTCATCCCTTTTCTTGTATATATCTGACTCCTGGCAGCAGCTAGAGTAGAGGGACTGGCCCTAAATACATCACTAAGATCAACAGAATATGTAAAAGTTGGCCAGTCTTGTTCTTCTAAAACCAGAGAAAACCCTTGGTTTTCAAACTGTTTCCTCTTCCCAACAAAAACTAGGATGAAACTGACCATGCTGCGAGGGCCTGGGATCCATCAGAGCAGAGCATATCAAGGTTTTGGGAAAGCTTGCTGCTGCCTTCTCTGACGAAGGGAGACATTGCTTTGGGCAATGCCCACGCAGTCTAATAGCATTAACTTTGTTGTTGCACTTAGGAGCGCATTGTGCCATTTTAACCACATTAATTTAGAATCAACACACACAAACACACACACACGCACGCACACACACACACTTCACCTTGAGAGCCAGTTGGCTGCAATTCCTCATCTCCTGTTAACACAAACCATTCAAATGAATATTTGCTTCCATGATGCAATATCATTTCCTCTCCACTCATACTTTCCTTCAATAGCCCAGAGGAGCTGTGCCTGATTTCTTTCTTTTTTCTTTTCTTTTTTTCTTTTTTTGGTCAGAATCTTAGACATTTACTGTGATTTATAGAAACATGGTCCTTTGAAACGATTAGACAATGAGCTGCAGACTTGGGGCACATTTAAATAATTCAGACATTGTCTGATATCGCACAGTTCCAAGAGAAACGTACAGCCAACACCAGAAAATTTCCTGCTGGAATTCTGCCAAAGAATAGCTGGCTGTCCCGGGGAGGTTCATCATTGTGAGACTTTGCTGTTTGTAAATTTAATAAACGACTCACATCTGCTTATAATATTATGGAAGTCTATGTGAAAAGTACTTCTTGCATAAAAACCCATTTTTAAAACTAGTGCTTTGTTTGCCATATTCGTCAGGGTACACAGGCGATGCATCTGTGTTTATTCTTGTGTTCCCAGTCACAGCGAGATGGGGCTGACACTTTGAAACTCTTCTAGTTCTTCCTGTCACGTCAAGTTCTACTGAGGCCCACAAGAGGTCAGGGATCCAAGGGCGGAGTGAGTGACAGAGTCAGGGCTCAGCGGGTGACACAGCCCATCCTTCCTCTCTCCTCCCTTCTCCCTGCTTTTCTTCCCCCTCCTCTCCCCTCTCTTCTCCTCCCCTCCCCTCCCCACACCTTCCCTCTTCTTTCCCCTCCCTCCCCCACCACTGTGTACTGGGGGTTGAACCCAGGGCCTTTGCACTGACCTACATTCCCCAACCCTTAAAAAACATTTCTTCTTTTAATTTTGAGACAGGGTCTAGCTAAGTCATTACATTGCCCAGGCTGGGCTCTAACTCGTGATCTTTCTGCCTCAGCCTCCTGGAGTGCTGAGATTACAGGTGTGCACCACCACATCAGGCTTCCCTTCCTTCTCTTTCTATGGAATCAGGTCACTTATGCTGCTCAGTTGTGACACGTGCACAGCACCACTCATCTGGACATTGTCCCTCTCACATTTTGTTTCTGTGGATGACTTCCTTCCTGCCACACAGCCAGCCATTCTGGCATATTTAATGTGCATAGTTTTTATTTTTGTGTATTTCCCCTCTTCCACCTTTGACACTGTGCTTTGAAGTCCTCCCCCATTATGGTGCTGTGTGTGTGTGTGTGTGTGTGTGTGTGTGTGCTTGTGCACATTTAGTCCATGGCTTTTGTAGCTGTCCAAGGCTGCAGCTTTCCCAACCACATCATTCTGACTCCTTGTCATTTCGTCCCAGTGATTCTGTGACAGCCAATCTGGGCTCACTTGCTCTCCTTCAAGCTAAAGTCACACGTGTTCCCTTATTAAACTCAGAAAGTAGAACAAGTCCAAGGAATATAAGTGATGTAGCAGTGGTTTTAGTAAGCTTTCACTTCTAGGTAAATTACTAGAATGATTCAATCTAATACAGACAAAGTGTTCAAAAGCTGATTTTATTCCGTGAAAATAGGCAGAGTGCTTTTAAAATGTTTTCCTAGCACTACAGTTCTCAAGAGAAAAATATTTTCATTGTTACAAAAAAAGAGAGGAAAAAAAACTCAAACAAGCAAAGAAAGGAAAGGAAAGAAATATTGGCAGAAATATGAGTGGGAGATTGAACCATTTTTCTGAAGCACAATTTGGCAACATATATTCACAGGCTTTGAACTAGGAATGCCACCTTAGGAATTTATCACAAGGAATTCGTAATAAGGAGTAGGTGCAAAGATTCACCCGAGTGTTCACTGTAACATTATTTATAATTGTGAAAAAGCTAGAATCAATCTCAAGGTGCTGCCATGAAGAATAAGTTGAACTATGACATATTCTGCTCATTAATTCATTCAACACATATCTACTGAGGTTTCGTAGTGGACCAGGCATGGACCAGGATAGATAAAGCCCATCCTGGAACATAGTGAGCCATTGAACCTGACGCTCTGGGAACGCTCATAATAAATAATTTTTAAATCCTCACATTATCATTATATGTTCAGTGTTTTAGTTTTATTTTTATAATCATAGAAAATTATTCAAAAGGGAGGATTTATTTGAGATACATGTATTTTTTCAGACACAGTGCAGTGACTAGAAATAATAACAGCATACTGTATACTTCAAAATGGATAAGAGAGTAAATTTCAAAATATTTTCACCACAAAAATTGTATTTGCAACAATGGTCATGCTAATTAGCTTGATTTAACCACCCCACATTGTACCCATGTATCCTAACATCACTTTATACCCCATAAATACATGCAATTATAATTTGCAAATTTACAACAGAATTTAATTTTAAAAATTACAAATTGTTTAATAAGAACAAATTTTCCTATAAGTTCAGCACAGAATAACAGATATGACTTTTTTAAAAATAATTCTTCCAGGGCCGGTGAGATAGCTCAGCAGCACAAGAGCCTGCCTGGCAAGCACGAGGTCCTGAGTTCGACTCCCGGAACCCACATAAAAATAAATAAATAAAAATAAAAATAATTCTTCCAGGCGGCTGTGCTAGAACAGAGAGGTGTACCCTCAGAGGTGGTGAGAGGGCTCAGGGCACTGTCCCTGGGACAGGTTGGCACTGGCTCTGGGAGATGAGTGGGCCGAGTTCCAGCCAGGACCATCGTGGTTAGGACAAGTGCCCATCTGCTTGTCTCCATTTCCCACCCACAAAGTTAAGGTGCTGCATTTAGGGGCCCTCTGACTGCCTTCACTCCTAGAGCTCCTCTTTTCCCAATAATTGCGTTTCATATACTGTCATTTTCCTGTTTTTGCCAGTGTTGTGACATGTTTGTGCTTTTTAACTCTCTGAAGGACTGAATTGGGTCACAGCTCCACAAACGCAATGGTGAGTCTGTCAACTGTGGCTTTGACTGGGAATACGTGATTGTCCACGCCGAGAACAGCCTTTAAGCGAGTCCGTATCCGTCGGTCCCTAGGGCTTTCTCCTCCATGGGGGATGTGCTACGTGTAGGTCATCAAGTCTGCCAGTCACACACAGCATAGAGGGCTTTATATCCCATACCCTCTTCCTATTAGCGCTGTTTACTTCTCAAGTTAATTTTCTTCTAAAACTGGATTCTAACATTTCTCCTTTCTTTTAAGAACTAGCAAATTAACTGCTATTTCAAAGAGCATATTGTTCTATGGCAGCAAATGGAAACATTATTATTCTCTTTCTTCATAATAGATTAAAACAACTTTTCTGATTGCCACTGGGCAACGATTAGACTTTCAATTGTGAAAAATCAAACATAGTTCCATTTTAGGAGACCCATAGCGCATAGGAGATGCAGTGCAATTGAAATATCTAGTGGCAGTGTCTGTCTGGTGAGAGCTCGTCAGTGTCATATTTAATTTGCTTCTTTGCTGTCTAACCTAGTATTTCTGGATTTTCTTGTGACTGTTCATAATTTTACACAGTGCGATATTTGGTTACAAAATCTTGAGAATATCAACTCAGTTTTTCTAAAAGTATAACCTGTAAAACTTTGACAGCAGAAACACCAGGCTCATTAAAAAAACACGAATTCCTGTGCTCAGTTCCACACCTGCTGCTCCGGACGGGCTGAGGCCTTGTGATCCAAATTTTGGACAAATTTCCCCCTTCTAAGTGATTTTCATATGCTTTAAAATTGGAGCGCCTTCCTCAAATGTTTTATCTTCTCATTCACAATCTCACTTTCCAGTTGCCCATCATAATTCCCAGGGCTAATCCTTGAAATAGTTTCCACAATTAATCCTCCCCCTCTTCCTCCTGGAAACTGACTATTAATGTTCTGTGTGTGTGCACATGCCTATGCACACACGTGTATATCTAGCTTTATCCAGGCAGACCCCATGACATTCTCATTACTAATCACTTTCAGTAATTATCTGGACTCTTGTTTTTTTGAGACAGAGTCTCACTATGTAGTTCAGGCTGGCTTTGAACTCACAGGAACTCTCCTGCCTCAGCCTCCCAAGTGCTGGGATTACAGGTGTGCACCACAACACTCAGCTATTTGGATTAAAACAAACAAACAAACACTAAATTCCCTATAAAGACAAAGCCAACTTTATTCTGTTGGAGAATCTAGAGTTAGGGTGTCTTCTTTATGTTGATTAAACTTTTCTTCTTCTATATCAAGAGTAATCATATTAAAGGGTCCCATTGTTGAACGGAAACCCAAAGATTAACAGGTGCATTTAACCAGACACCACAAAGGGGAGACGGTGAGGGAATCAGAGAGGATCATGCCAATTCCAGCCACTGGCTGTAAATAAGCACCTAACTGTAGGAGTTGGCGACATGTGAAGAGCTGCAGAATTAAGCTTTCCTCCCTGGGCCTGGTGAGGGCCACTCACGGAGAGGGAACACCCCAAGGGAACAAAGGCGGGAGGGATTACACCCTTCTTTGGAATCCTGAATTTTTTCACCTATGCCTGTGGTCAATGTAAAGTTTATCATGTACTTTTATTAAAAATTGGTTAGTAAAGTATGAGTGTGATTTATTTTCTTTCCACAGGAGAACTTAAAGTTTTAGGAATGTTAAGCAAAGCTTGGGCTTTCATACTTAGTAATACCTAGTACAATTTATTACTAGAACAGATTGTGTGTGTGTGTGTGTGTGTGTGTGCATGCGTGCGCACACGTGTGTGATGCTTGGGGTCCAACCCAGGGTCTTGTGCATGCTAGGTAAGCTCTTTACCATGAACTCCCCACCAACAGCCCCGGGAACAGATTTCTGATGTAGAAAACTGTTCTTTTTTCAATTGAGATCTTGTGACGTGTTCCACCTTTTTTTTTTTTTTTTTTTAAATCACATATCTAATCACAAAGAAGTTATGGGCATTTCTTGATAAAGAGTATTGAACTTTGCATTTATAACCCTTTTGTATATGTTTGGAAAGAACCATCAGAGAAATCTAAAACAATATAAACAGACAAACAAAATCCCAACTCTGCTTGGATGAGATTTCCATGTAATGAAACTACTCCAGTACCTAGCATCAGGAAACTGACTTGAAAATCCTCTCCACCACCTGAAAGGATCACTTTACCTTCCTGTGCCTCAGTTCCTTAACTGAAAAATGAAATTATAACATCTACCTGGCAGAGATGTTATGAGGATTTAATAAAATGGCACATGGGAGCGTACCTGCCCTGTTCCCCATATATGGTTGTTGGATTAAGCCATGGTCACTGAATCAGTGCCTCTATTTCTTATAGAGTTCCAAATCAATTTTAAAGTTCTTTCAACAGATAGTTATTTACAGTGGGCCATACACCCAACTGGTTCCAGTCCTTGTCCTTTCGGAGTTTACCATTGAGAGATGGGAATACAGAGCAGTAGGCAGATATCAGTGATGAAGAATGCCAAGGTCTGTAAGGTGAGGAGAATTTTTATGCTCACATTTTATTCACTCCAAATGTGCAGCTATATAGCTTTCAATAACCCAGGCGGAGGATGTGCCGGCCAGCCTCAGGGCAGAATTGTGCCACTTAACAAATTTAGCATTGAGAGTGACTTGCCCAGGAATGGTAGAAGGGCCACACCTCACCCACCAGATTGCCACTGCAAGATTTGTTTCCCTTATGAGTTTTGGAGGGGCTAGGGCCCTCAAGATCATAGCTTTTTGTTTTTTGTTTTTTGGGTTTTTTTGCAGTGCTGGGGATTTACACCAAGACCTCACATGTGGTAGGTTACATTTTTCAAATTCATTTTTACTGAGATATATTTTTTTTCAGTTTTTTAGTAGCACATGTTTGCAATGCATATTAAATACATTCACTGTGGGGAATTGGTGCGTATACATATTGTACCTTGATCCTTTTTACTTCCCCTCTTCCCTTTCCTGTCTCCCTCATCCTCAGATCCCCTTCCCATCACCACGAAGTCTGTCTCCATGTTTCTTATCACCTATCTTTTATTTTGCTCTTTAAATTATTTATACCTTGGACTTCTCATATAAGAGAAACCATGTGATATTAACCTTCTGGGGCTGACTTATGTCACTTAGCATTATGGACTCAAGGTGCATTCATTTACCTACAAATTTGAGGTATAATTTATACATCATAATATTAACTCATTTTAAGTATATGATTTGATCATTTTTGGTAAATTTACAGATTTGTGCCCCATTACCGCAATATTTTTAGAACATTCTCCATCACCCCTGAAGAAACCTCAGGTGTATTTGGAGTCCCTCCCTCTCTCCCTCAGCCCCTGGCAACCACAGATCTACTTCTGTCTGCATAGATTTGGCTTTTTTGAACAATTCATACTAATGGGATGAAACAATGCATGGTCTCTCTGGCTTCTTTCACTTGGCAGAACGTAGGTATGGCATTACAGTGCACATCAGCGCCTCCTGTTGGTAAATCCTATATGGTTACCCACTCACTGGCTGGTGGACATTCAAATCGGTTTCACTTTTTGCTGATTATCTTTGATTTCATTTGATCCTTCTAGAAATGGGCCAGATCTCAGGTACCCTTGTCATTGCCCCAAGTACAAAATTACGAAATTAGAGCCATGAGCAGTGCTCAAGGCAATGTGGATTTCTTTTTCTTTCTTCGTTTGTCGTCTTTCTGCTTGGTCTCTATCTTTCTCCTGCCTTTTCCTGTCACTTTTCTCTTTCTCTTGCCTCACTGAGTTCTCTCCTAGTAAACAAGTAGTGTGCTTGCTGTTGAGAGGCTTAAGGGACAAGCCGGAACGCCTAGGTGTGAGTATGGGTTTAAGGCTGCTGTTAACTAGACCATCTCCGAGCCTTTCTTCACATGAGAGAAAGACAAGAACAAATAAAAGTGGACCTGAAATCCTGTTACATAACAGAAGAGATTTGCCGTCACAAGGTTTGGGGTTGCAGGGGGCAGTATGGGATCCTGTCAGCTCTGTCCCTGAGCTAGTCTATACACCTCAGAGCTCTAGAGTACTTAATCTGGAACTCCCTGGCTTAGTACAGATCTAAGAATGTGTAACAGTGGTTTCAAAACTTCAGCTATCCTAGTCCTTTTCCAGCATATTCATATGGAAGGGGCCCAAGCTGGTGGCCAAAGCACTAGAACTAAGAATCAGACAACCTGGCTCTGGCCCTTTTTACCGTACAATCTTGGGCAGATTATTTCAGCTGCATCTTAAGTTTGCTTGGCTATAAATCAGACGTGGTAATACATACCATGTTGACACATGATGCATGCTTAACACAGGGGTGCAGGGCTATGACTGTAGAAGGAGGAACTCAGTTATGGCTACAGCTGCTTCTCTGTGGCCTCAGCTCTGTTCCTCTCCCTTCTCCTGCCAGCACCTTGGGCCAGGTACCCCCTTCAGTCTGCTCCCACAGGTGCTCTTTTGCACTGGCTTCTGCCTTCCACCAGTGGGAGGCACTGGAAGGGGGCAGCAGAGGGCAGGAAGAAGGGAGAAGCCCCAGTATTTCCCCCCCTCCTTTTCTTAGGTAGTTTCTCCAGCAATTTCAGTCCCTAGATCTGCTTGCACCACCTCTTCCCTTTTCTTCCAGCCAAGAATGGCAGAGGTTTCCAGAAATTGAGACCCACCATCTTGCTTCATTGTCTTTTATTTGGCTTCTCAACCTGCTTCCTTTTAGCGTTGCTGTCACCCGTGCAATCAAGTGCATGTATTAAAGCCCCTCTGTCTGAATTCTTGGAATCCTTTCTGCTTTCTGGTTTGGATGCTGATTGATGCAACTAAATACTTGGCAAAAATGAGAGGCAAGAATGAGAACTGAACAGGTTGGGCAGATCCGCCAGCCATACCTCTTAATGCCTGGGATGAGGACAGGTGGAGATAGGCCACCCTTGATCAGTCTGAGGTCTTAGCATCCCTTACTGGGCCTGAAATTGGAGAGTTTTTTGGTATATCCTGACCTCTGATGGCAGGCAAACTTTTTTTTTTCGTACCGGGAATCGAACTCAGTACCTCATGCTTGCAAGGCAGGTGCTGCACTGCTGAGCTACATCGCCAGCACAGCAGGCAAACTTACACAAAGTCCGGGACTATAGGCCTCAGCCTTCCATGAAATTTAAAGCTTTTCTGAGAACTATAGGTCATAAGAAGATTGGATAAAATAATATGAATGAAAGCATGTTACAAACTGCAAAATTTCAAATAAATGGGCATTATTACTACCTATATTGTATTCCAAGGTGTTATGGCTTGCATCTCGATGTCCCCCCAAAGCCTCATGCAGTCATAGGTGGAGCTTTTCGGAGGTGGCTGGATCTAGATTGTGTGATCCTAGGATTAAGGATGTGATGTTAGGATTGATTCATGGTGTGATGCTAGGATTACACACTGGGTTTGGGGATGGTAGCCTGGACATAATATAAAGGACAGAAAACTTGTCACTTCCTGCTTGCTGTTTTTGCTGCCTTCTGCCTGCCATGAACTGTTTCTCCTCTGGAATGCCCCTCTGCCATGCCACCCTGCCTTGGAGCCAGCTGATTATGGACTGAAACCTCTGCAAACTGTGAGCTAAATAAACCTTTCTTCCTTTAACTTGGGGTGTCAGGTATTTTGTCTTAGCAAAAGAAAATTAACACAGACATGAGGCCAGACATCCAGTTTAAGTCTTTTATGGGATTCAAGTTCTTTGGTGCTTTTCAAGGATTCTTTGTTTTCTACAAAAAAGAAACTAAATTTGCTCCATAAGAGAGACAAGGAGAGGACATTTAACCTAAGCTAAAAGTCTTGTTCCTTTTGTAGAAAAATACATATTAAAAAGTGGTATTTTTTTTTTTGTAAAATTCATTGGGATTTACACATTCATAAAAATAATATTGTTTTGTCCTAGAAATGAAATTGCTGTGTGGGAAAATATAGCATTTTTGGCTTTACCTCCTAAATCCTTTATGCCAAATTAATGTTGCTTAGTATTTCCCTACATCTTCCATCTTCCTTCTCAGATCAACCCTAAACTTAAATTCGAAAAAAGAAATGAAGAGGCCAGACCCAGGCGCGCAGGCGCACACACGCCTTTGGCTGGTGGACCGACACCGGAACCCGACACCCAGGACAGCTGGCCGGGGCGCGTGGAGGACTCAGCGAGACCAGCAACATGGAAGCCTCTGAAGCAGCAGGGAGGAGCCTGCAGCTGGGCTCTGGAGAGCTCCACCAACGGAAGACCAGTCCCAGCCCCACATCCAGAGGCCAAGACCAGCTCCATACCCAGCACAATCCCCATGGCAAACGTGGCTGGAGTACACAGCACATTTCTGGGATCTGACATGGATGCTATCACAGAACTGTAAACACCAGAGTTATTTTATTACTTTTATTCTCCCTTGTTTGTCCGATTTGCTACCCCTTTCCTGTCGGGTTGGAATTCATCTTGTTTTGTCTTGTATTTTGTGGTTATTTTTGGTTTTGGAGGGTTTTTTTTTTTTTTTTGGTTTTTTGTTTGTTTTTTCCTTTCCTCTCTTTCTTGGGTCTACTTTCTTTCTTTCTTCTTTTCTTTTCCATTTTCCTTCTCTTTTTTTCTTCTTTTTTTCACTGTTTAGGTTTCTTACCTTTCTTTTTCATTTTCTTCTATTGATCCTCTTTCTCTCCTTCCTCAACTACTTTTTGAGTTTAAACTTTCAATTGAGTAAACACTGTCTCTTCCCTTTCTGGTTACTCCTTCACATTCTATTTCATTCTTTCCTGCCTTATCTTTGACAAAGGTGCCAAACACGTTCACTAGAAGAAAGACAGACTCTTTAATAAATGGTGCTGGAAAAACTGGCTGTTTACATGCTGAAAACTAAAACTAGACCCATGTTTATCACCATGCACTAAACTAAAGTCAAAATGGATCAAAGATCTAAATATTAAAACAGAAACACTGAATCTACTGGAAGAGAAAGTAGGTAGAAATCTTGAAAACATAGGTGTAGGCAGAGACTTCATGAACAAAACCCAAATTGCAGGGGAAATACTCCAGAGAATCAACAAATGGGATCTCATCTTATTAAGAAGCTTTTGCACATCAAAAGAAATCACACCCACAATGTGCGAAAAATTTTTAGCCAACAGTCCCTCAGACAAAGGAATTCTATCTAGAACATATAAAGAATTGAAAAAAAACCAGACCCCCCAAATTTAAAGACCCAATCCAAAAATGGGCATCTGAGATGAATACACATTTCTCAGATGAAGAAATAAGATAGCAAATAAATATATGAAAAAATGTTCAACATCATTGGTCATTCGAGAGATGCAAATTAAAACAACATTGAGATTCCATCTCACCCCAGAAAGAATGGCTGTCATCAAGAAATCAACCAATAACAAATGCTGGAGGGACTGTGGGGAAAAAGGAACCCTTCTCCACTGTTGGTGGGAGTGTAGACTGGTGCAACCACTGTGGAAATCAGTGTGGAGATTCCTCAAAAAAAACTAGGATTAGACATCCCATTGGACCCAGCTATTCCCCTTCTGGGCATCTTCCCAAAAGAATTAAAAACATCATACCACAGTGATATATGTGCACCCATGTTTATAGCAGTACAATATGTAATAGCTAAATCTTGGAAACAATCCAAATGCCCATCAACCAAGGAATGGATAAAAAAAGATGTGATATTTTTATACAATGGAGTACCACTCAGCCATAAAAAAGGATTAACTGGAGACTTTTATAGGTAAATGGATGCAACTGGAGACCATACTCATTAGTGAAATAAATCAGACTTGCATGTGTAAACATCGTATTGTCTCCCTAGTGTAAGATGCTGAAAGAGTAAATAAGATCCAAAATGTACAATGGATATTAGGAAATGGGAAGAAACTGTTCAAAAGGAAAGAGAAACTGAGATGGGGTAAAGGAGAAAGGAAGGAAGGGAAAAGGAAAAATAAACAAATATATAAATATATATATATATATATATATATATATATATATATACACATACAAGATAGTTAAGATATCTATACTACTGATTTCTATAAGTCCATTGAAAAGAAAGTTTTGTGCTTATATCGTTTGATCAATTTTTCATGCTTATATCCTGTAATCTGAGCAACTACTTTGAAGATAACAATACACAATGTATTAACCATTGTTACTCTGCTATTATCTTGTTTTGAAATTTTGTGTCATTGTTTTTATTGTTTTTTCTCTTTAAAATAAAAAAAAGAGGGCTGGTGAGATGGCTCAGAGGCGTATGCGCCTGCCTGGCAAGCGCGAGGGCCCGAGTTCGACTCCCGGATCCCACATACAAAAAAAGGGCCGGTGATATCGCTCAGCAGCATGGGCGCCTGCTGGTGCATGAGGTCCTGAGTTCGACCCCCAGTACCCACAAAAAATAAAATAAAATAAAATAAAGAAATGAAGTTTACAATTCCATTTTATTCTTATCAAAGTCTGAAAAGTGATTTATAATGTGAAAATTCTCGTCAAAAATTATAAATCATATTAATGTAAATTCATTTCCCATGAATTTCTTCCTCCTAGATTTTGGATCTTGTGGGTATATGAACAAGCTGACCCCTTAAATCTTTATTCAAACCTTCCCTCAAATTGCTTACTGTCCTATCTCTTTGTGTTTTGTTTTTTTTTTTTTTTGGTGGGTACTGGGGGTCGACCTCAGGACCTCGTGCACCAGCAGGTGCTTGTGCCTCTGAGTGATATCACTGGCCCTTTTTTTGTACGTGGGTTCCGGGAGTCGAACTCAGGACCTCGCGCTTGCTAGGCAGGCGCTTATGCCACTGAGCTATCTCACTGGCCCTGTCCTATCTCTTTGTACCAAAGACTGCACATTTTTTTTTTAATTCTAAGAGATAAAGAAGGGGCCGGTGAGATGGCTCAGTGGCATAAGCACCTGCCTGGCAAGCGCGAGGTCCTGAGTTCGACTCCTGGTACCCACATATGAAAAAAAGGCTGGTGATATCGCTCAGCAGCACAGGCACCTGCTGGCACGCGAGATCCTGAGGTCGACCCCTGGTACCCAAAAAAAAAAAAAAAGAAGAGAGATAAAGAAGCTAACAAAGCTAAGGGACACTAATACAGGTTGACCTGCTCTGTTACAAATTCCAACTTTATAAAATAATGATGATGATGATGATGGTGGGCCGGGGAGATAGCTCAGTGCCATAGCGCCTGCTTGGCAAGCGTAAAGTCCTGAATTAAATTCCCAGTACAAAAAGAAAAAAAATGATCATGGTGATGAGTCCCATCAGATTGCTATCTTGAGTTTCATGGAGTTGAGAGTTACTAGCCAAACCCCATTAAACTTATATCCTGCTTGGTGTATTTGAAAAGTTTGTCTGTCTAGTGACACATAGCTGGCTGGACCCATAGCAATGAAATTCTTTTCCTCTTGCTGGATCCCTTTTTTTTTTGGCCTCTACTAAGCAATGTAGCTGAATTTCTGAGTAGGTGTCCAGCATATAGACCTTTATAAGTGGCTCAAGAACTGTAGTAAGAACACCAAATCAATTTTTAAATTATTTGAAATGCTATTTTTCCTTTTTTTCTTTTGTTTTTGTTTTCTGAGACAGGGTCTGTAGGTAGCTCAGGCTATCCCTAAACTCATTATGTAGCCCAGGCTGGCCTCAAACTCTCAATGTTCCTGCCTCAGCCTCCCAAGTGCAGGGATTACAAGCATGTGTCACCTTAGCCAGTCTTTTCTGTTGAGGTAAGCAAGAGCGGTTATTGATAGATTTTTACCATTCTAAGTATGTGGGGTTGGGCTGGGAGGGCTGGGGTGGGATAAGCCAGATCTGCTGTTTTACACAGCGCTGAAATCTTATAATCTGTGCAATGTGATCAGGCCGAGGACAAATAATCCCTATGCAAAAATTTACAGTGAATTGACCTACATGGGAAAAGTGGGAGTAAATCACGGCTTGTTTCTCCTCCCTGGGCAAGGATGTGTTTCCTTGGAGGAATTGTGACTGTGCTGGAGATGGACGGGTTCTATTGTGGCTGGGAGATTGAGACGCTGCGCTCAATGTACCTTAGGGTGTTCTGCCAAGCGCTGTGTGCCTTCATGACCGTGGGCTCTTGTACATGTCCTCACAAGTGGCCTGGGGCTGAGAGCTGAAATTTGGCACTAGGACAGCCCTCGAGGGTGCAGCTTGTCAGAGTCCTGAGTAGCAATGTCGATTAGAAAGGCTGGGGGAGGTGGCACTGGGCTGTCAGCCCAGCACTCTGGGAGGCAACATCGCTTTTCTGAACTGCAGTCCTTAGGCCCTGCCGTAGACATTAACGCTGTGTAATCTCCCACATGTATTCATTTTCCAAAGTTGCTGCATTCCTTAACAAAATTGCAGGCTACTTAAGGGAGAGGACTGTGACATATTTTCTTTTTCTTCTTTCCTTTTCTTTTTAAATTCTTTACTCAGGACCAGGCCAGTAGCAGGTTTTCAATATTATTTCCGAATCACTGCTAAATTTGTCACTTGTTCAAAGGCACACGTTTGACTTGAGGTGTGTTAGGCACAAACTTGAAACAGCGATAATGAAACCCTGTGAAATGCAATTTCCTGTTTTGTGTAATGCCAGAATCCAATATTTCTGCCATTATTTCCTAGGAAATACAGAGTGAGTCAAAACTGAAAATGTAGGAGCCATCCTGAATGGTTGCTAAAGACACACAAATAAAGCATTGGGAAAAAAAAAATATGCCGGGCATGGTGGTGCACACCTATAATCCCAGCACTCGGGAGGCTGAGGCAGGAGGATCACCATGAGTTCGAGGCCAGCCTGGGTTACATAGCGAGTTCAAGACCAGCCTGAACTGCATAGCGAAACCCTGTCTCAAAAAACAAACAAACAAACAAACAAAAAAGAAGAATTGGGTTTTTCTAACTGTGACAAATTGGAGAATAAGGTCAGCCGTGGCTATATGTGGAGCAGTGGATAAGCCCCGGGTCACCTGTGCAGGTGTAGCTCTTGGTTCCATCCTTGCCTTTGGCTTCTTAATACTGAACCCCTTCCCCTGTGAGTGAGGGGTGGATGGGAGGGTTCGCCCCAGCAGCCGAGGCAAAGGGCTAAGGGCCAGGTGGCAGGTGCTCATGTGGGGGACACTGTGGGCTCCCTCTGGCCGTCAGCTCCAGACCCTCTTCCATGGAGTGCTCAGTGGTGCAGGGCTGAGCACACCACAGGGCAGCCAGGAGCACACTGCATTTCCCACACTCTCCTGCTGGCTGCCGCTGCGGGTGGCTCTGCCCGTGAGAGGACCCTGCAGGAGCCCAAAGCAGGCAGAAATGAGCCTGGTTGTCCTCTGCCCTCAGGAGAGCCTCAGGCAGGGACAGCAGCAGTAGCAGGTGTGGCTGTGGCAGCAAGGAGCCACATAGAGGTTGTGGCCGCAGAAATTTGAGGTTCAGAAATTTGAAGTTCAGATCCGCACAAACAGAGAAGAACCACATAATGACTTTAAAAAGATGAAAGTAAGTTTATCATAAAAACACAGTAGATATGAACACAGTCAAATAATGTATTACCGCACAACGAGGCAGGGGGCAGCACCAAAGATGAAGGATCTTGTATGAAATGGAGCCTTCGGCGGGCGAGAGAGAAGGCGCTGTGCCACATCCAGTGTCTTAGTTTCTTAAGTGCTGTGTCCAGACAAAAATGACTTGGTGCAATAGGCCTGCGTGGCTGGAAGGGACCATTCCCACCTTGGCTAGCCTCAAGGACACACCACTGATAGTGCACTCAATGCCATCTGTAAATAATGTTGTTCTCCCAAGGAGGAGGATAACTAGCCCCTCTGTGTAAGAAATGGCATGCAGCCGAGTTCGCCTAGTGAACACATGCATTTCGCTAACTCTCATTATTTTAACCCTTTTCTTGACCGTGGCCCCTGGCCAGGGCGCCTGGCAGCCCTGTCTGTGGCAGTGGGAGCCAGCACCCTGCTGCCTGGGTGCCTCCTCTCTCGGTGCTCCCCGGTTCTCCTCACTCCACAGGAGCCACACAGAGCACCTCAGTGATGCTGCTGCCAAGGTCAGAGCGGGTTACATCCCCCGTGACCTGGATGCCGAGGGGCTCAGGACAGAGCCCCAGCTGAGCAGGATGGGGAAATGAAGGGTGAGTAGCCCAGACTCAGAAACAGCCCCCTTCAGGGAGTGTCTTCTGCTATGCTCAGGCCAGCGAGAGGGCATGGCCTGGCCAGGGCCAGCTGGAAGGTGGGTGACTCATGTGTGACGTGTCCTGAGGAGAGGCTCTGAAGGAAGGGCAGGACACAGGGGCGTGAAGTCCACAGGGGTGCACAGAGGGGCCCACTGAGATTGCCAAGCCTCACCATACCGTTTCCAGTTTGGTTTAGGGCTGGCCTTGTAGACAAACAGCAATGAGAAAAGTAGGTTTCACACCCTGGAGTTGGGAAGGATTGAATCATGCACTCTAAGTTGAAAATATTGGCCCCAAGTAACTTTCAAGGGTACACCCACCAGCAACCTAGTTCCTCCACGTAGGCCTCACTTCCTAAGGGTCCCATGACCTCCCAAAAGTGCCACCAGCTGAGGACCACGCCTTCTACATATGAGCCTCGGGGGGGGCGTTCCAGATCCCACATGGAGGCTCTGAGGCACCTCCTTCCCTCCCCCGGCTCCCTGTACCTCTTCTCAGGAGGCCTGAGCCTTGGAAGATAAAATACAGGAAGGGGTATTCTCAGGGATCTTGCCCTGCCTCAAAACTCCCCAAGGTAAGGACGCCAAAGCCTTCTACCTATTCAAATGGGGGAAGGGAAGGAGAACTGCAAGGAGAAATTTTTAAAATTAATTTCTACAAAACTTCTCCTGCCGGAATTGAATGTCCTGAGAAGCTACATGGTTTCTGGGCAGCATTTCTGCCAATAGGCCCGAATCGGAACATAGTAATGACCGTCAAACTCAAATCACATGACGGTCTGCAAAGCAGAGTGGAAAACGGGTCGCGGCTCAGACAGGCTGTGAAAAGGAAGCCTTTGCAGGGGGCTCAGCAGCTTCCTCCTCTTCACAGAGGCAGTTACCCTGTTGGAGGATAGTGACGTCCAGGTTGGCTGTTCGAATATTACAAGTCAATCTAGGATGGACTGCAACCAAGCTAGCTAAGAGTTGGCTAGGCACCAAGGCATCAGGGATCACCAAGACCCAAGCCAATGTCACTAGACACTCCATGCTTCTGCATGGATGTGTGCAAGAGAGATAGGTAACAGCCCTTGACCTCCTTCTGAGGAAATGCTTTTTGGTGTGGTGAGAAATGCAACTATGCTGGGAACCAGAGGGATTTATGAGCCTCTCCAGGTTCAAATCTGAAGAGGCAGCTTTCGGCCTTCATCCTAGCCAACTCACATGTGGTCCCCAAGTGTTAGCTGTGACAGTGCCCAGTAGGCTGAGAGCCACTGGGCCCAATGTTCTGAACCCCATAAGGGCTGCTGGTGTAGAGGGACCCAGGAGGCTAAGGAAGGCAGCTTCGAGCTTCCACTGAACATCTCCCCCAGGAGGGTCAGGGAAGTAGATCTGGCCTGCTTCAAATTCTCCACTTTCCTAGAGCCCAAGGTCCAAAAGGAGGGATTAAAAGGGTAGCTGTGGGGTGTGACGGAGTTCCAGCAAGTGCTTATTTAACTCAACACGTTCGAGCCACTGTTCTAGAGGCTGCAGTAGGAGTGGAGGGAGAAGGAGAAGAGAATGAGAGCCACTGTCAGTGTGAGAGAAAAAGAAAACAAAAGCAAGGCTCCATGTCGCTGCACTACTCTTTCCTGTTGTCCCTGTATCTTAACCACGCCTTTGAAGGTGGTCCTCTTACCAGCACTGTTTAGTCACTGCAGTGGTTTGAACGAGTCTCCTCCAAAGTCTACATGTTGGAAATCTAATCTCCAAAACAAGAGTGTTGCCTGCCTTCACAGGGAGGGAGTGAGGGAGGTCTCGAGGGCTTCGTCTTCATGAATGGATGAACAGTGGTACCACAGTTCACTAATTTAATTCTTTCCACAAATTCTTTGACCAGAATCATGGGAAGAATTACGTTCATGAACTGAGGACCTTATGAACAGGCTTTATGGGAGTGGACTGGCCCTGTTCCACTCTTCTGCCTTGCCCAGCATCCTTCCCCTCTGTGTATTTTGCTCCTTGCCAGGACCTTGCCATAGACAAAGATAAAAGTCATTTAATCCATTTGTGACACTGGCATCAATGCATTTAGAAGAAGATATTGTCCTCAGTGGTTCTTACATGGAAAATGTGCAGAAAAATGAACCTGCAGGTGTAGTCGACATTGGCTTCTAGCAGTAGTACAGGAAGCTGAAGCCCAGGCCACACACTGGTGACTGATCGCTTTATACCCAGTGACCAGGCGGACACCGTTGGGAGCAAAAAGCTGTCCCTGTGCCCATAAGGGTGTAGACAGGGGTGGTAGAGACGGGAAGGGCACGAGCTTCTTCTAGGTTCAGGGTTCCCTGCTCAGATCCAGAGCCCTCCATACATATTTCTGGCTGCTTCGTGTATCACTGCTGAGCACCCCACAGTGACCCAGTGGCTGGAGACTAATCGAACTCTCCCGAAGTGCACAATTTAGGCAAGCTGTCTGATACTAAGGGTGCTTGTGTATGTGCAGAGAACGGCCTGGAGCATGCACCAATCTAACAGTGGTTACCTCTGAACGATGGGACTAGAGAGGACTTTTTCTTTGTATTCTGTACATTTCCATCTTGGTTAATACTTAAAATTTTTTATAACTATAAAATTATATTGTTGGATACTATAGAAACACTTTGAAATTTTGATTTGGATTGTGTTAGATCTCTGCAGGAATTTGATAAAGAGTTCTTATCTTCAGAATAATTTTCCTCCTCATCCTGTATCTGGTATGCTTTATTTATTTAATATTATTTTTATACCATACAAAACATTTGGTGTCCTGGGTGTGTGTGTGTGTGTGTGTGTGTGTGCACACACGTGTCATCGTGCAACAGAAAGCAGAAACACCGAAACGACACCCAGGATTTGGATTTATTTACGTCGACAGGCAGACACCCAATTTATTTATGTCGATGGGCATTGATCAGGATCATTCCCAGAATATCAGGCCCAGATGTCTGGTGGCCTAAGGCTTTTATATGATGCACAAGCAGGAGGTACAAAGGAGGAACAAAGGCAAGACAGTACAACCTGGTAGTTCTTCTGATTAGCTAGCAGGTTGAGATCATCAGTTACAAGGGTAGATTAATGATCATCAGTTCATGAAACTTGGTACAATCAGGCATCCTGCATGTTCAGTTACATTCTCATGGTTACAGGGGTCAAGAAAGTAATTACAAATCCATGAAGCAATTACAGAGCTGGGGCAGTTTCAAAAGAACAAAGTTTTAAAAAGAACAATTTCTCTTGCACAGTTTTTCCCTTTCAATAGAATAACTCTAAAGTACATCAGGTGTCTGTCTCTTCATAGGCCTCTTTTTTGGGGGGCACAGTGCTGGGGACTGAATTTAGGGCCTCGTGCATGCTAGGTAAGTGCTGTATCACTGAGCTGCATCCCTAGCCCAGACTTCACTTTTAATACCAAAAAGTCTGGACTTGTAAGAGAGTAGAACGGGGCTCCCCCCCCATCCTGAAGTGCACAGTTCAGGCAACCTCTCTGATATCCACACGTATTTCATGAAGCTGTTTCTCTATCAGGCAACTAATTACATCCTGGAATATACTGCACGTGGGTACATTAGCATGAAGTTAGGGCTTGTCCCTGAACTAACTGAATGTTCTGAAATTTAACTTCATTCTTGTGACTGTGCTGGCTATTTGATAGATTTGACTACCCTTGTTTCAAGGATTCCAGATTGAATTAGCACTGAAAGCAAACACTCTGAACACTTTTGGAATGTACATGCATTACCACTCCACATGCCAGCAGCCATATTTTTCTTTTAGGTGCTTCATTTTTAATGATCATAAAAATCCTGGAGCCTGAGGCGTGACAGGGTACACAGGTGCATCTTACTTCTCTCTGCCTCTCAGGCAGCTGTAGGCAGCTCCTAGGTGCAAGGGAGAGCTGGGCCTCCAAGCCAGATGGAACAAGGTGAGTTCCAATTCTGCCCTTTCTTGCTGCTCACGATGTAGCCCAGGCTGGCCTCGAACTCATGGTAATCTTCCTGTCACAGGCGTGCACCACTGCATTCAGCTAAATTATTTAACCTTTTTATAAGTACGCCACATAGAAATGCTGGCTAGTTTTTTTAACAGAGAGCTCTTAATACAGAGAATTGGTAGCTGGGCATAGTGGTGCACACCTGTAATCCTAGCACTACAGGAGGCTGAGGCAGAAGGATGGAGAGTTTGAGCCCAGCCTGGACAACTGAGTGATTTAGTGAGATCCTGGCTCAAAATAAAAAATAAAAAGGAGGTGGGGGTGGGATGTAGCTCAGTGCAAAGGTTCTGTCCTGTACCAAATTAAAAGAAAAAAAAACATTGGTATTGGAGAATTGCAAAGGCAAAAGAGCCCTATTGAGTGAACACAGAAGGTAAAACTGCAGTATGCAGCCACCACCCCGAGGGTGGAGGTGACAGAGGGCAGACAGTTGTGTTTTCAGAATCTGTAGGCTTAGAGGAGCAAAGGGTAGAAGCCCAGAACTCTGAGATAGGAGGGATGGGGGATTGACAGGAACAAGAAGTGATAAGGATGGTAAAGAGTTCTTAACTGTAAAGGTTATCACCTGGAATAATTGAGGTGATGAATTCAAAGTGCTTTGCTCAGTGTCTGGCAATTAGCAGTGCCCTGTTTTTGATGGCTTGCTGTTAACACATTGCATTAAAAGGGGAAGATACATGCAAATGAAATCTGCACCAAAGAATAACAAGGAGATGTTAGTTTTACATGCAGTTTGTTTACCCACACATGGGGAGTGGGCTGTAGTGGGGAGGGATATAGAAGGAAGATGGGAACAACAGAGAGAAAGGGATGGGGAGTGAGGGAAGGGAAGAGAGGGAGAAAAATTCCCCAATTCTGCGGAAATTCTGGGAAGAGTGATTCTTGTTTCTTGCTTCAAATTTTCGGGTGCACTGATTACCTGGCAGCTAGCAGAAGTGCATGTGGGTTTCCTGTCTTGAGAGGCTGACCGTCCATTGGCTCGTGAGTTTCCCAGCCCGCCCCCCTCCACAGCCTCTGGCAGTGAGAGGTGCGACAGTTTCACCTGTCAGTGCAGCCACCTTGCCACTCTGGTGTCCTCACAGGATGTCTCCTCAGGGCCATTCTTAAGGCTGGATGTCACCCAGTGCCTCTCACAAAGGCTCCCCGGGAACTGGGTCGCTGGGAAACAGGTGCCCATGTCCCTCCCCCTGAGGAGACTGAGGCTCAGCCAGGTTTGAGGACCGCTGCTATAGACAGACAAGTCCATTTGAACTCGTGTTGTCTGAATGAACACATCAGTTTGATTTTTTAAAAATGGGTCTATTTAATGAAATAATGGAGAATAGGTTATTGATAATTTTTTTAAGGTAAGGAAAAGGAAAAAGCATGAAAAAGCATGAAACACTTTATTAAAAGCACTGAAAAGAAAAAAAAAACAATAAAGCTTCTTTTCTAGATCTAGGGAATCAGGATCTTGGCATTCCGGTGAGGAGTCGGGAGGTTTACAAAGCACTCCAGATAATTCTGACACTCGGCCAGCATGGGCGAAATGTGGCCAGCGTTTGTTATCAGAACCATTTCAATGCCCACCTCACTCAGAGCAGAGTCATTTTCTTCTCTAGCTTATAGATGAGGAGCACGGAAGAGCAAAAGAGGGGAGAAACATTTAGAAAATAGTGTGTACGGTAAGACTTAGTTTGTGTAGAAAAGTACTTTTATGATTCGAAAAAGACTGGAAGGATAGATTAAGCAACAAAATGCTAACAGCTGTTATCTCCGAGTGTTTGATTTATGAATAATTTAAAATTTCCTCATTTGTATATTTTCTAAAATTTCTACCAAGTATACGTGGTTATCAGATTAAAATATAAAAGCTATGATGATTTTTTTTTTTTTTAAAGGCAAGGGGAAGCAGAGTTCCTCATGGTTGTAGGACAAGGCCATTCACTGGTAGGCCGAGTGCCCGCGCCCACTTCTCCTTTGCACGCACTGGAAACCGTACATGGTACCCGTATCTATTTGCTGTTTACATCTGGGGAATCAAGATGAAGAACTGTGGGGCACACAGAAGGAAACCAAGCTTGAGGCTCTGCTGCCATTTTTCACTGCCAAGTATCTGAAAGGCCTCTGCGTGTGGTCTTAGATAAAACACATCTTCCATGTGTTTATGCATTGGAATAGAGAGAAAGAATTCTTAAATGGGAGTCCTTCAAAGAGAAGACTAATAAAATGCAGTACAAGTTAAATATTTGTGTGCTCGTGGGAATCTTTATTTTCTTAAAGAAAGAAAAATTGGAGCAAACCTTGCTCTTTCTGACTCTCCTAGAATCATTCCCAGCTCCATTTCTCTAAAGAGAATGTTTCCACTGTTCTCTGCCTGTTCTATTTTATAAGCTTTTGATCGCCTCATATCCATCCTGTAGGAATCTCCTACTAATTAATCTTCTCCCAGAAGCAGATGCTTTGGAAAAATGATAATTAGGAGCTGAGCAAAAAAAAAATAGAGAGAGAGAAAGAAAAAGCTTTTGTCTCAAATATTTACTGATAAGTAGGAAAGTTCAGCTAAGGTCAAAGACCAGAGACAGGTCCCAAGCAAGCCCAGAGTCCTGTCCACAGCATCACCGGCAGCCTGGTTTCACAGAGCTCTGCTTTATTTATTTTTATCTAACTTTCTTATATAGCACCTTGTTTTGGTAAGCACTGTATTTTTGAAGCGGTCTCTTTTTTGGGGGGGGGGCTGTATCAGGAATCGAACTCTGGACCTTGTGCTTGCCTGGCAGGCGCTGTGCTGCTGAGCTATATCCCCAGCCCGCGGTCTCTGTTTTGATCCTGGTTTGCAATCCTAATTGTAACAATGAAGTCAGGCAAAGCTGTGATGTCAGATGAAAATAATCACGCTGCCACCATATAATTGGTTACCGATTATCCAGCATCCAGTACCTCCAAGGCCCCAAGATGGGGTGAGAAAAGGGGTCCCACAGAGGGAGGCAGAAGGTGAGGTAAATTTTACTGTGTAGAAATTTCCCTTCTAGTCTTCTGAACATTTTCAAAAATAACTCATATATTTTGAATAGGTAATACATACATAAGACGCAAAATTCAAAAAGGATAAAAGGGAATAATACAGTGGCATCAAGTGTGCAGGCATGCTGAATATGGTTCTGCAGGCTATATATTGCCCAATTCCAGGGAACCTCATGCCCACAGTCCAAAAATTTTATGTAGTTATTTTTTTTCAAGATAAACTCTTTTCTTATTATATAAATAATATATCATCTTGGGGGAAATGTAGAAAGTACTGAAAATTCCAAAGCACATAAAAATGACCTGCAATCTCATCCAACTAGTGATAACATCTGCCTACATTTGGATGTGGTTCCTTTCAGTTCTTCTAAAAACATATGTGTATTTGCTAAGCGTATTAAATAACACAGTTGTGTTACCCAAGTGCATTTCCACTCTCATCTGTTAACCCCTTTGGTCTCCTCCCAAAGCCCAACTGTAGCCAGGCGCTAGAGAAGGTTTTGTTTTATGCAAATACTGTATAACAATATTTACATTAGAGTTGTCTGGGATTGTAAGAGTCTAATCTTTCAGTTGTCACATTCTGTTATGTGATCCTTGGCTAAACTTTTGTGATTGGCCAGAGAGTGGAAGTAGGGCTTTAGATATGGTCAGGAAACCTCAGGATTTTCTGGCAATTTCTAGCAACTTCTGGGCTGAAACTTGGCCTTCTTGAATTTTAAAAAGGAGTGGTTACCAAATACCACATCCCCATGAAGAAGCTTTCATCTTTGCATGTTAAGGGGAAGAAAAAAAACAAGGCAATAAATTTTCAGATGTTAATTTATGTATATAAAATGACTACCTTCAATAATATCCTTCCTCCCTCCCTCCCTTGCCCTCCTTCCCTTCCTTCTTTCTTCCTATATTTTTTAGTACTGAAAATTGAACCCAAGGCCTCAAGCATTCCAGGCAAATGCTTTGTTATTGAGCTATATCTCTATCCCTTTTTTTGCTTTTCGTTTTGAGACAGGGTCTTGCTGAATTGCCCAGGCTGATATAAAACTTGTGATCCTCCTACCTCAGCCTCCCAAATAGGCTTGTGCCACGGTGGCCAGCTCATAGCCAACTTTTTGATGTTAAAGTAGGTTTTTCTTTTAGAATCAATAAAAGTTCAAAAGTATATTCTTTTTTTTTTTTTTTTTTTGTGGGTACCGGGGATCGACCTCAGGACCTCATGCGCCAGCAGGCACCCGTGCCGCTGAGCGATATCACCGGCCCTTTTTTCATATGTGGGTTCTGGGAGTCAAACTCGGGCCATCACGCTTGCCAGGCAGGCGCTTACGCTGCTGAGCCATCTCACCAGCCCCAAAAATATATTCTTAACAATAGCACAAACTAAGTTGGCAACATTATCACTTTCCTAAATTATTTTTAAAAATTTTAATAACTTTGAAATCTGAAAGTCTTAGGATCAGTGAACTTGGTTGGAAGGTTTTAGAGGATGAAAATCTCAGGGAAGTCGCCTTCATTTATTCATTTGCCTACATCACCCAGGATCCTTAATCGATGCTCATCAAACCACTGGGCAGAAAGGTGGAGGGAGAGAGTGGGGGTTTCTTGGGCCAAAACTCCTTGTTACATTAGGTCTGAGAAAAGCATTCGTATTTCCTATGTGACCTTACTTGCCTCACCCAAAGGAGGTGCTTTCAACTTTTCCTATCTTTGAATAGGTCTTGTGGAATTAAAGTACCAGTATTCTCATTTTAAAACAGAGGAAATAAAGAGCCACGTGAATATTAGCAGTCCTAAAACTTGAGAGAGGAGTGAAATTTGCAAAAAAACTTTTTAAAAAGCAGAGATATGAGGTGATATCCTTAGTGCTAATTTAAATTTCATGCTTAGCCAAGTATATATATTTTAAAGAAATTTAAGATTGTAATGTATATTATGAAAATTTTATTTCATTTTATCACTCCTTCAAATCTGAGTTGAAAGAAGTTTCTTTTTAAAAAATGTCCTATTTCCCCAAATTACTTTAGTTCAGCACTAATTTAATCTTCGTTATTAATTCAGATTTGCAAAGTTAAAAAAAAATTTCCCTTGATGAGAGGAAAAAGAAATGGCTTTACTTCTGTAGAGTGGAGGTTATAATCAAGACTGAAGGGAAAACTGCCAGAATAGGAGAAATTATTTACAAACAACCTCTGACAAAGGCTTAATGTATAGGGAACTCTAAAAATTCAGTAACAAAAACCTAAACAAAGTAAAACAAAAAAACTAGTTAAAATGAGCAATAGGGGCTGGGGATATAGCTCAGGGGTGCAGTGCCTGCCTGGCAAGCGCGAGGTCCTGAGTTTGATTCCCGGTACCCACACACACACAAAAAAATAATAAAATAAAATAAATAAAATAAAATAAGCAATAGAACTAAATTGACATTTCTCAGAAGAAGACCCAAAAATGACAAACAGGTATATAAAATTCTCAACATCACAAATCATCAGGAAAATACAAATCAGAACAACCTCCCTCCAGTAGGAGTGGCTATTATCAAAAAGACAAAAGATAACAAGGCCTTAAACAGGAATGGAATCCTGTCATTTTTGACAACACGGATGACAAGCACAGAAAGGTAAGTACCACGTGACCTCAATTATATGTGGAATCTAAAAGTGCTCATCTCGTAGAAGTTGATGGTAGAATGGCAGATACCAGGGGCTGAGGAGAGAAGGAGAAAAGTGGTCCTGCACCAGCCAGGCAATGCCTCCTTCTGGTATGGGAAATGATATCAGGACCTCCAAAAATGGTATAAGGGAAATATTATAACTCCCAGCCTGCTGGATGTCCAATATGCTGAGCTCATGTTCCCCAAAAATGAAGAATGAATTCTAAGGAACAACAGAGGTTAAGAGTAGGAAATATTTATTGAGGGGGAGAGATGCAGGTCCTGAGGGGCAGGAGGGGTCCCGAGTGGGTTGCTCAGGACCCCACTTCTCAGGGGACGTTTTATAGAGCACAACCACATAGGTACAACGTGGGTTACAGCTATGATCAACCAATAAGCTTGTAAGTATAGTTGCTTAGGTGACATTGATCCAATGGAAGCAAGTCACGTAGCAAGTGCACATGGCAAGAACAAAGAACTTTTCAGGAAGGGATGCCATTGCAGCGAACCCGTCACCCCTGAAGAACTGAGCGGCACTAGGAGAGTGGAGGGAACCCATGTGTTATGCTGGCAGACTCGAGGAGCTAGGCACCCCAAAGTCTGAGCCCCAAGTGTCTCTCGTTTCTTTATATAGGGATTTTAGGCAGGACCATGTAGGCTGAGTTACAAAGGCAGAATGGGGCGTGGTTAGACATAGGAGTTTGGGGGGTGGTTATGCAAAAGCAAGATAACTGAAGCGGAATGAGTGTTGCAGTTAGGCAGTTGTTTTGTGCAAGCTGGCCATTTTGGTTTTAAGTTTCATTTTTTGGTCTTGGTCACCCATCGAGGTGACCAATGTCTATCTAGACTTCATTAGACTAAGGTGTTTCAACTTATCTCAGTCCTGCTCATTCATCTTTATCACGAGGTCTGGCCTCCAACAGATGCGCCTCCAGTCGCAGGTCACAGTTGCAATGAGTTTCCATCTCTGCCCCGACCCTCTTGAGGGCCCAGCCCTATTCGACGGCCTATAATATTTCTTCCGAACACGGCTGTCTATAATATTCACCTGTCCAGGGCTGACTTGGCAGCTTCAGCAATAGCTCGAAAGTCCCTCCCTGGTGGCCCAGAGAACCCACAAGATACTTCCAGTGGCATAGCAGAGAGGTTCACCTGGTAAGAGGGTGCACCTGCCTTTGTTCCCAGCCCTTGGGGTGCTAATGGTTCATCAAATTACTAATACAGGCAGTGCTCAATTAGGATACTCTTTATGGTGCTGTGAAAGCTATACTCATTCAGTAGAAACTGTATTATTATTATTATTATTATTATTATTATTATTATTATTATTCTTTTTGGTACCAGGAATTGAACTCAGGGCCTTGCGCTTGCCAGGCAGGCACTGTGCCACTGAGCTATACCCCCTGCCCCAGAAACTATTTTGCCTTTTGATCTTTGCCTAGGATAGCAACATGCTATATGATAGTCTCTCCCAGCGCTGGGCAACTCCCAGTGAGTTGCTAGATCATAAAGGGAAACTTCTCTACGGTGTATTGTTGCTGAGTTTATAGACTACGGGCACTGACGACATTTTACCTGTTTGCTGTGAGCTCATCGGGATGGAGCCCCACCTAACTCAACGGACATCTGTGTTTGAAGGCTCATCTTCCCCTTTTGTTCTTCCAGCTCTTTCCACACTTAATTTAATGACCAGTAGCCCGTATTAAATCTTGTTTGAAAACCATCCGAAGGAAAAACTGGCATTAACCCTTATGTAAATATGGAGATATATATGTACAGTCGTGTGTGGCTTACCGATAGCAGTAAATCCTCAGAGCTGTGTTGTCACCTGATTCCCACAATTTCACGATCCTCTTGGAGTTTACATATGGAGCCTAAGATGGCTATGCCTAGGAAATCACTAGGCCCTATCATCCTGATACAGTGGGATGGATATAACAGATGGATTCCAGGCTTTTGTGTACACCAAGCAAAGAATTTCAAAGGTACATCCAATGGCAAAGAAAAAAAACAGTTACATTTACTGAAGATCATGGGAAGATGTGTTCAGGGAAGGCCCATGCCAACAAACATGGGGCACAAACAGAAAAGTGGTGCTGGGACGACAGGAAAGTAAAAAGCCCAGCACACAGATAAATCAGGCTTTCAGATTTTAAACGAAATGCGCTCCAGCCTGGGTGCTTCTCACTGGGTGTCTAAGTAAGATCAACAGGGATGATTGACAAGGTGCTGAGTCACTTCAGGGGCTCTTAACAAAGAAATGCATTCCAGAATTCCTTCTGATTCAGTTACATGTATGAGATGCTGTCCATATTTAGGAACCTTAAGCAAGGTTCTGTAAAGTTTGATGTGATTTGGTGTAAAGTTAAGTTTGCTGTAAAATTCATGTAAAGGTTATACAACTGTAATTCTGATGTGTTAGGCTGAGTCACAAAATGGCTACTATCGCCACAACATGTTTGCTTAAGTCTCTGCTTTTAATAGATAAGTTTCTGTTTCCCCACATCAGGGTAAATTCCTAGAAATCATGTGGTTTGGACTGTTACCCAAGCCCGCGCGCGGGCTGCGTTCCCGCGCCCGGGCTCCTTTGTTAGCTTTTCTTTAAACTGATTGGTTGCCCGTTTGCTAAACTTCCCTGCCCATAGGTTCCCCTAAGTAACCAATAAATGTACTAGATACCCTTTAACTCCCTGCGATTGGCTTCTGTAAAATTTGCTTGCCTATCCCTCATTACCATACCCGACCCTATAACAACCCCTCGCTTCTGCCCTTCAGGGTCGCCTTGGCACATTCGCTGGGTGACCCTATGCTGGTGTAGCCTTTCAATAAACCCCGTGCCTTTTACATAAGAGCCTGTGTGGTTCTTGGAGCGTCTCCCTTCTTAGACCCCTCTTCTACAGACTTTACATTTGGGGGCTCGTCCGGGATTAAAGGGGGGCCAGGAGAGAGGCTTCAATGGCCGACACTGCGCCTCTTGGGGTAAGTACGGCCGTTTCTTTATATCTCTGCCTCTTGACTATACGTCTGACTCTGTTTGTGACTCCATTTGCCTGACGCTGCAGTGTCGTTTGGGAGAGAGAATTTCCTTTTACTTCTCTCTCTGTTCGTTTGGGTGGCCCTTAACTGGGCCCCATCCTCCACGGAGTAATTTTGGGGTCTTTCCTGACCCGTTAGTTCCAGCATAACTGCTGATTGTGGTCTCTGACGCTCTGACCCGTTCGTCTCAGCATAACTGCTGATTGTGCTTTGTTTCGGAGTCATTTCGTTCTTTTTACTTCCTCTTTCACTCCCCGGCGCAAGCGTTACCACTGCATTCTCTCCACAGGACAATGGGAATAGGTAGAAACTTTTAGTTGGACTTTAGTCCCACTGCCCTTTCTGTAGCAATAAACTTCAAAGAGAAGAAACGGATGGTACTATCACAAACAAACAGGTTTTCCTTATCACTATCTTAAGGTCATATAACCACAAAAAGGGAGACAAATGGTTTTAGCACAGGAGGTACCTGCTACCCCATCCCCAGTGTTAATTGGCCAGATGTTTGAAGAACCTTGAAAACTTTCCGGAGAGGTGATATAGTAAAAAATACAGTTTCCATGGCAACCAAGGACTTTGTAAGACCTCCAAAAGTGTATTTAAGGAGGAGGACACAAAAGCTCAGGGTCAGCTTCTGCTGTCCCCGGCCGGCATCAATTAAAGAATTCATTTGTTTCTCGAATCTCATCTTCCTGTGAGTGAATCTATCTTGTGATTTTGCCATAACATTTTGGAGGCCCCAGCAAGATCCTCACAGGGAGATCCTCATTTGAGGGGGCCTCGGTGCCTCCTTGCCTGGCAGCTAACCCTTGGGGGGCCAAGGTGCCAAAAAGCTGATCTTCAGCTGGCCCCCCAGATCAGCTGCAAGGCAGGATGCAAGGCTATGAGACAGAGACAACTGAATTCCCACCTCCCAACCAAGATAAGCGCGCTTGTAATTCGGTTTCTGGTTTGGCAATTTGCCCAAGGCTCGTCCAGGTATCTGTTCTGTGCTAGCGTCTGTTCTGTTTAAACCGGTGAGAGCTAGGCCACCGGACGCGGTGTTTTGCCGTCTGTCAGAGGTCGTCCTCTGAATCTGTTCTAAATTTGAGGTCGGGAGCGGTGTGGCTATTATTCCCGGGATTGTCTGCTTTTGTGTGTGTGTGCGTGTTCCTCCCCTGTGTTGCATCTATGTTATCCCTCCCTGCGCCTGCGCTTCCAAGTCACTGTTACCAGAGGAATTCAACCTGCCGGCGGGAGACCATTTGTTAGTCTCAAATTTTGTTTGCATTTCAAATTGAGTGGGGGAGACAGGACTTGCTTAGATAAATTGTAACTGTGGGTTACTATATTGTCCAAGTCATTGACATAATGGGTTGTGCTGGCAGTAAGTCAACTGTTTTAAAATATATGCTTAACAATTTTGATGAATTCAATGTGGGATGATTAGCTAAAGGGTCGCTCCACCCCCAGGTAATCAATAAAGTATAAAATATTGTCACCGGAAAGCCTGAGCACCCAAATTAGTTTCCATATATAAACTCCTGGTTGTATGCGGTGTGAATGCTGCCCCAATGGCCAGCCTGGACGTCACCAGCCTGGCGCTGCCTGCAAGCATCTAGGAAAGTTTTACAGGAGAAATGTAAATGCCTGCTTTGTCAAAACATCGAGTAAGCTGAGTAAGCCACAGTGGGAGGCACAAGCTGAGTGCCCTGGCTCAAAACACCTGGGACAAAAACCTTATCCTAAAGTGTGTTTTTCTCTTTCTCTGCATACAAAGAGGGTCTCTGCTGTTAAATCACAAATGGCTGCAGCATTTCCAGCTAGCGGAAAACTGGGTGTAATTGTAACAACCCAGGAACAAGGGGTCAAAATAAGTTTTGACAAAGATATATCAAAGGAAATTTATATAAATGATATTCTTACAGAGAGAATGCTAAGAGAGTAAAAAGAAAGGTTTGAGTATGTGACAGAGGGTATGGAGATGACTGAGCTGGAAGCTACATAAAAGGAAAACATAAAAGTTGTCAGTATTTTTATAAAGAAATTTATTTTTTGTTTCTTCCAAATTCTTATAAGAGATCTCTGCTATTGACCTACAAATAATTCTGACTAGTCTATTTGTAATTACAAACTTCTAAAATTATAAGAGTCACTATAATTTAATTTGGCCAATATATATGAGTGCACTCTGATTTTTTAAAAATTGTCTGTATGTTTGGTTTTTCTGTGTGCCCAACCTGTAAACAGCTGTTTTATTTGAGCTCAACAAATTTTCTTTTTGCATTTTTGGATTTTTGAAATGTTTGTCTGGTATGCATCCACCAAAAGTTGCCAGCTGGCCAAAATGATGTTAAAATTGATTTTATAAATGTAGTACATGTTCTGTTTATTGTTTATTGTTATATTATGATTTGAGAGTTTCTTATTTGTTCACAATAATGTGTTGAGTGATCTGGTTTTCATAAGTCATCAAAAATTGTTAGACAAAATATATTATTGTGATATGTTTACATTAGTCATCGTCAACAGGTTAAATTTTCTAAAACAGGACAATGAGGTTTTCTGATTTAAAGATGCTCTGGTACAAAACTAAATTAAGAAACAAAAGCTTTCATATGGCTATGACAATTCAGTGTTGCTGATCTCATAGTATATTAAGTGTATTCATATCTTCCAGATGTACAGGTCTTCTAAAATATAAAACTGGGATTGTTTACAGAGATAACATTTTCTTTCTTTCTTTCTTTCAGATTCATGCCTTTGCTTGTGCTCCAGATATTTATGATAAGAGGTTCATGCTAATATAAGGTCACCAGTCAAATGATAATTTTTAACAAAAACCTATGTGATATATATGCTATATATGCCACAGTATTTAGAGATGCCTAAATATTAAACCGTCCAGATAATGTCATAAAATATCTTCAATGATGTCTTTTTAAAAGACAAGTTAGGTTTGTATTACAAGATGGGACACACGTGCTGTCAGTCTCACATATCCAGGCCCTTTGGGGCCTAAAAGGAGGCTGCAACTAAAAAGAACTTAAAAAAAATTCCTGGGAAATGGTTGGATACTACTGTCTTTGGGTTCCAAGTTTTGCAGCCATTGCAAAACCCCTATATGAGGCCTTAAAGGGAGAAAACAACCCCTTCGCTCAAATGGAGTCCTGAGTACCAGACAGCCTTTAGAGTCCTAAAAAAAAAGATTGGTGACAGCCCAACTGGATTTACAGGACACTCCCCTCCAAAACCCTGGCCTGACCCTGTTTTTGGATAACAACAGCATGGTAAATGATGGGGTTTGGAGGGTGGGAACAACGGTTGTCACCTCGGAGTAAACCATCCAGGCAGAGGCTCTGCCTCCTGGGATATTTTGTAATACAAGACTCACATAGCCACAGCAGCTTGGAAAAGACTCTATGACAATGCTGCTTGGCTGTTAATTCTTTATTTCCAGATATGGACTTTATGTGCTTCAGTGACTGAGAGGTGCACTAACTGAGCCCGCAACAACCCTGTCTCCTGACAACACAACGACTAGATGTCCGGAGACAAGGAACTCTACATTTAAAGATGTTAAAGTGGATTTTACTAAAATTAAACCCACCAACGAAAATAAGAGACACTTAATCGTTTTGATTTGTACCTATTCAGGATGGGTGGAGGCCTCCCCACTAAGACTAAAACATCGAGAGAGATGATAAAAGCTTTGATGGAGCTGATCATTCTATGGTATGGGCTCCCCATAACGGTAGGTTCAGATAATGGATCTGCTTTTGTGGGTAAAATGGTCAAAAGCCTTACAGCAGTGCTGGGGCTAAAATAAAAACTCCATACTATATATTGGCCACAAAGCTCAAGTCAAATAAAAGGACAAAACTGTACTTTAAAAACCACCCTGGCAAAGTTATGCCAAGAGACTGGGGCTAACTGGGTTACTGTGCTCCCAGCGGCCCTCTTGCAGTTGCGCTGTACACTGTACTGAGGTGGACTAACTCCGTTCGAGACAATGTTTGGGAGCCTCCCCCACTGATACCTGTTTTGAATAAATTACAGGAGATGGGAACTTTGAACTTGCACCAACAGATAAAGGCGCTGCATCAGATGTTTCAGAAACTTCAGCAGACTGTTATGGAGACATCTGGTCCCCATGCCCACGCCAGTCCACTCCTTCAAATCCGAGAGACCAAGTCCTGATTACAGCCTAAAAGAAGAGCCTCTCCAACCAAAGTGAGAAAAACCCCACAAGGTAATCCTAGCCACTCCCACTGCTCTTAAACTTTCAGGTTTTGCTCCATAAATTCATCACTCGAGAGTCAAAAAGTGGGCCCCTGAGGAGCCAGCGCCACCACCGCCACCACCTGTGCCAGGGACCTGCTCACTGCGTCGCTCTCAAAGACTCCAGCAGAGGCCAACTGCGACTGGGCCACGTCATGACTCCTGTTACTGTCCTGCTTCCAGCTCTGCTGCTGCTTCTTCTGCTACCCCTGGGGAAAGCCAGTTCAGATAAGAACAATGGGCCCCGGCAGATTTGGGGAACATCTCTGCAATTATAAACGCCTGTGGGTTGACTCTATTAGACTTAAGCCCTACTGGGGTTGTGAGACAATAGCCACAGGCTGGAAACCCCCATCTCCTGATCGATATCTCCAGGGGGAATAAAAAAAGGAGACTTCTGGGTCCTGCCTGCTCAATTGTAACTTCTGCCTCAAACCCCAAAGTCTAAATGACCCTGGCTGGTTAACAGGGCGAAAATGGGGTTTTAAACTATGGAAACAACACCATTACGGGTATAACCGGGAAAGCCTTATTC
The DNA here is from genome assembly GCA_028451465.1 of Erethizon dorsatum. Taxonomy (NCBI): domain Eukaryota; kingdom Metazoa; phylum Chordata; class Mammalia; order Rodentia; family Erethizontidae; genus Erethizon; species Erethizon dorsatum. The sequence goes on along the minus strand of CM051837.1, from coordinate 5,682,291 downwards.
TCATAAAAAAAAAAAAAAAAAAAAAAAGCCATACTACCAAAAGTTGCAATTGGCCCAAATCCAGTCCTAAAGCCCAAGACTCCCATCTTTAAGATTAAAGGTCCTCCTCAAGAAAAGGGGGGAATGTAAAGTTTGATGTGATTTGGTGTAAAGTTAAGTTTGCTGTAAAATTCATGTAAAGGTTATACAACTGTAATTCTGATGTGTTAGGCTGAGTCACAAAATGGCTACTATCGCCACAACATGTTTGCTTAAGTCTCTGCTTTTAATAGATAAGTTTCTGTTTCCCCACATCAGGGTAAATTCCTAGAAATCATGTGGTTTGGACTGTTACCCAAGCCCGCGCGCGGGCTGCATTCCCGCACCCGGGCTCCTTTGTTAGCTTTTCTTTAAACTGATTGGTTGCCCGTTTGCTAAACTTCCCTGCCCATAGGTTCCCCTAAGTAACCAATAAATGTACTAGATACCCTTTAACTCCCTGTGATTGGCTTCTGTAAAATTTGCTTGCCTATCCCTCATTACCATACCCGACCCTATAACAACCCCTCGCTTCTGCCCTTCAGGGTCGCCTCGGCACATTCGCTGGGTGACCCTACGCTGGTGTAGCCTTTCAATAAACCCCGTGCCTTTTACATAAGAGCCTGTGTGGTTCTTGGAGCGTCTCCCTTCTCGGACCCCTCTTCTACAGACTTCACAGTTCAAGTAGGGAAAAGTTTACTGACAGTCAGGCCCCTGGATCTAATATGCATGTGTCTGGCCTGGACATTTAGAGATTTCCTGGATCTTCATTATTTTATTATCTACCTGTGTTAGAACAATGGAAGGATTGGCCCTGGAGTGCTGCCCAAACTCAAGGGAGTGGAGAGGAGTGGTTTTCCAGCCAGCACTGGGCTACCTGTATTAATCTGAAGGGACCAACGTCTGTGCGGTACCTTGTCGACTAAAGCATCATTATCCACTGTGTAACTGATACATATATATATTAAACTCAGTAAAGACTGCCCTTGAAAATTTATTTTTAAATCCATAGACAAGAGCACCTTTTGCCAAAATTTGTACGAAGATGTAATTGATCATAAAGTAGTGAAATAAATTAAAATAAAAATGGAGGTAGCTGGATGCTAGTAGGTGAATGAGAGTGAGGTCCACACCAGGCCTCTGCTCTGCTACAAAGCACGGCCCCCAGTGATCCTAAACCCAGCGTCAGTAAAGAACCGAAGAAGCAGAGTTTAAAATAAAAGAGGGCGATTTATTTGAAGGTGGGGAAAAGGGGAAGAAAGAGACCACAGACAGCTACTCTGGATGAGTAGGCAGTATTTGAAAATGAATACCCATGGATTTTTGTCCCCAGCTCTTTTAACTGGGATCCTTCTCCCCATGTGGGGTCCTGGAATCTGGTCAGCTCCCTGGCTTTCATCCTAACCTTGCATTTCTTCTGGCGGTGACATTTCCCTGTCCTTTGGTGGTGGGTAAGAGTATGGGTGGGGCTTTATGGAAAGGTGGTTTAGGCTTAAGGATTAAATAAACGAGAAGCAGGCATCTCATGTTAATTGTGCTACCTGAGGCCTTCCAGGCCTAGCTTCTTCCTCTTCCATGGCCTTTGTCTTTCTAATTGCTTAAGTCTACCTTTAGAGGCAGAAACTGCATTTACTAGAATTCTCTAATTTTTAATAAAGCTCAGTGAGGCCTTCATCCTGGCTTTTTTCTATCTATGGGGCCTTCTGTCCCTATGGGAGTGAAGATCTGTATTTCATAAAATGTACAGTAAGAGACACTGGCTTTTAAAATACGTCGCATTATGTCTTTTCCTACAGTTGCATTTCTGAATGGGTTGAATACGAGCTTCCCAAAATGCATTTCCCAGAACACTTGTGTTTACTTAGAAAAAAAGGGGAATTCTGCGTTCCCGTGTCCGGAATTCAGAGCATATTAGCCTATCGGAATAATTCCCAAACTGTATTAGCTCATAAATGATTCTGAGGCCTTGCAGCAATGTAGCCTATTTAATTCTGTTTAGACAAAAATTTCCAAAATTTAATGGACCATGGAATTTTTTTTTCCTGCTTATCAATAGTAAACTGCCACATTTTAGAACTTTATATGAACCAGGAGGCATTTTGGAAAACATTTTCTTTACTACTTACAGACACACAATTCCATCACTATCCCTAAATAGCTATTACAGATAAATATTTAAAAATGTAAAAGATGAATATTTTATCACAAATTATACTTATCTCCTTGTACATTTCACTCTGTGCCATATTTGATTTCTTGGTTCTTTAATTATAAACATTTCCTTGTACCCTATAAATTGCCTAAGTAGTAAGTTTCCCTTAGCCAATGATGGCAGCATAATGATTGGTAACATTTACCCAAAACTGCTCTCCTTCACAAAATGTCTTGGTATTACAGACAGCTAAGTTAGGTTGAAATATTGTAGGCAGTCAGACATAGCTGGGCCCTCAAGAAGTCAAAGCAGAGGACAACTGTGGTTGGAGGTGTATTCACTGAAGGCCAGGCTTCAAGAAAAAGAAATACTCACCCATATACTTCCCCTAGGGAGGAGCAACAGTGATTGATATTCTAAGTAGGCATCAATCACCTTGAAGTGGAGGATGAAACCTCCTTACCCCACCCTTTCCAGGAAAGTCCTTGTCTGCCCACGTGCGCTTGCTACATGACTTGTTTCCCTATTTGACCCCCATTTAATCAATATTACCCTAGTGACTATACTGTTGTAATCTTATTGGTCGACCATAGTTTTGTCCCGCCTCACACCCATCCTCTGATTTGCCATTGGATCAATACTACCTCAGCGACTATACGTGTAATCTTATTGATTGGTTATAGTTGTGTCCCACCTTAAGCCCACCTCACCTCCTAACTTTGCTCAATAAAACACCCTCGAGAAGCGGGGTTGGTGGGCCACCCACTTTCTGGGCCCCCTTCTGTCCGCCTCAGACAGAAGTTTTCTTTCTCTCAATGAATTCTTCCTACTTTTTTTTTTTTTTTTTTTTTTTTTGTGGGTACCGGGGGGACGACCTCAGGACCTCACGCGCCAACAGGCGCCCGTGCCGCTGAGCGATATCACCGGCCCCTTCTTCCTACTTTTAACCTCCGTTGTTCCTAGAATTCATTCCTTGATTTTAGAGAACACGAATTTGGCATTTCGGACATCTAGCAGGTTGGGAGTTTCATTCCCCTATATCACTGGGATTAAATTATGAAAGACCTAGAAGTAAAGAATTCGCCAGTGCTTTCCACATTGTATTTAAAGGTAATCCTTATCTTCTGGGGTAAGTAAAAATAACCAAAGTCCTCAAGGAAATAAAAGTGCAGATTAATGTTGATACAGGGGTGATATTGTACCTCCAAATAATCCAAATAATGTAAGGGAAATATTGTAACTCCCAACCTGCTAGATACCCAATATGCCAAGTTTGTGTTCTCTAACATCAGTGAAAGAATTCTAGGAACAACGGGAGGTTAAGAGTAGGATATATTTATTGAGGTAAAGACAGCTGTATTTACTGGGAGGAAAGAAAGCTTCTGTTTAAGAGAGACAGAAGAGGTCCCCAGTGGGTTGTCTAGGGTCCCACTTCTCAAAGTATTATAGAGCAAAACCATGAAGTGAGGTGGTCTAACGTGGGAAAAAGTATAATCAACTAAGAAGATTTCAGGTATAGTCAGTCAGGTAACATTGATCCAATGGGAAATCATAAGGTGTATGTGAGGCGGGACAAAACTATGGTCAACCGATAAGATTACGCGTATGATCACTTAGGTAATATTGATTAAATGAGGATCAAATGGGGAAGCAAGTCACATAGCAAGTGTACATGGAACAGGGCCGGGGATATAGCTCAGCAGCACAGAGTCTGCCTGGCAAGCGCATGGTCCTGAGTTCGATTCCGGATACCAAAAAAAAAAAAAAGTGTACATGGAATGAACACAGGCTTTTTCGGGAGGGGGTGGGTCAACAACTCTTCCTGGCCCTTCACCCAAGGTGAGGGGTGTTAGATAAGGCAGTGTGAGGAAACACCTGGAGATGAAGACTGTGGGAAAGGTTAGAATTTATTCCACACACTTACAGGCAGGCTGACATCCGGATGACACCAGCAGCTATCTGGAGGGTAGCTAAGTATAAATAGGGTTTAGGGTTGGGGTCGCAGATTCAAAGAATCCAAATGGGGATGGAATATTTAAAGTCAAAACTGCGAAGACATGAGCCGGGTGTGGTGGTGCACGCCTATAATCCCAGCACTTGGGAGGCTGAGGCAGGAGGATCACTGCAAGTTCGAAGCCAGCTTGGGCTACAAAGTGAGTTCAAGGCCAGCCTGAACTGGATAGTGAGACCCTGTCCCAAAAAAAGAGACGAAAAACTGCAAAGACAATCATCAGCCCAGGTGTGTAGATAGGGCTGGCATCAGGAAGGCTTCAAGTCGCGTCCTAAATTTCTTTATGGCCCTTACTTCTTGTCTGCAGAGGACAGGCTATGGTTTTGTAGTAGCATGAAGTTCTCTCCCAGGTCACTCTCAGGTGAGGCCCGACAATGGACACCTATTTAGAATGTCAATCACTGCTGTTCATTCCCGGGGGGAAGTATGTGGGCATAGCCATTCTAGCTTTTCTGGAGGTCTCGCCTTTCACAGTTGCAATGGATTCTCATCTTCCACACCGATTCTTGAAGGCCTGTCTGACTGCCTGTAATATTTCTTCTTAACTTAGCTGTCTATAGTAATGTCTTCGTGCTTTGAGCCACACGGTGGCAATGAGAGTGGTGCAATATCCTTTACGTCATGCAGCCTCCCGAGTATCCAGTGGAATCTAGCAGCTTCCGCTCCGACCCCAGGAACCCGGGGCATTTCCAGTGGAAGGTATAGGGCCACCACACGGTCATGGGAAAGCCTGTTTGCTTGCTTCCTATTTTAAAAAATTGTTAACCTTCTTCAGTCGGCTACTAGAAGGAGGATCTTTTTCTAACCCTCTGTGTTCCTATGGGCACACACTCTGCACACCTCACAGCTCCAGCCATGCCAATGCAGCAGATTTGAATCTAGAATATTCTGAATAGGAGCCCTGATTTAAATCTGGCTGAAGATTTTCAGGCTGGTTTTCCAGGACAGGCTGCTGGTGGCTGCTGGCCAACACTGGGCCTGGCCTAGCAGAGCCTGCTTCACCCTCTCCTCTTGTCTCCCTCCTGTACTGGCCTCTGAAATGCCCAGCTAGCAGCTGCCTGAGATGGGGTAGCAAGGCCTGTGTTCAGTGGTGTCACCCCAACAGCTGGTAGGGAGGACAAGGTAGGGGAAGCAAAAATGACAGCAGTGGGAGTTGGAGGCAGAGGAGCCAGTGAAGGGGGCGGTCTGGATTGTCTGGCCTCATACACCAGTGAGTCAAGATGTTCATGCAGAAGCAAAGGTGGACAGGGAGCTGTGCTTTGGGCATCCATGTCCAAAGCCTTGAGGATAAAGCCAGGGAGCCCAGGGGCAAAGTATGGATCAGGAGGCTGGAGCTGCATCCTAACCCTGGGTGTGGCAGGCTGAGCCAGCAAGGATCTTGGGTCCTGCTTGGTTAGAGCTATCCCTCAGCCTCTGTACCTGCCCCATTGCCTGGGATTCTCACAGCACTGATGCTTTCAGACAAATCCCCACGGGCAGGATAGATGCCTGTAGCCCTGCTTCATGGCCCCTGTTATGGTCTGGATCTGAAGTGTCCCCCAAAGGGTCATTTGCTAAAGGCTTGATCACCAACCCATGGACTTATCGAGAGGTGGTGGAACCTTGGGGGCAGGGGAGGGTATAGAAGGAAGTTAGGTCACTGCAGAGGGCCACTGAAGGGGATATTGGGACCCTGGCTCTTTGCTCTGTCTCTCTCTGTTTCTCTCTCTGTTTCTGCCCCCCCTCGCCCTAGCACTCCCGCCATGATGTACTGTGCTGTCACAGGCCCAAAGCAAACTTCACTGGGAAAACATGGATGGATGGCCCTGAAACCTGAACCAAAATAAACCTTCTCTGCTTTAAAATGTTCATCTTGGGTGTTTTATCACAGTGACAGAAGCTACCTGACATTTGCCCCCATCCCACTGTGGGGCCTTTGGTCACACCCACTTGGGTGAGAGCCAGAAATGGCTTTGGAGACTGCCCCTTTAGCCCTTAGCCACTAGCTGAGTGGTGCCAGGGTAGGGAACTTGGTCCCCTTGCCTTGGGCCTGGACAAACCCTAAGGCATTCTTACCCTCTGGGGCGCAGATGGAAGCCGCCTTCTGTAGGACTCTGCCTGTGATCCGATCTGTTCTGAGGAATACTGAGTCCCAGTCTTCTCTCCAGGTTCCTCTAGAAGTACCTCCCCGACCCTGGGGTCCTGGGGATTGAACCCAGTGCCTCGCACATGCTATGCAAGTGCACCAACCCGAGCCACATCCCCAGCTCTGGAAGCCCTCCCTTACAATTGTTTGTACCTGCATTTTCCTCTCAGCTGTTGCTTCTGGAGAACCTGCTGTGGCTTGTATCTAGATGTACTCCCAAAGCCTCATGCACTCATAGGTGCAGCTTTTCAGAGGCTTCTGGATCTAGGGTGTGTGACTATGGATTACGAGTGTGTGATAACAGGATTAGTCTACTGATTGGATAGTTCTGGGATGGCTGAATGGATTACCTGAAGGTGGCGCCAATCAACAGGCTTGCAGTCAGGATGGAATATAAAGAGCCAGAAGGACAGCAGGCTCCCTGCTGCTGCTCCCTGCTTGCTGCCTGCTGCCTGCTTTGCCATGAACTGTTTCTCCTCTGCGATGCCCCTCCACCATGCAGCCTGCCTTGGAGCCAGCTGACTATGGACTGAAACCTCTACAAACTGTGAGCTAAATAAACCTTTCCTCCTTTAACTTGTGGGACTTTGCCTAGGGCTGACCGCACCGGGAGGGTCTAAACGCTGAGCACGGCCCCTCACGAGGACGAGGGCTCAGTCAGTTTTCTGCTGACCACTGTGCTGGCTGTCAGGGTTCAAGGCTGCAGTTTCAAAGCTGAAGAGCTGCCCATATTGTTGGCAACTTTTTACCACTGTTTTAATCCACTATAGAGTGAAAATGCAAATGAGAAGTTCTAGAGCGAATTTAATGGTGTTATTGATGTTTTCCACTATCTTAAAATCACAAGCAATAATGAAGCAATAATGAAGAGAATCCCTTTAGGAACAAACACTGTCAGCAACTGTTTTTGTTTTACTTTTTTCCTCCAGGCACACAGGGATTTTGTTCTTAACTATATGACATTGCTCGTACTTAGAATGTTATGTGTGACTGGCATCATTTTCTAAACTTAAAGGGAAATAATTTGATTTGAACAGGGTGGGAAATGTAAATAATTCGTACCTTCAGGCACCAGTGAGAAGTCTGATAGAAGCAGAAAAGTTGGAATAAATGGAATCAATTCACATTTACATTAAATAATGTGGGACCAAACCACAAAGAGTGTGGTATTAATTTAACTTAAATCGGTACTTACAGCTGAAAACATAGAGTTTTCTTTTTTAAATGTTAGGAAATCTAGTCTCTTAAGTTGATTTTAAAACTGGATGTATGTGATTACTCAGACATTTATTTTCGTTCAGGGTAAGGTGGGAAAAGTAAGACTTTTTTTAAACTTTTAAAATGTTCATGACATATGATAGTTACATTCATTTGGGGGGAATTGGGGCATATACATTTTGACTCCCCTTTGTCCTCCCCTCTCCCAGTTCCCCAGATCCCCTTCACATCTCCAAAAGGTCTACCTCCCTGTTTCCTACCATCTGTCCATAATTTTGCTCTTTAAATTGTTTATACTTTGTGTTTCTCATATAAAACAAACCATTTGATACTTGATCTTGTGTGTCTTATTTATTTCACTTTGCATTATGGTCTCAAAGTGCATCCATTTTCCTACAAACGACTCAAATTTATGCTTCTTCATGGCAGAGTAGTACTCCATTATGTATGTATACTACATTTTCTCTATTCATTCATCTATTGATGGACACATAGGCCACTCCTATAACTCACCTATTGTGAACTGTGGTGCTATAAGCAACGGTATGAATATACCACTATAATATGATAACTTTAACTCTTTTTTCAGAAAGATACCAAGGAGAAATATAGCTGGGTCAAACTGAGTTTCTATTTTTTAGTTTTTAAAGGTATCTCCAGAAGGGGTCAAGAAAAGAATTAAGGTATGTTATGGACATGCACTATGAATGTAATTATTATCTAGTGCCAAACAGGTACTGAGAAAATGAATCCATACTGATTCCCACAGCGGTTGTAGGTAACATGCTAAAGGCGTGGAGGGGAGAGACACCTGAGGAAGCTCTGTGGAAGCAACCACGGCTGTTTCTTCACGCCCGTGGAAGCAGGCTGAGTTCGGAGAGTGAAATCAGTGGGAAGCGAGGGTAGAGCAGAGGATCTAAAGGGGAGAGGGGGAGTTCGCTGCCTTGAGCTTTTGGTGGTGGAGAGAGTGCGGTTGTGCTTCTCTGAAGGGCAAGGCCGATGCGGTCACATTTCTCATTTCTCGGGAGGGGCGGAGCAGATGGACCTGGCTTTGTTCTTCTGTGGTTTCCTGCTGTGCCTGCAGGTAATGGCCATCCTTCGGGCATGACCAGTAAGGGTCTTGGTCTATAAGTCGTCCTTAAAATAATTTTTTTTTTGGGGGGGTACCAGGGGTCGAACTCAGGACCTTGCACGCCAACAGGCGCCTGTGCCACTGAGCAATATCACTGGCCCTTTTTTCATATGTGGGTTCCAGGAGTCAAACTCAGGACCTCGCGCTCGCCAGGCAGGCGCTTATGCCGCTGAGCCATCTCACCGGCCCCTTAAAATAATTTTTAAAACTTGTAGTGAAGTATATTACAACAGAGACTAAAAATGCATGTGTGTACATTGAAGAATAAAAATGAAACTTACCCCTTACAATGCCCACTTGGTATTGGAGTGTTTCTAGTGCTTCCAGGGACCCACCCTGCAGTCCCCATACCCCTGCGTTGCATTCTCCTCTCCCTTAAGCCATAGCCAGTATCCTAACTCTGTAGCAGTTATTCACTTGTTTGTTTTTTGGTACTGAGAATTGAACTCAGGACCTTGCACTTGCCAGGCAGACACTCGTGCCGCTGAGCTATATCCCCAGCCCTCATTTGCTTTTCTTAATAGCTTTACACATAGGTGTGGAGACTTCAATAAGCTGCTGTTTCACTTTGTACATTGTAGCCCTCCATGTGCATAGACTAATTCTGAATATGTTTTTCTATTACCCGTTTTTTCTCCTCTTTCATCATTGCAATTCATCCAATCCCAAAGCGCTACAACAACAGAAATGCCAAAATGACACCCAGGACTTGGAGGCAGATTTCTTTTACGTCGATGGGCACCAATCGGGATCATTCCCAAAATATCAGGCCCCGAAGGCCCAGGGAGGGAGGTTTTTATGGAGTTGAAAGGGGAAGTACAGGGCTGGAGTCCTTGGCTGTCTTTGATTGGTTCTTACAGTACGCATCATAGCGACCAGCTATGCATCACAGTGACCAGCCGTTTCTAAGAGACAGAAGTAACAGGCACCTGTAACAGGAACTGTTACCTGGGTAACTAACAGACTGGCTGGCCGGGGGCATTTTCTCCTACAATCGTACTGCATTATTCCATTGTGTGATTTATGCCATTGTTTTTTTTGTCTATTGTACTCTTGATGGAATTTAGGTTGCTGATTTTATGAAATTACAAACGGGGCTTTTATGGATGTGCTCTTAGTACACGCTTTTGAGCTTCTCTAGGGTAGAGTTGGGAGTAAAAATACTGCATCCTAGGCTATGTGGGTCTTTATAGACAATGTGTAGGTCCCAGCTGGCTGAAGGTGACAGTAGACAGTGCCTTCCCTCTGACCTGTGGCACTAACCTCTCACCTTCTGCCCTGGTACTCACTGGGGCAATGTGGTGGAGTTAGCACCCTTTGGGGCAAGCCTGTGAGTGATGGATAATGCTTCTCCCATTCTCTTTGCCATGCACCATCCAGAGGCGCACCTCACACTGCCTGTCAAATGAGGGCCAAGGGCTAACAGTGAGGAAGAAAGAAAGAGAAAGTACAAATTTCTAGGTACAAGGGGATCTGGAGGAACCTGCCTCTACTGGACAGGCACAACAATCTCCGAGGTTGACCCACTTTTATTAACAAGCAAGAAGCACAGGAGAAAGGGTGGTGAACATTTTCCTGAAGCAGCGACTGTGGTAGACAGGGAAAAATTAATGGGGAACAGGCTCTTCCCTATAGCTGGATGCCTGCATTCTTTACATTGTCCTCTTGCCTCGGGGTGCTGCGGTTATAAGCTTTCTCCGCACAGCCAGGAAAGATGGGCCTTCTGTGTACCTCTCTGATCCTAAAGCAAGGTCACTCCAGCCTCGAGACCACGGGACCCCAGTCACGTAGCCTGCTCCCCAGCATAGTAAGATATTATTTCATATCCCCTGGTCCCCAACAAAGGAGCCCCAGCACATGCAGGAGCAAAACGAATTGCTTTCACTCCTTCCCTGCTGTTTTCCTCCTCGCCCCCAGGTCACAGTGTCCCACTGACCCTTCATGTATAGAGCCAGTTTTTGTATATGAAAACTTGAATTTTCTACATAACTGAAGTTTAGGCCAATTAAATGAATAAACCTTAAACATTCTGAAACTGGTTTCTCTACTCCCCACACTTTTATTTTTAAAAAGACTAGTTTACTGAAAGCATGTAAAACGTGGACACCTTCTCTTAAACTTACCACTTGTTAAAGTTTTGCCACATCAGCCTCCTCTTCACTGCATAAAAATTTGTTTTGATCGCACCATTGAAAACTCAATTGCGGGCATCATAATTTCATCTTCATATAGTTTAGCGTGCATCTCCCAAAATCAAAGGAACAAAATTCTACTCTGACATAAGAATTTGATATTGATTCAATAGAAATCATCTAATATATAATCCTATTCAAATTGCCCAAATGAAACCCAAAAACATCCTTGGTAATTGGTTTTTATTTAAAAATCTAGTATTCACTTCAAGTTCCCATTGCATTTGGTTGTTGCAGTTTTGCTCTGCTTTGATACTAGGCAAGCACTCTACTGAACTTTAGCTCCAGCACAACGATCGTGTTTTGCTAGTACATTTTTATTTATGTATGCATTTTATTTTTTAAAATTTATTTTTGTTTTGGTGGTACCAGGGATTGAACCCAGAACCTTGTCACTGAGCGACATCCCCTGCCCTTTGTTAATTTTTATTTTGAGATAAGATCTTGCCAAGTCACTAAATTGCCCAGGCTTTGAACTTGTGACCCTCCTGCCTCAGCCTCCCAGAGAGCTGGTGTCTCAAGTCACTTTCTCACTGCTAAGACCCAACATTTGACACCCACAATGGTAAAGAGGAAAGGTTTATTTTGGCTCACAGTTGGTAGAGGTTTCAGTCCATACTTAGTTGGCTCCAAGGCAGGGCAGCATGGCAGAGGTGCATCACAGAGGAGAAACAGCTCACGGAAGGGCAGGCAGGAGGCAGCGAGTGATCAAGGGAGCAGAGAGGGAGAGAGACTTTCCAGGCCAGGCCTTCAGTGACCCACTTCCTCCCAACATCACATTTAGCTATAAGTTTATCAGTGTACTAATCCATCGATGAGTATCACACCCCTGCGACCCCCTCACCTCCCAAAAGCCCCACCTATGAGTGCATGAGGCTTTGGGGGGGTCATCTAGATATAAATCATACTGCTGAGATCACAGGTGCATACTCTTTTTTTTTATTTAGAATGGCTCCACACTTAATTCCCTTTCCCCTTCCACCTCCCTCTCCTGGTCTTTTACCACATTGACTTTTAGAGTCTCTGTCAGTTCTGGAGAATGTCCCATTAACTGAAGTCACCTGATTTCCTGTGGCTAAATTTAGGTTACTTTTAGCAAGAATACTACAGATGTAGTATTTGCCATGCATAGCATCAGGAAGGACATGTTGGTCTAGCTTATTCAGGTATAATTTATGTGTAGTATAACTTACCTTTTTTAGGGTGTAGATGCATGAGCTTTATATAAATGCATAGTTTCATAACCACCACTTTATTCAAGATGTAGAATATTTCCACCATCCCCTGAAGTTCTTTCATGCTCCCTTTCTACTCAGTCCCCTCCACTACTCCTGGGAACCACAGATCTGATTTCTGTCTCCATAGTTTTGCATTTTTATGAATATAAAATAAATCACTGGGACTGTAGCCTTTTGTCAGCTTTCTTCACTTCACATAATGCTTTTGGCATTTATCCAGGTTATTCCAGGTATCAATAGCTTGTTGCTTTTGTTGTTGATCAGCATTTTGTTGTGTGTATGCAGCAAAAGTTTGCAAAAATTACTTTTTTTGTTTTCTGGTGTTGTTAAGGTTTATTCATTCACCAGTTAATGGGCATTGAATTATTTCCAGCTTTTAGCTATTTATGAATAAAGCTGCTGTAAACATTTGCGTGGATTGTTTTGTTTCTTAGTTTTTTTTTAAGACAGGGTCTCACTATGTAGTGCAGGCTGGCCTTGAACTCAGTATGTAGCCCAGGCTGGCCTTGAACTCACAGCAATCCTGCCTCAGCCTCCCAAGTGCTGGGATTACAGGCCCGCGCCACCACGCCTGTCTGTGTGGATTTATTTACATTTCTCGAGAATAAATACCCAGGGATGGGATGTCTAGGCTGTACAGTTAAATGCAGGCTTAACTGTGTAAGAATCTGCCGTGCTGCTTCCCACAGTGGCTGTACCCTTTTGCTTTCCCACTAGCAGTGTGTGAGCGTTCTAATTGTGCCACACCCTTGGCAGCACTTCGTATTGCTGGTCTCTAGTATTTCCAGGGAATACAAAGTGGAGTACCGTAGCATGGTCATGCTAAATTTGACTAACGTGTTTGGGTGGTGGTGTCCACCAGATGTCTCCACTGTCAGTAGGTCTTTTTTCCTTTGTTGTTAATAGAAAACTTGCAGGCAATATTTTGAGATCATGTGCATATCCTGTTTTGTTTCATTCAGTAGTTTTTAACATCTATCAATAACATACGCCTAAATCAGTTATTGCATTGGTGATTGCAAAGAGATTTTTTTAAATTCCGTGTTTCTATCTGTATTAACCAATACTCTTTTTTTTTTTGGTACCGGAAATCAAACTCAGGACCTTGTTCTTGCCAGGCAGGTGCTGTGCTGCTGAGCTATAGCCCCGGCCTAACCAATACTCTTTTGTAAAGATTTTTCCCTCCCTCCACCCCAGGGTTTTAAGTACTGTAATTACACAAATGGATTCTTTTTATCTAGTGCCTTGTCATCCAGTACTGTCATTATTAATTTTCATGCTCTCATTGCTCTAGGTTTGACTGGGGACCCTCTTCCAGCTGGCTCTCGAGTCCTCTTGGTCAGTTTGCATCAGGCTTTGCATGTGTACCTGCTCCTGCCGCAGTCAGATTCTCCAGGCCCATCTTATACTTTGCTGGAATTGGCTATTTCTCTAAGGACCCCTGGGTCCTTTTACTTAGGAATGGTATTTTAAAAGCCAATTTTGTTCACTCCAGTTACTGTGGTATCATTGTTTCTAAGCCCATTTTTGTGGCATACCTGGAACATAAATCAATATTTTTTAAAAATATTGATTTTTTTTTTTTTTTTTTTGAGTCAGGTCTCACTATGCAGTTCAGGTTGGCCTTGAATTCACTATGTAGCCCAGGCTGGCCTTGAACTCATAGTGATCCTCCTGCCTCAGCCTCCTGAGTGCTGGGACTATAGGTGTGTGCTGACATGCCCAGCCTTGATTATTTAACATTTTTCCTCCAATTCAAATCTAAAACCACAGAGTTCTTTTTTATTCACATTTCAAACTCTCTCACAGTGAGAATTTTGTTTCCAATAAATACCAATGAATATATTTGTTCATTCTATCTTACAATCATACACGGGTTAGTTTCAGAATCATCACTTTATTAACAACAGACTTACTGTATAAATTCAAGATTTTTTGAAGTTATTTTAACCCTTAGGATGTACCCACTTGGATTAAATTGTTTTCAAAAATTACTTGATTTTTTTTCTGGTGTTGTTTTAGCAATTTGATATGAAGTTAAATTCTTCAGCTGTGTTCTGCTGGGTTTCAGGGTTGGATTCATTCATTCTTTGGAATTTAATTTGATTTTGAATATTGGGTACATTTTCTTCTTTTAATAAGATAAGCCTGATCTTGTTTTCAATAAGATGCCTGATGCAATCTCAGGTAACTTCAGGGTAAGTTTCATCTGATAGAATTGTCCTAACCAAACAGGTGTTAGTGCATGTGTCAAAATGATTTTGGAGGAAGGTTTTGGGAGTAACTATGGAATTTGTAACATTATAAAACTGATTATCGGACCAGCGAGATAGCTCAGCGGCATAAGCGCCTGCCTGGCGAGCGCGAGGTCCTGAAGTCGACTCCTGGTACCCACATAAAACAACAACAACAACAACAAAAAACTGATTATCAATGACTTCTCATTAGATAGTGAACTCCTTTTTGGGTAGAGACAATGTCTTTTAATCCCCAGCACCTAAGAAATGATCAGCACATAGAAGTTGCTCAATAAATCTGTCATGAATGAATGGGAGGACAAACAAAAAGATCAATGAAAGAGAACATTATCTCGGTAAGCTCAAATGATGAACTAACCGCAAGTAAATTGACTAGGACTGAATGAGTTGTGATATCTGCGCTACAAAACAGGAAAACAAAACAAAACAAACCCTGCCCAGATGATTCAGTAGCTGGGAGGAAATTATAAAATTCAGAAGTGAAATCAATGAAGTTGAAACTTAAAAAGCAATACAAAGAATCAATGAATCAAAGAGCCAGGCCTTTAAAAGAGTAAACAAAATAGACAAACCTTAAGCCAATCTTGAAAAAAGAAAGAAGGAGGAGGGGTTGGGGATATAGCTCAGTGGCACATTACCTGCCTGGCAAGTGTGAAGTCCTGAGTTCGATTCCCGGTTCCCCCAAAAAACACCAAAAACAAAACAAAACAAAACAAAACAAACAAAAAAAAGGAAATTTAAGACCCAAATCAATACAATTAGAAATGACAAAGGTGAGGTCAACAACAGACTTTGCTGAAATCCAGAAAATCATTTGCAACTTCTTTGCAAACCTGTACTTCCTTCAATTGGAGAATTCAAAAGAAATGGATAGATTTCTAGATACATAGAATTACTAAAACTGAACCAAGAATATATCAAAATCCTCAGTAATCCACTAACAGGCAATGAAATTGAAGCAGTAATAAAAAATGTACCAACTAAGAAAAGGCCAGGTTCGGATGGATTCACTGCTAAATTCTATAAGAACTTCAGGGTAGGTCTAACTCCAATAATCCTCAAACTCTTTAATAAAATTGAAAGGGAAGGAGTACTCTCAAAGTCATTCCTGGATGCTACCATTACCCTGATTCCAAAATTTATAAGGAACCAACCAAAAAGGAGAACTACAGGCCAATCTCCTTCATGAACATAGAAGTAAAAATCCTCAGCAAGATACTGGCAAACAGAATGCAACAAATCATCAAAAAGACATATCAGCCCAGTGTGGTGATGCACACCTGTAATCCCAGCACTTGGGAGGCTGAGGCAGGAAGATTACTGTGAATTTGAGGCTGACCTGGGCTACAAAGTGAGTTCAAGGCCAGCCGGGACTACATAGCCAGAACCTGTCTCAAAAAGAAAAAGAAAAAGAGAAAAAAGATCACATATCATGACCAAGTAGGCTTCATCCCAGGAATGAAGGAAGGTTCAACATATGCAAATTGATAAATGTAATACATCACATAAACAGAAGTGAGGACAAAAATTGCATGACCATCTCAATAGATGCAGAAAAAACCTTTGACAAAACCCAACATCTATTCGTGATAAAAATCCAGAAGCAAAAAGGTATATAAGGATTTCATCTCAGTTTGAAAAAAGCCATTTATGACAAACCTACTGCTACCATCATATTAAATGGGAAAAAGCTGAAAGCTTTCCCTCTAAAATCAGAAACAAGACAAGGATGCCCACTATCACCATTCCTGTCCAGCCTAGTAGTTGAAATAGTAGCCAGAGCAATCAGGCAAGAGAAAGAAATAAAAGGTATATGTATAGGAAAAGAAGAAGTCAAATTATCATTATTTACAGGTGACACGATCTCCTACCATTCACAATAGCATCAAGAAAAATTAAATACTTTGGAATTAGCCTAGCCAAAGAAGTGAAAGATCTTTACAATGATTATATCACTCTCAAAAAGGAAATCAAGGAGGAGATCAAAAAATGGGAAAATATTACCTGTTTCTGGCTAGGCAGAAACAAGCTAGTCAAGACAGCTATACTTTCAATACTGATGCATAGATTTAACACAATCCCAATGAAAATGCCAACAGCATTCCTTACAGAACTAGAGAAAGAAAATCCTAAAATTCATATGGAACCAGGAGCCAGAATAGCAAAAGCAATCCCAGGTAACAAGAACAAAGCAGAAGGCATCACAATCCTGGATTTCAAGTTCTATTACAAAGCTACAGTGATTAAAATAAACAAACAAAACAAACAAACAAAAAACCAGCATGGTACTGGCACAAAAACAGACATGTGGATCAGTGGAACAGGATAGAGGATGCAGAAACAATGCCAGGTACATTCAGCTATTTGATCTTGGATAAAAGGGCCAAAGACATACACTGGAGGAAAGACAGCCTCTTTAACAAGCGGTGCTGGGGAATCTGGCCATCCATGTTCAGAAGAATAAACCGACACCAGTATCTCTCACCATGTACTACACCAAAATAAAAATGGATCAAAAATCTCAATGTTAAGACAGAAATAACCTGCTGGAAGCTCAAATAGGTAAAACTATTGAAATATAGGACTTTCCGAACAGAACTCCAGTTACACAAGAAATAGTACCAAGAATCAACAAAAATGGGATTTTATCAAATGAAAAAGCTTCTGCATTGCAAAGAAAACAATAAACAGAGTAAAGAGACATCCTACAGATTGGGAAAAAAAATTTGCCAGCTATTTCTCAGACAGGGGACTAATATCTAGAATATACGAAGAACTCAAAAAATTACCTTCACAATAAAAGACCCAGTCAAATAATGGGCAACTGAAATGAATAAACACTTCTCAGAAGCATTACAAATGCCCAAGAAATACATGAAAAAATGTTCAACATCTCTGAACATTAGAGAAGTGCAAATTAAAACAACATTGAGTTTCATCTTACTCCCGAAAGAATAGCTATCATCAAGAAATCAGATAAATTCTGGTAAGGCTGTGGGGAAAAATGAGCTCTTCTACATTGTTGGTGAGAATGTAAACTAGTACAACCACATTGGAAAACAGTATGGAGAGTCCTCAAAAAACTAAAAATAGCAATTCCATTTGACCCATCTATTCCCCTTCTAGGTGTCTTCCCAAAAGAGTTAAAGAGATACAGTGATAAATGCATATCCATGTTTACAGCAGCACAGTTCATAATAGCTAAATCTTGGAAGCAGCCTATATGTCCATCAGTAGATGAATAGATAAAATATGGTATTTATGCATGATGGAGTACTATTCTGCCATAAAGAATGATAAACTTTAGTCATTTGTAGGAAAATGGATGCACTTTTAGACCATAATTAAATGAAATCAGACAGACAACCCAAAATCACATGGTTTTTCTGCTACAAACCCCCCAAAATATAAAGAACAAAATAAATGATAATAGAAAATATGGAGATAGATCTTTTTCAAATGGGAAGGGGACTGAGAGATGGAGGGGGAAGAAGGGGAAGGAAGGAGGATGAAAAAAGAAACGAGATGTGTTATGTACATGTACCAACTCCCCACAAGCAATGTAATCATTATGTACTGCAATCAAGTACTAAAAAAATCGATGGGAGGGTGATATAACTCAGCGGCATAAGCGCCTGCCTGGCAAGCGCTAGGTCCTGAGTTCGACTTCCGGTTCGTGCATATAAAAAAAAATTGAAAAAAAAAAAACAGAGAAGGAAGGAATCTTAGCAACAGTGTAAAAAGTGTTTATCAACTTAGTTTATTGCTGCTCAAAAACCTCAAACCCCGATAAATATTTAGACTTCATTAAAGTATATTCTGCAGTTACCCAATATCCGGATCTTCACATTGTCCATTGCTCTGTTTGGATGATGCCTGCAGGGCTCTATCCTATCCCGGGTCACCCTCTTTTTAAGAGAGACATGGATACAGAGGAAGGGCTTTTGGGAGAGTAACCAGGAGGGGGAAGACTTTGAAAACCACAAGGAACTAGATAGTGGTAGGTATTGGGGCATCTTCCCTTGGAGCATTTTGAGATGAAGTTATACCTCTCTTCACATTGGGAAAGACTGACATGAAAAGAGATTAGTGGAGTTTCAAACAGCAGAACTAAGACCAGTTTCTGTAAGGTTTGGAGGTTAATTTCCACGCAGAATGGAAAAACATTTCCTCACAGAGTTAAGGAGAAAGGGAGGGAATGAGTGGTTTCAAGTTTGTGAGGTCCACACATTGTCAAATGTGACCCATGTGACCATCTTCCAGGGACATTAGAGGTAGCCCCAATGGGCTTGAAGGAAGTGCCCAATGGAAGGATTCTCCCTGCTGATCCTTTGGGCTGGTATTGTCGCCAAAGACCATCTGGTTCTATAATAGATTTCTCTAATCTTGGGAATATCTCCCAGATGTGATTTCTACGTTATTCCTCATGTGATTCTAAACCGTGCTTATCAAATTCTGACCACACACACAATACTAATTCTCGAGATGCTCCACATGAAAAAGGCCCCCATGTTCAAATTAATTTTAAAAACACCACCTCATGTATTACATTTTTAGAAATTCACAATCAATGATAACATAGCTGACGGTCTGCAAAGAAAGTTTCAACTGTAACTCATTAGTTGTCAATAGAACCCTTTTAAAAAACATTAAATATCAGGGCTGGAGAGATGGCTGAGCGGCGTAAGCGCCTGCCTGGCAAGCGCGAGGGCCCGAGTTCGACTCCCGGATCCCACATACAAAAATGGGGCCGGTGATATCGCTCAGCGGCCCGGGCGCCAGGTGGCGCACGAGGTCCTGAGGTCGACCCCGGGTACCCACACACAAAAAAAGTTAAGTATCTCTTTCTTCCAAGGATCCTTGGTAATGCCTGCTTTCCTCGTTTTTATCTCCCTCCTTTGGAACATCATTTAATGCTGTTTCTACAGGATTGTGCCCTCAAACTCAATTTCTACCTTGACCACACGGTGGCTCTGCTGGTCTTAGAAAATGCAGCGATCCGCGTTCTCCGACCTGTGCCAGGTAGGGCCTTTAACACAGGAAGAGTCCAGTCTGTGCCCAGAGAAGTGGTCAGGACACCGTAGAACTGGTTTACCTGTGTGCACAACTTCAGCTAGAAATGTTGTCACCTGACCCAGGTGGGTAACGTTTTCCAGAGACTGTTCTAAATCTTGGAATTTTCTGGTTGTCCTTTTAATTGTTCATTTTGAGAGTTAAGAGTTCACCGGTGGGGCCACTCCTTCAGATAGAGGGAAGCGCGACACGGCTGCAGCCTGGGAAAAGCCTCCTTTGAAGCCGCTAGTTTCAACTAAGCGTATCTGGTTTCCTTTGAAGTCCGTGAGATGCGAAGCAGGAAGCCAGATTGTTGGCGCGAACTCCTGTATGGGAACCTCCAGCTCACCCTCTGCTTTAATTAGCTGCAGCGGACGCAATACGGTGATGCTATGATCCTAATTGCACGACTGTCAAATTTATTTTTGCAGATGGGTGCATTTTAATGAATGGGGAAAATAAGTATTGTCCTTAAGGATACAAAATGCTGTTTACCAGTGAGTGGACAGGGCTCATACTAGCCGTGCCCTTGGGAGGCAGACCTACCGGTTAGTGGCTTCCAACATTGTCCTGTGATTGTCAGTTCTAAGATCCGTGTGTACATAGATGGTACCTTCAGAGACCTGCAGAAAAGTCTATGTTTATATCAGCTGCTTTCATGTTACTCTGTTCATTCAACAGAAATATTTACACCCGGTCTGTGTAAAGCGCACATTAAGTGTCGCAGGGCATTCAGAGGCGTTTCCCCGGTCGTGGAGGTTGGGGAGGGCTGAGATAAATGCATGAAAAGTAACAACCAAAGGTCCAAGAGGCCGGAGACTGCACGCTATATGTGGTACTTTCAGCCTGTAGATCCTAAACTAGACTGCCTGGCAAGTGCGAGGTCATGAGTTCGATTCCCGGTACCAAAAAATAAAAATAAACAATAAAAAAATAAATAATTAAATAAACTAGAACCCTGGATTCCAATGTGGGACACCTTTTAAAACCCTCTCTCCAAGGATGATCTGGGCCCAGGCACCATTTATCCCATTAAGTGGTCTCTAAGTTCCCAAAGAGCTAGAGAGAGAAAGAGGCATCACTGCTTACCCTCGGGGCTCCAGGAAGAATCGTCCTGGACAAGAAGGTGCTGATGCCTGGCAGAAGGCTCTGGAAATGTAACTGAAGTATAAGCTTCTTTACTGCCTGAATTAAGAATTATTTCTTCCCAGCAGGATGTGTTTGCTATGGAAATTTTTTGACCTCTTCCCAGTGGAATTTTTCAGTTTTTATTAGTAAAAATTTCAAACATACAAGAACAGTGCAGTGTACACACACATCCCCAGTACCAAGATTCAACAGCTGCTGACATTTTGCCCTATTGGCTTTACCCATGTGTTCCCAAAATGTCTTTTAAAGATGTTTTCTCCTCTGAAAGTAAGATTCAGTTAACACTCTTGTTAGCCTCTTTAGCCCCTAAAAAAATAACATTGGTTTTCTGAAGCGACTATATCAGTTGTTACCTGGGTAACTGAGGGTTTCCTTTGACTGTCTCCTAAACAGCTAGTCCAAGCACGGCCCACAGGGCACATGCAGTCATGGCCAGCCAGTAATGTGTCCCTACGAGACTGCAAACTTTTAACATTAGTATGTGATCTTTAATGATACTTTTCATGACTCAGTTGCATGGTACCTGTCTTACTTTTCTCTCATCACTGAGACAAAATACCTGACACCCAAGGTTAAAGGAGGAAAGGTTTATTTAGCTCACAGTTTGCAGAGGTTTCAGTCCATAATCGGCTGGCTCCAAGGCAGGGTGGCACATGGCAGAGGAGAAACAGTCATGGCAGGCAGAAAGTAGCAAAGCAACAAGCAGGGGAGATAAGCCTCTTTCTGCCCCTTTTATCTTATCCAGAGTGCTGGGATTAGGACAGTGCCAATCCAATCAGTGGACTGATCCAGCAATCACCCACCCTTAATGCCAGCACCCTAATCCCAGCATTGCACACTCTAGATTCAGCCACCTCTGAAAAAACCCTATGACTGCATGAGGCTTTGCGGGGACATCTAGACACAAACCATAACAGTACCTAATTGCAAACTGCATAGGCAGCAAGGGAAGGTAGCCTAGGGGAGGATGCAGCACAGTGCTAACTCCTCCTCCTGAGCCCCTGCCCCCAGTCCGTCGAATCCGACCTGTGTGGGATTTGGTGAGTAAAATGCAGGGATTACCAATCATGTGTGCGTCTGTGAAGACAGGCGTTTATTGTTACTAAGCAGATGTAAATGTTCTCAATCTATATGTGGCCCTAGAGAATAACTCTTCACTCGATGTCAAACCAAAAGGTTGGACACCCCTGTCTTCAAATATGCTCCACTGTCCTGCATTTCCTAAAAACAGTGACGTTAGATCTAAAGATGGCCTTGGGTGCCCTGTCTCTCTGGTTCACTGAGTCCAGGAAGCACAAATTTAGTCCTGCAGTCTTCCATCTGGCTAGCAGGGGAATCTGGGATTTTTGCCTCCAACTTAAAGCTTTTCAGCTAGTAATGTGAAAGACATCCAGTGTTGGTAGAGGGATAGTACAGAAATAGGAACCTTCATACATTTCTGGTAGGATTAGCAAAATGGTGCAGATACTTCAGAATGCTATTTGTCTCTCTCTTTATTTCTTTTCTCTTTCTTTCTTTCATTTTTCTTTCTTTTGGAGACAGGGTCTTGCTATGTAGTTTAGGTTGGCCTTGGACTCACAGCCTAGCCCAGGCTGGCCTTGAACTCATGGTGATCCTCCTGCCTCAGCCTCCAGAGGGCTGGAATTACAAGCATGCGCCACCACACCTGACCTGTTTGTCTATTTCTTAAAATGCTAAACATAAATTTACCATACAACTGAGAAATTCCACACAGTTGTGTACCCAGCAAAAACAAGTTATGTGTACACAAAGACCTATATATAAATAAATGTTCATTGCAGTGTTGTTCGTAAGGGTCAAAAATGAAAAACAACACAGGTGTCCATCTCCTGAGAAGTGCTGTGTCAGTCCACTTTCTGCTGTAACGGAATCATGTGAGACTAGGTCATCTATACAGGAAATAAAGGTTTGTTTTGCCTCGTGGTTATGAAGGCTGAAAAATTCAAGCTCAAGAGTCTGCATATGCTGAGGCATATGTATGACGGCATGGCGGGTGGTGTCACATGGCAAGTGTGCTTGTGAGAGTGGCAACACGTGTGGAAGAGAGACAGGAGACAGAAGAGGCCAGATTCATTGCAGCAATGTGCTCTTGGAAAAAGTGACCCAGTTTCAGGAGAAAGACATCAGGCCCTCCTGGAGGCCTCAGGGTGGTTCTCTTTGGGGTGTCATAAATGCTTAATTTAGTGAATGTTCAAGAGTCCTTGAAAAGATACAGCCTTTCTAATAAGCAGGGTACAACATATATCACTTTGAATGTTTAATCCATCTTTAAATTTTTAAATTTACAAGCTAAGCAGATATTTTTGTGTTTAGTGGTAATATACTAGGCCTTTGCCTCACAGATCTTTAGAAATCGTGAAGGCGTTATCTATTTTTCCATCATTTATCTGATTTCCCTTCAATCTCTTGTCTCTTTACATATCCTATGTGTTCTAGGTAAATTAGTTCTGTTTTAAAGATTATTTTAATGACTGAAAATAATTAAAGTGCTGTGTTCTTAAGTCAAAAGGCAGATGCTAGGGCAGGTGAGATAGCTCAGTGGCATAAGCGCCTGCCCGGCAAACGCGAGGGCCCGAGTTCGACTCCCGGAACCCACATATGAAAAAAGGGCCGGTGATATCGCTCAGCGGCATGGGCGCCTGCTGGCGCGTGAGGTCCTGAGTTCGACCCCCAGTACCCACAAAAAAAAAGAAAAAAGGAGAAAAAAAAAAAAGCAGATGCTGGGGGAAACAATTTAAGAGTCTTTCCTTTTTAAAGGAGAAGCAATAATGGGCGACTCTTTTAAATTCACATTACTTAAAACTGATAGACTTGTACGTATACCAAAAAAAAAAAGTTTATGTAGGAGAATGGTCACTGTAATGGCTATAATAGGGTAATAACCAAGCAAGCCATCCCATTTCTATGGAATAGCATGCAACTGTCAAGAAAGAAGAAAGATATGCAAAGGTACAAACATGTAAAAATTGAGTGTGTGTGTAAACGCGTGTGTGTAAAGACAGAGAAAAGAAAGAGGAACGAAAGGTCATTGGTGGTAGCTTTTTCTGAAGGACAGGTAGGAGGTAAATGAAACATTTTAACTTTTACTCTAAATTCCTCCTAACGTCTTAACATTTATATGAGACTGTAGAAATACTATTTTTGTTAGTGTTGTTTAAGTCCCTGGCCCCCACGAGCGGCAGCTCCAGGCACTCCATCCTTTGGTGTCAATGGAGCAGGTGTGGGACTCTGGGGAGGAGATGCCCTCCCTTCCCTGCCCTTCCAGTGAACTGCTGGTTTCTTCTTTCCAGCTCTCTTGCAGAAAAGTTGTGGTAAAACTTTCTGCTCCTTCCAGAATTGTCGTTGGCACCCTGTTGTGAGGGAACACAGAGGCCACTTTTGAGGGCAAAGGGCCTTTTGAGTTAGGCCATCCTGGGGCTCTCGGAGGGGCCAAGGGGAGTTGGCGCATCTGCCAAATGAAGATCCCAAGAGTCAAGCAATCTCCCGAATGCAATGGCTTATTGAGCATTTATTACATTCACAGCAAGACAGAGGAGCTCACCCACGGCACAAGCTGGAAGCTGGAGGCGGCGCCGACATTGCAGGGTCTTCCCTCCACCCGGCCTACTCGCCGTGAGGACACGGGGCCAGACGGGCAGCACTGGACCTCAGGGTGATCCAGAGACCGGTACACCCAGGAGTCAAACAGGACGATCCGGACAGGCAGGGTGACAGTCACAGACGGTTGCAGCACCCGGGGCAGAGGCCACAAGCACGCGGTCAGAAGATTGGGCCAAACGGCAATCAGAGGCTTCGTCTTTATGTCGCGGGGAGTTTGGTACAAACAACAGGTGCTGATCTTACGGTGTTGTACAAAATAACACGTGCTAATCCTGTGGTGGTAAAAATATTTTTTTTCTTTATGGTAAAAATATATTTCTTAGAAAACATATTTTTATAAATTTCTCGAAAGGGTTCACAAGGTAAGTGTTTTGGCACGCAGGCCGTATGGTTACCACACATTATCACACAGTCCCATGGGTTGAATGGTCATCACAAGCAAGTTTAGACTCAGAAGTAAGTTTAGAATGAGACAGAAGCAAAAGATGGCTTCTGTCCTGCTCACGTCACACCTAAAGTTCGTCTACCTTGGTGTCCTACCTGAAAGAGGAGAGCGAGCCGTGTTAAAATCGACCCCTATATTTTCTCCTAACAGAATTTATCCACTCTATCATTTTCCTTAAATTTCTTTTTTGTCTTAAGTGAAAATGAAAGTGGTACATAACAAAGGCTACATTGCAGATTTTTAGAAATAGGTAATATTAATCCATGAATATTTTTTAAAAAGATAAAGCATGAAATAAATTAGGTACTATATTATTGTATTAGAGAGCATCACTGATTCAATCAAGTGTGACTCTGCATCTCCTCAGGCTGAGGAGCTGGGGTGCTTGCAGGCAGGTAGAAGCTGGGGTGCAGGGCAGAGGTTCCTGTTCTTTTAGCCCCAGTCTCCCAGCCTGTGATGTCCAGTAGTTTCATAGACTTAGTGAGAGTTCATGTGTTTTTATGGGGGTGTCGACATTCTGCAGCCTCCGCTAAACACAAATATCAGGGACCTGACCAAGATCCCCAACTGCCTGTATGAGGGATGTGGCGAAAGATGAAGGAAGAGCAGAGACAAATTTAGTAATGCATGGCAGGGGGGCTGGGAGGTCAATGCCTCAGGATAGGCACAGACAAAGGTACTGCACGCTATCCACTTTTTATTGGGTGCGCACAATAACTGGAGGGCGTACTGGATGACTCAGAGGGCGGCGGTGATCTTAAACTAATGAGGATCTTGCCTTGGAGCGTCTTTAGTCTCAGTCTTAGAGGGTGGGAGAGGATGGCCCACCCCTAATGAGATAAGGGGAAATCTCCAAAGGGTGATACCAATAATCCCGAGCCTCCATTCATCCCTTAGGGAAGCATGTCAAAGTAGCCACTGTGAATTCGTGGTCCCCAATACACAAATTGTTCTGATCACAGAGTGTGGCCTGAAAGCCCGGCCAGGGTTTCTTCTGGCTTAGACTCAACTGTATGATGATGCAGGAATGACTCGGTGCTGGAAAGGCCAGGCCTTGTGAAGCAGCTAATACTGGGGATTTGGCCCTGCAGCTGGGAAGAGGGGAGGGCATGGGGGCCCAGTGTGTGGGACTTTAGGGTTTCTTGGGGCTGTTTTCCTGCTTTCTTTAACCCGGAGTTTACTGAGCAGCAGACTTATACTGTTATCAGGGAAGAAAGCACTGGAATCCAGAAGCCACGGACCCGAAATGTAAGAGAAATTTTCCCTTCTGGGAATGCACGGTCCATGCTGTCCCCCTCCTCCCAAGGTTCCGGGAATTGAGCTGTTACAATTTAAAGCTGCCTAAATTAGATAAGAGTGAGAACAGAGCAACCAAGGATCTAGGCTAAAAGATAAAAACAACTCCATGGCTAAAGAATTTACAAAGTATCCCTTTCCTAAACACCTGCTGCCCATATTAGGAAACATCCTCCCCGCTGGGTCGGCCAGCCTAAAAACTCCCGTATGAGTGTCTTCTCCCAATGAATGTAAAAAGCTGTTTAAACTAACCAATGCTATCTGCTTCTGTAACCGCGCTTGCAAAGACCCCTCCTCCCTTTGTTCTATAGACATATAAGCCCTGCACAGACAAACCTCGGGGCCCACTGTTCCTGCATGTTCAGTGAGCCCCACGCATGCTTGGATAATAAAACCCCTTGCCCTTTGCATGAGAGAATGCTTCTTGGAGTCTTCCTTCACGCGGCGGGCGTCCCGACCCTAACAGAAGTACCTTTCTCCCTCACTTCTGTTTCATTTACTATGACACTCTAAATCTGCTTTATCCTGCTTTCTAGAACTATATTATTTCAGAGCTGTCAGGAACTCTGGAAAGCCGTGAGGTCAACCCCTCATTTTAGAGACGAAGTCATTGAAGGTCAGAGAGGTGAAGGGTCTTGCTCAGTGACAGACAGCTGACAAGGACAGAATGTTGGCCTATGGCTGCTCTGTCCTCCCTCAGCTTGGTAGCAGGCAGAAAACTGTATCAGTGAGCACATGTCAGAGAGTCTCCCTCTGAGCTCCAAGTTCAAATATTTTGTCCCACAATCAGACATTGTTACATATTCCAGAACCTGAGACACTCTATATGTGAGTGACTTCTGTGGATAAAATCAAAGGCCTACCTCTCAAATTCAAGTGCTAAACTTTTTCAGGTCTTGGAAACCTGCTGAGAATCTGAAAAAAAAAAAATGTGAACCTTCTCCCCAGAAAAATCTAACTCATGCATACAAATACCCATGTGTGTGCAATTTTGAGGGTTTTACAAATCGCTTCAAGCCCCATGGAGATGACAAAGCCTGGATCCTAAAGTAGCAATGTGGCTGTGGCTGCAGAGCTGCTGGGTCTCAGCAGGAGCAGTGAGATTTCCAGTTCCAGCTAGGAAGGGTGGCAGGGGGATGGCCCTGGTCAGCTCATTACAGAGCTCACCTTCTTTTTTAAGGACTTTCACTTTCAAGTGTAAACAGGAGCCAAACAGATCCAGCAAGCCAGCAGCACCCGTACAGGAGGTGGACAGCATCCCCAAGGTGCTCAACTACCTAAGCCAGAGCTTCAAGAGGTCCCCAGGACTTGGAGGGAGGCCACGGTGCTGACCGTGACAGGCTTTGAAAGAACTCACCCAAATGCATCATCTCAATGAGGCCCACATGAACGTTTGTGGAAACCACAGCCCTCCATGTTCCCTGCTTCCTCACCTCACCTCCCAGCTTCCCTTTTTCTCCATCCTGCTTATCGTCATCCAGGCCCATGTGGAAAAGCTTTCCTCTAATGGGCCAGCTAGCAAAGGTTAGGTTTAGGTTTCATGTTTCGGAACGTTCTGTATCCTGATACTCAACCCAGCTCTTTTAGTTGTAAATCAGCCATGATAAAGGGCCACAAATGGACCGTGTTCCAATAAAACTTTATTTGTGGACACACTGAAAGCAGCAGCCAAAGCACCAGCACTGGTAGGAAAGGCCATCAGTGGTGGCAGTAGGCAAGGTCCATGGGTGCTGTCCTAGAAGCCTGCCTCTTCTGCCACCACACAGGCAGTGCCGACCCAACTCATGAATCAGCATGGGTTGGCAGCCTGTTGCCCAAGGTTGTCAGGAAAATTGTCTACCTCTACCACAAGGTTCATGTTAACAGGATGTTCCTGCACAGTGAAAATTGTCCTCTGAACCCTAGTAAACACTACTCCAATTTATATTATCCTCCTGTCCCTCAGGTGCCGAGCCTGTGTGTCAGTCTGGAACACAATATGGCCGACATCCATCCCATGATCGGATGGTGCTGCTGAGACCAGTGGAGGGGAAGGGCACAGAACATTCTCACATCTTCACAGGATTTCCCCAAGGACCCTCTTGCCATTAGTCTTACTTTTGCTGTTTTAATTAGCGCTATATAAAACCACTAGCCCACAGCCTGGGTTGGCGGCCTTGGTAGGGCTGCAGACTGCAAGCCCTTCACTGCCGTTAGTCACCCTAATAAACTCATTCACTTGCCAAGCTGGCCTTGTCCGGGTCCCACTTGGGACTGTCAGGGCTCTTTGAGCTCACGTGCAGACATTTCCTTTATGTCTCCGGGAAATTCATGCAGCATGCTAACTCTGTGCAAGAACCTTCAACCAAGGGGCCTAAGGTGAGGTAGAGGCCTGCAAAGAGAGGCCTGCATATATTTTTCTACTGGTCCCCCACCCCTCTTATTCTTCGTATCCACAAGGTTTTCCAGCATTTCCTTCCCCTATTTCCTTTCGCTTAGGAAGGACTAGAATGGCCCAAAGAGAAGGGGCTGAAGAGAAATGAGGCTTGGTAGCCCACTCAGCAGCACGGGACAGAGAGGAAAGGGGGAAAGATGTGGCTTCATCCTATCCCCAGTCTACCTTTTGATAAGGCAGTGAGGGCACATGACATTGCAGTCCCATCCCCCACTCCAGCTTCTTACACACAGCCCAAAACATCACCTTCATCACCTCAAGATGATGTCAACATCTTATCAGTCTGGCTGTGCAGTTGACACCGACGTCACTTTAAGTCCTGCCCAGGCACTGACCGCACCAGAAAGGCTGAACTGGGGTCTCGTTTTGGGGTGCACATCATATACGGTCCTCCAACTTCTGATACATACGTACGAAGAAGGCCCATGTAGGGGGCAGATTACAAAGTTTGGAAACCCGGGGAGCTCCCTGGCCATAGTGCTAAGTATCTTCTCTCTCCACAAGAGTCCAAGGAGGTTTCATAGGGAAGAAGAGGGCATCAACATGCTGGGGGAAGGCATGCAAGAGAAAGCCTCAAGGAGAGGTAAAAGCGCAAGAAGTGTGGCACATTTCTTAATGAAATTTAAGGCACCATGTGGGGAGTATTTCTAACTGTACTCTAGGGATCCTGTGTGGTATATCCTAAATCAGGATTTTGGATTTCCCAAATCATGGGAATGACCCATAATCATCTGTATTTTAGAGGTTTCAAAAGGGAGCAAAACCTTTTCCTGGAGAGGACAGTGTGTACACCCCAGGGAGCCCAGCACTATCCCCTATTCCTGGGAAGTCAATCGAATGTCAAAGTGAGGGGTGGGAGTCGTTCTCACCTTGGTGTGAGGCCCCTGGCTCCTGGCAAAGGGTACCTGACCTTTGGTTTTGATGAGGCAAGGGGAGACAAAACATGAAGGCCTGTTTGTTGTCTGAAAGGAACCCTTAGAAAATGAAAAAGGAAATGAGACAAGTAGGAAATAAATACTCTTCACAGAAGCTCGAGGGAAAAAACCCGCCTCTGGATATGTGACCAAAGGCGCCAACAGCAGGCAGAATGAGACCCTGTGTGTGAGCCAGGTTGGAGGGAGGGGTCAGAAGGCAGTTACCCCAATGCTGATAGAGGGGAAAGCACAGATTTTGGGGACCCCAGACCTCGCTTGTTAGCAGTCTGGACAGGCAAAATGGACAAGGTTTTGTTTAACTTGCTGTAGTTCTTCAGCCTCTGGCCCAGCACGGCACCTGCTCAGAGGATACAGAAGAGCAGCGGTGACGCAGAGGCTGAATCTCACGGACACTAGGGCACATTGTGGGAAAGTCACAGTGCAGGCCCCGCAGAGTCCCAAAAAGATGGGACAAGGACCCATAATTGGGTGGTGAAATGGCTTTTATTAAATCTTGGTGAAAGTACACATTTGTGTGTGTGTGTGTGTTTAATTCCCTTAATAAACAATGATACAGGAAAAGTGGAAGAAATACCATAATTTCCCCCAAAATCTACACATAGCTGCGCATGAGGATGTAGCAGTCACCTGTCCCTGAACAGCACCCTTGCAAGTTTCAGGGGAGCCAGAATCTTTAAGGTTCTCAATCTTCAGCTACTATGCACATGGATGGGTTCCCTGTCCCCAGAATAATCTCAGCCAACTGGACAGCTGTGGTCCCAAATTTGGGATGTTCAGAATCAGTCTCTCTCCAATACGCGCATAGGATGTGTGACGTATGTAACATACAGGGGAGGGGGGAAACCAGCAGAGACCACCAGGCTTGTGTAAAGGCAACATGGCCTGGGATTTATTGTGCCTGGGTGCAGGCAGAGAACGCAGTAAGACCGTCTGCTGGGAACAAAGAGAAGGCTGTCCCTTTTTATAGGAATGGAGAGAAGGCAGGGGACCTAAGGCGGGAAGATCCCAATGAACATCTGTGGTTAAAGTTCTCTGGCAGTCTTGCATCTCATTGGACAAAGTCCTTGAAGTGTCCGTTGTAAATTTTTGGGTGTCTCCAGATGTCTCTAGGACCTGCAAAACTGCTTGTCCTATCTTATCTCCTTTCCTGTGTTTGCCAGTGACAGCCCCAGTGCTGAGCAGAGTTCCCTGCAGAGAGCAGTGCTTCCGCTGGCGAGCCGGCTGGGGGCTGGGGGAGTCAGGTCTGATTGGACCTTTACACAACGTCCTGCCAGATCCATCCCTGCACCCAAGTACAGTTCACCTTCAGTGCATTATCCTGACCTCCGCCCTGTGGTGTAGGGAGCGATGAGACAATTTCACGGTTGCTGCCCCGCCTCCCCCTCCTGAGGGCATCCGGTGCGCCAGCCTACATCCCCCATGATCCTCTCCAGCCTAATCCGGAAATGACGACGACCTATCCGTGCTCACTACATTCCCCGTGAGATGAGAGCTTCTGCCCCCACTTCTATAAGTGCCTTAGACACTTCCTCAATAAACGAGACTTGATTGGAACCCTTCATCTTGTCTCCATTTCTCTCTCCTCTTGCCCTGTCCCCCCATCCCGTTTCTCCTCCAGGTGGGACCCACGAGTTGATCCGCGGGCCAGATCAAGTGGCGCCCAACGTGGGGCCCACCCAGAGAGGACGCCTTCCAACGGGACGTTCGTCATTAAAGCCTTGGCCAAGGTACTCTTTCCGGGACTCCGTCCCTGTGATCCGTGCAGACGGCCGCCTTACGTCTCGCCTGAATCACGGTAAGTGAACGGCATCCACTCCCTTTTCCCCCTCGACATGGGTCAAGCATTAAGTGAACATGAGCTGTTCATTAACGGCCTCAGTAAGGCCCTCAAGGTGAGAGAAATTAAGGTTACAACTAAAGATTTATTTCTATATTTTCAGTTCATACATAAAGTCTGCCCCTGGTTCCCTCTAGAGGGTTCCATTGACATTAATTGATGGAATAGGGTGGGACTTGCTTAGATAAATTTTAACTGTGGGTTGCTATATTGTCCAAGTCATTGATATGGTCCTGAAAATGTTCCGGTGACCGTTTTTGCCTATTGGACTTTAATTTCGGAACTGCTAACTCAATGCTATTCAGATCCCCGAGTCGCTGAGACGCTTTCTCAAGGTGAGGCTGCATTGCGCTCCTCCCGTAGCCCTACCCCTAAGCCCAATTCCCCTGGCTCTGTAATTCTTGATATTCCAGAGCCCCCTCAAAATGGTGACCCGCCGCCACTTCCTCTTTCTGAGGCTCACGAGGACCCTCAAAATGGCGACCCCTCTCAAAATGGCTCCCTGGAACTTGGTGCCGCCACGCCTCCTCCTCAATACCCGTGTATATACCCTGACCTTTTTGACTTCCAAGAGATTGACTGGTCTGAGCTGGCAGAGGAGGCTACTACCTATCATAACCCTCCTTTTGTGGCTCCCGCCTTAACAACTAAGCCCCAGTCTGACACCCAAAAGCCGCCCGGTCCATCCTCTACTCTTCTGACCTTAAAGGCTAAAATTAATGATCTAAAAGAAGGTCCACCTTAAACAGAAAAAACAGAGGGCTATTTCCCAGAGGTGATAAGGTAAAGAATGCAGTTTCCATGGCAACCAAGGACTTTGTAAGGCCTCCAAAAGTATTTAAGGAGGGGGCCTCAGTGTCTCCTTGCCTGGCAGCTAACCCTTGGGGGGCCAAGGCGCCAAAAAGCTGATCTTTAGCTGGTCCCCCCAGATTGGCTGCAGGGCAGGACGCAAGGCTCTAAATCTGAGGTCAGGAGCGGTATGGTTATTGTTCCTGGGATTGTCTGTTCGTGTGTTTCTCCTGTGTTACATCTGTCACCCCCCCCCCGTGCCTGCACTTCCAAGTCACTGTTACCAGAGGAATTCAACCTGCCTGCGAGAGACCAATTGTTCAGATTGAGTGGGGGAGACAGGACTTGCTTAGATAAATTTTAACTGTGGGTTGCTATATTGTCCAAGTCATTGATATAATGGGTTGTGCTGGTAATAAGCCAACTGTTTTAAAATGTATGCTTAACAATTTTGATGAGTTCAAAGGGGATTATAAAATTAAGATAAAAAGTAAAGCTCCAAAACTTCTGTGAGCTTGAGTGGCCCACATTCAATGTGGGATGATTAGCTAAAGGGTTGCTCCACCCCCAGGTAATCAATGGAGTATGAAATATTGTCACCAAAAAGCCTGAGCACCCAAATTAGTTTCCATATATAAACTCCTGGTTGTATGTGGTGCCAGTGCTGCCCCAATGGCCAGCCTGGACATCACCAGCCTGGCGCTGCCTACAAGCATCTAGGAAAGTTTTACAGGAGAAATGTAAATGCCTTCTTTGTCAAAACATCGAGTAAGCTGAGTAAGCCACAATAAAAAACACAAGCTGGGTGCCCTGGCTCAAAACACCTGGGACAAAAACCTTATCCTAACGCGTGCTTTTCTCTTTCTCCGCACACAAAGAGGGTCTCTGCTCTTAAATCACAAATGGCTGCAGCATTTGCAGCTAGTGGGAAACTGGGCGTAATTGTAACAACCCAGGAACAAGGGGTCAAAATAAGCTTCGACAAAGATATATCAAAGAAAATTTACATAAATGATATTCTTACAGAGAAAATGCTAATAGAATAAAAAAAAGGTTTGAGTAGTGACAGAGAGTATAGAGATGACTGAGCTGGAAGCTACATAAAAAAAACATAAAAGTTGTCAGTATTTTTATAAAGAAATTTATTTTTGTTTCTTCCATAGTCTTATAAGAGATCTCTGCTATTGACCTACAAATAATTCTGACTAGTCTATTTGTAATTACAAACTTCTAAAATTATAGAAGAGTTACTATAATTTAATTTGGCCAATATATATATAAGAGTGCACTCTGATTTTTAAATAAATTTGTCTGTATGTTTTGTTTTTCTGTGTGCCCAACCTGTAAACAGCTGTTCTATTTGAGCTCAACAAATTTTCTTTTTGCATTTTTGGATTTTTAAAACGTTTGTCTGGTATGCCTCCACCAAAAGTTGCCAGCTGGCCAAAATGATGTTAAAATTGGTTCTATAAATGTAATACATGTTTTGTTTATTGTTTATTGTTGTATTATGATTTGAGAGTTTCTTGTTGTTCAAAGTAATGTGTTAAATGATCTGGTTTTCATAGGTCATCAAAAATTGTTAGACAAAATATATTATTGTAATATGTTTACATTGGTCATTGTCAACAAGACAATGAGGATTTCTGATTTAAAGACGCTCCTTAACAACAGGGTTGACACACTCCTGGCCAAGCCCATTGAGGTACATTATCACCAGTTGGAGATGGCAGATCAACAAACTTATCAAGAGACAATCTCCACAAATGGCCCGTATGATGATAGAGGCCAATTGCCCTGAGGCACTGGACAGGCAGCCAGAGATGGGCAACTAGGACACATATGTTACGCCATCGGCTGCCTAAGACAGGCACAGGACCAATTGCTGTCCTGTATGCCCATGATGGGTAAGGCATGATTGGATTCATATGGAGAGTCCTTGACCTAAGACAGGCGCTGTCCTCACAGGGCCTGCCATACTCCTGATCTTATAAAATAATAAGGGAGGAGATGTAGGGGGCGATGAGACAATTTCACAGTTGCCACTCTGCCTCCCACTCCTGAGGGCATCCGATGCACCAGCCTACATCCCCCATGATCCTCTCCAGCCTAATCCGGAAATGACGACGACCTATCCGTGCTCACTACATTCCCCATGAGATGAGAGCTTCCGCCCCCGCTTCTATAAGTGCCTTAGACACTTCCTCAATAAATGAGACTTGATTGGAACCCTTCATCTTGTCTCCATTTCTCTCTCCTCTTGCCCTGTCCCCCCATCCCGTTTCTCCTCCAGGTGGGACCCACGAGTTGATCCGCGGGCCGGATCACTGTGGAGGGCATCCCATGAGTCACAGGCAGGGATTTAAGAGGAAGGAATCCATCTCGCTCTCACTGACAGCCACCCACACAGAGAGAGCTAACGTCACGGACCCGAGGCTGTGAGCTTTGAGGGCCTGCTTGCAAGCCTGGCCTGTGGCTGCTGTCAGGAAGCTTGGGCTTAGGGCTTACGCTCATTCCACCGAACTGTACAAATAATGTGGTTTGTGCTGAACGCTTGCTTTCCTTCTAGAAAATGCAAGACAGCATACACAGATGACAACGTGCAGAGGTCTGGCACTTCGGTACCTGCGCAGTAGGCAGTGCCTGTGTGACTGGGTTCCCATAAAGACCCTGGGCACTGGGTCTCTAATGAGCTTTGCTGGGGAGAAAATATTTCACGTATGTCCTTGTAAGTTCTTGCTGGAGGACTTGCGCTCAACTTGTGTGACTTCAGTGGGAGAGGACTCTGGTCTTTGTCCCACGTACCTTTTCCTTGGCTGGTTTCACTTTGTATTCTTTTGCAGTGATTATCCATAGCTGTGACTACAACTACAGAATATGCAGAGTGCTGGAAGCCTGCTAGATTCATTCAACCTGCAGTGATTTGGGGATCCCTAATACATCGCCCAGTTTTCCTTCATCATATTGGATCTTACATCTTACAAGTGGGGGAGGCCTGGCAATAAGAAGAAAAGCAATTTTTAAAAATTCTTTGGACCCAATATATCACTTTGCCCCTTTCCATTTCTGCTCCATTGAGACACAAAATAATTAGTCTTTTCTCGTATCTCATTTCTTCCCCCAGAATAATGGAAATTCTTTCTGAAGAGGTTTCCCCACTCTAGCAGAGTTGGCCTGGGTACTGCTTGCTGGTTTTTGATGCTGTGAGCCTTTTTTTCCCTGTCTTCACTGCATTCTTTCACTTTAATCTCTCTCTTTCAAATTAATTCCTTTGTTTTCCTTCTGTTGTGGCATCGCCTATAGTTCTGTTTGTTCTGAAGCTGTCCCAGAATCCATTCACACATTTGTCTTTGACGTATCTCAAGACTTGAATGTCTGGGTGTTTCCCTGTCTCTCAGCTAAATGCATTTGAAGAAATCCTTGCCAGGGAGACCTAGCGAGAGAAACAATCTGAGTACGTGTGTAGAACTACTTGAATCGTCTATTTACGAACACAGAATGATTTCATTTTTTTTCCTCCTGGAAATGATTATCACAAATGATTGTCAAGGTAATACCCATGCCAATCAGAATTTGACACTGGTCAAAATCTCTGCTCCAGTTGGGCGGCCTGCAGCCTCTCCCAGATTCTATCAGCAAGGATGTACAGACAGGCCAAGAGCTCCATCCTTCAGCAAACACCATCAAAAGTGGTGTCAGTCCCCATGCCTGTCTCCCACCAAGGGCCAGCCTTTGCAAAGCCCCACTGTCCTGTCACTGGGAAGCCAGATCCTGATGCCTCAAGGAATCAGCCCCTTGCTCCTTGGTCCTGGGTGCTTTGTGTCTTTGAGAAAAAGATTTCAGGCAAGACACATAGGCAGCCATACAGAAGTACAGACAGTGTTTACCATAAATCAGGAATAGAGAGATTTACCCCATCAGGCAAGAAGGTGGGCAGTGTCACAAAGACATCTGAGCTCAGGGTGAGTTTGGCTATCTTTTTATGCACACAGGAGCTCCTCCTGGAGTTCAGGAAACTATGGTGATCATAGTGTTTATCAATCAGCATTTTTCTTAGAGGTTACTGTGGAATATCGAGATGTCAAATCGGGTCTCACCCAAGGAGGGGCAGGGTCCTGAATGAATGGTCCTCTTTCTGTTATCTTTGAGCACAAGCACGGCACCCAGCAATACCACGTATGTTGCTTTGGAAGCAGACACCCATGGGACCAGGTATGGGAAGGGCTGTGTACGAGTGACCTTGACAGACCACTGCGCTCCGTAGGATCATTTTGGGTCTGAGACCTAGAAAATTATCATAAATATGTTATACACTGTTAGGCAAAAATGGAGGTAGGAGAGCTCCTCAGCAGAGGACGGGCTTTATTGGGGCTAAAACCCGAGAGGGATCACTGGCCAGCAAACACCAGAGTGGCAGTTCTCTTACAGGCTGAAGGTTTGTGTGGGGTTCGAAGGAGGAGATTGTGACTGTCTTGAGTTAGGGTTGTTTCGTAACCTCTGACCCCTGGGCTGTTGTGCCTACATATTTATCTTCTAGGGCTCATCATTTTAACAAGGGCCAATGAATCTTGGTCATCCAGTGGGGTGACCGTTCTGCCTCCCTCAGTCCCGACTTTCAATGAGAGCCCATAAACCTTAGCAGTTCTCTGAGTGCCTCACGCACTGAAGTTTCTTCATTTAGCTATAACTGTATAGAAAATGAAGCTTTCTTTATTTGGCTATAACTGATATAGCACGCTATTTTAGACCCCTTCTTTGTCCCTCAGGCCTGCTAATGTCTAACTACCTGCCTAACATATCTGATCAAAGATTTAAAAAACGCCAAGGTTGCTGGGTATGCTGGTGCACACCTGTAATCCCAGCACTCGGGAGGCTGAGGCAGGAGGATCCCCATGAGTTCAAGGCCACTATGTAGTGACACCCTGCATCAGAAAAACAAGAAACACAAAAAACTCCTCCAAGGCCATCCTATTTAGCTGGCGCCTCTGAGTCTAGGTGACAAACACAGCCAAAGGTGTTAAAGCATTAACGCTCTTTCCCCTCTCCCCATTTGAGGCCTTCTCCCAACAGTTACATGGCTATGAAGGCAGAAACCAGTCCCCTGACTTCCCCACAGCTATCCCAGCCCCAAAAGATTGTCTGTCACACTTGCTAGTGTCCCCAGGGCTTCTAGACAGGGCACCAAGTCTTCCAGAAGTATTTCCAAGGATTTTAGAGAGGCGTTCTGAGACTGCCATTTAGAGGCTCAGGGTTTTATGTGAAGACTTCAAGGCATTCCTTGTAGGGTCTGTAAGACACGTCAAGGCTCCCGGCCTCGACT
Organism: Erethizon dorsatum; assembly: GCA_028451465.1. Classification (NCBI taxonomy): domain Eukaryota; kingdom Metazoa; phylum Chordata; class Mammalia; order Rodentia; family Erethizontidae; genus Erethizon; species Erethizon dorsatum. Next base: position 5,645,069 of record CM051837.1, on the reverse strand, counting down.
CAGAGCTTGCAAGGCTCGCTAGCGGAAGTCTTCAGCTTGTCCCATGGCTGTGTGGAAGCTCACAAGAATGGCATCTCAAGGATTCAGGGGGCAGCAGGTTATTTGTAATCAGGAGGCTTCTAGGGGTGGTTCTAGGGGTGCTTTCATGAGCCACCCCTTTGTCTCATTCGCTGAGTCATTCATTCAGCAAACATTCATACATGCTGTATCTTGGCTTCAGACACAGGCCATCGCCCTCCCATAGCCCACAGACACGGTAGTTCCCAGCACTCCTACAAGTGTGGCTGCCACCACTTTGCTTGTCTTCATCCTGCAAGGCTCCGCAGCCTGGGTCCCTTGGGGTAATCTCTTGTTCTGAGGCTGGGGAGCAGCTAAACATGTCACCCTGGCCATGGCTCTTTCCAAAAGTTTATGAAAACCTCCCATGGACTAGCACTAGTGAAGTAGGACATTAGAGCTGGGGCAAACCAGACAACTAACTGGGTGGAATGCATCAGAGGTCATAAAAAGCCAGAGGACATGTGCAGAACACAGGACCAAATGACTCCATGGCACCGTACACAGAACCAATCAGAAAGAAACATTTTCTCTTTTTTTTCAGTTTTTAATTTTTATTAGTCCATGTTTGCAGCATATAATGTTTACATTCCTTGTGTGGAGTTGGCACATGTACAGTATGTATCTAAGCGCCTTTATCATCCTGTTTCTCTCTCCCCCCTCCATTGCTTGATCCCCTTTCCACTTGAGAAAGATCTCTTTCTCTACTTCCTATTATCTGTTTTTTATTTTGCTCTTTATATTTTTGGTTTCTCATATAAGAGAAACCATGTGATATTGAAGCTTGTGTGTCTGAATTATTTCACTGAACATTGCAGTGCATCCATCTTCCTGCAAATACCTCAGTGTGGGGAGACCACCAAGCTACGCTTTCCTGAGAAACGAAGCCCCTTGCCTCCATCTTTCCCTGACCTTTATTTCAACCCTATCCACTGAGATATGCAGAACTGGCTATATTGAATCAGATGTTCCCTTAATTGGCTAAAAGAACGTGATCAAGTCAGGCTGAGATGCCAGCTTGTCTCATTGCAACATGTGGGCGAGAATTGCACCCCCTGCTGATGGCTGGAACAGGGGCTCAAGCAAGAGCCTGTGAAATTCCAGGGCTAAGACATGAGATAACATCTCAGCTGAGGCCATGGACTCAAAAAGAATTATACCATCTGGGCAGTAAAAGTGCCAGCCTTGCGTACATCAAACTATCTGTTGCATTGCTAATTGGAGGGCCTTTGCGCCCGGTACAAAATTGCTCTGTTTCTCCTTACAGCCAATGCCTGCAAAGTCTCTCTTCCCTAGCACTCTGCCATGGCCCCCACCCACCTCCCTGACTGATACCAATAAAAGCCTTGATCTTTTGGACTTGCGGCCCTTTGTTTCACAGAAAGCATTGGGTCATCCCAGAGCTCCTCAACTGCAGAATATTCTTTGTCTTTCTTTTGCATCCATGTATCATTGCTGGTGGGAGACCTAAACCCTCCACAGGGGTTTTGGTACCTCAAGTTTATCCTCCTTTTATAGCACAGTAGTTCTCCCTCATCTGAATCTGGTGCTGTGTGCAGGAACAATCAGAAAAGTGCTATTTTTTTTTTTTTTTTTTGTGGGTACCGGGGGGTCGACCTCAGGACCTCGTGCACCAGCAGGCGCCCGTGCCACTGAGCGATATCACCGGCCCCTTTTTCGTATGTGGGTTCCGGGAGTCGAACTCGGGCCCTCGCGCTTGCCGGGCAGGCGCTTAAGCCGCTGAGCCATCTCACCGGCCCAAAAGTGCTATTTTTAATCCTTCATTTACATCTGGTGTGAAACCAAGTGACTCTTTCAATAGCGCGGTTTAAATCTGGTACCAGGTCGAGTGGGTTTTTGATGGGACTATTATAGAAAGCCAAGTTAAATGCAAATTAATAGGCAGCCAGATAGGATCAGGCCTTTGAGAGAGGTAGTATAGAGGTTGAGTCATGTCAAATGTATGGCTGGATGCGAGCTTGAAGAAAGCCAGGCCTCAAATGGAGATGCAATGGCCAGACCTGGAAGCTTCCCTGGAGATAAACAGTAGTTGAATTATGCTGTAATTAGCACCCTGTGGAGGACCACCTGGATGGCTCTCCTTGAAAGAAGAGCATTTGGCCCTACTTTCACATATTGATATGTACCGAGCTGGCTAGGACATTTCCTTATCCCCTCAGTTGGCTTTAAGCAATGCAAATGGGTCTAGCTGAGGTGCTGATGTATAGTCTTTGAAGCAATGTGACAGGTCAGTGAGGCCCCACCTATAGCTCCCAAGTAATATGTGTGAGCTAGGCCGAGTGACACCACACTGTCAGCTGAGAATGAGCCTCGAGAAAAGAGGCTATGACTTCTCAGGGCATGGATTACACATCAAAACTGAAGCACCAACCCCAAAACACTAGATACTGCCCCAATCTGTGATATGCAGATTACTTTTTTTGCATCTCTCTCTGCATATTGCAGAGATGATTTCAGGCATCCTACCTAGCCCAGCTCACAGCACTCACGTACTTCCCACCACTCTTACAGTCACTCATCCCCGAGCCACTCCCTTCTGCATGAATTAATAAAACCTAAATTCAGCCCCGGGTTGTAGCCTTTGTTCCAGTTAGCCATTGTTCTAGCTGAACTTAGGACCCCCTTGGCTTCCCACAACTACAAATATGCCTTAGTGTCTTTATTCTAGCCATAGGTTGCACTGGAAATGGTAGATTGGAATTAATTTATTGGAATTCCAATAACTTTTCAATGGGATTACAAATATAAACTTCACCCGAACGTGATGAGTCTGGGAAGGGCTTTCTATAGCACCCCTTGGTCCAGTGAGCCTAGATCCATGATAGTAAACCTTTAAGAGCTTTCTGTGATACAAATAGCCTGCTGTGGCATGTGTGCCATAGGTTCACCACCCACACATAGGTGGGTGACCAGAGCACCTTGACCCATCCTCCCATCCCTTCCAGGAATGCCTTTGTTCTTTCCATGTTACAGGTTACAGATAAGCTAACATTAATGATGCTCACCATATAGCCTTGTCAAGTTCCTTGCTTTTCTGTTGGATCAGTATAAGCTAAGTGACTGTACTTGTAATCCTATAGGTCAATTTTAGTTTGGCTCATAGCTACTCAAGTTGTTATTTTGCTGTATAAAATACCCTCGGGATGAAGAGCCCCAGTGGTCACCCACTGTTGGGACCCCTCCTGTCCTTCGGGAGTTTTCTTTCTTTCTTTTTTAATGCACTTCAATTTTTATTCAGTTAAAAAGAATTTAACTCAACTTTTCCTAAACAAAACATTTTATGAGCATTCTACCATTTTCTTTTGGAGCTCAGTAAATATAACAATTTTCAATATAAAATTCTTCAGAACACTTTTTAAATATTTCAACAGTTGTACTTGGCATCTCTTCGTAATCACTGAGCCCATGAAACTCAAAAAAAAATGTAAAAATCCTTGCGTTACTAACAGTCATAAACTTGAACCTCTTAGAAAACATCCTTGGTCAAAGCTCTGGAATCCAGTAAAAATTAGGAAATGAGTTGGATTCAGAATACCCTGAGCACAAACTAGTGCAACACCACAGTCAGGAAGGGGGTGAAAAAGGGAGCTTTCTTTCAACAAACCTATCCTACTCTTAACCTCTTTCATCCTCAGTATGAGCACATCTGACATCTAACAAGGTGGGGGTTGTTACCCTGTGACAGAACAACCGTCCCAGTGCTTTATTTGCAAGACAGGGAATCTAATCCAGGAATTTTGGATACAAAAGTCCCCTTTTCCCTTTTTACCAGCCTGCTGTCACCCTGCAGTCAGACCTGACCGCTTTTCTGTGTTCAGTTAATGTACACCTTTTCTATGTGTCTTGTCCAACTCTTTCTTCAGGAGACCAGGAACCTGGAAGGAATCCCCAAGGGACACACCATCTGGTAACACTAGGTGAGTGTGACCACACCAATGACAAACCCCGGTCCTCAGGAACTTGTTTGCTTTACCACAAGCAATGATAGAGAGCTTCAAAGAGCAAGAATCTGCCAAAACCTTCTAGCCTGAGCACCTGCCTCTTTCAGGCCCCTTCTGTGACTCAGTAGTCACGCTTTTAAATTTATTCCTGGGAACCTGTTCTCTAGCCACAGCGGAAGTGGAATGGGACATTCCTGGAGTGGGCCTGCAGCCAAGCACCGCCTATCTTCAGGGCCTTTCTCTGCCACAAGGCGCTCTTCCTATGGCTGAAGTCCCAGCTAGCTCTACTCAAGGACTGGGCCCTTATTACAGTGGAAACCTCTAGAAGACTCCTGCCTCAGACTCTTTCATGCTCCTACAGTAAGTCATGATTCCAACAGAGAAAAACAAAGGAGGACCAGTTTGCACATTTGGAAGGGGGAGAAAGGACAAGATGCTCAGGATGCCCGAGAGGAAGAGGAAGCTGTAGAGGCACAACTCCCCTCCAAGTAGACTCCCCTGTTGGAAGCTGGGTCTTAGGCTAGTTTGGGAACAAGGTCCAAGCGAGTCCCAGAGACACCTACAACCAAGAGCCACTCTCTCTAAGAGAGGAAAGCCCAGGCCAGACGGCAGGAGAGGCTTCCATCTCCTCCCTGTGAATAGCCGGTTAGGCACCCCCAAGTGCATGGCAATGATAGCCCTCTTTGCTCCATACTTATCCCCACTTGTCTTCACTGCAACAGGCCAGGAAAACCCTGAGGAGTCCGAAAGTACGTAGCCTCACAGTGGGCACCTGGGTGACAGTGGGGAGAGGCTGGACTTGCCCAGAGGAGCAGCTGATAACACTAACTCTTCTAAGTGTTCTCCAGACACAGAATCCATTCGCCTGGCCCTATACCTATGGGTTATAGGAGTCCGCATCATTATTCACACTCTTCTCACGGTTGAGAGAGAGAACCGAGAGACCCAGGTTTTAAGTAACTTGCTCAATGTCGTACTGCTGCTTCTGGGACAAAATTTCCTCTCTCACTCTTCCATCCCTGGCCCATTTAGGCAACCCCTTCTAACTTGTCCTTTCTCCTGCTTCCCCTTCCCAAACTTGAAGGCTTCTCACATCTTCTTTTCCCTTGGAGCTGAGTACCAAGGGGGAGGGAAGACTGTTGTGGCCAAGGAGCCAGCCCCCCAGTTCAGGCCACCCCAGGAGGCTCAGCAGGGTCTGAGTCTTGGTGTCTGAGTGAGCCCTAGCCTGCTCTGACTTCCTTCTCCCCTCCCTTTTGATCAGTTTGTCTTTTATCACTGGCTTCTTTGTTTTCTCTCTCTTACATTGTTGCCCCCTCACCCCCACACCCCAACACCTCCCTAGCCCTGCCCCCCCCATTGTTCATTTCCACCTTTTTGCTGCTGTATCCCTTTGCTTTTCTCTGCTTTATTTTCCTTCTTCTACTACAGGTTTCTCTCTGGAATATCTTTCTCAGTTTAGCCTTCTGAATATATCTTCCTGAAATGTGTGTCTGTGTCTGGTTTTTGCCTTTTCTTAGAGGTGGGGAAATGCTGGGGTTCAAACCCAGGGCCACTTGCATGATAGGCAAGCATTTTACCACTGAGCCATATGCCCAGGCCTTTTGTCCATTTCATTTTCCTTCTGGGCAGGGGCTAAGGGAGCGGCAGGAGCACCAGAATAAAATCCGCTCTTTCTAACATGGCTCACAGGCCTTTGCCTCTGTCTCCAGTGCCAATTCGTTTGTTTCTCTTGCAGCTTCATGCAGTGCGGCCTCCATGGGAATTTTATTTTTTTTCCTTAATATGCTCTACCTTTCACAGGCACCATTCTCTCTGCTGAAAAGATTTCTTACTCTGCTAACCCCACTCTTTCTTCACAGGGGCCACAACCTCTCCTTCGAAGACACACCCCTTTCTGAGCTGGAGAAGGCTGCTGTTTGGTGAGTTCTCCGGTGTAGCCGCCCACAGAAGGGGACTAGGAAACATGGGCCAAATCCACCTTAACTGTTCCTTTCTCCATGGGGTGCTTGGTTACATGGCCTGGACTTGAGCAGCTATTTGGTTAGTGCCAAGGATGTTTATGTGAGTCACAGGCTTAAACAAGCGCTTCCTCTCCACAGGTTATGTCCCTTCTCCCTTTCTGCTTCCCTTCCCCCCACCCCAGGCTTTCAGCTATCACAGTGTTCAATTTATTTAATTATTGATGCTAAAATAACTCAGAAAGAGAGTTAGAAGGTATAGTGTCTTCCCACATGGGAAGAGTAAAATTTGTCTATCTTAAAACTCCCACCAGCACTTCTGCCTGGCTGTTGGCAGTCGCAAAGAGCAAACAGTGGCAGCCCAGCTGGCCCCAGCTGATTTGATTTCTCCTGGTTCCCAGAGCTGCCTAGAGTGGTCATCTCCTGATTATTTTCTGATACTAGTTTAGCTCTCTCTTTTACTTGGCTTTGCTTTCATTGTAATAGCTGTGGCTTTAAGTTTACTCCCCTCTATAAAAGGAGGTGTAACCTGTATTTTCTGGCTGAATTCACATACTGCCTGACTTTTATTTTGAGATTTTGTCCGCAGATGTGTATGCTCTGTGGCTTGATCTTGTGAGATGAGGTTTTTTTGCTAGGGACAGTTCTCATTCTCTTTCTGGACTGCCAGTGAGTAGAGTACCATCTGTGGAAACGCCCATTTCTCTGCCAGAGGAGACGAGAGCCACATTGGCTGGGAAATTGTCTGAGTTTTGAGGTTCTATTGAGCAAGGCAATTGCTACCCCTCTCTTAACAGGATATTAGGTGGTTTCAAAATTTTCCGAGACACGGCCAGTGAGGCTTCCCAGTTGTGGAGCCTGTGTGTGGACTCTTTGTGGACATAGGGAGGATTCTAAGATTCCGAAGAGGAAGGGGCGTGCATCCACACAGGCCAGGAGACGTCCAGCCTCAGGGAGTTCAGCTTTATCAGGGGACACATTGATAAAAGCGGAAATGGGCTATAGATAGTCTAGAGGAAGCCCTGTCAGTTTTCCATGTGAAACGAACTCAGCGGGAGGCTCTGTACAGCTTCTGTGAGCTAATCACAAGGAATTCAGCCTTACCAGATCACAACCTGGGCTGGGGGCTGAACTGGTAGGCTCAGGACCTATCAGGAGCTGCCCTGTCAGGTCCCCACAGATGGAGACCAACTAGGAACAGGCCTGCTGGGATTCTAGAGTGCAGTTTTTACTCCTCTGATCTGCAGAAGGGAACAGCTTCATCTATTCCTTCTAAGTTCCTCCTTGGATGTCTTCTTAACCATTGGGAAGAGTTTCAGCCCAAGACCTTCAGAGAGATCATCTTCTATTCCCGTGTAATAACAAATGGCCTATGTATCCACTTGGGGAACACAAGAAGTGGTCATGCCTTGGCAGCCTGAAATATAATGCCATATTTAAATTATATCTTTACTGGAAGGAACAGGAAAAAAGGCCTTACAGTCAAGCCTTTATGGCTCTCTACCAGAGGCCTGAACTGTATCCTAAAAGTAATCCTTCCACTGGAGCTCATGCTGCCAAGGGCTCCCTCTGGTCAGCTTCTCTTCCCCACAGGCTACCTCCTCAACAACCCACTCAGTCAGCACCCTCAGGAAATAAACGCTATCCCCTCAGACCACCCCATACTGGGTCTCGGTCTCCCTCCCATAGCGCCCAGAATTCCAAGCCAGTCACTGCGCTTCCTCTTCAAGCAGTGGCAGGCACCGATGGTGCTAGTCTGAGTGCTAGTCCCTTTTTAAATTACGGATATTCAGCAGTGCCAGGAAAAACGGTATAGTCTCTCTGAGGATCCTGAAACATTTGCTGACAGTTTCCATGCTCTAACAATGGCTTTTGATCTGACCCATTGAGATGGCCAGTTAATACTGGTCTCTTGTTGCACAGCAGTAGAAAGGAAAAGGATTAGAAGGGCTACAAAGCAGGCCATTGATGAAGCCTTTGAAGCTTCACCCTCTGATAACCAGCCAGCTGCTGGGTTATTTGGTCCCCAAGAGGGACCTGGATGGGATTATAACACAGGGGGTGGAGAAGCCAAATGGAAGGTATACATCAAGGCCACAGGGTGTGCCACAAGGGGTGCCCAAACCTGTGAACTATGTAAGTTCAGGTCTATCAGTCAAGGCTCTGAGGAGATCCCAGTTGCCTTTAGCTTCAGCTTGAAGAGACACTGTAAATACACTACACGCTGAGCCTAGAGAAGGCCAGATTATCCGAGGGCAGTACTTTATTAGTCAGTCAGCTCCAGATATTAGGAAAAAGCTCCAGAATCCCCAATTGGGCCACAAACCAAAATACACCAATTAGTTACTGAAGCTTATTTGGTCTTCAATAACCATAATGGAAGTAGAGGACAAAGCCGTATCAGGAAAAGCATGCTTGCTTTATTTGACAAAGCTCATGACAAATTTCCTGCAGCACTAAGGGAAACTGAGGCATTCTAAAGAGTGAAGAAAGTAAATCAGAGTGCTTCAAATGCAAGCAAACAGGTCCCTGGGCAAAGGAATGCCTTCAGGAACCCCTAGTCCTTCTTAAGCCTGTCAGAACACAGAAGACCCTTGGCATTGGGAGAGGGACTGCTCTCATTCCTAGAGAGCGATGAGGACATCCATCACCATGGCGGCCAGGGAAGAAGGCCTGGACAGCAAGCAATGGTACCCAGGAGCCTCAGGTGAGTCTAGAAATACCAGGTAAAAAATTTATAATTCTCTACATTATTGGGGTGATTTATCCAGTTCTAGTTTCTTAGTAGGTGAGATTTCATCCCATTCTAAAGTTATGGGCCTTGAGGTAGGTAACTGAGAAGTATGCATTCATTTCAGATGCCCATTTTTGGATTGGTCTTTGAATTTAGGGGGCCTGATTTTTTTCAGCTCTTTATATGTTCTAGATAGAAGTCCTTTGTCTGAGGGACTGTTGGCTAAAATTTTTTCCCACTCTGTGGATTGTCTTTTCACTCTGTTGGTGATTTATTTTGATGTGCAAAAGCTTTTCAATAAGATGAGATCTTAGTTGCTGATTCTTTGAAGTACTTCCCATGCAGTTTGGTTTTTGTTCATGAACTCTCTGCCTACCCCTGTGTCTTCAAGGTATCTACCTAATTTCTCTTCCAGTAGATTTAGTGTTTCTTTTTTAATATTTAGATCTTTGATCTATTTTGACTTTAATTTAGTGCATGGTGATAGACATGGGTCTAGTTTTAGACTTCGGCATGTGGAAAGCCAGTTTTTCCAGCACCATTTATTAAAGAGGCTATCTTTCTTTCAGTGAATATGTTTGGCCCCTTTATCAAGGATAAGGTGGCTGAGTGTGTTCGTAGTTGCATCTATATCTTCTATTCTGTTCCACTGATCCTCAGGTCTGTTTTTTTGCCAGTACCATGCTGATTTTATCACAGTAGCTTTGTAGTATAATTTCAAGTTGGGGATTGTGATGCCTCCTGCCTTGCCTTTGTTGCCCAGGATTGCCTTTGCTATTCTAGGTCTCTTCTGGTTCCAAATGAATTTTAGGAATGTTTTCTCTAGATCTGAGAGGTATGCTAATGGTATTTTGATCAGGATTGCATTAAATCTGTATAACAGTTTTGGAAGTATGGCCATTTTCACAATGTTGGTACTTCTTATCCATGAGCAAGGGATATCTTTCCATTTTCTGATATCCTCTTCAATCTTTTTTTTCAGAGTGCTGTAATTTTCAACGTATAGATCTTTTACTTCTTTTGTTAGATTGATTCCTAAGCATTTCATTTTTTTGGATGCTATTGTGAAGGGTGTGGTTTCCCTAATTTCTCTCTCAGTGAGTTTGTTATTCGTGTACAGGAAGGCTATTGATTTTTGAGTGTTGACTTTGTATCCAACTATGCTACTGAATTTGGTTATTAATTCTAGATGTCTTTTGGTGGAGCTTTTGGGGTCTTCTGTGTAGAGTATCATGTCATGTGTGAATAATGATAACTTAACTTCTTCCTTTCCTATCCTTATTCCTTTTATTTCTCTTTCTTGTCTAATTGCTTTGCCTAATATTGATGCTGCTTTTCTGAGTGGGGAGATGTTGGGAGATGGACGGCTTGGGCCATCTCCCTTCTCACTAAAGAAAGCACAAGGCGGCATTCTTGAGGGAGGGCTGTCAGAGAGGTTCGGAAAGATTTCTGGTCAGAGGCTTGACTTTAAAATACTGCTTTAGTAGATCATATGAAATATTAAAAAGTTTACAAAGTAGGTAAAGAAAAATCATTCTGGGCGTGGTGGCACACACCTGTAATCCTAGCACTCAGGAGGCTGAGGCAGGAGTATCATCATGAGTTTAAGGCCAGTCTGGGCTACATAGTGAATTCAAGGCCAACCTGAACTGCATAGTGAGACTCTGTCTCAAAAAAAAGGAGAAAAAGAAAAAAATTCATTAGCAAAACTTCCCTTCATCTAGGATATAAAATTCATGTTATTCAGCACCAGGATTGATTGGATGAGTGAGCAGTTGGCAGCAACTGCCCTCAACAGAAGAAAGGGCTGCAGTTAATCTGCAGCAAACAGGGAAAGAGAAACAGACCCACAACAGTAGCAATATGCATTATTATGCCAAAGCCAAAGTTAACCCAACCCATGTGGATTTCTTCAAAGCTGAGAGTACACACAGATGATTTCAAGGAGACCCATAGTCATAGTAGTAAAGCTCATCAGGGCAGAATCTGAAGGTGTGGCAAGGCATTGGAGAATACCAGCTGGCTGGCCCAAGCTATCTATTCCAAGGCTTCTCTGCTGTTTCCTTTGCTGTACTGGGTGCCGCTGGGCACAGGTGAGGCTGAGCCTCCAGTTTGACAGTTGACCGTTGACCATTGGTTGCCACGTGGCGCCCAGCACTGGCATGGGCAGGGGAGGGGCGGGGCCTCGGTGCTCACCCTCAGCCCCCAGATTTGTGGCAGGAGGCACTCAGTGTCAGCTGCAGGGAGGCAGTGTCTCCTCACATGTCCTCTGTTTGTTCTCTCCTGCCATTCTCCTGGCATCCCCCTGAGCCACAGAAAACATAAAATCTTTGGAGAATATCTCCTTCATGGATCTATGGCTCAGCCAATCAACACCATGCAAGTACTACTCACTTGCATCCATGCTAGGGCTCTCTAGAAACTCCAGCCATTGAGAGTTATGCCACTAAAACTTTTCTAAATTTTCTTGGCCCACTCATTATCATGCTCTATATCTAGTGTATTATCACAGACCTTTCGGATTTCATAATTTTTATCATGCATCTGATCTATGAGATATACTGGAACTTATGTTTCCTTGATTATGACACCTCTCATGGCTTGGTGGGAAAAAGACAGAAGACACAAATTATCTGACACACAAATTTATCATCTTCTTCTTAAATTCAGTAAAGGAAGAGGTTATCCTGGAGTTAGCTACCAATGCAGAGCAAGAGTTATCTATAGATAGAATTCTAATTATAAAAACCACTTGCAAAACAAGGTCATCTTCTGTAGCAGCTGGTTTCTAACTTTTCCTTGAAGTATGGAACCAACTTGTACTCCTTAAGAACCTGTTTTCAGTCCAAGTCTGAAATGGTCAAATTTACCACTGTTCCCAAACATTTGACCACACTCTCCTCCTCTTCGTTAGAGATTAGCGCTGTGCAAGGCCCCCCAACGTAAACAAATTTTCAGTTGGTCCATCATGCCGGGAAATGTTGCTAATCATTTTCATCAGCAATGGGTCCTTGAACTTCAGAGCCCTTTTTTATGAACATCTTCAGCTCATTTTCTTCACACATCCGCTGCTCTTCCTCTTATGGAGGAATGAAATGAGCCAGATGACGTCGCTCATGTGGACATTGAAAGACCATCTTCATCACCTGTGATGTACAGTCAGTGTGCACAAACATGGATTTAAAGTGCTAGCCATGCTCATGTGGGAAAGCACGCGTCTTGCTTATTTGTAGTATTCACTGCCTAGGAGTGCAGCGAGTTTGGGAAGGAGCCAGCTTGCACCATCTACTGAGCAGATGGGGAGGTTACAACCGTTACTGGGGGCGGAGCCTAGGCCTTGGCAGTTGGGAACGTTAACTGTGGGAGGAGCCTCATCTTGGTTGCTCCAGTCTCTGTCAGTCTCAAACTCCCTGCAAACTGAAAATAGCTTTACAAATCCATTTACATTGTGGAAAATGCAGGTGATAAAAAAGGAAATGGAAAACATCAGTCACCAGCTGTCACTGTGCGGGCACTTGTGCTGTCTTCCACCCAGCCTTTTAAAAGTGACTGACTGGGGCTGGTGAGATAGCTCAGCAGCATAAGTGCCTGCCTGGCAAGCGTGAGGTCCTGAGTTCGACTCCTGGTACTCACATAAAAATAAATAAATAAAATAAAAGTGACTGAAGTGCTAGAAAAACCCAGCCATAGTAATTTTGTAATTCTAATCTAAGTCAGATAGGGGTACTTATTAATTAAGCCTGCGGTCAATGAAAAAAAGCTTTTAAAGATGAAATTATTCAATGTATGGGTTCAGTAAACTCTAAACCCTAAACCACACAAATGGTGGAGAGTACCGCTGTCCTACGCCAAAGCTTTCAGGCCTGAAGGCATCATCAACAGAAGAGGGAAGAAGAGGAGAGAAAGTGCTGCCTAAGCACCAGAGAAGATGCCAGGAAGCGCCCAGAGGGGCCAGGGACAGGGAAGCCACAGCAGAAAGGACGCCCCAGCTGCCCCAGAGCAAGGGGCGTCCACAGGGTGGGTGGGTGGCGTGGCAGGATGGCTCCTGCTTAGCGAGGGGCCCCCCAAGATGGGGGACCAGGCTGTCTCCCTTCCTGGAGACCTGCGCCACGGCCACGGTGCACAAGGGTCTGCGACCTTGTGAACCCCCACGCTGGAGGGGAAGAAGAGGCTGGGAAAGGTGTCCTGGGTGCAGCCTGGGGCTCACTGCCGGCCTCCCTACGCACCCGCTGCGGTGGCGAGGGCAGGGAGCTGGAGTTGGCAGTTGGCCTCGCCCCTGAGACCCCGCGGACACCTCGCGGGCCCTTGGAGAACGCGGCCGCCTGCACCTGCGCCTGCGCTCCTCGCGCAGACTGCGGGGTAGAGGACTGCGGGCTGCGGGCTGTGGCAAGTCGGTCGGGAGCTTTACAGGGCTGGGGCCACCAAGCCCTGCACTGCTGTGGAAAGCTTGACCTGTAGCAGAGCCAGTATGATTGGTGTGATAGTGGCTTGAGGAGGGCGGGATTGGTCTCCGGGATGTTAGGTCAGAATTGCTCCAGCCTTTTTTTATGTGGTGGCCTTAGAGGTAACTCTGGAGAAATTCAGACCTTGCCATGGGTAGGGGGGATGCAGCGAATATGAAATGGGGTGGGATCTGTAGTCACACCTACAAATCCTGAGCTGCAGCGGCCAACCCTGCAGGCCACTCTTAAACGCAAGGCTTGAGGAGTCTTACAGCGGTGTCTCTAACAAGAGAGCTGACATGTTTCCTATCTTCTAGGTGACCTCCCTGGGACCCTAGTCATCAGTTTACTGAAGCCTAGAATTTTAGGGTCCCACCTGACCCAGGCCCTGTGCATAATTTAGAGTCTGCCAAGCCAAACAAGCTTGGAGATGTCTGCCACTCAGAACTTACCTGTTTTCCTTCTGTTCCTTTTTCTAGCAAAGCCCTATCATCCTTTAATGATCCAACCATGTATTCTTCCCATTCGCCTTTCTAGACAGGGGGAAAAGGAATTACCCAAATGACTTTTTTTTTGTGTGTGTGTGGGTACCGGGGGGTCGACCTCAGGACCTCACGCGCCAACAGGCACCCGTGCCGCTGAGCGATATCACCGGCCCCTTTTTCGTATGTGGGATCCGGGAGTCGAACTCGGGCCCTCGCGCTTGCAAGGCAGGCGCTTATGCCGCTGAGCCATCTCACCGGCCCGAAATGACTTTTAAAATTGCTTTGAGGTCACAGTAAAGTGCATTGTGAGCTTTAAGGGATTAAACAAAAGAATATCATCCTCAGTAATTTCCCTCCCTGATGGGAGATTTCCCGGTGGTCTCTAATGGGTGCTGGTTGTAGGTTCAGCTGGGTGTCCAGGCTGCCCAAAGCTCTGAAGTTTGTGAGGGAAGCAAACATTTGTGGTGGTCCCAAGGTGGAATCCTAAAATACTAGATTGAACCTGGGTGTGGACTCACTGGAGTTGCTGGCCACTGTAGCAGGGGAGAGGATGTGTTCTCCCTGGGGCATCAGCTGGGTGTAAGGAAAAGTCGGAAGTATATCTTCCCATGAATTCTGACCCTTCCCTACATTCTCTTACCAAGAGCCCTAATTAACTGGCCCAGCCTGGCTCCTGTTTATAGAACAGATCATTCCAGGGCAAAAGGCCCTCAGCTCCTTTTAGGGAAACTTATGCAACCATGAAAATGACCAGCTGCCACGGACTAAGACAGAAGAGCTGATGCTAGGATAGTTCCCAGCTTCCTCATTCTCTGCTCCCCCTCATAAACCCCACACTCTGTAAGAGAGCTGCTGTTCTGGTGCTTTGGAGCCAGCAGCCCTTCTCAGGTCTTTGTCTCAGTAAAGCCTGTCCTTGCTGCAAGTCTCTCCCTGTCTTTTTATTTCTTACGCAGGGAAAGTGAGGTAAGTTCCTGGTAAAAAGGAGGGGGAGGTGGTAAGAAGGGATACCTGGAGGATCCCATGGTGAGCGCATTCGTCAGCCCATTTTGAACTACGTTAAGTGTATCCATGGAGAGCCACAGGCATGGTGGAGCAATTCGAGAAGAATTATCACAGCATGGGGAACCAAAGGAAAGGAGCATGGGGCTTCCCTGGATAGTCATTCCTGACCTGAAGGGGATGGCTGGGCCTTAGAAGAAAATTACCTCTTCCTCTCTCCTGAATTAGTCCACTTTAAGTGGCCCTGGAAGATACAAGTAATATTGCAGACGTAATGAAGCAGCAGTTCAGATGTAATTTTAAGGGCTGTTAAGAATTTGGGATTCAGTCTTACGGAGATTGAGTACCCTTCCGGGGCCGTGTTCCAGCACTTGGTGTCAGAGCAGCAAGAGTCCTGGTTTGGGGGTGACTATGTGACCTTCATTGCAGCATGGTAGTTGCTATGCAAATGGCCCCTCCACGCTCTCCTTAGATCCTGTGTAGTTTCAGACATTGACATTCTGAAAAGGGGAAGTCATCTTTGGTGATTGCTTCCTTTATCTCTTAGCTCTCCCTCCATGTTAGTATCAATAAGAATGCTGCGGTTAGCATGTGCTGTTTGTCCCCACTCTCTGGGACCCTGTCCTCTCTGCTGCTAGACTATGTGGTAAAGAGTCCTCGTTTCAGTGGGACCCTGGGGTCGAATTTAGGCAGTCTCGGTGTTGTCCTTACCTCCACCGGTGAGAGAATATGAGGAGACCAAAGAACTTCTGAACCCAGGTTAGAGCTAGGAAGAGGGAGCGCACTGTGGTATCCAGCTTGGTGACAGGTTGGATGATCAGAAAGTGGGACAGAGATGAGGAGTGGGGCAGGAGCGGTAAGAAAGAGCTGGGCTCCAGCCTTGGGGTGCTAGTTAGCTGTCACTCAGAACAGAAGCTGGGGCTACTTGTTCGAGCAGTGTGCCAGAATTCAGATCCCTGTTGTTCCCCACGTTCTGTGAGGCTATGGGCCCTTGAAAGGGTCAGTTTCTAGGTTGATGGTAATTGGAAAAGCTTTTGGGGATAACTCAGAAGAAGTCAGAGAGTAAGTTAGTAAATGGACGTTTCTCATCTTTGGGAAAGGTAATGAATTATCGATATCTTTTTGCCTTTGTGGGTGGTCAGACGATACTCTCCTTAGCGAGCATCCCTTCTCTTTCACATAATCTTAGGTCTGTCTGATCCTTGCCATAAAGAACAACAGCAACAACAACAAAAAAGTAGATGAGGCAGAAAAGGGATGAAAAAGGAGATTAAGCAAAGCAGAAACCTGATGAGATTGTAGAGAGAAAATAAAAAATGGCAGAGAAATTAGGCTATAGCAACAGAGGTAGGGTGAGTAGGAAATAAGATGGTTTGGAAAAAAAAAAGGAACTATAAGTGAATATTGGGGAAAGGGCAGAGGGAGAAAAGGTGGTGGCAGAATCTTAACAAAAGCCAGAGACGAAACTTCCTTCCCTCTACTTTCTTCCTGTCTTCCCTACAAACTGTCTGCTATGTGCCAGGTAGCAGTTAGGTGCTAAGGGTACAGGATGAGCAGGGCTCCCTCCCTGCCCTGGAAGGCTGCATGCACAGCGGGGATATGGGTGGCTGCAGGGCACGGGATGAAAAGTATTTTTCTCCGGATGGCCCTTTCTGTGCATAGGTAAGGAGAGGGCTGAGACACACGGAGACTCCCTGATGTATTGTTGCTGTTTCAATGTCACATTGGCTAAATGTGGACTGCAGATCACTCATGCAGGCCGAGGACTCAGAGCCTCCTTGTGGCTTCTCAGGTGCTACGAGCACTGAGCAGGAGTCCGAAGTGAGTCAGGCTGGAAAGCTTCCTCTCAGTGCCATGCCCGCAGCCACAGTGGGAAGGATAATGTCACCCCTTCTTTCCCCCAGTGCCCCTCAGAGCTACTTTGGCAAATCGTCCAACAGCATCTTACCTTGGGCTCTTTTGTGCCTTAGACTACAAGGAAAAAAGGAAGTCAGGAGAAATTTGAAAATGCACCGACAAAAAGCAACAGCACTCTTATCCCCTAATGGCAAAGGGGGAAAAAATAGCCCTGGAAAAAAAAGAAATTGTCATTTAATGTATTGGTCACCAAACTGCAGGAGCCTGGGGACCACAGAGATACTCTCCGCGGGAGGGGCGGCTGTTAAAGGGTCTCTGCTGAGGCTGGGGGTGCAAAGCCTCCCAGGTTCTCAGTCCTTGAGGGCCCTCCCCGGGAGAGGTGTGCTGTGCAGGCTTTAAAGGGAAGCCTCTAGGCAGCGTAGACGATGCCCAGCATGGGAGCCTTCATGTGAGTCATGGTTTGTTAGGTTTGGGGGTGTAGGTCAGACTGTGAGGACAGTTGTGGGTTTCCAAGGCTGGGGAACTGAGCTTAGATTCGATTGGGCCTGGGAACCCTTTCTTACATGGTCAGAGGTATTTGCCCTTGTTGATGCCGGCTATGAGGGGCTTGAAGTTGCCTGGCCTGAATCCACAAGCAGCTGGAACTAAGGCACTGCCTGGGGAGACACTCTGCCCATAAAAATAAAGCTAGGGAAAGGACATGGGCTCTGCTGCGCTCATTTGACCAGACATTTTGAAGAATGTTCGGTGGTGTGGTTCTATAATAAGGGGCAGTGCTATCTTTACTAAGAAACTGCATCATTGTATTTTTTCTCTTTTGCAGTGCCATTAAAACTCCATATAATGGCCACAGTCCACGGGCAGTGTTTAATTTCTGCTGATCTAGCCCAGCTCCACCATCTAAGAAATAATGGCATAAAATCACGGCGCTTTCCTGTCTTTATTCCTTTGAACAGCCAAAGGAAGAGTTCTGGGTTAGCAAGAATATGGCCCAGGGCCGGTGAGATGGCTCAGCGGCTTAAGCGCCTGCCTTGCAAGCGCGAGGGCCCGAGTTCGACTCCCGGATCCCACATACGAAAAAGGGGCCGGTGATATCGCTCAGTGGCACGGGCGCCTGTTGGCACACGAGGTCCTGAGGTCGACCCCCCGGTACCCACAAAAAAAAAAAAAAAAAAAAAAGAATATGGCCTGAAATGTCCTGGGGAACCCAGAATCTCTGGCATAGGGGTTGCTAGGGGTCCTCACCCTGCCTTCCCCTCCTGCAGATGTTTATGAAATTTTGAAAATTTCTTGACATCTTAATCTTTTATAAAGTTGGAAGTTTGTTTTCTAGCTCTCCTGTTTTCCCTTTGGTGTATGTATTCTGCCTGTTCTTAGGTGTTTTTGGCTCTCCTCCCAATTAACTTTCAGCTGTTCTTTGGGAAATGTCCAAATAATTCATAGACATCATGAAAGCCAAAGTCCATGACACAAAAGACAAAACCTGTGTGCGTTGCTACTGAAGAACCAGGTTTTCTGTGATTCTGCTTTCATTTAAGTGGTGTTTATACTCTGGACCCGTAAGTCTGCAACTCCCATGATGCGCTTTCTAGTATCCTCACTGTCAGCGATCCTTGGAGAGTGCGCCCATAAATAGTATGATGGGCTTCAACCTGCCGTCCCTCACAGTCTCCTCCCCACTGTCAAATCCCATGGAAAGGGCTTGACATTGAGTTTCCCTTGAGTAACTAGCAGGGATCCCGACTCCTAAACTAAAAATATTAAAATAGAAGGCATTTTGAACAGAGAACAAAGAGCCTGTGAACAGAGTCCTGCATTTCCCTTATTAGCCATGTGAGCCCTGTCAAATCTGCAGATTTCTCTGGGTCTTGGTTTCCCCATGGGTAAAACTGGAATATTAATACTGGTATGGCTTGTGCTTATATGTCCCCCAAAGCCTCACGGGGTCATAGGTGGGGTTTTTCAGAGGTGGCTGGATCTAGGGTGTGTGCTGCTGGGATCAAGGGTGTGATGCTGGGATTAAGGCTGCCCCACCCTGGGTGTAAGTGCCAGTCACCCTAAGGGTAGGTAGCCTGGATAAGATATAAGGGACAGAAAGAGGGCCGCTGCTTGCCACTTATCATTTGTAGCTTGCTGCCTTGCTTCTTTCTGCCTCCCGTGAACTGTTTCTCCTCTGCGATGCCCCTCTGCCGTGCCACCCTGCTTTGGAGCCAGCCGAGTATGAACTGAAACATGGAGAAACTGTGAGCCAAATAAACCTTTCCTCCTTTAACTCTGGGTGCTGGGCATTTTGTCTTAGCAATGAGAAAAGTAACCAAGACAAATACCTACCTCACAGGGCTGTTATGAGGACTCATCCTGCTCCATAATCAGTTGCATTATATAAATTATTGTGATTTAAAAGCCAGTTCTACATATGCCATGGCCACATAGCAGATATGCTGCCCTTTCTGCCACCGTAGGATGGGTTTTTCATTGTCATATATCACATGTCAATTCCCTGGAGCAAAGTTTTATGTTTGTATGTAAATATTTATATGTGGAAAGATTTCATAGTTTTCATCAACTTCCTAAATGTGGAGGACCACCTGGATGACTCTCCTTGAAAGAAGAGCAGTTATCTCCATTTTGACTAAACCTGGCCCTATTTCCATGTATTGATATGTACAGAGCTGGCTAGGACTTTTTCTTATCCCCTCAATTGGCTTTAAGCAATGCAAATCAGCCTAGACGAGGTGATGATGTGTAGTCTTTGAAGCAAGGGATAGGTCAGTGCTACCCTGCCCCTGTAGTTCCCAAAAAACATGTGCGAGCCGGGCCAGAAGGAGGGCCGTGCTCCTCACTGTCGGCTGGGATTGAGCCTCAAGATAAGAGGCTATGACTTCCCAGGGCATAGAAGATTACACATCAGAGCTGAAGCACCAACCCCAAAACATTAGATACTACCTTGAATTGTGTTATGCGCATTAGTCCTTCTGCATATCCATTCCTCTGCGTATTGCAAAGGTGATTTCAGGCCTCCTACCTAGCCCTGCTCACAG
The DNA here is from genome assembly GCA_028451465.1 of Erethizon dorsatum. Lineage (NCBI taxonomy): Eukaryota > Metazoa > Chordata > Mammalia > Rodentia > Erethizontidae > Erethizon > Erethizon dorsatum. The sequence continues at coordinate 5,625,534 of CM051837.1, read as the reverse complement.
CACTTACCCGTACTTCCTGCCACTCTCACAGTCATTCATCCCCCGAGCCACACCCCTCTTCACAAATTAATAAAACCCAGGTTCGGCCCTGGGTCGAGGTCTTTGTTCTGGTTATTCATGACCCTAGCTGGACTTAGGACTCCTTCGGCTCGCCACGGCTACAAATATCGTAATGTCTTTATTCTCGCCATGGGTCGCACTGGAAGGGGTAGATTGGAATTAACTTGCTAGAATTCCAATAATTCTTCCATGGGATTACAAATATATAAATGACCTCGATGAGGACCCGGAGGGCTCTCTATATTTGGCACTCAACGTGGCCAGAACGCATGACCTTCTCGGCACATCTACCACTATACAGAATCAGGTGCTGGCAATCCACAGGACCTTGTGTGACCAATTTGAAGGTAAGCGGAACATTTACTAATTATAGCGCTCAGATGCAAGTAGCAAGCAGGAGTCTGTTCGTTAAGGGTAACAATGGGGCAAAGCACATTCTTTATCAGCAGAAGAAAAACAATTTGGCGTGTTGATTATGAAGCTGTTAAATGATGCAGCCATTAATGTGCCATCTAAACAAGTTTCTTGATTACTCCATCAGATAGCTACATTCTATCCTTCCTTTCCCAAATTCAGTACACTTGATATAAGAGTTTGGGATAAAATAGGTAAAAGCTTTCATAAAGCTAAAACCCGAAATAAAAAAATGCATCCACAAATCGTAGCCACGTGGTACCTGGTGAAGGTGACTCTATTGTCTTCACAACATAACTTGGAAAAAAAAGCAGACCAGTCACAGATTATAGTCACTAAAGACTGCTGACAAAATGCCTACGATGTGGTAATTGAAAGAGAAAAGGACCCTGACATAACCACAACAAAAGAATCACATCACCATGGTAATGTGCCTCCAAATGGGCTGCTGGAGAAAAATGAAGCTTGTTTAAAAAGTGCAGATGATCAAATGAATTCACTTTTGCAAGATATTTATAAAGAAATGCGAAACTTTCTCAACTTATTTACACACTCAGCTTCTTCTCCACACCCAGTTCAGAAGATAATGCTTCCTCTGCTGTGCTTCCCACAGCCCTTCCCTCCCCTCTGCCAAAGAGTAACAACCCCTCCTTTCCCACCCACAAAAAAGCCGAAGTACAGTGATACGAGGATATATGCACAGCCAGTGTGCTTTCCAGTCACTGAAGAGACAGACCCAGAACACCCTACTCGTAAACGCAGTATGCACACAGCTTTTAACTTTTTGCTCTTGAAAGAATTGAGGCAGAGCACACGAGACAATGGAATCCAGGCTCCTCATACTCTTGGTTGTTTGGATAACATTATTCAAGGTTTTCAAATGGTGCCAGGTGATGTGACCCATCTCGCTCACCGTGTCTGTCCCAGGCACAATTCCTACATTTTGAATCACAATTAAAGATACTCATATCAGAACAGACACGGAGTAATCAAGATAGCGAGGATGAAAATCTTAATGCTATTACACGTGAAATGTTATCTGGTGCAGGCCAATATATTGACTTAAACATTCAGGCTCCGGCCCTGCCTCTTCTTTTCATGCAGTGCAAAGAACTGCTATGCTGTGTGTAGATTTCTGTCCTGGAGGATGATACACCTAATAAGTCCTTTACTCAGATCCTCCAGGGTCCTACAGAAACTTACACCCAGTTTGTAGCACGATTGCAAGAGGCTGTAAATAGATTTCTCACAACAATGCAGCTAAAATGCTCATTTGTCAATTAGCCTATGAGAACACCAACAATGAGTGTAAATGAGTCTTAGCCTCAGTACTTCGTACTAAAGATTTATCTGTTTACATTCGTGCATGCCAAAATATTGGATCTACCGCTCATGCTCCTGCGCTCATGGTACAGGCTATATCCCAAAACCTTGCCAATAAATTCCATCTGATTAAATGCTTTAATTGTGGCAAATGGGGACACACTAGCCGACACTGTGCAACACCTCTAAAGGCGCCAGCCCCTTCAGTGACTCAGGCTGCTACTAGACCAGGTGCCGATTTGCTGCCTAATCCATGTCCACATTGCATGAAAGGCTTACATTGGAAAAAACAGTGTAAATCTAAATTTCATAGAAATGGAACATTCTTGCAGAGAAACAAAGCATGTGCCCAAACCAAGGGCCTCAACGATCAAAGACCGGTCAGTCAGTACTCCAATGATTCGGACCCAGTTAAGCCAGTTACATCCAGTCCAAACCAGACAAGCAACAGTTCCTCTGCCAGGATGGGTGCACAGTGAAATCTTGCTTCCCTTGTTTCCCTGGTCCAGCGGACCAATCAGAGTACAGAATTAGGTTTACCAGCAGCTTCTCACATTCATTTGTTTGGGGGAGAAAAGCCAAATATAATTCCCACTGAAATTTCCACTCCTGCCCTTAACCCCACGAGTGAACCTGGTAGAGATGAGCCTTTAAGCAAGGAACTTTATTTTTCCCAGAGTATTTCAGTTCACAGACCTACTTGTTCTATTAAGCTAAAGGGAAAAGCTTTTACTGGATTGATGGATATGGAGCTGATGTCACTGTAGTAAGTAGCCAATCGTGGCCGTCTGCTTGGCTGACTAGACCCGCCCCCACAGCTTTGATAGGCTTAGGTTCCCTTCAGTCTGTCTCACAGAGTACACCGTCACTCCCTTATGTTGGCCATGACGGACAGACAGACATTGTAACACCATTTATTGTGCCCATTCCTGTCAATCTATGGGGCATAGACCTTATGAAAGAATGGGACACTCTGTTACTTCTGCCCCTCAGAGGTGTATGTCACCAGCTAGCAGGGTGATGGCTAAGATGAGATATCGAGAAAGCAAAGTTTTGGGTAAAAACTTGCAGAGCTGTACTCTTCCAATTGTGCCTTTAATTAAACAAAATAAATCTGAAATTGGATTTATAATGAAGGCCATTGGTACTTCTCTGCAGGAAAAGTTAAGGATTTTATTAACATTGATAGAAGAACAACAGCAATTGGGTCGTCTCAAGCCTACTTTATTACAACTATTTTTAAAACTGCTAAGGGCTATATTAAGTAGAACTGCTCCATTCTTTATTGGCCATATTGGAACCCATACTAATCTCCCAGGTTCGTTGTCATTAGGTAATTATAATGCAGATGCTCTTGTAAATCTGGTTTATATTTTTAATAAATTGAGACAATCCCATGAATTCTTTTCATCAAAATTCTAACTCTCTGCAAAAGGAATTTAAAATTATCAGAACACAAGCTAGATAATTCATGATGTCACATCTTACCTGTCAGCTCATTCCTAGGCCTATTCCTCAACAGAGTTGCAATCCCAGAGGCCTTAGAACTAACCAGTTATGGCAAATGAATATTACCCATATAGCCTCTTTTAACAAACTTAAATATATTCATGCCTCTATGGATACCTTCTCACATATGATCCATGCTACCTGCCACTCAGGTAAACAAAGTCAACACGTCATACAGCATTGTGTATCAGCCTTTGCTAATTTAGGAGTGTCACAAACAATAAAACCTGATATCAGTCCTGCTTATATTAGTAAACATTTTCAGAGTTTTCTTGATAACTGGAATATAAAGCATGTTACAGGGATCCTCTATAATCCCCAAGGTCAAACAATAATCGAACACACTCATCTTAAACTAAAAACTCAACTAGCTTAACAAAAGAAAGGGGGAACACGGGGTCAAAACTTTGCTATGTATGTTTTAACTTTTCTGAATCCTGCTTGGTGTGACCTCCAAACAGGTGTTTGGAGTGGCCCAGCATCACTTTTAAATTGGGGCCAAGGACATGCTTGTATTTCCACAGATAATCGAGAGACATTATGACCATCAGAGCTGTTCCATGGCCAGAATCCAACCCACCTGAACAACACGTCAAGCCCCACCCTGCCGAGACCACAAGCAACAAACCTGACAGTGCATCGTCCACTGTCCTGGGAAGACCTGCAGCAGACCGTTCATGAGGCTCGCCACCTAGTTAACAGCCAGGGTTTGGTTCAATCACCTAACAATTTTTCCTTGCAATGCTTGCTCTCCTAGCAGCAACAGTATGTATTCCTGTGATTCAGGGAGAAGAGTATTGGGCCTACATACTTAATCCATCCTTGCTTAGACCCCTTACGTAGATGGATGGGCACTTCTACAGAGATTTTCCATTCTATAGAGAGCAATAACCCCACATATACTATTCTGCCTGGCCCACAAATTTTAATGCATTTACAAGAACAGGCTAAGCTTAACATTACCTCTCATTTTGTACATCCACCTTTATGTGTAGCCCATCTACAGCAAGATTCTAGCCCTTGCGTGTTGGCTGTGGATCAGACTTGGAAAGTGCAACTGTCTAAAGGACAATTTGCCTTATTAACCTTAAATTCTATTCCCTCTGATAGTAACTTTGTAAGAGATTTTAAAACCTACATTCCTATCTGTATTCCAGAAGCTCACACCCCTCATTTTAAGGAAGGTGATTTGGGCCCTTCGCAGACTTGCATGGATCCATACAATGGATGGGTTATATGCAAATTTAATTAATCCTTTGTAGATTGGTCCCCCAGAGGATTCCTTCTGGGAAAAGATCGAGATGGGCATGAGATTTCCTTTTCAGGCTCTCCTGACTGCACCATGACCTCAGAGGCCTTGTCCAATGTTACATGGTCAGGTAGAGGCCTCAATCCTCCCATCCCCAGACTCATTATCAATGACAAAACTGGGCCCATACAACATACTTTATGGAAACTAGCCCTACCTTTCCATGCAGTATGGCTGCATACTAGGTACCTGCAGCCAGTAGATGGAGGAAAAGTCAAAGTAGTATTATGAGGTCATAGGTATATAAAAGTAAACATGTGTTTATGATCCTCATGTACTGTTAATAGGGAAGATAGAGTGGAAACAAATATGTTCTCATGTACTGATTGTTATCTAACCCATTGTGTCATGCCTGGACATCTCTCTAATGACTCCACAGTAGTGATCATGAGCAGGATGCCCAGGGTTTGGCTTCCGGTCAATCTGACAGAGCCTTGGTATCATTCACCTACTTCCCTCTTGGTAGAGACTTTAATTAAGAGATTTAGCAATTGGACCAAGAGGATGATTGGATTAATTATAGCAGGAATAACCTCCCTAGTGCTTTTGATAGCCAACACAGCTATTGGCTCTCTGGTGTTAGCTTATTCAGTACAAACTGCTCACTTTGTAGATAACTGGACAAGAAGTGCTGATAAGAGCTGGAAAATTCAATGAGAAATTGATATAAAATTGCAAACCCAAGTAAGCATCCTAGAGACCTCCGCCCTTGTTGCAATTGTAACAAGGATTAAAATATCATTATTATATGGCTCACTTTTGTATCACCCCTTTCCATATGATAAAAGCCTACATCCTTGGGGAATGATCAAAAGCACACACAAGGAGCAATCCATCAAAACATTACTATGCATATAGATGCTCTTCAGAGAAAAGTGCTGTCCATGTCACAACAGACAGCCACATTCGATGCCCAAAGTAAAGATTGGGATACATTTGCTGATGCTATAAACAATTGAATCCAATTGCACATCTCAAGGCTCACTTCTGGTTTTATGTTGCAATTAGTGTGCTCATTCTCTTGCTCATAATTCTCATTAAAGTGTGTTGTAGAGGATTCACAACCTGGCTGCCACTAGAGGCCATACAGGCACGACTGACCCTGCTCCAGCTTCTTCAAGACAAAGAAGGGGGAACTGTGGGGGACCTCCTGGATGACTCTCCTTGAAAGAAGAGCAATTATCTCCATTTTGGCTAAATCTGGCCCTATTTACATGTACTGATATGTACAGAGCTGGCTAGAACTTTTCCTTATCCCTTCAGTTGGCTTTAAGCAATGTAAATTGGCTTAGCCAGGTGCCAATATGTGGTCTTTGAAGCAAGGTGACAGGTCAGTGTTACCTCACCCGCATAGCTCCCAAAAAACATGTGTGAGCCAGGTGGGAAGGAGAGCTGTGCTCCACGTTGTTGGCTGGGATTGAGCCTCAAAATAAGAGGCTATGACTTCCCAGAGCATAAAAGATTACACATCAGGCTGAAGCACTGACCCCAAAACATTAGATACTACCTCAAATTGTGTTATGCAGATTACTCTTTCTGCATATCCTTCTCTCTGCATATCGAAGAGGTGACTTCAGGCCACCTACCTAGCCCAGCTCACAGTACTCACGTACTTCCTGCCACTCTCACAGTCACTCATCCCCAAGCCACTCCCCTCCTTGAGAATGAATAAAGCCTGGGTTTGGCCCTGGGTCAAGGACTTTGTTCACTTTGTTCACCCTAGCTGGACTTAGGACCCCCTTGAGTCCCCACAACTACAAATATGTTTTAGTGTCTTTATTCTTGCCATGGGTTGCACTGGAAGTGGTAGATTGGAATTAACTCGCTAGAATTCCAATAACTTTTCCATGGGATTACAAATATAAACTTCCTGGACCACGACGAGGACTGGGAGGGCTCTCTATACCTAAACGGGTTCTTGACCCCAAAATGTTGAAAGCCAGGTGAAAAGCTGGATTTAGGAATAGAATAATTGTTTCCAGAGAGGGAAATTCTTAATGTGGTGGGATAACTTGTGGAGGACTTTTGAGACTGGGATTGAAAATTCCAGATATGGTAGTGGGTAGCCAGTAGCTTAGCCAAGTGACTTCCATGTGTAGAGGGTCATAAGGCAAATTAGTACCTGTACATCCCTGAGAAAGTCCTCTCACTTCATGGGGTCTGTTACCTCACTGGTAAAGTAAGGACCATGACCTTGATAGTTTCTGAAGCCCCCTCCACCCCCATTTGGGATTCTCTAGGAAAGCAAGATAAGAGCTGGACTTGGAGGAGCCCTGTTGTGCAGAAAAGAACCATGCTTTGAGGAAAAAAAAGGAGGAAGAAGAGAGTCAGTATATGTGTGGAGGGCAGAACTTCCAGTAGTCCTTGAAGAAGATGGGGACCCACCTGGGCACCAGAGACTCAGCTCCACATTCCACCCCAAGGGACACTGGTGTCCCTCAGTGAGTGGACACACTGTCCTGCCAGCTGCACCAAGGACTTTGTGTTAGAAAGGAAAAAGGAATAGAGCTCCTCAGTAGAGGACAGGCTTTATTAGTATTAAAACCTGTGAGGGACCGCTGGCCAGCGAACACCAGAGTGGTTCCCTTGCTATAGGCTGAGGGGCTTTAATGGCCTGGTAAAGAGAAATTGCCACTATCTCAAGATGGGGTTGTGTCTTTGAATCCTGTGTTGTGATTGTTTGGGCCCATTGTTTCGACAGCCTTGAGCAAGTGGCAGTTCTCTGCCTCCCTTGTGCCCATAAATCTTGGGGCTCGAATTAGTCATGACCTGGCTAACATGGCAGTGGTGTAATTCCCTCATTTGAAACTGTATAGTTGGACAAGGGAAGATGGGCATCGTGTTCCTTCTGGCTGCTTCTGGCTGATCCGGGGCGGTGATGGGGCATCACCGGGATTGAAGGACTGCCTTGACATGGTCCTTGATGAGCACTTGTGAGATGGCCGTAGTCCTGTTGGTGAGAAATCTCTGAAGCAGGTTAATGAGGCAGGGAAAAATAGACATGCGAGCTCTAGAAGGAGAAGTGGATTTAAAAGGGAAGAGTCCGAGATGGGGGCATCTATGAGGGCCAGGTGGTAGAGGACTGGAGGGCAAGGGCCCTTTCTCTGAGATGCTATGCCCCATCTCTGACCACTTGGATTTATTAGTATAAAAACAACATTGTTCCTGAAAGTAAGGCACAGATTTTGTCATTTTCAGCAGTGAGTAGGTCTAAACCCCTTTGATTTGGAAGACCACTGAGGCAAGGGGTCTAGCTGGTCTTGAATGGTGACTAGCTGCTCTGAGATTTCCTCGAGGCTTTCTGAGAGCTGTTTAGGTGGAAGGGAGACCTGATGTAAGGAAACACCAAGTTTCCACCTAGCCCCAGCTAGGATTCCCAAGGTGGCCAGGAGGGGAATTAGTTATGCTGCTCTCTTGGCCCTTACAGACGTGGGCACCTTGATAAGAACAGGGGTACGGGGGCCGGTGAGATGGCTCAGCGGCATAAGCGCCTGCCTGGCAAGCGCGAAGTCCTGAGTTCGACTCCCGGATCCCACATACCAAAAAAAGGGCCGGCGATATCGCTCAGCGGCACGGGCGCCTGCTGGTGCATGAGGTCCTGAGGTCGACCCCCGGTACCCACACACACAAAAAAAGAACAGGGTTATGGGGATGGGTCAGAGGTATGGTGCAAGAGAGAAAAGCCAGAGTGCAGCTTCCTGTCCAATTAGAGGGAGGTAAAGATAAGTGTGGGTCCCACAGACCCAAAAGATAGCAGTCGTGTAAGAAAGACAAGGAGATCAAACTGAGATATGAGATGAAAAGTTCCATGTCCAGGTCTCCTGTTGTTGTCCCTGGTGTACCAGATTAATATTGTGTCCTAACACCATGACAGTGAGGGACTCTAGGGTCTGGGGGAACTAGTGAAACTTTTAGAGCTTTCAGTGATACAAGGGTGTTTCTAGGGCGAGATTGAAGGTATTGGTGTTAAGGGAGAAATGGACGGTGGAGTTGGAGATGGGTAACTAACAGCATGAGGAGAGAGAGATCAGAATGGAAAAGGGGAGGATGGGGTGTTATGAGGAAGTTTGGTGGGAATCAATATTCCTGCTCTAAGAAGGTGATCAATAGCAGGTTTGCTCTTACCTTCTGGGGTAATAGGGGGTATTGGGGAACTGAAAAATGCATGGATCCTTACTGAAACTTTTATAGGGGTGTGGTGGGATGTTATTTTGGGGGTACTATTGTCCCAGACTTGGGAGTTTAATAGAGGCCATTTTATTGAGATGGGGCGAGCATCAAACAGGCTGAATTTCTTAAGTTTGTCTTTCCGGAAGAGATGAATTTCGTAGGCCGAGGGAGGGTGGGGATATAGAGCATGGCCCCTAACTTATGTGTGGGGTCCCTGCCCAGGCAGGGGGTGGGCAGTGGGGAATACCTAAGGAAGAATGTAGGAGGGTCGCTCCATCATGCAGTACAGAAACGGAGAGTGAGCAAGGGGACCCTGAAATTCAGGGAGAACAGAGAGATTTATCCCAGTGTTGAGAAGGAAAGAAATGGGCTTACCACATGCCATCCTAATTGCCCTGGGCTCTGTGGACTCACTTCCTGTGGGGGGCACAGAGCCCAGGCACCGCCAATCCTCTGTTGTTAAAGCCAGCAGCTGAGACAGATCGTCAGAGACTGGCCAGGGTTTTTTTTTGAGAGAGCTGTTCCCGAGCTGAAAGGGTGTTCCTGCCGAGGACAGTCCATCTTCCAGTGTCCCCGCTGACCACAGGCATGGCTTAGTGGGAGAACAAGGGTTAGGGCAAGTCTACCATTGCCACATCTGTAGCAAGTGCTGGGAGGGGTGGCAGAGGCTGCTGTTGCAGGTTTGTGAATGGCAGAGCCAAGCATTTGGCATTTTAATTAGTTTTTTTTCTTTTGAGGCCCTTGCTCATCCTCCTGGTTATTAATGCGGAAGGCAGCATTTAGGAGTTTACTTCTTAGGGTCTGAAATCCCTCTTCTAACTTTTGAAGCCTTTTCCTACTATCAGGAGCAGACTGGGAAACAAATTGGACACAGAAATAGATCTGTCCTTCCCTGGACTTAGGATTTATATTAGTATTTTGGGGGGGCATAAAAAGAACTGAATTTTCATCAGGCCCTTGAATAATTTCTAAACAGGATTTCCCTGAGAAGGATCCCAGGAGATGTTCAACCTGAGCCAATTTGTTCATGGAAAAAAGGGGACGTGGACATGTACTAATCCCTCCACTGACACCTGTCCAAATGGGAAGTCCCAAGAGGGGTGAGGGGATCAGGCCACTAGTTTAAGCCTCCAGATTTAAAGTGATGAGCCCTAGAAGATAAACACATGTAGGCACAACAGCCCAGGGTCAAAGATGACAGACCCCAACTCAGGAGAGCCATAACCTTCTCCTTCAAACCCCATACAAACCCTCAGCCTGCAAGAAAGCCACTGTTCTGGTCTAGTGCCAGTAAAGCCTGTCCTCTACTGTGGAGTTTGCCTACCTTCCATTTTTTCCTAATACTTCCCATTTCGGGGACACAGACACTGATGCGTCAGTTTGTGATCTCATACAAGATTCTTTCTTCAGCTAATAGTGTATCTTTTCCATTTTCACCAGGTCAGGCTCTAATGCCTGATCAATTCCCTAGATCTTTGTTATATAAATCCCCCCATCCTTCTTTGGAACTACGAATAGTGTAAATAGAACGAACATGCTTCGTGGAAGGAGAGGGACTCTGGCTATAAGTGGCACAGCAGCACGATGCATAACTCCCGCATAATTCCCTGTATACGACGGCTTCGTGCTTCCTGTTTAAGCGATAAGGTGCATACGTTTCAGCTCAAGGCCTTGGGTCCAGTGACTCTTTCTCTCTTAGTCACCTAATGGGGAACTGGTTCTGGGAAAATGGCTTTGTGGGGGCACTCAGGGGAAGCTGTAAGCATGTATGACAATGAGCCAGGTGGATCAAGGTTTGAGTCCCAGCTCTGCTCTTACCGGATGTGACACTTTGGACAAATTATTTTTCCTTTACAAGCCTCATTTTCTCCATCCCTATCTTCTACACGGAGTTATTTAGATGAGATAAAGTATGACGCATTTGATATGATACCTACCTAATACGTAATCAGTAAATGTTAGTGTTACTGAGACAGTTTCTTTGACATAATTTCAAAGCTTTGAATATGAGATGATAGTGGACTTTGAACGGTAATTAGGCTACACTAATAAACAACAGGAGAGAACAGAGTCTCCACGCAAGGGTTGTTTCCCAATTTCTCCGAAATGTAATTGCAGAATCCTGAAGGAAGCTGGACCTCGAGCTGTGCATCCAGTCTACAGCTATGGGTCCAAGTGAATGACCAGTCGGCGCGCATCCCAGGGTCATTCAATTTCCCTGAATCGTACTTTCTCTTCTATAGAACACTGATTCATGGGAAACCAATGGTTTTGATGGGGACGCGTTGGCAACCTAGTCACCGAAATCCTAAATCCTGCTTCCAGGGGCATTCAGCAGATGACATGTTTGTGTTTCTGTCACAAAGGCTCTTGGGAGCATGAAAGCCATTTTTATGGAGGTTTCATTTGAAATGAGCTGCAGCTACCTCAGGACATGACACAGGCATATTCCTCAGCAGAGCAGACCCTTGTCCCACGTAGACCAGCCTGACGAGGCACAGCGGAATCATCCTGTCAGAGACCGCAGGCACACCTCTGTCAGCAGGGTTAGTTTTAGCAGGAGTGGCTGCAGCTCCCTGGCCCCAGTGGCTGCGTATCAGTTGATACTTGTCTCATCAAAAAGGCATATACTAAGGGCTGGGGAGTCAGCTCAGTGGCGCAGCACCTGCCTGGCAAGCGTGAGGTCCTGAGTTTGATTCCTGGTACTCCCAACAAAAAAAAGAATGATTGGGGCCAGGGATATAGCTCAGTGGCACAGCACCTGCCTGGCAAGTGCGAGGTCCTGAGTTCAATTTATGGTTCCCCCAAAAAACCCAAAAGGACATATACTAGAAAACGGTGATCAACTAAGAACAAACCAGTTGTTAACACAGGAAACATTCATGCTCTTTAATTCGAAAGACTTTAAAAATAATAGTTTGTATTCTAAAGCAAGGACAGTAGAAAATACTTAATGGTAGATCAAGGTGTTTTAAGAATTAACATTCTGAGCATCAAGTGCTATACAAGTCACACAGTGCCTGACACACCATACACTCAGTGAATTATATGAAACTGAGAGAATGAACGGAGGGAAGAAAGGAAGGAAAGCAGGAAGAAAGAAAAGAAAGAAGAAAAAATTAGTGAGAATAAAAGGCTAGGACTTCAGATATGTGGGCTACAATCCGTAGCTTGACTGACCTTAGGTAAATCCCTTAATCTGAGCCTCAGTTTCTCCTCTGGTCAACAAAAACATCTGCTTCACTGGTTTGTTGTGAGAAAGAAATCAAATAATGTAGTTACAAAGACATGTGGTTGAAAGCACCTGATAGTCATGAGACCTGAACTGTAGATCAGCATGAATTCAGTGCAATATACTTCATCAAATATTTACTGAGCCCTTCCTCTTTGCCTGGGATTGTACCCAGGTGCTGGAATTGGATAAGATGAATACTCCAGGAAGGCTTGTTGCTTGGAATATGGCAACTAGAATGGAGGCAGATCCAGGTTCTGTGTCTTAGGATTTTTATTTGTTTTGCATATATTCATAATAGGTTCCCTAAACTCCACTCTGGTTGCATTGACCCAGTCCTTGCTCATAGAAAGCTCACAGTCATTTAGGGGAGCAAAACCTATAAGTACAAAATTCCCAGGCAGCATGATAAATGTAACCGTGGTGGTATGCAGAATATGCACGGAGGGAACAAGGAGATTGATGAACTGAGTAGGGCAATGAGGTAAAGGTTCATGAAGGGGAGGGTGTGTGGGCTGAATCATGGAAAATAAACAGGAATTCCTACAGAAAGGAAAAACAGAGCAAGGGCATTGCAGATAGCAGGAAATATCATATGCAAAGCCAAATAGGAAATTTCTAGTCCCAGATTCTGCTGAGAACTAGCTTTCTTTCTTTCCTTTTTTTTTTTTTTTTTTTTTTTTTTTTTGAGACAGGGTCTCACTATGTAGTCCAGGCTGGCCTTGAACTCACTATGTAGCCCACGCTGGCCTTGAACTTTCAGTGATCCTCTTGCCTCAGCCTCCCGAGTGCTGAGATCACAGGCGTGAGCACCATGCCCAGATTGAGAACTGGCTCTTTTCAACCTTGCTGACTTTTCCCCAAGTTCCTCTGGAATTTCAGCCTTATCTCAGGAAATGAAGGGTAGGTGGTGGCAAGAGGCCGTTTGGATTTACTGTAAAGCGCTTTCTATCTGGATAGCTCCACGTAGCACAAAAAGAAAGAAGGAGCAACTTTGAAATCATCAAGTTATTTTTAGGGCAAGTGTCAGAAGCCCCCTATTTGTGACAGTCACGATGGCAGGCACAGCCTGAAGCCATTGAGAAGTTTTTGCCTACATGAATTCACCCACTCTGCCAGTACTTGGAAGAGCACCCTCAGTCACCCCCAGTGTCATTCAGGAGATCACAGGCCAGCAGGGGGAGACAGACGCTAAACAAGGTACAGAGAGAACCCGCACTTGGTGGGATTTACACGATTTTGACTTTATGATGATGCAAAAATGTCCCCGTACCGAAGACAGGCGTGGTGGCACCCATCTTTCACCCCAGCTCTCAGGAGGCTGAGTCAGAAGTAACGCCGTGAGTTCGAGGCCAGACTGAGCAAGCGAATGCAAGACTGGCCTGGACTACATAGTGAGACCCTGTCTCAACAAACAAAATAAAAATGTACCCATACCACTACTCTGTTTTTCACTTTCAGTACAGTATTCAATATGAGATATTTAACCCTTTATTATAAGATAGGTTTTATATCAGATGATTGTGCCCAACTGCAGGCTGATGTATTCTGAACACGTTTAAGGTAGGCTAGGGTAATGTATTGTCGACTTAATAAAAATTTCAGTTTACGATGGGTTAATCCAGATGTGACTCCATCATCCTATATCCAAGCGCATCCGTAGTTGGAAAGTGGTACCTACCCGTGTGCACAGCGTGAGTGCGTGGGGGCAAGAAATAGAAGCGCCGGGACATACAGGGCACAGGAAAGGTGGGTGACAGGCTTGTCTCCTAGCCAAACAGAACTTCCGCCTTCTGCATCCTGCTTCGCCTTCTCCAGGAGGCCAGACACGTTTTCAGCCGCCAATTCTTTGGCAGGGCGACAGGGCGCCCTCTCTTCCCCTGCAGCTTTCCCCGGCTTGGATAAGGCGCTCCGAGCGGCCACAGCACAGTTAGGTCCCAGGACGCAGGGGCTCTCGCGACGGGCGCGCTCAGACCTGAGCAGCCAATGCGGGGCGCCGGCGCGGGAGGCGGGACCCAGCCCGGTATAAGAGAGCAGCGCCGCTGTCCCGGCCGCAGTGCTGAAGCCGGCGCCCCAGCTGCCACCCGAAGTCTCCGGCTCTGAGCTCGCAAGCAGACCAGAGCTCGAAGAAGAGGGCAAGGTCTGCGTTCTGTTTATTCGCGTCTTTTGTATCAGCCCGTGGAGGCCAGGGTGGGCGTGCGGGTGGGCGCGAGGGTACTTTCAAGTCGGTCCCGCGGGCTCCAGCAGCTGCGGACACCCAGACCCAGGCGTTTCTGTCCCCAGCAGGAGCTCGTCCTCCCGCCTCGCCTCTGCCAGCCCGGCCGTCGAGGATGCGGCTGCTCGGGAAGCTGCGCTCCTCGGCTCCGGAGCCCGCCTGCTCCAACGTGCTCACCCCGGGCCGCATCCCCGAGTTCTGCATCCCGCCGCGGCTGCCGCCGCCCGGCCCGCCCGAGCCCCCGCTGCCCGCCGGGGTGCTGCCGCGCCGCTGCGCCACCGAACCAGACCTGTGGCCGCGCGCGACCGACTGGGACCCGCGCTCGCAGGCGGCGCTGTCGCTGCCGCACCTGCCCCGCGCGCGCACCGCCTACGGCTTCTGCGCGCTGCTCGAGAGCCCGCACACGCGCCGCAAGGAGTCGCTCTTCCTCGGGGACCCCGCGCCGCGCCCCCGGGCCCGCACCTCCGGCCGACGCGCGGGAGACGCGCCCCTCGGGCCCCCGCGCGCCGCCCACGCCGCCCCCTGCCCGGCCCGGGCCGCGCCCGCCCCGAGGCCCCGCCGCCGCCGCCTCCTGCGCGCGCCCGACCGCCTGCTGAGCCGCGCGCTGCGGGCCCGGAGGAGTCGCGGCCCGGCCCGCGCCCGCTCGCTCTCCAGCGGGGACGACGGCGACGGCGACGGCGACGGCGACGAGCGCGACGCGGGCGCGCAGCCTCCGACCCCGGCCGCCGAGCGCCTGGAGGCCGAGGGCGCCGCGGCTCTGGGCGCCGATTCCGGCCCGCGCGGCGGGCGCCTCCGCCTGCGGCTGCTGCGCCCCGAGGGCTCGGCCGCGGGCGCCCCCGAGCCCCGCGCCTCCGGCCGCCGCCTCCGCCTGGCCCTGCGGCCTCGGGGCGCCGCGCGCGAGCAGCGCCGCCTGGTGCTCGGCCCGAGCCGCGGGGCCGCTGCAGACCCGGACTCGAGCTGCGACCCGGCCTCGGGGGACACGGGCCGCCCGCGGGGCCGGGGCTCCCTGCTGCTGGGACCGCTGCTGCTGCTGCCCCGAGGGCCCGCCCGCCCGCCGGGGACTCTCGCACACTGACAGCTGTTTTGTACAAAATAAATGTTATTTATTCATTTTTCTATTTAAGATTTTGCTTTATTGATGTTTTAGCTCCTCGGCGTCCACCTTTGTCATGATTTAGTTGAAGAGAATGAAAACTAATGCCTTTCCCTCTATTCACAATATCCAACTCTTTCTAGTCCACTTTTATGTTCAGAGGAAAAAGAGGTTGGTTGAGACTGGAAGAAAGAAAGGAAGAACACCCATCTGCCTAATTTTTCCTTTCTTCCTGCTGTATGCAAAAACTAGATGGTTAACAAGTTTTTAAAATTTCGTTGACAATCATGCCCAACGCTAAGATCCCTATGCACACCTTTGTATAACGAAGTGACACCGGCGATAGGCACGTTTGCACACACCAGAGAGACCTTCTTCCATGACAAAGATGTAGGACCTCGGTGGGAGAATTCCTTTCTTACTGAGGAAAAAAAAAAAACAAAAAAACCGGGTTATTTTGGAAGTGAATTCTTCAAAAATTGCTGAGAAGGGGCTGGTGAGATAGCTCAGTGGCATAAGCGCCTGCCGGACAAGCGCGAGGTCCTCAGTTCGACTCCCAGTACCAACATTAAAAAAAAAAAAAAGTTGCTGAGGAAGAGGAAAATGAAGTTGAGGATCTTCCAACAGAAGGTGGTGGGCAATCGATATTCCTGGCGTCTTTTCCTTCCCCAGAAGGCGCCCCAGGAAGTCTTTTCCTGCCTCTGTAATTTTGCTTCCGATATTTTTTGTGGCATTATTCCCACCTAGCTGTGTATCTAACTTACATAATAGTTAGCTTTGCGATAGGATTTCCCGGGTGACTTGAAGTGTAATTTGTCAGTCTCTTGATTGCTGGGTTCTAACCCAGGGTTTTTAAATCCGATTTCTTTTCATTTGTTGATTCAATAAATAGGTATGCGTCCACTGGAAACTGATTCTAGCCAGAGTGTTTACTCTTGACTTTAGATGCCCTTGCCGCTGTGGAAGGCGCCCTGCAGTGGGAGACATACGCAGCAGTTTTTTCTGTCACTTGCTGCAGGTCTGAACTAAGGCAAACCAGGTTGTCTTCTAGGGCCTCATTTTCTCCATCAGCGAGGTGGGGTAATATCTGCCCCCCAGGCTTTCTGCCTTGGTCACCAAATACCTCTGGAATACCTGTGAATTTAGAAAGCAGAGCCCAGCCGGCGTGGTGGCTCATCCTGTAATACCAGCACTCCTGAGGCCGAGGCAGCAGGATTGCTGTGAGTTCAAGACCAGCCTGGGCTACATAGTGAGTTCAAGGCCAGCCTGAATTAGAGAGCGAGACCCTATCTCAAAAAGAAAAAAAAAAAAAAAAAAAGCAGAGCTCAGAGGCCGGAACAGCACAGCTAAGTAGGTGCTCAGTGGTGTTCCAGGAGCCTGACTCCTCTTTCTTTCCCTTTCCATCGTCTCTCTCTGACTCTGGAGTGGGGCTTGAAGAAAAGATGGCCACCTGAGGGTTAGGGGAATAGAGATTCCAGTGGCAAACCTTCCCTTATGCAATAATGCACTCAATCTGCATGAAAGCTCTTTACTATTGTTGTTATCAAAATGAGGTTTTGGTTGCACATTTGATCAGGCTAAATAAAAATTCTGGATTTTAAATATAATTTCAAAGTGGATATCCCTTTCAAATCATCAAATCACTTTTGAAATTGAGAAAACACCACAGAGAAAACGTGCCCAAAGCCATGTATGTACTGCTGTGTGTACCGGAACCAAGTTGTTCTGACATCTCCAGGTGACCGAACTACCCTTGGCTCTCTCAACAGCTGGTCATTTGAGGCCTTTCTCTGTACCATGCATAGTACTCAGCCCAGGGAATGCAGCTCTGTACAAGACAGACAAGTGGGTAGCCAAAAATAGCCATGTTTTATTAACACAGGTTACTGTCGTGACAGAACTGAGCTAAGGAGGGTGACAGAGACCACCCAGATGGGGAGTGGCAGTGGCAGATGGTCTGAGAAACAGGGCAGGGCAGGTTGCCCTGAGAACTGAAAAACGAGTCATTCACAGGAGAAACTCAATACATATAAACAACCTCCTAGTACACCCTATCACCCTAACAGCTGTATTAATAGGCTTTGGCTTCCTGTCCTACATCTTCTAGTCTTCCTTGTCTTCATTAATGGTACCATCACCCTCCCGTCCCACAAGTCATGTGGAGTTGTACTTGGTGCCTCTCTCTTACATTCTCCTCCTCTCATGTAAATGTCACCTTCTCAAAAATTCCTCCCTAGCCACTCTGTCTAAAAATAGCGCCATCATCACTATGCTGTTCCGTGTCTTTATTTTCCTTTATAGCACAATCACTACTTGACACCGTGTAATCCTCTGCTGGTACACTTTGCTTATTTTCCAACCCACAGGGATGGCGCCTTCTTAACGCAGGGGCTTTGCTCACTCATTCATTGCCCTGTCTCCCATGCCTAACACTGTGTGGCCTATATTAAACACTCCATGAGTACAGTACCGCCTACACCGTGTGTTGAATGGAGATACGATGATGTGGAATAAGTGAGTATGAATAGAGGGCCTAGGACCACGCTCAGAGTCAGGCCAACATTTAGAAGTTCAGTAAAGGAGGAGACTGAGACGTAGCAGCCACAGAGGCAGGAAAAGACCAGGTGAGTGTGGCAGCATGAAGCCAAGACTGGAAAGTGTTAAGAATAGGGAGAACTTTAAACAATTTAAGTCAAGCTGGGAAGTCAAGGAAATGAGATCAGGACATGGTGGGCATTGCCAGATGGACAGTGGTGACTTTGACAAGAACAGTTCTGGGAGAGTAGGGTTGACAGGAGCCAGACCAGCATGTGTTAAAAATATGACTGGGAGGTGAGGAAGTACAGAAAAAAGTCTCAGCCAAGGAGCACGAGAAAGACAGGGCTGTCACTGGAAGGGAATGCGGAGTCTAAGTTTTATTTTGATTTAATGTGGAAGAATCAAAGTATATCTGGAATATCCAGACTAGGGGAGATACAACAGGGAAGAGAATGGGAAGCAGAAATAATTGCAGAAGCAAAGTCTTTGGAAAGCAAGAGAGGGTCCAGATTACATGTGAGAAGAAGCTGTTATCAAAACCCACCTGCCCTGTTTGGCCAGGGACAGCATCTTTCCACTCTGAGCCAGGTCACAGTTGGAACTCTTGGGTGTTGGCCAGTGACATCTGGCACTACTGCCCAATTCCTCAGCAGGGTCCGGTCTGGAGCAAGCCTAGGACGCGCTTCTAAAGGCACTCCCAGAATACGGAGGAAGTACTCACCCAAAAGACCTGAGCAAACTTCTTCGTTCAGCATTTTCCTGACCAAAACTGTTTTGCAGTCACAACACTGAACCAATCCCTGCCATGCCAAAGGTGTTAGTTTTAGAATCATTGGGCCCATTTCTTAGTTGAGTCTGAGGTCAGCACCTGCAGAGGCAGATGCTTGTTCCTGGTAAACCAGCAGAAAGACCAGAAAGACCTGGCTTCAAAAATAGGCTCTGTGTGACCTTGGAGGAAATGCTTAATTTTCCAGAAGCTTGGTTTTGTCTTTCCTACAATACTGACTATGAAGGTGGGAAGGGTTAAAGAAGATGATTTCCCTTAGCCATAGCAAGATTCCTAGTGATGAAGCTAGGCAATCCTTTGTTTCCAAATACAATTTAAACCCTCCCTCTTTTGCTCATGCAGATGAACAAAATTTTGCACAGTGGCTTTATGCACATCTGCGGTCCTACTCCGAAGTCTGTACAAAGGGCAATCTACTGAGAACATGTCTGGGTGACTGCACTAAAGGACATAAACACAAAGAAACACATCTTTCCATTCCAGTGGGTGCTGCACTTCTGACTCCATCTGCCACGTTCCGGGCAGAGGAACAACAAAGTGACCGCCACTCCCACACAGAGGTCTGCATGTTTGTGAACATCAAGATCTTGATCCTGTAGCTTCAAGTGACTGATACTATTTATCCTTACACAAGAAGTCTGGATTTTATTTGGCGAAAAGAGTAGCACTTCTTTTGCAGGTTGGTAACAGTTCCTGGTTTACATAGAGCCAACGTTTCCTATTTCTGTCTGTGAGGAGATAGTGCCTCATGGGTCAGAACCATCCATGCAGTGCTCGGAACCTTGATCTCCCCCTCCTGGTCACCTGGGCCAGAGCTGCTGCATCTGCCCCAATGTGCAATCAGCCTAGACCTCTATCGTCACCATCATCTTTCTTAATTTTTAAAAAAATAATTCGGGTTTACACAACAGTTACTAAGCGCTGTAAAGAACTGCCATATGCCCTTTGCTCAGACTGTTAATACTTTGCCATTTTTTTTATCATTATCATTATCTCCCCATAATCTACCTTTTGAAAAATGAGCTTAAATTAAACCATCATTGGGTTTAATTTCATAACATTTTGCTTTCACCTGAAGTAAGAACCCTCCATATCTGCACACCACCTGGAAATGTTGGCATTGAAATCTAAGATCCACTGTGGGGTCTCCTGGCCCCAGCCCTCGGATCTTGTTCTCCAGAATCCCCTTCCCAATGTTCTGCACCCACAAGGACAGGGCCCATTCACCGCATCACCCAAAGTTCTGTTTACAGAACCCTGAACAGACCTGGGGTGAATGAATTTTTCATCCTAAAGGTAAAATGAAACACTGTTTAAAACATAAGCCCATGGGCCGGTGAGATGGCTCAGTGGCATAAGTGCCTGCCTTGCAAGCGCGAGGGCCCGAGTTCGACTCCCGGATCCCACATACGGAAAAGGGGCCGGTGATATCGCTCAGCGGCACGGGCGCCTGCTGGCGCGCGAGGTCCTGAGGTCGACCCCCCGGTACCCACAAAAAAAACAAAAAAACAAAACAAAAAAAACCATAAGCCCACACGTACCTTGGAACTTGTAGAAGTGCTAGAAAGAAATGGTTAATGATGTAAAAAGGTAACACACAGAGCCCACAGCTCAGAGTGGAGGTGACTGTCTACAGCTCTTTCCCAAGAAAAGTCATTAGGAGGGGGCCGGTGAGATGGCTCAGTGGCGTACGTGCCTGCCTGGCAAGCGCGAGGGCCCGAGTTCGACTCCCGGAACCCACATATGAAAAAAGCGCCGGTGATATCGCTCAGCGGCACGGGCGCCTGCTGGCGCACGAGGTCCTGAGGTCGACCCCCGGTACCCACAAAAAAAAAAAAAAAGTCATTAGGAGGACTCGGGACTGGAAGCTATGGCGCTGTGGCTAAAGCTGGGGCCCCTCAGCATTTGGCCGGGCCACAGGCGTCTGGTTCTCCCTGGAATTTTCACCTCTAGGGAACAAATGTGTATGTGGGTCCCTGGGCTCGCTCATGCTCCTGTGCCCCCTGGAGCGCCAGTCTACTGCCCCATCTGCCCTAAAACTCCTGCTCATTCTGCAGCACCCCCCTGCCCCGCCACAGCAGCCTCCGTGGAAAGGCCCGACTCCCCCAGGCGGCGACCCTTCCTGCTTTGGGCCACAGGCTGTCTCCAGTCCTGCTGCACGACCATCTGGTTGCAGTCGCCACTTTGCCTTAAGAAAGAGTAAATTCCTCGAGGCAGGGACGATGCCATTGTTCTTTCATTTCCAGCCCGGTGCACGATGCAGAGCAGCCACTCAGTGAATATTCAGGGCAGTTAGTCACAGTTACGGAGAGGAGAGATCGTCCATCCTCTCTTGTCATCTTTAAAACAATTCTATGACGTGGGCAGCCTGGAGCAAACTGAAGCTCTTGGGGCCCCAACCCATGCGCAGGACACTGATGGTAATATACCAGTTGGGGGCGTGGTATTTGGAACCTAACAGTGATGATGATGGTGATGATGTTGATAACTAACACTGCATATTTACTCTTAAGGCACCATGCCAAACATTCTGTACTCATGACTGACTTGTTTCGTACAACAATCCTATGCCTAAGAGGGGGTATGGTGGAAAACTGAGGCTCAGAGACAAGCCTAGACTTCCCAGGGGTTGTCACCAAGTGCGCATTAGTGGAGAAGCGCTTGGATTTTGGAATCCGCGTGTCTCTCTTCTAAGTAGGAGCCTCTGGGAGTTGCCTTCTTTCTCTGTGCCTCCGTTTCCTTTTTGAAATAGAGACGTCACGTTGTCTACTGTGGGGGGTTTTGTGAGGATCGGATGATTTAACATGTGAAGCATCGGCCTGTTCCCAGCCTCGACATCTATTTCAGACACCTGCTCAAGCTCTTCCCTGGTCACCAGGCCTGAGCTGAAGGGACAGAAAAAGAGCTCAGAATCAGTGGGGCCTCATTCTCGGCAGGAAGTCTAGAGCTTGCTTTTCAGGCTGACTTCTCCCAAGGTGGACTCTGCTCTGGCCCTGACCCTTTCCCAGTGTTGATCACGCTGAGGCTCAGGTAAGATCCCAGCCTGCTGGGAATTTGTGGGGCCTGTCGGTGCCCTGGAGCCACCACCTGTGTCGGGACTGTAGGTCTCAGTTATGCAACGATAGCATATTCCTGCAGGAGAGTGCTGTGGGGCGAGGAGTGCACCCCAAACCACCTGCATCAGGACCTCATGCTGCTGGAGCTGGGGGAGGGTGAGGAGCACGGCAGAGAGAAGAGGGTTTGCGCTGGAGGGACGCTGGGAGCCACCTGACAGGCAGATTCTCAGGACCATAGTGCTCTTAAGAGTATCTCGGGCGGTGTCCTCCTCAAAAGGGGAGAAGAATCAGTGGGGGAGCCAAGTGGGAGGGCCCAAAGCTTCTGCCCCTGGAGGGGGAAGTTCTCTGAGAAAAAGAAGGACGATGCCAGGGTGGCTCTTAAGAGTCCTGAACAGAACCAGCCTGGGCTTCAGAGTACCAGGCTTACGCCTTATTCCACTCTTCCCCACCAGCTAGGAAACCTGTAATGAGGTCTCGTCAAATCCCCTTGGGGCTGGTGGCCTTCGGTGGTGGTGGGCACCTTTTGGGGATGGGCTGTGGGTTCCCCAGGAGGCAGGGCAAGGGAGGCCAAGCTGCAGCTGGTGGTGCAGCCTGTACCCAGAGCTCTGTGGCAGCAAAGAAAGGCAAGGGGCAAGGGAGGCATGGGCCCTGGCAAAGGAGTGGTCAGTGCAGGAGAACAGGAAGTGAAAGAGGGGGGGCTGACTGTCAGAATGCAGCCACATGGGCCGGTGAGATGGCTCAGCGGCATAAGCGCCTGCCTTGCAAGCGCGAGGGCCCGAGTTCGACTCCCGGATCCCACATACGAAAAAGGGGCCGGTGATATCGCTCAGCGGCACGGGCGCCTGCTGGTGCGCGAGGTCCTGAGGTCGACCCCCCGGTACCCACAAAAAAAAAAAAAAAAAAAAGAATGCGGCCACAAGACTGTGTTTCCACGCAACTGTCAAACAGTGTAATTGCCATAAGGGATGAGAGCAGGAAGGATAGGAAAGTTGTCAGTGCTGATCAGTGCATTCTCAATGCAAGGCATTGTTCTAAGTGCTTTACATCTATTAAGATATTTCATCCTCAGAGTAACCTGTTACTCTAGGTAACAATAAATTGAGTAACAGAGAGATCTAGCATTGCCCAAGGTCAACAAATACTGAGAATTTGAACCTAAGCAGTCTGGCTTTAGAGGTCAAATTCTTATCACTAGTTTTCTGTAGAAGACCTCAACATGAAGCCCGGGGGGTCCCTGTTTCTGGCAGAGACAAGTGTACATGGGACTTGAGGAGCAGTGGAGCAGCAAAGGAGGAAGAATATTAAAAACAAACTTCAAACTTCTCACAATTTTTTTTTTCCAGAGACTGGTCTGAAATTGTAAGGCCTGCACCAACCAAGTCTTTCAGAGAATATCCTAGTGCAGTTTACCCCGAGGCATAAGCCCTATAACTACACCAGGATTCAAATGCAGCTGCCAGAGTTCCAGAAATTTTCCTCAAAAGTGGATATTATGGTGCCTGGCACTGTTTAAAAAATAAAATTACTACATACATGCTTAGAAAGGGAACAGGTAAAAATAATTTGTGGAATAACTAACTGGAGACAAAAGCAAAGTTTAACTTTAACAGCTGTGAATGGAACATCTGATGTGGTTTGTTTCTGTATCGATCATGTGACAGGAAACCCCAACAGCTTAATCAGTTCTGTTCTTTGTGTTTCCATGCACTGTAATAGGGTCATGGTCACAGTGTCATTTTTGTTCCAGAGAACAGAAATCCAGAAATCCGCAGCTGTGTCAGGGCTTCGCTTTCCTTCTGCCATGGGTTGCTATGTGCTTCCTCCTCTCCTAAAGAGGAGAGAAAGTTTGTGGCCTGGTCCGTAGCTTATGGAGCCCTGACTCTACTGCCTTTTGGAAATTTGTAATCTCATGGAAGAGAGAGGCATCTCCACAGGGCCAGAGAAAGAGAAAGATGTCCACAGAGGCTGGCCGATGTACAAATGAAGGCTGGTTAGAGCTGATGTTCAAGGCCCCTTAGACACAGCCAATCTGGTTGCCTTCCCATCTGCTTTCTCCCTTCCTGGCTCCCTGGGACCCACCCTGAGGGAGTGCAACTCACTGGCAGGGTGCTCCCCTTTGACACACTTTGAGGGAAGGTGATGCAGACAGAGAATGTGATTTTCATAAACCCAGGGGTCTGGGCTGGCTCAGAGCACAGGGAAGCCTGGAATATGGAGTTGTCTAGGGTAATCTACATGTTCTTGGGAGGCCAGGTGCAGGGTCAAGTCTGAGGGTGCAGAAAAAGAGCTCACATCTTCTAGGAAGGCTGGCTTACAGTGGGCTTGGGGGTCATGTTCCATCTCCGGCCGCATTCATTCAAAACCAGAGGCACTGGGTGGGTGCCTGCAGAATGGGTGCATGGGGCCTATCTCTACCCCCACCCTTCAAGATCTCTTCCCAGAAGATTTTATGGAAACTGAACATTTGGAAAATGGATTCTGTTCATAGAACTTCCCCATGATACTTTCTAATGTGCTTTATTGTTTTTGTTTAGCCCTCAGTCATCCGTGTTTGCACAAACTTTAGCTTTTACTAACTTGGTATATTTTGTTCTTTCCTCTCCAAGCCAATTTTCCCTCATTCTTCAAATTACACATATATAATCCCAAATATAAAGGGCAACATTTTTGTTTAAAGAAACACTTCAGTGTTTCCTAACTATAACTTAGCTTTTTTTTTATGATTTCCCTGCCATTCGTAGGGAGGCAGAGTGACATCAGGCCATCTGGGTTCTCCTTAATCTCATCCACTTACAACCTGTGTGACTTTAGGTAATTTACTTAATTAAGTTCTATCTGCTTTGGTTTTCTCACTTGCGAAAGTGGGCCTAATAATATTTTATTTGGAGTTGTACTAAGAGTCAGAGATAAAATGTGCAAAATCCTGGCACAGTGCCTGGCTCACAGTAAGCAATCAGTAATGGATGACTCCTCGTATTTCTAAAAAGAGGCCATTTCTATACTTCTCAATACCCTGGAAAACAAGCTACAGCTATAATCCCAGGAATCTGTAATTGATACCTTGAGAACTGGCTCAAAATGTATGCAGCTTTCAGGTGTTCTTATTTAGGGGGAAGTTTAATATCTCATGGATTGCTTGGATATAAGAATCAAAATAAGCTCAGTTTTCATTGTGAAAATCAATCTGGTTTCTTGTCTGTCTTGATGCCTTAATCTAATTCCTTTATTTTTCTCATTGAAAACTACTTTATTTGTATTTGTGGGGAAAAAAATCAAAGTACGTAAAGACATGGCTGAGTCGAGTGTCTAGCCATCGGGACTCTCTCAACAAAACAAAATGGCAGATATGGCGATGGGAGAGTTAAGAATCTTTAAGCCACCATCAGTGCTTTCTACAGTAAATTCCTTTAGCCAAGGAGAAGAACATTTATCCATCTACTGGAGGCCTTTGTACAAGTGGCCACCCAACTTTTCAGAGGTCCCAGGAATATGACCACATAGAAAGGTGGCTTGTCCCCATTTCCTTTGTCCTTTATTTCCTTTGTCCCAAATAGGAAGATGGTCCCTCAAAGCATGAGTACACTGAACCCATTCCCTACCATTCCCAAATATACTGTGCTCTGGAAAGAGAGTCTGTGCTACTCACTGTAGGTGACAACCTTGTGTGCCTTCACCCATTGAAAAGCCACATGTCCTGGAGGAACATGTCAGGTGCTCGGAGAGCAGTCAGGACCATGAAGAATGTTCAGAATGGCCCAACTGTGTTTTGATGCCACAAGGCCCTGAACTTTTGTTCAGACATCTCATGGTCTTCTTTCACTACAGTCAGTTTTTCAACGTTTGAACTGGAATCCTGGCTAACGGGCCGTGGAGTATATGGGAAGGATGCACCAAATTTCCCTTGATTTCTGACCAATTTTCTACAAATATCCACTCAGGGGTGGTGCCCGTATGGACCTCTAAATCTTGAACCCACTCCTAGAAATTTAAATTCATATTTCTGACTCCAAGGACATGGGGCCACCAATGTCCCATTGCTTCCCAGGAAAGCTTTTACTTTGCAATCCCAACACCCAGCGTCACTTGTCCTTTTCTCGCTCATGGAAAGCAGGGATCTAGCTACCTCTTTTTGTTCTTTGTAGAAAATCCTATTCCTTAGCTTCCAACTCCAAAAGTCCAAAGAAAAGCTTCTGAGATTGTTACAATCATAGCATATCCCACAGCGACATGGAGAGGCCTCCAGGTGATAGAATTGGTGGCAACCATCTCGGCAGCGATCTGCACCAAACACCAAACATGGCCATCTTTGGCTGCCTTGTTAGCCCTCAAGGTATCCATGAGCTCAGCACAAAGTTGGGCAAATGTCCCTGGTTGCAGATCACCCAGGTCCTCATAGCTCTCCAGCAGGGCAGGATACTGTTCTAGATTTAAGTGGCTCGTACTGGCAGTGTGGCCAAGCAGGTCCTTCAAGGCAGACATGGAGATATCATTCTCATAGAAGCTGAAGGTGGTGGGCTGGGAGCAGCATCTGAGGGCAGGCAGGTTGGTACCGATCTGGGACTCTTCCCTTCAACGTGTCTCCAAGTCCAGGGTGGTCAGGGTGCTTCAGCAAGTCTTCAGCCAAAGTTGCAGGGGCTTGGGACTAAATTTGTCTGACTCCACTCCAATCTAGGTCTCTTACCTGACTGATGCTCAGGGACAGGGACAGAAGTTTCCAGTCTGAATAGTACTTGGCACTCAATAGATATTTCCTGATGAATAAACACATCGTCAGATTATTTGCAGTGAACTGTTTAAGGAGATGCCTGGTGGTAAAACTTCCCAGTCAGTTACTGAGAGAGTCTTCAAGGGGGTCTTCAGGCTCCTGGGCACCTGGCTCCAGTGGCCTTTGAGGAAGTAGGCACAGTCCATGCGGAACTCCTGGAGGCAGTTCAGCTCCTGGAGATGATGAATGAACTCGGCTACATACTCTGCGTTTCTGCTTGAGGTACTACAGTACTTATTAGAGAATGGGAAGACGGCAAGTTTTTGAAGATTTCTCACCTGGGCCCAGGTAGGGAGCAAAAGAAGCCAGGTCTGTCACACTTCAAGAGTGACACACTTCCATTACCTGAACACAGTTCAGCTCTAGCATCTTCAGGAATCCGCGAAGTTGTAGAAAGGCGTCACATACATCTCCATTTGTTACTGCACATTTCACGGAGGATCAGAGTGAGCAGGTGTATAGAGCAGTGCGGGCTATGGTCTCACTCCTCTACAGGCTCTGCATGGCCATCTAGCTCATACAGAGACAGTGGGCTCTGGATTTTCATCCTGATGGATTTGCAAGAAGAAGGATCCACATGTGTACACAGGCGGCAAAGCTCTGGGAATCCCAACAAGGTCAGGGGGTGACCGGAAGCTTCAGGACTGAGCCTAGAGTCTAATTTCTAAGTGCTGTCTTGCTAATGCAGTCGCAGTACGTGGAGCAGTACCTGGCGCTCAATAGATATTTCCTGATGAATGAATGTCTCATCAGATTATTTGCAGTAAACTGTTTAAGGAGACAAATAAACCATCTGTATCTATGTATCTATGTATCTTTTCTTTCTTAAAATTTAAATTTCTTTATTTTCAGTTCCAAGAGCAGTGCTTACTTTGGTTTTCACTTCTCCAAGGGCCCAAGAGCTTTCTCAAGTTCTGGTTCCTAGGTCCCTCACACTCTTTTCACTCCTCTTTCAACCACTGCAGCAACTGAGATGTGCAGCAGGTGGTGATGATGTTGGCACCTGCCCTTTAGAAGGCAGTCACAGCAGCCTTGAGGTCAGAGACCCTGGCTCAGGCTCCCAGCCACAGCATGGAGAACTCTCCAGACACATGGCATTCAGTGAGAGGAATCCAGAGTGCTTGCCCTTCAGCTCCTGCACAACATCTAGGTAGGGCACCCCCAGCTTCACCGTGAGCATTCCAGTCCCTTCCCATATAGCCCAGTCCACTTGCACAAGGCCAGCCCTGGACTCCAAGGGTAGCCGGCAGTGTTGGAGATTTCCAAAAGTTGGGCCTGACTGCATTGCATCCCATATAGCCCCATAGAAATAAACAGGAAGTAAATTTGGTGCTGCAGCTCATTACTGATACCCTCTTGCCAAGTCCATGTGCCATCAGGCCCTCCTTGATGGCTTCCATGTGTCCATCCATCACGTCCTCTGCTAGCCCTGGAGGCTCCCCTCGGCCCAGAATAAACCATTCTCACTCAGGAGCCCCAGTCATCATGGAAGGTGTAGTGGGGACAAGCAGACATTGCAGGCCACCAGGAGGTTGGGAGAGGTCTTCCTCAACAGACGGATCACCTCGACAGCTGCAACTGCTCGGTCAACTGCAGAGCCCCGAATCACCCTTGGGAACTCTGCAGAGGATGCCAAAGATCAGGACTCGGCTCAGGCCCTCCTCCACCAGGGGCCTCAGTATCTCTTCTAGCTGGGCACACCGTACCTGGGAGGCTGGCAGCAGCCTGCATGTTATCAGGGACATCCATGATAAAGATAAGTAGACAAGGTGAGAGGTGCTGAGGGTGGCAGTGGCTGCGAGGTTCACAGCAGTGGGGGAAGTAGCTGATGTGCAGAACAGGCCGGGCGATGGGGTGAGGGCTGGTGGGCACAGGTCTGTGTACTTGTTGGAATCTGGGTTTGTGTAGTGTCTGCTGTATGCTCAGCTCTGCCTTCCAAAGGCCTCTGAGCTGCTGCTCCAGTGGTGGCCATCTCCCACGCAGTCTCCCAAGGCCCACATCACAATCAAGTTTTTAACTGATGTCTAAAAACATACAATTGTACATGCATATAGGGTAATGTGATATTTTGATACATGTACACATCATGCAACATCTAAATCATGTCTATGTCTAAAACATGTCTATGTCCTCAAACATAATTTCCTTATGGAAAAGATGTTCAGGATCCTTTCTTCTAGGTTTTTGAAATTTACAGTATAATAGTGTTACCTATGGTTACCGCACTGTGCAATAGCACACTAGAGTTTCTTATTCCTGTGTAACATAACAATATCCATGGATCAACCTTTCCACAGCCTTTCTCTCCCAGCCATTAGTAATAACCATTCCACCCTCAATTTCTGCGAGATCAGCTTTTTAGATTCCACATGAGTGAGGTTATGCAGCACCTGCCTTTCTGTGCCTGGGTTATTTTACTTAACATAATGATCTCTACTCCCATCCATGTTGTCACAAATAACAGGGTTTTACTCTTTTTTTGTAGCTGAGTATTATTCCATTGTGTATAAGTACCATACTCCATCACTTCATCAGTTGAGGAACACTGGGTTGATTCCATTTCTTGGCTGTTGTGAATAGTGTAGTCTTTCTTTTTGGGTTTCTGACTATTCTGCAAATCAAGCTAAATGTAAATAAATGAATACTTTTTCTTGGGGTCTGCTTGGGAGGGTAGCAGTGGCCAAGGCAGGGTCACCAGCATGTGGTCTCATTGTGTGCGGTGTGCTCCGGGAGGCATGAGAAAACGTGATGGAATCCCTCCCGGTGGTCTGAAGGGTTCAGAGGTGGCTGAGCAGAGTTACCCCACCCAGAAAAGTCCAGCATCAGAACCAAGAAGAAGCAGAGGAAGGGACCTGGACGAGGACAGAGCCATCCATGACCAGTTCACAAGGACGGGGACCAGATGAGGACAACTGAACCAGTGTCCAGCAGAGCCAGTCCCTGTTGGCAATGGCTCTTGTTCCAGAGGTCCCTACTGGGACATTGGAAAGAGGTGTGGAAAATTTTGAACTGACTGAGTTTAAATTCTGAATTCTCTATGTTTAAATATTGAATTATCGAGTTAGCTTAGACCTGAAACATGTATACAGACACTTTGCCCAGGAATTCCACCAAACAAAAAACTTGTATAATATCTAAAATCAAGTATTTAAAATTATGTGATATGAAAAATAGCATGGGTAACAAAAGAAAATTTAAAAACACCTGCTCTCTGAAAATCCCCATAAACTGATACGGACTAGCAGGTGCCCCAGTCAATTGATAAATGATTGTTTACCAGAAATGCAACTGCTCAGTGGAATTACAGCTGAGTGGAACTTTGGTCAGAGTTGGCAGTGTCCAGAGAAGCAGGTGGCTGGGGGGAGACCTACGGCTGGGTCACACAAGCCAGTGGCTGGATTTGTTTTCACTGGGATAATGATGCACAGCTGCTGCAGGAGCTGCTTCAGGCAGGTTTTCGATGCTCACCTAGGTGACCCTGGGAGGCCTCAGGGTCTCAATGCCCGCTGTATCTTACCGTTTTGATTGTCCTTGGTTTTGCAAGAGCACCATAAGATGTGTGGCTCAGCCACAGACAGAGCGCCCATTCTTACTCAGGACCCCAGGGACCATGGGAGGTGTAGGGGGACAAGCAGACATTGCAGGGCACTAGGAGGTTGGGTGAAGTCTTCCTCACCAGACGGATCACCTCGACAGCTGCAACTCCTCAGTCGACTGCAGAGCCCCGAATCCGTAAGTGAGAGGGGAGATGTAGACTTTGCCTTGGCATGATTCAGAGA
Organism: Erethizon dorsatum; assembly: GCA_028451465.1. Taxonomy (NCBI): domain Eukaryota; kingdom Metazoa; phylum Chordata; class Mammalia; order Rodentia; family Erethizontidae; genus Erethizon; species Erethizon dorsatum. The sequence continues at coordinate 5,595,284 of CM051837.1, read as the reverse complement.
TAACGGGAGAGAAGTGGTGATTTTCCATTGTGGCCAGGAAGCCTAGGGCTTCCCAAGCCTAGAGACCGAAGGGATCAGAAAGTGGGAGAGCTGAGATCAGACCAAAATCAGCATGAGGGCTGGAATAGAGGGCGGAGTCAGCTCAATTCAAAGACAAGGTGCAGAGAGACACCAAAACTCTGAGAAGATGATTTACTTTTTAAATAATTATGTCCTTTGAAGGTAGAAAGAGCCTATACTGAAAGTTGCAGGGCTGGTGAGATGGCTCAGCGGTGTAAGCGCCTGCCTGGCAAGCACGAGGTCCTGAGTTCAACTCCCGGGACCCACATACAAAAAAAGGGCCGGTGATATCGCTCAGCGGCATGGGCGGCTGCTGGTGCGCGAGGTCCTGAGGTCGACCCCCGGTACCCACAAAAAAAAAAAAAAAAAAAAAAGAAAGTTGCAGTGTATGATCTAAAGAAATGGTTTAGATTCACACCTGTATGGTTCTTCTATTATTTGTAGTCTCCATGTTATTACGCTGATCCTGCCCATCTATGCCCAGTGTGGCAATGTGGAGAATCCTAGCTAAGATTCCGTGGACCTGGGCTCTGCATTGAAAATCCACTCACTTCTCTGGGCCTCAGTCTACTTCTCTGTCAAACAGAACATTAGCAACACTCTAAATGTGCTTGTGAGAACTGAATGAAATAAACTGTTTTAAGGATTTTTATTTTTAAGAAGGCCAATGGCCAAAATCATTTGAGAGAAAGAATTATAATTATGTAGTATACAAGCTATAGGAGGGGCGGTTACACACTGATACTGTACAAAACATGACAGTTTTAAATTTATTTCACATGTCATTTAGCTTTTGTTTTTCATGGCAGAGGCCTTTCTGTTAGGGGCCTCTGAGGCCAAGTTTCAAAACCAAAGAAAGACATCAATGAAATGTGTGATAAACTGTAAGCCCTACCCAGTGTCCCGATAAGATATTTACATTTCCACTTACTATTGACACCAAGAATAAATACTAATGTAAGACTGGATACTGAGGGAAACAGGTTTTAACAGGAAAAAAATCTTACCGAGTCTTGATAACAAGGTACTGGAGCCACATTTCTGCTTTCCCAGAGGAACAGAGGCTCTGTTGCTATTGGCTGCCATTGATTTTTTGCTAAGCTATCTCAATAATCCTGTCACAATTTCACCTCTCTTTAATATTTTGTAAATAGTATCTTTATGGGATATTTTGAACTACAATATTTGGAAGATTCTTAATGATGTAGTTGTTCTGGAGTATTAGTGGGGTAACCTTGTTTTCAAGTATGGGGATTTGTGATCAAAAACGGGAGTTGAGAACTTAAGTACAAACTGTCAAAACGCCAAACAGAACAAAAGGAGATGTTTACTAATGAAAATAAAAATAGTTTTTAAAGACCTGGATAACCTGGATGAAAAAAATTATAAAGGTGACACCAGGGAGATCTGAAGACAGGACCAGGAATCCTAGTAAAACTTTTAAAAAGTTAAGATTGCAATAGTGGAGTGATGCCTAGGAGAAAAGCTTAAGAAATGGGATCACACAGTTAGAGTTCTCGTATGTAATCCGTACCATGTATCTCTCCCATTTTATTAGAAATTATTGTAATATGAAGACTATGTTAGCATTTTAGAAAATTTGAAAACTGAAAGAAGACAGCCACAATCTTACCACCTAACTATACCTGTTACAATCTTTTCCTCTTCCCTTCTGTCTTTGTCTACATGGGAGACCAGAATTGCTGCCCGAAAAAATGATGTGCTGTGGACCTGAAGGCAGGTGAGTGGAGGCAGGAGAGTTCTCAGCCCTCCTTCTCCTTGGCTAAAAGCAGGATGTTGATTTATAAAGACCAAAGGCATCCTTCCCCCTTCTACCAGGAAGACAAAAGTTAGCGAGGTAAGACAGATTTAGACCCTTCTAGGCCCCGAATCAGAGAAATTTACAGCAACAGACTGTATTAACCAGCTGTACCTGCCAGTTACTGGCCTTCCCCCAAGCTGCCACTCAAAGAGACTTGAAGTCATTGTTTGGATCACTTTTCTAACAATTGACTGTTCTTTGTTGAAGACTCTATAATAAGTTTCTCTAGGTGTCTTCCGTGTATGTATGAAATACTGTCACGTGTCACTTAAGAGAATTCATCCTGAGAACTGAGTCCCTAGGACATTTCATCCTTGTGTGATGCATGCGGGTCTGTGCACACTGGGATGGCACAGCCCACTCCACACTCAGGCTACATGGTGTGGCCCACTGCCCCTGCAGGCCAGCACCGTGCCGAGCACTGTAGGCGAGTGTAACACAATGGTACTCGTGTATCTACATTTATCTAAACATAGAGGAGGTGCAGTCAAAATATGATCTCAAAAATTAAAAATGGTGCATCTGAGTACAGCACTTAATGGAAGGGGCTTCATGGAAGGGGCCCTGTTACAGTCTTCATAATTGTAGTTTTAATGCTTATATTTGGCTTCCTTGCTTTTTTCACTGTCATTTCTCCCTGTCCTACCAACATATTCAGATTTCTTCATCTTTTTAAAGGCAGTCTTCCTTAGCTCTTTATTTTAAATAGAAAGATTTGATACATATTGCCAAATGAAGAAGAGTAAGACACAGAGCGGCAAAAATGTGTATGGAATGCTACTTGCCCCTAAGAGGTTACCCATCTTCTTTGGTTACAGCCAGCATTGATTTTTGAGACTCCTCTAGTTAGGAAAGGTTGTAAGTCTACCAAGAGCAAAGCTCTTGTGCTCTTTTTTTTGGTACTGGGAATCGAACTCAGGACCTCGCACTTGCCAGGCAGGCGCTCTGCAGCTGAGCTATATCCCCAGCCCTCTTGTGCTCTTTTTAGCAATTCTCTGGCAGCTTTCTCTTTCCCCTAGGAATACTTATCTTCCCCATATATCTTAACCTGATGAAAAATTATTGGTATTTTTCTATCCTGGGAGTCAGCCCTGTGAAGTTGTAGCCTCAGCTTTCTAAAGCAATGACTAACAGCGAGCTATCCACATGGAGGACCCAAGGAAGGATTGCTGCAAACCCCTTAGGCGACCCAGAGTTCAATCTTAGCACTGTACGTCTATGTCCTAAACTGCCAGACTCTCTCCACTGCCCCTCAGCAGGTTGGAGGGGGAAGAAACCCCACGCACACAGAATTCTCACCTTCTTTGGGGCAGGGTTGGACTTGGCACACGAGCAGCTCTCTAAAGAGATTTCCAGTTCTCCAAGATCCTTCTAGCTCTCCAAATAGTAAGAGATTTCCAGCTCCCTTCTTTGGAAACAAAGTTCCCTCTTCGCTCTACTGTCATTTTAAATAATTTGTGCAATAATTTTTCCCAAACAGAGAGGAAGACAAAACTAAACCAAATTGCACTGGGAGATAAGTCAAAAGCAGTAAACTTACCAGGTCTGCTTTGGTCCCTAAATAAATGAAGCCTTGAGCTTCTCCAGTAAATCTAGATTCCTGACCACTATGATCCCTTCCTTTCTCAATGGGATGGGGAATGCCATTCCATTCTTACCTGATTCTAACAAAAACTTTACCCTGACTTTTACAATGCTGATATCTGATTGTGACATTTGAGGACATGATAATCATGTGAAAAAAATCATTGCTTTTCCATAATAACCTGCTAATGTAAACTAGGTAACCTTGCTAATACTGAGGGCTCTTTCTGTTTAAATGTCTATCATGAATTTATTTTGTTTGCTTGTAAGCTAGTGCTTCTGAAATCTGACTCCCTATCCTCTTTGAGAGTAGGCCTTTTTTTTTTCTATCCTGAACACTTTTGTCTCTGAATCTTCTGTTTTCAAGTCCTGCAAGGTTGGTGTAGTATTTACACTGGAATGTGGGCAATGACGGGAACCTATTGTTTTGGAATCTCATCCAAAATTCAGACCAAAATCATTCTGTTGGGTGACCCTGCTAAAAAGCCAGGTGCAGAACTGGGATTTGAAGCTGGGAAATTTGAAGCAAGCACAATTTCCACCACACTTTGGTCCCCCTGGCTGTCCTAAAGTTAAATGCCTGAATTTCATTTGTCAGTTAAATTGTTTTCAGACTTTCATGTCACCAATGCCTCCATTTTCCCTAGGGGACCTTGGGGAAGGAGGTTAGTTGTGAGAAACAGTTGTCCTAGTGTCTCTAAAATCCCAGCACATGAGTTGCCATGAAATAAATTTAATTCTGGGAAGAAAAGTTAGTCACTATGAATCTTATTTTATGGATAAGTTTTAGCTCAGTGGTAAATAAGAAATCATCCGATCATGTCACATCCCACCTAGGTGCTGGACTCTGTAATTCCTTCTCCTTCCAACACTAGAATCACTTGGTTCCCACACACAGGACTCACTCCGTACCCAATGACCTGATCCAACACAGATGGAAGCAGGTGGTTTTCAGCCAGCTTCAGCCGCACCTTCTGGGCACTGAGAATTCTACTCGAACAGTGTCCTCCCACTCCAATATACCCTATTCTTATCACTGAATCTTGACTTTGGACCTCTAAACTGCCCTTTTAGAAAATTTCCCAGATCTCCTTTATCTTCAAAGTGCTCTGACCCAAGACCTTAGGAGAGATTTTTCCTGTCTGTCTCAAATTTGAGCCAACAATTTTGCCTGGGCTCCATTTACTGATCAGGCTGCCTTGACGGTTTCACATGAGTGTCATCACTTCTCCATTGCCAGCATTTGCCTGAGCTGTGCCAGGTGAACAGCACACCTGCTCACCCGGGGAGGCCTCCCTCAAATGGGCACTGGGAACTTCTCATAGTCTAGGCCCTGCTAGATACTGGGATCTGGCAAGGAGCCTTTTGTTAGACGTGCTTATTGCAGATGTCTTAGTCTTCTGTTGCTGCTACAATTTCAGGGAGGGGACAGGATGGGCCCCAATACAAAGGGCCATTTAAAGGAATTATGGAGAATTAGTATCTGTTCCCCCCCCAATTTCTCTTCCTATTTAACTGCTTCATTGCACACAAATGTTCACATTTGCTCTTACAACTGTGGGCTGGAGGGAGCAAAGCATGCTAGGGTATGGACAGTAAAAGGGGGACAGATAAAAGCATCTCTGGATACTTACTGAATTGGGCAGACCACCTAGTTCACCCTTTCCAGCCAGCTGCTCTCACACCACTGCCTTCTTAGCATAGGTCATCAGCTCAGTCATTTTTCTAGTTTCAGTCATTCCCCTGCTCAGTCCCAGACGTCCATTGAACTACCCCTCTCAATACTGGCTTCACACCTTATCTTGGTCCTGGGGCCTCTGTTGCTGCTGCTGGACCCCGCTGCGCTCTCATATCCTACTTGACCTGCTGGGGAGTGTGACTGATGTTAGCATAATATTCTGAGGCAGGTGACTGAAGTGACAGTGTACAGACGCTCCATGTTTAATGACCAAGTTCCGTTCCTGCGACTAGGTTATTAAATGAATGGGTCGCTGAATGAGGAATCGTATATAGTATGTACAATACTCAGAACAAAGAAATGGTGATCTACGGGTCTTATAAGACTGTATTCCTGGGCCAGGGATATAGCTCAGCGGCACAGCGCCTGCCTGGCAAGAGCAAGGTCGTGAGTTCGATTCCCGGTACAAAAAAAAAAAAAAAAAAGACTGTGTTCCAGAGCCAGGTGTGGTGGCCTGTAATCCCAGCCCTCACGAGGCTGAGGCAGGAGGATCACTGTGAGTTCGAGGCCAGCCTGCACTACATAGTGAGACCCTGTCTCAAAAAAAAAAAAAAAAAAAAAAAGGACCATGTTCCTAATCACTCCCTTCTGCATCAAAACAGGCGAACCGTATGTTTTCTGGATATTGAGGCAAAAATAGCAACCTCATATGAGGTTGTCTCGATATTAAAAAAATGTCAGGTAGCTTATTTTTCCCCATATTAGACGTTATAGAAATAACACATATTGTGAAGACATTTATCTCTTCATGAATGCTGTGTTCAGTTGCAAAACATGCTTAGTGAACATGCCTAAAATACAATAGGCTACTCCTTGTTTAAGGGCTGAGTTCAGTTCCTGCGACTATGTCAAGTAAAGTGGTTCCTAAATAAGGAGCTGTATATAGTACGTACATTACAATATTCAGAACAAAGAAATGGTCGAAGGAGACTCTGACTTGATGACTTTTTACTTTTATTTACATAACTTTTCATGCCGTACTGTACTGTATAACAGAACATAAAACTACAGTACTATACTGTACAGTACAATGAGCAAATCTACTGTCCTGTATAAACGAGATGTGCTGTACCAAAAAAAGACACCGGGGCTTTATCAATGAGATGTAAAGAACTGTCCCAAAAAAAAAAAAAAAAAAAAAATCTGCGCGGTAAGTCCTAACTCAGAACAGTCGTTAACTAGGTAGGCCGTTAAACGAGGAATTTGTCCTCATGTCGCTCACATTCATTTGTATTTGTCATATTCATTTGTCTTATTCATTTGTATTTGTCATATTCATTTGTCTTATTCATTTGTATTTGTCCTCATTCATTTGTACTTGTTCTCATGTCCCTCATATTCATTATTAAAAACGAACAAAAGATATATTTAGGATCGATGGCACACTAGGAGATGTGCAAAGAATTCCCAGAGCAACTCACAGCCGGCAGACTCGCCAATAAAAATTATCACCGAGGGTGATAAATGGCTGTCCAATTCATTCATAAAGTTCACTGAGGGGCTGGGGTGTGCTCAACGGTATAGTGTGTTCTTAATTTATGAAGGGGCCTGGGTTCGATGCCAGCACCCCCAAAAAACAACAGGGTGATCTTAAGGTGCTCCCCTTCCGCAGGTGCGGCAACGCGTGCTGTCAGGCACTACGTTAGGCGCTTTGCCTCATTCAGTAACAGCTTCGTAAAGTAGAAGGCACGCCATACTTGCGTGCGGACATGCGTGGGCACGTACGCACAGACACAAGCACACGCACAGACGCACGCACACACATGCGTGCACATGCGCTCTTCGACTATAGTGGCCAAAGGCCTGGAAACCAATGCCTAAAGCGGGCGAAAGCTGGAATTCAGTTCCTGACCGCTGGGTGGTCTCGGATAAGCCGCGCAGGCTCTTAGAGCCCGGGTTCTGGAGGGTGGAGAGGGCAACTTACAAGAAGTCTGCGGAGACTGCAGCCTTGAACACGCGTGACCGCGGCGGCTCCGTCCCAGGTTCGCGTGTTTATTTGGAGAAAGTCTGGGCTCTTTCCCCAGGCCAGCCTCCTACTTACCTGCAGCTCTGCAGAGTACCGGTGCTCTGCTGTGTCCTTGTCGTCTCCTCCCACGCTCACACCTGGGTGGCACCCGCCAGGCCCTGCTGCCCTGGGTGCAGGGGATGCTCACTGCTGCTAGGAAACGAGAGGAGGCAATGAAGGAGAAAGGGCAGCCAGCCGGGAAAAGTAGGAAGTCGATGCAGCTGGATGATGATGGGGACTTTTTTTTTTTTTTTTTTTTTTTTCTTTTTTGGCTGGGAGATAAGGGTGTTTTTGTTAGTTTAAGGGAGGCAGGGACTCACATCAGTTATTCGGCCAGAACTTGTTTATGGATAGCTTCAGCCTTTGAGACCTGGCAAGTGTTGGCACTAGGCAGAATTGAAGTGTTTTTAGCACAGAGGAAAATCCCCTAAGTCTCCTGATTATCGCTGCAGTGCACAAGTCTGTAGAAGTAACAAACACTCAGGCTTGACCCGACCCACCCGGGAGGTTGCAAGGATGCTTCAGAGGTGTTGCCGCTCCTGTTTGGTTTCTTTTTCTTTTTTTTTTTTCCATGTGGGTACCGGGAGTCGACCTCAGGACTTGTGCCACTGAGCAATATCACCGGCCCCTTTTTTCCTTTACGTGGGTACCTGGAGTTGAACTCAGGACCTCATGCTTGCCAGGCAGGCGCTTATGCCATTGAGCTATCTCACCAGCCCTCCTGTTTGGTTTCTGCTAAGCAAAACTGGGGGTCCAGGAGACTGTCGGGGGAATGTCTGTCCCTCTCTGGTCTGGGGTGGACTAGCTGCATTAGCTAGTCAGAGGAATAGGGAAGAGCTTCCTAAAGCCCCAAGGCCTGGAGGGTGGACTGCTAGATACAGACTCTGCACAGCCCTTGCAACTATCTTTCTAGTCCAGTGTCAAAACTCTATGATTTACCCGGTGTAACCTACTACCAACTTCATATCAGCCTCTCCGCCATATGCCATTTACTTTTTGCCATTCTCTGATGTTGCAGGTGCCTTTTTATGCCTCCATACCTTTGCCGCTACCCGCAGACCCTCTCCCCTCAATTATGCCTGTTGAGTTTTTCGTTTGGTGTGGTCTTTTTCTGAACTCTTTGCAGAATGGCTCTGCCGCTGCCTTTTGGCAATGGAGAAGTCATTTGCTGCAGGTTGCTGAGGCACATTGTTCATAGCAGGAGGTTAAAACAGCGTCATCCTCTGTAAGTCCTCTGTTAATGCTAATTTTAAGGTTATAGGGGGAGCATGGCTGGATATAATAATTGGGTAGGAAGGAAGAAAAGGGTTTCCTGGGTGGTGAAAGCACAGGGAAGGGAATCATTGGAGGTGAGGAGTGGAGGGAGACAGGATCAGGCTGAGGGAGCTTCTATAAGCTCTAAGCACAACCATGATTCCCATGACCACCTCAGGGAGTGGGGGTGTCCATGGGAGAGAGAGAGCGAGGCCACCAGTGAGGGGCTGGCTAAGAGTGGCTTGCAGTTGAGAATATGGTATCCCATGGGACTTGGCAAATGTGGGACTGATTCAAGCTGCGGTTGGTATCCCAAGGGCTTCAAAGTCTCAAGATGGCTAGAGCAGCGTCTGGCAAACTCCAGCCTACATACCAAGTCTGACTGGCTTCCTATGCTCATGTGGCATGGCCTGCAACCTACCAGTGGTTTTACATTTTTAAATAGGTGGAAAATCAAAAGGCTTCATGGTAGTGAAAACTCTATGAAATCCACATTTGAGGGGCCATGAGTAGAATGTAGCTGTGCTCATCTTTTCCATGTGTCTGTGGCCACCTTCACGCTTCATTTGCAGAGTTGAGTAGCGGGGATTAGCTGCTGTTGGCTGTAGAAGCCTAAACTATTTACTCTCTGTCCTTTTGTGGAAAAAGTTTACTGACCTATGCAGTAAGGTCTGCGAATTGAGCAATGACTTTTCACTGCAGTTTGTCGAGTCATACAACAGTTCTAGACCGTTGTTTTGGTATTATTATTTACCACAAGTACAGCTTTTGTAAACTTCTTATCTTTTCCATTCTGGGATGGGAGAACATGATCAATTAGCCACTATCAGTGATCCTGCAGGTCACCCCACCCCACTTTCTGCTCCTACTCTTGCTGTCCATTTTAGTGACTATGCATACCTTGGCTTTCTCAGGATTTCCCCAGTCTCCCCTGCGAATCTAGTGGGATTCCTAGAGGAGGAGCCTGCAAGGTCCTCCACCTATGGCCCCAAGGGCTTCCTACTCTCCCAGCAGCCTACAATTTGTTGAAATTTTCTAGCTGATACTTCTCACTGGTTTACAATGGCATTTGACAGCATATAATTCAGGTAGCATATAAATTCAAGTTTTGGTCTTGTTTTTCCTGTAGGTGCTGCCTCTCTCTGTCTAGCTCTGGACTTAGTTGTTTGCCCTACATCTTGATTCTCTGATGGGTCAAGACAAGTCATTAATTTGCCGTATACTATCTTTTCCCTGTTTTTTCGGGGTAGAATATGTGTTTTCTGGCTTTCCACACATAATTTGGACACTGAAGACTGGAACAACTTATCCCCTGCACAGTTTACTTTCTCTTTGAGGTATTAGGGATTGAACCCAGGGGTGTCACCCTGAGCTACATCCCTAGCCCTTTTTTATTTATATTTTGTTTTGAGACGGTATCTCACTAAGTTTCCAGGTTGCCCAGGCTAGGCTGCAACTTACAATCCTTCTGTTTCAGCCTCCCAGAGTGCTGGGATTACAGGCATGTGTCGGCACTCCCTCCTGACACTATTCCATTGTCTTTATTAGTTTAACTATTATTCCAGGAGAATCTTGCTCTGACAAGTAACTTGATAGCTAGTTACAGGAACTTCCTGAAAAACCCAGTAACTCTTCAGTAAAATCATCAACAGTTAATGCCTTAATATGCTGAATCCCTCACTTCAAAATCCTCCCCTGTAGTTTCCAGTAATAGATCATGATCCGGTGTCATAATTCCTCCCCAACTTTCATCAAGCTGTCCCCTCCTCTTGCATGACAAGACCTACCTCAGTATGACCTCCCAACCTTCAATGAAATCCTACCTTCACTGCTCGAAGACACCAGGAAAGCTCTGTGGAAGTAGCGTTCTCCCTTATTGATGGAAGCAATAAACTTGCCTTTGCTTTACCAATAGGAAGTTAGGTTGTGATGTTTGGAAAGCTAGTATTTCACCCAATTTTAAGTTGCATCTTATTATTATGATTGTTTTATCTCTCCTTTTTTTTAAAGAGAAGAAAACAAAACAAAATAAAATAAAACAAAAAAGAACAAAATTTCAAAACAACATAATAGGAGGGTAACAATGATTAATACATTATGTATTGTTATCTTTAGTTACTCAGGGTACAAGATATCAGCATTCAGTTGTCTAAACATTACTGGCATAAACCTTTCTCTTCAATGAACTAAGCAAAATTAGTAGTGTATCTATCTTAACCATCTTATATATAAATACAATTTTTTCTTTTCCCTTCTTTCTTTTCCCCATTCTCTCATCCCAGACTCTCTTTCCCTTTGATCAGTTTCTTTCTGATTCATCATATCTATTGTACATTCTGGATCTTATTTACTCTTTCAGTTTCTCACACTAGGGAGACAATACAATGTTTGCACATGTGCGTCCGGTTAATTTCACTTATGAGTATTTTCTCGAGTTGCATCCATTTACCTATAAAAGTCTCCAGTTTATCCTTCTTTATGGCTGAGTAGTACTCCATTGTATAAAAATACCACATCTTTTTTATCCATTCCTCGGTTGATGGGCATTTGGGTTGCTTCCAAGATCTGGCTATTACAAATTGTGCTGCTATAAACATGGGTGCACATATATCGCTGTGGTACGATGTTTTTAATTCTTCTGGGGAGATACCCAGAAGGGAAATAGCTGGGTCAAATGGGACCTCCAATCCCAGTTTTTTGAGGACTCTCCACACTGATTTCCACAGTGGCTGTACCAGTCGACACTCCCACCAACAGTGGAGAAGTGTTCCTTTTTCCCCACAGCCCCTCCAGCATTTGTTATTAGTTGATTTTTTAAAATTTTATTTATTTTATTTTTTAAAAAAATAATTAATTTTTTTAAAAGACAACAAGTAAACATTCTGCTGTATTAACAAACTCAAGCATTAGAGAATGTACAAATACCTTTTGAAGAAAAACATTACTCAGTATAAGATTAAGCCATGTAAAAGCTAGGTACAAATAGAAGGCTAAGGAATGGAATAGTCACAGTGAAATTGCATTTTCATACTAGGGAGACCATACGATGTTTACAAATGTGTGTCTGGTTTATTTTGCTTGTGAGTATTTTCTCAGGTTGCATCCATTTACCTATAAAAGTTTCCAGTTTATCCTTCTTTATGGCTGAATAGTACTCCATTATATAAAAATACCACATCTTTTTTATCCATTCCTCGGTTGATGGGCATTTGGGTTGTTTCCAAGATCTGGCTATTACAAATTGTGCTGCTATAAACATGGGTGCACATATATCGCTGTGGTACGATGTTTTTAATTCTTCTGGGAAGATGCCCAGAAGGGGAATAGCTGGGTCAAATGGGACCTCTAATCCTAGTTTTTTGAGGAGTCTCCACACGGATTTCCACAGTGGCTGTACCAGTCGACACTCCCACCAACAGTGAAGAAGGGTTCCTTTTTCCCCGCAGCCCAGCCAGCATTTGTTATTAGTTGATTTCTTGATAATAGCCATTCTTTCTGGGGTGAGATGGTATCTCAGTGTTGTTTTAATTTGCATCTGTTGCATGACTAGTGATGTTGCACATTTGTTTTGTATATGTATTTGCCATTTGTATTTCTTCATCTGAGAAATATGTATTCATCTCAGATGCCCATTTTTTGATTGGGTCTTTAAATTTGGGAGGTCTGATTTTTTTGAGTTCTTTGTATGTTCTCGATAGTAATCCTTTGTCTGAGGAACAGCTGGCAAACATTTTTTCCCACGTTGTGGGTTGTCTTCACTCTGTTGGTGTTTTCTCTTGCTGTGCAAAAACTTTTTAATAAGATGAGATCCCAGTTGTTGATTCTTTGTGATAGTTCCTGTGAGGTTGAGGTGTTAGTCATAAAGTCTTTGCCTACACCAGTGTCTTCAAGGGTTTTACCTATCCTACCTTCCAGCAGATTTAATGTTTCTGTTTTAATATTTAGATCTCTGATCCATTTTGAATTTAGTTTAGTGCATGGTGAAAGATATGGGTCTAGTTTTAATCTTCGGCATGTTCAGAGCCAGTTTTTCCAGCACCATTTATTAAAGAGGCTATCTTTCTTCCAGTGAATGTGTTTGGCACCTTTGTCAAATATAAGGTGGCTTAGTATGTCTGAAGTTGTTTCTGCATCTTCTAATCTATTCCATTGATCTTCAGGTCTGTTTTTTTTGCCAATACCACACTGTTTTCATCACAGTAGCTTTATAGTATAATTTCAAGTCAGGGATTGTGATGCCCCCTGCCTTGCCTTTGTTGCCCAGAATTGCCTTTGCTATTCTAGGTCTCTTCTGATTCCAAATGAATTTTAGGATTGTTTTCTCTAATTCTGTGAGACATGCTGTTGGAATTTTGACTGGAATTGCATTAAATCTGTATAACAATTTTGGAAGTATGGCCATTTTCATTATATTGGTTCTTCCTATCCAGGAGCAAGGGATATCCTTCCATTTTCTGAAAATCTCCTTTTTCAGAGTACTGTAGTTTTCAGCGTAGAGGTCTTTTACGTCCTTTGTGAGGTTGATTCCTAGGTATTTCATTTTTTTGGATGTTATTGTGAAAGGTTTTGTTTCCCTAATTTCTCTTTCAGTAAGTTTGTTATTTGTGTACAGAAAGGCTATTGATTTTTGAGAATTGACTTTGTATCCAGCTACACTACTGAATTTGCTTATTAAATTGAGCAATTTTTTAGTGGAGTTTTTGGGGTCTTCTATGTAGAGTATCATGTCATCTGCAAATAATGATAATTTAACTTCTTCTTTTCCAATCATTATTCCTTTTATTTCTTTCTCTTGTCTAATTGCTCTGGCTAAAGTTTCCAGGACTATGTTGAATAAGAGTGGGGACAGTGGACATCCTTGTCTTATTCCTGATTTTAGAGAGAGAGCTTTCAGTTTTTGTCCATTTAGTATGATATTGGCTGTTGGTTTGTCATAGATAGCTTTTATCAGATTGAGATAAGGACTATCTATTCCAATTTTCTGTGGGGTTTTTATCATGAATGGGTGCTGGACTTTGTCAAAGGCTTTTTCTGCATCTATTGAGATGATCGTATGATTTTTGTCTTTGGTTCTGTTAATATGGTGTATTACATTTATTGATTTACGTATATTGAACCATCCCTGCATCCCTGGGATGAATCCAACTTGGTCATGGTGTATAATCTTCTTGATGATTTGCTGGATTCTGTTTGCCAGTATCTTATTGAGGATTTTTGCATCTATGTTCATTAGGGAGATTGGCCTGTAGTTCTCTTTCTTAGTTGGGTCCTTCTCTGGTTTTGGTATCAGGGTAATGCTTGCTTCCAGGAATGAATTTGGGATTATTGCTTCCCTTTTGATTTCATTAAAAAGTTTGAGAAGTATTGGTGTTAGGTCTTCTCTAAATTTCTTGTAGAATTCAGCAGTGAATCCATCAGGGCCTGGGCTTTTCTTTTTTGGAAGGTTTTTAATTACATCTTTGATTTCATTGGTTGATATTGGTTTATTCAGGATTTTTATATCTTCTTGATTCAGTTTTGGTAATTCATACGTATCTAGGAATCTGTCCATTTCTTCTGCATTTTCCATCTTATTAGAATATAAATTTCAAAATAGGTATAGATGATCTTCTGGATTTCTGCAGAGTCCGTCATGATATTGCCCTTTTCATTTTCAATTGCATGGATTTGAGTCTTTTCTTTTCTTTTTTTAATAAGGTTTGATAAGTGTTTGTCAATGTTATTTATTCTTTCAAAGAACCAACTCTTTGATTCATTGATTCTTTGTATTGTTTTTTTTAGTCTCCAATACATTAATTTCTGCTCTGATCTTTATAATTTCCTCCCTTGTATGAGCTTTTGGCTTAGCCTGCTCTTCTTTTTCTAGAAGTTTGAGGTTCACCATTAGGTTGTTTATTTGCACTTGCTCTATTTTCCTGATATAGGAATTTAATGCTATGAATTTCCCTCTTAGGACTGCTTTCATTGTATCCCATAAGTTCCGGTATATTGTACTGTCATTATCATTCAGTTGTAGAAAGTGTCTGATTTCTTCTTTAATTTCATCTGTGACCCATTGGTTGTTCAGGAGGGTGCTGTTTAATTTCCATGTGTTTAGGAAGTTTTTGTGATTTCTTTTGCCATTGATTTCTAATTTCATTGCACTATGGTCTGATAATATGCATGGGATAATTTCAATTCCTTTGCATTTACTTAAGCAGGTTTTATGAGCTAGTATGTGGTCTATTTTGGAAAACGTCCCATGTGCAGCTGAGAAGAATGTGTATTCTGATGTTGTGGGATGGAACACTCTGTAGACATCTACTAAGTCCATTTGTTCCAAAGTTTGGTTCAGTTCTACTATTTCATTGTTGATTTTTTGTCTAGTTGATCTGTCTTTTTGTGACAGTGGAGTATTGAGATCCCCCAATATAATTGTATTAGTGCTTATTTGATTTTTCATGTCCTTTAATACTTGTTTTATGTAGTTGGGTGCACTGGTATTTGTTGCATATATATTTATGATTGTTATCTCTTCCTCTTGGATTTTTCCCTTTACAAGGATGTAGTGACAGTCTTTATCTCTCTGAATCATTCTTGGCTCAAAATTCACTTTGTCTGCAAAAAGAATAGCTACCCCTGCTTTTTTCTGGGTTCCTGTCACATGGAGTATTGTTTTCCATCCTTTGACTTGCAGTCTATGAATTTCTTTCTGAATTAAATGTGTTTCTTTTATACAGCATATTGTTGGATCTTGCTTCTTGATCCATTTTGCCAGTCTGTGCCTTTTGATTGGTGAATTGAGACCATTAACATTGATGGTTAAAACTGATATGTATTGACTTATACCTGTCATGTTATTTTCCTGTTGTTGGTCCCCCACCCCCCCGTTTAGTTATCTGCCCTGCCTGGTGGATTCCTTCTGTTGGGGTTCCTGGAGTTGTAGTCCTTGTTATCTCCTTCTAGAATGTCCTTCAGAACATTTTGGAGTACTGGTTTGGTGGTCATAAATTTTCTCAGATGTTCTTTGTCCTGGAAGTATTTTATTTCTCCATCAATTTTGAAAGATAGTTTGGCGGGGTTCGTCAATCTGGGTTGAAAGTTATTTTCCTTTAGAACTTGAAATACATCATTCCAAGCTCTTCTTGACTTGAGGGTTGTGCTGAAAAGTCAGCTGTGATTCTGATGGGTTTTCCATTATAGGTGATTTGTCTCTTGTCCCTACCAGCTTTTAAGATTCTGTTCTTCTGTTGAATTTCTGGGATCTTGATTATGATATGTCTGGCTGAAGCTTTTTTTTTTTTATCATGGCTAGTTGGAGTTCTATAAGCCTCATTTATATGAAGATCAAATTCTTTTTCTCCATCAGGGAAATTCTCTGTGATAATGTCTGTGAACAGAGTCCTGATGTCATTTATGCTACCTCCTGCTTTTTCATTGATTCCAATTAATCTTAGTTTATTTCTCTTTTTGTCCTCTAGCAGCTGCTGGATTGATTTTTCATGGTCCCTTGCTATTTTTAAGAATTCTTTCTTTTCATGATCATTAATCTCAAGCCTGTCTTCTATATCTGAGATCCTGTCCTCACATTGGCTTAATCTGCTACAAATACTTTCAATGGAATTTTTGTTCTGCTGGATATCTGCTTGAATCTGACTTATGGATTCCATTTGTTTCCTATGCTGAGCATTCATGGCTTCCATCATTTTCTTAAGCTTGTCTATATTTTTGTCTGTCTCAGCTATAGTGTCCTTAAGCATGGTCTTCATTGTGGACATTCTCTCTGCAGTTACCTGAGAAATTATTTCTGATTTAAATTTTTCCAGAGCCTCATTCAACTGCTTTGTTGTTACCACTTCACAGATGTCAGGTGGGTGGCTTTTGGTTTGTCCCACCTCACTGCCCCCTGGGTTTGCCTTTGGTGAACTGGATGTGTGGGGTTGCATCTTGTTTAAGTGTCATCTCATTTTCTTTTCTTTCTTTAGTTTAATTCCTGGGGTGATGTTTGTAAATTATCTATGGTAGGTTGCTTTATGGCTAGTGTTTAAAATCCTTAGGAGATGACTACTTCTCTGTGGTATCTTCCAGGCGTAGTTTATTTTTGGGTTTTGAGCCTGCTGCAAGATCCTACCTCTTCAATTTGTTGGGTATGAGAAGTTGCTGCCTGTTTGGCCCAGTCCTTGGTTCTTTGGTACTGTGCCACTGTATTTTCTGTGACCCTTAGTCAATCTCAGTCATGGAATACCAGGAAGAAAAGCGCCAGCCAGCGCAGTCCTTCGCTGCTCCCCTGCCCCGCCGCTGTCTTGCGATCCTCCACGGAGGCCTCCAGGGGCGCGGGCTGTCACCGTGTGTCCGCAGATTTGAACTTCTGCTGCGCTGCGGTTCCTGGCACAGGGAGAAGTCGCCTGCGGTCTCCTCCTTTCTCTTCCTCGAAACCACTCTTCACTGGCTCCATGGGTCCCGGACTGCGCCTCAGAACTTTCCTGGGTCCAGGGGAGCCACCTCCCTCCCTCCTGTGCTCTCCCAGTCACTATATTCCGGTGGCCCAACGGCAACTTTTGGAGAGTTTCGCTGCCTGCGTCTTACAAATCTGCCATCTTTTTTCTGAGCCCTGTCTTTATCTCTTTTCTGTAGAGTTATTTTCCTCTTTGTTTTCAAAAATTCTTTGTATATTAAGGGTATCAATTCTTGTGGTATGAGTTGCTAATGTTTATTCCAAGTTGTCATGTTTCTAATTTGTCTTTTGTGGATTTTTTTTCACTGAAATTATATTTTCTGTAGTCAGATTTATCAGCTTTGTAGTGCATCTGGGTGTTGAGTCATAGGAAAATTCTCCATGTTCACAGTTTATTTGAGTGTCTTAGTCACCTTCATAGGTGCTGGCACAAAATACTGGACACCTGCAACTTAAAGGAGGAGAAGTTTATTTTGGCTTATGCTGTAGAAGTCTCAGTCCTTGTGTGCTCAGCAGCATGGTGGAAGGGCCTGGGTGGAAGAAACCTGCTTGAATCATGGTGGACAAGAAGTAGAGAGTGAAGAGAGGACAAGGAGAGAGGTACATCCTTCCAGGTCATGCCAGCAGTGACCCCACTTCCCTGACCAGATCCTATCCCTAAGAGCAAGTCAGCTATAATGCTCCCATGGTATATATAATCCTCTTCCCAAAGCCCTGCCTATGAGCGCATGAAGTTCTGCAGGGACATCTAGATATAAACCATAACACAGGAATTCACTATGCTTTCTTCAGGTACTTGTGCTTTTGTAAACTGATCTGTTATCCACATTGAATGTCTCTTGATAACTAGTGAGAATAACAGACTTGCTAATTTTATCTTTTTTCATATGGCTGTTGAACTGAGTTATCCCCAGTACTGGAATATTATGAAATCCAGTTCATCCTGAACTGATTTTACCTGTCCTTATACTGATGCACAAAAAAATAGCCAATAGGAAAAAAAGCAAGCCAACTAGTTGACATGAGAGATAAAATGTGTGGACTAATCCCCCCTCCAAAATATTTTTGCCAGAAAAGTAACAATAAAGAGGTACTTTTCTTTTATAAATAACTTTAAAAAGTAAGAATGAGAACAGCCTTACGTAGTTGAAATTAAGGCTATGACAAAGATGATATTTAAATCTCCAAGAGGTAGGATAGAAAATATTTCTAAATTTTATCAAGACAACTGGCTAGCATTTTATAAAGAGAATTTTTGGTTGGTTTGTATATACATAATGATATAGTCAGGAAATTTGAGGACTTCCCTTTGGGCTGAGGGATTTACTACCTTAATACCTCATGTAATTAGACTCCTTTCGGAGGATCACCAGAATGAATTGGGAGGATATTAGACCTAAAGGAATACACAATTTTATTGCGATCAGTCATGTTGATGTCAGAGTAAACAGTAAATATGATTGATTGACTGGGATGAAGTAGAGAAGCGAACTTGCCAGGCACTTCTGGTAATGATCTGTTACACCCAGAAAAGCTCCGCACAAAGGAAGTGCTTAACTTAGCAATGCCCTGCTGTCCAGCTGTGCTGAGTGCCCGGCGGAGTGCTGCCAGAGCAGGGACCCCCAGGGCACACACACCCTGTGTCCCAGGCCCTCAGTCCATGCCACTGGACTCAGCTGGTGGGTGGAAGAGTGCAGTGTCTTCTGGCTTCCCCACCCCTAGCCCAGCTCTCTGGGCCAATGGGAGCTGAAGGCAGCAATAAAGAAGGCTGGTTTTTTTCTGTTTAAAACTGTTGGTGTAGGTGTGTGTTCTCTGTCATTAGGTCTAACCCAATGTACACAAATGCCAGATGTGCTGTAGCGCAACTACAGGAACTGCAGGATCCGAGAAAACCTTTAAAGGTGTGAATGGGAGGAGGGAAAGGACTGGTGGTCACTAGAGGAAGGCGTGGGGGAAGGGAAGCTTTTTGGTTTTCTTCTTGGCTTTGTTTCTGAAGGTGAGAGTGATTTGAGGCAATTTAAGCTGATGGAAAGGAAACTATTTTTAAAAAGGTTGGAGACAAGTGAGGCCTGGTGGCACACACCTATCATCCCAGCACTCTTGGAGGCTGAGGCAGGAGGATCACAAGTTGGAGCCAACAATCTGGGCCACTTAACACCTGAGTGAGGCCCTGTCTCAATAATAATAATAATAATAATAATAATAATAATAGGTTTAATAATAATAATAATGGGTTTAATCCCCCATACTGCAAAAAAAAAAGTTATAGAGGAGAAAATTCTTTCCACAATCTCATCAATGACAGCTTCAATTATCGCTCAAGTTACTAATCTCAGACTTTTCCTGCAAGACCCATATTATAACTACCTACAGGACTTTAGCTTTATCTGTAGTGTCTTAAAAGGAGTCTCTATTAGTGTACTTAATAAATAATTGGAAATTAATTTAAACCCATAGCCCCCAACAGGAGGGAGCAAGTTATAAAGGATGAAGTCCAGAGTCTGGATAACGTAAGGATGAGTCTCCAATGGACAGGAGTGAGGAATAATAATAGGTAATGATACGAGAGAATTAGTGTTCAAAATGCGGCCAAAAGAAGCATCTTTCTCTGTGAGTTGTACGCACACCCTGTCCCCTCTGGGCATCGGTGCAAATGCCCTTTTCTAACCGGGGTGTGGGGCGGAGGAACCTCTGGTTTCAGTGAAAGGAAGCCAGGTCTCATGCTCCACCTGTTGGTCAGTTGAATTTGGGGAACTGCTCACACATAGCCACTTCTGGTAATTTAGCAAGCTGAATTCTGTGAATTAAAGCCTCTTCTAATTTGAGCCTGGAAGAGTTCCACAGGTTCTGCTTGCTGTTATTTACTGGCAGAGGTGTAATACAGAATGAGTTGGCTTGGCCTGAAGGACTGGGAAGAGAGTAGACAAACTAGAGAGGTGATCCTCTGCTGAGTGTCAGAGGGTGTGGCCCAGAGAGAGGGCTGAGGATGGTGTGTGACCGGAGGAGGTATTGACTGACTCTCTGAAAGAATGACCTGTTAGCATCGAGTTCCCAAGGAAGACAATAACTTCTTACGTTCCTGTTTCTTTTCATTAAAATAACTTTATTAATTCATTAGTTCTACTGAAAAGTGATTGTCTGAATTTCCCCAGGGATGTGTGCATTTCATACAGCTTGCTTTAACATCGTTGATTCAGGGACAGTCAATATTTGTACTGCCGCCCTTTGTTATTTGAGGCTACAAATCATCGTCTATCAGAGTGAAATGCAAGCAGTTTCCTGTCATCTCACCATGCTTATTTTTTCTTGCACAGACATTATCTTAGCCTTTTATTGAGAAAGCAAAGTGCACTGGCTCCCTTCAGTGATATATTTTTTTTTTGATACTGGGAATCAAACTCAGGACCTTGCACTTGCCAGGCGGGTGCTTGTGCCGCTGAGCTGCATCCCCGGCCCCCCTCAGTGATCTTGAAGGCAGCTTCTGGAGAGGAACTGGCAGGGTGTGACTCTGAGCTTCACTGTTAAAGCCCTGTGACCCCGCAGGTCATTCACCCTCGTTCAGCCTTGCTCCTGTCAACCTGTGTCATGTGCATGATGACAGCACTGGCCCTCCGCATTGTCGTGAGGACGAAGTGAGACAGTCCGTGCAACATACCTCGCACAGTGCCCAGGATCTCATCAGTGCTGGTGCCTCCTGGCCACATCGGATATGCATCTATAACTGTTAACAGACTGTCGTAGTCTGTGAGGGACTAACAAATCTGAATTTTAAGAGCTTGAAAGGGACTCTTGAGAGAGCATTTATAGCAGGATAGCAAATCTCTGGCTAGTTTCCCATCACTTTCCCATCAGCACCGTGCCCAATATAAGACTAGCCTCACAAAGTAATGTTTGTCACAGTCACGTTTTCAGGAGCAGATGATTTTGTGTATTTGCCTGAGGGACAGATAGACTTCCTGGTCTCACAGGCTATGGTCATGTGTTTGTAGGGCCGATGTCAAGGAGTTCAGTGTGACACTGGGTGAAACGCATATGGCCCAAACCTGTTTGAAAACACCTGCAGAACGAGGCAGATGCTTGACCCTGTTTGACATTATAGCCTTTACGTTCAATTTGCTTACCCTATTTTGGTGTTAAATACACTGTGGCTATTGTCCTCTGTTTAGGTAAGGGAGGAAGATAAAGAGCCTCTATCCTGAGAAACCCTGGATTATGAACAAATCTACGCTAGCTGCGGACCAACTCTCCAGATGCCCTCAGGCAACTGGTGGCCATTGAAACCCAGGGCCATGTAGGTCACCCAACCTGTTAAGACTAAAGTTGATAGACGACTTTATAAAAGTATTTTTCCATTCCTTTTGGCAGAGACAAGAGGAAGTACGTTCATTTAGAGGCCAAGAGAATCAATGTTGCCCTGAGCTCCATGTGTAATGAAAGGCTCTGCCACAATGTATGCCATGAGAAAATGTCAGTGACCTGGATTCTGTGCTGAACCAACACCATTAAGAGCTGCTGACCCAGTTTCCACATGGCCTTCACTTTCTCTTTTTGAATTTGGATTGCCTAGGTTACCGCATATACTAGGAGACGGGGGTTCTGTTAGGCAAAATCTTGGTGTGAATTGCTGTGATGCTCTTTTAGGAACAATTAAGGTTTAGGACTGAACCTGAGATGCTCTTGGATAGTATGGGACATAGACTGAATTCTTTGTTTTGACGAAATTTGGCTAAAACAAATGTCATTTTTACCCAGTGGTACCTTTTAGGCCTGGTGGTGGTCCTGAGACCCTCGTAGGGGTGGAGCAAGGTGGGCATTTGGGGTGGATTGGTAGAAATGGTGCACTGTTGGGTGCAGTGTGGGTTGGTGGGGAGTGGACTGAGGAGCAGGGCACCTTGGGCAGGATAACAGTTTAAAAAGTGGCTGAGTGTTTATTTCAGGAACAGCCTGGCGGAGTTGGTTTGTGGGGGAGAGCAGTAAGGTACATGTGTCACCACTCAGAGCCTCTGCTCTCTGGTCCAGACAGTTCAGCTGCACATCTAAATATAGTCATGTGTCACTTATCAAAGTGGACATATTCTGAGAAATGTGTCACTAGGTGATTTCTTCATTGTGCATCATCATACTTACAAACTAAGTCACGATGTCAGCCCTGCGTTTAATCTGTGGGACCACCATTGTCTGCGTGGTTCATCACTGACCCTAGTGTTGCTCAGGCCCTCAGCAGAGCCCAACTCACCTATGTTACACAGCACACCCCTGGGGTTTACCCGTGTCGCAAGCAGCTGATACACGCAGTCCTGGGAGGAGTTGCCTTGAGTGGGGTCTTTCCCGCCTCATAGCATTTCTAGGGGCTTCAGGGTTCCTTACTGAGGCTGCCCACTGCTGCCATGTTGAGAGGAAAAGCAGAAGTCCACAGTGACGGGCTGCCTGCCTGCTCTGAGTGTGCGCGTTGGCTCGGCCTCAGAGCCCAGATGGTGCTGGCGCCCAGTAAAAGGCCTGGGAGGGACCACTGATGGGCACAGCATGACTTTATGGAGGCGATTACAATGCTCTGGAATTAGGCAGAGGCAGTAGTTGCACAGCTTCGTGAATATACTAAAAGCTATTGGATGGCACCTTTTTTAAGGGAGAATTTTTATAGTATGTGGATTATAGCTCAATGAAAACAACTCTGAAATATATCAGAAGGGAGGGCAGGAAGTTGGTGTGACTTCAGCTCTTCCCATCACAGTATAGCCACCTTAATTATGTTATTATGTCACTTTATCTCCCGTCAAAGGCAAACACCATAAAATCAAAGCCATTTGACCAACTGCTCCAGGGTTTCTGGGAATCTGTAGGGCTAGTTTTGCTGTAAGTTCAGTCGCTTAGTCCCAGGAAAGGTAAAAATAAGAGCAGTTCACTAACCGGAAGTCAGGATCAGTGCCTGTACGCAATAGCACAAGCAAGTGAGAGTCACCATGAGAACAACATCGCTGAGTTACTGGTGAACAGGTAAGCAGAAGGAAGTCAGATGGGTTACGGTACTGTGCACTGTAGTACTGTGCTGAGGGGGTACCAGCACTGTGTTCCCCTTACTGTGGTGTTCAGAAAAGGCTCGAAGGGGACCCCGGTTCAAACAAGTAACCTCATATTCTGAAGGCAGTGCAGCTGCACCAGCTTGTTGAGAGAGGGAAGGTGAAAGCTTCCTACAGGCGCAGGAGCACCTGGAGCCTACTAAGGGTGTGGACCCTCACCAGGGTCACGTCCAGAATGGGTGGGAAATTCAACAGGAGTCTCCAGGGTATACCGCTTGGACCTTCCAACTAAGGGGAGTCACGTACCCTCCCTGAGCCTCACTTTCTTCATGTGGAGGGTAGCGATATAGTAGTTCATTCCTGATAAGGTTGCCATGAAGGTAAAATGACTTACTGCATATGCACACTGTCTGGCACACAGGGGTATCAAAAATACAGTAGTTCTTCTTGGCTAAGAGGTTGCTTGAGGTTAATCTCGGAGCAGTGGGAGTCTGACCGAGAGGGTCAGATCTGGTAAGAATGGATTAGGGTCCCCATGGAGTGTGGGAAGTTACAAAAGAGGGAGCCTGGCTCTTCTCTGCTCTCCTGCTTTCTTGCTCACACACATGCCCCTTCTGCTCACGGCCGATTCCCATCCTGCTGCTCTGCCAGGCTGTGATGGACCCAGGGGGCCTTTGGCAGGTCATCAGTGCCATGCTGTTTGGACCTCCAGCCTCCAGAATTATGACCCCTAACTTCTTATTCTTGATCATCCTTTTTTTTTTTTTTCTCCTTTATGTGGGTACCGGGAACTGAACTCAGGACCTTGCACTTGCCAGGCAGGCACTTGTGCCACTGAGCTATCTCACCGGCCCTCTTGATCATCCTTGAAGGTCATTCTCAACTGCTGAGGCTCCCAGAAGCTCAGCTGGCACCTGTTGGTTCTTCCAGCCACCATGACCACACACGACTCCTCTTCAGTTCCCTTTACCGTTACTGACCCATCAGAATATTTTGCATATGTTAAATAAGTGATGATCCCTTGGAAATGTTTCAGAATCTGCCTCCATTGCAATGTCAGCAATAAGTTTGTATATGTGTTTACTTTATTGCTGACTCTGTGCATGCCAAGCAGTATTGTCCTTGCTTGATTTTATGAGTTGGTTGCTCATGTTTCCTGCACCCATCTTCTCTTAGAAATGCACTTAAACATACTCCTAACATGCTTCTTGTGAT
This sequence comes from Erethizon dorsatum, assembly GCA_028451465.1. NCBI lineage: Eukaryota > Metazoa > Chordata > Mammalia > Rodentia > Erethizontidae > Erethizon > Erethizon dorsatum. The sequence continues at coordinate 5,571,155 of CM051837.1, read as the reverse complement.
TGGGGGAACACAGCTGTCATGCCAGGGTTTCTGTAGTTCTTTCTTTCTCCCCAAAATACATTGTAATTCCCTTTCCTTCAGTCCTAACACACACTCAGTCATCCCTTCTCATCCCAGCAATCTTTTTTTCTAATTGCAGTCATGTGCCCCATAACTATGGTTCAATCAGTGACTGTCCACACATGACAATGGGTCCCTCAAGACTGTCACTTAGTGATGTCATACCTGTCTTAGTTTGTATAAGCATACACAGTGAATATCACAATTTTCTCAGTGAAAATTGCCAAGTGATGCATTTCTCACAATATGTCCCTGTCATTAAGTGATGCATGACTGTACATCCAAAGAAGTTACACAGGATTCCCTGGTTGTTGAGACAGTATGTGGAAGCGAACAAGCAAACACCACAATTTGGCAGAAGAAGGATGTGTGGCGAGGATGCGGTTACCGTAATAATCTTCATTGGGTATAAGATGGAGAAATGCTGATTAAATGATGAGAAAGTGAGATATTAGGAATCTATCCCTCTGCTCATAGGTGTTTGCTCTTTGAGAACAGGGACATCGTCTATCCAGCTCTGTATCTCCAGTGCAGCAGCATTAGAGGTTCCCTACTAAAAGTTTATCCCAAGAGTGAATGAGTGAGTGAATTTGTAAAGATAGGGTGATCTTAGGCTTAGAGACAATCGTGAGAATTACAATGATTCTTTTTATTTGGTTCCAAACAGGAAGAACTGCAAAGGCATGGGCCTTTTGCTTAGAGTAGATAATGTGTAATGTTCACAGGTGACAAAGAGAAAGCACAGTATTTTTAAATGTTGCCATTCTTTTAAGGTTAATGATCTGCAGAATGAAAAACATAGGCACCAGGAAATGGTTAAGTGCGAGAGAGGGGAAAGGAATGGGAAAAAATACAGAACGGTTTTGAATATGCTCATCTGGGTGCAGGCGGAATGCATGTAAATGAGACTGGGATGCCTGTCAGTCTTCTCTGAGGATTATTAAGAACAGGAAAGAAGGGCCGGTGAGATGGCTCAGCGGCGTAAGCGCCTGCCCGGCAAGCGCGAGGGCCCGAGTTCGACTCCCGGATCCCACATACGAAAAAGGGGCCGGTGATATCGCTCAGCGGCACGGGTGCCTGCTGGCGCGCGAGGTCCTGAGGTCGACCCCCGGTACCCACAAAAAAAAAAAAAAAAGAACAGGAAAGAAGTAAAAGGTTAGAGAGAGGAAAGCATGGCTCTAATTGTCAAAAAAGGAGTCATACAGAAATTCTACAAGCACTGTTAAATAAATGTGCGAACTCTTGGTCCAGCGAGTTGAAATTCAGTTGGAGTCAGCATTGATTCACTATAAATCCTCCCAAGTTTATTCCTTCTTATATAGAGCTGTCAGCAGGTGAGATCAAGGGTGTGCAGCAGGCAGAGCACACCTGGGCTTTCAGGAGGCATTACATAGACTCTTTCATGATAATTTGAGGACAAAATGGAGAAATGCTAATTGAAATATGAGAGAGTTAGTTTAATCCGTAGCTTTTTGAGAGAGAGAACCTGAACGGAGGAAAGCTGCTCACCTCATGGCATTTGGGGAACAGAGAACGGGGCTAACTGCTAAGCCAATATCCTATAGGTCACAGAGCACTTTCACAGCGTGTACTATTAGAACACCTTCTCTATAGGTGACAGCGTGTGACCATTGGTGTAGCAGTCACTGTCAGATGCATACATTGTCCGTAGGTTCCATATCCTACTTTTTCCTCTAAGTTTCCAGCGCAGGCTGAATGACACTCCTACCAATATGTCTCCTCTAAATTGTTGACAGGGCACCTGTCTGGAGAAGGGCCCAAGGGAGCGTGATGGCCTCTCTGCTGCCCCCAGGGATGCCCCAGCTCTCCTGTGCTCAGCCCACTTCCTGCCCTGCCTTCTCTGAGGTACGCGTTTCCCTTAACCCAGTCCCCATGTTTTGTTGAGTTAGTTGGAAGGGTTTTTGTCCTTTGTTCCCTCGTGAAGATCCTCACATTCACAGGAACCGAATGATGGCATTTGCCTGGTGCAGGGGGGAGTGAGAGCAAAGAAGATGGTGCGGAGTTACTTTCAGAGCCCTGAAGGTAGTGCATATGGGTAGGAAGGGAAGTTGGCTTCCTGATGCAGCCCTAGGAAGGCACTTTGAACAGTTGGGGCTGGGGTAGGGGTAGAATCTATTTGTTAACTCAAAGTTTGATAATCATTTCGTTGCTTCATGTTTAGAAACAATGGGCTTGCCCTTTTAAAAAAAGGCATTGGAAATGCCTTTTATTTTATTCTGTTTACTACATCTTCGCTCAGCAGAGAGAAAGCACAGCGCATTGGTGACATTAATATTAACTTGTACAAAGGGAAACATGAATAATGTTTAGCTCTAGCAGAGAAGAACGTGTGATAATTTTGAGAGAAATGTAAATTATTCTGCCAGTGACTCAGAAATCTGCTGCCCCAAATGAATCATTTGTGAGGGCCAAACAAGTATTACTGCAGGAGATATCAATTCAAACAGGAACAAATCTGACATTCTGTAATAGCTCTTTTTGTCATTTATGGTCCAAAATAGATGAGCCTTGGCACAGGCAATTTTATTGCTGGAATCAATAAAGGCTGGCCTTGGGCCAGTGCTTAGAATAGCTGTTGCAGCTGTCTGAAAGATGGAGAGATCGTGGCTGCAGGCCTCCTGGCTTACCCTCATTCTTTTGGCCCAGATTCAAGCCTGGCCTGGTGTCCCCCACTTTCTGCCCAACCTCTAGTGGTTGTTGTTCTTCCCCATGTTTAGTGAAAGGCTTCACTAGGTCAGACCTATCACCTCTGCACCTTAGGATGATGTCGTGATCTCTCTCTCTCTCTCTCACCAAATCATTGTTTTTTCAAGCTCTCCAGCACAGACTGCCATAAAGGTCACTGATCATGTGTGGACTTTTCTCTCCCATGTGGGAAAAGGATTTCCTGCTTGGCCCTGTGCTGATGTCTGCCACTGTCTGGAGTACGGGGCTCAGGAGTCTCCTGGCACTCCAGGATGTGGTCAGAGCTGGGAGGCTGGCAAGCTGGGGGCTCAGGTCCTCACTGTGGTTCTGTCCCAGGTGGAACAAGACTTCATTCTTACCTGGCATGGTTTCTTCATCTTCACTGGGCTGGCAATCAGAGCCTGTCAAACCCTTGTGCAGAGATATTTCTAAGTGTCTGCAAACTTTCGAGTCAAATTTCCTCAAAAACATGAAGAATATCTTTTTTTTTGACAGACCAAGAGCAACGAGAGTAATCAAATATATACACTTGCATTGTATTCTAATTTTAACCGTTAGGATATCGGAACACATTCATTTGTATTTCCCTGTGAACTTACTTTGTAGTCTTGGAAAGGGCCTTGTCTAGACTTCTTCCTTGTGCATATATCAGATATTCTGTAGATGTGTAATTACCAGGAAGATTGCCACTCCTCACTGGTCTCGTCTTAAAATCTGGGCTGTATGCAGGTGCGTTAGTGTAGTTCGTGCATGCCACACTGGATTAAAGGCCATACCAAGCTTAGATGCATCTGCTTGGCATGAAGTCTTGCCTTTGCAATGACTAGCAAATGCCAAGCATGTTGCAATGTAAAAATACCATGTTCTACTTTAAGCAGTTACTATGATTTCTGGGTGCTTTATTGCCAGATATTTACACACATACACATATAGATATATAATACAATCTTTCAAGCCACGCTGATAGTTTTATCAGCTGTTGGACTAGAACCATTAAGAGTTACTTATCTCTATGGCAGGGTTTTCCTGATACTGAGCAACCAAAGCAAAAACAGCATCAGCAATATAATAAGTGACCGAAAGTGATAGAAAACTTAACCGTTATTTAATGACTCAATTTCAAAACAGCTTCTTGTTCATATTTTTTCAGGTTTTAATGAGCAAAGGTTATAAATTTAAACTCAGGTTAGGTTAATAAAATATGATATGTATCTGTTCTATAACTATTAGGATCCAGGAGAAAATGTAATTTGAAAGAAAAGAGGTGTTTTCTACTAAAAATGGATGCAGTCCCCTGGATGCATGACTCCTCCTACTTCTGTCGCAGCTCCAGCTGAGGCCACCCTTGTGAAAAGGGGACACCTGCTTGATGTGATCGGGAACACAAGGATCCTTGCTGACAATGAGGTTTTCTTTAGCAAGAGGTAGAGCCTTTCTTTTCCACTGTGAGGTTGGATAGTTAGGCCATGGTTCATGGAAGTAGAAATTCACATCGAAGTAGGAAAGAATGTTTTTTTTTTTTTTTTTTTTTTTTTTTTGTCTTTTTGAGACAGGGTTTCACTGCGCAGTTCAGGCTGGCCTTGAACTCACTTTGTAGCCCAGCATCCTGCCTCAGCCTCCTGAGTGCTGAAATTATAGGCACGCGCCACCACACCTAGCCTATAAGTGGGGAATTTCAGAGACAATAGAAACTGGAGCTACTGAGTTCCTCAGTGGTTATGACAAGTTAAATGTTATTCGGACACTGGGGGAAAATGATTTTCTGGTGACTAGGGGTGTGGTGGAGGGGGCTCAGAATCTGTAGATTACTATGACTCATTGTGCTAAGGGACGTTCTCACATTAGTGATCATTTAGTCATCACAGCAACTTTGCAGGTAGCTACTGTCATTTCCAAATAAAAGACAAGGGAAGCGAGATACTGAGAGATTAAAAAGTTTGCTCAGGGCCAGTGAGATGGCTCAGCGGCATAAGCGCCTGCCTGGCAAGCGCAAGGTCCTGAGTTCGACTCCTGGAACCCACATACGGAGAAAGGGCCGGTGATATCGCTCAGCGGCACGGGCCCCTGCTGGCGCTCGAGGTCCTGAGGTCAACCCCCGGTACCCACAAAAAAAAAAAAAAAAAAGTTTGCTTAAAGTGAACTGCACCATAAAAGGCAAATTAGAATCAAAAGCTGGGCTTTCCTCGCATCCCACTTTTGCAGGGAAGACAAAGCCATTCTCCCAGGGCTACATGTAGAAGGTACTTGCGCTTGCCAGGTACACAGCCAGGAGGTCAGTGCGTATGGATTATAGGACTGACTCTTTAATAACTAGGTTTGGCATCTGCAGGGACCCACTATATTCTGAGCTGAGGCACCTCTCTCGGTTTTGACCTGAAGTACAGTATGAAGTTCCTGGAAGGAAGCCCCGAGAAGGAAAGCAGGATGAGTTCCTATCTCTGAACCTGTGCGTGTGAAGCTTTATATTTATTACTGACTGATAATAGTTGCAAGTCCTTACATTCAGCTGATTGTGGTTAACGATTTAACCAGGGTGTGACAAGGTTGTAGGGCTACCATTCTGTTCACAAGGCTTTGGAAGATAGCCTGGCATTCCTGGTAGACAGAGACTGTCCCTTTTGGTGGCCTGGGCTTAGCACTTGGCACACCACTTTCCCAGCCCAGCTGTCCCCAGCACAGATGGGGCCCAGGAAAGTACGCTACAAACCACTGATGATTTTGTCGTAAGTCAAGATTGACCCTTATACCTCATACCTAATAGGTGGCTAATTTGTTTTTTGAGAAAATTAGTATAAATGGAAAATTGAAGGTTGTAACCATGGAAATGTGCCCCTCAGGGTTCCTCCTGCCAGCCCCAGTTGTGGCCCCTGTGGATCCACCATTTTTCTCACCTCCAGTAGAGCTGTTTCCAGCCAGCCACTGCGCACTGTGGGGATCCTAGCATGTTCCTACTGCTGTGGGATGCAGGGGTCTTCTGATGGGCACCTTTGGCTCGAGGACATCCTACTGCTTGGTATGGGCTTTCCTGTTTGAAGTCCTTACCCTCAGGACCTCAGAATGTGGCCGTATTTAGAGACGGGGTCTATAAAGAGCTACTAAGTTATAGAAGTCTGTAGTCCCCTATGCCTGGTGTTCTTATGAAAAGAGGAGGTTGGGACACAGACATGCACATAAAGGAAGACCCTAAAGACACAGGGAGAAGACAGCCATCTGTGAGCAAAGGCAGAGGCTCAGAAGAGAACAGCCCTGCCAGCACCTGGACCGTGGATGTCTAGCTGTGGGAACTGTGAGGAAGTCAAGCTCTTTTGTTAAATTCACAGTCTATGGTCCTTTGTTGTGGCCGCCCTAGTGGACTAAACCCAGCTAGCTGACGTGTCCCTGGACGTGTATGCCACAGTCTGAGGTGCCTCCTACCCAGCACTCCTTCCTTCCCTCTCTGCTGGCCAGTGTTACGGAGTGGAGGCTCTCCAGACCTGCCCTGCTTCCTCTGCTCCTTCTCCTCACAGGTGTCCCCCACCATGCTCTTGCACGCTTAATCCATCTGCTTCTCAGAGGACCCAAACTATAACAAATGTGAAGAAAAGACAATTTTATTCAGAGATGCAAATCATTCTTAAGATGATTAAAAAATAAATTCTAATACTACAGTAGGTGACAGATTTCTTGACAAATAAATTCACATTTACTAGACTCATGTACTACTTGCTAGTGTAGACAAGTAAAGCGGTGTTTCCTCCCTGGCCCTCTGGGGCCAACTGTTGTGGGGCCGCCTCCCCCTGCTGAGATAGGCACCTGACACATGGAGAAATTGAGCTCTCTAATAGTTCAGTGTCCCAGCGAGTCACCCAGGGTCACAGAGCCCACACATGGTCCTTGACAGTCCAGGGATGCATTTCTTACAAGGAAATAGGAACTGTTATTTGCAATGATATGTTTGGATGACCTATGAGTTATTTGTCAATACTACCGGTTATCTCTGGCTCCTGTACTGGCTATCTGGTCGCACACGCAAGTTGGAAAGATGTCTTCTCCCTTTCACCAAAGCCTTAGGCTACCGCTAGGCACAAGCTCCCCACAACATGAGTGGGTTGACTTTTTACAAGCTGTCACAGAGGGTAAAACCTTAGAAAGTGAAGCCACAGCACATCCGTGCAGGAGAGCAAGGCTGGCTTGGGCTGGCAGCAAACTGGGCAGGAGCTGCCTCTTCACCCATCTTAAGTGTCTTTCCCAGCACTTGGGCTGAGCCCACCCTTATCAGCTAGCAGTGGTGTGGGGCTAGAGAAACTAGGCAGAGGCTTAACCTGAAGGCAAACACCTACATCATTCCTGTTTCTTCTAAATCTTTTGTAGTTTGCACCATTAACATGGTGGAGGGAAGCCTTAGCTGGAAATGAAATGAACACCCTCTGCCCTCTCCACACGTCTGAGGATCAGGGGCCAGTTGAGAGGTGATTCATAAGAAAACCTTGCAATTCATTTACTGAGTTTTGTTGTTCCTTAAATTTTCCAACTAAATCTAGCACCTCATCTGATCTCTCTTCCTCGTAGCTCTGAGACACCTTATTGTGTTCCATCCAGGATCTATCTTCCTTCTCCTTCCAGGAATTGCTGGAGCCACAAGAAGTCAGCTAAAAGCTTCAGGGAACCCCCTGGGCTCTGCCAAAAAGCTGGGACCCAAGGATGAACGCAGGTTTTGTGAGGCCTGTAGCTCATACAGTTTTGCTCCTCTAAGAAAACGAACGTGTACTTGCAAATACAAATTACAGACACATGAATATTTAGCCAGAATGAGAAAAGAGATCGCAGTAAACTGCAAATTGGAAAGAGCTGACAAAAGCCACGAAAATCACAAAATCCAGGAAAACAGCACAACATTTTTATTAACCCCGTCATACTTGTACAGTACTTTTCCCGTGTTCTTGGTTGCTTTATTGTTTGATCTCATTATATGCCCATGATTTTATAGTACTGTTTTCTATAGAGGGGATAAAAAGATAGTCTTTCTTTTAGCATGGATTGTTGAAAATCTTCCATTATTGGTAGTTTAGAAAATTCTCAGTGTCGTAACTCATTATCAGTAAGGTCACGTAACATTGTTAGGCTTGCTGCCAAATAAGGGAATGCGTCATTAGCTTCGTGATAAATCTACCTCTTATCTTATTCGTTTTCCCTATGCCAACTGCATGTTAGATGGTGCCTCTCAGACTCTCAAAATGTTTATATGATTTTGGCTCAAATTCCTGATCTAGGCCTTATAAAAAGTCAAATTCCTGCTCCAAGATTTCTGCAGTTTCTGGGGAGGGTCCATGATAGGGCCATGATAGGTATTATTGGGCAGCCAGCCTCTCTTGATTCTGTTTCTGATGACAATATTTTTGATCTTTCCTCCTGTCCTGCATCATTAATACATATAGTTCAATGGGACACACTTGTGAAATTCAGGGCTGGAACACATGTCCCATACTGAAGGCCAGGGACACATGGCATTCCTCCTAGCCACCACAGTTAGTTCCAGGATAGGCATGAGTCTCAATGCCCAATCAGTTTTTGGGTGAAACTTTTGGGGAAGAGATGCTTGCTTTCTCCTGAGAAGGTATGAGGTTTGACAAAGTATAAAAATTATCTGGACTATGTGAGCTGGTTCGGAAAGAGGGAGAAAACTGGTTTAAATTATGGGATTACAGGCTTGCACCATCAGGTCCAGCCTTTGCTACTTTTATAGTGTTTGGGGAAAATGAATTTGCGTCCTATTGTGAGGCTGACGGATGTCAAGTGTAGTGCCAAAGGAAAGAGATAATTGAAGATAATGGATAAAAAAGATAGAAACTTTATGCTTTCAGAAAGGGGAAGGCATCCAGCTTGCTGACTTTGAGGAGTAAGTGAGGGGCCCAGCCGATGGGAAGACAACTCAATAGGCAAAAGGGCTTATCAGCACTGACCAGTGGTCCATCTACTTCACGGCATGTTTAATGGACCAAGGATTTGAATTGGGAGGATCCTTCTTAAAAGACAACCTTCGGAAATACAAGGATTTCATTATCGAAAAATAAATTTCAAGTTCAACAGGAGTCTGATTTGTTATTTTTATTAATCCTGCCTCTCAAACCTCCATAACAGTAGGAAGCCCCATGTATGCATGGATATGAAAACATAGGACACCATCATTCCACCTATGAGCTCTCAAGGTACTTTGCAGATTCCAGCGGTGATAACCCTTTTCTCAATGTCTGGTAGTACATGTTTACAGATCTGTCTTACACATTAGACTTCAAGTTACCTCGCAAGATTTTGCTTATGTTGCACTTTCCCGAACAATGCCTGGCATGTATGGTGGACGTTCACAATATGGATTAGGATCTCATTTCTTTCACTGGCTGGCTGGAATCATTGGAAAAATTATTTTACTCTTTGTGAGTACTTATGGTATGTTTGATGCAGAATATATGCTCTTTCCCCAGAATGAGGAAACTAGGCAAATATCAGTGATTGCCCAGCAAACTGTTAAGGACAGGTATGGCAAGAATTTACAACAGCCAGGTGTGATGGTGCACGCCTGTAATCCCAGCACACCAGAGGCTGAGGCAGGGTGATCACTGTGAGATCGAGGCCAGCCTGGGCTCCATATTGAGTTCAAGGCCAGCCTGAACTACATAGCGAGACCCTGCCTCAAAAAAAAAAAAAAAGAATTTACAACAATTGGACTCTGACCCAAGGATTTTAAGTGTCAGTATTTGTTCTGTCATGAGGAAACCATTTTGGTGCTCATCTCCCAAATCTTGCCTTTTTGTGGGTGACAGGAGATCTGCAACCCATATCAACTCCGAGACACGGTAGATAGAGCTCTACGTAGGAGCCATGCAGCTGGATTCTACACACAGCTGATTAAATATTTGAGCAACTCATTTTATAATGTGACTTCACTAAGTGCCTGCTATTGCACCAAAGTCATTGGCAATTAGACGGCTCAGAAATAGCCTGTGAATGCAAAGGCGTATCTTTCATGGCTTAAAATAGAAAAAATCAGTAATGTTCTGAAGGTCACAAATAGAGATGTTGGGATGTATGCCATTTATACTGACTCAGCCAGAATCAAGCCTGTGTCAGTGGGACTCCTCAGAGACTGCCCAAATGTTACTACATGACAAGCAGTTGTAAAACATGCTTTAGAATATGTGTTCGGGTGGTAAAACCCAATGAATGTAGCTGAGGTTGGGATTTACTTTTATGTTAAGCTCCTGGAGAGCAGTCACTTCCTTTTGAGTTGTCCATGGTTGCCTGGCTTCCTCTGACGTCAATGAGTTAGGCAGATTTCCTTCTAAAAAGAATCTAATGGGTTGGAATTTTCCACTCATATTGTCTTACAACCAGAATTCTTTTTGAAAGTGAAATGGAATAGATTGGCATAGAATAGAAAATATCACTGTTCATCCTATGTTATGTGTAAAGGATATTCTTAGCAACTTTTGCTTTCATTTCACATATAAAATGTATTGTGATGTAAGTGTATTACTACCTGTGGGTCAAAGTACGTGAAAAATAGAAAGTCACGGGGTTTGTGAACATTTATATTTTTAAGGTAGTTTTGCAATATGCCACAAATATTTCAGTGATGACTAAATACCATCCTGGTCCAGTTTGATAAATACACTTAATATTGGTTGGATATTAACTTCCTTAACAGTTTGGAAGGTGCTTCCAGAACTTGTTTTCAAGATAAGCTTTCATATCCCCATTTTAGCATGGAGTCATCTGAAGTTTAAAACTTGACTTCATATGTCCATTATCACACCACTAGCAAATATCTCGCTCTCACCCCATCTTTTCCTTATGTACAGCATGTTTCTGAAAAGTAAGTACAGCATGTTAATGAAAGAATAATTAAGGTGCTCTTAAATCTGTTGATTTGGGTTCAGGATTTAAACTCCTTGACTTGGATGTCTGTACTGTGCCCACAAAGATCTGGATCTTTTGGGAGAATGCCGGGGAATACAGGGTCTTGTATAATTTGCAGTCCTTGTGCCGGAGGCTCCAAGAGTGCTAAGATTGCAGGCACACCCCTTGGTTTTAACAGCTCAGAGTCATTTCTGTTTTCCCACTTTACCCTGTTTAATGCAGTAGGGTGCATGGGGCACCAGCCCAAGGCCATCTTTTAAGTCCCAGTTAGGTTCAGCAAGAAATTGTACCTTATTATTTACATGTTTACCTGAGGACAAATACCTATGGTAGAGTGAGTAGGGAGACCACCAAGTGTTTGAGAAATTAGTAACTCTCAAGTGCAGTGGAGAAGGAAGTCTCTGGATCTCGAATAATCTATTTCTAAAGCAGCATCATCACTGTATTCCAGATCCAACTCCGTGCAGCAACTCCCCTCACTGCTGGCAGCACCTCAGTAAGACTGAGGAAGGAGGGAAGGCTTCACACCCCGCTACACCAGCCCACATTCAGCACACATTCAGCGATGTCTACCCAGTGACTGGGGGCCAGACAGAGTCTGCCCTGTGACTCTCAGAGGAACAAGGCCCTGGGGTAGCCAAGAGTTTCCAGACAAAGGATATTCTTCACCTGGACTTTGGCAGTTCGTTTGTCTTGATTTTATAATCAATGAAATATTTGCTGGAATAAAATTCATTGATAATTAAACCTACCTACATATATAACTTTTTAAAAATCAATATAATGTCACAACTGTTAATACATGGAGAAGTAAAATAAAGGCAATAATGCTGAAAAGTTTCCCAACATGTAAATGGTAAGGTACAATTTCACTAGAAGACGTGATAAGATGTCAGATCATTGTATCTGTGCATAAATAAATGAGTTGGACTTTAAGCAAAGGCAGCAGATAAGATGTCTCTTGGTACATAAAATATAAAGGAAAGCAAAAGAGCCTGGTACCCAGGGAGGGCAGTAAAGTAGAAACTAGTATTAGGATGTGTAATAGAAGACCAGAGTTATTTGTCTATGATAAGAGGAAGCAGGAAGTAACCTTACTTGAAGAAAGGATGGCAGACCAAAATAAACTGCATACTGACATAGTGGAGAAGATGAATCAGCATGGCATTCTTCTTAATGAGCTGGGACTTGTATCCATTATTACTTTTGTTCTCATATGGACCAAGGAGTCATAAGGTATCATGGAAAATACAATTCCTGTCGTTTAGTACTGCCACATGTCGAGTTTCACTATCCCATCTCTAGTCCTTAGGAAGTCTTTGGGGACCATGTGTATGTACTGTATTTTAATAGATGAGGGAGTATTAGAGATTTTTCTGGAAAGAGCCATTGTTCAGGTGATGGAGTAGATATTGAGCATCATGACTAGAGAAAGATGAAAAAATAATGGACAACCCTAAAATAAATGTATAGTTTCAATACTAGATTTCTCATTATTGTTTTAAAAATTAGAACTAAATAGTAATAACATTTTAAATACTAAAATTTAATGAAATGAATAAGGTATGTGTGGTCTAAGGTCACCATGATTCTGTATCATGGTGAAAAACTCTTGGTGCATTTCCAAACACAACAGAGTACATACATTCCACATAGCAGTTATATTCTTGGAAAATTGGCATATAAATTAAAGCAATGCAAAAATGAGTTCATGTTATATGTAAGACAGAGCTTCTAGGCTCATATAATTGTACAAAGGATTTTCCACTGTATAAATACCCACGGGAACATTTGGGAATCATGCTGGACTTTGCTTTGTTGTATGGAGCCATCTTGCCTATTACAGGCTGTTCGGTACCTTTGGTGTCTTCCCACCGGATGTGCAGTGTTCCTGCAATCATTGTGCTGACCCCAACTCCCACCTTGGGTTGCCAGTGTGCCCCCTGACATATGCTGTCAGCCCATAGAGAACCACTGTTTTAAGCCTTGAACTTACCTAATCTGCCTGTTGCCCAGCAGTTAGGTACAGACCCCTTGTCCCTTCTACACTCATGCTGGCAGCAGCCCTGGTGACTGAGCCGCTGGCTGTTGCTCTACACCTTTCTGGTGTGTCTTGCCTGGGATGTTGCCCAGCTGCTGTGGTTCCGCACATCATTAACAGCCCTCTCTTTCACCTGCCCCCTTACTCTAGGAGTAAGCAGCACGAAGTCCAGTGAGGGGGATGTGAGCTAGGGAGAGGCAGGAGCAGATTTTTAACATGTACCTCATTGAAATGATGCAACATGTCAACTTGTAAACCTTTTGCCACAAGCATGGCAAGTATAACAACTGTTTGTTCAGCAGGATTCCTCTGGTTGGCTCCCCTTCCCAGCAGGGCTCAAGATCACTTTAATGTTGAGTGCCACTCGTCAGTAGCACTGTCCAGGTGCTACCCAGGCTGCTGCTAGCCTATACAGTGGTGGCAACAGTGCCTTCATATGAATTGCTAGTAGGAAAGTGTGGAATATGCTGATATTGTTATAATAAATCCACAGATCTCTACTGTCTACACCGTGAATAGCCCTTGACCCACCTTTCCTCACCCAGTGCACAGTTTCATGAACCACTGAGGCAGCCCTGGCCTTATCTGTCTGTCTGTATGATATAGTTCAGACCACTGATATATCCTGGGCACTGCTGACACTAATCATTTGACTCTGAATTAAGTTAATAATTACTCACTGATGCATGGCTGCATGTCAGGCTCTGCTCAGCACTGAGAGGGAAATGTGCAAGGGATTAGGAGATCGCCCTTGAGGAACTTCTCATTGAAGTTAGTGAAAAGAAACTGCCGTGTCTAGTTCTGGCTGCTGATATTGGGTCAGTAATCTGAGGTTACATAATTTGGTTAGCCTTATTATAGTTGATTTTATAATAGGGATTCAACTGTGTCCTACCAGTGTCACAGTTGTTGAGAAATGAAGATTTGAAGAAAGAGGTTGTCAACTTAGACATTTTAAAAATATGGGCTTGCATTACTTCCTTCTATGTAACATAACACAACATAACATAACATAACATAACATAACAAACATAACAAAACATAACAGCTTTGGAGTCTTGCTGGCATATTGTACCCTCTTGCCTTTTAGGGACTCAATTTTATCTTGAGACCAGTTGGAAGATACATTACCTTTGAGAATGCTACTGAACATTTTCTTCAAGTGATTTCCTGGTGAGCGCCTTTCATGTTTTCAGCTGACAGTGCACGTAGGATGTGCCTTTCTCGGGGAAGACTGTAAACTTGTAATAAAAAAAAGTGATAGATAGCTTTAATTAGTCCTTTACATAAATGTGATCATCGTGCTCCTCTAGGAGCTCCTCAATGCCTCCCTCATGATTACAGCTCGCTGATAAAGTCATCCCCACCCTAGGAAGATGAGCAGACAGTACAAAAGTCCTTAGCAAGATTGGCCGGGGACTCTTCACCGGACCCGTCACGGTTCTTGGGTGCAGGCAGTTGAGACTGACTGTACTCGTTCAAGCAGAAAAGGGATTTATTGACAGCATGATTTTCTCAGAGGCTCTCCTCAGCCTCCTGAGTGCTGGGATTACAGGTGTGCACCACCATGTCTGGCTGTTCTTTCTTTACTTAGGAAACCGTGATAGTATTTGATATGCTGTGTTTTTTTAATTGCTGGTCTGTGTCTCTCATCACTTGATTCCCCTGACCGAGAACTTATGGTGACTTCCTGTTGTCTACTGACACTGAATCCAAGCTCTTCCATCTCTTTTCTGGGAGTTCCCAGCCCCCACAGGCCACCCTGCCCCAGCAAGCTTTCTTCTGCATGTCCCTTGGGGAAAGTCAGCCATGGAAGTGAACCTGAGCTTGTATGGCTAGTGTGTGGGCTTCAGCCTGTAGACTGAGTAAAACTGATATGATGTGGGTGTTTCAGTTGTGCAAATCATAAGCATCGAATGGGCTGTCGTATTTTAATCTGAGTATGGTATTAGCCAGGCACATGGCACACACTTGTAATCTCAGGGGGAGGCAGGAGGATCCCATGAGTTCAAGGCTCGCTTGGGCTCCATAGTGAGTTCAAGGCCATCCTGAACTATGAGCAAGACCCTATCTGAAAAAATAAATAAATAAAAAAGATGAGTCTGGTATTAACTATGTAAGTCCCGAAACCAAAATTGTACTTGGATAGATATGAACTTTAGCTAGATTTTCTCTAACTTCTGACCACAGTATTATGGCCCTGTTGCCCAGATTTTGATATGGCCTTGTTCTTCATGACAGTGTTGCGGGAAAATACCATAAAGGTCAAAGAATATCTACACTCTACTCCAGTGGCCTGTGGGCACCAAATCACCAGTCGCATAGTATTCTAAGTCCCCCTTCCTAATTCCTAAATGGCTGAGCAGTTGCAAGGTCAAACTAGGTACCACTAATTAAAAAGTTAGTATGGAAATAGATGTCTGTATTGCTCTGCATAATATAGATTTCCTCTACTTCTGCTAGAGACTGCCCCTATTTCACTAATTATTCCTCAGGATTTTGGAATAGAGGGTAGCCCACTTGGGTTAGTACGATGCTCACAGAAATCCCTGCATCTGTTTCACCAGTATGTCCGAGATTTCCTATGAAAGAGCTTCGATCTCTGTCAGTCCTTAAGGCAGAGACCTGAGAAAATTTGGTCACAGTTAGCAAAGATAAAGACTTGTCACAGTGACTGATAGTCCTTTGATATCTGGCCTCTCTTTAGTCAAGAAGATGTGGAAGTCTTTATTAGAATCATATAAGTCTACAGAACTGCTCTAAGGCTAGGCAGGTATTTATTTCTCAATCATTTCCTCCAAAAATTTTTCTTCTCTGACCTTTTACTAGGCTCAATGATATATTTTTTTTTTTTGTGGGTACCGGGGGGTCGACCTCAGGACCTCGCGCGCCAGCAGGCGCCTGTGCCGCTGAGCGATATCACCGGCCCCTTTTTCGTATGTGGGTTCCGGGAGTCGAACTCGGGCCCTCGCGCTTGCCGGGCAGGCGCTTAAGCCGCTGAGCCATCTCACCGGCCCCAGCCATCTCACCAGCCCCTCAATGATATTTTAAATTCTCATTGTAAAATATAATATGCCTGGAGAATCAAGCAAGAGTATATATAAAAGGGCACAACTCAATGATTAATTATAAGACAAACTTACCTGTGTACCCACACTCAGGTCAAGACATGGAATGTGTTTATAAAAAAAAAAACTACACATATATATTTGTAGCAGCTCTATTCACAATCACCAAAGACTGGAAACATAAATGTCCTTCAGCGAGTGGAAGAATAAGAAAGCTATGATTTGTCCATACCATTGACTACTACTCAACAATAAAACAGAATATTGATACATGGGACAACTTGGGTGAATCTCAGAGACACTATGGGATGTGAAAAAGGGTTAAAAGTTTCCATACTGTATAATTCCATTTATGTAGTGTTCTTGGAAAGACAAAACTAGTATAGTGATGAAGAACAGATCCGTGATAGTCAGGGGTTAAGGAGCAAGGGAGGGTGTGATTGCAAAGGCTAGCATGTGGTAGTTTTTTGGGTGCTAGAACCTCAAAATTCTGGTTGTGGTGGTGACCATACAAACCTATACGTGTGTTAAAATTCATAGAACTGTATACCATAAGCAGAAAAAGTCAATTTTACTGCAAGATAATTTTAAAAATTAAAAGAAGTCCATGAGAGCATGACCAGCACCCCAGAGGCTCTCCCAGGCCCCTACCTCTTTTCCCCTGAAGACTTAATCGTTTATCCATTGGCATTTTAAATACTGTGCATCATCTTTTTTGACCCTTCAATAGCTTAACTCTAGTCTGACTGTCATGAGGTATCTGGCAGTGTTTTAAAGCAGGCACCCCTGGGGAGTTGTAAGGGTTCCAGGGCTAAGTGCTGACTTGTCTGCACTTCCCATCCAACATACTTCATTTAAGTTTGTAAAAAATACCAGTAAAAATTCGACACTGTACAAGAGACATTTTCAAATCACCTCCAAATCCTTATCAATTCTATTACTGCTTTGCCCAAAATCATAAAAGAAAAGAAATTAAATTATTTGTAAACTTGCTACAATAGCATTGTATGCCATAAAAATGAGGGTGAAGTTTTATAAATCATATATATCAGTCAATTTTACTGCAAGATATATATATATATTTAATTTTAAAGAGAAAAATAAAAATAACAATAAAACAGTTTCAAAACAGGTTAGGGGAGTTACAATAATTAATACATTGCGTATTGTTGTCTTCATAGTAGTTATTCAGAGTACAAGATATAGGCATGATATCTTGTCCAAACAATATTAGCACAAACCTTTCTTTTCAATGAACTAAGAGAAACTAGCTGTATAACTATCTTAACTATCTTGTGTATACATATATATATATTTTTTTTTCCCTAACTTCCTTTCCTCTTTACCCCATCACAGTTTGTCTTTTCTTTTAGACAGTTTCTTCCCAATTCACAATATCTATTGTACATTTTGGATCTTATTTACTCATTCAGTTTCTCACACTAGTGAGACAATATGATGTTTACACATATGGGTCTGATTTATTTCACTTATGAGTATGGTCTCGAGGTGCATCCATTTACCTATAAAAGTCTCAAGTTTATTCTTCCTTGTGGCTGAGGAGTACTCCATTATATATATATATATAAAAAAAAACACATCTTTTTTATTCATTCCTCGGTTGATGGGTATCTGGTTGTTTCCAAGATTTAGCTATTACAAATTGTGCTGCTATAAACATGGGTGCACACATATTGCTGTGATATGATGTTTTTAATTCTTCTGGGAAGATACCCAGAAGGGGAATAGCTGGGTCCAGTGGGATGTCTAATCCTAGATTTTGAGGAATCACCACACTGCTTTCCACAGTGATTGCACCAGTCTACACTCCCACCAACAGTGGAGAAGGGTTCCTTTTTCCCCACAGCCCCTCCAGCATTTGTTATTTGTTGATTTCTTGATGACAGCCATTCTTTCTGGGGTGAGATGGAATCTCAGTGTTGTTTTATTTTGCATTCCTCGAATAACCAGTGATGTTGAACATTTTTTCACGTATTTATTTGCCGTTTGTATTTCTTCATCTAAGAAGTGTGTATTCATCTCAGATGCCCATGTTTGGGTTGGGTCTTTGAATTTAGTGGGTCTGATTTTTTTCAATTCTTTACATGTTCTAGATATAGGTCCTTTGCCTGAGGGACAACTGGCTATAATTTTTCCCACTCTGTGAGTTGTCTTTTCACTCTGTTGGTGATTTTTTTTTTGTTGGATAAAAGCTTTTTAATAAGGTGAGATCCCATTTGTTGATTCTTTGTAATATTTCCCTTGTAGTCTGGGTTTTGTTCATGAAGTCTCTGCTTACACCTATGTCTCCAAGATTTCTACCTATTTTCTTTTCCAGTAAATTTAGTATTTCTATTTTAATATTTAGATCTTTGATCCATTTTGACTTTAGTGCATGGTGATAGACATGGGTCTAGTTTTACTCTTCAGCATGTGGAAAGCCAGTTTTTCCAGCACCATTTATTAAAGATACTGTCTTTCTTCCAGTGAACATGTTTGGCCCCTTTGTCAAATTTAAGGTGGCTGAGTGTGTTTGGGCTTGCAGCCACATCTTCTAATCTGTTCTATTGATCCTCAGGTCTGTTTTTTTTGCCAGTACCATGCTGTTTTTATCAGAGTAGCTTTGTAGTATAATTTCAGTCAGGGATTGTGATGCCCCCTGACTTGCCTTTGTTGCCCAGAATTGCTTTTGCTGTTCTAGGTCTCTTCTGGTTCCAAATGAATTTTAGGAGTGTTTTCTCTGGATCTGTGAGGTATGCTAATGGTATTTTGATCAGGATTGCATTAAATCTGTATAGCAGTTTTGGGAGTATGGCCATTTTCACTATGTTGGTTCTTCCTATCCATGAGCAAGGGATCCTTTCCATTTTCTGATATCGTCCTCAATATCCTTTTTTAGGGTACTGTAATTTTTACTGTACAGATCTTTTACATCCTTTGTTAGATTTATTTCTAAGTATTTCATTTTTTTAGATGCTATTGTGAAGGGTGTGGTTTCCCTAATTTCTCTCTCTGTGAGTGTGTTGCTTGTGTACAGGAATGCTATTGATTTTGAGTGTTGACTTTATATCCTGCTACACTGCTGAATTTGGATATTAAATCTACAAGTTTTTTGGTGGAGTTTTTGGGGTCTTCTATGTAGAGTATCATGTCATCTGCAAATAATTATAATTTAACTTCTTCCTCTCCTATCTTTATTCCTTTTATTTTTTTCTGTTGTATAATTGCTCTGGCTAATGTTTCCAGAACTATATTAAATAGTACTGGTGATAATGGACATCCTTGTCTTGTTCCTGATTTTAGAGTGAAAACTTTCAGTTTTTGACCATTTAATATGGTGTTAGCTGTTGGTTTGTCATAGATGGCTTTTATAGAATTGAGGTAAAGACCATCTATTCCAATTTTCTGTAGGGTTTTTATCATGAATGGGTGTTGGACTTTGTTGAAAGCTTTTTCTGCATCTATTGAGATGATCGTATGATTTTTGTCTTTGGTTCTGTTAATATGGTATATTTCATTTGTTGATTTGTATATGTTGAACCATCCCTGCATCTCTGGGATGAATCCTACTTGGTCATGATGTATAATCTTCTTGATAGTTTGCTGCATTCTGTTTGCCAGTATCTTCTTAAGGATTTTTGCATCTATGTTCATTAGGGAGATTGCCCTGTAGTTTTCTTATTTGGTTGTGTTCTTCTCTGGTTTTGGAATCAGGATAATACTTGCTTCCAGGAATGATTTTGGAAGTACTGCTTTCCTTTCAATTTTTTCAAAAAGTTTCAGCATGAGTTGCATTAGTTCTTTAAATTTCTTGTAGAATTCAACAGTGAATCCGTCAGGGCCTGGGCTTTTCTTTGTTGGTAAATTTTTAATTACATTTTCAATTTCATTGGCTGATATCGGGTTATTTAGAATTTCTATATCTTCTTGATTTAGTTTTGGCAGTTTGATTGTGTCTAGGAATCTGTCCATTTCTTCTGTGTTTTCCATCTTATTAGAATATAGGTTCTCATAGTAGGTATTGATGATCTCCTGGATTTCTGTGGAATCCATTGTGATTTTCCCCTTTTCATTCCTAATTGCTTGAATTTGTGTTTTTTCTTTCCTCTTTTTGATGAGGTTGGCTAATGGTTTATCAATTTTATTTATTCTTTCAAAGAACCAACTTTTTGATTTGTTGATTCTCTGTATTGTTTTCTTAGTCTCTATTGCATTAATTTCTGCCCTTATCTTTATAATTTCCTCCCTTGTCTGAGCTTTGGGTTTGATTTGTTCTTCTTTTTCTAGAAGTTTGAGTTTCAACATTAGGTTGTTTATTTGAGCTTGTTCTGTTTTCCTGATGTGTGAGTTCATTGCAATAAATTTCCCTCTTAGGACTGCTTTCATTGTTTCCCATAAGTTTTGGTATGTTGTATTGGCATTATCATTTAATTGTATATACTGTTTAATTTTGTCTTTAATTTCCTCTGTGACCCATTGGTTGTTCAGAAGGGTGTTGTTTAATTTCCATGTCTAAATGTAGTTTTTATAACTTCCTTTGTCATTGATTTCCAGTTTCAATGTATGATTTCAGTTTCATGGGATGATTTCTGTTCCTCTACATTTACTGAAACATGTTTTGTCAGCTAATACATGATCTATTTTAGAGAATGTCCCATGTGCAGCTGAGATGAATGTGTATTCTGATGTTTTGGGGTGGAACACTGTATACATCTACCAAGTCCATTTATTCACAGGCTTGGTTTAATTCTAATATTTCTTTGTTGATTTTTTGTCTAGTTGATCTATCTGTTTGTGAGAGTGTGGTTTTAAGGTCCCCCACTACAGTTGTGTTAGTGCTTATTTGGTTTTCCATGTCTGTTAATATTTGTTTTATGTAGTTGGGTGAGCCTGTGTTTGGTGCATAAATATTTATGATTGTTATCTCTTCTTCTTGGAGTTTTGCCTTAACAAGTATGTAGTGACCTTTTCTGTCGCTTTTGATCAGTTTTGGCTTAAAGTTTGCATTATCTGCAAATAGAATAGCCACCCCTGCTTTTTTCTGGGTTTCTGTGGCATGGAGAATGGTTTTCCACCCTTTGACTTTTAGCCTGTGAATTTCTTTTTGGGTTAAATGTTTTTTTTTCCTTTTTCTTTTCTTTTTTTTTTTTTTTTAAGCAGTGACAAAGTTTATTTGAAAAAGTAAAAGTGAAAAATGAAGGAGAAACTGGTTTGCAGAGCAAGCTTGGGCTGAGTGAAACAGGAAAGGGCAACATAAAAGTCATGTCAGTTTCCGAATCTGACATGTCATCAACCTGTTTTCTAATGCCTTGAACAGCTATTGAGATATTAGCAGAAGAATCAGGAATGTACACACAACATAAAAGTACTCACCAGAGGACATGAAGTGGGCCATCATGAGGAAAACCACGATAGTGAGCTCTTCATGGCATCTGTGTCCTTTTGATATAGGGGAATGAAACTCCCAACCTGCTAGATGTCCAAAATACTGAGTTCGTGTTCTCTAAAATCAAGGAATGAATTCTAGGAACAGTGGAGGTTAAGAGTAGGAAGAATTTGGGCTGGTGAGATAGCTCAGTGGCATAAGCGCCTGCCTGGCAAGCGCGAGGTCCTGAGTTCGACTACTGGTACCCACATATGAAAAAAAGGCTGGTGATATCGCTCAGCGGCACGGGCGCCTGCTGGTGCGTGAGGTCCTGAGGTCGACCCCTGGTACCCACAAAAAAAAAAAAAAAAGAGTAGGAAGAATTTGTTGAGAGAAAAAAAAGCTTCTGTCTAAGACGGACAGAAGAGGGCCTGGAAAGTGCGTTGCCCACCAACTCCGCTTCTCGAGGGTGTTTTATTGAGCAAAGCCACGAGGTGAGGCAGACTTAACCAATCAATAAGAATACAAGTATAGTCACTTAGATAATATTGATCCAGTGGCAAATCAGAGGATGGGTGTGAGGCGGGACAAAACTATGGTCAACCAATAAGTATACAACAAGTATAGTCGCTTGGGTAATATTGATTAAATGGGGATAAAATGGGGAGACAAGTCATGTAGCAAGTGCACATGGGACAAGGACTTTCCTGGAAAGGGTGGGTTAAGGAGGTTTGGTCCTCCACTTCAAGGTGATTGATCCTTACTTAGAATATCAATAACTGCTGTTTGTCCCTAGGGGAAGTATATGTGCAAATAGTTCTTCTTTTTCTTGAACCCTGACCTTCAGTGAATGGGCCTCCAACCACGGTTGTTTTCTGCATTTACCTCTTGAGGGCCCAGCCCTGTCTGACTGCCTACAATATTTCTACCTAACTTAGCTATCTATAATATTCCCCCATCTGAAGAAATACCCCTAACTGCCATGACGGGGCAAGGTTTGAAGACCGATCTGGCTACTTCCAGCTGAAGAGGATTGTATTTGTAATTGGCAGTCAGAGATACTCCACAGCAGGTCTATCTAAAGGCCCTCGATATGCGCCAGGTGTTCTTGTCTTAGGTGGATGTACAGCTTTAAGTCTGGAGGAGATGAGGTCACAGAAACAAATATGCATAATAATAAAATAATATTATGGGCCAAGTAATAAAATCAACAGGATAATTATGAATATAGCCAATGAAGTTTTCCACCAGGAGGAGCCAGTAATAGCTTTCCATAAAGAGGATAAGGAGAAGGTCCAGGGAATTTCAGAATCTGACATGTCATTAACCTGTCACCTAATATCTTGAACAGCTATTGCGATATTAGCAGAAGAATCAGGAATGTACACATAACATTCAGCTTTTATAATTGCACAAGTACCCCCTTGTGCTGTTGTTAGAATGTCTAATGCAATCCAGTTTTGGAGGATGGCTTGCCTCATTAATTTTACTTCTTTGTTCAGGAGAGAGATACCAGTCTCAGTGTCATTTAAGGCCCGCTGAGTATAGTTAGTTAAGGCCTTGATGTGTTGCATGACATCCTCTAACTCCAGGAAAGGGATAAAGATAGAAGGCAAATGATCACACCAGTGAAACACACTTCTAGACCATCAGTGCTGTAGGTGGAGCAAGTTTGCAGGTTTGTCAATATTTTTGATACTTCTGCCTTGTAACCATGCAAATCCCAGCGTGCATCTTTCTATTCATCCAGGGGGTAGTCAGGGCCACAGATTGGTTCCACAGGACCAACAAGTGCTATTGGGGGCTTCCCATCTAATTCTGGGGTGATTAAACCAGTTTGTTGCAAACCAATCTTCAACCTGTAAAGTTATGGTGTGTATACATTGTTCGGGGGTATCCATCCTAAGTATTTAGTGGAGTTAGGCCAATGAGAATAGGAGTGATTTTTCTGTTCCCAACATAAGGGGGCCTTTCTACTAAGATGTCTTATAGTGGGGGTTAATCATAGATAACCATCCCATATCTGAAAATAGCCATTTTGACATCTATGGTTATTAGCCCTCACAATAGGACCCTTACTTTTATTTAATAGGGGTCCTAACAGAGCCTTTAAAGAGGCTTCAATGGCATTGTTAGAAAAAATTTTATTATGTCCAGGAGTGTTAAGAGTATAGTTTATAGGCCACTCAGCTACCTTGTAATGGTGGGCTAAACAATGAACCATTGAACTGTTTCGTAACTCATCAGTATAGTCTTGTAATTTATTCAAGTCATCTCCTTGGAGTGGAGATACCCACCAAGGAAGTCCAGGTGTACTGGACAAGGGGAGCAGGCCACATATCCAGTAAGATGTTTGTTGTAATGACTCTGCATATTCTTGTGTCCGCCTTAGAGAGGAATTGCATTCTCCCTTAAGTGGTAAAGTGATTAGTAAAAGGGCTAAGAGTAACATCTTAGATTATTTATCTGAAGACTTTGTGTTTTTTTTTTGAACAAGAATCTTAAGTCTTGTATGGGTTCACAGGAGTATTCCAATGATGGTTGTTCACACTCAGTGACAGTGTCTGGTTCCCAGGACTTGGGTTGGATGTGTGTATCAAGGAGTCCAGGTCTGCTACCTTGACAGCTGATGGAGTTGACAGGATCATGGTGTATGGTCCTTCCCAAGTTGGTCCTCCATCCAGTTATCTTGGTGGAAGACCTCCAAATGATATAGGGGAATGAAACTCCCAACCTGCTAGATGTCCAAAATGCCTAATTTGTGTTCTCTAAAATTGAGGAATGAATTCTAGGAACAACAGAGGTTAAGAGTAGGAGGAATTCATTGAGAGCAAGAAAGCTTCTGTCTGAGGGGGACAGAAGAGGGCCTGGAAAGTGGGTTGCCTGAAATGTGTTTCTTGAATGCAGCATATTGTTGGATCTTGATTCTTGATCCATTCTGCCAGTCTGTTTCTTTTGATTGGTGAGTTGAGGCCATTTACATTGATGGTTATAGCTGATATGTATTGGCTTTTCTTTTTCATGTTATTTTCCTGTTGTTTGTTCCCTGTCTTTCTTCTCTGTTTAATTGCTTGTACTGCCTGGTGGCTTCTTTCTGTTGGTATTCATGTGTTTGTGATCTTCATTATCTCTTCCTAATATGTCCTTAAGAGCATTCTGTAGAGCTGGTTTGGTGGTCATAAATTTCTTCAGTTGTTCTTTGTCATGGAAGTATCTTATTTCTCCATCAATTTTGAAAGATAGTTTTGCAGGGTATATCAATCTGGGTTGAAGATTGTTTTCCTTCAGGGCTTGAAATACCTCACTCCAAGCTCTCCTTGATTTGAGGGTTTGCATTGAGAAGTCTGTTGTGATTCTGATAGGCTTTTCCTTTATAGGTGATATGTTTCTTTTCTCTGCCTGCTTTTAATATTTTGTTCTCGTGCTAAATTTCTGGAATCTTGATTATTATATGGCTTGGTGTAGATTTATTTTGATCATGGCTATTTGGAGTTCTATATTTATTTGTAAGTCAAATTCTTTATCCATGTTTGGGAAGTTTTCTGGCATTATTTTTGTGAAGAGGTTTTTAATGGCTTTTACACTGTCTCCAGCTTTTTCACTGATTCCAATCAATCTTATGTTGTTCTTCTTTGCTTCATCCTGTAGCTGTTGGATTGATTTTTCGTGGTCTCTTACGATTTTTAAGATATCTTTCTTTTCCTGGTTGCTAGTCACATTCCTGTCTTCTAGATCTGATAGTCTATCCTTGCCTTCATTCAATCTGCTGCTTATACTTTTAATGGAGTTTCTAATCTCCTGCATTTCTGTTTGGATCTGTTTCATTGATTCCATTTCTTGTCTATGTTGGGCATTGATGGTTTTCATCATTTTCCTGAGCTCCTCTGTTTGTTTATCTGTGTCTGCTTTAATATCTTTTATTTTGATAGTCATTTCTTTTTGCTCTTTAGAGATTATTTTTTCTATGGCCTCTTCCACTTGTTTTTTCACTTCTTCTGCTATCCTATCAGAGAGTTCTGTTAGGTCTGGCGCGAGTAAAGACAAAAAAAAGGTTGAGAGAAGCCTTTAATGCGGGGGTGCGGGAGGGCTGCAGTAGGATGCAGAGGACCCTCAGAGGAGGAGGCTGGGGGACAAAGCATTTATTGGGTTTAGCTGGGGGTGGAGTTTGGGGGGGCAGGCAAGGTGACCTAACGGAAGGGGACTGGGAGATTTTTGGAGCATGCATGAAAGGTGGAGAGGAAGGAAGAAGTGGGTAATATGCTGTTGTTTTGGGCTTGTTGCCATGTTGGAGTGCCACCATGAAGGCCAAGCAGCTTTCATATGGTCATGAACCCATCAAGTTCCATTTGTTGGCTTCCGATTTCCTCTATCCTGGGTGGGCTGGGTGTTTGGGATTGTATTTTGCTTCTTCATCTTGTCATTTTCTATTTTATTTTGTTTTCTGTGTTGATGCTTGTAGATTTCTTATGTTAGATAGCCTTATCACTGGTGTTGAGGCTTTCCTAGGAGATGTCTGTTCCTCCAGAGGTCTTCTAGATGTAGGTGGTTCTTGGTTTTTATGTCTATCCCAAGAACCTACCTTCCCAATATATTAAGACTGAGGAGTTGCTGTCTATTTAACTTAGGGCCCATTCCTTTGGTACTGGACTATGGTGATGGTTATGACCCCTTACAATTGCACTGTTGTCATACAGGGGGAAAAATCTGGTTATAGCATGTATGACATCCAGGTTAAAGTAGTTCAGTTGGCAATAACAATAGACTCAAGTATAGCCTGGTTACTGACAAACTGTGGTAACCATTAGCCTGATATCTATAACTATAGGAGGAAGGTCTACAGAAATATAATATAATCCAACTTATGCCAGGAACTTGTATGCCATGCTTTTCCATTTAGTAGAGTGATTTTACCCTGTTGTGGGGGTTCAGGAGGATAGGAGGATAGAGGGTAGGATGGAGAGATGAATGAGGTTAAATATAGTAGTAGCAAGGTTGGAGGGCACAGGATGATCATCCAGGTTTTGGGTAATTGTAGGACACAGGAGGGAAGGATTGGAGGAGAAGGCCTAGGAGTTTTGAAGTGAGCCAGAAAGAGAAGAGACAATGTTTACTCACAGGAAAGTATCATAAAGTCAAGCAAGGGTCTGGTGAGATAGCTCAGCGGCATGAGCACCTGCCTGGCAGGTGCGAGGTCCTGAGTTCGACTCCTGGTACCCACATATGAAAAAAGGGCTGGTGATATGGCTCAGCAGCATGGGTGCCTGCTGGCATGCGAGGTCCTGAGGTCGACTCCCGGTACCCACAAAAAATAAAAAATAAAAAATAAAATAATAAAGTCAAGCAAGATAGCTGACAAAAGAGAGGAAGAGGACGAGTAGAATAAAACAAAAAGAAAGGTTAGAGAACACCTGTTGACTCGTATTGCTAATGTTGCGTGGGATATTTCCACGCCTCCAGTTCCACCTGTCCATCGTGTGTGCCTTAGCCAGGGTCCTACTGTGTCACTGGCGTTCCCGCAGGTCTCCAGGCCCTGAGTCCTGCCAGTGGAGGGAGGGAGGGGCGGATGTCAGACTTCTCTAGCCAGCTGCACTGACCTGGGTTGGTGGAGGAAGGGAAGAACAGAACTCACACTGCTCACTGCACCACACAGTCCTGGATTGTTGGAGGAAGGGAGGAGCTGAACTCAGACTCCTCTCAGTGGCTGTGCCCTCCCGGAAATATCATATTCTTTACAAATATTACTTCTGACAGCTTGCATCATGGTATCTATAGCAGAGTGTCTCCCTCTTCTCAGATAAAAACAAAACAAAAAATATTTAAGGAACTCTGTAGGACAAAGGAAATGTACCAAGTTGCCACAGTTTAGAGTAAAAACCTAGGCAGCTGAAGAAACATACTTACAAAATTAGCAATGATCTGTTTAACATTTTAAAATCTGTTTTATATTGGTAGTTTCTTTTTTTTTTTGCTTTGCTGTTGCTTTTGATTTTACATTTCTAGTTGGTTTACACAGAAATTGTTTTGGTCACAAAGAATGTTGTTTGGTTACTCACGAAGTTATGTGGCCATGCCTGGCAGAGGAAGCTTATTTTTATGTACAGAGTGTGGGTGTTGGAGGATCAACATCTGTTGTTTTTGTCTTGCTGGTATCCCTGGAATAGTACCCCCTTCCTTGAGGGGCCCCTCCCAACATTGCTCTGGGAGGTTTCTTAAACAGCCAGTAGCCAGAGCAGTTATCCTGGGAAGGTCACATGTCTAAGCCAGGCCAGCCAGAGTCTTCTCCAGGGCTTTTGTTGCTCTTTCTTCAGAGGTCACGGGGCTAGTTTGATACCTGCTATAAATGTGGGCAGCCTGATCTCCAGCCATGACTCCTTCTGTACCAGGAGAGGAGATAGACAGACAGACAGACCCACAGGCTGTGGTTGCTGTGGCCAAGCATCTTCTAAAGATCCAATTTCCTGCCCTGCTGGACCGCAGCCTTCTACTCCCTCCTGCCAGAGCGAAGGTGACAGCGGGCCCATACTCCGGCCCAGGTGCAGACAGTGGTCATGGTGATAACAGGGGCGCTCACTGAGCCCGTATGATGTGTTTAGCTGTGCCGAGCCCTTTAGCCCTGCTCTTATGTTCTGTTTTCACAACTGTCCCAGACTCTGCACAGGCTCAGTTACAACTCTTCGTTTATAATTGAGGAAGCTGAGGCACAGAGAGATTAAGAAATGAGTCCAAAGTCGCAAAGTGAATAATAAGAGAGAAAACCAGGATTCAAACTGACGAAGTCTGACCCCCGCAGAGCCTCAGCGGGTTTCTGGGTTTCCAGCAGGAGAGAGAAGCAGACGCAGGGGTTCCTGCCTCGCTCGCGAAGCCCTCCTTCCGTACCGCCCCTAGCTCAGCCTTCTCTGGTTAACGCGAGACAGGCAGCACCGCGCCGTGTATGTGAGTCTGGATTCACAGTCTAGCGTGGCCTCCTCCTTGCAGTGGGAGCCTCAGTTTCCTCATTTGCAAGCTGAAGATAAAAACTGGAACCTAACTTCGAATTTGTTTCAAGTATTGGAAGTGTTGATGTATGTCGTACATGGAGTGTAGGATCTGCCGTCTGAGGAGCTGCTGTACGGTCAGCGTTAGCTATGATTTCCTCACATCCTCCACGTGTTGCTGGTGTCCACCTTGCCGCCCACACCGAGTTCAAGCTCTGTCAGTGCTAGCTCCTTTTTCCCGTGCATCTGCAACAGAGGCCGCTGTAGTAGAGACCACACAGTATGTGCTTACGAGCTGCGTGCTTGTGGCCGAAGCTGCCACGTGTCCCCTCTGACAGGCCTCACTAAAAATGCACAAGGCAAAAATATCCGTTTTAAAATTTTTCTTCCTGCCCTCTAAACTCAAAATATCTGTGTCAATGGAAACCTGCAGTGAAATGTGTCTGCCCTATAGAAACGAGAAACGGAGACCTGCAAATCAGGCCCCAGTTGTGGGCAGCCTCCCATTCCTGGCTCAGCATTTGTGCTTCCCAGCAGCCACTCTGGCAGGAGGTGGCTTGGGGAGGGAGGAACAGGGAAGGAAGGGCGCCAGAGGGAAAATATGAGCTCTTGGAAAACAGTCATCTCAGTCAAAATATCCCCGGCAGAAGTAGGCGCGTCACGTCCAGCTGACATTTCCATGTTATTGAGGAGATGCAAACAAATGATTGGGTAAGGGTTTAGGCCTTTATTGAATCAGTGTTAATTGCCCTGGGGCTTTATGCAGTGAGATCACAAAGATCCCTAGGCTTAAGCTGCTTGTCATGTATGACATGAATGCTTCATCATTTTTCAGTGGCTTGCTGACTCCTCTTACTAGATAATCTGCCTCTGCAGGAGGATGTGCTGGAGCATATGGGGCTGATTCCAGATTTTTAAAAGCAGGAGAGAACAAGGCATTGGAGGAGGGCAGAACTGTATTTAGACCTTTACCTGCCACTGATAGCTCTGGGACATCCCAGAGCCTTCTCTGGAAAATGGAGAAAAATCTTATCTCCTTTGGTGGTCTGTGGTGAGAATGTGAAATTATATGTGGAAAGCACCTAACTGTGCTTTGCAAAAAGTGAGTGCTCAAAAAGTAGCTTTCACAAAAGATATAAAGCCAAAATGCAATGTGCAAAACAGCTGGGTTGAATGTGGTCAGATTTTCATTCAATAGTCATTTCCTGACCAGGTTTGGGCCAGGCTGCATTCAGTTAAGGGTCCAGATACATATTTAAGAGGTAGAGTTTATGCCTTAAAACATACATAGCATTGGACTGTATATTTAAACAACTTCACTACTGGTAACTCCTACTGTTTATGTCTGTGTTTTGCCTGATGCCTTCTAAGTAGAGGACTGCTTAATGTAAGCAAGGTTTAAAACAGGGACAAAACATGTGTTCATATTTTCTTGCCCTCTTTCCATGGTAGACATGCTAATCAGTTTTTTTGCTGTTGTTGAACCGGGGTATGGTTTCTGTACCCTCAACCATTACAGCAGACAGCCTTTAGTAATTGATCATGTTTGGTATTTGAGATCTTGGCTTAACTTTGGGTAATTCCAGAAAGAGCAGCAGTCTGTGGAGGCAGGTAACTTAGGCAGGTGGGCACTCTGTGTCCTTCGACTCATGTCACAAGCAGCTGCCTCTAAGGCCTGGCTGCAGAGGACAGAGACAAACACCTGTCCACTTTGCAGCTCTTCGATTTTGTGTTTATAATACTGTTTTTATGTGGAGTTAGTAGTATGCATTCAGATCAACTATTTCCCTTGAGAATCTGCTAATGTGTCATTTACCTAGTTACCGTGGGTGAGACAGTGCAGACAGCACAGAGGCCATCTGTAGAGAGACCTGGGTCTTGAGTCCTGAGTGGGTGCTGTCTCCTTTCTGTCATGCAGAGGGGGAGGAGTGGAGCTTGCACACCAGGGACCACTGCACATTTGAGGCCCTCACTGGAACTTTTGCCTGCAGTGAGGGCAGATGAGACCGCTCTTGAAGCCAAACTGCTGGTGTGGAGGTGGACTTGGGCAACACACTGATGATGACTTATAAGCCATATGTTTCCCATTACCCAAAAGTCAAGTGTTTTGTCTGGAAAAAAAGAGGCCTAGCAGATCATACCATCCCTTAGGTGGCTCCCTGAACATTAGTGCTCTGGTTCCCCTGGGGCTGGGTCCAAGCCAGGAAAAGGGAAGATTGTAGGTTATCAGCCTTGTGCTTTGCAAACTCTGCTCTTAGAAGCCTGATGAATTCCAAGAGGTCCACAGAAGCAGATATGGGAGTGAGAGGAGACCGAAGGATGGACTTTGGAACAGTGTGAGGACCCTGGACTCCTTTCTCGCCATCTGTTACTGCTGTGGCCTGAGCCTCCTGATTTCCACTTTTTTTTTTTTTTTTTCCTGG
The DNA here is from genome assembly GCA_028451465.1 of Erethizon dorsatum. Lineage (NCBI taxonomy): Eukaryota > Metazoa > Chordata > Mammalia > Rodentia > Erethizontidae > Erethizon > Erethizon dorsatum. Next base: position 5,540,625 of record CM051837.1, on the reverse strand, counting down.
TACTGAGGCTTCAACCCAGGGCCTTTGCACTGAGCTACATTCCTGGTCTTTTGTATTTTTTATTTTGAGGCAGGGTCTCACTAAGTCTCCAAGCTGCCCAGACTGGGCTTCAACTTGTGATCCTCCTACCTCAGCTTCCCAGAGTGCTGGGATGACAGGTGTGCATAGCCTCCTCATTGGTCTCTGCTTCCGTGGCTATGGCTGACTAGTCTCTTCTCAAATGGGAGCCTATTAAAATAGAAGTCATAATCCCAGCACACGGGAGGCTGAGGCAGTAGGAGAATCACCATGCGTTCGAGGGCAGCCTGGAATACATACATTCAAGTCTGCTCTACATTGTGAGTTCAGGGCCAGCCTGGAATACATACCAAGACCCTGTCTCAAAACAAAACAAAACAAAACAAAATAAAAAGCCATATCAGGGCTTTCCTCTACTCAAAACCCTGCAGTGGTTCTCCACTTCCTGCAGCATAAGAACCAAATTCCTGACAAGTCTGAAAGGCCTTATGCCATTAGCCCCATCGAGGAAATGGAGTGGTCCACCCTTGTCTCCCATGCTTGTCCTCATCACTCGCTGTGCTCTGGCCCTGCTGGCCTCCTAGCTGTTCCTCCAGAGATGAACGATGTTTCCACAGAGGGCCTTGGCGCGGGCTGCAGCCCTGCCTGGAGGCACTCTCTTCCCCAGTGTCTCCTGGCCGTTCCCTCACCCACTTTCCAAGTCTTTCGGTAAGCTCACTTTCTCTCCGAGGCCTTCCCTGACTCCCTTCCTCCCCCTGAGCTCTCTGGAAGCCTTGGCTGAGTTCACTTGCCTCTCTTATATGCATCAGCTCCCAGCACAGCATCAAATTTGTTGATTTACTGTTCTTATCACCTGCATCACCTTGTAGAATATAATTCAAATAGAGCTGAGATGCTTGTTTTGATCACTGCTGTCTCCTAGGCGATGAGTACATAGACTGGCACCTAACAGTACTTAAAATGGAATTCGTCGAACTGGGGGAATGAATGATTTTCTGGGTTCACTTTCTCTTCACCAACCAGAGCACCTTTATCTTTAGCACTAGCTTTGATGATGCTGGGCTCCTGCAGAAGAGACCGTTTGAAGAGAAGATTCGGCACGAAGGGTGCATATTTGGAAACTCCGCTGTGGTCCTACCCTGCCTCTCAGAGGGTCAGGAGTCTGGGCCCAGAGAAGTTAGAGGAGAACTGGAAGATGAGCCATCTTCCCTCCTTTATGATCTCAGTGGCCCCCTGTCTGTTTCACACTCATCGTGCACCCCAAATGCCTTCCTCAAGTCCCACCTTAAATCTTCACACCTGCTTTTAGAGACGCAGCATTTCTTAATTAGTCTACTTGAGAGTTGCACCGCTCAGAAATGGTAAAAGGAGCCATACTCTGAAAAACCCCTTTCCTTTCTAAACCTCTGATTACTGTCAGTGACAGGTTTGTAAGGACATGATAAGCTCGGTTTTCTATTTCCAGGTCAGGTGTGAGTGATTAGGCTTACCAACGGTGTTATTACTAGTAATCAGCTTTCATACACATTTTTTTTCTTGAGGCAACACCCAGTTCCTAGAAATTTCGCAAGCATTTCTCACATATGCAAAGGTGAATGAGGTGGTAAACAACGCCATCTGTTCTGTTTTCTGCTCCCCAACAGCTGTTCCCCCCCCACTCCTTTTTCCCCTTTAAGGAATCTTATGGGGAAATATTTTGCCAGCCAGAGTTATAGATGAACCTCACAGACTTTGTCCTGTTTCTATCTTTAAATAAAAAGGAAAAAGAAAGAAGGAAAATGTCTACAGTGATGTATCAAACGCTTATCTCAGTCAGGGACTTTGGTGTTTAGGAATGAACAGGGTGACACAGAGGAGAGCACAAACCCTCATCCTGGCGTAAGGAGGCAGGGCACTTCCTGCACCTGTTGCCTCTGCCCAGGATACTCTGTCCCTGTGCCTGGCGGAGCTGATCTAGCTACCTCGGGTTATCTCCATCTGTGCAGTAGGCTTCCCTGACTGCCGAGCTCTGTCACCTCACTCTGTTGTATTATCTTCATGTTGCTTATCATATCCAAATTTACCTTGTTCAGCTCCACCTGGAGTATAGACCCTTGTGAGCTGGGGTCTCATCTACCTTGCTGCTTGCTGCTTGCTGCATACTGGTACCTAGAAGAATGTTTGTCATGAGTTACATACACCCTTTCATGTAATTTACAGTCTATAAACCCATCTAGAATTATTGATCTCTGGATTATCTCTCCAGTCCTCTTTTGCTGTCACAGTCCTTCCAACCCTGTATCAGCAATTCACTGTATTAAGTTATCTTCGTTTGAAATACCCAGAGTGGTTTCTGTTTGTAGGACTGGACCTTGTCAAAGGATGATGGGGCCACTACTCAGCATCTGAAATTTCGAAACCACAACAGAAACCCAAGCTGAGTTCGTTGTTTACTGCAGTAAGGGAGAGCTGTGTTGACCAGATGCTTTCTCCCTGAGCAGAAGAGTCTGCTAATGCTAGCTACACCTTTGGAGAGCTTGAAGTTGGGGATTGGAGAACTTGGAGAGGTATAAATGTGTTGGCATCCACTGCAGAAGCATGGCTCCTCTCTGGGGCTGCTGTTGATTGGCTGGCACTCAGAGGCGTGTCTGTAGAGCACATCCATCCCACTGGCTGACTCAGGAGTGAGGGTTGACGTTGATTGGTTGGCTTGCCTAAAAGACCGGTACCTGAAGCAAAGTGTCCATCAGTGGAACAGGTCTAAAACCAGTTTGGTGCCTTCTTGTTATCCTGGCCACAGAACAATCAGTTCTTTCTCATGATTGTGGGAATATTTTTATTGTCATTTCTTCCCTTTCTTATCTTCACTTAGGCAAAGCTACAGGGAGGAACATCAAAGATTGTCAAGATCTCCACCACTGTTGCCAGTTGTCCTTAAAGATGAAATCTTGTTTGTGGATATCTGATTGCACATCTATCAGTGTGATTTTATACTGTTTTTGTGCATAGAAAAATGATCAGAGTTGAATAATCTGAACAATGGCTTCTAGGAAATTTAAGAATGTGGACAACAGGGTGGGCGTGGTGGTGCACACCCGTAATCCCAGCATTCAGGAGACTGAGGCAGGAGGATTGCAATGAGTTCAAGGCCCAGCCTGAGCTGTATAGTGAGACCATCTCAAAAAAAAAAAAAAAAAAGAAGGGGGGGGTCTGGGCAACAATCTTTTGCAAATGGCCAGGGGACCAAGAGATGGAAGGAATGGGGAGGAAAGGGGATGTACATGTATCACCTCCCCATGATAAATGTAATCATTATATACTGCAAACATATTAATAAAAATAAAGTCTCAAAAGAACAGAAAAGCCTACAGAGTGGGACAGCTCTCATTTAGTTGCAGTTTCTATTGAAGAACAATTTATATTAATCTTTTATATTAAAACCTGGGTCAATATTTTGCTGCCATGGGTCAACCTGAAGGACAAAGGGAGCTTGAGCAGAAGGGGGCGAATGTGTGCGCGTGTTCATCTGACGGTTCCCTGGAATGCTACCAAGCCTGTCTTCAAAACGATCTTGGTGGAAACTATACAAGCATTAAAATATGATAAGAGCCCAGCTCAATATCTGAACTTTCAAAAGAAAAAGCCGAACAACCACCCCCAAACACAGCAGAAAAATCTACTGAGTTCATTGCATACGAGAGCTCTGTTGATCGGGCACATTACCTCAGACCAGAACAGTCTTCTCTAAGGATTTTGGGAAGCCTGGAGCTCAGGGGCTGAAGCACTTTGAGAAGCATGAATTTGTCGATGATATGGTTACTCTCTGAGGGTGCAGTGGTTGGTGCGTTGTCGGAGACAGTTTATGGAGTGTGTCCTGACTGGCTGACTCTTAGAACGGAGTTGACACTGGTTTGTTGGTTTGCAAAAGCGTGTTCACTGAAGCAAGCTGTCAATCCACTGAACAAGTTTAAAACCAGCTTTGGTGACTGCTTGTTACCATGGTTACAAAGCAATCTTTTTCTAAGTTAATAGGAATTCATTCCTTTCTTATGCTCAACCTTGGCAACACCCTCTTAGGTCTAGCTTTGGACCCTAGATCTCTTTTTTTTTTTTTTTTTTGTGGGTACCCGGGGGTCGACCTCAGGACCTCGCGCGCCAGCAGGCGCCCGTGCCGCTGAGCGATATCACCGGCCCCTTTTTCGTATGTGGGTTCCGGGAGTCGAACTCGGGCCCTCGCGCTTGCCGGGCAGGCGCTTAAGCCGCTGAGCCATCTCACCGGCCCGACCCTAGATCTCTTTTGAACTACATTCCTTATTAATTTCTTAAAGAATTCACTTCACTAAGTAAGCTTCAGGCTCCTCATTTGTAAGTTGGGAAAATGATATTTATCTCTAGGACTATTCTGAAGATTAAATGTTGTAATGATTGTGAAAAATGTAAATCATAAAACATCCAAAAAGATAAGCACATTTGAAATCCCTTTAAAATCTGATAATATAGCTGGGCATGGTAGTGCACACCTATAATCTTAGTACTGTGGAGGCCGAGGCAGGAGGATTACCATGACTTTGAGGCCAATACATAATAAGTTCAAGGCCGGCCTGAAATACATAGGAAGACCCTGTCTCAAAACAACAACAGGGGCCAGTGAGATAGCTCAGCGGCATAAGTGCCTGCCTGGCAAGCACGAGGTCCTGAGTTCAACTCCCGGTACCCACATACAAAGGAAAAAAGGGCTGGTGATATCGCTCAGCGGCACAAGTGTCTGCTAGCAAGAGTGAGGTCCTGAGTTCGACCCCCGGTACCGACAAAAAAAAAAAAAAGAAAAAAAAAAAAAACAAGAGGGTTGAAAGGAGGGGAAGGGAATGGGAAAAAAAGAGGAATTAAGACATATCATTTACATAGCTGCAAAAATCCTCAGTAAGTTACTAGCAAACAGAATGGAGTGAATCATCAAGATTATACACCATGACCAAGTGGGATTCATCCCAGGAATGCAGGGATGGTTCAACATACACAAATCAATAAATGTGATAAACCGTATCAACAGAATCAAAGACAAAAACCACATGATCATCTCAATAGATGCAGGAGAAGCTTTTGACAAAATCCAACACTCATTCATGATAAAAAAAGCTCTAGAGAAAATTGGAATACATGGTCTTTACCTCAACCTCATAAAAGCTATCTATGACAAACCAACAGCCAACATCATACTAATGGACAAAAACTGAAAGCTTTCACTCTAAAATCAGGAACAAGACAAGGATGTCCACTATCACCACACCTATTCAATATAGTCTGGAAATAATAGCCAGAGCAATTAGACGAGAGAGAGAGAAATAAAAGGAATAAGGATAGGTTAGAAACAAGTTAAATTATCATTATTTGCAGATGACATGATACTCTATGTAGAAGGCCCCAAAAACTCCACCAAAAGACTTGTAGAATTAATAACCAAATTCAGTAGCATAGTTGGATACAAAGTCAACACTCAAAAATCAATAGCCTTCCTGTACACAAACAACAAACTCACTGAGAGAGAAATTAGGGAAACCACACCCTTCACAATAGCATCTAAAAAAATGAAATACGTAGGAATCAATCTAACAAAGGAAGTAAAAGATCTATACATTGAAAATTACAGTACTTTGAAAAAGGAGATGAAAGAGGATATCAGAAAATGGAAAGATATCCCTTGCTCATGGATAGGAAGAACCAACATAGGGAAAATGGCCATACTCCCAAAACTGCTATACAGATTTAATGCAATCCCAATTAAAATACCATTAGCATACCTCACAGAACTAGAGAAAACATTTCTAAAATTCATTTGGAACTAGAAGAGACCTAGAATAGCAAAAGCAGTTTTGGGCAGCAAAGGCAAGTCAGGGGGCATCACAATCCCAGACCTGAAATTATACTTCAGAGCTACTGTGATAAAATCAGCATGGTACTGGCAAAAAAAAAAAAAAAAAAAAAAAAAAAAAACCGCACACACACAAAACAGAAGATGCAGACACAACTACAAACACACTCAGCCACCTTATCTTTGACAAAGGAGCTAAACGTGTTCACTGGAAGAAAGACAGTATCTTTAATAAATGGTGCTGGAAAAACTGGCTGTTTACATGCCGAAAACTAAAACTAGACCCATGTCTAACCACGCACTAAGCTAAAGTCAAAATGGATCAAAGATCTAAATATTAAAACAGAAACACTGACTCTACTGGAAGAGAAAGTAAATAGAAATCTTGAAGACATAGGTGTAGGCAGAGACTTCATGAACAAAACGCAAACTGCACGGGAAATTCTCCAAAGAATCAACGGGGATCTCATCTTATTAAAAAGCTTTTGCACAACAAAAGAAATCACCAGCAGAGTGAAAAGACAACTCACAGAGTGGGAAAAAATTTTAGCCAACAGTCCCTCAGACAAAGGACTTAGATCTAGAACATACAAAGAATTGAAAAAAATCAGACCAACCAAATTAAAGACCCAATCCAAAAATGTGCATCTGAGATGAATATGTACTTCTCAGATGAAGAAATACAAACAGAAATAAATATATGAAAAAATGTTCAACATCATTGGCCATTGGAGAGATGCAAATTAAAATAACACTTGAGATACCATCTCACCCCAGAAAGAATGGCTATCATCAAGAAATCAACAAATAACAAATGCTGGAGGGGCCATGGGGAAAAAGGAACCCTTCTCCACTGTTGGTGGGAGTGTAGACTGGTGCAACCACCGTGAAAATCAGTGTGGAGATTCCTCAGAAAACTAGGATTAGAGGTCCCATTCGATCCAGCTATTCCCCTTCTGGGCATCTTCCCAGAAGAATTAAAAACATCGTACCACAGCGATATATGTGCACCCATGTTTATAGCAGCACAATTTGTAATAGCTAAATCTTGGAAACAACCCAAATGCCCATCAACTGAGGAATGGATAAAAAAGGTGTGGTATTTTTATACAATGGAGTACTACTCACCCATAAAGAAGAATAAGCTTGAGACTTTTCTAGGTAAATGGATGCAACTAGAGACCATACTCATAAGTGAAATAAATCGCATGTGTAGACATTATATTGTCTCCCTAGTGTAAGAAGCTGAAAGAGCAAATAAGATCCAAAATGTACAATAGGTATTAGGAAATGGGAAGAAACTGTTCAAAAGGAAAGAGAAACTGGGATGGGAGATAGAAGAAAAGAAGGAAGGGAAAAGGAAAAAAAATATATAGACAAGATAGTTAAGATAGCTATACTACTAATATCTATTAGTTCATTAAAAAGTTTGTGCTTATATCATTTGATCCGTTTTTCACGCCTATATCTTGTAATCTGAGCAACTACTTTGAAGATAACGATGAGCAATGTACTAACCATTGTTACTCTACTACTATCTTGTTTTGAAATTTTGTATCGTTTTTATTGTTTTTTCTCTTTGAAATTAAAAAAAAGATATATCATGTACAGATACAAATTCCCTATGAATAATGTTATCATTGTGAATATCTAAAATGTATGAATAAAATTAACTTTTTAAAAGAGCAAAGGGGCTGGTGAGATGGCTCAGCGGCGTAAGCGCCTGCCTTGAAAGCGCGAGGGCCCAAGTTCGACTCCCGGATCCCACATACAAAAAAGGGTCCGGTGATATCGCTCAGCATCACAGGTGCCTGTTGGTGCACGAGGTCCTGAGGTCAACCCCCGGTACCCACCAAAAAAATAAAAGAGCAAAGAAAAATTTATAATATGGTAAAGTGATTTGTAAACACTAAGATCCTATAAATTATGAAATCTATATTATCTTTTTAGTATTTGAGTTGTTTTAGCATTTATATTATTTTTTATTATGTCTTGTTCTTGGAGAATACCCAGGTCAGGTATTCTTTCCTCCAAGAAAATATCTTTGACTACTCGGGTCTTTATGGATCTTCCTATTTTATCATCTCTACTGAAAAAATTAGCTCTTATGCTAGGCACACATATGTAATCCCAGCACTCAGGAGGCTGAGGCAGGAGTATTGTCACAGGTTCAAGGTCAGCCTGGACTACATAGTGAGTTCAAGGCCAGCCTGAACTACATATTGTCTCAAAGAAGCAACAAAATATTTTTTTAAAAAATAAACTTTGAGAACTAAAGACAGTATGTCTGGTTAGCCACTGGTTCCGGGGGAAATGGGATAGGCATAGAGTAGAGCTTCCCGGCCACCATGTGGATTGAAGCAGAACCACCACACTGACCAGGAAATTCATGACACAAAACTAAATGCTTACTGTCACATGCCACAGAGAGACTGACTTTGATTCTTATGTAGCATTAGTGTAGTAATAGCTCATTGACACGAGCCATTAGTGTGATTTCCCTCAAGTGTACAAATTGGAAAAGCCCAGCAACATTTGGAGTGATTTACTAATAAAAGTTAAACTACTGAAATGAAAAAAAAAATAATAAACTTTAATTAGTACGTGTTTGCAGTACATGAAGTTTACTTTCATCTGAGGAAGTAGGTGCATGTATGTAACACAGCTTGATTGTTTTTTTAATTCCCTTCCCACTCACCTCCCTCCCTCTGTCTCTAAATCCCCTTTCCCCAATTTCATTCTTATTGTTATTATTGTTTTAGTTCATGTTTATGACATATAATGCTTACATTCATTGTGGGTATTTGGTACATGTACATGATACATCTTTCATCTTTTTACTTTCCCTCTCCCCCTATCCTGTCCGTTGTCTTCCTTCTCCTGAATCCCTTCCTAATTTGCAAAAGATCTATCTCCCTGTTTCCTTCTATCAGTCCTTTATTTTGCTCTTTATTTGTACTTTGTCTTAATGAGAGATACCATACTGTATTTAAGCTTATGTGTCTGATTTATTTCATTTAGTGTTGTATTTTCCACGTGTCCATTTTCCTACAAATGTCTCAGATTTATCCTTCTTTATAATAGCCAAGAATTATTCCATTATGTGTAGATACCATATTTTCTTTATGTGTTCATCTGTTGATGGGCATACAAGCTGCTGCCAGGTTTTAGCTGTTATGAATTGTGCTGCTATAAACATTGATATGCATGTATCACTGTAGTATGATGTCTTTAGATCTTTTGGGAAGATACCTAGAAGGGGAATAGCTGGGTCCAATGGAACTTCCAACTTTAGTTATTTGAGAAATCTCCATGCTGATTCCCAATAATGGTTGTACTAGTTTACATTCCCACAAACGAAGGAGTGATCCTTTTTCACTGCAGTCATGCTAGCATTTATTATTCTTTGATTTCTTGATGAATGCCATTCTTTGTGGTGTAAGACAATAGCTTTGCATTGTTTTAATTTACATTTCTCTAATGGCCAGAGATGTTGAACATTTTTTCATATCTATGTTGGCCTTTTTTATTTCTTAAAAAATTAGCTCTTTTACTTTTTCTATCTTGATTTACTTGCTATAATTTCCGATTATTGGTCTTATCTCCCCAACCAAATTGAAGGTTGCTTGAAGCAAGAATCTTATCTTCCTTAACATGGACAAATCCTAGAGCTAGAGCATTCTGGAGCCCAGAGCCTATAAATAGCCCCACTCCAGTGTGGACCTATGCAGATGTAGCTAACCAATGGGAGCTCTGTGCCATCACACTCTAGGAAGCCCTACCACGGTAAGTTTAGGGACATTATCCTTGAGATAGGACCTAATAGCTATGCTGGATCTATCTGTAAGCTTTTATTTTCCAAAAGAGAAAATTAAGGCCCACAGAGTCAGTGACTTGTGCGTGGATTATAAAGCCAGATCTTGAACTCCTGTTTCCTGTTTCTTTTCATCTTCAATATTGCTAAATATGCTGCATTATTAATATGTCTGACACAGTTCTGCAGGTCAGCAAACACCTGTGACTTTCTTTCTTCTTTTTTTTTGTTTGCATTTAAAAATTAGTTGACACAAAAATGGTGCATATTTATGAGGCACCATGTAGTAGTTCAATGTATGTACAGATTGTGTAATGTTCAAATTAGGGAAAGCATATCTGTTTTCTCAAACATTTGTCATTTCTTTGTAGTAAAAACATTCAAATTCTTTTCATGTAGCTTTTTGAAATACGTGGTACATTGTTGTAAGCTATAGTCACCTACTAAGTTAGTACCGCTAGACCACTCTCTTCCCTTCCTATCCTCTCCCCTTGTAACCACTCTCTTCCCTTCGCATCCTCACGAACCTCTGTAATCACTGTTCTACCCTCGACATCTATGAGATCAACTTCTTTAGATTGTAGACATGACTGAGATCACACAGTACTTGTCATTCTATGCATGGTTTTATTTCATTTAATGTACCTTCTAGTTCTACCCATGTTGTTGCAAATGACAGGATTTCATTCTTTTTGTGACCAAATAGCATTCATTATATGTACCACATTTTCTTTATCCGTTCATCTAGTCACACTTAATTCCATTTCTGGCCTGTCATGAATAGTGCTAGAGTAAATATGGGAGTGCAGATGTCATTTTGGTATACTGATTTGATTTCTTTTGTATATACCTAAGAGCGGGATTGCTGGGTTGTGTGATAGTTCTGTGTTGAATCTTTTGAGGAACCTCCATACCGTCTTCTATAACAGCTGTACTAATTTACATTCCCACCAATGTCTAAGGGTTTGCTTTTCTCAGCAGTTGTTTCCTTACCAGCAGTTGTTATCATTTGTCTTTTTGATAACAGGCATTCTAAATAGAGTGACATGCTATCTCATGGCTCTGATATGCATTTCCCTAAAGATGAGTGATGTTGAGCATTTTTTCCTCATTTCATTGGCTATTTATATGGCTTTTGTGAGAAATATTTGTTTAGGCCTATTGCTCATTTAAAAATCAAATTATTATTGTTGTTACTGAGTTCCCTATGTATTCTAGATATTTACAACTTATCAGATGCAATATTTTGCAAATTTCAGTTTGCAAATATTTTCTTTCATTTTACAAGTTGTCTCTTCACTCTGCTGATTATTTCCTTTACTGTATAGAAGCTTGTTAATTTCATGAACTCCCATCTATTTTTTTTTTTTTAATGTGGGTCCCGGGAGGCGACCTCAGGACCTTGCGCTTGCCAGCAGGCACTTGTGCCACTGAGCGACATCACCGGCCCTGTTTTTTCTTTTATGTGGGTTCCGGGAGTCGAACTCAGGACCTTGTGCTTGCCAGGCAGGCGCTTGTGCTGCTGAGCTATCTCACCAGCCCTCTATTTTTGTTTTTGTTTCCTTTGCTTTTGGGATCTTATACAAAAAATCCTTATCCATTCCAATGCCTGTGACTCTTTCTTAGGGCTGAGTTTATTCAGGTATTTGGAAAGCAGAGTATTTCTACAACACTGTTGACATTGTAATTTACTATTTTTGGTTCTTCCTGGGTAGTAGCTTAATTCATGATTGTAAGTTATGTGATATTTCAGTTCGTATTTGTAGTTTCCAAACTCTTTCTTCTGTAATGTTGTCCACAAGGGATATCCCAAACTTGCCAAAGTACATATCATACACCCCTCACTGCTTACCACCGTCTAAATAAGAATGGAATTGTAATTGCACAAATCTTCCTGGTTCCGTATAGTAATGGAAAAATCTATTCTTCACATTCATAATGAAAATTTGATTTTAAAAGCATAAGCTTAAGGATATATTTGATAAAATTAGTTTGTTCTCCTGAGAAGACTGACTTTGATAGATCTGAGCTAGTTATTCCTTCTGCTTCTCTCTCCAGGCACTTAAATGGGCAGTTAACAAGCCAATAATTAAAGCCAGTAGCATTTTTTTAAAAACCACAATGTAAATAGCATTTTTCTGTTTGAAGATGTTGTAATCTAGACCCTGATGTGTAATGGGAATTGGAGAAGAAAGGGGATTTTGCTGTGAAGAGCCCAGACCACCAAATCCTTTCGGAAAGAGTCCTAGTACATCAATACACCCAGTAATAGTTGTTACCATAGCAACAGAGCCATCCTCACTGCTTTTCACCATGTGCGACATCTGGGTGCTGTGCCTTCCACAAACTCTTCAATTCTTTAGTCCTATGTCTGTAAAATATAGAATTTTTCTCCCCCTCCCCCACAGTTTTCTTTTCCTATTTCATTTTGTAAAAGAAAGTAGAGCCAACTAGCACAGTCAATTTGCGAACATATATTATCAGACATGGCAACCTTCATAGGCTTGGATGCTGCAATCCCATTCTGTATAATTTATTCAAAGAACAAAGTTTTGAAAAACATGCTTTTAAGTAGGAAGATTACAAACAGTTCAACAATAAAGAAGTAACTATGTTAATTTTACATATCCATTTAAGGGCTATGATACCAATGAACAATTCTTAAATTATGGTGAAGTAAAATATAGAAAAATGATATGTGTGTATACTATTATTAGGACTATACAAATATATCTATACTTATGAGCAAACACTAGAAAGTGGTGGACAAAGATAAAAATACTTTAGGTTGGAGTGGCATGAGAGTGTCCATCTTTTTTTTCCTTTATGTGGGTACCGGGAGTCGAACTCAGGACCTCGCGCTTGCCAGGCAGGCGCTTATGCCATAGAGCTATCTCACTGGCCCATGATCATTTTTAAAATGTTCTGTAATAATACAAAAAACTTAACAGTGCATTAGTGTAGTTTGTATCAAGCCATATGAAAGCAAAGTTCTGAAGTCTGCAAGTGCTGTGAGCTAGTATAAACTTGGAAAATCCTTCCCTCTGATTTCACCTTTTTCATCTGCCTAATGGAGACACTGAGCAAACCCTTTCTAACTTGACACATAAGCTTAAATTCTGTAATCTCTCATTGACTTTCTTCTTACGTTAAGTTAATGTTTGAAAATGTTTTCAAGTGTTTAGGAATTGGTAAATATTGGCCAAATTTCAGGGTCTTGGCCCAGTAAAGAAACATTCAAGCCTTATCCTTAAGTTTAGAAAAACGGGTTACATAAAATACAAAGTAGGGGGCCGGTGAGATGGCTCAGCGGCTTAAGCGCCTGCCCGGCAAGCGCGAGGGCCCGAGTTCGACTCCCGGGACCCACATACGAAAAAGGGGCCGGTGATATCGCTCAGCGGCACGGGCGCCTGCTGGCGCGCGAGGTCCTGAGGTCGACCCCCCGGTACCCACAAAAAAAAAAAAAAAAAAATACAAAGTAATGTGTTTGTCCTGGCACAAACCCGATCATTTTTTTCAGCATAAAATTTAATTTACTCACTTTTCAGGAAAGCTCATACTTTCAGCCTATGTAGATTATGTAATCATGCAGTAAAATATTTAGGAAAAGTGGACAAATAGTGATATTCAAAGGCAATCTAATGTTATGAGTGAATAGATGGAGTTTGATTGCTCTCTTCTATTTGTTGCGAGAAAATGTATGTTTTAATCACATGCTAAGAAGTCAGCAAGCCTACATTCCCAGCAGGTGACAACATGTTCACCAATAGAACCTTCTCTAAAGTTGCTCTGAGGGGCTATTGGGAGCCTAATGGGTTTGTGTAACACATTTTACTTATTTTGGCTCTGAAACTTAAATTTTTTTTCTTTCTTATTTATTACATGTTTGTAGTATATAATATTTACATTCCTTGTGGGGACTTGGTATGTGTACGTAACACATCTTTTTTTTTTTGTAGGTTCCGGGTGTCGACCTCAGGACCTCGCACGCCAGCAGGCACCCGTGCCGCTAAGCAATATCACCGGCCCTTTTCTCTTATGTGGGTTCCGGGAATTGAACTCGGGCCCTCGCGCTTGCCAGGCAGGTGCTTACGCTGCTGAGCCATCTCACCGACCCAACACATCTTATTTTTTTCATCCCCTTCCCCCTCCCTCCCTCCCCACTCCTCCATCTCTTGCTCCCCTTCCCATTTGAGAAAGATCTCACTACTTCCTATTATCTATCTTTTGTTTTCCTCTTTATTCTGGATTTCTCATATAAGAGAAACTATGTGATATTTTAGCTTATGTGTCTGATTTATTTCACTTAACATTATGGTCTCAAGGTACATCCATTTTCCTACAAATGACTCAAATTTATCCTTCTTTACGGCAGACTAGGACTCCATTGTGTGTAATTACCTCATTCCTTTATCCATTCACCTGTTGATGGACATATATGCTGCTTCCAAGGCTTGGCTATTATGAATTTTGCTGCTATAAACATGGTATGGGGCCGGTGAGATGGCTCAGCGGCGTAAGTGCCTGCCTGGCAAGCGCGAGGTCCTGAGTTCGACCCCCGGAACCCACATAAAAACAAAACAAAACAAAACATGGTATGCATGTATCACTGTAATATGATCTCTAACTTTTTCATGAAGATACCAAGAAAGAAAATACCTGAGTCAAGTGGAATGTCTATTTATAGTTTTTTGAGGAATCCCCATGCTGATTTCCACAGTGGTTGCACTAGTTTACATTCCCATAAAAGATGTAGAAGGGTTCCTTTATTCCCCACAGCCTCACCTGCGTTTGTTGTTTTTTGATTTCTTGATTATGGCTGTTATTTCTGGGGTAAGGTGGAATCTCAGTGTTGTTTTAATTTGCATTTCTCTAATGACTAGTGATGTTAAACATTTCTGCATGTATTTATTGGTTATTTGTCCTTCCTCTTTTGTGGAGTGTCTATGCATCTCAGTTGCCCATTTTTTGATTGGGTCTTTTATTTTGGATGAGTCTAATTTTTTTGAGTTCCTTATATATTCTAGATATTAGTCTGAGGAAGAGCTGGGAAATTTTTCCCCATTTTTTAGGTTATCTTTTCACTCTGTTGGTTGTTGCTTTTGCTGTGCAAAAAGTTTTAAATTTGATATGATCCCATTTGTTGATTCTTGATACTATTTCCTGTGTAACCAAGGTTCTACAGAAAGTCCTTGCCTACACCTATGATTTCAAGAGTTTTATGTACTGTACCCTCCCACAGGGTAAGTGTTTCTATTTTAACATTTAGTTCTTTGATCCATTTTGACTTAAGTTTAATACATGGTGATATATATGAGTCTAGATTCAATCTTCTACATGTGGATAGCCAGTTTTCCCAGTACCTTTTAAAAAAAGGCTGTATTTCCTCCAGTGTATGTTTTTGATCCCCTTATCAAAGGTCAAATAGTTGAATGTGCTTGGTATTGTTTCTGCATCCTCTGTTCTGTTCCCATGATCCTCATGTCTGTTTTTGTGCCAGTATCATGCTGTTTTTATTACCATAGCTTTGTAATGTAACTTCAAATCTGAGATTGTGATACCTCCTGCTTTGCTCTTATTATCCAGGATTACTTTTGCTATTCTGGGTCTCTTCTGGTTCCAAATGAATTTTAGGATTGTTTTCTACAGTCTGTGATGAATGCTGTTGATACTTTCATTGGGATTGTGTTAAATTTGTGCATCAGATTTGGAAATGTGACCATTTTGATTATACTGGTTCTGCCTATCCGGGAGCAGGGGATATCTTTCCATTTTCTGATGTCCTTTTCAATTTCTTTTGTCATAGTACTGTAGTTTTTGTCGTAGAGGTCTTTTACTTCCCTAGTGAGGTTAATTTCTATGTATTTAATTTTTCATGGTGCCATTGTGAAAGGTATTTTTCACTAATTTCTTTCCCCATGGGTTCATTATTAGTGTACAAAAGTACTATTGATTTTTGTGTGATTTTGTATCCTGCTACATTGCTGAATTTGGTTATTAATTCTAGGACTCTTTTGGGGGCTTCTGTGTAAAGGATAATGTCATCTGCAAATAATGATAATTTGACTTCTTCCTTTCCTATACATTTCCCTTTTATTTCTTTTTCTTGCTTAATTGCTCTTGCTAATGCCTGAACTACTGTGTTGAACAGGAATGGTGGTAATGGACATCCTGACATCGTGATTTTACAGGGAAAGCTTTCAGTTTTTCCTTTTTTAATAAGATGTTGGTGAACAGAATATAATGAATGCATAATGAAAGTTATAAGTGGTTTTGAGATAAGGTCCTTTTATACCTATTTTCTTTGGTGTTTTTATCAAGAAAGGATGTTGAATTTTCCCAAAGGCTTTTTATGTGTCTATCGAAATGACCATGTGATTTTTGTCCTTGCTTTTGTTTGTGTGATGTATGACATTCATTGATTTGCACATGTTGAACCTTCCTTGCATCCCTGAGATGAAGCCTACTTGGTCATGATGTACGATCTTTTTATGATTCATTGCATTCTGTTTGCCAGTATCTTACTGGGATTTTTGTATCTATATTCATTTGTGAGATTGGTCTGTAGTTCTTTTTTAGTTGGATCATTGTCTGGTTTTGGAATCAAGGTGATGGTAGCTTCCTTCGCTTTCAGTTTCATTGAAGAACTTAAGAAGAATTGGTGTTATATCTTCCCTGACATTTTTGTACAATTTAACAGTGTATTCTTCTGGACTTGGGCTTTTCTTAGTTCGTAGATACTTTTATTACTGCTTCAATTTCTTTGCTTGTTATTGGATTATTCAGGGTTTTTAAATTTTCTTGGTTCAGTTTTGGTAATTCATACGTATCTAGGAATCTCTCCATTTCTTCTAAATTCTACAGTTTATTGGCGTACTGTCTTGTGAAGTAGTTATTAGTAATCTTGGCTTTGGTAGTATCCATTGTGATTTCAGGTTTTTAATTTCTAATTGCATTGATTTGCATCTTTTCTTTTTTGGTAAGATTGGCTAAGAGGTTGTCTATAGTGTTTATTCTTTCAAAGAAACAACTCTTCGATTAATTGATTCTTTGTATTTTTTCGTCTCAATTTCATTGGTTTCTGCTCTGATCATTATAATTTCCTTTCTTGGACTAGCTTTGGCTTTGGATTGTTCTTGTTTTTCTGGGACCTTGAGATACATTGTTGCGTTATTAGGACTCACTCTGCTTTTGTGATGTGGGCATTCACAGCTATGAACTTCCTTCTTAGGACTGTTTCATTGTGTCCCCTAATTTCTAGAATGTGGTCCTGGCATTAGTGTTTAGTTCCAGAAACTGTCTTATTTCTTCCTTCCTTTCTTCTGTAACTCATTGCTTTATTTAAGAGTGCATTGTTTAGTTTCCATGCATTTTCATAGTTTCTGTGATTTCTTTCACAATTGATTTCTAGTTTCATTGTGTTATAATCTGGTAATATGTGTGATATAATTTCAGTTCTTTTGCATTTATTTAAGATTGCTTTATTAGCTAGTATGTGGTCTACTTTAGAGAAAGTTCCATGCGCTGCTGAGAATATGTGTTCTGTTGGTTTTGGGTGGAACAGTCTGTAGGTATCTATTAAGCTCATTTGTTCAAAGGTTTTGTTCAACTCTAATATTTCTTTGTTAATTTTTTTGTCTCGATGATCTATTTGTGTTAGTGGAGTACTGAGGTTCCCTTCTATAATTGTGTTTATGTTTATCTGATATGTTATGTCCAGTGGTACTTGTTTTATGAATTTGGGCACACCATTGTTCAGCGCATATATGTTAATAATTGTTATCTCTTCCTGTTGGATTTTTCCCTTAACCAATATGTAGTGACAGCCTTTGCCTCTTTTAATCAGCTTTGGCTTGAAGTTCATTTTGTCTAAATATAGGAGAGCTACGTCTTCTTTTCTTTAGGCTCCTGTTGCATGGAAAATTGTTTTCTATCCTTGGTTTTTATTCTATAAATTTCTTTTTTGGGTTAAATGTGTTCCTCGCATATAGCATATTATTAGATTTTGTTTCTTGATCTATTCTGCCCTTCTGTGTCTTTTGACTGGGGAACTGAGACCATTCACATTGAGAGTTATTACTGATAGGTATTGACTTACTCCTGTCCTTGCCTTATTTTTCTGTTGCTGATTCTCTTTTCATTTCTATTTAATTGCTTACCTTACCTGGCATATTCATTCTTTTCGTCACTGTTAGCTTCATTGTCTCTTTCTAGGATACCCTTGAGAATTTTTGGAGTGCTGCTTTGGTGGTCATGAATTTCTTTAGGCACTCTTTATCATGGAATTATTTTCTTTCTCCATCAATTTTGAAAGATACTTTTTGTAGGCCATATCAGCCTGTGTTATCATTTATATCTAAATATCCCCCCAAAGCTGCATGCACACATAGGTGGGGCTTTTGGGAGTGACTAGATCATAAGTCCACCAATCAGTTTAACAGTTCTGGGTGTGGGTGATGGACTTACTGAAGAGGGAAACACTCTCCTTGCATGTGGGCGAGAACAGTCAATTGGCTTGCATTCTGGGTGGAATAAAAAGGGGAAGAGGAAAGAAATTTCACCACCTCCTGCCTGCCATGCCATGAACTCTTTCTCCTCTGCATCGACACCCTGCCTTGGAGCAAGGTGGTGGCCTGCTTGCTCCTTTAAATTTCTTTTCTGATGCTGTCTTCCCCCCTGTAGACCCAAGTCTAGCCCACCTTTCAGGTACCCAGAGTCTAGCAGAGACTTCGTGATCACATGTACGAGGGTCTGAATCATTGCCTTTCCCTTTATCAACTACAGGACCGGGCTTTTTTTCCTAAGCATCAAGATCTAATTATAATGTCCGTCCTTATGTGGCTGTGCCACAAAGAAATCTAATACTTACTATACCTAGTACAGTGCCTGAAACATGGCACTAAATAAATTTTAGAGCCTCTCACATTTTCTGATTTCCTGCTTTAAGAATCCTTGTCTATGATACTGTTGTTTGTTTCACTTATGGTGATATGTCATTGTTTTTAAAAATGACTCATATAACTTGTCTACTAATTCTCAACTATAAGATTGGTAGGTACTGGGCCGGTGAGATGGCTCAGCGGCTTAAGCGCCTGCCTTGCAAGCGTGAGGGCCCGAGTTCGACTCCCGGAACCCACATACGAAAAAGGGGCCGGTGATATCGCTCAGCAGCATGGGCGCCTGCTGGCGCGCGAGGTCCTGAGGTCGACCCCCCAGTACCCACAAAAAAAAAAAAAAAAGATTGGCAGGTACTGAACATGCTAGAAGTTTGGGGAGAAATCCAGTAACATCATCCATTATGAAGAGGAAAAAATAAAGCTAGTATTTATTGAGCAGTTCTGTGTACCACCTCTGTGCTGAGGACTTTCAGTATATTTCCCCCTTTCATTCTTCCAAAGCATGTGGTGGTAGTTGATATCATCCCCTTTTACTAATGAAGAAGTGGCCACCAGAAAGGCTAATGCACTTGACTGAGAGGCACAGATGTTAAATGAAAGTTGAGATATGGAACCCACATTCTTTTGACTGTAAACTCTTTTTCTTTTAAACGAATGTACTACCAGCAGCCAATCCTTGCAGACTTTTCACAGATTACCCAGAGCCATCCAGCCAGATGTGTAGATGGAGTAATGCCTTTGGTAATGACTGTTAGAAACTGAATCTGCTCAGTGCTCTAGCTCTGATGTCATCAGAGAGCTCATATTTCTGCTCCACCAGCTGCAAGGTGCTGCAGAGAGGAAAGGAGGGATTATCAGCTCCTTGGTGAAGGGGTCTCTGTTAACCTATCTAGAAGAAAAGAGCTTCTAAGCCTGTTCTATTCAGACTTTTCTCTACTTAATATAATTAACTCCTTCAGTTGACCCTCACACAATTTGATCTTGCTCTATGATAGATCTCTTTTATCTGTCTTGATTTTAAATAGCTAAATTACTGGCTTTAGGAAAGAAACATATTAACTCTTATTGAAACCTAAATCTATTGAATCAGCACTGAATATTTCTAAATCCTGATGTTCTAGGATTTCTTTTAATGGACCCAGATATTTGATGTCTGTCTTATTCAAGACAATAATTATTACATTACTGTGAAATTCTGTCCCAGATGTGGCCTGTGTCTAATTGTTATCACTAACTTTTAATTATTAAAGTAAAACTGGTCAAAATCCATAAGAGGATGAGGTGTATAGTTGTAACAATACGTAGGTAACAAAAAGTGGAAACTTGATGAATGTTTCCTTAGAAGGAAGGAAGTACAAGTGTTGAAGGTATAAGGCAAACAAACAAAGGATCATATGTGGTTGATGTGAAAGTAAATAATGCTGCCACTTTGGAAAAGAGTTTGCCAGTTTGTTTTACAGTCAGATGTACACCTACCATATGGTAATTCAGCTCTTCCACTCTAGGTAATTTTCCAAGAGAAGTGAAGCCATGTGTCCAAGTCATGTCTTGTACGTGAATATCCACAGCAGCTTTATAATAACCCTGAACTACTGAAGGGATACTGATTCAGAAGTCTGGCTTCTTGAATGGGGTCAGCCTCCCTGCTTTAAGCTTACAATGAGCTCCAGTGTGTAAACAGCTTATAAGTCATCACTCCCATTCTTACAATAAGAAAAAAAAATCTGAACAAACTGGAAATCAAGAACTTTTCTGGACCCATGAGAGATTTGAAGCAGCAGGACAAACCACTACCCTGAAATCTGGAGAGAGACCAAGTGATATGGAGTATGAAGTCAAGATCCGCTTACCTGAAACAGGAGTTTCAGGAGCCACAAACTGACAGAAACACTTAAATGTCTATGTTGGTGAATTGCTGGAGGCTAAATAAGGACTGAAGTGAGCATGAGATACTCTTGGGACCCACAGTCTTGAGTTGAGGGCAGGGGTTTATAGATGGCACATATTTATGAGTTTTATTTCCAGAAACTACCAGGTTCCCATGGTGAAAAGCTAATAGAAAAACCTTAAGATAACCATTAAAAAATAACCATTTTGAAATACTGCCAGAACATTTCCTATAACAAAAATGTACCCAATAGGAGAGAAGGACTTTACCAGAACTTCATGACTTCGTTAAAGACCATTTACCCATCTCCAGCCCTTCTAGCTTTCCCATCTCATCTAAGGAAAAAATAAAAATAAAAAACTAAGATCACAGTCCATAATCATAGGATTATAGACAGCTTTTCCTCCCTGACGCATACATCGCAGAGCTCCAGTGTAACAGTGGAGAGCAGCTCGAAGAGGTATGAGGCAGATACTCTACGAAAACATTGTGCCCAGTTTCAAGGGGAAAGCACAAGGCACACTAAAAGACAAGAAAACAAAGCAGTGTGAAGAGACAAAACAAGCATCAGAACTAGACTTGTGTATGACACAGATTCTGGAATGATCAGACGGGGAATTTAAAATAACTCTCATTTATGTATTAAGGGTCATAATGGGAAAAGTAGACAACATACAGAACAAATGTGTACTGTGAATGGACGTAAACTTTAAAAACGTCAAAAGGAAGTGGTAGAAATTTTAAGCACTGCAACAGAAATGAAGGAAGCCTTTGATAGCTTCTTTAATAGATGGAGCGTGACCAAGAGACAGTCAGGGGCCTTGAAGGTATACCCAGACAGACTTCCCGAACTGAAATGTGAAGGGAAAAGTGATAAAGAAAACGAACAAACAAACAAAGCACAGAGCGGAATATCCAAGGTCTGTATGACTCTTTCAAGAGGTGTAATGTGAGTATTAGAATACTCAGAGGGGAAGAGAGAAAGGAGCAAATGAACTATTTAAAGTAAAAGTGGATAGACGATTCCCACAGTTAATGACAGACATCAAGACATCAAAGATCAGGCACGTGAAATGACGAACAGCAGTAGTCCAAAGAATGGGGAGGAGGAATTGGAAGAATAAAATACTCTTTTACAGTATACCCACACTACCCATTATGAGAGTCATCAGAATCAGCAATATAAAGGAACACACTGTTCATCTAGCAACATGGATGCATTTCAAAATAGTAATGCTGAGTGGAAGAAGCCAGACCTCCCAAGAATATATATTTCATTTTCCCTTTTACATAAAATTCCATAAATTGCAAACTAATTTTGTTTTGTTTCGTTTTTTGAGTCATTGTCTCACTATGTAGTTCAGGCTGACATCAAGCTCAAGGCAATCTTCCTGCCTCAGCCTCTCGAGTGCTGGGATTTCAGGCACGCACCGCCATGCCCTGCTCACCGAATTACAACCTAATTTATAGTAATAGAAAGCAGACCAGTCATTCCCCGGAGGTGGGAGAGGACAGGTGAGGAGGGATAGGAGAGAGGGGTTGCTAAAAGCATGAAGAAACTCCTAGGAGTGATGGATATGTGCATTATATTGATGGAAGAAGTGGTTTTATAGAGCATATGTGTCAAAACTCATAAAAGTGTTTGCTTTACTTAAGTGCAATTTATTGTATGTCAGTTATACTTAAGTTTTTTTTTTTTAAAGTGGGCTTACCAGAGGAGAGACAATGAGATGTACAGGAGCAGTGAGCATGAATGTCTGAGAAGTCTGCCCACAAATTCATGGTTTATGTGCTCTGTGATCTTACGCAGCTTCTTTGGCTCTTTTGTATCCAAGTGCTCTCTATAGAGTGGGTATTGTCACTAGTTAGGAATGTGTACATAAAAATCTGATTGTGAGTGAAGGATGCATTTGCCTATGGACATGGGTTTTGGGTGTAGGTTGTCAGATCTATATATCTATATCTTCCTTGCTGATGGTTGCTGCGTATTCCAGCAGGCAGTCGAAGAAGGGGAAGAGGCACCATCAACTGACTCTCTCCGGGTTTCATTGGCTATAGCTGAGTTACATGGTTTTACTAAGCTGCAAAGGTTTTGTGCAGGTACGGCTTTGTTTTCTAGCCTCTATAGTACAGAACCGAAAGTAGCAAGGAGTTGGATTGGGTGTTGAAAGAGCCAACCTACAGCACCTATCCCAGATACAATGGGAGTAACTAGCCCAAATGGTGGTTGAGAAGCTTTAAGTGTATGTAAAAGTTAGATGTTTTCTGTGAAAACTGTAAAATGAAAAAAAATCATGTTACTATTTGCTTCCTATCCTAGTTAGGGGTACTATCTTAAACAAAATATCATAGACTGGGTAGCTCCTAAACAAATCTATGTCTTGCATTTTGGATACTGGGAAATTCAAGATCAAGGCACTAACAGACTTGAGTCTGGGGCAAGCCCACTTCCTCATAATCGGTCGCCTTCTCTGTGTATCCTCACATGTCAGGAGTGGTGAGGGATCGCTCTAGCATATAAGGGCACTAATCCTTTTCATGAGAGCTTTGCAAAGGCCCCACCTCCTAACACCATCAGCTGAGGAATGAATATCAACATACAAATTTTGGGAAGACATAAACATTCGGTCCATTTTATTCGTCCCTGGCCCCCCAAATTCCTGTCCTTCTCACATGTAAAATACATTTCATCCCAATGGCCCCCCACGTCTTAGCTTGTTTCAGTATCAACTCAAAAGTCTAAAGTTCAAACCCAAACAACTTTTATATTCCAACAGGAAGAGGAGGAAGGAGAAAAGGCACCATCAACTGATGTCTAGGGTATTGATTGCTTGCATCATGTTTTGAAGGAGCCAACATACAGTGTCCACCTCAGGTATAGTGAGAGCCACTGGCCCAAACAGTAATTGAGAAGTTGTAAGGGCATGAAGGATACAACTTTGCTGTGGAAACCATACAATGAAAAAAGGAAGAAAAAACAAAAAGAAAAAATCATGATTTCCTTGCCTGCTAATGTCCTAGAAGCTGAGTTTGAGCTGAGTTTGGCATCATCTTGAATTAATACCATGGCCATTATAAGCCATTATAGGCCAGGTAATCTAATTGACAACTTGACTAGTATAGGAATCTCCCGAAGAGGTGACTGGATTGTGAGGGCACTGTCCTCATGAATGGGTTAATCCATTGATGACTCCACAGACGAATGGGTTAATAGGAAGTGAGGCCTAGTTGGAGGAAGTGGGTCATAGGGGCATGATCTTGGGGACTATATCGGGTTCTCAGGGACTCTTCCCTTCTCTCTGGTTCTCAGATGCCATGAGTTGAACAACTTTCCTTTACCACTTGCTTCTACCATGTTCTTTCTACCTTAGAGCCAGCTTACCATGGACTGAAACCTCTGAAACTATGAGCCAAATTAAACCTCTGCTCCTTCAAGTTGTGAATGTCAGGTAATTTGTCCCAGCACCAGAAAAGCTGACCAAATGAGGCCCATTATAAAATTCTTACCAATGGGATCTTGCTGTGTTGGTGTACAATACATTGAACACCATAGGAAGCCTTGAGAGTATTTCATCTGTTGAATTCCCAAATCTGGAGGCAGAAGAGCATCTTAAACACCAGAGTGTACTTCCCACTAGTGATGTGATTAGCAGGCTTCTGGGGAAGCACTGATCAGGTGACTCCGGGAGCCCAGATGTTGTAGTCAGGGTTTGCAAGGGAATAGATTTAATATAGGACACATCATTTATGAGATTATTTAATTATATTCACCCAAAAAGTCAAATGCAGAAGAGTGCAAGAGATCTGTCCATGCACTAGAGACCCAAAGAATCCAGCTAAGGGCCTGGATCCCATGGCAATGTCCTACACGAGTCCAGCTGGAGCCCTAGAGCCCAGGACAATGTCTCATGCAAGTCTGTATCAAGAATCTGCACTGGGAAGGCCCAAAGATCAGTGATGGAAGCTAGAAAGTCTGCACCAGCGGGATGAAGGATCTGTGCCAGCAGGCTGAGGGATCTGCACTGGAGCCAGGAAGTGACGCTCAAGGAAGGGCCAGAGCTCCCCCAAAGAACAATGGAGCCACCCTCAGCAACAGCGAGGACCCGAGCTCCGCTGTCAATGAGAACAGCTGAGTTCGCATCAGGAAAACCAGCGTGACAAGCTGCTCCAGGAGGATCAACAGCGCACCATTTTCCCCTCCAGTTCTTTTGTGCTGTTGGCAACAATCCTCTGGGCCTTCCACACCCAGCACCTTGCTGATTCAGTTCAGCTGGGTGTTACAAGTTGACCATTAGTTAATCTACCACACTAGGAAAACCCCCAGGCACACTGAATTGAAATACAGCAGCAACATGTAATTGAGCACAGAGAAGAGGCTTGGTGTCAGGTCCTCCTACAAGCCTTTCTTACCTACCCAGTCTAAAGTATCCCCTCGCCCTGTCACTCCGTTTCTCATTATTACATCCTGTTTCTCGAAACATTACTGAAATTGTTTCTTTTCTCTTTCCTCCCTTGCCTTTTAAAACTTAATTCCAAGGCTAGGGGTGTAGCTCAGTGGTAAGAGTGCTTGTCCAGCATTTATGATGTCCTATGTTCAATTCCTAGCGTTCCAAAAATCACAACAAAACAAACAAAAGCTTAATTCCAGAAGATCAGAGATCTTTTGAATCTTATTTACAGCTATCAGTCTAGTTTCTTGAACAGTGCTGGCCCCATAGCAGATGTAAAGGAATATTTTGAATGCCTTTTTATCACGTACATATTTTTCTTGCATTAATGCAAGGTCAGAGAAATCACATAGTACCCATATCTTGCTTTTCCATTCAAATGTCTTTGACCAACAGTAGCATTTTGATCTAAGTCCTGGGAATGGGTATGGGTAGAATGTTTGTGAAATTGTTGAAATCCGTGTAAAAGAATTAGTTTCAAAGAAATAATCATCTAAGCATATTCGTGCCATAATGAAGCTAGTATTTTAGATGTAGAATGTATTGTCTTTGTAAAACTACCGAAAAGTGAAAAAGCAGTGATTTTTAAAATTTTACTCAACAAATGGTATTTAAATTGGCATATTCCATTTGTTGTGTAGGTTTTGTCTTTGAATATGTTCTGTTGTTTAAGCCATAAAGGGGCAAGACTGTGCCATACCGTTGGTGGAGATGTGGGTACCTAAAGCCCAATGAAAAATATGAGAACTCCTAAAGAGCCTTTCTGTGACCCACATACTACGCACTACCAGCTTTATTATTTTAGTTGGTTTGCCATATCTGTGGGTTCCACATCAACACATTCTACCAACTGAGAGTCAAAAATATTTTTTAAAGTTGCATATGTATTTTATTGAATATGTACAAGTTTTTTGGTCACGATTCCCTAAACACAGTTTTGTGTTATGTAGCATTTCTGTTGTATTAGGTGTTATAAGTAATCTCGAGATGATTTAATGTGGCTAGGGATGTTTATAGCTCATGTGCTAATATTATGCCACATTTATATAAAGGATTTGAACATGCTTGGATTTTGGTGTCCAGAAGTAATTTTCTGAGGATACTGAGGGTTTACTGTAGGAGGAAAAGTTTACCTCTTTTTTTAGACCCATTTCTTGTACTTTGTCTTCTCAGCTGCACTTGGTTACTTCCCTATGAGAATTTTCAGTAGAATAATAGTCAACATCTTCAAAAAATTGGGTTCTGGCATAACAACGGGTTGTATTTAGTTGAGGTGGTCTAACAAAAAGGGGAAAAAAAGCCACTGAAAAGATACCTGGCAGGTCCACTAGGGGGCAGCAAGTGTAAGTCAGATTGAAATTTGCCCCTAGAAAAGCTGGTATCACAAACATTTCCTATTACAAGAAAGATTTCCTAAATATGATCACTCAATTTAATTCATTGATGTAAAATAATGTATGCATAAGTGCCTCATTAGGTTGAAAACAAGATGAGGATAGAATCGTTTCCCAGCACTTTTACTAATGTGTGATTTGGAACAATCTAAAATTTGCCACGCTGATACATTTTGTATATAAACATGCAAAATCTGATTCTTAAAGTTTTTTTTAACTCAAATTCCATGATTTCATGATTTATGATTCTATTTTCATCCTTTTAAGGTCTTTTGTTAGGCTCTTAGATTTTTTGATCAACCATAACTTGGCATTAGAGTAATGGAAATTTTGTTTGGAAAGAACCATCCTTACCTCATGGAAAATTTAGGCTCCTGAAACATGTGGACCAATCTTGGGGAAATCTACGTGATAAATCTACTTGATAAAATGACGTGTGTACAATCTAGGTACAACAGCGATCACACTATATTTTCTGGAATAGAGGCTTGCTGTTTAAATCATCAGTCTAATCTTTTTATTTTTAAAAACAGAAAAAGAAAAGCTCACCATATTATACATAGCTACATTTTTCTCATTCTCCATGCATTTTCCTTTTAAAGTATGATATACATAACCTCAGTATTAGTTACCTTACCAAAATTCTGAAATCGCAAAGAAGGTGATACATTTTAAAAATAACTATTGGCTTGTGGGACAAGGAAATAGTGGCCTTGAGTAGGTGAAAGGGCGGGTGAGAGGTGGACGTCATCACTCCCATGGTCACCACTGCAAGCTTCTGGACGTGGTTGATTTTGACGTCAATCAGTGGTCGCCATTGTAAATACCCATCACAATGGCCCACATTCAGTTTATGCCTGAGCTGCGACTGAAACTGAAACACTTTTCTAAATGGCGCTTTTCATGAGCACCTACGGTGAAAGCTGTCAAGAAGTTTCATGAAAGCAGAAACCATTTCTGAATCGAGAGGGATCAAGTTGCCAGAGTTAACACCGTGCCACACATTTTAACATTTTCAGCTCTCACTTAGGACACATTTTCCTCTCGTATACTTTAGAAAGGAAGAAGTATGCTTGGTTGGCAGTGAATGTGAGGGATGAAGGAAAAAAAAAAATTGTCCTTTAAAGACATAGTAATCTATCACTACCAGGAGCCAGAGTGGAACAATGTCACAGGCACACTCCATACTGCCTGCCCTGGCGGGTTGGTTCACTTGGTGCCAATCGGGAAGCAACTCTTGTTTCTGTGGTTCTGAGCCTCTCAGCTTCCTCTCAAAATCTCAGACCCTCCAGCGCAACTCGTGTCTAATGTTACTACCGTAAATCACTCATTTGAGCTGCCTAGACACCCCTCTCAGAGAAGTTGAAGGCTCTCACCGTTTGCATGAGGTGAGCACTTTAGTTCACTAAGGTGCGAATTACAAAAGAGTAATGAGTGAAGTACGGGTGGCCTAGGTTCAAATTCTGCCTCTGTTCTTTATTCTGTGCCTCAATATCCTCTTCCATAAAATGGGGCTAGCAGTGCGTACTATTTAGGGTTGATTTGGGAATTACACAAGTACGCACTTGTGAAACTATTAAGATTATTTTTAGGGCCGGTGAGATGGCTCAGGGGCGTAAGCGCCTGCCTGGCAAGCGCGAGGGCCCGAGTTCAACTCCCGGAACCCACATACGAAAAAAGGGCCGGTGATATCGCTCAGCGACACGGGCGCCTGCTGGCGCGCGAGGTCCTGAGGTCGACCCCCCGGTACCCACAAAAAAAAAAAAAAAGATTATTTTTAATGCATAATATTGAGATGATTTTATTTTCTCGAATGGTTTTTGCGCAAGATGTAAGTATGAGAATCAGATTAGAATTCCCACTAATAATTCACTGTTGACCTTAGTTGTTTCACATTTCTTGGCTTCGCTTTCTTATCCAGGGTCTTAATATTTCAAAAGTAACGAAGGCTCTAAAAAGGTCTCAGTGGATGTTGTGGAATGAACAAAGTTTCAAATGAAGACATTCTAACACTGCATAAGATTCATTTCTAGAGGAGTGTGGTACATATGAAATGCAGTTGGCTGTCTCCATTAGGAAACACTGCAGAGCATCATTCTGTTTTATAAAAAGAATCTTCAAGGTATGTACCCCCCCCCCATCCTTTACCGTGATTGTCAATCCAGTTATCATTTCTGCCAACAATGGATAAAGGTCTGGCTAGAAAAAAACGCGTTTATTTTGTACGGAGCGGCTCAGTGTGCGAGAGTCCCCGGCGGGCGGGCGGGCCCTCGGGGCAGCAGCAGCAGCGGTCCCAGCAGCAGGGAGCCCCGGCCCCGCGGGCGGCCCGTGTCCCCCGAGGCCGGGTCGCAGCTCGAGTCCGGGTCTGCAGCGGCCCCGCGGCTCGGGCCGAGCACCAGGCGGCGCTGCTCGCGCGCGGCGCCCCGAGGCCGCAGGGCCAGGCGGAGGCGGCGGCCGGAGGCGCGGGGCTCGGGGGCGCCCGCGGCCGAGCCCTCGGGGCGCAGCAGCCGCAGGCGGAGGCGCCCGCCGCGCGGGCCGGAATCGGCGTCCAGAGCCGCGGCGCCCTCGGCCTCCAGACGCTCGGCGGCCGGGGTCGGAGGCTGCGCGCCCGCGTCGCGCTCGTCGCCGTCGCCGTCGCCGTCGTCCCCGCTGGAGAGCGAGCGGGCGCGGGCCGGGCCGCGACTCCTCCGGGCCCGCAGCGCGCGGCTCAGCAGGCGGTCGGGCGCGCGCAGGAGGCGGCGGCGGCGGGGCCTCGGGGCGGGCGCGGCCCGGGCCGGGCAGGGGGCGGCGTGGGCGGCGCGCGGGGGCCCGAGGGGCGCGTCTCCCGCGCGTCGGCCGGAGGTGCGGGCCCGGGGGCGCGGCGCGGGGTCCCCGAGGAAGAGCGACTCCTTGCGGCGCGTGTGCGGGCTCTCGAGCAGCGCGCAGAAGCCGTAGGCGGTGCGCGCGCGGGGCAGGTGCGGCAGCGACAGCGCCGCCTGCGAGCGCGGGTCCCAGTCGGTGCGGCTCGCACCCTCGTCCGTCCCGGCCTCTTCACCCCGAGAGCTCCGGAGGGCAGCCAGGGCCAGGCGGGGCGCGAGCCTCGGCGGGATGCAGAACTCGGGGATGCGGTCCGGGGTGAGCACGTTGGCGCACGCGGCGGGAGAGCGCGCCCTGGAGCGGCGGGCGCGACTCCTGAGGATCCGGTCCCTGCCCCGCCGGAGCGGCTCGAGACACCACATCGAGGCAGGTGCGGGGATGGGGTGGCCCTCTGCTGGAGACAGCCTGCCTGCAACACACAGATGCACCCGAGCCGTCAGCGAGCCCCGCAGAGCTCGCTTTCTTCTGTTTCGCGTGTCTGTCTCGGACAGGGCCAACTATGACTCAGTATTGTAAAGTGTTGTTCAGTGATGGAACACTGTTTTTCTCCTGTCCGGTCTCAGCTTCGTTGACGCGTGCACTTCGGGACGTGTAACTTTATGCTCCACCTGCCCTCGCTGACCTAAAGCACAGATTCTAAGTGCTGGCTTCTGGCTTTGGTCGCCCTGTAATTGGTGCCAAGAGGAGCTTGGCTTTGTGCATTCGTCCCCTGAATCCGTAGGGGACTCTTGCACTCCAGCCTCCAGCGAGAATTAAAATATTTTTTATCTCCTCCAGGAAGTTGGCTTGTTCTCCCTTTTTAGACACAGACAACCTCAGAAGAGCCCTCCTTCCCTGGGAACTAAGCACGCCGCTGGGCTCCCTCTTGTACCCCATGTTACCTTGTAAATTGCTTCTCCAAACAATGTCAGACGACTTCGTCCTGTTCTGCCCGGGTCGCCCACCGGGAGACGCACACAGCTTCGCGGAAATTCAAAGTGCGCGCCGCGGTTTCAGCACCGGTGTCCGGGACAGCTGGCCTCGGCTTTTATACCAGCTGGCGTTAGCTGCGCTGCCTGGTAACCTGACGCCAGGCCCTGCCCTGTCCCTCTGCCACGTGGCGGGATTTGAAGGGCAGACTCCGGAACCTGTTCGTTCTCCTGCTTTGGGTGAAGGTATTCTCCCAAACCCTGAACGTGTTTGTTTCCTGGTGTGCTGAAGTTTGTTTCCTGCCGTGCTAAAGAGGATAAAGCTGACTATAGAGCCGGGTCATTTTTGAGGATCAAAACACCAAAGGAAGGTGACTACGCGGAAGCACTCTGCTCCCACCTTTCAAAAGAAGACAAAAGTAGGGTTTGTTTTACTTAATACCCTTCCAGAAATCCAGTCTTCCTGTTGCCCGGCTTTTTAAGTTGTCTACTTGCTTTCTGCTTTTCAGTTTTTATTTTAGATGGGCCTTGTTGAATTTAAATCACTCTGGGTTAGAAAGAATTTTATGGGGTGCTGGAAAATTTCCATATCTTGGCCTGGGTGAGTGAAGTGGGTGTAACCATATATAAAATAATCATCTAATGTACACTTAAGATTAAGGGCCCTTTATTGTACTTACATTATACTTCAATTAAAAAAAAACATAACCTACTTCTTGAGCCATGTGTGATTTTTGCTTAGGAAAATATATTCCTGCATACGTCTGGGCTGTTGGAATCATCTTTGGAGGCGCCGTGACCATATCTAGCCAACCAGAGACCCTTTTTCTTCCTTTTGAAAACTAACTTGGGTTCATTCTGTAAGAGAGTTGCTTCCACCTAGCTCGGGCGGATAGAGAGTTGAGGCACTTTGTTCAGGGCCTGGTGTATGATATTTCTAACATGTTACCTTGCAAATTGCTTCTCCAAATAATGTTGAATGAATTAAACTGCATTCATGCAAAGAAGCTGTCTTCAGAATAGGGCATGTGTATTTTGTTTCCATAGCACACAGTTGCTGTGCTAGATGATGTATTTAATCTCTAGAATTGTCACAGAAACCCTGTGAATTCTGACAGTCCTTATTTCATAGATGAAAAACTGAGTTTCAGAGGTCAAATAACTTATCCATGGCCACAAAATGATGAGAGAGGGTGGGGATAATACCCACTAATGGGTAGTGAATGTTTTGGGCATAAAATTCAGAAACTTGTAATAATGTAAGATGGGGAACACGGCACATGCTAAATACGTAGGAGCAGCGATTATTATTATTGATAAAGATGGTAGGAATATTGTACAATGGTTGAGAAAATTGAGTCTGAACTCTGATTTTGATTCCAGAGTGGTAGCTCACCATGAGCAAGTCGCTTAACCTTTCTGAGTTTCTGTATCATACGTAGAATTGCTAACATTGTTCACCTATAATGTTGTCATGGTATAAAATAAGATAATGCATGTGAACTGTTTAGCATAGAGCTGGACGTACACGTCAGATATTACATTTATTATTACAAAAGAAAACAAATACTGATTAGCTCGTTCATTCATTCATTCATTCAAAGCAGTATTTATTGAATACTTTCTGGGTCCCTGCCACCATCTTGGCAGGTGGGGCCAGGCTGTACCAGATCACATCAGTTATGTTCATGTGTCAGAAGAAGAATTAAATAACAAAGATGAAATATTCGAACTCTATCTTCTGAGGCAGAAGAGACTTTTGAACACTATTTAGACATTTAGTCTGAGAGGTAAGATTGGAGGGCCCCTGGGTTTGTTCTAGGGACAGTTCTTTTCTATCTTGATACCACTTTTATTCCTGGTCCAAATTTTTGTGCTGAGGCTAAATCTGTGGGAGGATAATTAACAAAGTATACACTTGAAGGCCAGGAGCATATGTTCTTTTTTTTTTTTTTTTTTTTTTGTGGGTACCGGGGGGACGACCTCAGGACCTCGCGTGCCAACAGGCACCCGTGCCGCTGAGCGATATCACCGGCCCTTTTTACGTATGTGGGTTCCGGGAGTCGAACTCGGGCCCTCGCGCTTGCCAGGCAGGCGCTTATGCCGCTGAGCCATCTCACCGGCCCTGGGAGCATATGTTCTAACTCGACTTTTCTTCAGAAACAAGATGTTGTTAGCTCTGCGAGAGCACAGAGCGCTTCTGGTTAAAATGATGAGGAACACAGGTCAGAGTTCAGTCTGAGAAGTCGGCTGAGATATTGTTAGCCAGGTTCATTAATCTGTTCCAGCCCAAGTTGTAAAATGGGGGTAGGACTGTCTACCACATGCGATGTAAGACTACTGTGAAGATTAAAAAGACATTATGAAAATGGTTGGCAGGCACCAAGTGCTCACTAACAGCTGTTATTATTATTATTGTTATTATTATTATGCATGTTTTCTTGGCCAGGAATTAGCTGATTTACAGAGATTCCTTTAAAAACATTTCTCTGCATAGCCAAACAAAGGTTTGGTGTGTTTTTTAAATGAATGATTCATCTTCAGGAACACCTTAGATACATTTCCTGTACAACACTTCTTGAAATCAGCAGAGATGTACCCTCGAGTGCCTGTGGCCCTGTGACCACATTAAGCCTTATTTTTACTTAACTCGGAAGCATGAGCCAGCCAGGCCTTGGGAGGATGGTGTGACAGTGTCAGCCCATGGGCCTGGAACACACAGACTTACTCACAGGAATACTGTGGTCTTCCTGAGCTCAGAGCTGTAGCCATAGGAACATCCAGTAATGGAGCTGGAAAATGATTCTGTGATGTGAACATAAACAGACTGCGTGTCACTGAGGCTGGAGGTGCTTGCAGAGTAAAAGGAAACTGAACATTTAAAAGCAGAATTGGGAGGGAGGTTGGGGAGGGAATAGTGAAAGAGAACAGTGTTAGATGAGGCATAAGTTCTGCTGGTCTATGGCACAGTTGGGTGAATATAATTAGCAATGATGCACTGTAGATCTCAAAATACCTAGAAGAGGAGATTTTGTACTCACCATAAAGAAATGATAAAAAGTTTAAAGTGATCAATATGCTAATTATTGTGATTTGATCATTATACGTGAATCAAAACATTACATTGTACTTTGCAAAATGTACAATTATGATGTGTCAATTAAAAGTCAGTAAGTAATTTAAAAAGTAGACTTACAAAATAATACATAGGGGGTTGGATATCAAGGAAAGCAAGAGGGGAGCTTAAAACCAATAAAATACTGGTTTTTTGACTTGTGCATCTTATTTGATCTGATAGAATATGGAGTGCTAGAAAGAACACAGGCCCAGGAGTCAGGACATGTGAGTTCTACCTTTGACAATCCGATTTCTGGGGCACTGGACAAGTCCCTTAGTTCTCTGTGGCGCTCTGTGTCTCCACCTGTCTGGTAAGGGGTTGGATTAATCAGATTATCTTTAAATTTCCCCCTGGTGCTAATACTGTGCTTCCTCCCAGCTTGCCTTCCCAAATTTTCACAGTTCATGGTGTAGCAGCTTATGCTCTGGCTTTTTCAGCATCTTTTTTTTGTTCCCAAATCCTTCTTGTTTTTCTCCAAAAGCTCTTGGGTTGGGAGTTGAGGTGCAGGTGTCAGGTGGTTTAAAGTTAGAATTAAAAAAAATTTAAAGAGTTGTTGATGTTTAAAAAGTATTTCCTGGGCCGGTGAGATGGCTCAGCGGCGTAAGCGCCTGCCCGGCAAGTGCGAGGGCCCGAGTTCGACTCCTGGAACCCACATACGAAAAAGGGGCCGGTGATATCGCTCAGCGGCACGGGCGCCTGCTGGCGCGCAAGGTCCTGAGGTCGACCCCCCGGTACCCACAAAAAAAAAAAAAAAGTATTTCCTAATTCTGACTTGCATTTAACAGAAATATTTTGGTTGTTTTTATTATTCAGTCCCTCATCGTAGTTTGGTTTTGTAATTGCCTTTGTTGTCCTCATTGCCAATAAGCCAGAATATAAAGGTAAGAATTATAATTATGAGGATGTTTATTTTCTTTAGTTCATCTCTGTATGCAATTTCTGGTAAAGGGCTGTACTTGAGGGATACTGGTGGTGGTTCTTGACATTAGCTATGCTTGTTTTAAACTGAGACTGTACATTTCTGACTTCTTAAAAATACAGAAGATTTGGGCATTACAATGGGTTTGAGGCCCTTGACAAGTTGAAAATGGAAGATAGTAAAATTTTTTCATTACTATAGGATATCATTATTTGTAGTAAAAAGTTTGAGCTGAAGTTTCCACCTTCAGGTTTTTATTCCTGCATTATCTTTTCAAAGTAAGATCTCTGGGAATTACTAATAGCCCAGTGGTGATTAAACTATACAATTATTGACAGAGAAAATGGTGCCAGTGCTCAGGGAAGTAAAGGGAAGTAATATGTGCTGTGTGATTTTAAGTAAATCACTTAATATTAACGGCCTCCACCGTTCATTTTTCTATAATGTGCAGACAATACTACTACCTGACTTATTTATCTCACCAGCTGTGACAGTTAATGTGGGAGCGTTAACTTGGCTTTGCTATCTGGTGGGGGACTGGAGCACACTTCTGGGTGTGTCTGGGTGTGTCTGAGGTGTGACCTTTGGGGTCTATATCTGGTCCCTGTCCCCTTCCTCTCTAGCACTGTTCCCCTGCTCTGCTTACCAGCTGCCAGGAACTAAGCAGCTTTGTTCCACCATGCTCTTTTGCCATGATGCTGCTTCTTTGGAACCAGATGACCATGGACTGAACTCCCTTAAAATATGAGTCAAATTCAACCTGTCTTCCTTTAAGTTGTGGGTGTTGAATATTGTGTCCAGCTACAGGAGAGCTGCTTAATATACAAATCATTTGTGAGGATTATATGAAAATGCCTACCTTGGCATAAAGGACATGATAGTTTATGAGGTATAACTAAAATGTAACAAAATGGAATGAACATACAAGAGCACATTTATACATTACTCTTTCAAGATTTTATATAGAAGTATAAGGAATGAGTATGCAAGGCATTATTATCACTTATTTCTCTGATTAGGTTGTACCCTCTGTTCCACTCACTTGACCTTGCTATGCTGCCTGTGACATCTTTTTTGTCATTACACACTTCATTCATACATCCTTGAATTGGTTTCTTTCTTTTTTATGGTGCATGCCTTACCTCAACTGGAACATATATTATTTCTTTACATTTGTCTTAGTGTATAGTCAGTGTGAGTATACATGGGAGGATTGTTTGGGGTATGACTAGAAAGATCTCGGGGACAAATTCAAGAGGGTGTTCTGCACAATGGAAGTTATTAGATATTTTTGAGCAGGTGACAAACCTGAGGTCACTTGTGCTTTGGGAAAGTCTGATGTCATTATGAAGAACAGATGAGAAAAAAGAAAAATTGGAGGTTAACAGGCCAATTAGGAGGCAATTGCACGGTCCACAGGAGTTTAAGAATTGAGGAAATATGGCAAAAGCAAAATAGAGGCGGTTGGCTACTAATTGTGTATGGTTGAGAGAGATAAGTCCAAAGTGCCTCGCGAGCATTCTGTGACAAAGCAAGGAAAAGCAAAGGTTAAAAATATATTTTCTGTGGCATGAGTGGAAGATAGATAGTATTGGTTAATATTTTTTGCTTTGTACTTTCCTTTTTACAAAACACTGATTGTGGCTGTTTTTACTTTTTCTTCTTTATTTCTAAAGGACTTTGCATTTAAGAAATGCTTCCTCTGCATCCTTTAGAAGATTACGTTAAGAGCAATACATATATAGTCTTTCAGCGATCACTTCTACCTTGTAGCAAAGCACTCAGTAAATGTTAAGTAATCTTAACAGGTCTTAGGTTTCTGTCTACTAGATTTCAACAGCTCTTTACAGAGAACTGGTTTATTAGCGGTTTATGCTCTACAGAGAATTGGGGTATCAGCGGGCAGTTAAATTTCACTAGGTTGAAAGTCTTCACAATATAAGTTTTATCCCCGTTTTGAAGTCACGGCACAGCAGCGCCAGTTCAAAGACAGCAAAGGGAAAGGGATCTATAAACCGCGAACCCATAGTTGCACGAGAAGGAAGAAAAGGAAGCATTGGGCTTTGATTTCTACTTCCGTCAGGAGGCAGGCAGCAGAGGTGGGTGGTGCATACCGAGGCGTGAGTCACAGCGGAGGGAGGAGAAAGGCTTTCCAGCCCAGGGCGCAGTCGGTTCCCACTTTCTCTGCCATCTGGACGCGCGTTTGTCCCCCGTGACTTTAAATTACTAAACGTGTTTTCAGGAAGCAAATGGAAGCGGGCGGCCCGCGCTCCCAGCCTCCCGAAGGGTCCTCTCGCGCTCGCGTTCCGCGCCGCGCACGCACGGCTCACGCTCGCGGCGGCGCGCCTGCGCGGACGGATCACGCGCCGCGCGGGGTGGGCGGGGCGCCGCCGCAGGGGCCGGGTGCCCGCCTGGGTCGCCGCCCTCCGCCGTTCCGGCTCCGCCCTCCCCGCCGCGGCCGCGCCATGGTGCTGGAGTCGGTGGTCGCGGACCTGCTGAACCGCTTCCTGGGGGACTACGTGGAGAACCTGGACAAGTCGCAGCTGAAGCTGGGCATCTGGGGCGGTACGCGCGGGCGGCGGCGCGGGCCTCGGGGCGGGCGGGACCTCGGCGGGACCCTGA
This sequence comes from Erethizon dorsatum, assembly GCA_028451465.1. Lineage (NCBI taxonomy): Eukaryota > Metazoa > Chordata > Mammalia > Rodentia > Erethizontidae > Erethizon > Erethizon dorsatum. The sequence goes on along the minus strand of CM051837.1, from coordinate 5,503,895 downwards.
GTCGGCCCCTCGGCCCGGCGAGCCCACCCGGAAGGGGCCGGGAGCCTGGGCGAGCGGGGCGCGAATGGGCGGCCTCGGGGGACCGCGGGCGGGGGCGGCCTGCACCCCGCCTGAGCGCCGGGACGTGCTGGCTCCGCGCCGGGGGCGCTTGCAGTTCTCTTCTGCAGCGGCGGAGGGACATCAAAGCCCCGACCTGCATCATCGCGGATCAGCTGCGTGCACGCCCGGAAACGTCTGCCAGCCTTGTCCTAGAGATTAAGTGTACGAAAGTAGATTCCAAGTAGTGTACTTAAACCTTCAAAGAGCTTAATGAGGGCTGGGGGTGTGGCTCTGGGGAGGGCGCTGGCCTAACGTGCCCCAGGCCCTGGGTTCCAGTCCAAGCCCCGCAGAAGAGCAACTTCATTATTTGCAAAAATTTTATGTTAAGCTTCGGGGGTTCTGGCAATACTTTCTTGTTCTGTGGAAGATACGGGGATTTTTGTCAACTTTAGTGGGAAATCCAACAAAACTACGCAAATGGGTGGTACTGTTGCTAATTCAGTCAGAGAATTAATTCAGTCAAGGGGTGTGCTCTAAAAGGGAAGCTATCAGCTAAGGTAGCTGTTGAGCACTTGAAATGTGGTGAGTGCGAACTGAGACCGTGGTCCAAGTATAACATAAACGCTGGCTTTTGAATATGAGCATTTTTCATAATGCAGCAGAAGAAAAATGTAGTATTTCAGTAATCTTCTTATCTTATGTGTTGAATGACGATATTCGACTATATTGGGCTAAATTAAATATTACTGAAGTTTATTTCCTTGTTTTTACCCTTTTTTTTCTTTCTTTCTTTCATTTTTTGGCTTTTTTGAGACAGGGGCTTCGCTATGAAGTTCAGGCTGGCCATGAACTCACTGTGTAGCCCAGGCTGGCTTTGAACTCACAGCGATCCTCCTGCCTCAGCCACCCAAGCGCTGGGATTACAGGGGTGCGCCACCACGCCCAGCTTTTTTTTTTTTTTTTTAGCCTGGCCCCTGAAATTAATAATTATGTATGTGCATCACATATTTGTATTGGGTAAAGCTGTTATAGAGGCAGGAGAACTGCCCTGGATTGTGGAGGAGCCTGTTTTTTATGGGTTACTGATCAGTTGACTGCTTTACCGTGGTGTGTCTATAAATACATACTTTGTTTATCCCTCCCCCAAATATAATGATAAAGAAAGGGAAGAAAAAGTAAATATTTCATGCCTCTTGCAGAGATGTTTTTCGGGACACGGGCAGTAATACCAGTCATTCCTTGTAGGTTGTCAGCATTTGAAATTTGAAAAAGCACTGGGTTAGCAAATGTGAGCTGAAAAGGCCTCGGTTCTGGGCCTAACGTGTTGTGTTTGCCTAGACAAAATCTTAATAGGCCTTAGCTGCTTCTTAACACTTCACAGCAAAAGCGTTTTTAGGTTCTGAAAAGTTTAAATCATACCTGACAGTAGGATATTTCCCTGTAACTACTACCCGCATTTTAATAAGTGGTAATATTGAGCCGTCTTTACATCTGACTTTTTTTTTTTTTTCAATGTCCTTACATAGTTGAAGGTTCACCACCACCAAATATCTTTTTTTTTTTTTTAAATAAGGGTTGGACAAGATCCTATCTGATGGTGCTTCTGGTGTCAGTTCCCATAATTCTTACTGTAAATGTTTCTTCTGTGACATTTGGGTATACCGTCTGAAGATTTTGGACTTTTTCACAACTGAAATTAAAGTGCCGTAATTTTATGTCACCCCCCCATCTTTTTTGTTGTTGTTGTTTTGAGGAAATCTAGGAATGGAGATTTGATTCTCTTCATCCTGTTTTTTGTGTTTATTTGTTGTTGCTGGGAATCAAGCCCCAAGGCCTTGTGCAGATGTGCCAGATGGTGCTCTGTACACCCGCAGCCTGGTACTATTTTCTGTTTTTTAGAGTTAAGTATTCTGCCAGGTGCCTATGTTAACTGTATAATAGGCTTGAACAAATAAATTTATTTCTTTCACAGTGAATATCCACTTGTGTCCAGTGAATATCCACTTGAACATTTCCTTCAGCTTTATCAGTCCACATCTCTGATTTTATAGTTTTACTTCATAATTTGTGGTTACAATAAAGAAAGCTAGAAATTAGGCATTTTTATTTACAGTTACTGTTCAATATATTGTCTTTGTAACACTGATTTCCCTTAAAACAGAAAGCAGATTATCTGAGTTGATTATTTCTGTTTTTAGAAAATATTACTAAAAAAAAAAATATTACTAAAGAAATTTGTCTTAAACATTTTGGAATAAGCAAATGGGAATATTAATTTAATAAAATAGCTGGTATTTATGTCATTGTAATATTGATAAGTTGCAAAGATTGAAAATTTTATATGGTCCTAATTGAAAACTGTTTGCATTGGCAAATTAGGTTTACATGTTCACAGAGTTGGGTTCTTCATTTTTTTTCTTGTTGAATTTACAAGTCGTCAGGAAGGGAAGAACTCACATATCTGGTCTTATAATTGTTTGGAAATAACTATGTCAATACTTGGTAATGGTAGTAGTTGACTAGTTTAAGGCAGTTTTTTTCAATGAGCGAGTGATTTGGTCCCTGGGGGGATATTTGGCAGTATTCTGCCATGAAGAATTATACCGGCTTAGGTGTTAGTTGAGAAACCATGGTCTAAAGAGAATACTAATATTGTCTTCTGCATGTATAGGAGATGGACAGGATGCTGCACACATTTTGGGAAGGAGTTGAAAGAGGACTTAAAGTGGAGAGAGAAAATAAATGTCTTAAAAAATGTGACTCGGGGCCGGTGAGATGGCTCAGCGGCTTAAGCGCCTGCCCGGCAAGCGCGAGGGCCCGACTTCGACTCCCGGAACCCACATACGAAAAAGGGGCCGGTGATATCGCTCAGCGGCACGGGCGCCTGCTGGCGCGCGAGGTCCTGAGGTCGACCCCCCGGTACCCACAAAAAAAAAAAAAAAGTTACTGAAGGTTATCACATTGCATAATTTTTGGATGATCTCAGGAAGTAGTTCAGAATACTGTGTTTACATAATTTAAAAAGGATTGTGTTGTACATAAATTTGTACATATATAGGCACTCAATGAAATAATAAAAAAATTTAATAAAATAAATTTAAATTTTAATAATAATAAAAGGGATGGAGGAATTACTGGAATGTCAATGTGTGCTGTGGGTATTGCTTTTGAATTAGAGAAGCAGCCCCCCAAACAAAACCCAACAAATAACTGAAGCTATTGTTTTTCTTTTGGGTTTTATTCTTAAAGTTTTTATTAATACTAGGCAATTCTTAGGTATTTTTAAATGGGTTCAGGCAGAATACCCTTTTAAAAATTGCTGTTTTAGAAAAATGAGGCCCTAATTATTTACTAGTTGTGGGACCCTGGGCAAAATATTTTAATTCTTTTAAGTGCCAGTTTCCTAATCTGTAAAGTGGGTATGATCTATAAATGACGTGAAAATCTCTTGTGATTGTTAGTACTAACAGGAATGGCGATAGTGATCCCCGCTGGGTAACGGAAAATAGCTTACGTTGTTTTATTTATTTATTTTCATAAGTACATTTCTTTTAAATTCAGACCTCTGGTGTCTTGTATGCTATAGAAGGTAGAGCTAACATTATGTATCTGAACACTTATTTTCCAAACGAATTTCTTAAAAAGTCTTAATTGCGTTTGCATTTACACTTCTGCCAGCTCGTGTGTAATTCAGGTTTGCGAAGCTTCGGAGAGGTGCCTGGTGGGCATGTGTTGCCGGTGCAGATAGGAGGATTTACCTAGGTTTTTGTTCCCTACAACCTGGTACCAGGAGATGAATTGCAGAGCCCTTAGCTATCTGGGGTGCATCCAGGATGTAATTGTTTTATGGATAGCATGTGTTTGGAAAGTATGTTGAAATCCAGGTCTTTTGCAATGTAGGTACCTGTGTAGAATCTTTGCCAATTTGATTTTCACAGTGATTTAGTGTGGAGGAGCAAGGACATCCTCTGTTGGGACCTTTGGTTCTCAACTTGGATTAGATGAATGGAATACACAGGTGGGAAATTGGTTGGAGGGGGTGGCTGGGGTGGCCAGAAACAGGAACGAGATAGGGTGCACTCAGTAGTTCTGCAAGCCAGGCTGCACTGTGGTGTTTACTGTTCTGTCCTTCACTCGACCCCTCCCCGCCCCCCTAGTTGCTTGCCAGTACCCACAGATCAGTGGCAGCAAACCTTTTAGAGCTTTCAGTGTTATAAACAGCCCTCTGGGACATGCGTGCCGTAGGTTCGCGACCACTGCCATAGAGTGTTCCCTTGTTTGAAATCCTTGGGGCCAGAACTGTTTCGGATTTTGGATTTTTTTTCCCCAGATTTTGGAATATTTGTATATATATATATTGGGGTGGGATCCAATATTCATTTATATTTCATATATACCTTATACATCTTATACATATAGCCTGAGTGTTATTTTATACAAATTTTTAGTGTAGGTTTATTTTGACTGTGATGCTTCACATGGCAATATGTCCGCATTCCAAAGGTTTGGGATTTTTTTTTTTTTTTTTTTTTTTTTTGTGGGTACCGGGGGGTCGACCTCAGGACCTCGCGCGCCAGCAGGCGCCCGTGCCGCTGAGCGATATCACCGGCCCCTTTTTCGTATGTGGGATCCGGGAGTCGAACTCGGGCCCTCACACTTGCCAGGCAGGTGCTTAAACCGCTGAGCCATCTCACCGGCCCAAGGTTTGGGATTTTGCAGCGTTTTGGATTTTGGTTTTTTCATCAGGGATGCTACCCATGTGTTGGAGCAGAGCAGCATTGGGAAGGAGAATGAACTCTGAAGCAGCACCAGGAATGAGGGAACCAGGATTCTAAGTCTAACTGTGGTACTGCTTGGTTGTGTGGCTTTGGGCAAGTCACTGAGCAGTGACCGTTTCTTTCTTACCTGTGAATCAGAGAGTTGGGCCAGGTCTTGTCTTCCCTCATTGGAACAAACTGGAGCAGCCTGAGCCCCGCATGAGGCACATCTGCCGCTGCCTCTGCTGTGTGGTGAGAAGTGGTCGGACGAGGCAGCTACTGTCCTGTGTGTTCCTTGCTCACTACTGGAATTATACTGATAATTGCAGATTCAAATCTATTATAGTGTGTTGTTTTAACAGGGAGCTGTAGGGCAGTGTGGGAATGAAAGTAAAAATAGGTCTTTTTTTTTTTTCTTCCCTCAACACATTAAAGAAAAAAATCACAGTACCCAGATGTTTTTACACCTGTAGGGAGAGTTGAAAAGTCCTTTCCTCTAGGCCAACACCTGGTGTAACGGAGGGCCTGGTTTCTCATCCACTCGTCCTGTAGTATATAAAATAAAGAACAGAAAGTTCCTTCTGGAGTGTAATACACATTACCAGTTAAAGCAGTGCTTAAAAGCTTAAATTGGAAATACCGTTTCACATATTTAAGTAGCATTATTAATTAAAAAATGAGAGTCAGTCCTTTGTAGTCCTTCGTAGTCTTTTGTAGTCCCAGTCCTTCTGCTAGGGAGTGAGAGCATTACTGACTATCATGAGATCCCTGTTGTGCTGGGAAGGGAGAAGGTTCGGCAGAGTTCCGTGGTGACTGTCTGGCTTTTGACCTTTCTTTGCCAAAGCTTCCCCTCTCAGTAGTTGCTTTTCTCTCTTCCCCTTGCTGCTCCCAGCAGTCTCTGTGAACTATCAAAGGCAGTGTCCATTGGTTAAGGAGGTGTCAATGGCTAGGCTCATTTGGAATTTGTTCATCAATTGCTACAGTATTTTCTTCATGTTTCCTAAAACATGTCATTAAAATAACTTGATTCCTACTTTTAAATAATTTACCTGACTTCCTTGGCAAAGGCATAGAGAGTGCTTATGTCACAGATACATAAAAGAAATCTTAAAAAGTAAGTATGTAGCACTGTGTGTTCTTTTTTTTTTTAACTATTTTACAATATGAAAAGTTAGTTTCTTGGATTAGGGCATGATATTTTTGGATATTGGTCACTTTTGGTTTTATAGTCACAGTTTTTGATGAATATCTCCTTTTATATGAAAAACACTGACCAAGGAGTCAGACATAGTTTCTATTCTTAATACTGCCACAAAAATATTGGATAACCTTGAATAAACCTCATGTCCTTACACTGTATTTTCTTCATGAATAAATAATGAGAGAGGATTAGATTTAAAGATCTATATGGTCTGGAGTAGTTCTAAAACATAGCTTGGGAATTTCTGTCTTTTTTCTTTTTCTTTCTTTCTTTCTTTTTAATATGCGAGTACCAGGAATCAAACTTAGGACCTTGCGCTTGCCAGGCAGGCGCTTATGCTGCTGAGCTATATCACCAGCCCTGTCTTTTTTTTGAGGAAAAAGTAGATTTTTAAAAGGTACTAAAACAGGCCTTTTTCCCGCCCTCTCCTGCATGTGTGTTGTTGCCAGCAGCCTTGTCCTTCCTTCTGTGCTGCTGCTAACAATACCTCTTGGCTGTGAGCTGCCTGTACTCAAGCCCCTGCTGTACTAATTTTAGTTATCCTTTTTGTTTTTGGATTTTTTTTCATATCTCTTAAAATGCAGAGAACGAAAGTAGAGCCCACAGATACACAGGCCTCTCAGTACTGAGTTTGGTCTTGTGTGGTATTTTTCCCCCTCAGAGGAAGTAGATTTATCTTCTGGATTAAAATCCTGCGCTGTTCCTGCTCTGCTGTTTCGAAGAGTGGTGCCCTGAACCCAGCACTGAACATCGAAAGATGTGAACGTTGGCTCTGCCACTTATGGGTTGCTTTGGTATTTTTAGATTAATCCTTTAACCTCACATTAAATCTAAGTGTATCTGTGTACTTTCTAAGTATGTCTGTCTTTCTGCCCAGGGAGCTGTGAGGATCCAGTGATGTCATAGATCTGAAAATATTTTCTAAAAATAAAAAGTTTAAAATAAAAGTTTATGTCTGTACTGGAGTTGTTTCCACCCTGGTATGGTATGCGTTCTAAATCGATGAACTCAGGATTTGCGGAGTGCCTGCTATGAGGAAAGTCAAGAGTTCATAGTTAGGTTGGGGGTTTACATAAAGTGTTAAATATCACAAAGAAGGTAACAGCTTAAACTTACGTAAAAGTTTGGGGAGGTAATTTCAGGTTGGAGGTATTTAACATCATTATAATTTTTTTTTTTTTTTTGTGGGTACCGGGGGGTCGACCTCAGGACCTCGCGCACCAACAGGCACCCGTGCCGCTGAGCGATATCACCGGCCCCTTTTCCGTATGTGGGATCTGGGAGTCGAACTCAGGCCCTCGCGCTTGCAAGGCAGGCGCTTACGCCGCTGAGCCATCTCACCGGCCCCATCATTATAATTTTTATATTTATTTTGTAGATCATTATGTGTTTTAAAAGCTGTTCTTATACTTAGGTTGGCTTGTTCCATATTCTCCCATTGCCATTTGAGCTTTATTCACAAAGAGACTAATTTAGTTGTTTTTCTGTTATTTAGCAACTTTTTTTTTTTTTTAAGGTGACTCCAATGCTTGGTGTCATTTGCCAATTTTAACGGCTTTAGTTCCATTTCTCTCTTCTGGTTTGTGAATAAAGATTATCAGATAAATTTGGATTGAAGATTTTTCCTTTTAGGTTACTTCTTAAAATCTCCAAGGTTGGCTTTGAAATTTTATGTGTAACTTTATGGCCCTTGTGCCGATGCAAAGCATTTATAGTTTGTTATGGAGACTCCTGGGGTCTCCTGAGGCACCGACCACACCTGCTGCTTCTCGTCATGCAAGTCCTTTCACCCCTTTGCCTGGCCCTGTTAATCTGCAAGCTGCTGCGATTGCTTCCTTCTCTTTGTGTTAGGGCTCATGGCTCCTCCTCTAGTGCAAATAACATAACAGAATGATGTTATAGTTACGGTTTGTTAAATAACATTCACATTTTTTTTCAGAGCGGAAGTATGCATTTATTTGTTAGATTCTGGATAGCAGAAATCGACATTTCTGTTATTTTTGTGTCTGCAGATAGAAGATATAGGAGGAAATGATATAAAACATGTTGAGGTCATATTGACATTAGGATTTATCTTTATTTCCCCATTTTCCTTGTAATTTGTATGGTAAGTTGATAAAATATCTGATTATACAAGTAGAAAGTCCTGAAAAACAATAATATAAAAGCCATCCTTAATCCTACCACCCAGTTATAATCTCTTGTGAGCTCTTTCCCAGTGTTTCTAAATGCACTTGTTTGACTTTTTTAGGCATATTGGTGATGATCAGTGTTTCGCAACCTGAATGCCGCCTGTTACTTCATCAGAGAGCCAAAATTTACTGCAATAGAAACAGCCCTCATTTTATAAGGGTGTTTTTTTACACCTATTATATTAGTGCCTTAGCAATTGTTATAAAAACTTCATCTCTAATGCAAATGACTTAGGAGTGCTCCTGGTGATGCCTGACCCTGGGTAGAAGCTCGTGGGCAGGTGTGAAAGTCTCCATGTGCACCTCAGATATTGTTGGGCCGGTGAGATGGCTCAGCGGCGTAAGCGCCTGCCCGGCAAGCGCGAGGGCCCGAGTTCGACTCCCGGAACCCACATACAAAAAAAGGGCCGGTGATATCGCTCAGCGGCACGGGCGCCTGGTGGCGCGTGAGGTCCTGAGGTCGACCCCCGCCCGGTACCCACAAAAAAAAAAAAAGGTTATTGTTAGGCTCGTTCGAATGGCTTCAGTTATGGACTAGCACTGTGCGTGTTCCTTCTGTTGGTTTGAATAGAATTCCTAGTTGTGTTTAGTATGATTCATTGTTTAATAGACCAAAACCCAGGAATATGTGTATACTTTATATGGTTTTACTGCATATAATACTTAAGGATTTTTTTTTCCAACTGCCAAGCACATGCCAGTCTTCTGTGGTTACTTTATTAGTCCTAAATTTGTGCGTTGACGACAGCCTTCAGTTCTGACTCCAAAATCACTCTACTGTGGCTCCAGCTGTGTGACTGTGAAGTTACTGCCTTAAGTTTTAATTTCTCCATTGTATTGCAGGTACTGTCCTTTGCCTATATTCTTTCCTTTCCCTTCTATTATAAAGCTGTAGTATTTTCTGCCCATTTGTGGTTTCTTACCTCTTCCTTTTGTTTTACAACAGTTTTCAGCAATGTATTTTAGAAAATTTGAAAGCTACATATACCCAGAAAATGTACTATAGAGAAATGAGCTTTATGGTGTATTTTCTTTTTCTTTATCGGTGCTATGCATACGTCAGTGTGTATAGTATGCTTTGGAAGTTGGGTCGATCTGGGCACTCTTAAATCTTTTAAAAAAATATTCTGTGCACATTTTCTTATGTTATTCTACTTAGTTTTTGCTCTGTAATATAGATGTATTATGATTTATGCCTCATTACTGACATTTCCATTTTTAGGTAGACCCTTTGCCATGTGTTTTTAGCTCTTAATATTATATTCCTAGGGTTTGGTCTGCATTATGATAGGTTATATTAGTTGTTGTATTAATGTTATTTTTTTTCCTTTCTCTTTAAAGGCAATGTGGCTTTAGATAATCTACAGATAAAAGAAAATGCTCTGGTAAGTCTTTTTTAAAACTATGCTAATAACTCAGTTAATTTGGTTATTGGGCATCTGGTACAAGCAACCAGATAAAGTGACTGAATCACTTTATTTAATGACTTAATGATTTTCCATTGGGAAATCTCAGATTAAAAATATAGAAAAGGGCCGGTGAGATAGCTCAGTAGCATAAGTGCCTGCCTGGCAAGTGTGAGGTCCTGAGTTCGACTCCCGGAACCCACATAAAGGAACAAAAGGGCTGGTGATATCGCTCAGTGGCATAAGTGCCTGCTGGCAAGCGCGAGGTACTGAGGTCGACTCCCGGTACCCACATAAAACACACACACACACACGTATATATGTATATATATATAGAAAAAAATTTCCCCTAATGATTAAGATAGTATCTTTTGGAAAGTGGAACGTTTTTCCTTGACCTAGCTTGACTATGGCTTTGTGGTCTACATTTTTCTTACAAAAATATCTTTCTTCAGAATTAACTTTATACATTTTTCAGCTAAATAAGGGCTTGATTTTATTTTATTTTATTATTTTTTTTGTGGGTACTGGGGGTCGACCTCAGGACCTCACGCACCAGCCGCACCCGTGCCGCTGAGTGATGTCACCGGCCCTTTTATTCATATGTGGGTTCCGGGAGTCGAACTCGGGCCCTCGCGCTTGCCAGGCAGGCGCTTACACCGCTGAGCCATCTCACCAGCCCCAAGGGCTTGATTTTAATGACTATCTAATGAATAATTATAGTCTAGTCTTATAATATGGTAATAAGAAAAAGGAATTTTTTTTACACTGGCTTCTGAAAATAATTTATGTTGCTTACTGTGGAGCAAACAAAACAATTCTTCTCCTACCCCTACTTGGTTTCTATCTAGCTCATTGGGTTAAATTTGCATTAATGAAGTCGCATAAGGTTTATTCTTTCATCAAATTTTCAGATTCCTATTTTCTAGTTTATAATGTCTTTCTGCATCAGTTTAATCATCTTTAAAGTAGAATTAATTTATAGCAGTAAAATATCTGTGTGTTTGTGGCTTAAATAAGATGAAAAATGAGCTGGAAAATTGTAGGTCCTCAAAATATTTAGATCTTTTTTTCCTGTGTTTATATGGAATGTCACAACTTTTAAATATTGTTTTATTGCTAGAGATTGGAATAAAGCTTATTTTCCTCAGTTTATGACAATATTTTATAAGAATATAAGTACAAATTACGAGGATTAGATAGAATATTTAACATACTTAGAAAATAAATTGAACTCTTAGCCTAATTTCAAGAATCTACCTTTTCTTTTAAAATTGTTTTATTCATTTACTAAATATTATGAGAGAATTGTTCAGTATTGTTTTCAACTAATGTGTGTGAGATGACTGTTCCTTTTCTTGTTCTAGCATTTTATATAAACTCTGTCCATCTGTTTAAGTTAATGGAGTTTATATTCGATTTGATTTATTAAAGCAAATTAACCAGTTTATCCACCTACATTTTTTAAACTAAGCTCTTTAAAGTTTTCTTATTAACAGTTTTCCTTGTGAGTTTTTTGTGCAGAGTCAAAGTTGAGTAAAGTTTTTTTTTTCTCTTTTTGCCATAAGCCCTTTTCTGAATTACTCAAATATAGAAAATATGTTTTTTATTTTATTTTTTTCTCTTTAGAGGGCACTGTATTTCGGTATTTACATGATAGTAGAGTAACTTTTGGGGGGCTTAATAATGTAAGATGTCCTTTAAATTTCTCTCTTTCCTGAAGAGTGAATTGGATGTTCCTTTCAAAGTCAAGGCTGGGCAAATTGGTAAGTACTTAAATTTTCATATGAATTATTCTTATTCCTTTCTGTTTTTTATTTTTCTGTGTTACTGAATCTAAGAAATCTTTTTTAGCTTGACCAAAAGTGAGAAATTTTTGGCTTATATTAGAGCTTGTAGAATTGTGAACCTAATATATATAATATATAATATCTACCTGAACGTTTTTGGCAAAAGAATAGAAAATTGCCCTCTAAGATGGAGAGACATTTAAACTGCATTCACGTTCTTCATGCTTGGTTCCACTACACAAAATACATCTTCGCTTGAAAACAGATACCCACATTTTATATGCTTTTATTTGTGAAAGTAGTATAATTTGCAAACTCTATTAAATAAACTTTAAATATAGCTTGTTTCCTTCATATTCAATCATTTTCACTTGCCATATTATGCAGCAATGTGGTATGGATGATATGTTTCGGTAAGTACAAAGTGTTTTTCTTTGCGGCTAAATTCTTACACTAACACCATGTACAACTAAGCGTATGTCTTTGCTCGAGAATATTTTCAACAGGAAATTTAATCTACAAAGTTCTCTCAACTAATCCATGCTACCTGAGATACCTATCTATCTATCTGTCTGCCCACCCTGGATGCCTTACTCATACTATAGAATTTTTATTTATGCCATACCCTTCTGTTTGCCTCCAATATCCCAGGAGTGTATCACATTGCTTCTCCTCTTACTCAGTATTCAGGGTCTGAGAGGGCTTTGTCTTTCACTACCCCAGTATCTTAGCAGTTACTTACCTGTTTGGGTCCATTCTATATCACTTTTATGTGTCCTGTTAATGTAAACGAACATTTTCATGTTTTTGTCACTGGAAATAAAAGATACTCCCTTACATTGGGAACATCTGAAGGACATGTGCCACCGTTTTTGTTTGTCTGTTACGTAGTGCTATCGTTGTGATATTTAGCAGTGCTCGAGAAGTATTTTTGTGACTCTGCATGCTTAATTGAAATCTGGAGTGTAGAAGTTATAGCCATTTATTCATCCTTTACCTTTGAAATATTTAGATACATGTGGTATATCTAAAACTCTGTAAGTAGTTGTGGGAGAGGCGAGGATGAATATGGTTTCTTGCCTTCAAAGAAGTTACAGAGATCTAAAATGGGGCATAAGTTGAAATTGCATTTCTAGCATATTGGATGAGTTACAGTTAACTAAAGAAATTTTATGTTATTCAAACTTGTTAAGAAACTTGTTCTTACAAGTAGATTTTTATTTTGGAGGAAGTTTTCTAATGGTTCAAATTTGTTCTTTTTGCTTTTAAAGTATCATGAGGACTTAATACCTTTTCCAGGATTATCGATTGAGTATTGAGAGACCCATTATGTTTTAGCTATGAAGCGTATTTTATTTTTCTTCTTTTTCTTGGTTTATGGAGCATTTATATAAGTTACTAAATTTCTGCTCAGGTTAAAATATTGCACCTAACCTGTAGAGTCAGTGTAGCTAAGTAAGCTCAAACATGATTTGATTTTCTAAGAGCTAATCATATTTGTGAGTTACCCTGGGCTATCCTTGTACTTAAATTTAAAAAAGTTCTTATCTGTGAAAGGAGGAATAATATAACTGACTGAATTCCAGGACCTTCTTGAGGGATGAGGGCTAATGAGATAGGACAAATAGAAGAAAAGGTTTAGAGGACCAGCAGTCCTTTCTTGGTATGGCACTTAGAGGGACATTTCTCAGTTTCTTAGTCTTATGCTAGGAAAGTAGTCAAGTACATTTTGTTACAAGATTATGAGGTAACTGCAAGTAGTATCATATATATGTAAGATATAGAATATAAGATAGTACTTGTAAGATATAGAAGTGACCTAGAGGCATAGTGGTATTATCTCTAGATCCCCTGACCTCAGAGACATTTTAGAAACTCAGCAGGTTTATAAGCTGGAGAGAAATGGAGAAATAAGTTGAATATTTTAACCCCAGGATTAGATTCAGGGAATATTGGCTTGCTTGTATAGCTACCTAAGTGATCAGGATAGCCTCCCTTACAGACATTATTTTATTCCCTATTAAAGTTGTTATATTCTTTATCAGTTGTTTGAACATTGTGCATCTTCAATTAAAAATGCCATTGATTCTTGTACTATGGTGTAGTGTGAAGTGAAAGATTCTTTTCTCCTGACCCATTAAAACCTCCAGTAAATACAGTGCTGTCTTGATCAGCAGCACTGAGAGAACTACAGAGTTTATAATATCATTGTTTTTTTTTTTTTTTTTTTTTTTTTAATGTGGGTATTGGGGGCCGAACTCAGGACCTCGCACTTGCCAGCAGGTGCTTGTGCCACTGAGTGATATCACTGGCCCTTTTTTCCTTTATGTGGGTACCGGGAGTTGAACTCAGGACCCCGCACTTGCCAGGCAGGCGCTTATGCCGCTGAGCCATCTCCCGCCCAATATCATTGTTTTTTAAAAAATTATGAGGAAGGAAGGTATTTTATTTTTGGAACATGGAAAACATCAGGGATAGGAATGATGTGGGCAGAGTTGCTGTTAGTACTGTTGAGGGGAGACTGGGCCATTAGCTGCCTGGAAACTTGGACAGATGGACACCAGAGATGGGGAAAAGGATGAAGGAACAAATGGGAGAAAAAACCAAAGGCAGATTTTGTCCATTTCAAAATTTATCTTTCTCTCTCTTTTGCCCTGCCTACCTTTCCCCTATAGAATCCCAAATGGATTAATAGCGTTAGGGCCATAGTTCATCTACATTGTGAGTGAAAGTTTTTGTGGGCTCATCTCTGAAGGACCTGATGTTAATAGCATTGTGTCTAAGAGAGAGCATGTATTCTGCTTCTAAGTGGTTTATAAGTAAATACAAGTTAGGAATATAACTGGTCTGAGTTGAGTAACGCTAATATCGTATCATAACACTATTGATAAAATAATTTATCTTGCCTTTAGAGCTTTCCTCTTCTCATTGTGGCAGTTCTGTTCCTTGGGACTCCTCCCTGTGTTGCTGCTTCAACTCCTGGGGTCTTGCGCAGACGCTGTTTTACACTTGGTCTGTGGAGGTGTAGTTGTTGGTGTGGGTGGGCGAGCATGGGCCCCTGTGCTGAGTTCTGGGTGCTCGCGGATGGGCTGAGTGGATGTAAGACAGTTTGACCTCTGAGACTGAGTTTCTTCTATTAAAAAATTGAAGTAATAGCTGCTTCCTTTCTCTTACCGTTTTAGAATATTGAACAAGAATTATCAGCAAGTTTGACAAGTATAAAGCATAATGTGAAGGTTTACTTCTACTAGTAATATTATATGGAAAAGAGCTTTTAAATTCTAGCGTTGGCATTTTTTGGAGTGATGTGTTTACGGATGGAAAATTTTGATGATACTTTCAATGAAAAGTGAAAATTTTTTATCTTACTGAGCAGTGAAATAAGGACTTAAGATTGAAATTGTGTTTTTTTAGGTAAATTAGCTTTGAAGATTCCTTGGAAAAACCTTTACGGAGAAGCAGTTGTTGCGACTCTAGAGGGATTATACCTGCTTGTTGTCCCTGGAGCAAGTATGTTGTTTTAAATTGTAACAGTTCAGTAACATCATAGTGATACTAAGTTGTTGCCTGGATTAAGTATCTAATATATTTAATAAGATACAAATATATGCACATATATAGCCACATTTGTATCCAAAATATCTTGTTATTATAAAGAATAAATACAGTGTTTTAAATTTATTCTATTCTCTCTGATTATTTTGCATCCAAGCTTTCTGTTGAGATGCATTAGGCAGATTTATTATTAGGTAATGAAATGAAATAAGTTGTTGAAAGTGTACCATTGTGTTAATTTACCAATTTCAAGATCGGAAAATTTATTTGTTATTTATTTTTTTTTATTTTAAAAAGAGAAAACAGTAAAAATGATAATACAATTTCGAAACGAGATAAAAGATTAACAATGGTTAATATATTGTATATTGTTATCTTCAAAGTAGTTGCTCAGATTACAAGATATAGGCATGAAAAATTGATCAAACAATATAAACACAAACCATTCTTTTCAATGAACTAATAGAGATTAGTAGTATAATTATCTATCACATATATATTCTTTTTCCTTTGGAAAATTTATTTTTTATCCTGTTTCATTGCTTCAGGCTTTAAGTGAATGTTCTTTCAAAAGTTTGTGTCAACATGGTAAATTTGAAAGGATATTAAATATTTTAATTTTAGTAAATGTTTTTTGAAATATTGTAGTTTAAATAATAGCTTTAGTTATGTATTTTTTTCACTTGGCCAGTGTGATAAGAAAAATTTGGATGTTTCAGGGAAAAATTATTATTATTTTTTTTATGTGGGTACTGGGGGTCGAACTCAGGACCTCGTGCTTGCCAGGCAGGTGCTTATGCTGCTGAGCTATCTCACCAGCCCAGGAAAAATTATTTACAGTAATTTTCCAAGCATAGTACAAATATTTTGTTGTGTATTTTGCGTATAAATTTTTATAGACATTATAGACCTTTAAGTATCAGCTGTCCTGTTACATATGCAGCATTGACCTGTCTTTTTTACTTAATATATGAGATTTTTATGTTTCATAGTTTTCCTAGGAATAGTGACAGTTTCGAAAGGCCATACTATGTTCCATTGTGGGCTGCCTACTGTTTTATTGCCAGTACAGTGAACACTATAAATATCTTTTTTTACAAATGTTTTTATGTATTCTTTTGCATTATTTCCTTAAGATACATCATCAGAAATGAGATTTACCAGATAAAAAGGGCATATATTTTATGTTGTTGATACGTATTCCTGAATTAATTTCTGAAAGCCTTTTTATCCATCTACATTGATCCTTGGTGGTATTGGATATTAAATCATTTTTGTAATTACTAAAAATTTTACCACTAAGAGGTAGTAATTGCCAGTATTATCAGGTATTTCTGTCTTCCTTCTTTTTCTCTTTTTTATGTATCTGTACAACCTTCTCCCTCCTTTCCTTTTTTCTCATCTTTGTTTTTCTTTGTAATTGCCTTCCCCCCTTACTTTCTTGGTTATGTTTTATAAATCAGTAGGAATCACTTATATTTAACTATTTTGAGAAATTAAAGAATGCAAAAGTGTTTTTGAATTTAAACAATACATTATGTTACACAATTGTAGTGAGTCTGAACTTTCCATATTTATTTATTGATTCCACTTCTTTTTGTGTGATTAACTACATATTTTTAGGTATTAAGTATGATGCTGAGAAAGAAGAAAAATCCTTGCAGGATATTAAACAGAAAGAGCTTTCCCGAATTGAAGAAGCCCTTCAAAAAGCAGCAGAGAAGGGTAAGTTTTATGTTTTAGATCATTTAAATATCCGTGTATTTTAGATATATTTAATGTTCTCTAAAGAGGATGCTTTCATAGGCTTTCTTAAGCTGTAGTTCCAAAGAAGAGATCTTGTAAAATCGTATCTCAGAATGCTGAGTTAAATATTTTAATGCCTCACACTTAGGACAGATTGCCTTTTTCCTGTGATTGTTTTATCTCACTGCCAATTTGATTTTCTCACTTTGGTTAAATGTTTGTACTGTGCTACTTCAGGAAACTTTCCAAATTCTATAACTTCCTACAACCCTCTTTGTTTTGGCCAAGCCCTAAGAAGTGTTTTGTGTGCATTTTTACCTGCATATTTGTAACACAGTGAGGTTAAGCATGTTATTGTGGTGAATCATGTTTAGAAGGACATGCTGCTGTAATTGTAGTTTCTAGCTATATCTCTTCATATTATATAGGATATTATTTTAGTTTTAGAGACAGGGTCTTGCTGAATCTTCCAGGCTGACCTTGCACTCGGTTATGATCCTCCTGCCTCAGCCTCATCTAGTGCTGGTATTACAGGTGTGTGCTACCACACCTGGCTTGTATAGGATATTTAGAAAAATTTTATTCTTTAGGTTTCAGTGTTTCAACATCTTCCTTTATGTTTTTTGTTTTATCTAAAAATAAATCAGATGACTTACTGGTTTAAAATGATTTTTGGTTTATTGAACAAGAAAAACAAGATAAGATGAAAACAGTTGTCGAGAGTAGTGATTTGAAGGACTTTTCTGAAGCTCTGATTTCTCTAAGTCAAATCCTATCTCAGTTGTTGATTGGGTATAAAAATTAATATTTTGCATCATTTTTTGTCATTGCTGGCATTTGTCATTTGGTACATATTTCTATGATGAAGATGTTCTTTCTTAAAAGGTAAGACAAATATTAAGTTACAAGTGACATAAATTGTTCAGATGCAACAAGATTTCTTTTTTCAGCTTATGCTGCTGACTTACGGAATCAACAGAAAAATGTCTTAAAAATAGTTTGGTCAACTGGGTATGGTGGCACATTCCTGTAGTCCCGGCTGCTTGGGAGACTAAGGTGGGGAGGATGGTTTGAAGTTAGCAGTTTGCAGCCAGCCTGGGCAGTGATGATACCCCATCTCAAAAATAAAGATAAGAATAGCTCACTTGTTAAAGTTTGTTATCACTGATTTTAATTCTTTTAGTCACATGTAGGTATGCAGAGGTATTGATTCTTTTACAAAAAATTACTGATGCACTCAAAATACAGAGGCTACCGTACTGGAAGATGGTACAGATTCGATATGTTTTCTTAACACATGTAATTACATATTCATCAATAAGCGTAGTGGCATAATTGGATATATCGATAGAACATATAATTACATGAAATATGTTTAATATGTAATTATGTGAGGAATAAATTCCAAACTCCTTTTTTTCTTTTCTTCTTTTGGATGGAAGTAACTTGCGATTGCTTAAAAAGTGTTTTAGTGTTTCCAGTGACCTGTACAAAAGGCATGGTACGGTTTCATTGGTTTAGCAGCTGGCAGTTCTAAGTATCAAATGATAGCTTGCTGTACTTTTTATATGGAGCACCTATGAAATTTCAGCTCCTGAATCTTTAATGCTTAGCTCCACACGGATGTGTTTGGGTCTGGTGGAGACATTATAATGATTGGATTTATATGTAGAGGGTGAACATTTGTACTGTTAATTTTGCATAAATAGGCCTGTGAAGCCTATATAATTTATAATAATTACATTGTGGCCTCTCGAATGATAAAATGTAGGTTTTGTTATGATGGAATTGAAATTGAGAAAGTAAAACTTGGCTTTAATGTAGTATGTTAGTTTTATCAAAAAATGTGTATAGGAGATGAATTCAGGAATTAGGAAATATGCTGAGAAATTACTTTTCCTTAACTGTTAAGAAATATTTAATTATCTTGACTAAATACAGATATTCTTTTATAGTTTCTGTGGATGAGTTAGATCTTCATGTAATGTTTTTCATGTGACTAATGAAATCCTGCCCTTTACATACTTTACATTTTACCATCACTAATAATTATTAATTATACATTTGTCAAACATATTATTTTTCCATTGCTTTCTTGATCTCTAAAATTCATCATTGTGAAAACATCATTGTACACATATAGGGACTCAGGGGGTAAGGAGAGTAGGCGATTCAGCCTTAAGCAGCAGATGATAAAAATGAAAAAAATTCTCATGCTGATCTGCTGTAAAAAGTGTGTTGTTTTCTTAAATTTGTTTCACTTGCTAAAATAGTGTTGCTCACTCTCATGTAAAAGAAAGAAATATAACTTCGATTTTATTTCTAGAGAATTTGCTTCATTGTAAATAATCTTTTTGATACTTTTCTCCTTCTGTTTTACCCCATGAGTTTATATTCCTGAGAAGGGTATTATAAAATAAAAGGGAATATTAAATTCCTGGTAAGATCAAAAGATTCCTAAATTTTAGATTCTGTATTTAACATGTTAATTTTATCAAAGTAATATACATACACACTTAATCAAACAGCTTTGCCAAAAAGACTTATGATAAAAAATGCCAGTTTGCTTTTCTACATTTTGCTACTCTTCAGACCCACTCCTGAGAGGGAATCATAATTTTAGCAGTGTAAACATTCTGTTGTTGTGTAGTTTATTAATGTAAGGCATTGGCTAGGACTTCCTGCTGTGGGGTAGAGTCAAGAAGTTTACATCTATTATGTCTCCTTTCAACCCAGATTCCCTTCCTCTTTGGTTCATAATATGGATATATCATAATTTTGGCCAACTTCTAGTTAATATTTACGTTACTATGACAATATTATTGTTCACTGCACAGGCCAAATGATGTGCTGTGGTCATGTTTCCTTTCTTCTGCAGTCGTTTTTCTTGAATTGTAAATGCTGCTTTTTTATTTGCTTAATTTTCAGTGTATACCTTAAATTTTTTCTGCGTTACTTGAACTTGGTCTGTTACATGAGTGTGGAAATTATTTTCCAGTTGCCTTTACCCATCTCTTGGTCTTCTCCACCTCTTTTTCTTGGAGTTTTCCCTTTGAATTATTTCGTTTTTGCAGTACTGGGGATTGAACCCAAGGCCTTTTGTTAAGTAGGCATATGCTGTGCCACTGAGCTACACCTCCAGCCCTGAACTGTTTCTCGTTTTATTTTGTTTTGTTTTTTAAAGGCCTGTTATATACTTGTCTTCCTGATACTGTTTTTTATTGCTCTTCTGTGTTTAACTATATTGTAGTTCCCTGCCTTTTTCCTACCTTTGCTTTTTCATACTCTATTTTTATTGTTGTTGTTAGAGACATTTAGTAGCTTTTAATATAATTTTGAAAATTTTCAAGTCTGAATGCCTTTTTATTTTACTTCTAGCCTTGTTTATTTTATCTGGGGATAAAACCCTAGGTTTAAAAGCAGGAATTTGAAGGGTGGTTTTTTTTTTTTTTTTTTTTTTTTTTTTTTGTGGGTACCGGGGGGTCGACCTCAGGACCTTGTGCACCAGCAGGCGCCCGTGCCGCTGAGCGATATCACCGGCCCCTTTTTCGTATGTGGGTTCCGGGAGTCGAACTCGGGCCCTTGCGCTTGCCGGGCAGGCGCTTAAGCCGCTGAGCCATCTCACCGGCCCTGAAGGGTGGTTTTGCAAAGTCAGATGCCAGTTTGTTCTACACATTGTTGGAAACATAAAACTTAGAAAATCTATACCCTCTTGTCAGAGGCCTTACATTCGATTTGGACAGAAAGACATCCGTATAAAGATAAGCAGGAGAATGTGTTGCATCCTGATTAAAAGGTACAGGAGTTACGTGAGTTCAGAAAATGTATCATGTTCAGCCAGAGAGATCAGGGAGTATCAAGTTATTTATTGCAGCTGGATGTGAAGAATGTGAAAGGATAAAAGACATTCTACAGAGGGGACAGTGAAGGAAAAATATGCACTGCCTGTGGACAGTTTGGGACTTTCATAGAGTGTAGTTGGATGTAAGGTTGGAGAGCTAAATTTAGGTTAATTTAAAGAGATTTGAATGCCCTGATGATGGCAGTGGTAATGATTGCTGACATTATTGAGTGCTTACCGTTTGCCAGTCACTCTTCAAAATGCTTTATATGAATTAACTCATTTAGTAGTTCCCACCCTATGATATAGGTGCTGTTACTCTTCTCTTTTACAGTTGAGGAAGCTGAATGTTAAATAATTTGTCCTGTATGACACAGTGAGAAAATGGTAGAGCTAGAATTTGAGTCTAGTCTGGGTCTAGATTCTGTATTCTTAATAGTGAACTTTAATCTGTAGCCAGTGGGGAGCTAAATTTTCCTTTTTCTTTCTTTAAAAATCCAAGGAGGACTGATCAGACTGAAGGATTCAGATAGTGTGTCTAAAAAGAGCAGATCCTACCAGTGTAAAAACGAGGGCATTTCAGCTGACTCTAAAATTAGTGTTGAATATCACCATTCTGAAAATGGGCAAAATGGTAGGCAAAAAGAGAACCAAAGAAATAGATTTTTTTTTTTTTTTTTGGGTGACGGGTTTTGCTGTGCAGTTCAGGCTGGCATTGAACTCACTTTGTAGCCCAGGCTGGCCTCGAACTCATGGTAATCCTCCTGCCTCAACCTCCTGAGTGCTGGGATTACAGGTGTGTGCCACCATGCCTTCTAGTTTTTTTGTTCCATTTGTAAAATATTTCAGTGAGACATTGGTTGTAATCAGTATTTGCCTGCCTTGCTTAATTTGATTGTTACAGTTTTGATTAAGAATTTTTATTTTAGTGTTACAGAAATACAGTTTGTAGAAAGAATAAAAATGGTGTCACTATAAGTATTTCTTCAGAAATAAATGTTTTGGTGCCACTGAATTTCAGTTGTCCTGTTACATGGTTTCTAATTCTTTGAAATGCAGTTTAGGCATATTTTACATGGGAAGTTAAAGGTGTCTTTTAAATGCTTTGTGTTTTGCTTATTGCTGCCACGTGGATACAGGCGCACGTTCAGGGGAGTTCATATATGGCTTGGAAAACTTGGTTTACAAGGATGTCAAGCCTGGTGGGTATGCATGGTTAATTTCTTTCAGCTATAAAAAATTATATTCTTATCCATGCTTGTGCTTTTAGTGGAGTCCATTTGATGGCGTGCCATCCTTTCGAAAAATATGGAAATGTAATTCATGCTTTCCCCTTTACCATCATTTCCTTTTCCCTACTTTCTCCAGCCATTTATTCATTCACTAAACATTTGATTATCTTTTGGTGGCAAGCATGATGCTGGGCGCCCAGTGTTCAAGGGTAAAAAGGCACCGTTCTCTGCCCTTGTGAAACTCACAATTTGATGTATTGATCACCGTGAAATTTGTACTGCCTTTGGGACTTTAATTTTATAGCACAATAGAACAGTATTTCCTCTGTCCTATAGCAGTGGTTTTCAAGCTTATAAAAAGAAACAAAATGGAGTTTTGAGTGGGGGGGGAGCAGTACTGTATTCATAACTTTGATAGGAGGTATCTTCTCAGCGTTTCTTCTGATACGCTTCTTCTGATATGTTTGACCTTGGTCATAGTTCTGGAGGCCCCTCTGGACTGCTGTTCTGTAGAGCACATTGATATTTGAAGCTTCACAAGGGCGGATTAAAGGCTGTTTACTTTAGGATTTATAATGTGATTCTTTTTTTTTTTTTTTTTTTTTTTTTTTGTGTGGGTACCGGGGGTTGACTTCAGGACCTCGCTTGCCAGCAGGTGCCCATGCCGCGGAGTGATGTCACCGGCCCTTTTTTTTTGTATGTGGGTTCCGGGAGTTGAACTCAGGACCTCGCACTTGCCAGGCAGGCGCTTATGCCACTGAGCCATCTCACCAGCCCACGATTCTTTCATATACTAGGAATCTATCAAATGCAGTAATAATTTCAATATAATAATTTGATTTATTGCATTTTATACTTTATATAAAGTATAAGGAGTTTGGTATATTATTCACACTTAAAATTTGGTTTGATAAAATGGCAAGCAGGCTCTGTAACTCAAATTTTAAACAAAAAGCATTGTGCTAGAATTACTTCTGCACCTAGAAACTTCTTTAATATGTAGGTTCATTATGACAGAAGAAGAATTTGCATGGCAGAATCACAGCATTAAGTGAAATTACCCAGAAAGCATTTTTCCTTGTAACAAATCTGCCCCTTTAGTTGGCTGGCTATGTTAATTTGTCTTAGCTACTTTAATGTAAAAGATAGCATGGAGATAGTCATGGCTCTCTGTCCAGTTTAGTAGGTTATGGTTTTCTGTAGTCTGCCGTGCAGTATTTTCTGATCCTTCTAGGAGTGACCTACCTCTAACATAAAAATGAATTCCAGTGGCCCATTCAGATATCTCACCACAGAATCACTGGGTGCTATTGTTAAAAGCAGCAGAGCGGTCATTATAAAGGAATACCCAATTGATTTGGTTTTCTTCTTCTTTTTTAAGGTGCATTACCCTGGATCACAAATGAGGTCCAGAATGTTGATGATTCTGACATGAGAATAGTTAATTTTGTTGATGATATTATCATTCACTTACCTAGGAATTCATGTCTACTTCATGATTATTTCTTTTCAGTTTCTGAATGTATATTCTTCCCTCATTTGATGTCAGTTTTCTTTTTTTTTTTCAATTCTAGAACAGTGGTTCTGCAAAGCCAAAACTATTTTCATAATAATGCTAAGACATTGTTTGATTTGGCACTGAGTCAAACATTTGCCCTCTTGGGACAAATGCAATGGTTAGTAAATTGCTGGCTCCTTAGCTTGTTTCAAGGCAGGGAGCCACACTGTGTTGGTAGTTGCTATGTTCTTTACCACCTTGCATTTTCAATATAAAATAAAACACCAGTTACTTAAACTTTTCTTGAAGTAGGAAAATTTTAATTTTAATAAACTTCAGTTCTTTTTTTTTTTTTTTTTTTTTTTTTGTGGGTACCGGGGGGACGACCTCAGGACCTCGCGCGCCAACAGGCACCCGTGCCGCTGAGCGATATCACCGGCCCCTTTTTGGTATGTGGGATCCGGGAGTCGAACTCGGGCCTTCGCGCTTGCAAGGCAGGCGCTTACGCTGCTGAGCCATCTCACCGGCCCTAAACTTCAGTTCTTGATCATGTCTCTTTAATGTCATGTGCAACAAAAGAGCAGTATACATAAAACAGTAGGTCTGAAGATAGTGTTCATGCAGTTGAGTTGCTTTTTTATGGAAAATCATTTTTATTTGAAAAAATAACTGACAGATGATCATCATTCAGATTTGGGAGTGTTGTACACTTCAGCAGAAGGAAATAACTGGCGATATTTGTTGCTACGATAAAATTTGAACTTCTGAGGAAAATTTAGAGTTTTGAAAAACTTATACTTGCTACTTTGAGCCTGACAGTTTCTCAGTACTTAAAAGACTTCTGATGAGACTGGTGGCGATAGTAACTGATGTGATTTTTGATATTAAATAAAGAAATGACTCGACATTGGACCCGTTTGTGCAATTCAGTTAAGCAACATTTCCACATGTATTACCAATGAATGGTAAAAAATCATGCATGTTTAAAAGGTAAATTTAAGTGCAAGGCAAACCAATTGATTTTAGTTCTGGTGAAAAATTCATTGATATTATTTTAGATTACATGAGACAACTACCTTTAAGAAACTACCACTTGAATTTTTTTTTTTTTTTTTTAATGTGGGTACTGGGAGTCGACCTCAGGACTTCACGCTTGCCAGCAAGCACTTGTGCCGCTGAGCAATATCACCTGCCCTTTTTTTTTCCTTTTTGTGGGTTCTGGGAGTTGAACTCAGGACCTCGGGCTTGCTGGGCAGGCGCTTATGCCGCTGAGCTACCTAACCAGCCCTACCACTTGAATTTGAGTGTAGTATCCATAATTACTTGGAAAGGTCATGAAAATACTTCTTTCTTTTCCAATTGCATATCCGTAGTGAAATGATATTTTTGTCGTATACTTCAGTCAGAACAACCTATCTCAACAGATCGAGTCAGAGGCAGATACATGAATTCAGCTGTGTCTTGAGCCAGTTATTAAAAGAATTGGTAACCATGTGACTCTTCTCACTACAGATTTTTTTTTTTTTTTTTTTTTTTTTGTGGGTACCAGGGGGACGACCTCAGGACCTCGCGCGCCAACAGGCACCCGTGCCACTGAGCGATATCACCGGCCCCTTTTCTGTATGTGGGTTCCGGGAGTCGAACTCGGGCCCTCGCGCTTGCAAGGCAGGCGCTTACGCCGCTGAGCCATCTCACCGGCCCCTCACTACAGATTTTTGTTTAGGAATAAATAGTTGTTTTCTTAACTATATGCTGTCTGTGTAATCTACATATGTAATAGTTTATTATTTTTTAAGTGAATTAATAAAAATATTTCAAAAATTCTGCTTTAGATTTCCAGCATAATAAATATCAGTAGTTACAACCCACAAGAAATAAAAAGCTCTCTCAAACCCTCACGTTTTAAGTGTCAAAGGATCCTGAGACCAAAATGTTTGAGAACTGCTTTAGAGCATGATTGAGAATAATAGATCTATTATTCATCAGATTAATTAGAAACTTTCTCTAAGGATCTGTATAGTACTCAGATATGAAACTGCTTGGAGAGGCGTAACGTGTTGTATCTATCATGGAGTTCAAAGATGCAACACGGGGCTAGAACAAAATTGAAACTACAGAGAGAACAGGTCAGGTGTGAACAGAGCCTTTACCCATCTCTGAAAGCTGTTCTAGCCAAGCAGATCAGTTTCCAGAGGTAGTTTAGCTTTCTTGTTTCTTTTCAAATGGTATTTGAGAACTCAGTCTTTTTATTTTTAATTTTTTGGTTTTGTTTTTTGAGACAGGATCTCCCTATGTAGGTCAAGCTGGCCTTGAACTCATTATGTAGTCCAGGGTGGCCTTGAACTAGTGGTGATTTTCCCACTTCAGCCTCCCAAGTTCTGGGTTTACTGGGGTGCACCACCATGCCTGGCATGTGTTTTTAATTTATGAATGAAATAGAGTCAAGAACTATCACTGTGACTAGAAATACTGTTATTAGTGCCACTCAGATTTTATTACATATTTTGGTAAATATTTTCTTCTTGAAACTTGGGGTTTTAGTCTTGTAATCAAAATTTGGTTCTTAATTTTGTAGCATAACAAATATCAAGAAAGAACAAAGTAGAAATTTCAAGCTAAATTTCAAATATATTCTCTCAAATGTATGTATAACGGTACACTCAATCAACAAGCCAATGTTATACATAAGAGTTTATATATTTTGTTATAATGTTCACATGTGGATTTTTGGAATTCATTTTAACAGATAAGCAGCGCCCAGATCTTACTCCCTGTCCTAAGATAAGCAGACTGCCTGATGAAACATGCTGCCTCAGGGCAAGGGACTTGTGTAAACACCCTGAATGCAGCGTAGTGGATGCTGGAATTCCGAGTGAGGCTCAGACCCCAGAGTACTCCAGAGTAGAAGAGTTAAGTAAGGCTACACATGGGCAGGAGTGCTGGGCCTGAGATTTCCAAGTCTCCAGAAGTTTGCTAGTAAGGAATTTCTGGGAGGGCAACCCAAGTTTAGGGAATATTTTAGGCATTAGACCTTGGAAAGTA
The DNA here is from genome assembly GCA_028451465.1 of Erethizon dorsatum. Lineage (NCBI taxonomy): Eukaryota > Metazoa > Chordata > Mammalia > Rodentia > Erethizontidae > Erethizon > Erethizon dorsatum. Next base: position 5,477,596 of record CM051837.1, on the reverse strand, counting down.
TGGCTTATTTTGGAAATTACAAATAATATTTCTGTAGTTGCCAGTGCAAAGATGAGCAGCAGGAAATAGAAAAAGACAGGGAAGCAGGGGGTTGGATTACAGAAGAGCCCTTTTTTGTCATGCAAACAGAGTTCAATGTTGTATGGCAGGCTGCATGTAACAGCCTTTAAATAATTTTGAACAAGGGGTTAACAGGCTGTGGGTAGTATTTCAGAAGTCAGTATGGTGGTTGTAAAGAAGGACCTTTAGTAGGCAGGTAGGATGGAGGCTAGGAGCAGGGAGGCCGCACAGAGGCTGCTTCAGGGGCTTGGACCTGCAGCGATGCCAAGCGGGCAGCTGGGTGTGAAGATTTGGAAGTTGGGCAAGGCAGGTGTTGGTTAGTGCCAAAATTCACTGAGTCACTGCTGAGTAACAAAGGATGAGGTTTAAAGGGGATTACTAAGGCAGTTCAATATATGGTTCGGTGACCAGTTTATGTCATTCCTGTATTCTTTGCATCCTTAACTCATCAGTTTTTGTGAGGTGTGTCGTCTGGGGAAAGTCATCTGTCCTGCCCACTCATTTCATGTGTGTTCCTGCCACACATTTATCCAAACCTTTCTCTGAAAGTTTTGTAATTATTACATTTCCAATATTTTGGTAGCATTGAAATTGAAGGGAAACTTTGTCAAGTCATAAATAATGTATAAAGGCTGTTGGAAGTCGATATTTTATCCCATTTTTGTATAATTGCACCTTTCAAGTTACTTTCTAGATTAAGGAAGATTGTTCTTTACTAAAAATGTTACCGTAGGTTACAGTGTTCGTGTTGAAATACAAGGTAGTTTAGAATAAGGTAAGGTGAATTGTACCAAAATTTGCTTTTACGAAGAATTCTCTTATTTTCTTTTCTGTCCTCTTGTCTGCTAACTTGAATTTTATCCTTTTCTCACTAATATGCTTCCACTGAGAAGGACGTAAGCGTAAAAAGCACAAAAAACATTTTAAGAAACGTTTTAAAGGTCTTGACCGCTCAAAAGGTAGGTAAAAGTAGTTCTTATGCCATGTGTCGTTTATACACATCGCCACTTGATTGCTATCTTGGAAGGCAAAATGAATGTTAGATTATAATTTAATTTCAAATATAAGTTTCAAGTTGGAAACTAACATTAAAACCTAAACTACGTCTAAAAAAATAATGATGCTAGAATAGGTGTAATTTCTGTTGAGTAGTCCCTAACGCTCCTTCGGTCATTCATTATGAGGTACCGTGAGAATTGCACATCTTGAGCTTGTATTTTCCGTTTTTTATAGATAAGCCAAAAGAAGCCAAAAAGGATACGTTTTTGGAAAAATTGGCAACTCAAGTAATAAAAAATGTACAAGTAAAAATTACAGACATTCACATTAAATATGAAGATGATGTAAGTAATGTCGGTTTATTTGGTTTAAGTTAGTAAATGAATGTATATTGTATAATATTCTTGGTTTGTCTGTATATGGTTCGTCTGTACCCAACTTGATTTATTTTTTTGTTTTTTTGCAGTACTGCAGATCAAACCCAATTACTCTACTACTGAACCACATCCTCAGCCCTCTTAAAAATTTTTTTGAGAGCGAGGGTCTTGTTAAGTTTCAGGCAGGACGTGAACTTGCGATCTTCCTGCTTCAGTCTCCCTCACTGCAGGGATTATAGGCATTTGCTTTCGTGCCTGACTCCTGTACCTAACTTGAATCAGAGATTAATGTTGTTCTTACACGTACACTGCCATATCTTGTTTTCTGCATTAGGCTACTTTCACTGAGCATCCACATATGTAAATGTGACATAAAACCACCCCTTGTTGTCTTCTGTTTTTTAAAACTTTGTTTTATGTGTTAAGACTGATAACTTTAAGGAACTAATTTTGTTATACTGACAGAACAGTTAGTTCCTGGAGGTGAGTAAATAACCAGTGGTAATGGTAGTCCACAAAAAGGGGACTAAAATCATGGTCATTTGAGTGTGTTGCCATTCTCTTTACCTTCTACCCAATGGATTGAACCACCCACAGCTATTCACAATATGCGACAATATATTTAGAAATCAGAAGCTTCACTTATGACCAAAAACTTAACATTAGTTGATTAAGAACTATTCATCTGATTTAGTTAAAATGTAACAAGTATCTTGAGTTGTGTGTGTTTCCCTGTGTTTTAAGAGCTTGAAACAAACTAGGTGCAGTGGCCCACTGTAGTAATTCCAGCTGCTTGGGAGGCTGAAGCAGGAGGATTTTAAATTTGAGGTCAGCTTGGGCAACTTAGCAAACTCCTGCATTCATACAAGATAGAAAAGGGATGGGGATGGGGATGTAGTTCAGTGGTGGAGTGCTCTTGGGTTGGAAACCTTAAATTTTATTATTCACCCAGGAAAGTGGAAATCTTACTCTGTCTTTTCTAAAAGTGAATTTGCATTCTTTTTTGTTCTGGATTTGCCTTAAGTTTGAATTAAATTAAAACAGTACTGATTAGTTCTCTGTAGATTAATGCTCTATAAGACACACTTGTAGCTTTTTTAAAAAGACGTATTACAGTAGCTTTATATTCTGGCTTTATGGAGTTATTAAAGTGAATTTTGTTAACAAATGTCTTACAAAACTCACTTTATAAAAGCTCATGTTTATAACAAACTCAGGAAAATAAAATGTACTCAACACATGAGAGTGAAAGATTTTTGTTAAAAATATGAGGAGAAATGGGAACCCTCATATACTGATGTTGGCAAAGTAAGTTACTTATTGGAAATGTATAAATGAAGACAAAATTCCCTAATGATAAGCAATGGACTCTTACCAGGAAAGATTGTCAAAAGCCACATCATTTTAAAGGAATGAGATATGTAGGCTTGGAATTGGATATCTTAACTCAGAATCTCCTCAAAGAGATGCCTCAGATTGTATGCTGATTGTTCACTGCTGGTAAAAGTAAACCAAAAAAACCACAAATAGGATTACCATATGATCCAGCAGTCCCACTTCTGGATATATATCCAAAGTCATTGAAATCAGTTTTTTAAAGAGATACCTGCAACTCATGTTATTGTGGTATTATTCACATTAGCCATGATAAAGAAACAGTGAATGGGTAAAGAAAATGTTCTTTTTTTGATGTGATTGCCTTATTGTAGCTAGAAAGCTATGAGAAATACAGAATGTAAGAAGTGGGAAAAATAGCCTAGCATGGTGGCACACGCGTGTAATCCCAGCACTTGGGAAACTGAGGCAGGAGGATTGACATGAGTTCAAGGCCAGCCTGAACTATATAGTGAGACTTTGTCTCATAAAACTAAACAAAACAAACAAAATTGGGAAAATATAATTTATCTTAAACATGCTCAGTGGCTAATAGCAGTAATATGTGGGTAGGTAGTAGCAAGTGTGGAGTTGTGTTTTATTGAAGTTCCTTTTGAAATAGCCACAAGTTATTTTGAAGTAGTTATCTGTAGGTACAAAAAGATGAGTGTAGGGAAATAGGAAAACTTTTTGCTGTAAATCATTATCTGTTAATTAAAAATAAAGCTAATAGTGCTTTTCAACTATACTAGAGCATGCATGCATTTTTCCTGTTTGAGAAGGATCCATGTGACAGAACTCTGGGGTCTTGGATTACTTAGAATGTTACACTTCTTCTCTCTGCTTTGTCTCGTTTCCGTCATAGTGATTCTTGATGACTTGACTGTCTTCCGTATGTCTTAGATAATGACACTGCACATACTGTGGAGTAGTCTAAACACTTCGTGTAAATATAACTTAGGTATTGAAGTTCAGAAATGAACATAAGTTAAGGATTGGTAGATTTTTGGGTGAAAAGACCGAGGAAATTAAATATTAAGAATCTAGTTTTTCTTAACAAAGCATTGTAGAAATGTAGAAATACTTTCTTAAGAAAGCATTGTCAAGAAAAGTAAAGACCTAAAGAGAAAACTTGGGTTTCTAAGTGTGAAAATTCTAAGTGTTACAAAAATGATTTAGTGGCAGTGTTACCTAGTACCTTAAAGACGGTCCCTTCTTAACTCTTTGGAGGAATCTGTTTAGTCAAGGTTACCGAGTCTTCTCAAGCTAGGAAAAGTGTTTGGTCGTGAAGTGTTCTCCTTAGCGCATACGGGTACTGCTGGCCGTGCTGCCCTTTCCTTGCCTTGCTTTTCTTCCCCTCACTTGGGTGGTGTGACTGACTTGTAACCATGTTTTCCTCTGCCACCGGTTGGAAGGGGTGGGGTACGGGTTCACCCTCACTTTCAATACATTCTAATGTCCATTTTCTTTGACAGGTCACTGATCCCGAGCGGCCGCTTTCATTTGGTGTTACACTGGGGGAACTTAGTCTACTGGTAATGTTGCCTTAGTTAAGATTTTGGTGGAACCTCTAAAGTTTTACTGTGAAATCATAAGCTGAATTGCCTAAAATCAACTATCTCTGAAAATAGCTAATACATTTTTTACATATTGTCTTGCTACAGATTTGTAGGAATTGAACATTTTTAGTGATGCTGTTATTACATTACATTCTCTCATTTTCATTTGTCTTACCACAGTATATCTAAATATCAATTTTAAAATTTAGTTTAAAATACTAAATTTTAAAATTTAAATATATAAGTATATGTAAATATGAAACAATCTGAAAGGAATGAAAACTATATCTTAAATATGTGTGAAAAGTGGGGTAGAAAATATATGTAGAATTAAGTGCTCCTACTTGATACAGGTAAACGGATTTTCTAAATAGCTTGTACGTGTGTGTACAGTTTTGTGGATCTGTTACATTGGGAGGTATATAAAGTAATTCATTTTAATTAGTTATTTTATAAATCAGTTTGTTTCTTTGCTAGAGAATACAGAGTTGTGTATATATAGGCTGGACTTTTTTTCTGTTTGGGGCAACTAAGTGGTAGGAAACATTTGTGGGGGACATAGAAATGAAGAAAAATAGCTACATTAGGCTTTTCTGTAGAGAAAAAGATACGGCATATACGTGTGAAGTTAAGGGCAATTAACAGTAAATCATACTGGGACTCTGCCTTATGATTGGCTCTATTGAGAAGACCTCGGGGAGGAAGGGGAGGAAGAGGAGGCGACGTGGACGGGAGGTTACTGGCAGAGAAACAGCCATAGTTACGGAGCAGTCTTAAAAATGGCGCACACAGAGAGGCAGAGATGTGTATGTGTATGTGGCTGAACGAAGCAGAAACAATGAAGCAGAGAGCTGGAGAAACAAGGACGGGGAGCCGCAGTTAGTGTATTACACAGGCTTTTTGTGTGAACCTGTTCCGAAATGTATCTGAAGTACATTTGATAAGAAAGTGTCTACTAACACATTTCAGGAGATCAGAATCCGAGTTCTGACGGGTAGAGAGATAATCGTTCCAGAAAACTGAGACCAACTTTGAGCTCCTAGTAGATAACAAAAAATACGAAAGAGTCATGTAGTTCCTGTGGGCTGGTAAGAGGCATACTAGTCCGTAAGAATGTGTAGTCCTTGGCGGGCGCTGTTGTGGGAGCCTGTGTATTTTTTAGACTCTCCTTACTGTGTTGCTTACCTGTATTACTCTCTTCCCTTGGTCTGCCTGGTGGTTCTACTTGAGTTTGAATGCCCTTATTTGAGATAATACCTTTTTTCATTCTCCTTATTTTACTTTCCTTGTGGAATTTACCATTCCCTTTTCTCCCCTCCTACTTGTTTTGGTTTTCTTTCCCGTACTGGGTGTTGAACCCAGGGCCCCGTGCATGCCGGGCATGTGCTGTACTGGTGCACTGCGTCTTAGTCCCATTCTCTCACTCATCGTCCCCGGGACATCTTTTCAGAGACCCGTAACTCTCTGGTACAGTATTGATCTCCTTCTGCCTAACTGTGCCTGTCCACTGGGAGAGTAGTAACTACCTTCTAGGATTTCTGCGCGTATTAAACGGGAGTCTGGGTAAAGCACTTGGCACATTGTCTGACTCCATTATTTCCTGCTTCAGCTACTACAGAGGCTTTGATAACAACAGCAATAGCAAACCTCTTACCCCTTTTGTATCCACGTCATTCCTTTTTCCACCTTTTCAATTACAATCTAACCTTTAAATCTGAAGTCCTCTTCCCACCTCTAATCAGGTTCTCACTGTCCTCAGAAACCTTTTCACCCTCCCTAGCATCCCTTTCTTTCTTTACATCAGTCTCCCTCTCCTAAATCTTCACCTCCCCCAAGCATTTAAACATATTCATGCCTCCTCTTCACAACACAGTTAAAAACCCTCTCTTTACTGTGCCCAGCCCCTCCCAGGCCCTGAAACTACTGCCTTCTCTCCCTTTACTCAATCAAACTTTTCGAGAATTTTCTACCTGTGCGGCTCTTCGTTCCCGCCCATTGTGCTCTTGTTCTTAGCAATCCTCAGTAGTGCGCTGGCTGTTCATTAAATAGGTTTCCAACCGGGCATTGCTGGCCGTGCTGTCCTTCAGGGAATGTGGCCCTGCTGTTATTTCCATACTCTTCTGGTTTACTTTCTGTGTTACAGAAATTATTATTTTTTATAAGTATATGTATACCTTCTTCAATAGAATACAGGCAGGCTCTCTGTTTCTGTTCATACCCAATTCTTTCTACCATTTACATATTAGCTCTGTAATTTCCTAAATGGATGAACTCAAGTTATATTTTTTCGCTGTTCCTTTGATTTTGCCATACAAATATATAAAGAATCAGGTAACATCAGCCAACAGTAGCTAGATGTGTTTTCTTGGTGTGTTATTTTGTTCCTACTTGTAGATACTAAAACACCGTTGTATGATATACATACCACAGTTACTGTCCTATTTCTTTTAGACTACAAATGAGCATTGGACTCCGTGCATATTAAATGAAGCAGAAAAAATTATTTACAAGGTATTGTACTATTATTATTATTAGAGTAAAAATTTTTTGTCAGTTTTGTAGGTGTAAGCAGTTAATGTATTTTCTTGAAGAAACGGTGGCGCAGAATGTGCCGTTGGAGGGCACTGAGAGTCTCAAGTCTAGTACAGCTCTGCTTCTGACTGTGTGACTCCGAAGTTTAGGTTGTTCACCTATCAAGTGAATAAACAGGATGAAATATTTTCCAAATGGTATTTTATGAAGCATTAGGTAATTGAGATACTATTAGATTTTGTAGAAAAATATTCTCTTGTCAAGTAAGGCTACTAATTTTAAGTAGTAAGTTCTCTGTAATTAAACAGGTGGGGTGCATTTCATTGTAAGCTACAGGGCTTCATGATAGTTTAAATATGCTAATAAATATAGTGAATCTCCTACAGAAATGTTTACTTAGTACTAGCTTTCCTCGCCTTGTTGGTCAGAGAATGCTCGCCCGCCACCCTTCCCTCCCCTGGGAACAAACAGTCACTGGTATCTGCCAGAGGGGTCATTTCTTCTGTATCCAGGAAAACATTTACTGGATCTGTTAAATGCTAAATCCCCAGTCAGTTTGATAATTGAATGAATGAGTCTCTTGGAAATTGTGTTCTTGGACACACAATTTAGGAAATACTAAACTTAATAGAGTCTGTGAATATATTTTCCTTTAATTTTGCGTTATTTTATTTAAAAGTTCAAAATGGCAGTTGGTTAATCTTTGGAAAGTGAACATGAGAGTAGTCTTCTACCATAGTATTGCTTTATCCTTTGAATTTGCTCGTCGCTTGGCCTTTGTCCTTTTCTTTTGTAGCTCATACGACTTGATAGTCTCAGCGCTTACTGGAATGTGAACTGCCGCCTGTCCTACCAGGGGTCCCGGGAACAGATCTTGGTAAGTTTGGAAGAGCCAGCTCCACTCCCTGTTTTATAACAGAGGCCCTTAATGAGGATAGGCCGTAGTCCTTTAACGTGTGTGTCACTAAATTTGAAATGTGAAAAACAGTCTTGAAATCTGTATGTCTTCAAGACAGTTTTTGATTTGAACGTTTTTGTGAAATCATTCACTAGACAGTGACATAAGAACCTATGAAAGTTAAAAACTTCATGTTTGGTCTTTTATGCTAATTTTGATGGCACTCTTGTTAGATTGTAGTGTTTTATTTGAGAATGATTATAAGTATTGTAAAGAAAGGCAATACCTTTCAGATGCAAAGTATATATCTTTGGCACAAGTTTTAAGCACTTGTGATGGTGACTGCCTGAATAGTGGAAGATTAATTGAGCTTGAAATATCCAGTGTTTTTAATTTTAGCCATTTTAGTAGGTTATAACAGTATCTCATTTTGGTTTTAGTTTGTATGTCCCTGTAGACTCGAGTTGTTTGCACATCTTTCATGCATTGATTTTCCCTATGGAATTGGTATGTGCTAGTGTGCTAATTTACATTCTAATGTGCTAAGCCAATCCTAGTCATGTTTATTTACTTCAAGGAGAAAGGAAGAACAGTTGAATTTTCTGCATTGGATAAATTTTAAAGTTGTGTGCCTTATTTCTTAGAGGGGTATTATGATAAAATTTATCATTTAAGTGTTTTTGTTAATATACTGCTTCATAATATAATTCATTTAAAATTCTTAAAAATAAAGAACTATATCTAAAATATGTAAAGAATTCTTACAACTTAATAAAACAATCCATCGAGAAAATAGGGAAGAGATTTGAACAAACACATCACCAAAGCAATTCCATAGGGCACACACATGAAAAGATGTGCAAACATCTTGACTCTGTAGGGAAATACCGATGGAAACCAAAATGAGATATGCTATCATCTCCTGTAATTCTCATACATAGCTGGTGAGAATGCCAAATTTGTGAAATCACTTTGCAAAATAGTCTGGCAGTTTCTTGTAACCAGTATTAAACTGAGTGTCTGTCCTCCTAAGTATTTATCCACAAGAGAAGAGAATTATGTCCACATAAACACTTACAGACAGATGTTCGGGGTCGCTTTCCTTCTAAGAGTACAAACTGTAAACAACCCAAATGTCTATTAGGTGAGTAATGTGTTACATCCAATTAAAGGGAAAGGATTACTAATACAGTAATACAATAATAGGGATCAATGTTAAAAGAATTACACAGACTGAAAGAAGGCAGACTGCACTTCTAAAAAAAGCATAGAGAATAAAATAATAAAAGTAATCTATAGAACAAAAAGTCTATAGAACAAAGTAATCTATAAAACAAAAAGTAAATCAGTAGTTGCCTGGAAGACAGTGGTGGGGAGCGACTGGGGCTTATAAAGGGAGAAAAAGAAACTTGGGCTGATGGGTATATTCATTATTTCTACTGCAGTAGTAATTTTGTGAATATACTCGGTGTCAAAATGCTTCAGATTATACCCTTTAAATACGTGTGTGTGTGGTTTTTTGTTTTGACAAGGTCTCACTACGTACTCCAGCCTGGCCTTGAACTCTCTTATGTAGCCCAGGCTGGATTTGAACTCACGGCGATCCTCCTGCCTCAGCCTCCCAAGTGCCAAGATTAGAGGCATGCGTCACCACACCTGGCTATATATGTGTATTTTGCCTTAAAACAAAAGGATCTGAGGCAAAGTGAAAAAAATGACCTAATGTGTGGTCTGGGTATACATCTAAAAAGACCGAAAGTAGGAATCAAACAGACATTTGTATGCCAGTGTTCGTAGCAGCAAATAATTTACATTTGACTAGAAATTTGTAGAAGTATATGTGTATATGAGTTTCTTTTAAAGTCAGAGAGAAGGCCGATGTGGCGGCGCACGCCTGTAATCCCAGTGCTCGGGAGGCTGAGGCAGGAGGATCACTGAGTTTGAGGCCAGCTTAAGGGTATATAGTGGGCTCAAGACCAGCCTGAACTATATAGTGAGACCCTGTCTCCAAAAAAAAAAAAAAAAGAAGAGAAACACAAAATTACAATGTTTGTAGATATTTAGTATTTTAAAAAATAATCAGCTTCTATATCTTTAGTATGCTAAAGAAATACACCTGTGAATGATAGTGTATTTTTCCTATGGACTAATAGTTACAAAGGAATAAAAATATTGATGTAAGAACCAAGTTGTTTTTTTGTATATGTAGCTGAATGTGTTTGCAATTTCTTTTCTGTTCTCATAAAATTTAAATGTTTTCTTTAGGATCAACTGAAAAATGAAATTCTTACGAGTAGAAATAGATGCCCAAACCATCAATACAGTAAGTACTAGTAAGTTCATGTCATGTTATAGGAAGAAACTTGGAATGGAATGTTTTACTGTACTTCCTGATTAAATTACTTGGACAAAAAGAACACTTTTATACCTTAGTTTCACTGCTAGAGCATTGCTTGGGAATAGATCATAAGGCATCTCTGCTGGAGAATGAGGGAGGAGGGCCATAAAGCTGTCCGCTCCTTGCAGCCAACCTTCTTTGGCCTCCATATTTTCTTTGTGCCTTATTATTGTATTCATTTGAGGACTTAGGTTTTCTTTTTAAAAAATAACCAAATCTCTGACATCTGGGTATTAAACATTCCTCCTCTATGCTGCTATTACTCTTGCAAGGTAAACCAGCCACTTTTGATATTTTTAAAGTGAGCTTTTCTGTTTTTTGGCTGCCCCACCTTTATTCGAAAGGGTCTATCCCATCTTTTCTCCATTTCAGTTTCATTCTAAAGAAGCTATTGGTTTGCTTTTGCTTATTGTGTCCCTTCGTAATTGTCCTCAGCTTTTGTACCTGTGTTCATATTCCATGTTAGTCTGGTTTACTTCTATTCTCTTCCTCCTGTTCTTTTGCTGTTGGATGATACTTGTCACTTTCTATCACACTCATATACTGCTCTACTTAATGGTGGTAGTTTTCAAGTGCTACCTGTTTGTGAAAGCATTTAGTTTTGGTTTTTGGGGGGGTTTTTTTGGTACTGGGAATCAAACTCAGGGCCTTGTACTTGCCAAGCAGGCGCTGTGCCGCTGAGCTACATCCCCAGCAGCATTTAGTTTTATTGATGAATGAACTAATGCAGAAACACTACAACTTCATTCTTAGGGCTTTTCCATTTAGAAATAGCTTATAGATAAGTTAAAATTTTTTATAATTTTATGCAAATTATTAAGTATCATAACATATAGTTGAAATTATATTCACAGTTAACACCACCTTACTTTGTCCTGTCATCTTTCCTTATATACATTTTGTCTCAGCCTCAAGATTATATTGTTTAGTTCAGTGTAAGATTACATGTATCATGATTGCTTTAAAAATCATAAAGAGATCATTTTTTAGGAATTAATTTTATTCATGATTCTGTTCCTAAATTGTAGGAATGATTAAGAAAAATTATATTTTATTTCTTTTTATTAGCATTTTTAATGAATAATAAATGTATTAAATGCTTTGTACAAGGGGAGAGAAACCTAATTTAAACAGATTGTGAATAGCCAAAGGTAGATTGTGTTTTGTACATTTCGTACCTAGAAGTATAGGACTTTAGTCCGATTATTGGCAGTGTGAAGATAAATAGTTACTTTACATATTTTTTTGGTAGTGATTTTGTTGTACATACTTTTGGTCATTTTACTTTAAGAATAATAGTGTTCTCATAATGATTTAGGTTGTTCATCTGTAAGAGCATCTAAACATACCTTATGTCTTCCCATGTGATGTCAGTTTTCCAGCCAATATCGGCTTCTGCAAAACTCTACATGAATCCTTATGCAGAAACAGAACTCAAAACGCCCAAACTAGACTGGAACATAGAAGTGCAGAACATTGCCATTGAGCTGACCAAGCCTCAGGTAAGATGCAGGCGACATTTGTAGCTTTGCTTAGCTTTGAGTCTAGGTCACTTTTGTCTTTTCTGATTATTCTTCTGTGAAGTCTGGTGGTACTTTTTGTTTGTTTTGTGGAGATTTGACTTTTCAAGTAATCTTTTTTTTTTTTTTGAAAGAAAATAAATTTCTTTTTTTTTTTTTTGTGGGTACTGGGGGACCTCACATGCCAGCAGGCGCCCGTGCCGCTGAGCGATATCACCGGCCCTTTTTTCATATGTGGGTTCCGGGAGTCGAACTCGGGCCCTCGCGCTTGCCAGGCAGGCGCTTATGCCGCTGAGCCATCTCACTGGCCCAAGAAAATAAATTTCAAGTTTAAAATTTTTTTCATTTTATCTGATTTTAGATGATGCAGAATCTTATCAAACTATAGTGAATAGTATTATTTCCATTTAATTAATGATTTTTGGTGGGGAATTTTAATGTGGTTTTTCCTTCCTTAGCTGTGTTTTTTTTTTTTTTTTTTTTTTTTTGTGGGTACCGGGGGGACGACCTCAGGACCTTGCGCGCCAGCAGGCGCCCGTGCCGCTGAGCGATATCACCGGCCCCTTTTTCGTATGTGGGATCCGGGAGTCGAACTCAGGCCCTCGCGTTATGCCGCTGAGCCATCTCACCGGCCCCCTCCTTCCTTAGTTTTTAACAGTAGACTTTTGTGTTAAATATTGTTTGTTTTGTAAAACGGCTATCTTGGCAGCTTTTTTCCATTTGTTTCCCAAGTGTAGTTGTATGACTAGTTTGAGTTGCGGATCTGGAGACCTGGATGTGAAAGGTGGCCAGGAGATTTTAGCTCAGTGCTGTCTAGTTACTATAAGGCATTTTTGTAATGTTAGATTTTCTGGTAGCTACATTAGCAAAGTGAAAAGATGAAATTAACTTTAATAACCTATTTTATTTAACTTAGTATTTCCAAAATCTTATTATTGCAACTTGTCATCAATGTAAAATATTATAATGAAGTATTTTATATCTTTTCCCTCCCCCTTCAGTCTTTGAAATATGGGATATATTTTTACTTAAAATACATTTAAGTTCACACTAAACACGAATGCTCATAGTCACGTTGTAGGTAATTCTTGAATTGCTTTAAAAAAATTAGCAAGGAGGAAGCTGGACTTGCCCTTTTCTCGGTCTTGCCTACATTTGTGTTAGCTCTGTGTATGTCTCCTGTTGTTTGAAGTGTTTGTCAGATCCACACACAAGTTGCCGAGATGGTGGTAAGATAGGTGGTGAAGTCGTTTTATCCTGTTTAGTTACACAGTGGTTTCCTGGAGCAGTTTGAAAATTAACTCACAGATAGCTGCTAGTGAAATTATGATACAGAAGAAATGCAGATAGTTTTAGAAATAAACTAGTTCAGAAATAAGTGGAAGTAGGTTGTTAAAAATAAGTAAGAATAAGTTCAGGGAGATGGGAATCTTATTGGACTGAAAAACAATAAAATTTGATTTTTATTGAAAATGTGTGCAATATAATAAATGTAATTTTGTTTTTGTTTTGTTTTAATAGTACTTAAGTATGATTGACCTTTTGGAATCAGTGGATTATATGGTTAGAAATGCTCCTTATAGGAAATATAAACCTAATTTACCACTTCACACCAATTGTAGACCATGGTAAGTTTGAGCTTGCTTTTTTTATTTTATGAGAAACATATAATTATACAGTTAGGTACTGTCAGAATTAAGAGACCTTTAAGCCATGTAGTGCACCCACTTAAAAAAAAATAGATAGGATCTCCCCCTCCCCCCAAAAAGCCAAGGAGGGACATCTTTTTTATGGATGGTATTTTTTTTCGTAAGCACATCATCTTGTATTCTTGCGCCTATAGTCCCAGATTTTCTAACTTAGTATTTAAGATTTTCAACCTTTTAAAAAATCCTTATTGCTCTTTAGTCACCTACAGGGACTTAATGTTATAACCATGCTGTAATACAGTCATGTGTTGCCTAACAGTGGGGTAACTTCCGAGAAATGTATCTGTAGGTGATTTTATCCTGTTCTTACTGAACTTGCTGAACTAGGACAGCTGTGAGGGTAGGAGGATGTATAATCTTATGGGACCACCAGGGTATATGTGGTCTGTTGGGTACCAAAGAGTCGTTTTGCTTTGGCATATCTTCTACCTGGAGGGTTTTCTTACTGAATGTATATAAGCCAGAGAATAATAATGCAGACTTGCAGTGTTACAGTGGAACTTTTACTAGAAGGTATTTAGCAGTGTAAGATCTAAAAGTCAAAGCTATTTTCCTTGCTTCTTAAATGTTTTATGCACATATGCATTAAAAAGTTTTGATTTTCAGGTGGAAATATGCCATTAATTCTGTTCTTGAAGTTCATATAAGAAGATGTACACAGATGTGGTCATGGTGTAACATAAAAAAACATAGAGAGTTACTCAAGAGTTATAAAATTGCCTACAAAAATAAGCTAACTCAGACTAAAGTCTCAGAAGAAATACAGAAACAAATTCAGGTATACTTTGTACATAGTGGTGAGAGCTTTTAATTGTCTGATCACCTTTTAATGTTAATTCTTCATTTATTTGAATTAAAATATAATTTTAGAACAGAGCTCACCTCTTTTTGTGAAAGGATTTTATGGGAAATTTAAGCGTTTTTTCACAATTTTTTTTCTTTAAAAAATCTTTTCCCTGTCCTGATAGCAGCTAAAATAAGGTTACTGTAACCCTTTGGGAAATGTTTCTGGTTTTTATAATAGTATTTAAAAAATCAATAGGTCCTCTTACATATTTATTAGTTAGCTATATTATACATGTTTTTTATTAAAAGTTCCATATTTATGTGGTCGTGACTTTTTTTTAAAAGAGTTAAGGTATTTTTTTTTTTTTTAAACAGCTTTTAGTCTTGGGGAAAGGACGGGTCTATTTATTCTTATAAAAGAAAACATACTGAATACATAATTTGCTTAATGTCTTATGATCTGGGTTAGAGAACTCTTTCTGACACTGACTGATAATGTGAAGAATGAGTTGAATTCTTAGTATTCTGAAATATATAGCAATCACCAGCAATATATATTAGAATCAGCATAGGTATTAGAGTCAGATGGATTTGGGCTCAGGATTTGGATATTTATGAAGTGTTCTGATCATGGACATGAGTTTCTCAGGTCTGTTATTCTCAGGTACAAAATAGAAACAGTACCTGCCTTACAGGGTTGTGAGAATTGTATGATATAATACATAAAGGACCTGGAACACAAGTCACCCAGGAAATGTTAACTTCTTCCTACATACATTATTACAAGTTCTGAAACTCGGTTTCTACTTTAGCCTACTTACTGACTTGCAGAATTTTATATTCTTAAATTTTGTGTGTTTTACAATGGTGCCTTTAGTACAATAGTTATGAAATAATATGGAAAGGGAGAGTAAGAAGTAAGGTTAATACCTAAAACAAGTCCACTTCCTTAGTATTTTTGTTGCCATGTACATGTATAACTGTCTGTGATTTTTAACAATCTCACAGAAAAATTGTTATTTTCTTATGGGATTTAAATAGGATATGCTTCCTTAGAAAACTTATTTCTTATTGTAAAAATTAAAAGATTTAAAAGCTTAATGTATGTTCCAATTTGATTATATCACAAGTATTGGTAATGGACTAGATAAGCCTAGAAATCTTAGAAGAAAAAATTTTAATCTAATGATCATTTCCCTTATTTACAAGTGTCTCTTTGATTGTAGGACTTGGAGAAGACTTTAGATGTTTTTAACATAATTTTAGCAAGGCAACAAGCACAAGTCGAGGTAATTATTTTTATTAGTTCATTTGATGTTTTCAACATGTTAATATAGCCCTTTTAAACCTAGGATCAGGAAATCTAAGTTTTATGGGAAGTTCAGATTTACCTAAAGGAAAATAGAGCTTAAGTTTTCATTGATTAATTTAGTGTCAAAAGAAAATAAATTGGAGTTCTGGAAAAAACTACTAACACTAAGGGTAAAAAACTTTGAACATTCATAATTCCGAATTTGAAATACATGGAAAAGAAAGCAAATAGAAATCAGCTACCATCTTAGCAACTTCGAATGCTTTTGTAAATCTTTTTATGTATAGGATTCCAGTTTCTCTTTCATGCTTATATACCTACTTGTTTTTTATTTCCCATTTTAAAAACTTCTTTCCTTCATTTCCTTTTTCCTGTTTCCTCTTCCTTCTCTCATGTCTCTTTTTCTCTCCCTGTTTCACGTTCCTTCTTTACAAAATTGGAATCAGTATGTTTATAAATGTTCATAATTGCTTATTTATTGTACCTTGTATGCCTTGTTACATGTAATTTTATGATTCTGTTGCATTTTTCAGTAATAAGTTACAGTACAACTCATTATAGAAAAGTTTGAAAATACAGATCAACAATAGAAACAACTCACAGGCTCCTCTCAAGCAGTCACTAATGTTAACACTTTTCTGTATCTTCTGTTAGTCCTTTTTGTAGTTGTAAATTCTCTACACCCATACTCATTTTAAAAATGAGATTAGAGCATATATAATTTTCATTTATTTAGCAAGTGCTCATTGAGTTTTGGTTTTTCTAGCCTTATGATTAAGGGTGTGGAGTTGAGAAGCAGAGCATCTGGATAATAATCCCAGCTTTGCTATCTACTAATTGTGTGATTTTGGGCTGCTTAATTTCTCTGTGCCTTATTTTTGAAAAATGGAATTATTAGTACCTACATCATAGGGTTATTGTAAGGAGTACAGATAATCCCTGTAAAGCAATTAGATTACTGGGTGCCTGGCACACAGTAATTGTTAAGTGGTTTTTTTCTTCATCATTATTTGCATAGCATACAGAAATGAACAAAACAGAAATAACTTTTTTTTTTTTTTTTTAATGTTGGTACCGGGGGTCAAACTCAGGACCTCGCACTTGCTAGCAGGCGCTTGTGCCGCTGAGCGATATCGCTGGCCCTTTTTTCCTTTTTATGTGGGTACCGGGAGTTGAACTCAGGACCTTGCGCCTGCCAGCAGGCGCTTATGCCGCTGAGTTATCTCACCGGCCCAGAAATAACTTTCTTATTTACATTCTAGTAGGAGAGCAGGATAATGAGCATATACCTACCTGAAGTAAGTAGGAATGGATGGAGAGTGTTGGGGCTAGGCAGCATTGATAGAAGTTGCTGTTTTAAAATGGGTTGTTAGAGAAAATCTCCCTAGGGAGATGTTTGAGCTAAGACCAGATGGAGGTGAGGGAGTCAGCCAGAAAGATGTCTAAGGGGAAGGTTTATCCCAGCAGAAAGAGTGAAGTCGAGCCAGCTCAGAGATCTTTTTTTTTTTTTTTTTGTGGGTACCGGGGGGTCGACCTCAGGACCTCGCGCGCCAACAGGCACCCGTGCCGCTGAGCGATATCACCGGCCCCTTTTTCGTATGTGGGTTCCGGGAGTCGAACTCGGGCCCTCGCACTTGCAAGGCAGGCGCTTACGCCGCTGAGCCATCTCACCGGCCCAAGCTCAGAGATCTTGAGGTGGGGACGTGTCTCACTCCTCGGAGGCACTAACTGGAGTCCGCGGAGGGGAGAGTGGTGGCTAATGAGTGAGAGGAGTAAGGAAGGAGGAGTGGGAGGGATGCTGTGGGAAGCAGGGTGTGAGATTCTGCAGGGTGTTACAAACTGAAGTGTAGGTTTTCACTTGTATTCTGAATTCGGAAGCCGTGTATAGGTTTCGAGAACAGGATGGTATAATGTGGTGGGTTTGGAACTCTGGCTCCTTCGAAAACAGGCTGTAAGAGGGAGGCGAGGAGGGCAGGGAGACTCCTTGGATGCGGTTGAGATAATGGAGGTCAGCGGTGGTAGTAACTTGCCTGGGGAAGGTTGCAGTGAAGTCGTGAAAAAGTGTCTTATTCAGGATATATTATAAGGGTAGAGGCAGTATTTCCTGCCTGATTAGATGTGTATATAAGAGAGTGTCAAGGTGATTCTAAGGGTTTTTTCCTGAGTGCAGTTGGAATGACCGAGTTGCTATTCCGTGTAACAAGCTTGGGAGAGGTGGGAGAAGGTCAGGAGGTGAGCAGGCAACTGGGTATACGAAGCTGGAGTTTAGAAGAGAAATCTGTGCTGGTGTGTAAATTCAGAAGGGATCAGCCCATGGGTTGCATTGCCAGCCATGAGATTGGATGAGATCCCAGAGCAACTTAGAGTAGCTGGAGAAGAGGGTGGTACTGACGATCTAAAGCATTCTGTTGTTATGGTCAATGAGATGGGCAAAAACCAGCAAAGAAGACCATAAAGGAGTTGCCGGAAATGTAGGAGAGAAGCTGTGTGAATGCAGTATGTTCAAATCCGAGTAGAGAAAATTCAGGGAAGACAGTGATCACCTATGACAGATGCACCTGATCTGTCATTTGAGGTGGGACCGAGAGTTAAATATTAAATTAAAAATCTTTAAAGTCATCTTTGATTCTCTCTTAAAATCAACACAAATATATCTATAAAGACAATGGTGAGAATACCATACATATATACACACATCTAAAAATGATATTCTCATACATACATTAAATATATTTTGGTTACTTGACTGTTGGCATTTGTTAGTTATCTTTTCTGTTGAGAACTGGTCACATTTTTCTATTTTTTCTCCTTTGTTTTTTTTTTTTCTTTTGTGGGTACCGGGGGTCGACCTCAGGACCTCGCACGCCAGCAGGCGTCTGTGCTGCTGAGCGATATCACCGGCCCCTTTTTCGTATGTGGGTTCTGGGAGTCGAACTCGGGCCCTCGTGCTTGCCGGGCAGGCGCTTAAGCCGCTGAGCCATCTCACCGGCCCTGTTTTTGTTTTTATATATCTTTTTTTTGTTTCATATATTCCTGTTAGGTGAATATGATATCACTATATACTTACATTGTTATCTGTATATATATTTAGCCCTTTTGATATTGCTCTGTAGGTCTGTGAGCAGTGTTTATTTTTCTTCCCCGGTCTATTTTTCTCTATATTTCTTAAATTGAATAATTTCTATTGTTCTGTTTTGAAACCATGTTAGTTAAAACCCACAGCCCCTGAGTGCAGGAAAAAGGGCTTTTATGGAGTTAAAAATGAAGCCAAATCACTTCCTACATCTCAAAGAAAAAGGAAAAAGAGGCCCATCCTTCCTGAGAATTCCTACTTGGCACCCTTGTTGGCTGCCGAAGTCACTGCCAACACCTATAGCTTCAGTCCCCACTCCCGACTCGTCTTCTTCCAGCGAAGTGAACCAGTTCTAGTTCATTGCCTGCATTCAGCCACGGAGACCCCCCCGAGACACGCCTGTCCTGGTCAGATGGCATCATCTAACGCCCACCTGAGATAACTGTCAGCAATTCCTTCTGAGTTCCACGTTTTGACTGAGAAAAATTGGACTGTCAGCCCTGACAAATGAGTTGCACCCTGTCAGTTCTAAATAGATAGGACAGACCGAGCTCAAAAGTCAGGGGCAAACCTGTGACTTTCCTGGTAGACAATGGAACAGAACTCTCTGCCTTCAGAAGTTCCCTCTGTCAAAAAGTTACCATCACTGGGGCAACTGGGACTCTTGCCTCTTGCCCCTTCTGCCAGACGCAAACTTACAGCCTGAGAGGACATCTCCTTCGCACCAAGCCAGTCAGCCTCACTCTTGTTTAACCCTGCACTTTCAACTTTGTTCCCTGAAAAAAGATGACACCTGCCATCAGCCTGATAACTGCAGTCCTAAAGTTCTGAAAACTCTCCTCCCAGAGGTATGAACTAAAGACTCGCCTTCGGGCCTGGCCATCAACCGTGCTGCCTCACCCTGTTGCTGTCAGCAAACAGGCATCCAGCCACACATCAGCCTGATAGACTGTTAATCACCTTGAGCAAGATCTCCGTGCCATCAGCAACACAGAAAAGATGCCTTCCTCTGCTTGTGAGTTGCTCCCATAAGCCCCTTCAACTGGGAAAATCCTGAGATAAAAGGCCAGCTCTCTTGGACTCAGTTGCCATAGGGGTTAAAAATTCTGCCACCTTGGCTCTGCACCTGTGTCCTGCATGACAAGACATTCGTCAACGCCAAGCTTCTCAGCCAGCCTCGATGCCACCAGCACCAGTTCTGTCTCCTGCACCACAGCCTTCACTTGGACCCAGTTGCCCTAAGGAGTTAACCCTTCCACCTTGGCTCTGCACCTGTGTACCCACCTGCCACCATGGGACGACTGTCAGCAACTCCTTCTGACTCTGTTTAATACTGAAGGATGCTGCCACATTTTAGATGGGGCCCAAGCCTGGTTAAAGTCAAAAGACCCTGCTGCTGTGGTTGATCCTGATGCTTGGGTGAACACAGTCCTTCCCTGAGTACATCCAAACTGGGACTGTAATGTGACAGAGGGTCATGAAGCCTTAGATCGGTACTGCACTGCTCTCCTGGCGGACCTCAAAGAGGGAGGCAAGAAGCCAGTAAACATGTCTAAAGTTACTGAAGTTACCCACTGGAGCCCCCACTAAAAAAAAATTCTGCCAAAGCAGATCCTGTGAGATTGATGGACACTATCAAACATGAATTCCTGTACAGGCCTGAGTACCCTATACCTCTCCTGGGACATGACCAGCCTCCCTCGCACACAGGTCCACTGTCCCAGACTTGATATTGACTCTGATTATACCCCGGGAGAAGGAATAGCGCCCACATCATCCTGAAATGCCTGATAATCATAACCCTGAAATTTTGAGAGAGTCGTTTCCAGAAGTATGGACAGAGGACTCACCCCTGGAGCTTGCTATCAATCATGCCCCTTTGGTGATTGAGCTCTGTCCCAAGGCAACCCCCACCTTACATCTCTCCTGCCTGTACAGCCAGTTCAAGGTGTCCAAACTGCCAGTGCCCCAGCTATTGACACAAAAGCTCTGCTACAGTATCTGACAGAAACTAGTTACAAGAAAGAAACTGTAAATTTCTTGGAGCTGCTGGCTTCTATATGCTTACTCAGACTGTCAGTCCCTGGGGCGCCCAGTGGCCTCTAAGGGCTGCCTCCCCGCTTGCCTCCATGCTCTAACAGCCACTGTCCTGATTAAGAAAGCTGATGAGCTAAACGCTCTTGCAGGGATGATCTGCACAGCAAACCGCTGTTTGGAAACCTGCCAATTGACTGAAACATCAACCCCAGCCAGAAAAACTTAATGCAGTATTCCCTGAAGATCAGAGCCAGACCTGCCCCCACTGTTTGTTCTGCAAGCTCAAGCCGCAGCACTGATACTTGTACTGCTGCAGCCAGCTCAGGCTTCAGCATCTGTGTCATTGACCCCAACCTTCATCCACAGACATCTGTTGGTGCTTATATGCACCTACTCAGGCCGTTCCAAGACATTCCCTTTCTGAGCTGAGAGGGCAGTAAAAGTTTGTAGGGTCCTGCTGTAAAAAAACATCCCTAGTTATGGCCTACCCTTGATCATTGACAGTGACGATGGGCCTGCATTTGTAGCGGAGGTAACTCAAAAATTAGATCAAATAAAAACTACATACAGCTTGTAACCAGTTGAAAGACCAGCTATATCTGTAGATACTCCTGCACACGTGTATAACCCAGGTACATATTAACTACCTCTACAAGTTAATCCATCCTTAGATCTGCTGAAAAATTTACCTGGACAGTTTCTCCGAGCCTCACTCTGAAGAGAGAATGCATGCACGACTGAATCCTGAGGACATTGTTCACAGGATTGCTCCATACCTATTCCCCTTGGTTTTTTTTTTTTTTTGTGGGTACCGGGGGGTCGACCTCAGGACCTCGCGCGCCAGCAGGCGCCCGTGCTGCTGAGCGATATCACCGGCCCTTTTTTCGTATGTGGGTTCCAGAAGTCGAACTCGGGACCTTGCGCTTGCCAGGCAGGCGCTTATGCCGCTGAGCCATCTCACCGGCCCTCCCCTTGATTTTTGTGTCTTTTCAGGCTGCTTACCCCAGTCCTTGCTTCCCTGCCCCCTGCTAGCTGTTTCTTTATGGACGGTTGCCCCAAGAGAATAGAACAAGCAAGCAATCACTTGACCAAGATTTGATGAACATCCAGGACACATTGGACACTCTTCTAGATCAGATTAACTCCCTCACTCCCTTGCCAGAGTAGTGTTACAGAACTGCTTCTAGTTGGGCCTTGTCTCAGAAGATCACATGTAATATGCCCAGCAAAGATTTGCCAGGGGAACTAAAAGGCGGGGGGAATGTAGCAGGATCCCCTCCCCCCAACCCCTACACTTCAGTTTTTTAGTTGCCCAGGTAACAGTTTCTGCTCCAGATCCGGTTGCTCCTGTCTCTTAGAAACGGCTGGTCACTGTGATGCACAGCTGGTCACTGTGATGCACATTGTATAAACCAGTCCCCGATTGACAAGCCATTCCGCCTCTGTACTTCCTGCTTGCTTATCCTATAAAAGCCTTAGACCACCAGAGATCAAAGCCTGATATTTTGGGAGCGATCCCAGTCAGTGCCCTTAGATGTAAATAAATCTGCCTCCAAATCCTGGGTGTCATTTCAGTGTTTCTTCTTGCTGTTGCAGTGAGAGATGTGGAGTCGAGGTTTTGTGACTTGCTTTTTGTTCGTTCCTTTTTTTTTTCTTTTAAGTTATTGGAGTTCAGTGCCACTACAGTTACTTGTCCAACATCATTTAAACAACTGGATAGCTTTCCATTCTGTACAGATATCAGAACATGTGTTGCTGTTTCCCATTGGTTATATTAAGTTGTGACATCACAGTGGGTAGCCTTGTCTGTCTCTCTAATATCTCTCATTTTATAAGGACAGATTTCTGAATGTATAGTTATTGGATCAGAGAGCATGAATTTTTAAAAGGTGTTTGCCATTTGTGGATTGTTCTAATGAAACAGAAATGAATCACTGGAGGAAGCAGTTTCAAGCCTCCTTAAGTCACTTGAATTTAATTGTGTGTTTTTAGTACCATTTGTGGTTCGAAAATCAAGGAGGATGAATTATTGGCTGCAGTGGACACAGAAGGGTGGTTATAGGGAGCACGGTGGCAGTGCAATTTATTTAAGATTGGTAGTTTTTCATTGTAGGGCCAGAGAATTTAAATCAGGATTGAGGTTTTACTTACCATGGTCCCTTAGTCAGGGAAGGATGTGGATAATGGATATGTTGGAACAAGTGAGAGGGCTGTGCTGGATCTGTGTTCCTATTGGTCATTTATTTGTATGTGCCCTTTTTTTTTTGACCTGACACGTAAAATATGTGTGTGTGTAAAAATTTTAAACTTTGAAATCATTATAGAGTCATTACAGAAAGTAAGCAGCAAAGATATGTCACAGAAGTCCTGTGTATCTTTTTTTTTTTTTTTTTTTTTTTTTTTTTTTTGTGGGTACCGGGGGGACGACCTCAGGACCTCGCGCACCAACAGGCACCCGTGCCGCTGAGCGATATCACCGGCCCCTTTTTCGTATGTGGGTTCCGGGAGTCGAACTCGGGCCTTCGCGCTTGCAAGGCAGGCGCTTAAGCCGCTGAGCCGTCTCACCGGCCCAGTCCTGTGTATCTTTCACTCAGTTTCCCCCCAATGGTTGCATCTTACATAAATTATAACATAATATCAAACCAAGATCTGAAATTGGTACTGTTTGGATATATTTTATGATAGCTGTTATGTTTTTAAATGTTAATTCTTGAAGTTTTAAAATGGTAATCAGCAAAACAAAGGAAAGCTTTTTAAAAATATTCTTTATTCTATTTGTTTTCTTCATAGTCTGTCATTGAGGTCAGTATTTTTATTAGATGCTTTTGTATTAATTTATGCCTTTTCTCTTTATTAAGTCTTTCTCCTTTTTTTTTTTTTTTTTTTTTTTTCCTTTTGGTAGTACTGGGGATTGAACCTGGGACTTTCCCACTGAGCTACATCCCCAGCCCTTTTTATAACTTTTTTTCTTTTGAGACAGAGTGTTGCTAAGTTTTTGGGTGTGCGTGTGAGCAAACTTTTGATCCTCCTGCCTCAGCCTCCCAAGTGCTGGTTGGGATTATAGGTGTGCACCACCTTGCCTAATTGTCTTTCTACTTTTGAGTTTGTTTTGAAACTCCTTGAAAATTTTAGCATGTTGATCACATCTCTAAACAAGATTTCAACTTTAATAGTGACATTATCTTCATTAAAAAAAAATTTTTTTGTATCGGGAATCAAACTCAGGACCTCACGCTTGCCAGGCAGGTGCTGTGCTGCTGAGCTACATCCCCAGCCCTAAATTTTTTTTAAAAAGATACTTAAATAGAGATTTGGAAAGGAGAAAGTTGAATGTTGCCATGTGTTGCCTGATTACTTGATGTCTCTTAGTAGGGCATTTATTTTAATCTTTTAATGATTAGTTTCAGTGAATTCATGTTTTTTCAAAATAAAAATGTATCTCCTTAAAATGCTTATCATTTATTATCATAAAGTAGATTTTTATGGAGACTGAAAAGATGGTTATAATTTTTAAAAATTTAGTGCCTGCCCTTTTAAATTGATTCGTTTACTTAAAAAGATTTTAATATTCAAATGCCTTCCGGGTTTTTTGGCATTTAGGTTTATAGAGAACTCTATAAATCCATCTGTTTATGAAGTGCAAGTATCCAAGAGGGGCTCCGGGTTGCAGTCTCTGGCTGCATTTTCCTGGGAGGATTGGTAGTGCTGTAATTCAGACCTTTAAAAGCCTAGATGATGGGCATTTAACTGGATATCTTTTCCACAGTAGCTCAGTTTCATCTACTGTGAAAGAGTTGAAGCATCTACACGCCTGTGTTTTGATCTCTGCCGCTGTTGAAGGAAACTCCTTTGTTGAGGTTTTGAACCCTGGTGTACATTAGAGTCATCTGGGGAATTTTCATAACATATGGATGCCTGGAGCCCTACACCCTAAAGATTGATTTAATTGGGGTGGGGTTGGACATTATTTTCTTAAATTTCTCGATGATGCACATACACAGCAAAGACTGAGAGCCACTGAGCTGTGGTGTCCGCGGTAGCTGCCCTGTCCTCCACTCGCAACTTGCAAATTCAAGGTTTTAATGTTTGCACTCATCCTTGGCTTATGACAAATGTCTTTTTCTTCATGGCTTAGTCCTTATAATTCACTAACCAAACCTGTTCTACTATAGAATTATTGCTTCACTATCAGTTTAGACTATTTTAGGTTCTAAGTGGGAAAATTACTGAAATATTCTTCTTCGGGGAATGAGAACATAGAGTTTAAATTAATTATTGCCTTCATTCTCTTTGTCTCTGTGTTCTGCTTTTTGGTTCATCTGATAAGTGGGCAAAGAGAGGGAGTAACAGAGAGACAAATAAGAAATTTGTTGAGGAAAGAGGCTGATCTGTGATTGAACTGCCATCTGTAGCCCACCTCTCCTGCCGTATCCATAGTTAGCAAGCCAGCAATGGATGTGAATTCTGAAATATGATGGCTTTGAACCTAATACATTTTGGGTGTGAGAGCACCTTTCTTTTGTGGAACTCTTCGCTTTATAAACCTGCAATTCTAGTGGCC
Source organism: Erethizon dorsatum (assembly GCA_028451465.1). Classification (NCBI taxonomy): domain Eukaryota; kingdom Metazoa; phylum Chordata; class Mammalia; order Rodentia; family Erethizontidae; genus Erethizon; species Erethizon dorsatum. The sequence goes on along the minus strand of CM051837.1, from coordinate 5,452,401 downwards.
TTAACTTAAAAATTTCTGTGTCACAATCCTCAGAACAATTTTACTTGAAACCAGCTATATTGCTGATAAAATGCAGTCTCATCTAGATGCTTTCCATAGATACATCAAGTAAATTCAGAGGGAAGCTGTGTTCACCAAATCGTATTGTGAACATCATTTAAGAAGGAACTGGCTTTTCTGCCTGTTTTAGTCTGATTGTTGTGTTGAGCAGAGTAGATACTTGAAAATGAAGAAAGCATTTATTTTTCAATTAATTTTTTAATTTTAATTTTTTAGGTGATTCGATCTGGGCAGAAACTAAGGAAAAAATCTACCGACACGGGGGAGAAACGGGGAGGCTGGTTTAGTGGGTTTTGGGGTAAAAAGGAGTCTAAGAAAAAGGATGAAGAATCATTGATTCCTGAAAGTAAGTTCCAAGTCCAATAATTCATTGTACATTCATGAGAAAAAATTGTGTAAATTATACCTGTCTTTTAATTGAATTTTAATTGAAAATACTTTTATTTCAAATTAAAATCAGCTCAGTATACGAAACAAGTACATTTATCTAAAATAAAACTTTTTCTTGAGAAAAAGTATATGAAATTTAAAATGTTCAAATTCAGAGGTTTCAACATTTAGCACTTCTTCTCGTTACCTTTTACGTGAATATTTAATGACAAGTTTCACTTCAGTGGTAAAATTCTTGGGGGATTTTAAAATCCTTTTGAGAACAGAATTTCTTTTATATTGTCTCTTTGCCTTTATGGAAACAGGTGAACATAGGGTGCTTGTTTTAGTCATAGTGGAATATTAAAGGAAATTACCTGGTTGATTTGTTTTATCACTTGTGTCTGTTGATTTTAGGACATTTGTTTTGACTTTCTGATTATATCTGTGAAACTGAGGAAATTAATTTCTTTTTTTTTTTTTAATGTGGGTACAGGGGGTTGAACTCAGGACCTCACGCTTACAAGCAGGCGCTTATGCTGCTGAGCGATATCACCAGCCCTTTTTTCCTTTTTATGTGGGTACTGGGAGTTGAACTCAGGACCTTGCGCTTACCAGGCAGGCGCTTATGCCGCTGAGCTATCTCACCGGCCCCTAATTTCTTTTTCTTTTTTTTTGTGGGTACCAGGGGTCGAACTCAGGACCTCACGTGCCAGCAGGTGCCCATGCCGCTGAGCGATATCACCGGCCCTTTTCTTGTATGTGGGTTCTGGGAGTCGAACTCAGGACCTCGCGCTTGCCAGGCAGGCGCTTATGCCACTGAGCCATCTCACCGGCCCTGCCTAATTTCTTCTTTTTTTTTTTTTTGTGGGTGCCGGGGGGTCGACCTCAGGACCTCGCGCGCCAACAGGCACCCGTGCCGCTGAGCGATATCACCGGCCCCTTTTTCGTATGTGGGTTCCGGGAGTCGAACTCGGGTCATCGCGCTTGCAAGGCAGGCGCTTACACCGCTGAGCCATCTCACCGGCCCATAATTTCTTAAATTATTGTCTTTTCCTTGTAGCTATTGATGACCTTATGACCCCGGAGGAGAAAGATAAACTCTTCACTGCCATTGGTTACAGCGAGAGCACTCATAACCTGACTTTACCCAAGCAGGTAATGACACGGGCGGCCTCAGAGGCATTTCGATTCATTTCGCTGTATTATCTTGAATTGGATTAAACAAGTTATTGACTTTTTAACCATTAGAAATATGTTATTACTAGTTTCTACTTTACTCTTCAGTTGTTACATGCTTCCAGTCAGGCCTTACCAATTAAAATTTTCCCTTCAACTTTAGATTTATTTGTTTTAGTTAATGTAAGAATAATCTGATAAAAACTTATAGTTTAAATTGAATCTTTAAAACATTTTTTATGGTGAAATATGACTCATGTAAGAGTGAAAGAAACAAAAATGCCCTGCTCACTTGATTGATCAGAAAGGAAACAAGTATGTAATTACTGTCAGGGCCAAGGTTTAGAATATCGCCACCATTGTAGAATCCCTCTACATCTTCCCATTCTTGCTTGTCAAAGACAATCGATAACCTGTTTTTTATGGTAGTAATTTTTTTGATTTTTGTTTTTTACTATAAGCACTGATTTTATTTTGTGCACTTTTATCTTTCTGTAAATGGAATAATAAAATACACGTTCATGTTTGGGTTTGTTGTGAGGCCTATGCTGTTGTTATACTGCATATATTTTGCTAATTTTCATTGCTCTGTAGGATTCCATCATTTGAAAAGAATACCACAAGTTACTTATTTGTGCTTCTGTTGATGGACATTTGGGTTGTTCTGTTTGTTTGGTTATTATGAGTAATGCTGCTATGAACTTCTTATAAATATCTTCATGTATGTTTGTGTATAAGATTTCCTGTATAGTATCTACTTAGGAGTAAAACTGCTGGGTCATTGGATATGAGCATATGTAATATTGTAATTTATGAAATAGTTTTGCAATATGGAGAACATTTCCATCAGCAGATATGAGGATTCTGCATCTTCACCAACACTTGGTATCAGTATTTTAAATTTTAGCCATTCTAAATGTTAGGTATGCAGTAGTATTTCATTAAGTTCTTTTTTTTCCAAACAAGGTCTACCTGTGTAGCCCAGATTGGCCTTGAACTTGTTATCCTCCTCCCTTAGCTTACTGAGTGTTGGGATTGCAGGCTTGTACCACCATGACTGGCTTGATCTTTTTATAAGGGAATCTTGGCTATTCTAGATCATTTGCGTTTATATGTGCTATTTAGAATCGTCAGTGTTTTCAAAAGTACATGCTACCATTTTGTTAGAGATTGCACTGAATATATGGGTTATTTTGGGGAGAATGGTGATTTCAGCAAATTTTATGTTCCAGTCACTTAATTCCTTTCTGTCTCTCTGATCATCCTTGTGCTATTACTTTCTTTCTGCCCAAAGAGTGCCCATTACTATATATTATTTCTTTTAATGATGGTCTGCTGATAATTAGTTTTCTAAAAATGTATCTATTTTCCCTTTTTTCCTTTTTTTTTTTTTTTTTGTGGATACCGGGGGTCGACCTCAGGACCTCGTGCGCCAGCAGGCGCCCGTGCCACTGAACGATATCACCGGCCCTTTTTTCGTATGTGGGTTCCGGGAGTTGAACTCGGGCCCTCGCGCTTGCCAGGCAGGCGCTTACGCCGCTGAGCCATCTCACTGGCCCTTTCCTTTTTTTCTTGAAGGATTCTTTTTTCTGCGTATAGAATTATAGATTGTTTTAATTTATTAGGCCGTCTTGAGGTCTTATGGGAAACCACTACAGATTTTGTTTTTCTCCCTTCATTCTTTTCTTTCCCTTCTCTTTTTAGGATTTCTAATATCCTTCCTTCGATTATTTCATATCTCATGTGTCTCTTCTTCTTTATTCTGTATTTCCAAGTTCTTAATTTATTCTTCATTTGAATCATTTTCTCTTATTCTCTCTTGAGCTTATTGTTTATTACTGTTAAATTCATTCATTGAGTTTCTCATTTTCTGTTTTTCAGTTCTTGAGTTTCTGTTTGGTTCTGTTTTCTTTTTTTAAAAAATAGCTTTGAAATTCTTTACTAATGTACTCAGTTTTGTCTTTCACCTCTTTGAATATAGGAAGCACCATAGTGTACATCAGAGCTTGTACTTCCTGTGAGTGTACAGTTTGATGTCTAGAGCACCTGTGAATGTTTATACTTTCTATTGTTTTTGCTGAGTTTGTTTGAACAAATTCTGGATCCCACGAGCATATTTGTATGTGTGTCCAATATATTAGATGTTGATTTTGCAAATGATAGATATTTTTATGTTTTAGAAATATAGAGAAATAGTATCCTGTAAGAGGTAGATTCTCATTTCAGAGAGAGCTTGTTTTTTCCTGGTGTATGTAGCACCATTATGTGGGGTCACTTCTGTCTTTTTTAGGGGATTGATGTGATTTGATGCTGTGCTGTAGAGCCTGGGAGTCTGCGTACTTATTGCTCACCTTTGGCCCTGGGCTATAGCCCTTCAGGGTCCTAGCCAAAGTGGGGGAGTCTCGTCAGTGCCGTTGCCCTTTGCTGGGGCCTCGTTTCCAGTTTGGATCCTGCTAGTCTAGCTTCACAGCCTCTTGGCTCCCTCGTTCAGTTTTCAAACACCTTTGGCTGAGTCACATTCTCAGGTTCCAGGGTCATCTCCCTGGTGGTTCTCTGTCCTACGTCTAGTCATGACTCAGCAACTATTGGATCAGGATTCTTCTTTTAGTGTCTTGTTAACTTCCTGCAGCCATCAGGTGGATGTTTCTTATTGTTATGATTTTTTTTTTGCTCAGCTACAAGAAGTCTTGTTATACGACATTGTTACTGCCTTTAAAACTTAAGAGGGCCGGTGATATCGCTCAGTGGCACGGGCGCCTACTGGTGCGCGAGGTCCTGAGTTCGACCCCCGGTATCCACCAAAAAAAAAAAAAACCTTAAGAGAAATGGACTTTTGGATCTTTATAAATATTGAGAGGAAATGTCATTGAATATTTTGCTGTTCTTCATTTGTGGTGATTATGTGGATGCCAGAACCTCCATGTTGCGAGGTCATTTTATAATTCAGTGTGTTTATTTGAGAGGAAACTATTAAAAGTTACATAAACTTTTAACAATTTTCATTCATTTTTTTGCCTTTAGTATGTTGCCTACATAATGACCCTGAAGTTAGTAAGCACTTCTGTTGTAATCAGAGAAAACAGAAATATTCCAGAAATACTAAAAATCCAGATCATTGGCCTGGGCACCCAAGTATCTCAGCGACCAGGAGCTCAAGCCCTTAAGTAAGTTTTTAAAAACTTGTTTCAGCTTTTAACTCTAATAATGATTGTAGGCCAAAAAATATGAAGTGTTATTCAGCATACAAAAGATTAGTAATACCTCTTTTTAAATTTCTTTTCTTTGTGTATGCCAAGATAGTAATTTTGTGTTTCGTTTATTATGGAACTACATAGGGAGTTCATCATTTATTCTACTCTTCCTCCTTTTCTTCGCAAACAGCGGATACCATAGGCTCCATACTGTGAAAGCTATGCATAGGCACAGTGAGTTTTTGTTTTCAAGAAGTGTAAGCTGTAGTTGGTAAGATACACAAAAAACTATTAATTCAGGAACTGTGTAACATATTAGGTGGTTCAAAGTGAGATGGTGCTTTAAAATTAAGTACTTCCTAATTACTGCTGTGCAGGCTCAGTTGTGCAAGAGGCTGACTGAGCCCGAGAAGGCTTAGACTGGATGACAGGAAAGGGCACAAGGAGAAGCAGGGAAGAGGTGAGAGGTGGTGAGGCTGGTATGGGAATAGGCAGATGAATTCCTCCGTTTTGCGTGAGTTTTTATTCATAAAACAGTGGTCAGAACTTTGGTAGCCCCCTGGGGTTGGCTAAAGTGAGCTTTTCCTGTGGATGATGAGTTAGTAAAAATAGCCATAACAGTAACATCAGCAGCAAAAACAGATGGTGTGGGTAAATGAAAGCCAGGCTGGGGAAGTTGAATTTCACTTTTGGGTACGGGCTGGGGCCTGATTCTCGGAAGACTATTTTAAGGAAAAGTTATACTTCAACCCATTAAATTACAAAGGCTCTTATGACTTTCCCTTTCTTCCTTGGACTGCAGGATAGAAGCAAAGTTAGAACACTGGTATGTCACAGGTCTGAGACAGCAAGATATTGTACCATCCCTTGTGGCTTCAATTGGCGACACCACATCATCCTTGCTTAAAATTGAGTTTGAAACCAACCCAGAGAACAGCCCTGCCGACCAGACACTGATCGTCCAGTCCCAGCCCGTGGAGGTCATCTACGATGCTGTAGGTGCAGGATGGGCTCCTTGCTGAAGCTGCCTTGTATTAGTGTTTACTTATTTCTCTCCGTCATATTTAACGTTCATTAGCAAGTGCGTTTCTGAAGTTTTTTCTTGTTTCAAAAGCAGTACATGTTTTAGCAGTCCATTTTAATTTCTCGTATGCTATTTTTCTACTTAAGGTTTATTTATCTCTGCTTATGTTGAATTAAAAAACCCTAATATAGGGGCCAGTGAGATAGCTCAGCAGCATAAGTGCCTGCCCAGCAAGTGTGAGGTCCTGAGGTCGACTCCTGGTACCCACATAAAAAAAAAAAAAACACCCTAATATATTTAAAGAGCAACGTGTTTATTGTGCCAGCTACTGCTGATTAGGTACACGCTGCTTTCCTACTCCTGTTTGCTTTCAGTGTTTGGAACCTAAGAGCTTGAGGAGTGGGAAAGAGAATTCCCAGTGCTGTTTATATGGGAACAAGCATTGACGTTCAGATGTTCCTGACAATGCTGCCTCCAGCTCTGTGTGCGCGCCTCGCTGTTCACTAGCCGCCCTCACTCTCCTCTCCACTTGCCGCCCCACCCCGCCCACCCTCATGCACTTCACTGTAGAGTTAGAGATGGGTTCCCAGCACACACGGAAGACAGTGTGTAAACACTCCAGAACGTACTGTGTTCCGTGGACTTTTAAAAATTTTAAGATTTCGGTAAAATACACGTAACAGAATTTACCATGTTAAGTGTGTAATAGTTCAGTAGTGTTAAGTGAACAGTATGGCCAATCTCCAGAACCTTTTTCATCTTACAAAAATCTTTTTTTTTTTTAATTTTTATTATTATTATTATTATTATTATTATTATTTATTTATTTTTTTTTTTGTGGGTACCGGGGGGACGACCTCAGGACCTCACGCGCCAACAGGCACCCGTGCCGCTGAGCGATATCACCGGCCCCTTTTTCGTATGTGGGTTCCGGGAGTTGAACTCGGGCCTTCACGCTTGCAAGGCAGGCGCTTAAGCCGCTGAGCCGTCTCACCGGCCCTATTATTATTATTTTTTTTTGTGGGTACTGGGGGTTGATCTCAGGACCTCGCGCGCCAGCAGGCGCCCGTGCCGCTGAGCGATATCACCGGCCCTTTTTTCGTATGTGGGTTCTGGGAGTCGAATTCGGGCCCTCGTGCTTGCCAGGCAGGTACTTACGCCGCTGAGCCATCTCACCGGCCCAAAAATCTCTTAAAATTAACATTCAAGTTTTGCATATAAATAAGGGCTGAACAGTTTTCCTCTTATTTCCTCTCTAACGTCAAAGTGCAATGGAATCCAATCACAGTTTTCAAAAGTACTGTTTTACTGACCGACGGGAGGCTAAAACTAGAAGTGATGTCTGTAGCTCCATCCTTATATCCACATGTCCCAGTGGGATGCAGCTGACACTGTAGTGACATGCAGATGGGGTGGCCTCCCCAGGAAGCTCACTTGGCTGTTCTTTCTCTAGCAGGAGATGAAGTAGGACAGAACATCTTTGGATTTCTCATTTCAAAGCCATAGCTGTTTTAGAATGTGGTGAAGTCTTAAAAAGTTATAATATAGGAAGAGGTATGTGTAACTTGGTTGTATTTTTTAAATTCTTTTTCAGAAAACCATCAATGCAGTGGTTGACTTCTTTCAGTCAAATAGGGGATTGGATCTTGAGCAAATAACATCAGCTACTTTGATGAAGCTGGAAGAAATTAAAGAGAGAACAGCTACAGGTAAAGAATTTGAGTGTCTGCATACACTTGAAAAATGTGTATTCTTATACCAGTGTATATAAATCAGTGTAGGTTCCTTCATTTGTGTGGACTATACAATGGACACAGCTCACTCAAACTGAAATACAGGGGCCAGGGATTTAGCTCAGTGGTACAACGCTTGGTTAGCAAGCAGGAGGCTTTGGGTTTGGCCCTCAACAGCGAAGAATTAAAAACAAAAACAAAAACAAAAAAAACAAAAAAAGAAAAGACAAAAACTGAGGCAACAAACTGAAACCACCTTTCTCGGCTGGGTGAGAAAGAGAATGCTACGGGGTGCAGACGACTCTGCCTGCAGTATACTCAAGGACCTGTGCCCCAGCATGAGCTTGGGGTGGAAGCACCCCTCCATCTGCTTTGGGGAAGCTGCTCTCTGTGCTGTTTATGACTCTGCAGTTTTAAAGATAGGTGCTTGTATGTAACGTGGCCTCTAAACGCAAGCCAACTGTATTACCTGACAGTTCTCTCTCTGTGTGGAACACGAGCACTGCTCCAATACTGAGCTTACTGTCCTGTGCTGTGACGTGATTGTTCTCATTGATGGTATGCAGTTTCACCTCAGTTGAGAATCTGATTTATGAGAACTGGCTGTCCTCTTCGATGCCTTTCAAGTAAATTTTTTAGTCTAGTTAATAGTATGATTATATATTTCAGCCTAACCGTTTCATCTTCCATTTTTATTTCTTCAGGACTTACACATATTATTGAGACTCGAAAAGTCCTTGATTTGAGGATAAATCTAAAGCCTTCTTATCTAATAGTTCCACAGACTGGTTTCCACCATGAAAAGTCAAATCTTCTCATTTTAGATTTTGGTACATTTCAGGTAGGTATATATGCATTTTTGTCTGGCTATCTTTGATGAGGTTGGTAGCTCGCTATCTGGTAGCTTGCTTTTTTTTGCATATTGTCTTCATTACATATTTCAGCCTAACCATTTCATCTTCCATTTTTTTTTTTTCTTCAGGACTTACACATATTATTGAGACTCGGAAAGTCCTTGATTTAAGGATAAGTCTGAAGGCTTCTTATCGATAGTTCCACAGACAGGTTTCCACCACAAAAAGTGAAACTCCCTCAGAGTTCACTTACACTAAACTAAGACTTTTTCTTAGCATTTGTCAAGCTTAGCTTAGGTTACTCAATATAAGAGTGCGGGTGTAGCTCCCTGGCAGGATGCTTGCCTAGATTACTCAATATATATTATATGACTATTAAATAAGAGTGTCCTGGAGTTTTCCTAATAGTAGATGATTTCACATTGAGGATGGGATTGCTTTTGTCTTTTCCTAATTGGGGAGAAACAGTCTTAGTTTTCATGGTTTCTTGAGATTAATTATACAGTGCTGCATGTTGCTTGTGTATTTTGCTTACAAGAGACTGTATGTTATCTTTGTTTAAGCACTGCCAGTAACTAAGTAGAACAAAAGAACCCCTAGAGTTTGGGTTTTGACTCTCATGGAATCCCAACCTCTGGAAGAAAGATAAAGCTTTCAAAAATATAGTCCTGAATTGATCTTTGCTTCCGTTTGGAAGGGGGAAAAGGAAGTAGAGCTGGACACTGATTTCTCAAGGCCTAATTGCTGTCACAGAACAGTGGGGAGAAGGAATGAAGCCCCGCTATTCCTGGTTCAGGGGGCAGGGTGGTGGGAGGGACGCAGAGCCACCTCCTGAGAGCCAGGAGGAGGATAGGTTATTTGAGGCAGCTACGTAACTGATCTAATTAATGAAAATGTGCTCAGCATTTATTACCCAAACATAGTAGAGATGTATTTTGAAATATTATATTCCTAATAAATATTTGTAAAAATTATCAATAAATGAAGCAAATTCTGAATTCCTTAAGGACAGTCTCATTTGGTTAGGTTTCGGGAAAACACCACTAAAGTATGTTGATTTGTATACATTCTGTTGTGTAAAAAATCAAAATATTTTTCTTCATTTTAGCTCGGCAGTAAAAATCAAGCTCTACAGAAGACTACTAATTCCTCCCTGGAAGAAATAATGGATAAAGCATATGACAAGTTTGATATTGAAATAAAGAGTGTGCAGCTTCTCTTTGCAAGAGCAGGTATAGCGTTGGTCAACTTTTAGAATCTAGAAATTAGTGTGAATAGCTTAGGTCAGATATATGCGTATGTTTGTGTACATATATCAGCCCTGACAACGATTTTGCATAAATAACCCTGTTGGCACTTAAGAAAACCATATAGGAACATATTAGTGCGAATCACTGTCACAGTTATAAACTGAGACAGTGTTTGCCTGTTCCTCTTAGGGCGGCATTTGAACCATTCCAAGAACTGTATTTTTGTAATGTGACTGTAAAACAATTCAGAGCACAAAATGGAAGCTGTGGTTGGTTCGAGTTCCTCTGGCCTGATGCTTTTGGAATGTTTGATGTTGTGTTCCCTTATTGCCTTTATTATTAAATATTTTACCATATTACCCTTGTCTGTATTATAGCAGTATTGCGTCTTCTACTTTTGTAGATGTCTGAGAAATATATATCTACAAAGTAATATAGTTGGAGCATCACTGATCCAAAATCCTAAAACCAAAATGCTCCTCAGGCCAAAATTTTTTGAGTGCTGACATAATGCCACAGGTGGAAAATTCCACATGTGATCTCATGTGCTAGGTCCCAGTCAAAGCACAGGTACATTGCAAATATTATGTGCAATTATCTTCTGGCTCTTTGTGTAAGGTGGATATGACACATCAGTGCATTTTGTGTTTACACTTGAGTCTCATCCCTAAGGTGAGTCATTATTTATATGCAAATATTCCAAAGTAAAAAATCCAAAATCTGACATACTTTTGGTCCCACACATTTTGGATAAAGAATACTTAGCCTATAGATAAAGTCTTAAAATCATAAAGATAATTTTCCCAAACACAGGGTGTGTTCTCTATCACGTGAGTAAAGGCTTTGGTTATTTATACTTTTTCTAGTTTTAAAAGCAATGAGTGGAGGGCTGGTGAGATAGCTCTGCGGCATAAGTGCCTGCCTGGCAAGCACGAGGTCCTGAGTTCGACTCTCGGTGCCCACATAAAAAAAAAAAAAAGCAATAAGTATTTATTAAATATCTTCGTATATCACTTCGTGTTAGATCATTGGAGAAAAGTACAGGTATAATTGCTGAGTACAGTTTATAATCTAGTAAGAGTGTTTTTCTAAAGGCAGAATAAATGATCAAAATTCAGCTTTAATTTTTATCCCCTTAGATAAAAGTAAGAGTGACTTTTTATTAAAATGTAAAGATAAAATATTAGTTTTTGTATATTAGGGGCCTTTTAATTCCTTGAAGGCAAATACACAAACCATTAAAACTGCCTTTCTTGGGCATGTATTTATAAATAATTGAATTACAAGTGACAAAACATGCTCCATCATTGCCATTAGTGAAGATGTGTACAAGACTCTTAGCCATTGGGAAATCTATCTTTAAGATTTTCTTCTTTTGAAAAAGTGACTACACATTTTTATCATAAAATCTTGCTTGGCGAAAACTCATTTTTGCTTTGCCATCATGTGTGAAGCAAGTATAATTATTGCTATTAGGAACTCCATAAACCTCACCCCCCTTTCCTGTTTTTTCTTACTTTTCACCATAACCACCTATCTTGATCACTAACTATGGAATTGAGGTAATTCCTGTTTTTTTTCCTGCTTGCTTTGAAATGCAAGAGTTGTCATATAGGGCCGGTGAGATGGCTCAGCGGCGTAAGCGCCTGCCTTGCAAGCGAGAGGGCCCGAGTTCGACTCCCGGAACCCACATACGAAAAAGGGGCCGGTGATATCGCTCAGCGGCACGGGTGCCTGTTGGCGCACGAGGTCCTGAGGTTGATCCCCCGGTACCCACAAAAAAAAAAAAAAAAGAAGAGTTGTCATATAAACATTTCAAACTATATAGAATTATCTTTATATCACAGTCTTTGACCACTGTCAATGTATATTAAAAATGCAGGTTATTGTAGCTCAGGGGTAGAGTACTTGCTTAGCATGTGTGAGGCCCTCAGTTTGATCCCCAGTACTGCAAAAACATCTTGTGTGCTGAAAGAAGTAAAAATGGATATTCACTGACTCTGTCCCTTCACTATTTTCTACTGAGAGCAGTTTTCTGCAGAATACTTGATAATGCATTAAAAGTCATTTACTTTAAATTCTTTTTCTAAAGAGGAAAACTGGAAAAAGTGTCGATTTCAGCATCCATCAACTATGCATGTATTGCAGCCCATGGATATTCATGTGGAGTTGGCCAAGACGATGGTAGAAAAAGACATTAGAATGGCCAGGTAATGTACGAGTTTCTTACATGTTAGAAACCAACAAAATGAACCTTATCTGTATCAGGTACTGGATAGATTTCTGTGGGAATCAGAAAAAAAATTAAAATACATTTTTTTTTTTGGTGTGGGTACCGGGGGTCGACCTCAGGACCTCGCGCGCCAGCAGGTGCCCGTGCTGCTGAGCGATATCACCGGCCCCTTTTTCGTATGTGGGTTCTGGGAGTCCAACTCGGGCCCTTGTGCTTGCCGGGCAGGTGCTTAAGCTGCTGAGCCATCTCACCGGCCCCTTAAAATACATTTTAAAGAAAATGTTTATTTGAATTGTATATAACCTCTTGAGAAGTCTTTCTTTTTTTAATGTGGGTACCAGGAGTGGACCTCAGGACCTTGCGCTTGCTAGGCAAGTGCTTGTGCCACTGAGTGATATCACCGGCCCTTTTTTTCCCTTATGTGGGTTCTGGGAGTTGAACTCAGGACCTCGCACTTGCCGGGCAGGCGCTTATGCCGTAGAGCCATCTCTCCGGCTGGAGAAGTCTTATGTAGACTTTTACGTAGTTTAAAATTTGGTGATCCGTGTTGCTGAATGGATCCAATTCCAGGTTCGTTATCAATGGAATAAAAGCCTCATGACAGGCATGTTTTGTCATGAAACTACATGAAATCTTGTGAAAAAATCTAAGGGGATAAAAATTAAAACTGAATTTTGATCATTTATGCTGCCTTTAGAAAAACATTTTTGTTAAAGTGTAACTGGCATTCAGTAGGCTGGTTCATTGAAAGTGTATGATTTGGTAAGTTTTGACATACGTGTTATCTCCATGAAAGTTTCACAGGCAAGTTATTGAACACATCCATCACCTCCAAAAGTTTCCTTAAACTCTTATGTTCCCTGCTTCCCTTCCCTAATTCCTCTCCCCTCAACCAATCCCTAGACAACATTGGTCTGTTTTTTGACACTGTGGATTTGTTAGAATTTTCTACAATTTTACATGAATGGAATCATAGAATTTTAATTTTTTTTGTTTATCTCTTTCAGCATAATTAGTGATTCATTCATGTTGGTGCATGTGTCAGTAATTCCTTTAGGCCCTTTACCAGATAGATGTTAAACCAACCTGTCCTACTAGATAAACCTTACTTGGTAATAATGTATTGATCTTTAAAATACCATGGGGCATAATTTGCAAAAAGTTTGTTAGGATGTGTTATATCTGTGTTCATGAGGGATATTGAACTGTGCTTTTCTTTTTTGTTTCGATATCAGGGTGCTATTGGCCACATGGAAAATGTTGTATAGAAATTGGTATTCTTTCTTTCTCATATTTTTGGTAGAATTTACCAATAAAGCCATTGGCACTTAGCGTTTTTTTTTTTTTTTTAAGAAGATTTTAAACTACAAACTCAGTTTATTTTATAGATTCACATGTATTCAGATTGTTTTGAATCATCTTTTGAGTGTTGCAAATGTTTTGCGTGATTTTGTGTGTATTTTAAGAAATTTGCCTATCTTTGTTGTTGGGTTTATTAGCATAGAATTATTCATAGTATTTTCTTATTATCTTTCTAATACATTAATAATCTGCAGTAATGTCATCTGTGTCAATTCTGGTATTACTAATTTGAATCTTCTCTCTTTTTTTCCTGTCAGTCTGACTAGAGGTTTATCAATTTTCTTAATCTTCCTTTTGGTTTCAAATATTTTCTCAACTTGGTTTTTATTTTATTTTATTTTTTTGTCGTCATTTCCACCTTGATGTTTGTTATTGTCGTCTTCTGCTTATTTTGAATTTCATTTGCTTTTCATTCCTAGTTTCTTGAGGTAGAAGTTGAGGTCATTAATTTGAGTCTTTTTCCTCATAAAGGCATTTAGTGCTGTAAATTTCCCTTTAAATGCTGCTTCCCTTTATCCTAATAACCCACCTGGCAGTTAGGCATCTGTAAACTTGCGCTGTTCACAGCTTAGTCAGGAAGCCAGAGATAACTTAAGAGAGCTTTATGAGCAGCAGGTGGCCGTACAGAGCGATTGAGACAGGCAGACTTGGAGCAGGTGCAGGGAACAGGGGAGCAGCTAGTGGGGTCAGTGGCTGAGGAAAGCAGGCCGTGACGCAGTGTGAACAGATGGCCTCAGGGAACTTACATTTCAGTCAGAGGGGACGTGAGATAAGCAAGTGTATATATATGTGATTTGTCAGTTGCTCCCAAGTGCTGTGTATGAAAAAAAAATAGACGAGATGGAGAGTGATAGGATAGATACCCTTTTCTATTAGTGATGAGAAATCTTTGCTATTTGGAAATAAAGTGTATATGGTGGTTTTGGTTTTAAACAGTAGAGAATTGTGTTTAGAAGGATTTTTATAAAATCCTTAAAAATTTGGCTGCTTAAAAAAGGATACCTTTAAATTAAATTACCAGTTTTCCTTAAATTAATTAAATTACCTGGAAACTTGACTTAGGACTTCCAGTTAGCTGACGGTGTTGTCAGCATGAGCCTGGGATTAGATTAAAGTAAGTCTACAGTAACTTTGACTCCGCGGTTCCTTTCCCCCTCTGCAATACTGATAGAGAGTCTGATCTTGAAATCTTATGGCTGAATTGTATTTTTAGATTTAAAGTTTCAGGAGGACTTCCTTTGATGCATGTGAGAATTTCTGACCAGAAGATGAAAGATGTGCTGTGTTTGATTAACAGTATACCTTTGCCCCAGAAATCATCTACACAGTCTCCAGAGAGACAGGTAATGGGTATGATAGAAATGCTCAATCTCCTATTTTCAGACACCTGCTGTTATAGTGTAGAGGTAGGAAGTTAGCTTTATGACTGAACCAAAAATATAGAAATGAAAGGAAAATAAAATATAAAACATATTTTAAATAAAACAAATTATAAATCATCTTTAAAATGTTGCAAATGAAATACTTGGGATGAAATTTCCTTTTATGTCAGACTTAAAAGTTCTGGGTTACTTTATTTGGAATGATCTTTGTATCATAAAAGAAATGTTGGATTTCTGCTTATTTAGAAACAAACTTTGAGAGAAACAGCTGATGGTGGTCCCATTTTCCAGGGACCTCTAATGTTGTTCACAGCAGCTAAATGATAAACAATGATGACTAGCCTTATCTGCTAGAGTTATACATAATTTTGTCTTTATAAATGGGGTGGCAATCTTAATTTGTAAATTCCAACCATTAGTCAATTACATAATTTATTCTTTTTATTTAAAAAAATTTTTTTGAGATAGGGTCTTGCTGTGTAGTTCAGGCTGTCATTGAACTCACTATGCAGCCCAGGCTGGCCTCAAACTCATGGGAATCCTCCTGCCTCAGCCTCTTGAGTGCTGGGATTACAGGCATGCATCACCATGCCTGGCCATAATGTATTCTATTGGAAAATTTGTGTATGGCATGTATGAATTTTTCCATATCTGAACTTTATTACTTTTCATTCTCTCACATGTGTATTTAATCCTGCTAAATTAGTATTTTGTTTTTAAACTTTCTGTGTACTTTGCTAGGTATCGTCAGTTCCTGTTACTTCAAGTGGGACAAAAGGTCTACTTGATACTTCATTGTTGTTAGATGGAATGGATTCAGGTAAGGAATGTAAAATAGTGTTTCTGAATTGTCTTTATAGCGATAACATTTTCAAAAAAATAGAGGTGTTATGAATGCATTACAGCAATCTGGTTCTGGTTCTAGTTGTGCTGTTACCCAACAGTGTGACTTCAGTTATTTATGTTTCGAAGGTCAGGTTTCTTTACTGAAGTTCTTTTGGTGGCCAATAATGTTTACTTAAGATTCTAAATAAGCGACTTTATGCTCCAGTCTCTGTGTGATCCTTTTTTCTAGCCACTCCTAATTGATCTTTTAAAATTTCAAACTAGAACGTAAGCTTTACAAGGATAATAAGCAAGTCTCTTCTGGTCACTCTCACGTCCTTGGTGGTGACACAGCCTGACACACTGTAGATGAATCAATAAATATTTCACAGAATACTGAACGATTGAACTAAGCCAAACACGGAGTCACTGAAGGAAAGACAGTACTGCTGTTTGATTTTAAATTTGATCATCACATGCCAAACTGAGCCACCTTGTGGGACTTGAAAAAAGCATTGCGACTATTTTGAGTCTGAGTATAAAGAGTTATCTCTAATAAGTAAACTTCGCCTGAGCGAATTTAGGCTTGAGTGTTTTACACAAGTGTTTAGTGGACGTGGTGGCAGGCTAAGTGAACGTCTTTTTACTCTAGAGTCTGATGATGAGTATTTCGATGCTGAAGACGGGGCTGCACAGGTGGCTAAAAGTGTGCAAGGCTCAGAACTCAAAAAAGCTGCAGATGTTCCAAACGAGGAGCTCATTAATCTTCTACTCAAGTTTGAAGTTAAAGAAGTATGTATATTTTTTATCTACAAATATATTCTTGTCATCATCTTCTAAACAATCTCAAGGTAGACCAAACATCAGGGTATGAAAATGTGGTACTCATACACATCATTTCAAAAAATGAAATTGTGGGCCAGTGAGATAGCTCAGCGACATAAGCACCTGCCTGGCAAGCGCAAGGTCCTGAGTTCGACTCCCGGTACTCATGTACGAAAAAAGGGCCGGCGATATCGCTCAGAGGCATGGGCACCTGCTGGTGTGCAAGGTCCTGAGTTCGACACCCGGTACCCACAAAAAAAAAAAAAAAAAAAAAAGAAATTGTTTAAAAAAATGAGGTAAGGATGATTTGTGGTCTAATCTGTTCTGGAAGAGCTCAGAGCTCTTAATTAGGACTTGTGTTCTTTTCAGACAATTTCTGATTTACTTACTTTTCTGTGGTACTGGGAATTGAACCCAGAAAGCACGGAGCTACTTCCCTGGCCCTTTTTTGTTTGTATTTTGAGACAAGCTCTTGATGAGTTGTCCAGGCTGTTCGTGAACTTGGGATTCACCTGTGTAGCTGGGATTACAGGCCTGTGTCACCAAGTCCAGCTTGCTTATTTTTTAACTTTCATTTTTGAGTTAATAATTTCTTGTTGTCATATTTGTAATTTGGAAAAATGTAAACATCCTAAATTTCCAGCATACTTTTTATGCTCTTGAAAAGTCACATAGTAAAAGGAAACTTGGAAACATGTTCACAATATATTGTTATTTGGTAAAAAAGGGATGCACAATAGCAAGGACTTTCTCTGTTTAAAATTATGTGTACATGTTTTCTTTGATAAGTATGGATTGTTCATCTTTGGGTGGGGTGATTACAGTTACTCATCTGAAAAATGTCACCGCTATCAGATTTGACTTGTGCATACAAATCCAAGTATTACTGGGATTTGTTTAAAGAGAGATGTTTTCTGCCATTAGCCTTTCTAGTCTTCTGTCTTCCTCTTATACTTCGATCCACAGTACCAGCAGATCCCTTGATTCTGTTTTCCATTGCACTCAGATGCTTGCTCTTCTCTCCCACTGCTGCTGTTTGTCCAGTCATCTTCATCTCTGGGCTGCATCTTTTATTTTCTTTTTTATGTGGGTTCCGGGAGTCGAACTCGGGACTTTGCGCTTGCCAGGCAGGCGCTTATGCCGCTGAGCTATCTCACCCGCCCTGGGCTGCATCTTTGCAGCAGCTTCCTAACTGCTTTCTGAGCTGCTCTGTTCGGCATAAGGCAGCCAAAGTGATCTTTTTAACGTGAAAGTCAGATCATGGCGCTGCTCTATTCCATGCCCTCCCCTGGCTCAGAGTGATGACTTGTTTCTTCCTGTGGCCTGCAAGGCCTTGCATGGGTCACCCTGCCTGCCTGTTTGGCTTCACCGTCACTTCTTTCTGCCTTGCTTCCTCTGCTCCAGCCATGTTTCTTGTATTCCTTCAGTGAGTTAGTGCTATCCTGCACCAAGCATTGGTTTTGATGTTGAAAACTGGTGGTGAGCAAAGTTCTTGCCCCGTGAAGTCCACACTTGTCTTTGTTCTTCCGTATGTATACCAAAGCTCATTCCTTGCTTGCCATTTTCTTGGCCAGGGACACACTTTCCTTGCATGGCTTGGTTTTTGATGTCCTACAAGCATTTGTTCACTTGTCATCTTACTGGAAAGACCTGACCATCCACCTCAAGATAGCAGTGTTCATTTTCCTTCTCTCCCTGGAATGTGGGCCGCATGAGGACAAGAACCATGTCTGGTCCACTCAACCTTGGTCTCTTTAGCTGCTGGGACAGCCTGATACATGCTTGGGAGATGATATGCAATAAATATTTTATTGACTATTGAATGAACTAAAGTGAAAACTCCTGAAGGAAAAAAGAATAATGCTGTTTCAAATACTTTTCCTGCTATAACTTCTTGCAAACTGTCTTAAGTGTTTCTGTAGTGAAATTTATCAATTTTTTTCTTTGTGGTCCAGTTTTGTGTATATTTAGAAAATTCTCACAAAATACTTACCCATGTTTTATATATTTATGATTTCATTGCTTTTGTTTAAATAAAGTATATAAAGCTTATTTTAGAATGTAAAGTTTGTGCTTAATCCCGTATTGTAGTATCTTGTTGTTATCTTACTGTTTTTGGTTGACACTCCTGATTTTTCTTAAGTATATAATCAGCTGATAGTCCACCTGCTGATAGTAATGTTTGCTTTTTCCATAGTTTTTATATTCCACTGGTTACCATTGCTGTTTATCAAGTTACCCTCATGCTTAGCTTAAAACCGCTGTTTTTGTTTGTTCATGATTTGTGGGTTAGGAGTTCCATAAGGACCCAGCTGGGCAACTTTGGGTTTAGTCTCCTGTTGTCTTTGGTCAGGAGTTGCCTGGGGCTGCAGTCCCCGGAAGCCTTGGGGTGCAGGTCCTTTGGTTCCGTCAGGAGGCTGGCTGCTGGCTGCAGTCCAGGCTTAGCTGGGGCTGCTGGCAGAGCGCATGCGCCCCAGGTGCCCCTCATGATGGACTCAGGGCAGTTTCTGACATGACAGTCAGCTTTTCCAGAGTGAGCATCGCCAGGCCCTTTGTGTTACCAGAGTTCATTACAGAATCACTTCCTTTGTACTCTGGTGACTGAAACATTCACAGGCTGCCTAGGTTCAAAAGGTGATGGCAAAGACCTCCATCTTTTGGTGAACGTATTAAAGAATTTGCGTCTTTTGAAAACCACTATGCTTTATTTTTTATTGTTTAAGTATTTTGGCTGTCATTTCCAGAATTAATTTAAATAATATATAATGAGCACACTTGTCATAAATTTTTTTTTTAATTTTTTTTGAGACAGGGTCTTGCTATGTAGTGCAGGCTGGCCTTGAACTCGCTTACGTAGACTGGGCTGGCCTTGAACTTGTGGCAATCCTCTTATTTCAGCCTTCTGAGTGCTGGGATTATAGGTGTGTGCCACCATGCTCAGCCTTCTTGTCGTAAATTTTCACTTGAATGAGAATGCTTTTGTTGTCACCAAATGTGATTTTTATTTTGAGAAAATCATATTAAAGAAGACCATAAATTCTAAATTTTTCTAAATTTAAAAAAGTCAATAATAGATGTTAAATTTTACCATAATCTTTTATACATGAACTTACATTCTTGATAATGATGATTTGTTATGTATTAAATATCTTTATGGTCATATGGGGATCTGAGCAAAGTTTTGGCTGTATCTTTACGGTGGTGTATATGGAGAAAGGCTGTTTTTATTTGAAGTATGACTTTAACTTCTTACCAACTTTTCCTTTGGCTGTGCTAATTCTTTTAGGTAATTTTGGAATTTACTAAACAACAGAAAGAGGAAGATACAATTCTAGTATTTAATGTTACTCAGTTAGGAACAGAGGCCACAGTGAGAACATTTGACCTAACTGTGGTGTCTTATTTAAAGAAGATCAGCTTGGATTACCATGAAATTCAAGGTAATATTCCTAAAAATAGAAATGATAAAAGTAGTGCTTTTGAGTATCTAAAACACTTTTATTTCTATGATAATATCTATTATAAATAATAGCAAACATTGTTCAGAGCACTTTACAAATAATAATTCATTTAATTCTTATAACAATGCAGTGTTACTATTTCTAGTTTTATGCAACCAAGGCATAGTTTGCATATAAAATTTACCCATGGTCAAACAACTAGTAACAGAACCATGAATGAAATCTTAGAAATCTGGCTGTGGGGTTGATACTCTCAGCTAAAGACAGAGACAAAGAAGGGATAGATAAAGATTAAGTAGCTTCCTTCGTATCATGTATTCATGAATGGCAAGACTGGAGAATTTGTCTCTGGTCCTATAATATTGAAGGTCCTGTTTGTTTTTTCTTTTTTTTTTCCTGTTTTTTTTTTTTTTTTTTTGAGACAGGGTCTCACTATGTAGTACAGGCTGGCCTTGAATTTACGGTGATCCTCCTACCTCAGCCTCCCAAAGTGCTGGGATGACAGGCGTGTGCCACCATGCCCAGCAGGTCCTGTTCTTTCTATGAAATAGTGTTCACATGTCATGAGAAGCCCCAGTTAAAAAATAAACTGGGAGGATGCAAAGTTAACTATCTTAGAAGCTCTGATAGTGTATTCGTTTCACTATGTCTTGTGAGCTCAGATATTTGAGGCATGAATGAATGAATTAATGTACAATAATTAAATTCTCTAATGCTTTATAAAGGCCTGTGTTTTATAATTTCAGAGTATTTGAAACTAAAATAAACCTCAATTTAGAAAAGGTATGTTTTATGTTACTGATTTTTTGTACAGAAAAAAGGAGTTTACTATCTTGAGGGAAAAATATAGATGATAAATTTTCTAGGCTATTTTGTTTCCAAGGAAGGTTAAGACTCAGAGGTCAAGGACACCCCTTGGGCTGTGTCAGCAGTTACGGAAGTGCAGGTGGCGAGGGCGGCTCCCTTCTGCTGCGCTGCTGTGGGAGCAGTCCCTTGGCCCCTTTGTGTAAGGGTGGAGAGGACGTTTGGGAGGACCTCCTGTGTTTAGCTAAAAAGGAAGCGTGACAGTTTTCTTCTCTTAAAAAAACTTGTGTGTGAAAATTGCCTCTCTCAGTCTACACAGAGTTCTCTCCAACATAAATAATTTTTTCATAGAGTTTTAGAGCACAACAGGATCTGGTCCAATCTGCTTGTTATGTTGTTGAGAAATATATAGTTAAATAGGTTTTGTTACGGCTAGAGGTGAACTGGAATTGATATTTCCTGATTCTGACACCTGTAGTCTGTTCTTCTGCCCTACCAATGGACACATGGCCTTAAAAATATCTAAAGAAGTTTTGATTATTTTTGAACACAGATGTGAAATCAAGTAAAAATAAATATGCATGTTTTAAAGATGCCTAAGGTAAAAACTTGGATTGGTTTATTTCTCCATGAATGATGGTTTTAGTATTTAATAACCATGAAAATATGTACAGGTATTCTTTTAAAGCTTAATTAGTGATTTTTATAAAAGAAATATCTAGCAAGTCCTAAAATTTTATAAGAGCAACTAGTTTGAAAATATTTTTCTTTTTTCTATAGGATCTAGAAAAAAGCCTCTTCACTTGATTAGCTCTTCTGATAAACCTGGATTAGATCTTTTAAAAGTAGAGTATATTAAGGTAAGGACCATGGGATGATTGTATGTTACATAGTGTAGACCAGTGATGGTGAACCCTTTAGAGACCAGTGCCCCAACTGCAACCCAAAACCCACTTATTTATGGCAAGGTGCCAACACTGCGATCAAACGTGAATACAGAGGTTTTTGTTTGGAAAAAACAACTCTACATTAACATCTTTTTTTTTTTTTTTTTTGGTGGGTACCAGGGGTCGACCTCAGGACCTCGCGCGCCAGCAGGCGCCCGTGCCGCTGAGCGATATCACCGGCCCTTTTTTCATATGTGGGTTCCGGGAGTCGAACTCGGGCCCTCGCGCTTGCCAGGCAGGCGCATATGCCGCTGAGCCATCTCACCGGCCCCTATATTAACATCTTTTGTCTTAAAGGAAAGCAACACCTGTGTCTTAGATTCGCCACCACCTGTCTAGACTGTGCTCCTGGAAGAGAGGACAAGACAGCATGTTACTAATGGTTCTGGTGGTGTGTTAGTTTGTAATTACAGGGTTATCTACTGTTCCTTTTTCCGTTTGTACACCTTGATTCTCTCATTTCAGTACAGAGCTGTTAGAAAGCCACTAACCCTCTTATCCCCAAGTGTGGAAGCCTGGGGGGAAGTAGGTGCTGTGTCTCTCTTTGGGGGTACAGTCACTATGTAATAGGTGACGGTTTGGCTGACTATCCCACATCAAATGGGAAAAAGCACATTGGGTCAGGTTCTGGAGAGAACTCCCAGGATTGGGAAGGGACTGAGAAATACATAATATGAAAGTGCTGAAGTAATTGATGAAATTGGGTTCATTCAAGATTAGTTGATTTGTGTTAATCACTGTTTATCGAATATCTATATATCTTACTAAAGGTATTATACTACCAGGTGCTTGGATACACAAATGAAAAACATTTTGTTTTCCAAGAAAATTATAAACTACAGGGGAGAGATACAAAAATAAACAATTAAAATGTAGTGTTGATTGGTTGAAAATATAATTATTATAGCAATATAATACGAATGTAATAAAGCAAAACACAAAGCATGGTGGGAACAGAGAGGCAGGCAGACAAGCCATGGCAGAAAGCTCTCACGGGAGGTGCATCTTTTGTGTTTGCAATTACAGTGTTTGTCCCCAGGGAACAAAAGTAGGACCAGTGGATAGTTAGGATGGGAGATAGATTGCTTGTGGCAGTGCAGAGACATCATTAAATCAGAGCGCTCTCTGATGATTGGATTTGTAAGGAGGTGAGGTTTCTTTTACCGGAGATGTAAATAGACTTACCAGAGAAGTGAACAAGGGATTTCAGCATTAGGTGATGGGTGGACTAGATGACCTAAATGACCTTTACACCTCACAACTTTCAGGGTGTGTCATTCTCACACTCAGCTGCAGTTTCCCTGAAGTGAGTGAGTGTTCTCCCAGGCTTCCAGAGGAGAACACATGTGCAGTGTTGCAGTCAATAATATGGATTTTACTTTGCAATGATGGCAATAAAAGTGAAAATAGAATGTATGCAAAATATATTTATAGCTACTTATAAATTAACCAGAGATTATAAAGGATTAATTACTTTGGTCTTAACTCCTTCTTTAGAACTTTTTATTCATTTTTTTTTTTTTAGGCTGATAAGAGTGGACCTAGTTTTGAAACTACTTTTAAAAAAACTGAACAGACATTTAAGGTAAGAAATTCTATTAAAGGAATATATCCTATTGAAAATAATTATTCCAGAAATCTTTAGTATTCTTTGAGGGATATTCCCTGGGTAACTTGATCACACAATCAAGAACCAATAAAAGTTATAAATCAACCTTGTAAATACTTAGCATGCTCTGTTCATGATTCATTTTAGTGAAGCTGTTACTTTGGCTTGCTGTGTCACATTGTAATGTTTTAGAAATTGCAGTATTATTTCTAAAGAAGAGAATGCTATAGAGAAGGGAACAATGATCTATAAAGAGCTAAGGGGATTATAAGCAAACTAATACAGGAAAAAAACTGTTCAGGACAGGAGGAGAGAGGTTAAGTACTTGTGAAGCCACTGCATTTTAGGCAACAGTGTAGAGAAAGAAGAGGCAACAGGTGCTTGTGGATTACATTAAAAAAAATGAGAGGGTTGGGAGAATCTGCTGTAATAGTGTGAACTTTCCTCTTTGTTGTGTGTGTGTTTTTGCCCTGTTCTGTTTTTTTATTTTGATTTTTGTATTTTTTTTTTTTTTTTTGTGGGTACCGGGGTTCGACCTCAGGACCTCGCGCGCCAACAGGCGCCCGTGCCGCTGAGCGATATCACCGGCCCCTTTTTCGTACGTGGGTTCCGGGAGTCGAACTCGGGCCCTCGTGCTTGCAAGGCAGGCGCTTACGCCACTGAGCCATCTCACCGGCCCCTCTGTTTTTTATTTTGAGACAGTGTCTGGCCTTGTATTCCTTCTGCCTCAGTCTCTCCGAGTGCTGGAATTACAGGTGTATTGTTTGTATATCCATTTCTTTCCATGCAGAAATGAGAAAATGAAAGATTCTTTTCTATAAAGAGTTTTAAATTTTAATTTGCTGTTAGAAAACCACACTTTCTTTGGAGGCAGTTTGCTTTCTAGAGTCATTTTTTCAAAAATGTGTTTCCTTCCTATATGTTTCTTTTTGAATGACAGGACCGTTTTTGCAGTTTTAGAAGATGGTTTGGTAACTGAGAACTCACCCATAGTTACACTGTTGATGTCACAGATGCTGCATTTGGGGTCATTTCTAGATTTAGTAGTATGTAGTGCTTGTGGAGTTTCATGTTCTGACTTAAACTTTTTATATGATCATGATGGATAGTCTGTTAGCAATCTAAGAAGATGTATGTTGAGAATCCAAGAAGATGTGGGGGTGGCCAGCAGTTTGCTTGGGAAAAGGAGTGATTAAGTAACTGTGTACCCTAATCTACCCTGAGAGTGAGAGTCTGATTTGCTGTCCTTCTACCCGCTGCCTTGAGGGTCGTGAACTTTCCTGGCCTCTCTCTTCCTTCCAGGTGATGGAAGGCAGTGATGCAAGCTTGGCCACCTGTCAGGTCCATTATGCATATAACAGCTTGTCATTCGCCAACAAAAACTAACTTTCTTTTAAAATGTTTTTAGGTGGCCTTTTCATCTTTGAATTTGTTGCTACAAACCCAAGCTCTTCTCTCTTCCATTAACTACCTGACAGCCATCGTCCCATCAGATGGGCAGAGCACAGGCATCCCCACAGGGGCGCAGATCTCCGCTGAGAAGCAGACAAATTCCTCTCTGCAGAAAGGTGGGAAAGACTTGCGTGTTTCTTATTAACAAGGAAGTGAGCAGTCTAAGGCATCAGCTGATTCAATAATTTAACTACCATTCCCCTTCTTCTCTTTTATTCATATTAAATCAGATACCAGCACCTGATTCCCAAAGCAAATATAAACAATACTGTTGTTTAAAAAAGGTTTTTGTTCTCCTTTCCATGGTGTGGGGTTGCCTTAGGGTAGCACATCAGGAAAGAGCTTTATTTGTAGTGAGCTCTCCTCCCCCATCATTGGCTCTCGAGAGCCATACTCTTCCCGCTGTTTACACAGGGCATCCAGACCCTGGGACAGGGCTGGAGTTTGGGGTAGCATCTTGTGAGCCAAGTGCCCAGATTTTGGATCAGAAAGTACTCAGTTTAAAGTCTGACTTTCTTACTTGAACTATGTGACTGTAGGCACATTGTTTAACTATTCAGAGTTTTATTGTCCTTATTTACTTGGTTTTACAGTAAATCCCTGGCTTACATTCAAATTGTGAGCTTTCACAGGTGTACTGTATAAGACTCATATTGTCGGCTTACTAACAAATCCAACTTACGAACAATTCTCCTGGAATGGAATTCGTTCGTAAGTTGGGGACTGACTTTTGTTTTTAAATTGCGAAAGAAACATCTCACTACTAAAAAGGTAAACTTCATAGGATATATAAGGCAAGAGAAATACTTGAAATTAAGAGTTTGTAACTTAATTTGTGTGTGTGTATTTATTTTATTTTTTTTTTTTTTTGTGGGTACCGGGGGTCAACCTCAGGACCTCGCGCTTGCAAGCAGGCGCTTGTGCTGCTGAGCGATATCACCGGCCCTTTTTTCGTATGTGGGTTCTGGGAGTCGAACTTGGGCCCTCGTGCTTGCCAGGCAGGCGCGTACGCCGCTGAGCCATCTCACCGGCCCCATGTATTTTTTTTTTTTTTAAACAGAATTGTCGTTCAATTAATATAGAAGAAAGTCCTGAATAGAATTTGTGTTATTTGAATCATGTTGTGAAAGAATTCTTTGTTTTCTTTTTAGTGATTGTATCCTCTAAAGATAGTGACATTATTGGCTTCAGGCTGTTTGCCAAGTTGAGTGCTTTCTGTGTCACTGTTTGCAATGAGAAGAGCAATATTGCTGAAATCAAGATACAAGGTACTGCACTTGGGGACACTGAGGCAGGAGGATTGAGAGTTCAAGCCCAGACTGGGCAACTTAGTGACTTAGCCAAGAACCCATCTCAAAAAAATAAAAAATGAAAAAGGCTGGGGATATAGCTCATTGGGTGGCACTGGATTCAATACCCAGCACCACCAAACAAAACAGAACAAGAAACAAGGTGAAAAATACAGTATTAAAATTTGTTAAAAGATAAGCTTTTTCTTCTTCTTCTTTCATTCATTCTTTTGTGTACAAAAGGGGGGCTCTGAGCAGTGAGAGAGCCGGGAGGGTACAGTTGCATTGGATGCTTTCTCTTGGGCTGTGGCTGTTGGAGAATCTGACCTCCATTGCGGCGCACACACTGGTGCTGTGGCCCTGGCTGAGGGTTGGCTGGGAGGTGGGACGCGTAAACCTCAGTGTGGAGACACTGACGGACTGGGAGAAGTGTCGGTCCAGCGTTCAGGTGAGGCCTTTGAATGTGCTCGTTTCTTACTAGCCTTTGTTGTATTTATCTACTTGTATGTAGTTATGTAATGATGTATTATCACTGCTTTATGCATTTATACTGTCTGCAAAGCAACTCTTTCATTAAAGAAAACCTGTGAACCCATTAGGTTCTTTCAGAAAAAAGCCGCTGAAACGCATGTTGCTTTTTCTGTGGCCTTGTTATCAATGTATTGTAATCTGCTGAAGGTAAAGATACGTTCAGCATGTTTCGTGAAATTCTTTGAGAACTTAAAAACCAGAAAGGTAGGGATTTTTTTTTTTTATCCTTTCTGATCTGGTAGTACATCTACTAGACTGAATTGGATTTGTGACACTTTTGTAGTCTCCATGTAAATAACTGGGTCAAAGGTATAAAGGATGTACTAAATCCTGAGATGATCTATTTATACTTTCGTTAGAGGGTTGAAAATTCAGGTAATTAATGTTTATGAACTTACAAGTTAGGTGTTTATAAAATTATAAAATATCAGGCCGGTGAGATGGCTCAGCAGTTTAAGCGCCTGCCCGGCAAGTGTGAGGTCCCGAGTTCGACTCCCGGAACCCACATACGAAAAAGGGGCTGGTGATATCGCTCAGCGGCATGGGCGCCTGCTGGCGCGCGAGGTCCTGAGGTCGACCCCCCGGTACCCACAAAAAAAAAAAAAAATTATAAAATATCTAATGTTGCAGCTTATTGGTCAGTTGGGAGTTCAAATGATGCTAAATTTTAAAAAATAACATTATACAATGGAAATAAATATCTTTTCATTCTAGATCTATAGAAGTCATATTAATATATTTTGTTTTCAGGCCTTGACTCTTCCCTTTCTCTTCAGTCGAGGAAGCAGTCACTTTTTGCCAGACTGGAAAATATTATTGTCACAGATGTCGATCCTAAGACAGTTCATAAAAAAGTAAGTTGTACTAAATAAATAATTAATATTGTTTTTGGTGATTGCATATAAAATTCAGTTTTAAAGTAGTATACTTGAAATATAATTAAATATTCTTCTTTAAAATTGTTTTTTTAAAATATGTGGGTACCAGGAGTCGAACTCAGGACCTCGTGCTTGCCAGGCAGGCGCTTATGCCACTGAGCTATATCACCGGCCCAAAATGTTTGTTTTTATAAACATTATAAATATAAACCCTTTTTTAAGTGGTATTTTGTTTTGTCATCACTTTGGTGGAAAGAACATGTTCATGTCTTGTTTTTCAGGCTGTGTCAATTATGGGAAATGAAGTTTTTCGTTTTAACTTGGATTTGTACCCAGATGCGACTGAAGGGGATTCGTATACTGACATGTCCAAAGTGGATGGTGTGGTGTCACTGAATGTCGGCTGTATTCAGATTGTCTATCTTCATAAGTTCCTTATGTCACTTTTGGTAAAATCGCTATTTATATATTAATTTTTCAACTTCGGAAACAAGTCTGATAATTATCATTGTAAATGTTATAAACCTTGCATTGTAGGTAGATACTGTTTTGATTACACATGGTATTTATGTATGAAGGTTGAACTAAATTCAGCAGTTAAAGTCTGAATAATGATTTTTGTGTAGGACCAAAGTTATTTTTGTTAGAGTAAATACTGAAGCTGCATTCCTTTTTTTTTTTTTTTTTAATGTGGGAACTGGGGGTCGAACTCAGGACCTCGCGCTTGCCAGGCAGGCGCTTGTGCCGCTGTGCTATCTCACTGGCCCCATGAAGCTGCATTCTTGAATACAAAAATTATTGAAAATGGTTTTTCTTCCTTCCTTTTCCTTGGCCGTGTAACTCTGGCCTTAGCCAGACAGCTCACGACGTGGACGAGTTAACAGCATTCCTCTCTGACACTATCAAATAGGGCTTAACGGAAAGTTACCTATCATGAAAGCGTCAGCATCTGTATGGACAGAAGGTGGTGTTGCTGTGGATGTGCCTGCTTTCTGTTCGAATTTCTCCATTTTTACTTTGTGTCCACAGAACTTCCTGAACAATTTCCAGACAGCCAAAGAGGCCCTGAGTGCGGCCACTGCCCAGGCTGCAGAAAAGGCCGCCACGAGTGTGAAAGATCTTGCCCGGAGGAGTTTTCGCTTCTCTGTCAACGTTGATTTGAAAGCGCCTGTTATCGTCATTCCGCAGTCTTCTGTTTCCACCAGCGCCGTTGTGGTGGATCTTGGTTTAATCAGAGTTCAGAATCAGTTCAGCCTTGTGTCTGGTGAAGACTCGGTAAACCCTCCCGTGATCGACAGAATGGGCGTGCAGCTCACGGAGCTCAAGCTTTCTAGGTGTGTGCTTTCAGTGTTCTTTCTTACAGATTTAAGTATTAGGTTAACTTTTTCTGTGATATTTTATGACCGTTCAAGTTCACACTCAACGTGTTTCTATTTCACAGAACCATTTGTTTTTTCCATCACCTTTTTATTTTGAAAAATTTCAGACCTGTGGGGGGGGAGAATGAGAGTACACATACATGTTTCATCTAGATTCATCAATCTGTTACACATTTGCTGTAATTTATTTACATCATTATCATCATGTAAAACATTTTTTGCTGACCCATTTAAGAATAGACGTATTGACCCTTTGCCCTTAAATATTTTAGCATGTGTGTTCTATAAACAAGGAAATTCATTCTTACGTTAACTATGTTGTATTTGCCAAATTCTAGAAATTTAATATCAGTATAATATTATCTAATGTGCAGTCCGCATTAAGGTTGTGTCAGTTGTTGCAGCGATGTTATTTGTAGTAATTTCCCCTCCCCATGCAGAATCACACGTGGCATTTAACTGTGTCCTCTGTTACTGCATCCTCTGTCCTGATAGATACTTACTCTAGAATAGTTCTCCCGCCTTTCTCTGTCTCTATGGTGATGCTGGTTTTGAGAGGCACAGTCTGGCTGTTCCATGGAACCATGCTCAGTTTTGTCTGAGTGATTCCTTATGGGTTTTGATTGAGCTTAAGCGTTTTTGGCATGAATGCCATGTAAATAATATCCTCAGTGCTCACGCTGTGTGACACATGAAGACACAAAAAAATTTAAAACTCATGATCATCTCTTCCATCCAAGGTAATTTAATTACCGTATTTAAAAAATAATGCTATATAAGACAGGTCCAGAAAATAATCCTAGAGAATAGCTTTATAAGACGTGTGATTTGCTAATGTTTCCCTTACTATTGTTTTCTTTGGTCTCCATACCAGTAAACACACAGTCATACATCACTTAACAGTGGGGACGCCTTCTGAGAAATGCATCGGAGGCGATTTCATCATTATGTGACCATCGCAGTACATCCTTACATAAACCTTGCTGGCATGGGTCAGTTACTTGATGTGGTGTCTTGTAATCAGGATCCACAGTAGTCAAGAGATTATGAGGCTGTTGTCAGTGTAACATGACAGACTGTTTTAGTTAAATTTTTTTTGTAAGTAGAGGGAATATATTCCAAAGTAATGAAAGTATAATAAATAAACCAGTAACATAGTAATTTATGATCAAGAATTATGTACTCTACGTAATTTTATGTGCTGTAATTTTGTATGATTGGCTGTGCAGTAGGCTTGCTCACACCAGCATCTCTCCAAGCCCACACATCATGCCTTGCACTACCACTTACGACAGCTGTGACATCTCTAGGCAACAGTAATTTTTCTGCTCCATTCTGATCTTGTGGAAACATTGCAGCGCTCATGGTCCATTGTAGCTATATCTTTGAATAACTATTTGGTGATTTTAACTCTGCTAGTCCTTAAGTAACAGTTTGATGATTTCTTGCACATCTTCAACAGTGTGAATTTCTTTTTAAAATGTGTTCAGTTTTTCATCTGTTCGAAGAAAAAAGTTTTCTTAATAGTCTACAGTTTATGACATATTTTAATCTGTCCCTGCTAGTGCATTGTCGATTAATTATAATTCAGTTTTGAAAACATTCAGGGAGCACTGCTTCAAATCAGTATTTTAGAGAGGCAAGTGAATGCTTGACTTGCTGTTTTAAAAATGTATTGTTTCCCTCTATACATGTACATACTTGGTGTTTCTGTTTTCCTTTAGGACCATGATCCAGCCTGGTACCTCCCATCCTGATATTCAGCTGTTGCACCCAATTAACTTGGAGTTTTTTGTAAATCGGAATCTAGCTGCAAATTGGTACCATAAGGTGCCTGTTGTGGAAATTAAAGGACATCTTGATACAATGAATGTAAGTGCATGAGTGGAAAAAAAAAACACTTTGTTACTGAAATTTTATTTATTTTTTTTATTTATTATTATTTTTTTGTGGGTACTGGGGATTGACCTCAGGACCTTGCGTGCCACCAGGAGCCCGTGCTGCTGAGCAATATCACCAGCCCTTTTTTCGTATGTGGGTTCCAGGAGTCGAACTCGGGCCCTTGTGCTTGCCAGGCAGGCGCTTACGCTGCTGAGCCATCTCACCGGCCCTGTTACTGAAATTTTAAATTCTGAAGACTTTCTTAGTATAAATCCCCTTGAAAAGTAGACTATTTTACTGAATGGTGTAAGAATTTCAGTAAGACGTAGTTGAATAAAGTCATTATTATTTCAGTAAAATTTAATCTTCAGGTAAGTATTATTTAACTTTTAAATTTTCTATACATACACACAGATCAAGATCTGTGTGCTAATTGTTATCATAGTTCCTCTGATGCTATACATTATATTAGCACACTTAATTTTTAGGGTTATCTGAGTAGTACCTCTAAGATAATTACAGCATTGGGAGAAATGCCTTTTTTTAACTGAAGACAGCCATTTTGTTTCACTCAAATTACGATTTTTTAAAAAACAAAATGGGAGCATTTGCGGAATATGTCATTTAAAAAAAATTGTCAGATCTCTAATTATAATAACCTTTCAGTAAAGATACTATAAGTCAGTGGAGTGAATGTTGACTTGCATTATTTTCCTTTATTATCTTTAAAAATAAAATGTTAACAGGAAATAAGTAGTGAAACACGTGGATAGTGATTATGTAGCTTTTCAGTAATGTTAGGGTTCTTTTCATACTTTGTTTCTGAGATTTTTCTGTATTGTTTCATTTTAAAATGAAATATATTTATCTTTTTGAACATAATATTTCACAGGTTAGTCTAAATCAAGAAGATCTTAATGTTTTGTTTAGAATACTAGCGGAAAATCTTGGTGAAGCTTCTGAAGACTTGGATAACGTGAAACTAAAAGTACCAGAGACAGGTAAGAGCCTTACAGTAGGTGGCTAATATTTTACAATTATTTTACTGCTTGGTAGACAAGACATTAAGTGTTCTTTCCTTTGTTTGTTTGGTGGTCCTGGGGATTGAACCCAGAGTCTAGCATATTAAGGCACTCACTCTATCACTGTGCTACATCTGTAACCTAAAACAGACAATAAACATAAGGTGAACAGATACATGTTTACTACTTTTGATTTGTATTACCAAGCAAACAAACAAAATGCTACTAAATGAAAACGTGGTTAGATGGGCATGCTGGTACATGACTGTTGTCCCAGCATTTAGGAGGCTGAGGCAAGAGGGTTGTCATGAGTTCCAGCCTGGGCTACATAGTGAGTTCAAGGCCAGCCTGAACTACATAGAGAGACCCTGTCTTAAAAAATAGAAACAAAAAACAAAACAAAACACATCATGGTTAAAGATGTTTGATTCTTATTAGTTAAGCAAGCAGTTACTGTGAAGGGTAGCCATTAATTAGTTGTGGAGTCCTGGAATAATTATTAAATTTGCATGTTAAGTTGGCACTAAGCTGTGGTAGCACACTCCATGTGAATTTTAAATTAGGATTAGTAGTAAAATATCTGTAAGAATTAAAATAGTTGATAAATTATCACTCCTCCCAAAGATACCAAAACATTATGCTGCAATAACAATGTAAGTGAATTTAAATGATCAGTTATGGCCCTTTTGACTTAACCACTACACACATTTTTCAAGCCTTTGTATATACGTGTATATACGTAATGTGTCATGCACATACACATACTGATATCTTTACTGTTTTTCAAACAAATTAGCACCTGTGTTTGTGAACTTTGCTCTGTTTTTCCCTAAATTATCAATGTCTTGTGTGTATCCTTTTTATATCCATTTATATGCTACATATAGGCAGTCTTTATCTTTCAAAAAAAATTTTTTTTTAATAGTAATGAAGATTGAACCTACTGGGGTTATATACTGAGCTACATTCCCCAACCCTTTTTAAAATTTTGATATAGGGTCTTGCTGTGTTGCTTAGTTGCCCAGGCTGGGTTTGAACTTTTAGTCCTCTCCCAGAGTGCTGAGATTACAGGCACACGCCACCACACCTGGCTTCTTTCATTCTTTTTAATGGCTGCCCGGTATAAGAGCCTGTTGAAGTACGTATTATAATCTATTTAGGAAGTCTTCACTGACAGAAATTTCAGACTTCCAGATTTTTATTTTTACCACATGTACGTTTTTACCACTTGAGTTTGCACATGTATATCTGTAAGGAAATACCAGTGAGAGACTGTGCAGTCTTTATTAATTTAAATTTATCAGTAGTTAAATAAAAATCTAATGAATTGATGTAAAAATTTGACGGATCTTCTGATTGCCCACTGAAGAATTTGTACTAGTTTTGTACTCCTACTAGGTGGCTTTTCTATGCCTTTCTAACACAGTATGGATATCAGATTTTAAAAATTTTGCCCATTTTTTAAGTGAAACAGTATTTCACTGTATTTTTCACTGTTTTTCTCACTATACTGTAACATACATGAACACAAATCTTGTGTACCTGTCAGTGAGTTTTTATAGCGCATTCACCTGTGTCGTCACCACAAGCGAGATACAGCGTTTCTCAGGAGTCCCAGACGTCCCCCCATGCCCCCAGGGGTTGCTGTGTTCTGACTCGTAATACTGTGGAGAGTTTTGTATCTTCTCAGATTTTATGTGGAGTCACGGGGCTTGACTCTTGGGGTGTGTCTTCTGTGGGAGGAGGCCCTTCAGCTCTCCTTGGGTGGCACCTCCTCTCCTAGGCCTTTCTTTACCTCGCCGGGACCATGCTGTGCCTTGTCTGTGCTGCCTGGCGTCTTAGAGTCTGTTAACATTTGCCCACTCAGTGTGAGTAGGTATGGCTGCCTGCCTGTCTGCCTGCCTGCCCGGCTGGTGGGCGGGCAGACTGACTGACTGTCTGCCTGCCTGCCTGCCTGCCTGCCTGTCTGGCAGGTCGGTCGGTCGGTCGGTCGGTCGGTCGGTCGGTCTGTCTGTCTATCTATCTTTACTGAGGATTGAACTCAGGGCCTTTGCCTTGAACGATACATCTCCAACCCTTTTAATATTTTATTTAATTTTTTGAGACATAGTCTCCCTGAGTCACTAAATTTCCCATGCTGGGCTTGAACTTGCCTTTCTTCCGCCTCAGCCTCCCAGAGTGCCAGGATTACAGGTGTGTGCCACTATGCCAAGTCTTTTATTTGTATTTTACATGTAAATGTTTCTTGTACTAAACTGTGAGTTTTCTGAGGGCCAGAGGGGTTAGTGATTTACGGAGTTTTAGTACTTTACTAGGTCCAGAGCATGCATGTATGTCCTCGTGAATATTTGTGTGAGAAATGTGTGCAGAGAACTGAATGAATTTCTTCTAAACATCTGTAGGTGAAACCAAAGAATCCCCTGAAATCTCTGTATCACAGAATCTACAAGCTTCAAAAGACACTTTAACAGCTGAAAGAGAAGAAATTAGATCTGTAGACATCGTTAATGTACTGCTGAATTTTGAAATTAAAGAGGTAGGTAATTTTCATGTTTTTGTAAAGGGAGGTAAATTAATGGCTATTTAGAATTACCTGTATTAAAATAAGTATGTAGGTAATTGATATGGATGAAAAAAATCTTATGTAATGATGGTTAAAATTAGAGAGTTTAAGGATGAGTTATGTTTGGGGGATACGATATTTCATAGAGAAAGCTGCATTTCCCGTAACTTCCTTTTAATGATTATGGGACAGCTGGAATGTGCCTGGCTTTGCATTATTATCTAAGAATAGCAGGAAAGGGAATTAGTGATTGCAAAATACTTTACAAATGTTAGGAATTCTAAAGAGAATAAAATACATTATGTCTACATTAAAAATGTTATGTTACTTATATAGACTGGTACTAAGTGAATGTACTTTCCATTTACAGATTGTTGAGGAAAGATTAGGTGGATTTTCCTCTCCTTTATGCACACATTCAACACATACTCATTGCATGTGCTAGGTACTAAGACACACAGACTCTGAGCTCAGAAGTATTTGTTGCCCATTAAAGATGTGCTCAGGGTAGGATTCTATTGGAGCTTGTTGCGTTGATGGTAGGGAGGGTGCATCTAAGCAGACTGAGAGGGTCTGGAAGTGTATTAAACTACGAGTTTTCCTCGAGAAAGTGTTAATTTGCATTGAGCGTTTAAAAGAGCAATAATAGTCTGAGAAAAAGAGCAAGAAAGGGGCTGGGCAAGTTAGACCGGAATTGGCATGAAGTTGTGGGTGAAAAAGCATAGCAGATACCAGGGCCACAAGAACCTTCCTCCAAAATCCCTTCATTGTTACATAGCTGTCTAAAGGTTGTCCTCTTTCTCTGAGCTAAAGATGAATGAGTGGGCTCTGTGTTTGCTTTGAAACTAGATTCTTGATTGTTAAACCTCCAGTATTTTTTCTGTGTAGTATCAGAGATACTGAAGATTTTTAAGCTTGAAAATTGAAAGATTGACAGTTAATCATTCTTTTGACAAGTTCATAATTAAAATATGTAGATGTAAAACCCATATGTCCTTTTTAATATCATTTGTAATAGATATGATAGTTCCCTTCCCTTGGGACAGTGGTTGGGGTGGAGGAAACCACTAGAAAAGAGTGGCAATGCTTCAGTCTGAACAAGTGTAGATGTCTTCCCAGGTAAATGATGCAGGCTGCAGTCACCAGTGGAAGAGGACATTTTACATTGTGTGAATCTCATAGTTATACCACTCTCATCATTAAATTCTTGTGTATTAGTGAAATAGCTGGTGGTAATACTGGTGCATTCTTGTAGGTTGTGGTTACACTGATGAAAAAAGCAGGAAAGAATGGGAGGCCGGTGCATGAACTAAATGTCCTGCAGCTTGGCGTGGAAGCCAAAGTTAAAGCCTATGACATGACTGCTGAAGCCTATCTACAACAAATTAGCATGCGATGCTTTGATTTCACTGGTCAGTAAATTACTCATTAGGCAGGTGGTCTTTTTGATCACCACTAAACATTTGTGTCATTGCAATTATTTAGATGAAACATATTATATTGATACCAAGGAATCTGATGTTTTAAAAATTTACCATCTTACATAGTTATAAGTATATACTCAGGTTGTATCAAGTAGAATATTTCTGAAAAAAAGAGCCATATGTCTTCATTGTGTGTAATACTTCAGTACTTACAAAAGGCATCTTTTCATTATAACTATGCCATGAGGACTGATATATCAGGAAATCAGGACCCAGGTACATATAGGGACTCATTTGGAAAAGTTCAGTTAGTTTATTTGTTTTTATTCATTTTAAAATTACAAGGAGGGGGCTGGTGAGATAGCTCAGCAGCATAAGTGCCTGCCTGGCAAGCACAAGGTCCTGAGTTCGACTCCCGGAACCCACATACGAAGAAAGGGCCGGTGATATCGCTCAGTGGCACGGGCGCCTGCTGGCGCACGAGGTCCTGAGTTCGACCCCCGGTACCCACACAAAAAGAAATAAATAAAAAATAAAGTAAAATTACATAGATTTTAAAATTTGTTCTCAATTATATCACTACGTGCTTATGAAAAATGAAATTTCAGCAATACAGAAGTGCATAGAAGGAAAAATTTAACATAATCTAGAAATCTCTTTTCCCCTCAAGTAAAAGCTAAATTATTGTTTAATAAGTTTCTTGGATCTTCTGAATTCATTTTCTCTTTTTAAATTTTAGTTTATTAGTACATGTGTATAGTGCATAATGTTTACTTTCCTTGTGTGGAGTTGGTACATTTACACAACACATCTTCATTCCTTTTTTAATCCCCTTGCCCTTCCTTCCCTCTCCCCTCCACCTATCCCTTGATTCCCTTCCCCTTCCAGTTACCCATCTTTATTTTGCTCTTTATTTTTATGCTGGGTTTCTCATATAAGAGGAACAATGTGATATGAACCAACTTTTAAAGTTTCTGGTGACATTTAAAGTTTATAAGAACTGTGTGAAACGGCTTTAAGAAAATAAGCTTGTGCCAGGCGTGGTGGTGCACACCTGTGGTCCCAGCCTTCAAGAGGCTGAGGCGGGAGAATCACTGTGAGTTCAAGGCCATCCTGGGCTACATAAGTGAGTTCAAGGACAGTGTGCACTACATATTGAGACCCTGTCTCAAAAACCAAAAACCAAAAAACAAAACAAAGAAAACAAGCTTGTATTGAGAATAATCCCTACTTTTATGTATTTTATAGCTTTGTTCTTTATAGCCTGTAGTCTGTGATTTGTTCAAATGAGTGTAATACTAGTAGTATCAAATGCTATAACAGTTATAATTGACTGGTGCTGGGTTTTGTTGTTTTTGTGGAGTTTCTTTTTCTCTATTTTTTCAAAGCCAGGCTTCTTGAGGCATGATTTATGTACAGTATAACTAACTCATATTTTAGCGTGAAATTCTGAGAGTTTTGATAAACGTACATTTGCGTAACTGGCCGTTCCTACTGTGTAAGGTGTTTGCAGCGTTAAACAGTGCTGACCAGCCTGGTCTCTTGCCCCTAGACTCTGCGGGAGGACCTCTGCACATCGTGAGCTCCTCTCGTGTGACCAATGAGCCGCTCCTGAAAATGGCCTTAACCAAGGTACCAGCTTTCGTCTTCCTGTGTGAATGCATGAAGTTGCGTCTGCTCCCTTCATGTTTAATGTTCCAGTTTTCTCCTCTAGAGGAGTTCTTTACAATTCGGTTCATTGTGATGAGGTATGAAAGCATATGCATGCTCTCATTAACCCTCTTATTTCCCTAGGGTGTTGAATAGGTGGGAACAATAGAATCCTGCTGTGTTCCGAAGCAGAGTGCATCATCTCGATACACAAGCATTTTCCCTACCTTCTAGCTTTGTCCATTAGCATTTCCTCCAGAACAGTTTTTTCATCTGTAGAATGTGAGATGTGGTTATGTGGTCAGTTTTTTATGATACTCTTTACCTATAAGAAATATGTTTTATAGTGTTTTAGTAGCATACTTTCAGAAGTAAAAAATAAATGTGTATTCAGTGCATGAAATTTTAGTGTTTGTAATCCATTGATTTAATTACCCACTATTTGTAGGCAGACAGTGATGGACCAGAATTTAAAACTGTTCATGACAATACCAAACAGAGGCTAAAGGTAAGTTTTTAATGATTAAATGTAGCTTCATAGCCATTTTCAGTTGTAAGGTTATTCTAAAATTAGAATAATGTGAAATAATAATAGATTTAATTTTGTAGATAAAACAAGTGGATATAGAATTGAAATACACTTTTTAAAAAAATTGATTTGATTTGTGAAAAGTTACTTGTTTCTCAGGTGTAAATTACTCATTACTTACATAGCAAATAATACATTGTTGAATAACAAATTTTTTTAAGGGAATTCTGGTTACTTTAGTCCACCATAGGGATTTGGTCTGATACTGATTAAAGCATTAAATATTAGCATTGTTCTTTGGCTTTAGGATTAAGGACATTACTCACATTCCCTTTGAGCAAGTATAGTCGATGTTGGGATGCTTCCTGTACCTTTATACTTAAAACTAAAATCCTGTAGAAGATAGAATTATGTCTGCACACAGGAGTGGGAGGAGTACTGATGTATTGGCTGATCACGATTAACATTGTAATAGTATTTCTGAGCATTAACACTGATAGTAGATCTTCATTTATTTCAAAGGCCCTTAATCGAGCTCTTCTTGTGCTAGTTGTACCTGTTGAAACTTAACACATCTGACTCTGCCTCTCTAATTGTTTATTTTAGGTTTCATTTTCATCCTTAGATTTAGTACTTCATTTGGAAGCTTTACTTTCCCTTATGAATTTTTTGTCATCAGCTGTTCCATCCTCTGAGTCGTCTTCTCAGAAGGAATCTGAGCTAAAACCACTTGCGGGGGAGTCCAGAAGTATTGCCACCAAAGCCGGTATTAATCTTTGAGTAATGGTCTGATGCTTTTAAGCTAAAAGATATTTATCATCTTGATGTTATACCTGATCTGGCAGTTTACGTTAGTTTCAAAAGAATGCACAGTTTTTCCTTGTAGAGTTATATGTCAGTTTATTGAAGGGTTTTAAGTAAAT
This sequence comes from Erethizon dorsatum, assembly GCA_028451465.1. Classification (NCBI taxonomy): domain Eukaryota; kingdom Metazoa; phylum Chordata; class Mammalia; order Rodentia; family Erethizontidae; genus Erethizon; species Erethizon dorsatum. The sequence continues at coordinate 5,413,772 of CM051837.1, read as the reverse complement.
GTTTGACTGTGTATTTGTTTTTGATTTTACTGTCTAGATGGTATCTGCTTTGCATTGACATCTCTTTACATTCTTCAGTGCAATAAAAGTGAGAAAGGAAGAAGTTAAAATATGGATGCAATCATGCATAGTGACAAGATCCTGTTTTCCCAGCCCTATCTAGTGCTGAATAGTGTTCACACTTTTGGACACTAAAGCAATATCATGGAAGAGATGGACTCACTTTTGTTTCTGAACAGATCTGTATTTCTGTCACACACAGATCTGGGGACATGTTCCTTAGGCAGATATTATGAGCTGTGAAATGTTAGCTATGAAGTATCTATAGTGAATAAAGAATATGTACTTGTTTTTAGAGCAAACATCATTTTGGTTTTTTCACATTATATAATGTGAACATCTAACATATAGTAATTTAATTTTTAGACCATCACCAATTTGAATATATCTGTATTACTAGGATCTTTAGTATAAAACTGTTACTACCATTACATCTGATACAAGGATCTGATTTTTTAAACCTTGGAACATAGCAGTTTGTTCTAAACTAGAGTAAAAAAGTTTTACCTTTTATTATTATTATTATTATTATTATTTTTTTTTTTTCTGTGGGTACTGGGGGTCGACCTCGGGACCTCGTGCACCAGCAGGTGCCCATGCCGCTGAGCGATATAACCGGCCCTTTTTTTGTATGTGGGTTCTGGGAGTCGAACTCAGGACCTTGCGCTTGCCAGGCAGGCGTGTACGCCACTGAGCCATCTCACCGGCCCCCACCTTTTTTATTATAGTGTGCTTGCCACAGCAGTACACTATCTTTAGAGGTAATATCCTTGGAATCCTTGTGTTATATAACATATACATATACCTATACATAGAAAAATAGTTGAATACATGAGAAATGTTTAAAATTATGATAACCTACAAGCTGTATCAATTCAAACAAACAGTCTTGTGGTTTTGCTGTATGATTGGTCTTCATGGTTTGATGATGCTGTATTTGGTATTAGGGAAAAAAACAACTCATCGTCATAGTGGGGATTAATGACTAATACATACCCTCATGCTTTTGCAGTTTTATAGGAGGGGGCTTTAAAAAAAAAAAACTAGTCCTTTATATTCATATCTTACTGAATTTATTTTAGAATTCTTTATGGAGCCATAGCATATATTCTAGTAAAACTGGATTGCTTCCATAATTAAATAACATGTATTATAAGTGTCATAGTAAATAATATGAATTGTGTTAACTAGTCATCATATTTTAGTTCTATATTAGTTCTTGCTTTGATATAATGTATAATATGACAGATTTTAAAACCAAAATTTTGGGCTAATAGAATTCTAGAATTCTAATTTAAAGGGTTTTACTGTATTTTTTCCAGAAGGAAAATCACAGTGAAGTTTTCTTGTGGTAAACAACACCATCAGGGTGTTATTAATACTTGTTTTTAATCTTAATTTGAAGGGTAACTGCTATTTTTGTCTGGTTGGCATTTGAAAATTGACTCAAAATTCACATTAGTTTTTATCTTAACGGAGACTTTTTGGCTCCTCATACTACAGTTTTATTTTATTGATTTTGAGAGTATTTTGTGTGTTCTGTCATCTTTGCACTTTGCCAATCACAAATTTTCTGTTACTTTTTAGTATCTGGCACCATTTCTAAAGAGGATGTGTTCAATTTAAAGGTCACAGCTGAATTAGATGCTTTTAATGTCTTTGTTTGTGATGAGAAGTGTGCTATAGCTGATATTAAAATACATGGTGAGTAATTATTAATTGGTATAGGTCTGTTTCTTTACATAAACATCCAGGAAAAGTGAGCTTATATAGGATGAATTTCTTATGTGTCATGTATTATTTACTTACACTGAATATTAAAGCAACTTGTGTAAAGGTATATTTGGAAATGTTAGTAGTAAATTTTGTTTTTTTTAATATGCGGGTACCGGGAGTTGAACTCAAGACATTGCACTTGCCAGCAGCCACTTGTGCCTCTGAGTGGTATCACCCGCCCTTTTTTTCCTTTATGCGGGTACCGGGAGTGGAACTCTGGACCTTGCACTTGCCAGGCAGGCGCTTATGCCGCTGAGCTATCTCACTGGCCCATAGAATTTTTAAAAAGTCATTTCCTTATTTCTTTTGCCTTTTTTGCATATGTAGCATAGGTAAAGGAGTTTCTGAAAGACATTTTGTGACATTTTCCTCTTAACAGCTTGATAGAAGAATGAAGCAGCACATTGCCCTCCCTCCTCCCCTCCTTTCCTCTCTCTTCCTTCCTTTTTTTCCTATGTGGGATTGAATCCAGGGGCTTTGCATAGAGCTACACTCTCAGTCTATTTTTTTTTAACTTTTTGTAATTTTGAGCCAGGGTCTCCTTAAGTTGCTAAATTGCCTGGGCTGGGCTCAAACTTGGGATCCTCCGGACTCAGCCTTCCAGCGTGCTGGGGTTACAGGCCTCCACCACCAGGTCTGGTCTGGCTGTGTTTTTTTTTTTTTTAACTCACAACTTTTATGTATGAGATGCATGCAGTACTTTAAGGTATTATAAGCTGTCTCAGGTACCTCATATGTGGATATTGTTACTGTTAGTATGTCTAATAATAGCTTTTATTCACTCTGTATGTTGGTAGTATGTTACTGAATGTAAACACTACTAAATTGACTCATTTAGATAGAGTGAAACCTTTATAAAAGTCTTGCCTTCCATAGGAATGGATGCCTCTGTTTCTGTGAAGCCAAAACAGACCGATATGTTTGCCAGACTTCAGAATATCATAGTTACAAATGTTGATTTGCTGTCCATTCACAAAAAGGTAATTTAAAAATTAATTTCTCTACTGAAGTTTCTTCTGTTCTTTGTATGAGATGCTTTTTCATTGTTGTTCAACATGCATTTATCATATCATTCTGTCATGGGAGGCCTTCTCTAAGGGGAGAGACGAAGATGGTAACCATCTGCTTTCATGTTGTGTGTACACTGGGCCTTCTGGTTACTTCTGAAAATGCAGTGATGGATCAGTATTGCCTTTAATAAAGGGGGTTTTATAGAGATAGAAAAAAGTTATTGTCAAGTAAATTGGTTTTAACTAATAGTGTTTAAGGTTGAATCTGGATGTTGCTTCTTATTGCAAGGCTTCTCTAATGAGGAAACTTACGATACAGAGAAAGGCCTATAGCTCTTCGATGTAAAAGCCGATGATCTCGTACTTTCAGGCTGTCTGTATCTTGGGAGATGAAGTCTTCAGGTTCCAGATGACTCTCTATCCAGATGCCACTGAAGGAAAGGCCTATGCTGACGTGTCTAAAGTGGACGGCAGACTTAGTCTCAAAGTGGGTTGTATTCAGATCGTTTATGTTCATAAATTCTTCATGTCTCTTTTGGTAAGTTTATGTTTTAATATGTACTTATTTCTCATTGAGGCCTAAATACTTTGCCTGTACACCTGAACCCCGGTAGTCGAGATCTTCACAGCAGTCTATGTGATAAATACCCAGATGCCAGCCAGACAACCACAGTCAGAGAGATCTAGATGATGGTTAACTAAGTGAATTTAAAAAATCATTATTTTCGAGTACACAAGCTGTCTTTCTCTAGCATTTTCTTAGTTGTATATTTTACAAGTACTTTTTGTTTTTTAATTTAGGATTTTTTAGTCGTACTTATTTATGGAAATGCCCTTAAGGATGTTTAGTTAAAAGAACTTTTGAAGGAAGCTCAGCAGGTATCTGAAGGACTAATATTGGAACTTATAGCTCTTACTTATATTTGTGACCACTAAAGCCATAGAATTCTTTTATTTTTATTAGGCTCATGTAAATATCCTGCGCTGAAAAATTTAAATCTGCTTATTCCTCTTAGCAGGGTTGCTAACCAAAGCTTACCTGTCATGAATTTCTACATAAACTATCATGTTCACTTATCTAGAAAGTAACTTATTTTGGGAGAAGAGGAAGAGACTGTTGTTCATGGATGGACATTAAAACCATTGGTTCTAAGAGTGATTGTTTCTTCCTTGGGAAACATCTTTTTAGCTGCATGGAGATGAAATACATCCTACTATAAATAAAGAAATTTTGATTCTTAGTCATGATTGCAGGGTCGTAGGTGGTTAACCATCTTTGTCCATCCATGCGTGGTACATTTTAAAAAACAAATTCTCAGAGATAAGCTTCCAGAACCTTAGTTTCTAAGAGGTTTCTGACCTAGAGGTACAGAATAGATCTTACTGTTGGGGAAATAAAGTGCTGTCCTCCATTCCTTTCATTTATATTTGCATGCAGAATAACCAGTAGTCATTAATAAGAAAGATTTTAAAAAGAGCCATTAACAAAAATTTGTCATAAAATTAATTGTAAAAAATATAAATGAAAGTTGAATCTTTCCTTCGTGAAGGTAGCTATTGTTAATAGCTCAGAGTATATCTTTCTAGACTTTACTCTTCTCTATGTACACAATCATAAATAATCTCTTTTGTATTACCACGTTTATTTAATTGTTCTTTTTGCAGTACATACTTTTGGAAGTATTTTCCTTTGGAGAATAAATGTCTTTTTTGGGCAACTCTTTAACCATCAGTCTCTTCCAACAGAATTTCCTCAACAACTTCCAAACCGCCAAGGAGGCTTTGAGCGCGGCCACAGTGCAGGCTGCAGAGAGAGCTGCTTCTAGCATGAAGGACTTGGCTCAGAAGAGCTTCCGCCTTTTAATGGATGTGGACTTGAAAGCGCCAGTTATTATTATCCCTCAGTCTTCAGTATCACCTAATGCTGTTGTAGCAGATCTGGGTTTAATCAGAGTGGAAAACAACTTTAGCTTGCTTCCTATGGAACATTACTCCCTTCCCCCAGTCATTGATAAAATGAAGATTCAACTCACTCAGTTGAAGCTGTCCAGGTAAAAATACCTGATCTAACTGTGCATTATTTACTAGAAAGAAGATTTTCATACAGTTTTTTCCTAGGGTATAATAGTGATTTGTGATTCCCATTCTTTGTTGTAATTATGAAACCTTGATCATTATTTTTGGTTAGTTGGCAGTAGTAGTGTGCTGTATAGTATCTGTATTTTGTGTTACTAGATTTAGAATGTTATTTTCTATTCTATTAAAGTTTATGTGTTAAAAAAATTATAGATTATTAGCTGGACATAGTGGAACACACCTGTAGTCCTAGGTACCTGAGTGCCTGAAGCAGGAGGATCACCTGAGCTCACAAGTTAAAGACTGCCCTGCGTAACATAGGAAGAGCCCATCTCAAAATGAAGAACAGAGGAAAAAAATAAATATGCAGAGAATGCAGCAGAGTGTGTGTACTTGCTCAAAAATATGTATTTATTTGGTTTGCTCATAGCTAGTTTATTTTCTGTAGGTGGGAGAAAACTTCTTAAGTTGTAGTAAGATTTAACATTTTTAGTGAGGTATTTAAAGGATTGTGGAATTCAAATGGGAAAGTGTTAACCGTTTAGTGGCAAGAGTACTTATTTCCTTGTGCAAATGGATTTTAGTAGGCAAGCTAGAAATGACTATTGCCATATGGTCACTTATAGATTTGACATGTTTTTCCCTTTGAATTTGGAGAAGTAACAATAACATATTGAGGGCTAAGTATATGATTGCTTCATGTATTTTTTTTCATAGAGTATAGCACTTATTTGTAGATATTATACTAGTTGCTGTATCATACAGTTTTTGTGAAAGATAGTAAATGATATAGGCATAATTTCTGGAAATTATGTCTTTGTTTTTGATAACTGCATATAAACTTTATTCTGATTTGCACTGATTTATGAAAGGAAATATGTTCTAAAAGAGTTCTGATAGTAGCTTTCAAGTATTTAGGAAGGGGCTGTGTGGAAACTCTTACACAGTGTGGGAGTCATTTTAAATGTAAATTTAAAAAAATATATAGATATATAATCTTGTTTTTCCTCTCAGAACTATTTTGCAGGCTGGTTTGCCACAGCATGACATTGAAATTTTAAAACCAGTAAACATGATTTTGTCTATACAACGAAATTTATCAGCAACATGGTATATGCAAATTCCAGGGATAGAGATAAAAGGAAAACTAAAACCTATGCAGGTATGTATATCATATTAAATAGATGGACATTGCTAGGTAGACCTTCATGTTGATCATCGTGCAGTTCTAGTATATTAAAAGGAATACCTTGTTAACTACAAGCAAGATCATCCTTGTCTCTTGCACTTTCATTTCATTTTAATTGGCTATATGATAAAGCTTTCAAGAATTTTGAAAGAGCTAGGCACAGTGGCTTGAGTTTGAGGCGAGCTGGTGCAATTGAGGGAAATCCTGTCTTGGAATGAAATAAAGGGTCGGGAATGTAGCCCTGTGATGGAGCTGTTGACCTAGCAACACACCACATACACACGCGTGCGTGCGCGCGCACACACACACACACACACACACTCACACAGAAGGATGGCGCCTGAGGTAAAACCTGTTGAGTCTGCTAAAAATACTGTTCTTAATTTTGGAAAATGCTATTAAAATCTTAATATATTTAAATTGTAAGAGAATGAAAAGTGATGTTCACATACCACATTCAGAGCTTTTCAGTGGTGATTTTCTTTTTAAATTAAAAAACTTTTTTGATTGACATAATATTTGTACATGTTTGAGAGGTGTGTACAGTGACCGAGTAGTATTTTAAGGTGTGGGAAGCCTCTTTGAATTAGGAAAGTGCGTATCACTGAGCAGGCAGAGATGCGTATTGGTAGCAAAGCCGTGAAGCATTGCGCTCGTGGCATCCTTTGCAGGAGCAGGAGAGGCTGACGAACAGGAGTTACGGGAGTGGCGTATTGGCCCTGTGGTTCTCGCGTGCCAGTGTGTGAGACTTGAAGCCATGCAGCAAGAGTTGGGATAGGAGGGAGAAACTAAACAAATAGAATGAATGAAAGCCAACAAAATTATAATGTCAGTAGTTTTGATATCTGTGATTATTTTAGAGTTAGTTCTGAGGTAAGATAGGAAGGGTCAGAGGAGCATTTAGGAAAGCATTAGGAAAGCATTTAAAGTAGAAGCTTGTTGAAATGAAAGGTTTCTGTGTATAGGATGTATTATATGAGAAGGAGTCATTGAATTATTGGTATTCCAGAGTATGGGTTCTTTCTCTCAGTTCATAGAGCAGTCTTTGTTCCAGAGTGTGGTTTTCTTTCTCTGAATTCATAGAGCAGTCTGTATTCCAGAGTATGGCTTCTTTCTCTCAATTTCTTCCTTACTGCTAAGATATTAGACCCCAGGACAATATTCGACTCTTCCTTTCAAAGATTGTAGAGTTACAGATTTACTGAAAGCAAAAGTAAAACGTAAATGTCTGTCAATAGGAGAATGTGGATAAAATTATAATGTATTCATACTTGGGAATTATAAAGCATGTAAAATGAATGAACTAGAACTATAGCATACACTATTATCTTAAACATAGAAATGAAAAAAATTAGTTGCAAAATGATAGTACAGTTGTATATAACTTGAAAATTTTTTAACAAGCAAGGGTTATATATGAGTGTATATATATATATATATTTATGTACACATATATACATAACTTATAGGACATACAATAATGGTAAATGTAAGAAAGCATTCATGGAAATAATTGTCTTATTCAAGATAGAGTCTTTCTGTGGATATGGGAGCCGGGTCTCACAGAGTTACATAGAGGATTCAGCTATATCTGTAAAGGGAAAAAGATCTGAAGGAAATGTGGCAACTTGTTAAGATTTGATAAAGCTAGGTGGTAGGCACACAGGGGAGGATTATAGTATTCACTATCTTTTTCTTTTATGCTTGAAGTATATCAAAAGAAACAAGGAAAAAAGCAGTAGATCCAGCAGGTTAGTATCAAAGTGTAATCATTACTTTAACCAAAGGGCCCTTGTTAATTCAACAGTGCAGCCATGCTGGATAACATTTCCACAGCCCAATTTATCAGTGACCCGGGTCTGTTGAAATACTTTCGCTTTGGTCACTGTTGGTGTAATTTCCTGGGTCAAGGGTGCTGCTAAGAAAAGTATCAGGCAGGTGACACCAATAAATGCTTTCCAGTATATTGTTTGACAGTTCTTAAAGAACTCTGGGGCCACCTTTCAGTATTGTCCTTTAGATTAACTAAAGGTCGGTGTAATAGATGATCCATCACTCTTCTTATCCACAGCAGACTGGAGATGGTGAAGTCAGCTGCCTTTCAGGCAGCTGTGATAACTTGGTTGGTATCCAAGGTAGGAATGGACACCGAGGAAGTTCTAAGGAGTTAGCGTTATCCCTGTTATCCGAGGACCGGGGCTGGGGACAAGCAAGAAGTCCCTGATCATTGCCTTGTGCCAAAATATCTCCCTATTTTCATTTAGGTGGGGCACTAGGCAGTTTTGCAGGCTGAAGGGACCTAATTTAGGGAACGCAGGTTACTGTGGCATCCGGAAGAGAAGTTACTGTGCGTATGTGCATGTTGATGTGAACTTATGTTTAAGTTCTGAAACCAAACTTTTATAACTGCGGTGTCTGGAGGGGAAATTTACAAAAGGTAGAATTAAGAGGCTTCAAAGAAAATACTGATTTAATAGATTTTAATAGCCAGTAGCGAGTATGTTGTTTTGCAACACCCTGTGAGGAAGATGCTGTTATTCTTGTTTTAAAGACTAGAAGACTTGATTTAAGAAAGCTAAGAAACTTGGCCAACATCACAGCTTAAAAATGCTAGGGCATTGGAATCAGATCTGCCTAACTCAGAAGCCTTGCTCTTTTGTTTTTTTCTTTTTGTCAAACATACTCTTATAAAAGTTAAAAGATGAAAAAGATGCTGCCTTCCTAGTATGTGTTTCGTTTTTAAAAAATACTTTGTAGTTATATTTGTTGTTATTCTAAGAGGTATTATTTTGATATGTTAAGAAAATATTCTATGTATGTTCAGATGCATATGTACTGTGAATAGAGCTACATAACAGGAGAAAATCTTCTTTCTTCTTGTTGGAGACCAGAAACCAACTGCACTGTTGCAGTGTTGAACTTGTTGGAGCAGAGTGCATACTGTAGGAGGAGGAGCGGGCACGGGGTGGGAACAGAGACACAGAGGGCGTGGGGAGATGGGGTCATGGGAGTGAGGTCCGGGAGTGAACTGGAAGCTGGGCGGAGGCCAGGCAGCTTGGTGGTGCAGTGTCAGAGGCAGGGCCTGGCCGAGGGTGGAGCAGAAGGTGCCTCCCCAGGAGGGGTGTCTCACACGGGACAGGTGGGATCCTTCTCTCCCACTCCCTGTCCCGACTTCCCATCAGTCCGTCACTCTCTCTGTCTCTCTCTCTATTTTTAGTTTTGCAGTGCTGGGGATTGAACACGGTTTGTGCATGCTAGGCAAGCGCTCTACCAGTGAGCTACACCCTCACCCCATCTTTATTTTTGAAACAAATGCAAACAGTTGGTTAAATTTAATTAAGACATATCTATGTATGATATTCTGGGCTTTTTATTAGTTTATGTTGACAGTCATTGCTGGTTTCCAGGTTGCTCTTGGTGGAGATGACTTAACAGTTTTAATGAAAATTTTGCTGGAGAATCTTGGGGAAGCTTCTTCACAGCCAGGCCCAGCGCTGTCTGCACAGGAGGCTGTGAGAGTGAGGAAAGATGCTCCAAGTGGACCGGGCTCCCTGAGAGGAAGAGTGGATGAAGGTGCCTCGTTTGGTTATTGGGACGTTGTTGTTGGTGTCCTCTTTATACTTAGTGCCCTTCAGTCTTGCAGTCCTCCCTGGCTGGGGTACTGGGGAAAGCCTGCAGTGACTGCAGCTGCCTCTGGAAGCCGCCAGGGGCAGGAGGTCTGCCCGCTGTCTGTGATGAGAAGACGGTCTTTTGCTCTTGCTGCATGATCCTTGTTTACTCTTGATTTGTGAAAGCTGCATTTGCTGAATTCCCCGGGCACTGAACTCGGGATCGTTTATGGGGCGGTGCACATTGAGAGGAAGTCAGTAGGCAAGCAATGCAGCATGGTCCCAGAATAATTGAGAGAGAAAAGGGCCTTGGTATGATACCATCGTCTTCAGTGACCGAACCATGAGAAAGAAGGGTATTCTTTTGTAGTACCGGCTTTACTTACCTGACTTCAGTGGAGAAGGATGTAGTCAGATAAGCTTCAGGCCTGTTTCAGATTATTAAATTGAACTTTTGAAAAGCACCGAATCTGTGTGCTTTCTGTGCCTTTTATCTCATAATCTCTTGAGGATGGCTTGAAATAGGTAGGTAAAAATGCCTTGATAAGACAAAGGATAACAAGTAATCTTACTTTGGAGAACTTTTAAAAAATTACCTTGAAATACTGTTTAGTCTCCCCTTTGCCACTTGCCCTATACTAAATATGGGATAATCATTGCCGTTTTTATATACTGTTACATAATATGATTTAAAGAATGTTAGAAGGGATGATACAAATTTAGTATAGTGAATTATTATCCCAGCTTTTAAAATATGTATAAAATAATATGCTGCTTAAAAGCTTTATAATTCTAATTTTCATGTTTAAACCATCAGAACAAGATGTGACAGACCCAAAGCCTTCTGTGGACCAGAATGTCACACTCCAATTTGACTTTCACTTTGAATCTCTTTCCATTATCCTTTATAACAGTGACATCAATCAGGTATGTAATAAAGTTCTCTAGTGGATAAATTGTAGCTCTTGATACTCATTTTAAGAATACTGGCATTATGGCATGTAACTACTCATTAAAAAGTCTTACCATGTCTACCATTATCTCTGTGTCCTGTAAAACGTGAGCATGTGCTGGTTCTGCCGCAAGTCTTCTCTGGGCTTGCATTTCTAATTTCATTAGGCCCAGGGATTCCACTTTGGGTTCGTTTCTTTCCAGCTAACATGGACACCAGAGTATAGTTTGATCTGTTACTAATAGAGGATTTTTATATATGTGTGATTAATTACATGTTCCATTTTATGACATAGCTAAATATATATGTATAAATACCTATTTAAGAATAATTTAGTGGCTTTAGGGCTTTACACAATTATTCTGAAATTCATGATTGTCTATGAATGTAAACAGTGAGTGTGTTTCTATTGAATAAATGTTAGATATAGTGAATTTGTATTAAGGATACCGTTAATGATAGGCACTGATGTTTCAGTGGTATTTTAGAAAGCTATTTTTTATTATATTGTGTCCTCTGATATTTTTATTACGTCACTTATGTCATATGTTAATACCTATAGTATATATGTAATTCACATAAATCTATATGGATTTTAGGTATCACATCTGTTAATGTGTATTTTCATATACTAATTCATATTTCATACTGTTTTTTAAAATTAAAACAGTACACTGTACATTGTTATTGTTGAACTTTGGTTTAATGTCTGTTATTTATGCAGCGAACTGCCTTAATTTCTACTTTTCAATGTGCATAAAACCATCAGAAAATGTCCTTATGGAAAAGGAGCAGTCAAAAGGACGGTTGGTTTCATTTAAGGACCACCGCCTGTTGGTTCCTCAGCCTTCAGATTCCCGTCTCTTCTTTTCCTTCTTTTCTTGCTCACCTTTTGTGTTTCTTTAGACACTGAGCACTGTCAGGTTTTTCTTTAGAGTGCACATCGTTCTTTCCCGTCCGTTTCCGTGGCTGCGTGTCTGAGGCTCTCTCTGTCTCGCACTTGTGCTGTAGTGGCTCCCTTTGATTTGTCTGAGACATTGGTGCAAGTTAAGCGTCATAAGTAAATCTCCCGTGGCCGCTTGCAACTTCCCATTCTGCTTAGAAGCATTCTGTGTTACAGTGTGTGATTGTCCCCTTGTGGAGAAACGTGTCTCCAAGTTGTCTGCGTCAGTAGCCATATTAGGAAACATTAGTCTCTAGTGATCACCAGATGCGACTCAGGTCATTTCTATCAGTAGTTAAAGAACACAAGTTGTGAAATATTTCCCTCTTTGTAAGTTAAAGGCATTCAAAGCTTACTAGCAGTAATGTCATTCTGACCCTCTTGCATGCAGTTCACTGCCTGGAATGAAAGAAGGTGTGCATCCTAACCAGCGCATCTGTGACTGCAGGTCATCAGCACAGCTCTTATCAAAGCCGTGGTCTCTAGGGAGCCACTGTGACTGGCGTAGGGCTGTTTGTTGATTGGTTTTCGGGTCTGTTCTTTGTAAAATCTGGGCTTATCTGGAGTATCTGGATTTATACTATGGTGGAATAAAGATCGAGGCCCCCTTTTCTAGAAACTAAAAGTGCAGATCCTCATTTGAGCCTCATTAGGCATCCATATTTCCTTCTACCCTCATTCCCTGCCATTGTTTAACTAGAATGTTCAAGCCTATCACGTTTCCCCCAAAATAAGACCTAGCTGGAACATAATGAGCCTTGAAAACTAAAGATCAAAAATATCAGCCCCAATCAGTGTATCCTCACCTTACCCCTCTGACAGAGTAGCAAGAGCTTAGTGGTGGCAGGTAAGGATAGGCTATTGGGGCTGGCATTTTTCATATCTAGTTTTCAAGACTGATTATTTTCTAGCTAGGTCTTATTTTCAGGGAAAGAGGGTAGTTGCCTTGTGCCCTGTGCCCTGCAAACACCTCATATGCTCATGTTTTTCCCCATGTAGAACAACATCTGTCCTTTTATCTGATCTCACTCATCCTTCAAGGCACAATTAAGTTCTTAACCTGTTGCACAATTTTTTTTTGCAGCCTACGGTAATTAGTTTTACCTCTCTGACCTTTTACTATTTGTACTTTTTATCTAACTACTTTATATCCTTTGTGGAAATTGGGACATTATAAATACTAATAAAAGTTACTATATATCACAAGGTATTTGGTTATTTACAACTTACAGTATATCTTTGTAATGTTCCTTTTAATGTATTTCTAGTTTGTTCTTTCAACTATGCTATGAACTCACTGAGATCACCTGTAAGGCTTATTCTTTCTCATAAAGTCCTTGGTTCTTATCACAATTGTTTACAGAAGAGCTCATTAATGTTTATTAGCTAAATTGCATCATTACCTGACAAAAATATTTACTAATTAGTTGTATTTGCGTCAAACTGAGTCAGGTTACTTTTTATGTATTAATCATTGTTGAGGGTCAGGACACATACATGTATTTATTTGTATGTACATACATACAGACAATGCATAACTGTTCCATTTACGTGTTTTCCCACCCATGCTTTGAAAATTTGTGAGATTGATTTGCCTTTAAGTTCTGGATTAAGAAATATGTTTAAAAGTAATTGCATAATGTTTAAAGCTAATTGATTATTTTGCTTGAAAAATGTACCACAGGAGTCCAAACTTTCATTTCATAATGACAGTTTCCGTCTTGGTGAGCTCAGACTGTATCTGATGGCCTCCGCAGGGAAGATATTCAAGGACGGCTCAGTGAATGTCAGCCTTAAACTTAAGACATGCACCCTTGACGATCTCAGAGAAGGCATTGAGAGAGCAACATCGAGGTTCGTCAGATCACAATTCACTGTACACCACTTACGGTTAACCTTCCCCCTGGCATCGCTACAGGCATTGCTGTGCTTTGGGGTCTTCCAAAGATGTCTCTTTTTGGTCAAACTTCTAATTTGAATTGCATCAAGACATAATGCTAATATCAGATTCAGCTGCTGTGATGTTTACATTAAATGAAAGTTTATTAATAAAATGGAGTACCATCTTAAAAATGAGAACTACAAGAATATGAGTTTTAGTAGTTAAATATGTGGTGATTGTTTTTTTTTTTTTTTTCAAATTATCTCCATTCGGCAGAATCATTTTTTAAAAATCCTTAAAGTTATAACTTTCTCCTTTGTCTTATTTTGTCTGTCTTTGAAAACAGTTCTGTGAAGTTTTTCACTTTTAATAGTAGAATCCCTAGCATAATCACATTGTCAACACATTTTTGACAGTTGAATATCAGCTGACTGTAAAATTAGAAACGTGTAACTTCAGTGGCCTAATGATGTTTTTATTCTTTTTGTTTTTGTTTTTGTGGGTACCGGGGGTCGACCTCAGGACCTCGTGCGCCAGCAGGCGCCCATGCCGCTGAGCGATATCACCGGCCCCTTTTTCATATGTGGGTTGCAGGAGTCGAACTCAGGACCTCGCGCTTGCCAGGCAGGCCCTCACGCCACTGAGCCGCCTCACCGGCCCTTTTCTTCCTTTTTGAAGTAATGAGATGTATGTTATTTTTTACTTGACTGGTTTCTTTGGAGGAGAACCGTGTTGCTACTTGATCTCGTATTCTATTGAGTACATATTGCATAGTGCTAAGCCCTTTATGTCCTTGAGAAATAAATAAGTGAGGAAGGAGTGCCACCATGCATCAGCTTTTCTGCTGTGGGAATTTCGTGTCGAGGGAGCTGTTCACCGCTCTCTAGACAAGGTGACAAATGCCACGATCTGTGTGGCAGCCCGGCCTTTACAACATACGTGAGGACGTGTGGGAACCGTCCCTGCAGATGCTTGATGAACACGGGCTGACTTGAGTTGCATTGAATGCCTTTGGAACTCAAGTGTAGAGCATGATTTTTGGAGGTAAATTCTTTTAGGTAGATGAAGTCCTTTATTTAGTTAAATAATATGAAAAAGAGCGTCTTACAATTTGTGGGTCTATATTGATACGTTTTGATATTTGCCTTAGTCATTTCTAGCAATTACTGATTTCTCTAGTATTAAATAGCAATTATAAAATATAATTGCTTAATCTCATGAAGCTTGTTTTTAGAATTGGAAAACCATGTCTTGGTTGCTAGTTGGTTTATTATGTTCAGTTAACACTGTCCTGTTTTCTGTTCTGATAAAAACTAAATGGTGAAAGAAAGATTATTAAAATACATAGGAAAATTTTCATCATTTTTATTTTTAGCAGGGATAAAATAATGAATGATATATGTATATTTTTTCAGGATGATTGACAGAAAGAATGACCAAGATAACAAGAGTTCTATGATTGATATAAGTTACAAACAAGGCAAAAATGGCAGTCTAATTGATGCTGTTCTTGACAAGCTGTATGTGTGTGCCAGCGTGGAGTTTTTGATGACTGTGGCGGATTTCTTTATCAAAGCTGTGCCTCAGAGCCCAGAAAATACAGCAAAAGAAATACAGATTTCATCAAGACAGACTACCACAGGGAAAGTCAAGACAGACAAAGGTTAGCAGAATTTATCTGCCATAGATGACAGCTTGTTGTGTATTTTAGCACAAATTATAAACGGGAGGAAAGAAGTGTAGGATTTGAGAAAATAAAATTAGACTTTTAGATTTAAATGTATTTTACATAAGCACATTAGTAAATATTTTTAAGCAAGAGGTATAGTAGAAAAATATTATTAGGGGCAGGGAAACTCTGCTGTGGTACCACTTGTGCCACTCATAGTTTTTACTCATCTAGAAATGGAGTCAATTGGGGTGAGTGGTTGGAGGACTATTTTATGGGGCGGGAGGTCACTTAGTCAAAGAAAGTATTTTGAAGAATTCTATCACATTGAAGAGCAATTGAAAAGATAAAAGCAGAAGGTGAGGATGTTGCAGGAACTAGCAGGACTCCCTTAGATGTCACCTTTAACTGTGGCCTGGATGTATGCTGAAACCACTTTGAGCCCTGCCCTGAAATTTTTATATCCCAGCACCTCTACATCGATCAGTGATTTTTCATGTTAAATTATTATTACTTAAGGTCAGACATTTTTCTCTGCAGCACATAAGCCAGCAAGATTGGAAAACTAACACTTACTGGCAAGTTCAGAATATTATTTTTCTATTTGCTTTAAATGTTTATTAAATAGTAATCATATGAATTTCTCTGTATTCATTTATATATTGAATATATAGTGTAGATGATATGACTCTGACTCTGGACCCTGGGTAAAGCCAAAGTAAACAAATGAGAACGGTTTATCAACTTTATCAGGAGGTCTCCTCTTCTTCCTGGTATTTCTCTCTCTAGTTTTCCCCTCTTGGCCCCTGTATCATAGAATCACACATTGTCATGTGCGTATACAGGTGCCCACCTTGATTTTGACCAGAAGAACTTCAGGACAGCACTAATCCCAAGAAAACCAAAGATGAAAGTGGCAATGATCTTTTTTTGGCAGGTTTTAGATTGCATTTTCTTGCACAATTAGCATCTATTAAATCATTTAATTATTAGTATTAATCAACCAGCTCATAATATTAGTAATTTCACCATATCTATCATAACAAAAATACTGGGAACAGTTTAACAATTTGTTGATAACATTGTAGTCACGTGAAGATTTTCTTTGAAATATTTCTGGCTCCTGTTTTTGTTTCTCCAGATGATTCTGCAAGACGAAACATGACATTGAAGGCCATGATCACAGACCCGGAAGTGGTGTTTGTAGCCAGCCTGGCCAGGGCTGACGCTCCTGCGCTGACAGCCTCCTTCCAGTGTAACCTCTCGCTGTCAGCATCGGGGCTGGAGCAGATGATGGAAGCTTCTGTGAGAGATCTGAAAGTGCTCGCTTGCCCTTTCCTCAGAGAGAAGAGAGGGAAAACCATTACCACAGTAAGAACTATCGTGGACCCTAATCCTGAGGAATGGCAGAAATAGTTGAGTCCTAGAATCTTAGAACCTGAGAGCTCTGCAGGGCTTTAGCGATGATTTACTACCACCCCAGGTGCTGCAGACAAGGATGTCAAGTTCTGCAAATGTTAACTGATGAGTCAAGGCTGCTAGCGACAGAACTAGGGACTACCTCCAGACTAGTTTTCTTTTTATTATATTGTCTTCTGTGGAATTTTAGTACAAATCAGTATTTTTTCAGCTGTTTCTTTAGTGTACCCAGTGAGAGAATAAATAATTATGTAAGCTCGGAATGGAAAAAACTCACTTGGAGTCATATAACAAAGGGACTTCTGTGTTACTCAGGACTAACTGGTTAATCATCTGGAAACCGCTCATTTACCCTAACCCCTACTGTAGTCACTAGCTCATTTTGTAGATAACTCATAAGTGTATTTTACAGAGTGCGTCATTGAAAAAATATTTTTGCAAAAAGAAACACTTTAAACGTCTGATAGTAAAAGTGTATCATTACTTCAGAATTTGGAATGAAGAACTTCATCAGAACTGCTTGAAGTCCTTTAGCAATGTACATGGACTTGTCGTAGTTCAGAAGTCGTCACGAGAGTCTTAGCTAATGTAATTTGCCTTTTTGCTGTTAGTAGTAGTTTATAGTTCAAAATCCCAGTTGAGTGAGACATGGTTTGTATAAGTGCATGTTACATATTAATGAAAACGTGATTTTCATTTACTTGTTTAGGTTTTACAGCCGTGCTCTTTATTTATGGAAAAATGTACCTGGGCCTCAGGAAAGCAGAATATCAATATTACGGTTAAGGAATTTATAATTAAGGTTAGTGCCTGTCAGATTCTTTGTGTGCATATTCTTGAAATAGTATCTGTTGGTCTCATAAATCCAGCATTGCTGTAAGTCACATATTTGGTAATCAGATTGCCTCCAGGATTAAAGTACATTTTCTTTAATGTAAATATTTACTTCTATTTTCTTTAAAAGACTACTTTTTTAATACCTACAAATGGCAGGAGTGGTTTTCTCTGTTATATTTGCAGGTGTGTGTGGTCTGTGTGTATGTGTTGGAGGGGAGAGAAGAGATAGGGAGAAAAAGGGAGAAAGGATAGAGATAAGGTTATTATTTATAGGCTTTTATGTAATATATAGTTTGATTTGATAAGTATGTGATTATTTAGCTTATATTTGTAGTGACAAGTGTATGCTGGAAATAAATCATTAGGGTTTGCTTTTTAAAAGATCTTTTACATTTAAAATATTGAAGAGCAATCTATTCTCCATTGTCATTCAAATTCTTTAAGAATGACTTCATTCCCAGTTATAAATGGGAAGTACAGGACACTTTCGCAAATCCATTTTTCTCTCTTTTGAAGGACACAAACATGAGGTGGTTAATTCCAGTAATACATAATGTAAATGATAGTAGCTTTACTTATCTAGGTCAGTGACCAGTAGTGATTGAACTAATGCTTAAGCTAATTTCATTTGAACTGTTTTAAATAATAGTGTAGTTTTTCTCAGTTTAAAATAATACTGGGTAACGCCAGGCATGGTGGTACATGCCTGTAATCCCAGTACTCAGTAGGCTGAGGCAGGAGGATTGCCATGAGTTTGAGGCCAGCCTGGGCTACATAGTGAGTTCAAGGCCAGCCTGAACTAACTGAGACCCTGTTTCAAAAAAACAAGCAAGCAAGCAACAAACAAAAATACTGGCTAGGGTTAGGTTGTGTTTTGCTAATGCATTTACTTTTTTTTTTAAGATGTAGCATAATAAATGGGGAGAGAAATGCATTTGCATGTGTTTTTTCTAAGACATTAGGTTGTGTTAGAGGGACCTTTCCTTTCTTTGTATAAAACATTTTAAAACTCCTACTATATGTAAAAAAAATACCCTGTATATGGCATTGGCATACATAGTCTCTGCTTTCAAAAAACTTAATGACCCGGGGGAAAGAAGTAAATCAGTGACTGTAACTTCGAATGCTGGAGACATGCACAAGGTGCTGCTGAGAGCACAAGCAAGGGGCCGCTGGTTCTGACCAGGACATCAAGAAAAGCTGTCTGGAGTGAGACATCTTGAGCTGAGGATTGAAAGTTGATGGAGGTTAGATAGATGGAGAGGAAAGGGCAAGACTGGCCAGGCAGAATTGGCCATGTACACAAAGGCAGGGGTTTGAGAATGTTCTTGAAGAACTTAGAGGGGAGGTCCGCTGTGGCTGCATATAGTGGTGTGGTTGAGGTGTAGGACTAGGGACATTAGTTACAGGTGACATTAATAAGACAAGGAGAAAGAAAGGATTCAGTTGACAAGCAAGTCAAGAAAGCAGTGCATATCAGATGTTCTTCTTGATGATGTATTTGTATCTGTTTAGTGTATCCGTGAAGCAAGGGTTGTGAGAAGTGAACAGTAACGGAATCCTTTTAAATTATTTAACCCAGTATTTCTCAAACTTTGGAGAACTCTTGCTAGCTGATTAGCTAGGAACTAGCTCACAAAGAGTGCTGTGCACCAAGATGAAGAGAGTTTGAATTTTATTCTGAAAGTTGTGGAACTTGGTGAAGATTTTAAGCATAGGAGTGACATGCCCAGAGTTAGGTTTAAAGAAACTCTACTGGTGACAGTTTGGAGGGTAAGGTGAAAGAGTACTGACTGGACATAGAAGGTATCTTCAGCAGTTGGCTGCTAAATGTCGCTCAGTGGTAGAGTGCTTGCCTAGCAAGTGGCTGGGCCCGGGATTTGATCCCCAGTACCACAAAAATACATTAATAAATTGAAAAATAAGGCAAAGATGTCATCCGTGTCAGAACTAAAGTACAGTGATAGGCATGAGAAAGTGAGCAAAGGCACTATGCAGAGATAATCAGAAGCAGAATTCACAGATCTTGGGTTGAGTCAGGGGATCCGTGAGTGATTTCAGCCTTTCTCTTTCCATAAGACAAATGGAGACATCTGTGTGCATCTCCACTAGGTTCACATATCTTGGCTTAGTGAACATAGCTGGTTGAAAAGGGAAAATTTTGGTGACAGTTCTGCATTTTTTTGTTGACACTATTTTGCTCTGAGCTGTTCAGCTTGGCTGTTGGGTTTTGACTATAGCTATATAACATTAATTACTTCAGGTACTGTGAGCAAGAATCAGTATTATGCCGTTAGTAGACATCCCACCTGAATCCATATTTTCCTTAGTTATGAACTGAATTATAAGTTAAATTTTAATTTGTTACTTTTTAAGGTTTTAACATGTGTGTTTCAGTTCTCATCTGGGGAAGAGTTTTTTCTAAACTTTTCTCTGCTTTGCCTTTTAAAGATTTCACCCATCATTCTGAATACTGTGATGACAATAATGGCTGCCATGTCTCCAAAGACAAAAGAGGATGAATTAAAAGACGCATCTAAGGAAATGGAAAATCTTTGGGGTATCAAATCTATTGATGATTATAACTCTTGGTTTCTTGGTGTTGACATGGCAACAGAAGCAACAGAAAATTTCAGAGAGATGGATCATCCCGTGATAGAGGAAAATTGTGCCGTTGCTGTGGAGTCGGTCCAAGTCACTCTAGAATGTGGCCTTGGGCACCGGACTGTACCTTTATTACTGGCAGAGTCTAAGTTTTCAGGCAATATTAAAAATTGGACTTCCCTGTTGGCTGCTACCGCTGACATGACGCTACAGGTATGGAGACATCATTTAGTACGTCAAGGGCAGCTACTTGAAAGTGAAACTGCAGAATTAAGGCTCATGTTTTTGTTTGTTTTGCTCTGTTGTTTCAGTTTGTTTATGCATGGCTGGGTTAGATAATATATACAAATAGATATATATTCTAACATTCAATTTGTGGATGTATAATTATATGTGTGGTAACTGTTTTTAAGAAGTCTTGTGCTAAATAGTTTATGACAAGAAATTGAGAGAATAAAGGGAAATACATTCTTTTTGGATGTATTTTTTTGTGTCAGGTGGGTGGTTTTGAATGGCTGTTGCTATATTGTATTAATTTTTTTTTACTGGTTGCAGAATTGCATAATTAAAGTTGAAAGACTGACTCTTTATAATTCCGTGCCTTTTCAGGTTCACTATTATAATGAGATTCATGCTGTCTGGGAACCACTGATCGAGAGAGTACAGGGGAAGAGACAGTGGAATTTGAGGCTTGATGTAAGGACGCAGTAAAGCATCTTTGTACAGAGTGGCACTACATATATTCATTAATATTTTTTAATTCAGTAATTGTCAAGATGTAGTCCAGGACCCCTGGAGCCCTTTTAGGGTATCCGTGAGATAGAAAATCTTCTTATATGTATATTCAGACATATGCGTTTTTATTTTCATTCTCTCATGAACGTACGATGGAGTTTTCAGGAGACTGCTCGAACGTGATTCTGCAGGAGATGGCAGAGCAGAGATGAGAATTCACCTGTGTTCTCTTAAGCAGGCGCTAAAAAAGTTTATTAATGTCCTTCATCTCACTACTTATATCTTAAAAATATTTTTCATTAAAATGTTTTTTATGTTAGCATATAACTTATTTTTAGATGAATATTAAAGTTTTTCTTGGTTTTCATTTCTAGTAGAGTATGTATTGGTAGATAAATGAAGCTTTTTGAGATAGTAATTTTTAAGGGTAAGACTAAAAATCTTGAGAATTACTACTAATTCATGAACTCTTTCTTATCTCTTCATGGTGTTCTTTCAAGTGCTTCAGAATCTTGGGTACCAAAGCACAGTTTTCTAAAGTACCACGTGTGCGAGTGACCGTAGCAGACTGTCCCAGAGCTCCTCTCCGGGCGGCCTCGCGGAGCTGTTGCACAGTGACGCTGACAAAGAAGATTCTTTGTTTAGAGGGGAGAATTCACTTAGCTTATGTCTCATGTCCTCTGAATAAAATAGAACTAATATTTCTGGCCTCCCACTCTCTGGCATAAGGAGGCTAACCAAAAATTGTTTACATGGCTTTTATAATACTATTAGAACAAAACCGTGAATGTGGTATTACAGTAGATGGAATCTGATGGCTAGTCGAAAGCGTATGATATTATTTATTTATAGATGTTACTGGTAAAAAGTAGAAGATGAGAAACTCTTATTTCCAGAAGGTACCCCCATTGAGGACCGATTTAGACTTTAGGGTCATCTTCAGTTACTAATCAACTCATAATCATTAGCAAGGCAGTAGTGAATAATTAGATAGGCTTTGGCGCTGCACGGGACCAGGTACTGTGGCTGACCGAGTGCTTTGCTGGCACAGTTCAGAGCGTTTTCCCCAGAGGGGGCTGTGCACTGGAAGATGCTCATCTGCACCAAAGCAGGGGGAAGCACTGAATGTTTTCGAAAATGATACTTTTGAGGAACCTTAATGTAAAGCAGCCAGGTTGGGGGAATTCAACACTGTCTACTATTTTAAATTTATTATTAACTGGCTGATAAACTTTTATGTTATTTATCTTTGTAGGTAAAGAAGAACCCAATCCAAGATAAAAGTCTGATACCAGGAGATGATTTTATTCCTGAGCCCAAAATGGCGATTTATATTTCTTCAGCAGATACAATGAATATAACAATATCCAAAACTTGTCTTAATGTTTTGAACAATTTAGCAAAAGTATGTTTGCCTCTTACTTGGAGTATTTCAAGTAGAATTTAAGAATGAAACATACTGTATATATACTTTGGTCGTAAAATTAGTTTCAGAAATATGTAGTCATGGTAAAGCGTTTGAAAGAAATGTATACTTTGCAGACATTTCATGATAATTGTTCTTTTTCAGGGCTTTTCAGAGGGTGCTGCTTCTACTTTTGACTACTCTTTAAAGGACAGGGCTCCGCTCACGGTCAGAAATGCTGTAGGTGTTCCCATTAAGGTGCAGCCCAGTCAGAACCTCAGCGTGGTGGGCTCCCCGGGGAAAAGTGATGTTTATGGCGTAGATGCTGGTCAGAATCTGGAACTGGAATATGCCAGCCCGGAGCCTTCCTCGCACGGGAAGCTGTCCGTACTGAGCCGGCAGGAAAGCTCCTTCTTCACTCTTACCTTCGGTATGCTTTATTTACTTCAGGAGCATCTTAGGAATTGTTGTGGGCTTATTTTTGATAAAATATGGAAAAATACTTGGCTGCATACATGCAGGGAAAAAACACTTCTAAAGACTTGGATTAAGTAATTGATACTTGTTTTCTTCTAAACTTGAAAAGATTAAGCCTGATTAAGAGGTACCTTATTAAAATAAAAAAAGAGGTACCTTATACAACTGGGTTATTTCCATACTTAACTAATTAATACATTACATAGTGTGCATCAGAAGGGTGGAAGTTCAGGAAGGAGGTACAAAAATGATAGAAGTCCCAAAATACTGAGAGTGATTATTACTACTACAAAGAAGACTGTTGTATATAGTTGAGAGAATTAAAAATCAGTTGCATTTTGTTTGTTTTCATATATTTAAACTGTCTTCCTCAAATTGTCTTGGGTCAAAAATTTTATATCAGTAATTGTTTTTCTCTCTCTCTTTTTTTAATATGTGGGTACCGGGAGTGGAACTCAGGACCTTGCGCTTGCCAGGCAGGCGCTTATGCCTCTGAGCTATCTCACCGTTCCCTTCTCTCTTTTTTTAAACCTTGTATTTTAGAAAAGCATTTTATAGTGATTATTTCCAATCATGAGAAAAATACTCTTGTTCTTATTTTGACGGGATAATTATTCTGAAATAGAGAAATATTAGTAAGTAAATATTTAGAATTTTTGTCACTTGTACTCTGCCTTAGTACCACATGGATATACAGAAGTTGCCAATGTCCCTGTTGCCAGACCTGGACGGCGGTTGTACAATGTACGGAATCCCAGTGCCAGTTATTCTGACTCAGTCTTGGTACAGATCGATGCCACCGAAGGGAATAAAGTCATCACCCTCCGCTCTCCTCTGCAGGTAATTCTTTAAAGTGAGGTGTATACCATTCAGTTATCAGTTTAACTCATCTTAGAATACAGTAACACTTCAATACATCAGAGAACTGATGTAACTTCTATTCCCTAATTTGCTTTTGTAATGTTTTTATTTTAAATGTTTAATAAAAAAATTTAAAGCCCATTTTAGTATCTCTTCTATTTAAAATTAATGAAGTTTTTTTTGCATATCTCTTCAAGAATTGATGAAAATTGTAATTATAGTTCGTTGTCAAATAGGATAACATCCATTCTCTTTGTATGTCACTTGGGGTTGTATTTTTTGAGCATATAACAATGACTACTAGAATGAACTATTCTGAAAAAAAATTTAGCATCTTAGTCTGTATAAATACTTCCTTTTCTACTGGTAAAGCTTTACCAAACCTTTTTCTTTTTCTGTATATTATTTTAGGTTTCAGTATATGATCAGCAAAAGAGCATTTCTTCCTACCTATAGTATAAGATAAAAAATAAAACGATATAAAATTTTGGCCATTTTTAGTTTGTTATTAAGCCTAACATGTATCATACTGTAGTCAAGAAAAGAGTTATGCTGTTTTTCTTATATTCTTTTGCTGTCCTTTTTTGTTTAATCATGTGATACATTCATCAAAGATTGTAATGGAGAAAATGTGATTAAAATCTTCAAAGAACAATACTACTTGGGTGATAAATGTTACAGACTAACACTAAACATCAGCATGCAATATACAAATTATGTGAATGACTGAATTTTAAACTGCTAGTTAAAGTTCAGTCTTAATACATATGTAGCCTTCAAATATCCTAAAGTTTTCAGTTGAAAAAGGAAATACCTTCCAATATTGGGTTTGAAACATTTTAGATATAAACGTAATTGTGTATAGCTAATGATTTTCCTTTAAACTTACCTATGTTTATAAAAGTAATTGTATGTATTTTTGTCCAACAGATTAAAAACCACTTCTTTGTTGCATTTATTATCTATAAATTTGTTAAGAATGTTAAGCTGTTGGAGCGCATTGGAATAGTCAGACCTGAAGAGGAGTTCCATGTCCCTTTAGATTCATACAGGTAGATACTTCTTTCAATATACTAAGGTTTTAAAAATTCACAGTATGTATTTTTACCTTTATGAATTGGAGATCAGTGATCTGGAAAATATAACTTCATATACTTATCTAAAAACATGTAAAAACCATTTTAAAGACAAATAGTTTATTCTGTGAAAAATAAATTTGTATTATTGAATTTATCAAATGAAAACTACTTTTTTGCTGGTTTAGATTTTCTGAAATCTCTGTTTATTAGATTGCCTTTATATTTGAAATGAGAATATTTTTAAGTCACCCTTGTTGACAGAGGTTTTTGTTTTCCCCCAGGACGTTCCTCTGTGAGTTAGCTATGAGAATTAGTGCAGGTTCCTTAACCTTTCTTAGCCATGGTTTTCTCACCTGTGAAAATGAGAGTAATCATGACTGACTTTGTATAGTTACCCGAAAGTTTTAGTGAGGTTCTTTCTCCTGCATTCTCAATCCCGTCTTTTTCCCTCTTGGGTTTGTTTTTCTGCAGAAGTCAGTTGTTTATTCAGCCCGCTGGAGTCTTAGAGCATCAGTACAAAGAGTCGACCACCTACATCCCCTGGAAGGAGGAGCTGCATAGGAGCAGGCATGTGAGGGGCCAGCTGCAGTGTCCGTCGCTGCGGCTCAGCTTCCTGCCACTCATTGTGAGCACGGTCGCTGTGCCTGATGAATTAAGCCACATCAGTGCACGCGGGGAAGACTGGAACCCGGCGTACATCATTCACCTCTACCCTTCTCTCACTTTGCGGAATCTTCTCCCATATTCTCTAAGATACTTACTTGAGGTGTGTCTCTTGTATTTGGTTTGGATTTCAATGTTGCACAAAGTGAATTCTAGTTTGTTTTATGGTATTTTTAGTTGAAGTCAATGTTTTAAATAGCATACTTGTAATGTTCTAATAATGTTAATGAAAGCAAGACTTAAATAGCATCTGCTTTGTGTCAGTATCTGTCATATGATTTAACATGTTTAATCCTTCTATAGTAGGTATTATTGATGAACCCTCTTTACTGATGAGGAAACTGAGTCATGACGGGGTTCGGTGGCTGGCCTGGATCTCACAGCTAGTCAGTGGGAGAGCTGGGATTTAAACCTATGTGGTTTGGCTCCTTGATCTCTGCCACTTTTCTCTGTTGCATCTGCCATAAATTTAAGAGCCATTATCATTTCTTTATTAATTTAAGTAAAATTTCATTATTTATAAGGGAGAAGAAAATCTAATGAGAATAGTTCACCTTAAAGTTTTTTTAAAAATTAGTTAATTAATTCATTAATTTATTAATAAATGAGCCAGGATCTCGCTTTGTAGTGCAGGCTGGCCTTGTGTAGCCCAGGCTGGCCTCGAACTTGCAGTGATTCTCCTGCCTCAGCCTCCCAAGTGCTGGGATTACATAAAGTTTTTGTTCTAAAGTTAATATTATGATTGTTTAGTCCAAGGTTTCTATTAAAAAATAAAAAAGAGTTACTGTCTTCGGGAATAATAAGCAACATTTTGTGGCATTGGCATATGGTAAATATTTTAAAGTGTCTACATGTTATGTTATTTTAAGATGCAAAAGTCTTAGAAACTGTTTGGAATAGCAGGGCTGGGGGCATAGTTCTGTGGTAGAGAATTTGCTTAGCCTTGGGTTCAAAAAAACCCCACCCCAGTGTGGTGCAATAAAAAAAGAAAAGAAAAACTGCAACGTATGTTATTATTTTCCTTTATCCAATCATGAGCTATTTCTGAGTTGTGCAAACAGAAATTAATTATATCAACTAAATAGTGGGTAAACAAAAGAATAGTTTATAAATAAAAAGAGTATAAAATAAAGGTTTTAGTAAGGGAGCCTGATTTAGATATTGCTATTCTGCATTTTAATAATAATTCACCTTGCTTAGATAGCCTGCTAGAGTAGCTGAGTGCTGTCACTTTCCTTATTCCACTCACATGGGAAACATTAGGCATGGTGTGTGAGTGGCAGAGGAAACTAAAGACTGGGTGGTCAAGTGGTTCATTAATAAAACTGTGCTAGTGGACGGCAGCCAGGGCCCCTGAATGAATCCAGCCTTTGATTCTCGGTATGGATACATTTTTTTTCTCAAAACTTCTGGCTGTTGGTTTGTTAATGGCCAAAGACGGTTCCTGCCTTTGTAGCCGTGGCGTGTGTTTTCTTTTTAGTCCTTAGTAATTACTGGCATTCATAATATATAAACATGGTACTTCATGGAAGACTTGGCAGTTAACCTGCCTCTTGTAGGTTATTTAGCGTCTGTGTAAAATACAGATTTTGTATTTCAGAGGTTTTGCTAAACAGACTTGGTTTGTGTGTGTGTTTAGGGAACAGCAGATGCTCATGAGCTAGCAGAAGGCAGTGCAGCAGACGTCCTGCATTCCCGGATCAGTGGAGAAGTCATGGAATTAGTGCTGGTCAGATACCTGGGCAAAGACTGGACTGGACATTTCCGCATATGTGACACGCTTCCTGAATTCTTTCTTGTGTGTTTTTCTTCTAACTCCAAAGAAGTAATGACAGTTGACCTGTCGGTCCACGTCAGGCGAATTGGCAGCCGAATGGTGCTGTCTGTCTTTAGTCCCTATTGGTTAATCAATAAGACTTCCCGAGTTCTCCAGTATCGTTCAGAAGACATTCATGTAAAGCACCCAGCCGATTTCAGGGACATTATTTTATTCTCTTTCAAGAAGAAGAACATTTTTAGTAAAAATAAGGTATGTTTTTATTCATAGAGCAAGTTCGAATAGGTGACTTTCTAATCTGGAAGCTTGGGAATTTGAAACCAAGCTTACCTATTTGCCCAGTGCCATTGATATAAATTAAGTCCAAGGAGACTTTAAGGAATGCAAAATCAAGTGGGACCCTTAGGAACTAACAACAGCAGGATTCTGAGGCAGAGTAATTCTTTCTCCAGTGCCCGTAGAATTCCTTCTGTTCTTGAAGTTGTGTCAGATAAGACAAGCTTTATTTTGTATAATTGACCAGTGGTGATATGGCATTTCTAAAGATGCTTATATTAGCTGACCCTCCTGTGCATGAAGCATAAGCCAGGCCTTTGAGAAGTCTGATGCTTGAGCGTGGTCTTTGGTGTCCTGGTCCCTTCTTTCTTCAGACTGACTTTGGTTTTCCTCGCTCATGCGCACTTGACCACATGCTGCCTGTAGACTTCTGCATGTGCTGCACCCTCTGCCTAGACGACCACCTCCCCTACTCTTCCCGTTTTCCTCCTCTTTCCTGTTCCCTGCTGTTTGTTCTTTATCATTCTGCTCAGGCCTGGTATGTGTGAAGATTTTCTGTTCATTTAAGATGAGTCTAGTTACTCCATTCTTGTTCTCTTAAGAGTAGTGGATCTCAAATTTTATTTATGTCAGAATAACCTAAAGGCCTTTAAAGCTGTTGCTGTCTTGTCCCTACTGAGTTTGACCCAGTAGGTCTGGGTGGGGCCTGGGAATCTGCATCTAACAGATATGCCAGTGGTCTGGAGACCACTTCGAGAACCACTGTCTTAGAGTGTGGACTGACACATGATATTGTTTATGTGTCTGCTTAGCCTTGAGTTTTTCATAATCTAGTTGTGTGGATAGTGGTCAGATTCATACAGGGGCACAGATGGGTCCCTTTTATAAGACCTTTTCTAAATCCCAGAGCCAGGAGCAAGCTCACCGTCTTCTTACTTTGGTAGCATTTTTACCTCGTGTGTCCTAATCCCATTTGAGTCTTGCATTGTAATTGTTACTGTGTGTTCTCTCTGTTTAATTCACTGCTCACTGAAGACAGGAACTGTGTCCTGCTGTTTTCTGTTCCGCCTCTAACAATACCTTTTATTTAGCACCTGCCAAATAATGTTAAAGGAATACATTTTCTGTGTGCTAAAACTATAAGGAGTTTGTTAGCTCTATTTCATAGGTCTAACATTGGAAAATGTCATTTTTGCGTTACGTTTTTTAAAAACAAATGGCATAAGGTCTCATTGGTGCACATCTTTAAATTCACTGTACTTACTGCTCGGGGAATGGAGAGGTCAGAGCTATGCTTTTGTCGTCCCCTACAATTTTCTGCGGTTCTGTTACATATTTGCAAATATGACTATGGTAATATTTTTCTGTGTCTCATAATACTAAAATTTCTAGCAAGCAGTCTAGCAGCTTTTCATCTGGTTTTTTTTTTTTTTTTTTTTTTTTGTGGGTACCGGGGAGACGACCTCAGGACCTCACGCGCCAACAGGCACCCGTGCCGCTGAGCGATATCACTGGCCCCTTTTTCGTATGTGGGATCCGGGAGTCGAACTCGGGCCCTCGCGCTTGCAAGGCAGGCGCTTAAGCCGCTGAGCCGTCTCACCGGCCCCTTTTTTTTTTTTTTTTGTGGGTACCTGGGGTTGACCTCAGGACCTCACGCACCAGCAGGCACCCATGCCACTGAGCGATACCACCGGCCCTTTTTTCGTATGTGGGTTGCGGGAGTTGAACTCGGGCCCTTGCACTTGCCAGGCAGGCGCTTACGCCGCTGAGCCGTCTCACCGGCCCAGCTTTCCATTTTTACATCAGATAAAGTACGTTAAGGTTACCTTTTAGGTTTCTTATATTGTGGTATGTGTTCTCCGGTACAGGTACAATTAAAAATTTCAACTAGTGCCTGGTCCAGTAGTTTCTCACTGGATACTGTGGGAAGTTATGGGTGTGTGAAATGTCCTGCCAGCAATATGGAATACCTGGTAAGAATCTGCTGCTTATTTCCCTTTAGCTCCATTCACCTTTTCTGCAATTCAGTAAGAATCTGGCTCCTAAAGAGTTAACAGAAATTTTAATTCAAAGTATTGTATGTTGGGCCGTCTCTACAAATTTCTTTGACCACTCTTACCAGTGGAACTTGAATTTGTTCAAGTGAGTAACTTGGTAAATATTCACAGTATACTAGTGTTTTCATTCCATATCCACCTTGCCATGCATTTCTTAAGTCTTCACTTTTACCACTCTGAAAATTAAACAACCTGGTGCCAATTGACCTGATTTATTACTTCAAAAATTTTATTGATGACAAATAATAAAGCAGCAAAACTGGAGCCTCTCCGCTAATTACAAAGCCGTTTGTAATTGGAATATTAAAAAGTGAAGAATGCTAGACAGATTAAATCTGTCACTGAAAAGTATCACAAATTACTGAATGATATTCTTAAACTGGTTTCTGATGGAGCCAAATGAAGGAACCAATTTTTTTTTTCCTACTAGAAAATAACAGTGGAATGTAGTTCATGTTAGTTTATTTAAGAGTTGTTATTGTAATGTATTTTAAGAAATTTGTGTGTGAATGAGGGAGCATGTATATATTTCACGGAGATTGAATAAGGTGCTGAAGGATGAGATTGTTTCTTTGCTTTCCACAGGTTGGGGTGAGCATCAAAATGAGCAGTTTCAATCTCTCACGGGTCGTCACTCTGACTCCCTTTTGCACCATTGCAAACAAGTCCTCGCTGGAACTGGAAGTCAGCGAGATTGCATCTGATGGCTCTGTGCCAACTAATAAATGGAACTATATTGCTTCTTCAGAGGTAATTTTTTCTTTTAATTAGGGCTGATTCCTAAAATATCCACAGAAATATATTTTTAAAAATTTCATTAGTACACGTTTGCAGTACATATTAGTTAAATTCATCATGGGTGTTGGTACATGTATGTAACACAATTTAATTTTTTTGGTCCCCTTCTCCTCTCTGTCCTCAGTTCCTGACATATAAATGAGAACTATATATACATCTTGGTCTTACACTGCCATGTTTGTGTTAAAATAAGGCAGCCAGTTTTGAAAGATTTTTCTTTCACACTGTTAGCATGTTTTTAAAAAAAGGAAAATTGTTGCTAATATTTACCTACCACTAGTCCAGTCTAGATGGTTAGCAGTTTTTCCGTAGATCTCCCATATATAAAACATGCATCTGTACTGTGAAAAGTACATAGAGGTAATGTATTACGTGTTGTCACGATTGTCAATGTGACGTTTCTGTACTGAAGAAACTGTAATCTCGTTGGCAGTGCCTAAGCTCCGCATGAATTAGCACATGCAGAATAAGACAGTATGTGCAAAATTATAGGTGGTTGTAAAATTTCTGAATAGGTGAGCTAGAAATTTTACCTATTTCACTAAAATTGACTAGTAAAATTCAACCCTCTCACTTCACAGAAAAGGAAACTGAGGTTCAGACTTTCCGGGGTCAGTAGGGTCATTGATACTGACTTGGTGGATGTCGGTTGTCTATATCAAAAGGTTGGGTTTCAAACTGAACTTTGCCATCTCCATAATGTTTGAGGAAATGAAGAGAATGAAGGAAGGAATGAGGAAAGAGGTGTAAGGATCAGCGTGGTCCTTGACTTTCACCCAACCTGTCGACCAAACCAGCTGAGCTGAAGGATAGCTGATGTCATTTTTCCATTCCTCAGTACAGCTCAAAACAAACAAAACAAAATGAAAAATCCCAGATCCTAAAGTTATTTTAAAAAATACGTAGCAAAAGGCTCAAAGGGAAGGATTCCCATTACAGTGTCAAGCTGTGGAGCTCTAGAAAGCACGATGTTTTCAAGCCACTTAGAATGATCTCTGTATCCCAGAAATAAAAAATGTGTATCTTTTTATCTTTGATGTAGATTTATCAACAGTATTTTTACTTAGATACGGAATTTATACAGTATTCTTTTTTTTTTTTTTTTTTTGTACTGGGAATCGAACTCAGGACCTCGTGCTTGCCAGGCAGGCGCTGTGCCACTGAGCTATATCCCTGGCCCTATACAATATTCTATAGCAGAAGGACATTTGGTATTGTATTAGAAACTAAAATCCCAGTTTTACAGTTAGGGGAACAGGAGCTCAGGTTTAAAATTGAGCAGCTAGGATGGTAATAATGACAGGGTCCGTAGTAGTCTGTTCTCTGCCTTCAGTAGTCATTCTGGTTTATCGAGGGTAAAATGCTATATGAATGAATTCTTCATTTAATGATGAAGTAGAGGGAGCTATGCACAAAAGCTTATGTTACTAAGATCTTGTTTGTAAATGCTGTATTCGAGACATGTGAGGCATTCTCCGTCCACAGGCTCTTCAGTTTCTCGTACTGCGTGTGTACTGTCAGTGCGCATAGATTAACAAACTGTTGTACCATAAGTACATATAGGTTATATATCTGTGCTCTTCTAGGGAAGCTTCTTTGATTTCATACAAAGGTATATAGTTCAGTAGTATTAGTGTTAGATGTGGAGAGTATATTTAAAGAAACTCAGTAATAATTTAATCAGTGTCAGATTTGGAGTTGAAAACTTACTTAGCCACTGTCTTATTTATGCCACCGTACTGTATAAAGACTGATGCTAATTTTTATGTTTTCAGTGCCTTCCATTTTGGCCTGAAAATCTGTCAGGCAAACTGTGTGTGAGAGTAGTGGGCTGTGAAGGATCTTCCAAACCATTCTTTTATAACCGACAAGATAATGGCACTTTATTGAGCTTAGAAGAACTGGTAAGGTGTTATATTTTAAAATAAATGTCTTCAATTTTTTTTTTTTTTTTTTGTGGGTACCGGGGGGTCGACCTCAGGACCTCGCACGCCAGCAGGCGCCCGTGCCGCTGAGCGATATCACCGGCCCCTTTTTCGTATGTGGGTTCCGGGAGTCGAACTCGGGCCCTCATGCTTGCCAGGCAGGCGCTTAAGCCGCTGAACCATCTCACAGGCCCCTCGATTTTTAAAATTTGCTATAAAAATTTTCTTTAAATCATGATATAAAAATCTGGTAATTTGCTTGAAGAGCTGCTATATCAATATTTAAGGCTTTGATAACACTTGGAAGAAATCAGAACTGCCTTGTTTTTCACTAATAACTTGGAAAACACAGCTTTTGTGTTTATATAATTGATCAAAAGCCCATGTGTAAATGACGTTAAACCAATACCTCGATTGGATTATTTTTTCCAACAATAGACCGGAGCTATCTTGGTGGATGTAAACACTGCAGAACACTCAACGGTCATAACTTTTTCTGATTACCACGAGGGGTCTGCACCTGCTCTCCTGATAAACCACACACCGTGGGACATCCTCACTTACAAACAGAGGTAAGGAAGAGGGGGCTAATGGGAAATCCTATTTGCTTTTATTGGTCCACAGTCCCTTCTGGGAACCCTTGTGGATAACGTCCCAAATGTTTCAGATTTTAGAAAGGTAATATGTGGAGCACGTGCTTTTATTATTTAACACCCTTGGTATGTCTTGAGACAGTACTCTGTAGTCAAACATGTTAATATTTCTGTGGCAATACATATGAATATTCACGCAAGTGGGATAAATAGACACCATAAATAGTCTCACACCAGTTCAAGTCAGGTTTTGCCGCCAAATGATTCTTGACAAACTTCCAGAAAAACCTTCAGGCTTTTGGAGCTTTTTTTTTTTTTTTTTTTTTTTTTGTGTGTGTGGGTACCGGGGGTCGACCTCAGGACCTCGCGCGCCAGCAGGTGCCCGTGCCGCTGAGCGATATCACCGGCCCCTTTTTCTTATGTGGGTTCCGGGAGTCGAACTTGGGCCCTTGCGCTTGCTGGGCAGGCGCTTATGCCACTGAGCCATCTCACCAGCCCCTTGGAGCTTTTTATTTTATTTTATTTTTTTTTTTTGTGGGTACCGGGGGGACGACCTCAGGACCTCGCGCGCCAACAGGCACCCGTGCCGCTGAGCGATATCACCGGCCCCTTTTTCGTATGTGGGATCCGGGAGTCGAACTCGGGCCCTCGCGCTTGCAAGGCAGGCGCTTATGCCACTGAGCCATCTCACCGGCCCCCCTTGGAGCTTTTTAAAATTTAGAATTGCAGATAAGGGACTGTGAACCTGTTTAAGCCTTGTCTTTCCTCTGTAGCCTGGTAATGCTCAGTGAACTTCTTCCTGTAAATGTGTATCTAAATTTTTGGTTAGGGATAATGGAAGGCCAAATGAGAGGAGTGTGGGTAGGGAATGATAATAAATTTATAGTCCAGGTGATGGGAATTTTTTCTTCTTATTCACACATGTCATTGGATGATGTCATTGTTTAATGGTACATCAAATAGTTGTAAGCCCTTAAAATGTATAAGAATAAGTAATTTTATTAAAAAATACGAAAAAAGGGCCGGTGATATCGCTCAGCGGCACGGGCGCCCGCTGGTGCGCGAGGTCCTGAGATCAACCCCTGGTACCCACAAAAAAATAAATAAAAATAAAAAATATGTATTTCCTTGAAGATTTCCCTATTCCTAACTCTCATGGTGATAATCTAGTGAGAGATTTAAAAGTATAGATTAAGATCAAAACCTACTTGGTTTCCTTTTTTTTCCCCCATATCTCTGGAGTCTTTTATATGTTACATTTGCCAATACTTCTTGAAACTTTACTGATCAACTTTCAAATCTCCTTGGAATCTTAGGATTCCGATTCTGATTTAGTGGGTTTTGGGTGGGGTGCTATACTTTGCATTTCCAGCAAGCCAGGTAATGCTGCTGGTGCACAGGCCGCACTTTCAGTTGCAACAGTGTGACATTTACTATTCACAGCTATTTCTGCAGGTGGACACTGACGGGTCAGCTTGTTTAACTCAGTCAGATCCATTGGCCTGCTTCTTCCTCGATCAATTCCGAGTGTGCTGCAGCTTTGGAAAGAATGTTGTACTGCAGTATTCTGCTTCTCAAAGCTTCAAAACCATCGCTTATTGGACATTGTGGGGTTCTTCATCATAGGCAGCGTTGTGTTTTATTAACTAACACAGTCCTCTTCTCAGTAAATTACAGGTCTAGGGTTTTCCGGGCTAAGACATTCTAATATTTCCTCTGTCACTTGTGTTTTAGTGGATCACAGGAGGAAGTAGTCTTATTGCCAAGACAAGCTCGACTTTTTGCCTGGGCCGATCCTACTGGCATCAGAAAACTTACCTGGACATACGCAGCAAATCGTGGGGAACATGATCTGTTGAAGGTATCTTTTGATGGGGAGTTCGCCGTGTGTGTTGCCTGACAGGGAGGGAAGTGGACGAGCTGGCTTCACCACGTCATCTTGGTCTTTACTGAGCTGAAAGTGAAGGGGAGGTGTTTTTGGGATAAGTTACTCAGACTTTAGATGGCAAATAGTTCATATTGATAAATTAATCAAAATTTATTTACAATTTTAAAAATACAACTGCTCCATCTTGTCCAAGATAAGATCAGTAAAACACCTTTTTATTTGCCTTTTTTAAATGGAAAGGATTTTAAGGTTAAGTGGAATTGAACTTTATTTTGAATATATCCATACCTCCTTGGTTTTTTTTTCTGTGAGTACCGGGGGTCGACCTCAGGACCTCGCGCACCAGCAGACGCCCGTGCCGCTGAGCGATATCACCGGCCCTTTTTTTGTATGTGGGTTCTGGAAGTCGAACTCGGGCCCTCGCGCTTGCCAGGCAGGCATTTATGCCGCTGAGCCATCTCACCGGCCCTACATACCTCTGGCATTGAGGTTTTCAGGCTTGTTTTTCTAAGCAAGGCCATGTATTTTATTAATCAGAGGAGTTTGATAGTATGCAGATTTTCCTATACAAGGAATTTGATGAAATAATAATTATAGATAGCTAAACTAATCAAATATGTTATTTCTTGGATTCAAGACTCTAGAAGGGGCCTAAGAATTCACCTGCCAGCCTCCCCCTTGATAGAGAAATTGCTCATGCACTAGTGATACATCATCCAGTTTCTGCATAGATGCTTCCCGTTATATAGTGTTACAGGCTGTTGTCCCAGGGTGCCAATTGTTAAAAAGGCTTTCTTGGCTTTTGCTTTAAAATAGTAATTGGCCAACAGTGACTGAATTATCTATTCCTGTTTCCACTCTGAGATACCTATAAAAGAGACTTACTTGACCTTTACAAAGTGGGATTGATTGTTCCTCTGTTGTGAGGTTCTTTTTTTTTTTTTTTGTGGGTACCGGGGGGTCGACCTCAGGACCTCACGCGCCAGGAGGCGCCCGTGCCGCTGAGCGATATCACCGGCCCCTTTTTCGTATGTGGGATCCGGGTGTCGAACTCGGCCCTCGCGCTTGCCGGGCAGGCGCTTACGCCGCTGAGCCATCTCACCGGCCCTGTTGTGAGGTTCTTGGAGTGACTTTCATGCGGCGGTTTGGTGGAGCTGTCTCGCACTGTGCTTTACTTTCACAACAGAGAAACTGTCTAGTGTGTTAGGGGACGAAATAGGCTTTCGTTGCCTGCCCTTCTTTGCTCCCTGACTCAGTCGTTGGAACTTTCCCTGGAGTCCCTGCTGCATCTGCGGTTGGTGCCTGTTCCTCACGTTTGTGGCTCAGCGGCCACAGCGTCCAGGCAGGAGCATGCGGACCCTGGAGAAGGGGCTTTAGAGGTGTTGCGGAGGCCGGGGTGCCAAGGTCTGCACCGAGGCAGACCCAGAAAGAACCGTGGCAACAGTGTATGCAGAGCTTTCACTTTCGATGTTTCTTCCCTGTTTCGTGTTAGAGAATCAGACAGGGGGAAGCACATGATTCTGCCTCACCATAGTCTGCCCCTTTCTTGTCCGGTAAGATCACGTGAGAAGGGAGTGCTGCCCGGCTCTGAGTGGACGCGACAGCGGAGGCCTGAAAACCTCTGCACAGCGTTGACGGCAGTGGCTCAGAACAGACCTTTCCTCATTTAAGTATAGATTTACAGTAATAAAAGCTAAAATGGGACTTAGCAAAAAAATACCAAGAAAAATGTGGCCTTATCATCTAGATTTAGAGAGTGTTTAGACCTCTAAAAATTTTAGCAGGAGTATGTGCCTGGCATCCTCACCTGTGTTATAAAGCTTGGCCACCTCTGAAGTGGGAGGAAAGCAATAGGAAATGGGAGACAAAGGCAGCAAACTGAAGTGATGGGGAAGTACAGAAACCGCACATGGCTGCAGACGTGCCAGTAAGTCCTAAATTTTAATTACAGAAATTGCGGAGTCAAGATTATCTTTCTAAAAATGATATGAATTAGTAAAGCTAAAATCAATGAGGAAGGAATTTCAAAACAATTTAGAAAATTAAAGTTAGCTCTTAAGAGTAAAAAAGAAAATGTATGAAAATATATAAGTGACAGAAAATGTTTTATTGAGTATCAGGTATTAATGCTTTTTATATATCATCACTAATTTTCATGATAGGAATTTAGGACTGCTGCTTGGGATTCAAAATCAGCTCTGTCTGGTTTCACAGTTTGTACTTCTCCCACTAGACCATACTTAGTGTCAGTAAGTAAAAATGGTTTAAATTCTCCTACTGACAGATAAAAGCATACAGATTAAGTTAAAAAATTGTATCTAACACGGGAGCTGGTCATGTTGGTGTGTGCTTGCAGTCCCAGCTACTACTTGGGAGGTTGAGGCAGGAAGACTGCTGATCCCACGAGTTCAGTGCCAGCCTGGGCAACATAGCGGGACCTTGTCTCAAAAAAAGAAAAGGAAAAAAAGTGTGATACTTACAGGAGATCTTTTATAACTTAAAATTTTAGGCATAAGGATACAAAGATTCAGTATGCAAATAGAAGTCAAAATGAAAGCAAAACTGTTGATTTTAGTTCTGATCAACTGTAATTCAAGGCACAGCCATTAGATACATTATGATACTAGGACAAAAAGGGATGATAGCCATATGAATAATACATGAATAACATTGTATTAAAATATAAATAAAGCTTAAAATGCTAGAAGTTAAACATAGTTGCTGGGGGACATCAACATACCTCATTTAATTTTCAACAGATCAAATAGATGAAGAGCAAATGCAGTCCAGGAAAATAAAAAATAATTGAAATGAAAGAAAGGCACCTATAATATTTTGTAGTTTATACAGAGAATTTGTCTTCTTACTAGGTATCTGAAAATTTAACTACTTATTAGAGTAAAAAACAATTGGAAGGTTGCTTTAACCATATAACATACCTCAAAACTTACATTTTTTTTTTTTTTTGTGTGTACCGGGGTCGACCTCAGGACCTCGCGCGCCAGCGGGCGCCCGTGCTGCTGAGCGATATCACCAGCCCTTTTTTCATATGTGGGTTCCGGGAGTCGAACTCGGGCCCTCACGCTTGCCAGGCAGGCACTTATGCCGCTG
This sequence comes from Erethizon dorsatum, assembly GCA_028451465.1. Classification (NCBI taxonomy): domain Eukaryota; kingdom Metazoa; phylum Chordata; class Mammalia; order Rodentia; family Erethizontidae; genus Erethizon; species Erethizon dorsatum. The sequence goes on along the minus strand of CM051837.1, from coordinate 5,376,102 downwards.
AGCCATCTCACCGGCCCCTCAAAACTTACATTTGAAACCACCACAACAACAGAATTTATTCCTCTGCTTTTGGTGAAATCCTTTGTTTTTTCTTTTTGCCCAAGAAAACAGGAGATGAAAAGGTACATGGCAGGTACTTTTACTTCCTATTGAAAGGAACTGTTGCCTTTATGTTAAGTCCAGATTTAGTGTCTGAAAACACTGACCAAATAAATCAGGCTCATGTTTTCAAGTGCTGTATGAAACCTTCAGCAAAGAAGGCTAGTTTTTGTTCAGCTGAATACAAACTGACCACCATAGTTTGACTATTTGGCAGTGTGATTTACATAAATATTTGCTGGTGTTATAAATTATTAAAACAAAAATAGACTAGTAGGCTAATTTTGCTTGAGGTTGCTTTTCAATAAGTTCCTGAAACATTCTGTTCTCTAACGTGGAGACAAACATCTTTTGACATTGTTACCACCAAGCATACTCCTGTTCCTGCTCAGTGCTCTTTGAGCACTAGCAAGGTAACACACGCTAAGGTAGAAAAATGAAAAACACTCTTAATCTTTGTCACGGAAAAAAAATGGTATGTTGTTTTAACATAGATGATAGCTTTCATTAAGTCAGTTTGATGCTTAGGGTTTTCCATTTTATAGTTATGCCTTTTAAACTTTCCTACTCTTTCTCTGTTGCTGTTGTTCAACTTTCATAAAAACTATGTGTGGACTTAGTGAAGTCTTTTTTCCCCCAGGATGAATGCGGCCAGTTTCCATATGACGCAAACATCCAGATACACTGGGTATCGTTCCTCGATGGCCGCCAGAGAGTTCTGCTTTTCACGGATGATGTGGCCTTGGTTTCCAAAGCACTGCAGGCAGAGGAAATGGAGCAGGCCAACCATGAAATAACCTTGTCTCTCCACAGCCTTGGGCTCTCACTGGTTAACAATGAAAACAAGCAGGAAGTTTCCTATATTGGAATAACCAGGTATACAAGACGGAAGATAAGGCATAAGGAATCTTCAGAAGGCATTCAGTTCATAATATTGAATATGATGAGGGCAAACAGGTCCTGGTTTGAATTTGATATACTCTATAATAGTAGTGGTGAACTGATGGTGTGCATGCTATCGCAGGCACGCAGAGCCCTCTCTGTGATGACGCCATGAGTGATACGAGTAGTTTTTCCTAAACTAAAACCTCCATATTTAGGGTTAATTACATCATTGGCACTTTGAGATAAATAAGTGTGTTTTGGGTTGCAGTTTGGGCACTTGGTCTCTAAAAGGTTTGCCATCACTGCTCTGTAATCATTGAGTAAAACTTAGTGAAGAACTGTTTGAACTGCCAGTTGATAAGGCCCAAAGATGACTAAGATTTCGTCCTTTCACAATGCTTACTGTCACTTGGTAGGAAAGAAAGTGGTTTCCTTCTTTTTCTGTTTGTGGATTTTTTTTAATGTTCTAGAAACACTTGAGAAATTTTACAGAGAAGTATATGCATATGTGATGAAGTTATTGAAGTAGAAGTAACTAATTTTATGTATAGAGACGTTGTAGAAACTAGCGTGGGTCAGTGGAAGCTAACAAAAATAAATTAGAAAGCACACTCATAGAGGATGTAGTATACGTAGTTATTTAGAACTTTATAATTTTTATGGGATCATTTATTAAGTAATAAATACTTGGCTTTATATTTCAGTATTACATGGAAAAAATTTTTTTTGTACTGGGAATCGAACTCAGGACCTCGCACTTGCCAGGCTGGTGCCGTGCCGCTGAGCTATATGCCCTGCCCTACACGGAATTTTTTAAACTGTGAAAATCACTCATGTAGTCATAGAGATCAAATTTTCTCTCCTCTTTCGTTCTTTGATACATTCTTTTCACATTAATGTTATATATACTATCATAATTTTCAGGTTATCCTTTATAAGGATATTTGTAAAATTTATCAAAATAACTTCATTACTTTTTTTCACCTCTTACATATTGAATAACATCTAGGTTTCAAAGGAAACCAAGTCATTTATATAATGTTTAAAAATAGGGGCCAGTGAGATGGCTCAGTGGCATAAGTGCCTGCCTGGCAAGTGCGAGGTCCTGAGTTCGACTCCTGGTACCCACATACAAAAAACGGGCCGGTGATATCACTCAGGGGCACAGGCGCCTGCTGGTGCGCGAGGTCCTGAATTCGACCCCTGGTACCCACAAAAAAAAAAAAAAAAAAAAAAATAGACCTTTATTTGTTTGCAGTTTTAGGTCTAGAAGAAGATTGAGTGTAAGTATAGAACTTTCACATACCTATACCCTCAAGTTTGCTGTTACTAACATCATGCAAAATTGTAGTAATGCATTTGTTATTGATGAATACCACCGCTAACATTATTATTATCATAAAACAAGTACATACTACCACTAACATTATTGTTGTCATAAGTATGTAGTTTACTTCGGGGTTCACTCTTTGAATTATCTGTTAATGTCTATTATATGACTTTGACAAATAACATAAGCTGTACCCACCACTATAGTATCGTATAGAATAGTTTCAGGCCTTAAAAGTCTCTCATCTTCCATCTGTTAATCCCTCCCATTCTCTTTCCTGAATTCCTGGGAAAGACTGATTTTAGTCACTCTAGTAAATGGCATCGATCGTTGTTTTAATTTATAATTCCCTGGTGATGTATAATATCAAGCATCTTTTCATACGCTTATCTGCCATCCGAGTACTTTTTCCTATTAGCTGGCATGATCTTTCCTCTTTTTAAATCTGCTGTTTTCTTATTGTTTAGTTTTGAGTTGTTTATTTTGGATACTAGTATTTTATCAGATATGTATTTTACAAATAGTTTCTCCTAGTCTATGGCTTTTTAAGAAAATTCTTTACACCGTGTCTTTCAAAGGGGAGTGTGAGTTTTTACTCTCGTGGATTGTGCTTTTGGTGCTGTAGCAGAGTGGTCACTTTAATACCCAGGGTCACTTAGATTTTCTCCTGTTACCTTCTAGGAGTTATAATCTTGCTTTTTGTGTTTAAATCTAAGCCAGGTTGAATTACTTTTTGTGAATGATAGAAGTTCTGTGTCTAGATCCCTTTTTGTTGCACAAGGGTGTCCATTTATTAATCATTTGTTGAAAAGACTGTCTTTTGTAAAAAATTATTTGACTATTTGTGTCTATGACTGGGCTTTCTATTCTTTTCCTTGATCTGGTTGTCCATGACCAATACCAGATTATCTTGATTACTGTAGTTCTATAGTAGTCGAACTCAGGACCTTGCGCGCCAGCAGGCACCTGTGCTGCTGAGCGATATCACCGGCCCTTTTTTCATATGTGGAGTATTGGGAGTTGAACTCAGGACCTCACGCTTGCCAGGCAGGTGCTTATGCCCCTGAGCCATCTCACTGGCCCTATAGTAAGTCTTGAAGCGGGGTTGTATAAGTCTTCCGACTCATTCTGTCCTTCAGTATTATCTTCTTTTTATCCTTTTGCTTTTCCATATAAACTTTAGTTTGTTGCTAGTTGCAAAATATTTTGCTGAAATTTTGATTGGGATTGCACTGTATCTATAGATCAACATGGGAAGAACTTGCATCTTAATGATATTAACTCTTCATGTCTGTGTGCATGGAGTAGCTCTGTATTTAGATCTTGGATTTCTTTTATCACTTTCATAGTTTTTCTCACACAGATTGTGTACGTATTTTTTTCAATTTGTTTATACCTAAGCACTTTTATTTGGTATTAATGTAAATGATACTTTGTTTTTAATGTGGAATTACAGTTGTTTGTTGCTGACATAAGAAAGCAGTTGACATACATTAATCTTCTAACTTTCAACATTGTGTAATTGCTTGTTACAGGAAGTTTTTTGGGTGGGTTTTTTTGGTTGGTTTTTGAGATTTTCTATGGAGACAGTCATATCATTCTTGATGGTAGCTTTATTTCTTCCTTCCCAATATTCATACCTTTCATTTTATTTTCTTATCTTACTGCATTATCGCGGACTTCCAGCGCAGTGTTGAATGAGAGGGATGAGTGTGGACATCCTTGCCTTGCTCCTGATCTTATGGAATAATGTCGAGTTTCTCCTCCTGAAGTATGGTGTCAGTGATAGGATTCTGTAGATGCTCGTTATCAAGCTGAGGAAATTTTCTTCTAATTTGCTCAGAGGTCTTACCATGAAGACTTTTTGGATTTGTATAATTCATAGTAGATAATTTTATTCAGTAACTTCATTAACTCCTAAACATCATATAGTGAAGATTTTTTATGATTATTATTGACTAAAAAGCTATATGCAAATTAATATATTACAGATTTATAGTTTATCATTCTGAAAATAGTATTCTCTCATGCAAGGATCAGCAAGGTATGGCCTAAAAGCCAAATCTAGTCCACTGCCTGTTTTTCTATGGCTTTTGGTCTAAGAATGATTCTTTACATGGTTAAAAGGTAGAAAAAAACCAAAAGAATCATATTTTGTAATACATGACAGTTATGTGAAATTCAGAGTTTGTTGCTTGTAAGTTAAGGTTTTTGGAACACAGGCGTGTTCATTCTGCCTGTGGCTGGTGTTACAATGCTGCTCATTGTGCTACAAATCACAAGTAAGTGTTATACATACTGCTTGCTTTATTGCACATTTATTTTTATTACTAATGGCAGTCTTTGAAGGTGACCCTTAAGGCACAATGCAGTGTGGATTATCATATCAAAGTGGTAAAGCATTATTTTATTATATAACAACAACATAGCTATGCTAAAATAATACAAACTATATTGACTTTTGTGAACAAAGCATGCATGAAAAAAACCACATGAAAATAGTGTCCAGAAGATTTGAAACATGATGTCTTATTACAGCAGAATTTCTTGGCAAAAATACAAAAACAAAAAAAAAGAGGTCATAACTAAAGTGAGTTTCAGAATGAGTCATTCGTTAGCCAAGAAGAAAAACCTTTTTACTAATAGTGAGTTAATTGGATCATGTCTGGTAACAGGAGCTAAAGAAATGTGTCCAGAGAAAAGTAAAGCTGTTTAAAGCCATTAGACTTGAGCGAGAACAGTTTCATAAAGGAGTGGGGACTTTCAGAGCAACGTCAGTAGTCAGTGAAAAAGCAAGGATGATAGTATTGAGTATGAGTACATGGTTTTCCTAAGCTCTTGATAAGTCAACAGGTATTCCCAGTACTGCTTAGTTATATTTTTGAGAATTCAGTGTTGAGTTTGAAGTATCTGAAGAATTAGCCTCTGTCAATAGTCTGCATAGAAAAGCTGTTGGTGAGACATACCTTCAAACAAGGTGAAGAAATAGAATTCAGCATTACTGAGGAGGACTTTTCTAGATACATCACAACCAAGCATGGGGGAAAAATGGGAGCAGAAAAAGACTTAGTTGAACAAATTGAGAAAGCTTTGAAAATGTGAGGCCTTTAAAGCCTGTGTTCTTCTGGTATTATCTGTCAGTAGATGCTCTCTGGAAAGTGTTTGAGTTGCCCTTCTCTTGTCAAACAAGTGTTGTCCAGCAGTGAGCTTCATTCAGTCTTGTAGGGTTAGCTATTGTCAGCTCTGTGAATGCTAGAAATAGAAGCTGAATTTCCTCATTTGTCTTAATAAATGTGATGGTGTAGCAGTAGTAACTCTGGTGTTCTCCTTTTGAGTTCTGGGCCAGGATGAACATTTTCTGAACAAAGAGAGTCACCCGTGGTCACTACTCAACACTGAATGACTTTGGAAATTATTTTTGCCGAAGACCTCATATTTCCAAATGAATCTCAGCCTAAAATTAGAAGGCTAAACAGTGCTATATGCAAAACTTATATTTCAGTAGACTCATTTTGAAAACAACTTTTGTTTGAATAACAAGTAACGTCAAGCTGTTTTATGTACTTCCTGTGCTGTCCAAAGTTAAAACAAGAAGCAAGATATCCAATCTCCCAAATATTTGGAGAGAATATATTTTATGACCTGCACATTTAGTTCCAGCAACATTTTTTTCTGACCTCAATACAAATAACTAGGAAATTTCCTCATTTTAATATCCATTTGGGGAAATGAGGACCTTCCACCTAATCTGCAGTGTATTAAAAAGCAAATGTCAACAAAAGAATTCAGTAAGGTTTTATGAATGTCTTCCAAGTAATATATTAACGTAATTAAAAAATCATTAAAATAGTCACAGTAATATCTTTATAGATCACTGTCCCTGTTTGGCAGTACCTATTTCCAAAGTGCCATTTCTGTGGAAGCTCATTACACATCATCATTAATAGACGAACACCTACAGTAGATTTTGATAAGGAATGCTAATGAGGTAAAATGTTGTCACTCCTGCAAAAGAAGAATATTTTTCTCACTAGTAGACCTTTGTTTTTAGAAATTACGCTCAATTATTATTTTTATATTTTAAGTTTCATCAATTAAAAAGTTTATGCAATTCTCTAGATGTCTAAATACTTAGATAAAAATCCTGTTCTTTACCTTTTGCAACACAGGTGGTGTTGGGTTTGTAAAAATCTCTTTTATCAATTTAATTTTCATAGGAAATTAGTAGTTTTATTAATCTGGAGTTGAATAACAGTTCCACAAACTTAAATCTGTGTTTCTAATTTAATTTTCTTTGTGAATTATTTTAGTTCCGGTGTTGTTTGGGAAATGAAACCAAAACAGAAATGGAAGCCTTTTAGTCAAAAGCAGATACTCCTATTGGAGCAGTCCTACCAGAAACATCAGAGCTCCCGGGACCGTGGCTGGGTGAAGCTAGAGAATAATTTTGAGGTATACCCCAGTTTTTCACTTTGAGTTTTAAAGGTACATTTTGGTGTTGTTGTTGGTAGTGGGGGCGAGTAGTTTTACTGTCCAGTATGTGTAGAAATTGATATATTTCTTAGTAAATAACTCTTAGTTATTAGTAGGAGTGTTAGTATATAATTAAAATACCAGGGGCAGGTGAGATGGCTCAGCAGCATAAGCGCCTGCCTGGCAAGTGTGAGGCCCCGAGTTCGACTCCTGGAACCCACATACGAAAAAAGGGCCAGTGATATCGCTCAGCAGCACGGGTGCCTGCTGGCACGCAAGGTCCTGAGGTCGACCCCCGGTACCCACCCACACACACACACACACACACACACAAATAAATAAATAAATAAAATACCATATAATGTTATTACAATTAAATATCATATACTGTGAAGCCTGATTTAAATGTTTCTCTTCTGTATTTTTGTAACTTGTTCTGTTTACAAATCAGTTTTGTGAAACTTTTCATAAGATTATGCAGCAATTATGGTGGTTTTTTATTACTATTTTTATTTTAAAGAGAAAAAATAACAATAAAACAGTTTCAAAACAGGTTATTAGGAGAGTTACAATAATTAATACAATAATTAATTAGTAATGCAATGACGTGTTGTTGTCTTTGTAGTACTTACTCAGAGTACAAGATACAAGTATGATATCTTGTCCAAACAATATTAGCACAAATATGGTGGTTTATTAAAATTTTTACTCTTACATTTTGAACAGTACCTGTGTATTACTAAATAAGGACAGTTATTAATATTAATGACTTCATTGATGGAAAACCTACAAAAACCGTGCTTAAATTCATTAAATTTGAATGATTGTTGGCATCTATAAATAAAGGTGTGCTCTCCATGAGACCTTTCAGAGCAAAAACTAGAAGTCGTGTTGACTGCAAGAAGGCTCCAGAAACTTGACTTCAGTGACCAGCTTGCCATCTTCACGTTGTGTACCTTGGCTGTTCTTTGTCTTTGGGTCTGAGAGCTGAATCTGTACTAGTCACCAGCTGTGTTTCCCACCCTCTTAGTGCTGGCTGTGCTTAAGTGAGGGGTAGGGGTAGGGTGTACCGTTCGTGTTAGGCATAAACAAGCTATTAACTATACATCGTTTTCCTAGTAACTTCCTTAGAAAAGTGGTGCTGCTTCGGAGATATCAGTTGTAGATGATGTTAAGATCTTTTGGAGAGACATAGAGATAAAGATATACCTTCTCATTTGGTTTCATCAGTACACAGATACCTAAAATGAGATACTCTGCTAATACCAACTCATCATAAAAAAATGTGCTTTTTTCCAGGTCAATTTTGATAAAGTTCCCATGGAAATGCGTCTTCCTATTCGGTGCCCTATTAAAAGAGATTTTCTATCAGGAATTCAGGTTGAATTTAAGCAGTCGCCTCATCAGAGGAGTTTAAGGGCCAGGTTGTACTGGCTACAGGTAATATTGTCATCCTCATTTAAATAAATATTTCTAATCACTTTGGTAATCTTGAGAATAAAATTTCTCTTTATATTAAAGTTGGTATCTTTTGTGGGGCTGTGAATGTAGTTCAATGGTTGAGCACATGAGGCCCCAGGTTCTGTCCCTAGCACCAAAGTAATAAAAAAAGAAATAGCATCTCTTATTTTTTTTGTATTTTTTCCCCTTCTCTCATATATCCTGTGGATTCAACATCTCCCTTACAATCTGCATTCAAAGACCATGTGACTCTTGAAACTGTTGAATTTGACCAGTTAACCTGCAAGAGGGCTTTCTTGCACTGAGATGACATTATTTTTAAATGTACCTTACATTTGTGATGAGATTCCCAAATGAGATATTCCTTTGTTATTCTTTGTGGTGAAGTGTGGGCTTTATTGGAGGTTGCTTTTGGATGGTTGATTGCCTTCTCTTTCTCAGCCTCCTTCCTTGCCTTCCTTCCTTTTACCTGTTAAGTTGTTATTTAAAACATGTTCATTTTTTTTCTTCTTTACTCTGTATTCTCTAATTTCATAGTCAGTCTACTTACATTTTATTTAAACCATAGATGGAAATCTCACAGGATTGACAGGTTCAAGTATTTGCACTAATAGTGTACATGTTCATGAGGGAATTTGTATATTTTATATAAATGCTTGCCCCCCCGCTGAGGTATGTAAGAAGTTTTATAGATTTTAAAGTACTACATGTACACGCAGACGCTCAATTATGATGAAAGTAGCAGCTTCCTCTGTAATCCTGTCTCTAACACTAGTTTAAGTAAAACCTAAGTTGGTTGTCTTTTTTTCAGGTTGATAATCAGTTACCAGGTACAATGTTCCCTGTTGTATTTCATCCTGTGGCTCCTCCAAAGTCCATTGCTTTGGATTCAGGTAAAAAAAGAAATAGAGACAAAGTTCATAAAGTTAAGTAGACGTTAGTTTTATCTTGTATAAAGCTTATTTTTTTCTGCTGTATTCTTTCTTTTAGAGCCCAAACCTTTCATTGATGTGAGTGTCATCACAAGATATAATGAGTACAGTAAAGTCTTACAGTTCAAGTAAGTAAAGATTTTCACTGTTTATCTAAGGGAATCTAAAATGAGAATTTATTTTGAAAATAAATCTTACTCTTTTTGGAAGTGATTTCTGTATAAAATTATTTTCCAGCTGAACATATGAACCCACTTTTGGTCAAGGAATTATTACCCTTAGCTTATTTTAATAATAGCCTATACATATTTTATTTTGTTTTATTTATTTATTTATTTTTGTGGGTACCGGGGGTTGAATTCAGGACCTCGCGTGCCAGCAAGCGCCCGTGCCGCTGAGCGATATCACCAGCCCCTTTTTTCGTATGTGGGATCCGGGAGTCGAACTTAGGACCTCATGCTTGCCAGGCAGGCGCTTATGCCGCTGAGCTAGCTCACCGGCCCTATACATATTTTAAAATGCAGAATTCCATCCATCACCTTCATTTGTAGCTCCAATTAGAGTATAAAATAATGAAGTACAAATGATATGTGTATTTGTGAGCTATGTTCTTTAAAGCAGTTGCTGTAAACTTTAAAAATTGAATGATACATGCTGTATCTTCTAATTTTGTTCATCTCTACTGTGAGGTTTTTAAGTGCTGAGTGTTAACACAGTAGTATTACCCCAAAGTGAAACTTTCACTGTAATGAAAATTTTCAGTCTGAGTAGGATTTGCCCTTATTAATGTAATTTTTAAGAGATGAAGAAACAATATCTTACTGTGGCTTTTGACTAAGTTAAATTTTTAACATTCAAAGTTACCAAGTTTGATTGAAACCCTTTTCCATCTTAGGATTTATTTTTTCCTACAGGTATTTCATGGTCCTCATTCAGGAAATGGCCTTAAAAGTTGATCAGGGGTTTCTTGGAGCTGTTGTTGCCCTGTTTACCCCAACAACTGACCCTGATGCTGAAAGCAAACGGGTAACGTTTTTATTCCTAGGGAAAACTGTGTGAAAGATGTTTAATTCAGCTAGTTTTAAAGATAATTGTAATACAGAAAAAAATTAAAAGGAACTCTTGATTTAATTTTTTTCAGACACAGTTACTCCAACAAGATATTGATGCTCTAAACACAGAATTAATGGAGACTTCAATGACTGATATGTCAATTCTAAGTTTCTTTGAACATTTCCACATTTCTCCTATTAAGGTTTGTTATTATTTTGAAATTTTAATGTAATTGTTTTAGGACTTTTAAAGGGTTTGTGTGCAAGTGTTTTTAATTTGTTACATCAAATATTTGGTGAGAACTTTCCTTGATTAATGGTAATAATTAAGACAGTTCTCTGTAACAGATGTACAGTCATAATTCCCACAGAGAAACCACTAGAGCATGTGCTCTAGTCTTGGATTAATAACCCTTTACTCAAGGAAGAAGCTGACAAAGGCATTTCTTAATTAGGTGTGGAAGTGCTCACCAACATCTAATGTTTTGGTTGCACTTTGTAACTACTGTCGCTGTCTAAACAGAAAGCTATAATGGGTGCCCTAACCAGAATGTGAAAACGCTGAAGTTGGTATTATACTGTTGATGTGATGTTTTTCCCCTTTCCAAAATTTGATTGTAACTGAGGGAGTGGAAAATTGGATACCTTTCACTTGCCTGATTTTGTACTTTATGAACCCATTTCCTTTTCCCCTTTTGTTCTTTTTAGCTTTTACAGGGAAAGGTGACTACTTAGTAAATTTACAAATCCTATCAACCATAATGCTCTACACTTGTGTAATGGGCCAGATTTACAATTAAGAAACTGTAAAATATTGATGATCCTTTACATTCTCAAGAACTGTTTACAACACTTTATTTTCATTTGTATTCACCAGTCCATTAAGCTTAAATGGATGGTTTTATAAAACAGGGCTCTTATTTTGTAACGGTATGTTAGTTTGGTGATGTTAGACACATGCGTAATAACAGGTCTAAAATTGGCATTGTTTGTTGTGATAGGTCATACAGAGTTTCTCTCTCATTAGTGAGTGAAAATCATTTCTTCATGGGATTAAATAATACCCTTCAACAAAGTTACTGAATGCCTGTTATACAAATTGCTGTTCAGACATGAAATGCTCTGTGGAATTTGTAATCTGGGGGAATATTACAGATTGATAATTTGGCAGTTGATGTTCTTGGACACACTGGGAATTATGCCATGCAGCAGAATAGTGAAGATTATGAACCTTGCTTTAGGGAGATGTAGAGCCCAACACTTGCTGGATCCCTGCACTTACTGACTCTGCACATGGGTGGACATCCACATTAAAGAAAAACAAAATAAAACTAAAATTGGGCCTTCCCGGGCTTGTGTCAGGTCTACTTTATATAGCTCCAAATAGGTACAATGTCTAGGGAGTGTAGAAGGGGACAGGAGAGTCATCTGCTTTATTTACACGTGTCAAGTTATCTTTGCCTGTGTCTTCCTGCTCTGTTGCACTAATGTTGCTGTTGGATAAAATAGAAGCCAAATGGGAAGGCGAGAATCTCCTGTGTAAGTTCTGAGTTGGAGGCACGGTGGAAACTGAAAACCTTGTCACCCTTCTAAATGTTTGTTCGGGAGCTCGCTAACTGTTCCGTAATTGTCATGCCATTGCTAATTGTTTTTATGGTATAATTATAACGTAATTGTTATCTTTAATTGTTGCCATGAGTTATGTACCTTAATTGGATGAAAATAAATAATTTCCTATTTTGGCTGGCAGACTGTGTACCAGTTGATGTCTTCTTAAAATAATTATCCCATTTTTGTACAGGGTTTTTGCTTCCCTCATGTTGATGCAATGGTATTTATACACGTGGAATGAAAATAGAGCTCTATTTTTTGAGTCAGACCACTTGTATTTTATCAAAAAATAAATGAAAATCAGATATAAGTGAGTTCTCTATTCGTGTACAGGATAAATAACAGGTTTCAGCAGGGCTTTAATTGGAAGATGCTTACGGTTGCCATACCAGATCGGAAGATCTGGTTCCCGTTATGTAAACCTTTTGTTTTTCGCTTTCATTTATTGGGTGTTATGTTTCTTTTAGTTGCATTTGAGTCTGTCTTTGAGTTCTGGAGGTGAAGAATCAGACAAACAGGAAATGATTGCGATTCATTCTGTCAACCTGCTGCTGAAAAGCATAGGTGCCACTCTGACCGATGTAGATGACCTTATATTCAAGTAAGATTTCCGTTCCAGTACATTGGAAGCCGTTTATACCAAGGCTGGGTTTCTGGGTATCAGTTTTCTATTTCTGTAATATTAGCTTAGGAAATTGATAACTCTTACTACTTGAGGAGTTTGGTCTATTTTTGATGATGGTCTTTAGATGCGCTTATTTTATTAATAACAATAAGGGTGAAGAGTCTTATATTTTCTTTGATTACCCATATCTGCATAATACTGAATATAGAATAAAAATTTAATTATTTTACTGTATTTAGAAATATACAGCAGTGAGGTGAGATTTCATTGTAACCATCCAGCAAAGTATAGAAAGAACTTCTTGCTACCTTTAATATGAGGATATTTATGTATGTCAGATACATATAAATTCAATAACTGTTTATGGCATTGAATATTCAACAGTGGTATTGGGACAAGGAGTTAGCTGGGAAAAAAGTCTTTCAGATTATTTCCATCTCACATGTACACTACTAAATTTCATAGGAAACAAAGGATAAAATACCATGTACAATTCAAACTGAAAAGACTTGAAAAAAAGTGTTATCAGATCTGTGAGTAGAGGAAATCTGAGCTTAAAAGCAATGAGAAAAGTCTCAGTGGAAAATACAAAATAGATTGGACTACATAAAAATCAAATATTTCGTAGTAAAATCAGGGAAGATGAAAACAAAAGCTGGGGAAATATGACATACGCTGTAGGGATGATTAACAGTGTTCATGTTAACCGTTCCTAAAAATTCCAGTGGTGTGATAACCAATGGACAATAAGAGGTACCTCACAAAAAGGAAAGATAAAGTGACTGGTCAGTACTTGAAATGTCTAATTTTAGTATTTATTTAGCGTAGATTATCACAAATTTCAAAATGTAAGTGATCCTTGTACTAGATGGGGTGGGTCTGAGAAATGGACACTTTTTTATGCTGTTGGTGTAAGTGGAAAGCTGTGCATCTATCACACAGCTGTTTTTGTGGTCTGTCATTTACTAAATCTGTTTTGGGCGTTTAGTCCAAAAAACAATCTTGAAAAGCAACCAAAGAGTTCTATTCAACATACATGTGGCAGCATTAATTATTATACTGAGTTGGACTTGTGTAACAGTGGAGGAGTCGATCATTCTAATACCGTCACATGGAATGGCAGTGGAATGCTGTGCCCAAAGTGATTTCATGGAATTTTGAGTGAAGATAAAAAGAGATATTTATCCTCACTGCTGGACTGTAAATGTGGTATATAAAATGTTGTGAACTTTATAATTGCATAGAAAAGTATTAAAAGTGAGGAACAAGGAGAAAACTTGAAAAAATCTAGAGTGGTGAGATTGTGGTTGACTTTAAAAAATTGTTTACTCTTTCATGTATTTATTGTAAGCTTACATGAGAATGCACTATTTTTATAATAATTTTGTTACCATAATATTAAGATATCAGCCATAAATTGTGTCAGTATAAAGTTAAGTATGAAAGAATTAACTGTGATGAGAATTAGCTATTACTGAAATTTTGAGTCCTTTTTTTCCAGTGTATAATTTTAGTATCTTGAAATTTTCCTTTTTTTCCTCCCAGACTTGCTTATTATGAAATACAATACCAATTTTACAAGAGAGATCAACTCGTATGGAGTGTTGTTAGGCATTACAGTGAACAGGTAATTTCTTATCAGAGTAGCTTGCAAGGAATATACTTCATAAAATATCAAAATAAAACATTTGTATGTGATTGTGTAATATGTGGTAATGTTTACATAATTTACCTCAATTTATAATCTCAATACTTAGTGTTTTTCTTAAATGATTAAATTGTTCTTTAATTCTACCACCATTACACACCTTTTAAAAATTGCCTCCTGTGCCTTTTTCGCTTTGCAGTTATTACCACTTTGGGAAAGAATAGTGATTTTGGTGTCATTACTCTTGAGTTCTTCGGGGACTGTTGTCTGTAAACGTAGTGTAGTGGAATTGCAAGAGAAACCGTGTCTTGCTTCCTCCCTGGACATCTGTTAGCCTGTGGCTCTGGGCTGTGCAGCTGCTCGGGTGCCATTGCTGTGCCCTGAGACTACACGGGGTTTCCTCTTTCCATCTTCTGCTGGGAGATCTTTCCTCCTGTAGGATGTATGGACGTTATGGTAATTACATGTTCAAATAAGGGTTTAATTTCTCTTATTTTTTGTTTTAGTTTCCAATTATTCTCCAAGTAATTTAAAAGTAATAGTGATGATAAGGTAAAAATCACAACCATCATTACTGAATTATGTGTTTGTTTAATAGGTGTACTCGCTCATGCAAGGTTGATGTAGCTTTCCGTTTCATAGATGAGAAGGCTGAGGCTGATAGATACTATAGGACTTGTTGAAGATCTCATAATTGCTCAAGGACAGACTGTATCTCAATTTTAGTTCTAAAATGAAAGCCATACTGGTATAGCACCTGGCGCACAGTGGAAGATCGGTTAATGGATGTGGTGGTGGTTATTCCTCACAGCTCCCCTTTAACCTAGGCTTAATCTGTAACGCCCTCCCCCACTGTATCGTGACGCTGTTTCTTTGAACAGCTGCAAAGGACTCAGTTTTACCTTTTGTCTTCCTTAGTTCTTGAAACAGATGTATGTCCTTGTGTTGGGCTTAGATGTGCTTGGAAACCCATTTGGATTAATTAGAGGTCTGTCTGAAGGAGTCGAAGCATTTTTCTATGAACCCTTCCAGGTATTGATTTTTTAAAAAAATTTAATTATGGGTATAAAATTTTTTAAATGACAGTAATTTATATTTTAGTTACATCTACAAACTGTATAATGTTTACATAATAAAAAATAAATTTTACATTTTTATTTGAAAGTACTTGAGATGACATCGAAAGCTTGTTTTAGAATTAAATGAGTACTCGTAGTGCTTATCTGGACAATGAAGCATGCCTGTGCTCTTGGATTTAATGTAGTTATTAGTATATTTAGAATGCCAGGTAGATTGCAGATTATTTTGAGGCTGTTGCACCGCTGTGGGAAGGACTAATGGGGCACTAAAAACCAACCTACTTTTATATTCAAGCTCTCATCTAATTTGTCCAACTCTCATTAAAGAGTCTGGGAGCCCAGTGTGGTGAGGGTTTTTTGGAAGGACGAAGCAGAGAGAGTAAGTGGGAGAACAAGAGAGTCAAAAATATGTATGGATTCGGGCGGTCCTTTTAGCAGTGCAGCAGAGAGCGAAAAATATATGGACTTAGGCCATCCTGTTAATGTCTTCCGCAGTCTAAGGCAGCTTAGTGCTGCAAGGCCAACTTAGCATTAAAGCCAGTGATTTATGTCTGTCCAGTTTTTTTGTCTTACAGAAGTTGCTGAGGTCATGTGTGTAGAAAATATCTTTGATCAGAGTGGTGTTCTGTCAATACTTGAGATATAGGATAAAAATTGTTCTGTGTTAGCCTTTAGGAATCTTTACACACTCATTGTAGTCATGAAAACCCTGAATTTTAAAAGTCTTAAATATAACTAAATTTTAAATAGCGAATTTCATTTGGGCCAGGGTGCTGTTCAAGGTCCTGAAGAATTTGCTGAGGGGTTAGTGATTGGAGTAAGAAGTCTCTTCGGACACACAGTAGGTATGTATCACCAATTTATGTGTACGTGTATTTTTATTAATATAAATGTGTTGTTTATGAAAAAACAAATGATTATATTTAATAAGTGGGATCACTTAATCTCTTTTAATCTCTTTTAAAAGACATGTTTTCATGTTTTTAAATGGAAAAAAATTTTATATTGGCCTGCTAGTTTTTAAATATGTCTTTGTAGTGGTGAATCAGTGTACCTTAAATATTTGATAGATGGCAAAAAAGATTTCATTTTTGTGCGAGACAGATTTGTTAGTTGAAAGCATCACATGCTATGCGTCGTGAAGATGCCTTCCACAGCACCCACATGATTTCCTCCTCTGGGCTTTCGGTAGGTGGTGCAGCAGGAGTTGTATCTCGAATCACTGGTTCTGTTGGGAAAGGTTTGGCAGCAATTACAATGGACAAAGAATATCAGCAAAAAAGACGAGAAGAGATGGGCCGACAGCCTAAAGATTTTGGAGATAGCCTGGCCAGAGGAGGAAAGGGCTTCCTGCTAGTAAGTCTCCTGCTCGATCTTCAAGAAACCTGCAGCTTTTACATGAACACTTTGAAGTATGCAATCTAGATGCTGCTGGTTTTTTTTTTTTTGTTTTTTGGGTTTTTTTGAGACAGGGTCTCACTATGTAGCCCAGGCTGGCCTTGAACTCATGGTGCTCCTCCTTCCTCAGCCTCCTGAGCGCTAGGATTATAGGCGTGCACCCCCAGGCCCAGCTATCTAGATGCTGTTGGAAACTCAGGTGCCCAGGCTCAAGGAGCAGTAGGGATGATTTGTGGACTTGATGGTTTCTTTTCGTTCTCCTCCTCCCTCATACTTCCCTGGGAGCTACCCTCAGACACCAGACATAACATTTCAGTGGCACTGGAGTGGAACCAGAATGGTGTCACTTGAGCACCTGTGTGGTTAATGATGGTGCCTCTTCAGGCCCTCTTGAAGGAATGTATGGAAGTTAAGTGTGACAGAGTGGGAACTGCCTTTCCTCACTTTCAGTAATTTTAAACATGTGTGGGTAACACGTGAATACTGCTTTATTATACAGGTCCCATACAAATGTTCCTCTTATAAATAATTATAAGGACATACAAATTCTCTTTTTAATAAGGAATTGAAACATTAAAGGCAAGGCTAGAATACTCTAATCACTCTTTTCCTCTTTCCAGAAGGAGCTCATCTTTTCAATTTAGTGTGTCCTTCAGTGTGTATCCCATCTTTGTCTTTATAGAATATGGAGGTAATTTTACATTACCTTTTTTTTTTTTTTTTTCTTTTTGAGACAGGGTCTCACTTTGTAGCCCAGGCTGGCCTTGAACTTGCAGCGATCCTCCTGCCTCAGCCTCCTGAGTGCTGGGATTACAGGTGTGCGCCACCACGCCCAGCCTACACTACCATTTTTGACAGTTACTAAGAATGTGTAACAGTATTAGTGTTTTAATTTTGGAAATAATTTCAGAAAACTGCGACTGCTGTCTGAGCCAGTGATTTTTAAAAGTTGTACTTACATTCTGTGAAATGCTCTATTTGTCAGGTTATTTGCTGTGCTTGGGAGTTTTCTTTATTTTCAGTTTTGTACAGTTCCATTAAATTAAAAAGTAATCTCATTAAAATGTACAATTAGATTATTTCACTCAACTAATTTTTATTGATGTGGAAACAGGCTTACAGAGATTGAATCAACTACCCATGCTCATTCAGCTGACAGGTAACAGAGCCAGATTTAGGATCTTTTTTATCAGCTTTACTGGTCTGTCTTCTGTGGGATGTTTTCATTTAAAAAGTTCCATGATTTAGTATCTTTAAAATCACAATGTGCTCACATGTCCACGTTATCAAATGGGTCTTTAGTCTTTTTAAAATTTTGTTTCTAGTATGTTTGTGGAGACCTCTAGTGGTTTGTTTAAAATTAAGCAACTTCTCTCCCATGAGCCTTTATGATTGATTTCTCTTTCAGGGAGTTGTTGACGGAGTGACTGGAATAATAACAAAGCCTGTGGAAGGTAGGTCGAGAGTATTTCCTTCCTGTAAAGAGTCTGAAGAGTCGATGCTTGATAAACGTAATAGCTGTTGTTGCTACAAGACATTTGAGAAAACCACTGACTAAATTTTATACTCACGTTCTTAAATCGTTTAGTATATTTATCTCGGAAAGCAGAGACATTAAGTAGTAGATTATGATTCAGACTTTGAATGCTGTTTTCATCAGGGCCATCGGCAAACTAGATTCTTTGAGACCCTCACTAGGAATTGACTTGAGGTTTTTTTGTGGTTATCTTTTTTATAATCTCACTTAAAAGGTACATACTCTTCAATGCAATCCCTGTCAAAATCCCAGTTGGTTTTTTTGCAGCAGTTGACAAGCTGAATCTGAAATTTATATGTAAATTCAAGAGACCCAAAATAGCTGAAACAGTCTTGAAAAAAGAAGAGCAAATTTGGAGGACTTACACTTCCCAGTTTTAACACTTGTTATTGTATAAAGCTGTAGTAAAAAGACAGTGTGATATGTGTATAAGAACAGACATACAGATCAATGGGATGTAAGCGACAGTCCAGAAACAAACCCTTACCGTTACGGTCCACTGATCTTGGCAAGGGTGCCAAGATAAATCTACAAGGAAAGGAGAGTCTTTTCAGCAGATGGTGCTGAGACAACTGGATATCCACATGTGAAGAAGAATAAAATCGGACCCTTACCTACCCTGTACTGTATAAAAATGAACTCCACATAGGCTAAATACCTAAACATAAGAGCAAAACTGTAGAACTCAAAAGAAAATATAGGAGTGAATCTCCATTACTTTGGGTTAGGCTCAGGCTTTCTAGATGTTACATGAAAAGCACAGTTGAAAAAAAAAAGTAGGTAAATTATACTGCATCAGAATTTAAAATTTTTATGCCAAAAGGACACCGTCAAGAAAGGGAAATGACGGTCCACAAACTGGAAGAAAAATTTTACAGACCATATATTTGATGAAAGACTTGTGTGTTGAATATATAAAGAACTCTTACAACTCTCAATTTAAATGGGCAAAGGATATGAATAGACATTTCTCCAAATAAGATATGAAATGTGATTGAAATATATGATGAGTGTTTAAGTTTTTAAAAATTGCTATAATGAAAGACATTGCCATTAATTCCCCTCAGAATACTCCCCTTTGATTCAAACACACTTATCCCATTGCTCTTGCCACTTCTGAAGCAATTCTGGAAGTCTTCTTTGTGTCCTTACAAGTTGTGATAAATACAGTGAATGCCTCTGCTGAGTGGCATCCAATGGGAAGGCAGGCTTGTAGAAACATTACTGTGTGTCCTCATCCATTTTGTTTACTGGGTCTGGCACCATGCTGCTGATTGGCCGTTTCCCAAAGTTAAAGTAGCCTTTAAAGGTAAGTTTTATGAATCGATTCAGGACATTGAGGCAGCCACAACAGTGCAACTAAAGATGCTCATGAAAGAGGACTTCAGAACTGCTTCAGAAAGTGGCAAGGACAATGCGATCAGTGTGCTTAGAGGAGGGAGGAGTATTTTCAGGGGATTATTGACATTGTGTCTTTTACTGTACTATGTATATTTTTTATTTAAACTTTCACCATGTTTTCTGATCACTTATAAAAATGGCTCATAAGCACATCTAATTAGTCATCAGGGAAGTGTATGTCAAATCACAGTGAGATACCAGTCACACCTATTAAGATGGCTAAAATCAGGACAGCGCGGGGAGGTTGGAGCCCTCGTGCGCTGCTGACAGGAATGTGGGGGAGCGCAGTCCCTGCGCAGGGAGACTCCGACTGCGCGTCCAAAGGCTTAGCGTGGGCTGTCGTATAACTCTTCTGTTCCGGTGTAAGGTATACACCCAAGAGAGTTGAAAGCAGATGTTCAAACAAAAACTTTATCATAGCAGCATATTTACTTGTAGCCCAAAGGTCCTAAATACCCTTCACCTGTCGCACAAGTAATTGAAATACGGCATATCCATACAATGGAATATTGCTCTGCCATGAAAAGAGAGCAAACACTAGAACATACTACAAGATGGATGAACCATGAAAATATGGTATGGAGTGGAGAAGGCCACTCACACTAGAACACAGACTGAATAATTTCATTCATGTGGAATGTCCAAAATAGGCAAATCTGGTGAATAGGAAGTATCTCTAGCAGGAGGAGCAGGGAGGAAAGGAGAAGTAAACTGGGTGGGTCACGTGAAGGGGTGGGGGAATAGTGAAATGAAGCATTGCTGATGAACACAGGGTTTCTTTTGAAGCGTGATACAAAGTTTGAAAAATTGTGGTGATTTAACTTTTTCAATTAACTTATGATTTTTAAAAGTATATTGCTTGAAAAATCTTGATGATTGCCATAAAAAAGAGAGAATGTTGTCTGATCAGCTCTCAGGCCTTCCAGTCACAGGTGCTGACTAAACTAATGAGCAGCTCTGGAATTTCGCACGCCCCCCAGGGTTGTCCGGAGTGCGGGTCACCACACATCACTGCCCACCCTCTGGGGTTTTGATTCTGTAGGCCTGGGTTGGGGCCCAGGAATTTGCATTTAACACACTTCGTGGACCACAGTTCTCTCATGTGAGGATTAAATTTAACTTCTTCAGAAAGCCAAGTTCTTGTAGCTTTCTGAGTTCGCACACGTTTCTGTGGAGTTCAAACTTGCTAATTTTAAAATATCTTTGTATACTCATTGTCTTTTGTTTTCTGAAGGTGCCAAAAAGGAGGGAGCTGCTGGATTCTTCAAAGGAATTGGAAAAGGGCTTGTGGGTGCTGTGGCTCGTCCAACGGGAGGGATCGTCGACATGGCCAGCAGCGCCTTCCAGGGCATTCAGAGGTGAGCGCACCTGCCGCATGCAGTGCTGTCAGAAATGGGTTGAGTGGCTCGCCCACTCTTAAGGCTGTGTAAGTCCAGTTGGAAGTTATGACAGCTTGACAAGGTAGGGGCCACCAGAAAGGAGTAAGAAAAGACTTCTGTTGCTCAGTTTCTCTTTTTCAACTCCCCCCCCATATATATATGTGTATATAGACAGTGCTGAAAATCATACCCAGGGGTACTGTGTACTACTGATCTGTACCCCTAGACCTTTTTTATTTTTTATTTTGAGATGGGACTGTTTCCTGTGCTGGTTCAGTACTTGTGATCCTTCTGTCTCAGCGTCCTGAGTACCTGGTATTACAGGCGTGATTACATGACCAAGATGTAGGTACTAAAAAAAAATGTTTATTGGTCCTGCCGTATGCCAAACACTGTGCTGGGCACAAGAAAACAAAGAGTAGGTGACGTAGTCTTTGCTTTTACTATTTGACATTTTCTTTAAGAAGAGGATAGGAGACTTGGGTTCAGAATTGGACTTAATACTTTTTGCTTTATTTTGGGCAGGTTACATAAAATTATCATTGGTTTTTATCAAATATGTGTTTAGTCAACATGTGTATTTGTAGTATTTTGAAAAATTCTCACATATTACACATTTTCTGCTGCCTTGTTTAGGGCAGCAGAATCAGCTGAGGAAGTGTCAAGCCTCCGCCCCCCTCGCCTGATCCAGGAGGACGGCGTCATTCGTCCATACGACCGGCAGGAGTCGGAGGGCTATGACTTGTTTGAGGTAAGTTCTGTTCTTCACAGTCATGAGCGGGGTTTAATTTTAAGGATTTCTAGAACCAGGATTTCAGGGCCCTTAACGTTCCTGACTGATGAACTTCGCTGAAGGATTATGCCCAGTTTGTAGAATAGATTTTGATTATTTATTTTTTATTTTAGCATAGCATGTTAAATGTAAGTAACTGGGGAGTTTTCGCCGCACCGCACCGGAGCAAAGCTTTTTGGTGCAGAAAAGATAATGTTAAAAGAAGTCTTAGGCTGTATTCATTTAGTTAACATTGTTAGTTTTGGTTTCCTGCTTTGTAGCTAATTACTGGAATTTCACTGCTTCTTTTTCTCCCCAACAAATTAGTTCATTTGCGCTACTTTGTAAATCTAGATTTATTCAGGTTAAACAACTGGAGAGAGAAAAAAGGTAATACACAGTTACAGTTTTGTTAACCTTTAAGGTTTTCAGTCTTTTAGTTTTAACTTTATTATATTTAAACAGTATATACATAAATAAATGGCTGTTTTTCCCATCACTGGCTTTCCCCCAAAGACAATTTTATTATTATTTTCCTTCCTTGACTTTAAAGTAAATGACTCTTAATCATTCTTAGCCTTTGGTTTTTATCGTATATGATTCCATTTCATCTTTTTGCATGCTTCTAACTTTATTTTCTTTCTTTTTCTGCCTACACAGCAAGAACTGGAAATACAAGAGTAAATGTTTCCTATACTACTACTTGATTTCATCCTTAAATCAAAACAAACTGTGGTACTGACTGTGTGTGCCAGATTGGGAGTCAGCTTTAGTGGCATTGTCTTTATAACTCTCATCTCCATTTGAACTTTTGATAGTAAAGTTTGATTGCAAATGAAAATGATAGTATATCTGGTAATGCAGTGTTAGGGGTAAGAGCTCAGTATAAAAGATGGAAGTTTGTAGGAAATGGCTGTTCTCTATTTAGTTGGTGAAAGAGTCCGAAAACAGATACTTTTACTGTCATTTTGAAAATTTTATTTTACAGTGTTTATGTGCATTTCAGGTAAAGTTGAAAAAAAGGATAGTTTTTATATTCAGTCTATTGAATGTATTCTTACGTTTACAAGTCATGATGGTGGAATATTACATAGATTTTTACTTCCCAAATTACTAAATTTACTCAAGTGAAGTGACAGTTACTTGGGGCATTTGTTTCCATAAGTGAAATGTCAATTGCTCTGAGTCTGTTTTTAGACTTTAAATGAGAGTCATCCCATGAATTTTGAGACTCTGTTTCCCTTTTCTCTTTTTTTCCCCTTTTAATCTCATGTTGTATACATGCTCCATCTTGCATTTATGCTTTTCAAAGATCCAGTCTCCTTGTTGGTTATGCTTACTTTGTAATTTTTAGGTGCAATTAGTGTAAATAGAAATAGAATATGTAACGAGGTAAAATTTTTTAATAAATGATGGAAACATTTAATTGGGTTGAGCAGTACCTTATCTTATAGTTTTATGCACTGCACAGACTTGAAACCAAAGTACAGATTTATATTTCTGATGTGTTGCATATTTGAACACAGTGAAACTATTAACATACAACTGTTCAGTTGGACTGTGTATTTTTTAAAGCTACAGTTATCAAAATAATTAATCTTTTGAATGATTCACATTTAAAATAAGCACTTCACAGGAAATAAATGGCATCTAAAGACCAGCCAGTGCAGGGTACACAGAAGAAGTAAAGCTGCTGCTCCTGGGCCTGGAGAAGTAGCTCACGGGTAGAGCACTTGCCTAGCACGTGCCAGGCCATGGGTCAGTCCCCGGCAACACCCTCCCCCTGCCCTGGCACACACAATTTCTGTCCTTAAGGGACCGAGTATAACAAAACACAAATATTAAAAGTAGTTGACAAACTTCTCTTGTGTGCCTGGATAATTGAGGAGAGGCAAAATTGTCACTGTGTATACAGTTTTCTATGAGAATCAAGCACAGTAACTAATTCAAGATGCTGTCTTGTCAGAAATAGTTACCCTTCCTAAAATTCTTGAGTACAAAGTAGGGATTTTTCATTTTCTTGGCGATATCACAATTTTAATGAGAATTTAACTTTTGGGAACTTCCATAATATAAGATTTTTTTCTTGTTTACTTGATTTTTTGTTTAGCTCCATATGTTACTAACCTTTTCCTTGTAACTTTTTAAAACAAATGTATGTCAGTAAGTACAAAATCTCAAGAAATTTCATTAATTTATTTAGATATAGTCATTTTGTCTGATTTATTAATTTTATCAGACAATCCTTTAAACTGTAATGTATTATTATAATAACTAGAAGAAATAGAATGTAGATTACTGAGAGGACTTGGTATTTTTTTCCCAAGGGTAGCAAGCACAAATATTGAGAAATTTAGGCCATTTCACCCTTTACCTGTCTTGCTGTGCTCAGTTATTTGGGTAAGAAGTATTTATTGATTATTTAGACTGTACTGGATATTTTTAAAAATAACACCTCCTTAAGGGACCAAGTATAACAAAAGGTAAATAGCAAAGAGTACTAAAGCATAAAATGATGTCATCTCACCTCTTATTGTAATAGACCCATATTCTCAATAATTTATTTGGTCTTTTGATCCCCGTTTATTTCCTGCTGAGTGTCGCCCTGTACTCTTTAATACTCAGCTTTTAAAACATGACATGTTTTCATAACCTGTATTCTTCTGCTTCTCCTCTGGTCTCCTAGGATAATTACTGTTTACTGTATGTATATATGCATAGCCAGTTTTATATTTAATATTTGTTTTGGTTCATATTATATGAGATTTAAAATGGTGTTCCTTGCCTTTCCTTTTTAATTATATTTTCCATGGTCTTAGAAATGCTTCATTAACATTTTAAATTCTTGCATTACCATCTGTTTAGGTAACCTTACATCATGTATTTTATTTTTAATTCATGGAATTAAAATTGTGTCTATTTTATTTTACTAGTAGTAATAATGCTATAATAAACATCAGTATACATTTTGCTTTTTCATATCTTGTGCTATTTGCTTAGAATTAACTAAAACAATGAATCACTAGGTAAAGGGCTTTTGCATCCTATTGTTAAACTCCTCATTATATCCTGAGAAGGGAGAGTGCAGATTTTATCAGTGGCTCTGGTCTCCTGCTGCCATCGGTAATTATCTTCCTCTGAATCTCAGAGCATAGAGGATTTTTAGTAGTACCAAGAAGAAGGTCTGCTAAAATGTGTTACGGTGACGTTGTACTTTAAAAGCTTTCAGTGCTCAAAGCACAATAGTCTGATAACTAAGGAAACGTATACAAGATGAGATGTAGATATTATTTCTTGTACTTGCATCTCTAGGCTAAATAAGTTAGCATTTAAATTTCAAGTTGAAAATAAATGCACATTATTGTTGTATTCTTTTCCCATTTTCTCTTTGAAGAAATTGAGGCCTAATCGACAGAAGTGTTTAGCTAATTCACTGGTGAGCTGGGAAGCAGGTGACCCTTGCTATGAGAGCTGCACTCCTTCCTTCCTGAAGCTCATTCCGAGGCTGAGACCTCAGGGCTGTGCGGATTTCTCTGCTTTGTTCATGGCCTTTGTAATTGTCAAGGAATGACTGGGAACCAACATCTTTTAAAAATGTGTGTTCAGACATTCAGACTATATCTACAAGTGCTTTCTCTGCTTGTGATTATATTGATCATATTTTTCTTTAACAATAATGGTATTGTATTCTTGGTTATAAAATGTTATAGTCTTATTTATTCAGTATGTTTACGTTGTGTATTTTTAAATACATTATCCTCTGGTCTTTATGTATTATAGGTAATGTCATTAATACTATTTTATTGCTATTCATTATAAAAACCTTGTTTTTTAATGTGTTGACTAATTCAGTAGTTTTAAGATAGTTTAAAAGAAAAATATTTTAATGTGCTATAATTTATACTCGAATTATTTTATGCTTGTATTTCTCTTTAGAAATAAATCATGCCAACTATTTTGAAATCCTAGAAAGTCTTCATGTTCATATTAATATTATCATTGCAATTTTTATTAGAAATATAATTTCACATATACTTTTCAGTGTGTATTTAACCTATACAACCAAATATTCAAAAACAGTAATCAGTTGTCTTAGAATTTTATTGTGTGTATAATATCTACCTCTATATAAATCAGTGCTTAAGTCTTTTCACCTAACCCCCTCAAAAAATCTGATGAAAAATATGAACTGTCCTCTGAAAAACGTTGTAGAACCATATTTTTAAAATTTTACATTATGTTAGGTAATTCATAGACCCACCCCAAAGTCTTTGCTGTGAACGGCAGTCTGAGAAACATTAAAATGTCAGTGGTTTTATATTAGCATATGTTTGTTCCTTAATTAAAGTGTTGTTATTTCTGGTAAATATTTAAAAATATCTAAGTTATCACATAACAAAATTTATTTTACCAGAAGATCAGATCAGATTTAACTTTCTTTTAAGACAGGAATAGAAGTTAATTTATAAATGTGTTAAGAAGATTTTTCTAGCTTCATGTGCCAATATGTAGAGTGGTGCTTTTTATTTTAATAAATTTGTTCTGAACACTACGATTATATATTAGCTGTTACACAAATATTATTAAATATATATACTCCCCAAATCTCGAGTCTTATTTCCTTTTCAGAATCACATAAAAAAGTTGGAAGGAGAGACTTACCACTACCACTGTGGTGTTCTTGGAAGCAAGAGTACAATATTCATGGTTACAAATAGGTACGACGTTCAAGTGACTTTTTTTTTTTTTTCTTTTTTTTTTTTGCTATTCTGGGTCTCTTCTGATTCCATGTGAATTTTAGGATTGTTTTCTCTAGTTGTACGAGGAATGCCATTGGTATTTTGATTGGGATTGCATTAAATCAGTGTATGGCCATTTTGGCAATAATGGTTCTGCCTATCCAGGAACAGGGGATATCTTTGACCTCTAGGAATTCGACCTTAATTTAAGCAGCCCATGTGATTGAGACCCACTGCATAAACTGTTTTTACTTAAAGTTACCTGTGTCTTCTAAGAAAATCTAATCATAGGAATGAAATCCATCATACTGATGATGGTCCTAGGGATTATATAGACGGTGTACTAGAGCATGGGGACTCTTGGAGACCACGTTAGAGTCTGACCACCCCGCTACTCTGGATCTTGGGAGGAAGGGGCGAGCTGGACGAGAAGAGTGAGTGTGATGGAGGGTGAAGACAGGCCTGGATGACGATAGGATACGAGAGAGAAGGGACCACAGGATGACTTGGTTTGGGATTTGAGTGCCAAGAGCTGGTGGTACTGTTTATAGTAATTTGAGGAAAAAGATGGTGAGTTTCTTGTTTTTGTTTTTTAGTTGAGTTTGACAACTTTATGATCTCAAGGTAGAGATGCATGCGTAGTCAAGGAGACAAAGATGGATGAACGGACAGACAATAGGAGTTAGAATAAGAGTGTGGAGTTGAGATTCCTCTCAGGGAGTGTGTCGAACAGATAGGATTCCTGAGACTGGAACTTTGGTAAAGGTGGAGCAGGAAGAAGACAGTGAAATGGCTGTTGGACTGCAGTAGTGTATTACTGGGGTGGATGAGAGAAGAAAAACAAATTTAAAGATATTTAAATTGCCGTCTGACTCTCAGCTGAGTTCAAGGGTGGGGAGTGTGGTCCACCTTCTAGATACTGTGTGGATGTGTGGGGGGTGTTGGAGGGCACCACGGCACTCCCTGCTCAGGCTGCAGACAGCGAGCTTCCTGTAGCGCTCAGCACAGTCCCTAACAAGCCCCAAAGTTCAGTAGCTCCTCTGTTGATAAATACAGTGCCCTATTGTCAGCAGGGGCATTTGCGGCTACTCGCTGCAGACCCAGAGTCCAGCCCTTTCCTCGCCCTCCCTGCAGCGCTGCCCTCAACTGTGGCTCTCCATGTGTGTCTGCTGCGTGGACTGTCGCAGGAACTTCCTGGGCCACCTCCCCTCCCTTTGCTGCAAGAGCCATGACTCTAAAAATAAGAAACTTGTATCATTTCCTGTTGCTTGCAGATTAAAGTCACTATTTCTTTAAACGGGGGAAAAAAAGGGGCCCTTCAAGATCTGGCGCTGAGCTAATTTTCTCACCATGGAATATATCTGGTACTCCAGCTGCAGACCTCTGTGTTCCTCAAATAAGTCTTCCCTTCTTAGCACCCTATATTTGTCACTGTGCTCTTCCCTCTGGACTTCATTTCCTTCCTTTCATCAGTGCTGATGTCACCTGTGCCAGTACGATCTGCCCCTCTCTCCCACACTCCAAGGGCTTTCCTGCCCCTTGTCATCACGCTCCTGGTGGTGTACAATTTACTTGCATGTTTATTTTCCCTCCTGAGTCAAGTAGAAACCGTATTTTCCTTGTTTTTCTCACACCCTCCGTATTTGTTGAAGTAACAATCCTTCTGCTCTAATTTGCTTTCTGTAGTAGGAACTTAAACATAAAATATAGTTACATCAGTAAGTAACATGAGTCACAGTCTGGTAGATCAGTGTGGGTGTCCTTTAAAGATCCTGTTCTTTTTTTTAGTGCTATTGAGTAGCATGAGATTCTTCCTCTGTGATGGAGTGTGTTAGTATTTAAATTTCCAGATCTGGTATTTATTAGCAGGCCCAAAGTGAATCTTTGGTGACTTCTGTGGTTTGTGACATTTCCTGTGTGTTCTTTCTTGACTAGCAGGCATAAGTGACTGACAGAAAAGAGCAATTAATAATTTTCCAAGTAAAATATTTTCACAGGCTTCTGCCTTTATTGCCTCCTAGGTGAGAGTACAGCCCACTCTTTATGTGCATCAAACATGATTTCCCTCTCAGGGTTTTTGGTCAGTTAAAAAATAAAGTTACTCCTTTCTGAATTCTGCAAGGTTGGGGGATGGGAATTTTTGAAAGTCTACTTTGTTAGATGGCAGGTGTCACATTTGCTCATCATGTGATAGTCCACTAGACTTCACGTGGGAAGCATACATGTTTTAGTGTCGGTTTTTATTTACTAAATGAGTGCTACTTCTGCCATCCAGCTGAGTGCACTAGGTAAGAGAGCAATTGTCCTCATCAGTACCTGTACGTTTTTGTTTTCTTTTGTGAGGTAGGCGAGTGCTGTGCCTAAAGGAAGTGGAAATCCTAGGCCATATGTTTCTAGATTGGCAGTGTCCATTTGAAGATTTTGTACTTCCTCCTACTGTGAATGCAAATCTGCTTCAGATTTCAGTTAAGGTAAGCAAACATGAATTACACCTTCATTGAATGGGCAGAAACTAGTACTTTCTGACTGTTTTGCAGTTAGCTACACAGTATGTTTGAAGGAATATTATTATTACTATTACTGTATGCAGAGGTGCTGTATTAGTCAGATTTTCACCACTGTGACCAAATACCCAACAGAAGCAACTTAAAAGAGAAAAGATTTTGGCTCATGGTTTCAGAGGTTTCAGTCCATGGTTGGCTGGTTCCAAGGCAGGAACATCATAGTGGAAGGTCATAGTGGAGGAAAGATGCTCATCTCATTGTGGCTGGAAAACAGAGTGGGCAGGGAAGAGCCAGAGAGGAAGGAAAGGGAGACTAAGACAAGAATACCCTCCTCAAAGGCACCCCACTGACCTGCTTCCTCCAAGGCCCTGCTTCCTAACAACTCATTCAGCTGTGGTCTGTCTCTTCAGTGGATTAATCATGGTTGGTGCTCCATGACCTGAACACCTTCCCAAAGCCCCACCTCTGAGCACAGGAGCCTTTTGAAGGGCATTTTTGATTCAAACCATAACAGATACAAGGAAAGATATGATTAAGTTATTTGCGTTACTATATTTTTTGACAGATTGCATAGAATGAAATACTAGTTTGTTTATCAGAAGAATAAGGATGCTGATACACTAGTATTTCCTTTTTTGGTACAGTTAAACATAAATAGGGGTTTTTTTTAAACTTCATACAGATATGTATTCTGCTATGATGTTAGCCATTTCTGGAAATAATCCCTTTTTAGTTTTTTAGGTGATTATTAAATACTTTGGTAAAAATAAAGATGTCTAAAATGGCTGTGTTTTGTAATATTTGGCACTTATAAATACTAGTACAATTTAAGTATATGACAATACTTTCATATTTTTCCTGCCGTCATTTTCTAAGAAGGAACTTTTAATTACATAGTAAATAATTAGTAAGAATCATACTTCATATTTTGCTTAGTTCTCAACTCATTTATCTTTGAAGCATGTTATTATATATATTATAAATATATTTTTATCCCTTAGAAATCCTACAAATTATAATTCCAAGTATGATAGCTTCTGTAGTTATCTTTGTTTTTCCTAAATATTAATGACGTTATTATTCCCATTACTGAAACTCTAAAAAGCATTCACCAGGAAGTTTAGTAGAGATGAAAGTATTGTCCTTTATGTTTATTTTTCTTTCCATGGAAATTTATAAATAGAAAGGGCCACCCTGTCATCCTACACTTTTGTATTTCAGCATCACCTCCTTGTAGGTGCACAATCTAAAGAGTAACTTGGTGTATGAAACACAGTTTTGAGGCTAGGACACACAATGTCACTGTGCGTATATTTTGCAGATTTTTCACATCAGTGGTAGGAATTGATTCAGTGTATTTTATACTATGTGAGAATTTTGTCTGTCAGCCAGGGAAATGAAGGAAAGGCTTTTTGATTTGTCAGATATGATGAGTTATCAAGTGGTGTTTCTGTATGCTATTTATCATAGCCTGTAGAAAGCCATTATTTTATACAGATAGATGTACACTCATCCAATTTCATAAATTCTAACAACTCACATATGGAATCACTCCTTGTACTGAGATGATTTATTTCATATCATACTTGAATATGTAGATGCAGGTAGTCTACTGGTTATGAAATACAGATGACATTTAAGCATCCAATTAAAGTTTGTGATTTTTTTTTTTTTTTTCCTTCTCAAGAATAATGTCTTTTTTGCCATTGAAGCAGGAGCAAGGTCTGTTCCAGAAAAAAGATGGTGCCAGTCCAGGCTGTCTTCGGAAAATTTACCTAAAGGATAATGCCACAGCACAGGTAAACTGTTTTAAAGAACCTCTCACTAGGTGTGGTGGTGCACACATATAATCCCACCCACTTGGGAGGCTGAGACAAAGAGGATTGCAAGTTTGAGGACAGCCTGGGTGACTTAGTGAATGCCTGTCTCAAAAATTAAAAGGGGCACTGGATATAGGTCAGTGCTAGAGCACTTGCCTAGCATGCACAAGGCCGGGGGTTCAATTCCCAGTGTTTCAAAAATAAAATAAATAATGCCCCTTTGAGGTTTTTAGTTGAAAGATTTTTTTAAAGCCTGTTATGACTAATACCCATTATTTCTCCCCAAAGCTCTTCTATTTACAACTTTGGGTGGATAGATGTGCTTAAAGTAACATACCATGGAATCCCTAGAATGGAGAGATAGTATCTGCATTACATGTGTAGATGGCATCCTCCTCAACTACTGGACCTGGGCCGAGAGCTCCAGCTCTTGCTTCCATTCCTTTCCACCTCAGCAATTGAGCCTGAACTTGTCTTTCCAGTTCATAATGCAGGTTTTATTTTACAGAGAGCCTTTCGTGCCATTGAAGACGCACAGTCAAGGAGACACCAGCAAAAACTGATGCAGCAGTCGTCAGTGAAGCTTCTCAGGTCCCAAGTACCATTATAGTCACAGATGCCAGAGAGCTAGTACTGGAGAAAAAATCACCCTGATGTATCCTGCCAGAGAGAAGTTGTCAGGCAGTTGTTTAGTTCTGTTATTTTAGAGTAATTAATATTGGATTCCCCTTCTCAGCTTTTAGTTTTGCCTATTAATTTTGTAATCATGCGTGTATTAGCCCACCTATAGACTGCCACCTGAGTGGGTCAGACTTGAAGAAATACTGCTTCAGACTTGGACTGAAATTTTCATTAACACATGAAGCAAAACGCAGCCAGTTTATTTTTGAAGTCTTTGCTAAAGAATGAGTTTAGAATGACTAGTGCACTCGAAAAGTTTTAGCTAGACAAATGCTGGACACTTTAACATTTTGTTTAAAGGTTATTCAGTGATTGAATTGAGAGAACATTTTTGGTAAACCAGATAACTGACTGAAGAAAAGCCACTAAAGGGAGAAATGACATGTGTTTTCTTTCTTTCTTTTCACAAAAACATGTTTTTCTCCTAATAGCACAAGTTTTGCTTTGCTGCTTATTTTTCTGTCTTGCACTATGAAAAAGGAATACGGGCAATCACACCTTAAAACAGTTGTACTCAATTGTCTGTAATGTAACATTCACAAAATTTTGAAAGTTATTTACATGCTGTTTTAAGATGAGCTCATATGGCACAGTTGTAATTTGCTGATAATGAAATACTGCACGTAAGTTTTTTGGGACTCAGAAATATGTAAAATGCAATATTTTTGTATGTCTAGAAGTTGTTTTTTAGAAGTTAAAAGACTTTTAAGAGCATCATAAATCCACATTTGATGCAAGTGCTTACTTACAAATGTTTTCTAAATGCTGGGGAAAGTGAAAAATCTCTAATTGCTTTATATATAAATAAAGTGCAGGTTTATATAACAACACTGGAAAAGAAATGTTACATGTATTCTTTGAGGAACAGGTGTAAGGGCATCAGTTCGAGACAATATATTTTTGTCCTTTCTGCATCTTTCTTCAGAGACACAGTCTTCGAACTTTAAAAAAAAAATGCTCAGAAGTATTTCATTTGGGTGGACCTTAAGACTTACTCATGGTGTTGAACGTGGTATTTATTTCAAATTGCTGACTCAGTGGTGAAATGAAGATGTGGAAAAACTTGATTTGGTCTATTTTTGTCGATGTGTGGTAGTAGATGTGTTATCATTGTTCATGTTCCTTAAGGCCTGGCCGTAAAACTAAAAATTTTCCCAGTGTCACAGAAGAGAGTACAGTGACTAAAGCCCTGGAGGTCTGGTTTCTGGTAGTCCTTTTCATCATTTGTCTTTTTTAATTTCTGTGAATAAAAGTAATATACATATATATAAAACTTCTATCTTTAAAAACCAAGTTTCTATATTAATGGTTAGTTGTAGTTTTTTAAAACAAGACAGTTTTATAGCAGGTGTTCTATTTTATGCCTTTAAAAATGACTTAATCAGGAATTTGAAATCTTATATTTTTCATATGAATCACAACTATCAACAGTGTCCTAAATATTTATGAAATTATATTGCACTGATAGTATATTCTGTAAATGGATGTACAGACATTGAACTAAGAAAAATTTACAGAAATCTGTAAACATTATCTTAGTTGCCTTAGAAATGAATTTCCTAATATTTGTAACATTTTTATTTGATTGAATCCCCTGGAAAAGAAATAATCTGTTGGTAAAGTGTAGTAAGGTCTGTTGTATTTTAAAAAATGCTTCCAAAGTCCATTACTTAGATATAAATTCTGAGAGAAATAAAAAAATTAAAGCATTGTTTGTAGGTGTGCAAACTTGTGGGTTTATGTTAAACACTCAAGTAACATTTAATTTTAATTTTTATCTTTCCCTTTTCTTCTTCTAATTCTACAGTAGTACGAAGTTAGATTAATAGTTAAATAACTGTAAAAGATGCTCTTCAGGGAAATTTTTTTCCGGAGCTCTTTAACACATCAAGGGTCTGTGGCACAGACCCCAGCGTAGGGCCTGCAGAAAAGGGGCCTGTGCTGCACTGTGAAATCCGTTGCTGCGTTTGTTGAGCTGGTGCTTTCTGTGGGCCCTCAGCACCCATGGGTCCATTCTGGGAGATGCAGAACTCCTGACCTTTGACTCTGGCTCGAAGACTCCCCAGTGGCCGTGCACAGCATTTTCACACCGCGTGGCCGTCTCGGATGCTTCCCCCAGTGTCTTGCTCTCCTTTCCTTGCTCCCTTCGTCCCGTCCTCCCTCTTCCTCTTTTCCTCTGTCTTTCCCTGTGGGGCTCAGACTGCAAGTCTGCAGGCTCCCCCAGTAGAGAATTACCCAGTGGGAAGAAGAGGCTCACAGCCTCACACCACGGAGTCTAAGAGAGCAGGAGTGTCAACATCAAGAGAGAACAGAAAATCAGAAGAGTACACTCAGGCTTTGTAAGAAAAGTCTCATCTAGCATAGACTTCCTTACATATGTTCCATTTGTTAGTATTGCTTATATTTTGAATTATGTATGAGAGGGGATGGTATGTTTTTGATGCTTTGGAGCTCTAGATGTCTTAATCTGGTGCTCCCTGGACATCTATATTTTTAACAGGGCTCCTTATTTGTTTCTGTGGTGTGGCCAGGTCTAAAAAAGTAATGTTCTGGGCTTAAAATAAACTCCCAAAGAGTTCTGTGGATATCAGTGCTGTTTAAAATACAGAGTTGCAGTTACTGCCCAAGCTACAAGAACTATCTTTGTATTGGAGAGAAAACCGGGATTCTTAAAGGATGAAAGTTTGCTCATGGTCAGAACCCTAGGTCCCCAGGGGACAAGCCTTCTTGGTTGAAAATCACTGCCCCATGACTCCTCCCACTGTGAAAGCAGGCGCTGTGCTTTGTGGGCTCTGGAAGGAAATGAGAATCCTCTTGCAGAGAGCACATTTCTCTGGGGATCCTGCCTCCAGTGGACGGACTTAGCCTCATCTTTGCATTTATACTTGGAAGCTGCCTCAGTCACCAGTCTGTGTCATACAAGTAACCAACATTGTGGGTTCCTTTGAACTGAGGATTTGTTGCTTTGTGTTTATACACTGCCTCCACGATTCAAAAATTAAAAGTCTCTAAAACCCAGAGGACTGTTCACGAATTTGAAGCAAAGTCATTTGGCAGTAGAATTGGATACTGAAATGCTTCCATTTGATTCCTCATTGTAAGATTTATGACGCTTGATAAAATACAAGAGAAGAATGTGATGATTTCTATCTCTTAGGTATGTAAAGTAAACATCTGCTGGAATAAATGATTTTTAATGGGGATCTCTAGTGAAAAACTGATTACCATAGTAATAAACCAACATGGACCTCTAGGTTGATAGTATTCACTAAGTTGATAATGAGCACTTTTCAAAAAGGATTTAGTTCTTTAGCATTAATTCTTTTCAGTATGAAAAAAGATCAAGTCATCCCCCTGCTGAGATTCACTATAAGGCCTAAAATTTCCTAACTGTGGCTTGAATTCTATGATAAATAACTTTCTTTCTTTTTTTTTTTTTTTTTGTGGGTACCGGGGGTCGACCTCAGGACCTTGCGCGCCAGCAGGCGCCCGTGCCGCTGAGCGATATCACCAGCCCCTTTTTCGTATGTGGGTTCCGGGAGTCGAACTCGGGCCCTCGCGCTTGCCGGGCAGGCGCTTAAGCCGCTGAGCCATCTCACCGGCCCGATAAATAACTTTCTTAAACAATGCATTTCAGATTTGGTCTTCGGGTTTTGTTATTTTTGTAGAAAACACTTAAGATACAAGTTTTTCTCTTAGATAACCCACTTTCCTCTTTTGCCATCTTTTAAGTCTTCTTTCATTATGCTTCATTTTGTCTTTTTATATTGTTATCTTTATTAAGTGGATATTACTAGTGGTTGGCAAAGAATAGCCCAAAGACCAAAGAATGTGTTCTTGTAAATAAGTTTATTGGAACACAGCCATGCCTATTTATTGGTTGTGGCTGATTTCACATTTTTACATTGGCAGAGTTAGTTAGCTGTGAGGCCCTATATTAAAGCCTCAAAAATTAACTATCCAGCCCTTTACAAAAAAAAAAAAATTCATCAATCCCTAAATTGTACTGTATAACTGATCATACAAATGGGGCAGAAATAGGCCAAATGAGTTACCTCAGATCTTGTGGTGAGGTAGGAGCTGAATTTAGGATACAGCAATGTCTATCAATGACACCCTGCTCTGTCTCCACCTTTCTCCCTCTTCCTAGA
Source organism: Erethizon dorsatum (assembly GCA_028451465.1). Lineage (NCBI taxonomy): Eukaryota > Metazoa > Chordata > Mammalia > Rodentia > Erethizontidae > Erethizon > Erethizon dorsatum. The sequence continues at coordinate 5,340,525 of CM051837.1, read as the reverse complement.
AGCAAGGACACTTAGGTCAACGTGGACTGGACGTAGCCAATGGTAGTCTCCTGGATTTCTTTTAAGATCTTTATCTCTTTATCCCTAAATTCTCAGTTTTCTCCCCATATGTATTAAAATAACACATAAGCACTTCCCATAATAACACTCAAAATCAAAACTAGCCCTTAAAATATTTTTATCCCTGGAGGATTCTTACTGCTGTGACAGTTTAATAGCATTTGTAGCTTTTGAGGTATAAAAAATGAGATAAAAACTTGTGTCATAAAACTTAAAGCTTGTCCTTTGAGAACCAAGAGTCAACCCTATGGGGTTCTACCATAAACCATTAGAGCATTCTGCTATCAGAAGCAGAAAAAACACGCCCAATGGACGTATTTTACCACACTGGCTAGGGCTTGCCAACGAAGAAGCTATACTTTCAATCGTGGCCTGTGACATTATAGAGAAGCAATGTAACAAATGAGCAGGTGTGCAAAGATTGCAATTTGAACAGAAGCTATAAAATTTTAGCTTTACCAGAGGGTATTACTGCAAATTAGTTAAGCAGTTATTGATGGTTTAAATTAAGCAACCACACTTGAAGAGGGCACATTTCCTTTCCCAGTGGAGTGCTGTTAGAGTCTTAACCTACTTTGACATTTCTGACCAAATCTTCCCTGCTTCATTCAATTCAGAGTGATTCATGTTTTTAAAATTAGTTTTGAAAAATAGGCCACGAATTAGACAATCAACATTAGAGTTCTTTTTCAATAATGATTTCCTACACTGGTCATTTGAGTGATCTGTCACTGTGTGATGGTGTTAGGGGCTTTTTGGTTTTGTTTTTTCCTTCTGAGGTAAACGAGTCAGTATTTTCGGGAGCTTCTAGAGCAGCTGAAAGGTCTGAGACATTTGAATATATCTGGACTTAATTGACAGCAGGAAACAGCTGCTTTCAGTCATGTGAAAGATTCCTGTGGTTAAACTTCAGAAATCTAGAAAATATTCCTGTGGAGTTGACAGAATAGAAGTCTTGTACCTCTGTTGTGTCATTCAGCATTCACTGTTGTAATGAAATACCAGAGAACATCCTCCAAGAGGATAGCTTTATTTTAGCTTGTAGTTTCAGAGGGTCCAGTCCATGGTTGGGCCTGGGCTGAGGCAGAACATCATGATGGGAGCATGAGATAGAGCAAAGTGTTCACTTCATGGCAACCACAAAGCAGAGAGGGAAATAAAAGGGTCAGGCTTCCAATACACCCTTGAACGGCTTGCCTTCTGTGAGCTACACCTTCAACTGGGCCCCACTCCTGTAGTCTCCATTACCTCCCATTAGTGGCACAGCTGAGGACAGCCTTCAGCACAGGAGCCTGTGCAGGACGTTGCCGATCCACACTGTAACATCCACTGTTACCAGAAGGTGAGTAGATTCTGTTTGTACAGCTGTGATGGCCGAGCACCGATGACTTAGACTGGTGAATCCTTCGCATTTTACCTCAAATTAATGCTCAGTCAGTTAATACTGGAATACAAGGCAGCTCTTACAGAGGCACTAATGGTTATTTTATGTCAAGTGGATTAATTGTAATAAACATCACTTTTTTTTTTTTTTTTGCAGTGGAAATGTACTTGGGGAACTTTAAGTTGTACTTTAACTCCTAGAATTACAGTACTAGTTCATGCTTGGGAGGTCCTTATATTCAGAATATATATAATTTTTGTGTGTGTGTGATACTGGGGATCGAGACCAGGACATCAGCACTGCATGACATCCCCAGCCCATTTTTTATTTGGGACAAGATGTTGATAAGTTGCCCAGGCTGGACTGGAATTTGCCATCCTCCTTCCTCAGCCTCCCAGCGTGCTGGGGTTATAGGCATGTGTCACCGTGCCCAGCTAGAATATATATATTTTCCTGTGGCTTCCATCTGTTGAGCTCGGTCCCACATCGTTGGAGCCATCAGAATGAGAGTGACTTTGTTAGTATGTAAACCTATATATAAGAACAGTCCTGAATAGAGTGGAAGGCTGGCCTCTTGTTCTACCATTCATTCAGCAAGCGGGTCAGTCTTTTCAAATCCTCTTTTTCTACCTAAGCCAGTGACGGCGAACCTTTTAGAGCTTTCAGTGATAACAAACAGCCTGCTGCGGCACGTGTGCCATAGGTTTGCCACTACTGACCTAAGCCAACCCTAATTAGACATAACTACAAGTCATCCTACCACTTTAATGTCTTTCCTCTTTAGGAAAAGAAAAAAATCATCTGTGTCCTCTTTGGTTATGGTACATGGGTCTGTGTGTTGTATGAACCAACTGAGGCAGAGTAATTCTTGAGCGATTCATATTTCCTAATACTTTTGTAATATCTCAACCTATTATGTAAAATGTCTCCATTTTCATAATTTATTAATATTGCAGCCTTTATGCAGAAATATTGTCGAGTTATCCATTTAACCATTTTTCCTAAAAGGATGAATTTTTGTGGTACTGTAAACTTAAGTCAGAATACCCTGAGAAAACCTCTTAACTTCTCTTTGATTATTTCATTTGAAAATAAGACCTTTCAGCCAAATCCACTTTTTGTGATTCCCATGGGTTTTTACAAATATTGATGAAATGACCAGTTTTGGAATTATTTTCAAAGTGTGAGATGTGCTGCTTGAGCTTTTTATTCCCTTCCTCACAATGTCCCCATAGGTGTTAAATATATATTCTTAATTATCAATTTTATTTTTAACACAAAGCCTTTGAGGAGGAAGGCAAAGCATATGAGATTGTTGCCTGCCCTCTCTTGGAAGAACTTGGAGTAACTAAGTCCTGAAGGAGAGCCCCTGGGGGACCCGTGAGGAATGGCCGTAGCTGAGGCCAGGGCAGAATGTGGGGTCCTTCTCTTCCTTCTCAGCTTACCCCTGTTGTCTGAGGGTCCAGGTTGCTTTTGGGGTTACAGCTCACCCCGGGCCACCATAGGCTTTCCATAAGGCATCACCTGCTCAGCCATCTTCCCTGCTGACCAGCCCTGTCATTGGAAATTTGTTGGAGCCATTACTTTGCATAAAGGAAAGCAGATGTTAACCATTTGGTTAATTTGCATGGATTAATTTACCAAATCAGGAAAGGGATAGGTCATTTTAGTAACACAGTAAAGAGCTTTACACTTTCTAAGGTTATACTCCATCTCTTTTCATCTTAACACCAATTTTGTATGTCAGGTAATGTTTCCACTTTGCAGATGAAGAAGCGAGGTTGTGGAAGGGATTTGCCCAGCTTTGCATAACTTGGAAGGACAGTCTCAGGAACTGATCTTAGTCACGTTCATTTCCTATCACACTGTACTACCTCTTTGTAGGCACAGCATCCTGCAGAGGCAGGCCATTTTTCAGTCTGAGAACACAAGATAGAGCAAATTATAACTAACATGGATGTAACTTTAAACATCTTCTGAGACTAGTTTTGCATGTAGTCAGATATGCTCATCTGACCTACTTTCATGAGATGGAAAGATATCTGTAGTTCCTTGTGGCTTCTACTTCTCATAGTTACCATCCTTCTTCCGTAGGAAAGTTTCATCTTCTCTGGGCTTTTATGTCACCTGATCTTTTCTAATATTAAGGCCAGTAAATACATCTTCACGATGTAAATGGAGATTCTTCCTATACCACTACACCAGCCATCTGGTTAAAGCCTGATATCCCATGCTAATCCCATCTGAGATCCAGGTTTACACCAGGGGGTATCTGTTACACCATGTTTTCAAATGCAAGTAAGAGGACTGGCTTAAGTAAGAGAATTTGTTATCTAATATATTGGACTAAGATATATCGAGACAGCTTTCTGCCTCGTTAATGCACACCACTGCCATCGAGGGAATTAGAATCGTTCTTTTCTGTTCTCAGCTTGGTGGCTGTCTCTCATGTTCTCAGATGGCTGTGAGGATTTCAGACAGACGCATCTTGAAACAGTTCTGCAGAACAAATGCTCACTTCTCGTATTTTTCTAAGAGCCAAAAAACGTTTCCCAGAATCCTCTGCCAGACCTTACTGAATTCCATTATTCAAGATTACATCACATTTTCTCTCCAAACCTATCACTAGTAAAGCCAGTGTTATCACTAGGGATGCAGAGAAGTTAAGATTTAACTCAGTGCTGTGAAGGGATGGTGGAACTCCAAGCAAAACCAGGTATCTTCCAGTAGGAAAACAAGGGAATAGATATGAACAACCATCCTTTTCTACCGTAGTTGGCTTCAAACATTTTTAGAGATTTACGTTTATGTACACATATGCATATCCTAGAGAACATTGGCTAATTTCCCCCAGTTAGCTATTATTTGGGCCATGATTAATAACAGACCTGGAGCTTCCATTTAAGAGAATACTGTCCTTTGAGTCCTTCAGCGTGAGTCAAACATAGTAAATGAAATGTAAAGTAAGAGAAAAAAAAAAAAACACTGCTTAAAAAATAAGCATACCGTTTGTATGGAAGGTTTTTATGACAGTGCAGACCAAATACCTATAAATAGTCTTCTTACAAAGCACCTAGAAATATTAGATGAAATATAACATTCTGGAATAGCCGAGATCAAAAGAAATATGAGAGAATTCCTTCAAGAGAACTGAAATTAAGGGGAGGTTACATCTATACCAGTAAATGTTAAATGGCATTGCAGCCCAGGGTGAGGCAGGGTTTGCTAAATTTTTTTTTTTTTTTTATTTCAAGGCTTAGAATTTTACACTTAGGAGATGAGGTGATAGAACCTTGTAAGGTTAGGAGTAAAAGCTTAGGATCCCATATAAAGTCCCCGTAAAATGGTGAATAAGGAAAAATACCCCCACTGGCATGGGGAAATTACAAAGTTTGTAAGTGTGAAGTTTTGCCCGGATTTTGAGTGAAGATAAAGCTCTCTCCTGAGAATGTGTGATCACTGCCCTCTACAATGGGTTTGTGCACTGAATCCATACCCAACCAGTGCAGGAGCTTTCAAGCGAACACGTTAGCATTAAAGCATCTGTAGACTGCGATGCTCTTAGGGTACCTGGCAAAGGCAATACTGAAGCTACTTGCCGGGGATAAGTGCTCAGCCCGGGTTGTGCATGCCTCCCACAGTTCGCTTGCATTGAGGATGAGAAAACAACCATCGTGAGCAGAGGACAGCAGATTCAAAACTGTCAAATTGGGCCTGTGAGATAGCTTAGTGGCATAAGCGCCTGCCTGGCAAGTGCAAGTCCTGAGTTTGATGCCCAGAACCCACATAAAGAAAAGAAAAAAAATAAAACTTGTCAAATTGCCAAGAAATTCAAGTAAGGACTAATAAAAATATTAAATAGTTATGCTAAGCAGGATTAAAAGATGTTACTGTTTTTTAAAGGCAGATTTGTGTAAGAAAAATCTTTCAGAAATGAAAAATATTGAAATAAAAAGCTAATGGGCAGCCACATATTAGATTAAACATAATTGATGTAAAAATTTATGAGCTGGAAAAGAGAACTGACAATACATTTTCTAGAATGCAGTGTAGACAGAGATGGAAAATATGATTGGAATTAAGTGACATGAAAGACAAATGAGAATATCCAACATACTCTAATCCAAGTCTTAGAAGAATAGAAGACATGGCCCATAAGTTCCAAAATTTATGAAAGATAAAATTTGATAAGTGCGGGAAGCAGTGAACCCAGAACAAGATAAAAATAAATCGAAACCTGAGAGAGGACATTGGGTTGAAAATATACCCAAACAGAGAAAAACTGATAGCAGAATTCTTAATAGCACCCAGGAGACATGGGATATCTTCAAATTACTGTGAGAAAACACAACTATTTAGTTGTTTCAAATCAGCTATCATTCAAGATTAAGGAGTAAATCCCATATTCAGAATAAAAAAGGATATTTTCAAGATTCTGATAATTTTGCTGTAAAAGGATGTCTTTCCAGAAAACAGAAACAGAACCAAGAAATTAAGAATGAAATATAAAAAACATTGGCAACAAATTGGCAAAGAGTTAAAATACCACTTAAAGTTGTGCACAAGAAGTTTATCAAAACTTTACAAGACAGTTTTTGGAGACAATTATTGAAACAAAGTTTACATTTTCTTAAATGGTAAGTTATACAATGTTCATGGATGGCAAAATGCATTAGAAAGTTATGATATTTTAGCTCATCTGTAAATTCAATGCAATTCCAATCATCGTCTCATGGATGGAAGTTGATAGCTGTTCAAAAAATTCACATGGAAAAATGAAAGGCCAAGAACTATCAAGTCAATTTTAAGAATAAGATCAAACAGAGGGTAAAGTTTACATAAAAACCCCCAAAACTGTAGTCACTTAACAATGGAATTATTTTCTGAAAAACACAAGTAGACAAATGGGACAAAACAGAGACTAGTGGTTATGTATTATATGTGTAATATAATAAGGAACAATAATTAAAACATATAGTTTTTACTAAGTCACTAACTCAGAGTATTCTGAAAGTGCTTCATGTATTCTAATTCATTTATCTCTAAAGGTGGCATTAAATTTCAATCTTAGCAGCATTTTTCATAATACTAAAAGGCCGAAACAATCTGTATGTCATCAAGAGATGAAGGGATAAAGAAATCATGGTATATGCATATAAAGGAACATTACTTAGCCCTGAAAAGGAATGGATTACTTTAACAGCAGTGAACCTTAAACACAGTGTGCTAAATGAAAGAAGCCAGACTCAAAAAGTCCCCACATCTTTATTATTTTTATATAAACTATCTACAATAGGGAAATCTGTACATACTGAGAGCAAAGAAAAAGTTGCCAGGGGCCAGGAGAGAGGGAAACAAGGAATGATTACTTAACAGGTATGAGGTGTTCTTTTGGGGTGGTGACTGCACGAGATTGTGACTACAATGAGTGCCACTGTCCTGTACAATTTATGATAGTTGTTATATATAAATTTTATTTCAATTGAAAATTAAGTCAGCAAGGATGGACTGTTTAATAAATATTGCTTTAGAAATTATTCACATGGCAAAAAATAAAATGCCACACACCACCAGGTATACTAAAGTCCTAAATACTAAGCAATACTTTAAAACTTAGGGAAGCAAATGTAGAATATGCTCTTGAGAAGCTAGAATTTTTGTGAGAAAAGAGACCGTTAAAAAGCTAAGTGACAAGACCCAAACCAGTGGAAATTTTTGCGACCACTACAAAGGCCATAGAGTTATTATCTGGAATACATGAAGACTCCTTTTTTTAACTCAATATGAAAAAGGCAATGATACAACAGGAAAATTGGCAAATGCTATGAACAAACAATGCACAGAAAAGGAAATCTGGAAATTATTCAAAATCATGCAAATTGAAGCAATGAGGTGCTCTGTAATTTTGTGTGTCAGGTTGGCAAAATGGAGGTTGGAGAGCAACTGTTGTTCTGCAGGCTGTGACGACAGATGTACGTGAAGCGTCACTTTCCGAGAGCAACATCTGGTGCACACCTCAGCTGGGCACTGCTCACAAACACTGAGCCCAACCTAGGGAGATTCAGGCAAGCAAAAAGAGAGGTAAGTGTGTGAGGGTGTTTGCTGCAACAACAGAAGAAAAGTGGAGAATTTAAAACATACAAAAGAATAAGAAAAGAATGAGTAATCAAGTCTGTCTGTGACAGCGAAGCTGGATTGGCAATTTGACTGGCTTTAGAGCTGCCCAGGGGATTAGTAAAGCCCACTTCCAGGTGTGTCTGGACGGGTCTTGGAGGTGTGGCCTTGGGTACTGTATCTGTTCCCTCGCCCCTTCCTCTGTTGCTCCTCCCCTGCTCTGCTCCCTGGCCACCATGAACTAAGCAGCTTTGCTCCACCACATCCTTCTGCCATCTCTTTTGCTTTGGAGCCAACAGACCATGGACTGAAACGTCTCAAACCGTGAGCCAAGTTAAGCCTCTCCTCTTAAGTGTTGGTGTTTTTTATTTTGTACCAGCAGTGGAGAAGCTGATCAATTATCTATCTATCTATCTATCTATCTATCTATCTATCTATCTATCTAATCTATCATCTGTCTATCTATCATCTCTAAAGAATGAGACCACCCATATATCAGCTCTCCATATCTAAGGGTTCTGCACCTGTGGATGTAGCAACATATCAAAAAATCTAGGGGGAGAGGTTAAAGTGAGTTTATACTGACTGAACATACATTTTCCTCGTCATTATCCCATGAACAATGTAGTGTGACCACTATTTACATAGCCTTTATTGGGTATTAGCTAATATAAGTAATCTACAGAGGATTTAAAGTATAGGAGAGGGTGTACAGAGAGAGAAAATACCTAAAAAATTTTTTTTGAGGGAAAAGTACCAGTTGCCAGTGTAGTTCTCGTTCAGATATAGCTCATGCAAATTTAAGGCACATAGTACATGAGGCATACATGAGAATTATATATGCCAAATTTAGGGAAGTGATTATTTCTGCGATGAGAAGGTGAGAGAAGGAATGAGGTGGGAGAGGAATGGGCTTTTGTTATATCTATAATGATTTGTTCATTAAATAAAAGCAAGGTTCCTAACAAAAATGGCAAAACGTTGACATCTGAAATCTAGGTGGTAAGTACATGGGTGATTAGAAAATGACTTTTTGTACTTTCTGTACAGGAAACATTTTGTATAAGAAAAAAAAGGAGAGGGGGAGACCGAACTCACGTGGCCATGATGCTGGTCAGGCCAGCTGCAGTGGGGACGGGAACCTCCTCTCTCCACAGGTGAGGGAGCCCCGAGGCCACCCAGCTCCCTGAGGAAGGATGGGTGGCAGGGAAGGCAGAGGGTAGGTGTTCGAGTCCCTTGGGGCCCTCACAGGAGCAGGAGCAGGGAGGGGAGAGGCCTGAGGCTATGGCTCAGCAGGACTGGCCCTGCCTCTGCAGCCTTCCCACACCCACCCTGGCGCCCACCATGGAGCGAGGGGAGACAGTGGCCCCGCTGCGGAGGAAAGGCTGCAGCTGAGGCGGACTGGGCAGAGGAGGAAGCAAGGGGGTGAGGTCAGGAGCAGCAGCTGCTTACGAACGGAGGCCAGGCTTTGGGTGGACCTGAAGACAAGAGGCGGAACTGAAAGGCTTTCCTGAGCCATTTTAAGGTGTCTCCACCTCCCCAGCAGCCACAGCCCGTGGACTCGGGACATGGGTGGGGAGGGAGGTGTGTGCAGTGTGGGGAGCTGGCAGGACAGGCAGGGGGGCGGTCACCCTGGAGGAATCACACCGAGAGCTTCAATGCCTGGCGGTCAGGCTCAGAGTCCAAGGCAGAAATATACGGATAGTTTTTCCCTGGATTCGCCTGCGAGGTGGTTGACATTTTTGAGATTTTGACACTGGACATGAGTCCCCCCATGAAGTGGCCGGGCTTGGTCATGACACCTGATGTCCACCGCAGCAGTAGACACCATGGGCTCTGAGTGATGAGAACTCCAGAGTCTGGGCCCCTCCTCTTGCAGAGGGGTGAGCCGGGTCCCAGCGACACACAGAGGACGTTGAGAAGTCAGAGTTGAAACAGCCACACGTAATGAAAGCACTTTTTCCTTTAAAACAGAAATGCCATGAAGGAGCGTAAAACATACATCAGCCTGTGTGGAGAGAAATTTCTGAGCAAAGCAGTTCTATTACTTTGAGGTACAAATAGTTTCATTCACTTACACGGGGCTATCGGCATGGTCTGCCTGGGGCTCGGGGGACTCCCCTAATGAATTAGCTAAAGTCAATTCATATCTCATATTCCGAATGATTGTCAATTGCTCCTTCTAAGGTAATTGAGAATGCTCGAAAGGTAATTTAAGTGATACTTTATACTATTAATTAGCTCTACCTAACTTCTATATTTCATTGACGGAACAGGGGCCTGGCTTGAATTACTTGGCAGTCTATGCTAATGAGGTTTTCTGGGTAGAAAAACATGTCTGGATTGAGTCTACCAGACAAGAGTCTGGTTCAGACCCAGAAAGCTTTCAACCTTCTGTGGACACTCGTTTAGCATTTACAGATCCGCCAGGCCTGGGCAGATATTGTTCAGCCACTAATGAAACATTTTGATTGGAAATTTCCCTCTTCTGAGCCAGGACCAGATATCCAGAGCCAGCATGACTAAAGGCCGATTCAATTAATTAATTAAGAAGGCAGAGCTTTGGGCAATTAGCTTGTTGCTTCTAGAAACATTTTCTTTTGATTCTACATGTGTCAAAACAAACAGGGAAGAGGTGACCTCCCAGAGAAAGATCGGCTCCCACTCCATCTCCGAGGAACCTTGGTGAATATGAGTGTCACTTTCACCTACCAGAAGCAGGGCCCAGTCACCCTTGAAATGGCCTCTAGTTCAGCCCCCTCCTCCAGCCCAGTTTCCCCAAGAGCTCCCTCCAGATGTCCTCACACAGCTCGCTCCCGGTGACTTTGTTCCCCCGGGCCAGCTATGTGCAGCCCTGCCAAGGGACTGTGCCGATAGGTCACACTCACTTCCTCCTCATCCCCCGGTGACTTCCTGTCGCTGAGAAACATCACCCAATACCTGCAATTTAAAGGAGGAGAGGTTTCTTTTGGCTCGCAGTTTCAGAAGTTACAGTCCACGGTTGACTGGCTCAAAAGCAGACATGGCATGCTGGAAAAGTCTGGCAGAGGAAACGTGCTCACATCAGGGTGGCCAGGAAGCAGCGAAGAGAGGAGCTGGAGAGGGAGACGCACCCTTCCAGGTCACACCCCCAGTGACCCGCTTCCAAACAAGCCTGCCTCCTAACAGCAAGTCAGCTAGAAGGGATGGGTGGATAATTCCATTGATGAGTATTGCACCCCCATGGCTCAGTCACCTGCCAAGCACATGAGGCTTTTGGGGAATACTCAGATTTAAACCATGATACCAAACAACTAGAACTTCACAACGGGAACTTCTTTGGACCCAGTGAAGGTGCCAGTCCACAGGCATCTCACTCTCTCTCTCTCCACATGTTCCCTGGTCCCTGTGTGGCCTCTCAACATGCCAGATACTTGTAAGGAACAAAGTCTTCATTTCCATCTTGAGTCTCCTCTAATTCTTGAAGAAGTGCTCTCCATGTTAAAGACATTGAATTAAAACATCCCCAAACTCCCTTTTTTATCTGCCCTTTCTCCATATTCCCAGCTGCTGCAGAGGAAAGATTCAGGGCTCCCCAAAGTTCACTGCTTGCTTTGTTTGCCTGCACTGCCCCGCTCTAGGAAGAGGACAGTTGGCTGGGTCACGGGACAGAGACGAGAGGTTGTTATCTCTATTGTGGGTTCCCTGTGGGTCCTCTGCTACCCAGACAGGAGAGAGGAGTACCGGGCGAGGCGGGGTCTTGGGCTTGCTTAAAACCTTCTCTGTGCGCCCTTGGTGAGAACTGAGTGGGTGGGTTCTGAAGCCCTCCCAGTCCTTTCCAGGTTTGGCAGTTTGACTCATTAGTAAAAAGCCCAAGTTGCCAGGAGCTTGGGTGGTTTTTATTTAAAAAAATGACATATGTCCTGAGATTTAGAAATCTCTCTAGTGATTAGAGCTGCATCCTAGAAGCTGTTACCCAGGGCACTTAGAAAAACATTCAGGGAGAGCGGACCATTTGCCAAACACTGCACTAGACTGGGAACACAGAGACACCTGGCCTCAGTTTACCCAGGCCACTTGGCCTAAGGAGCACCAAGATGAGGAAGAGATAGTCAACTTTCTAATGCTGATTGCTTTCGAAACCCGAGGATACTTTTCTTTAATCCTCTTGTGATAAACTTATATACTAGTATATATAACTTAGTAATGTATGCGTAACTGTTATTAATATATACACACTTAAATCGCAAACTTGAGAGTAAAATTATGAAGCACAGTCATTCATGCAAAAAGAAAACTGGTCGGGCACGCTGATGGATTTAGTTACCTTTTATAAACGCTGAATTGGCTTCTTGAATTAAAATAATAATGTGTCTCTTGGAAAGACATTTATACTGACAGTTTATAAATGCTAACTAAATTCTTTCCAGGCCCGGTACCCAGGCTGGGTCATTTAATTTTAGAAAAGGTGAAGTTTAAAATTAATTAATCATTTGAAGTTTTTCTTCAACATTACTTATAATGTCTTGATAACTAAAGCCATCTTTTTTCAGTGTCTATTTGTGTTTTCAAATCTGTTACTCAAAAGCAGTGCGTTTGGTAAACTTGTAGTTTGTATCGTCCAGGGTTTAGTTACCATTCACAATTTGGGTTTGGTCTTCCAGATCCCAAATACATTCACGTAATTAGATCGAAGGCACTGTTCTGAACCACATTTCTTTTCCAAAGGCATCTTAGTACAGGAAACCTTTTGCTGAATTTATATACTACATCCTTTTCCTTTTAAGAATTTACTTTAACCTTTCCGATTTGAAATTCGATTTGTCATGTAATTTTTAAAAAAATTTCATCAGCATTCACTGGTGTAGGGTACTTTAGAAGTGGATGCTTTTTGCCAGTACTACCAACTGTTATGTGGCAGGCAGTAAAGGAAAGTGCACAGACCACATGCTTTTCAGTCAATAAAATGGGTAGGAATCCCTGATCACTCGTTTTGTGTCTGTTGTCTCCTTAACAATATAAAAATCATAATACCTCCTTTATAGAGGTGTGTTAGGACCATTATTATTATTTGGTCTGGTACTGAGGAATGAATCCAGGGCTTTCACACTGAGCTACATCCCTGGCCTTTAAAAAAAAAAAAAATTTTTTTTTTTTAAATTTTGAGACAGCATCTTACTGAGTTTCCCAGGTTGGGCTTGAACTTGAAATCCTCCTGCCTCAGCCTTCCAGAGTGCTGGCATCACAGGTTTTCACCACCACATCTGGCTATTAAATGGGATTGTGTGTGTAAATTGACATGGTGCATCATGCTCAGAGGAACCAAGGAAAAGTAGAGAATAAATAAATGCTAATGCTCTTTGATTTTAAAATGTTTGATCCAGCATCCCTCTTAAACATTACTTTTAATAGGTTATCAGTATTTGAAACCACAGGAAATTTAATTGCAAAGATACAATCCTTGTAGGGTGCTTAAATAATTCCATCTTAATTGCTCAGGCATTCTGGAATCCATCGAATGGGCATGCGCTGTCCAAAGGATTTTCCATTTTACAGGAAGTAATAAAAAGGCCACACGCTCTGTGGAGGGAGTGAGGCGCTTGGAGAGGAGCAGCCGCTGCTCGCCTGGGTTTTTTCAGACCTTCCTGGTGCGAAGCGCATTGGGAGAGTCAGGCTTCCCCAAACCAAACTTCATTGTTTTTCTTGGAGGTGGGCAGAGCTGCGGTTCGGGAAAATGTGCAGGGTTTCTGTGATGTGTTATGAACTGAAAGTCGTCCGCTGGCCGGGATCCTCGGGGGCACCGCGGCCCGCCCGCCAGGCAACGTGCAAGCGGGCAGTGCTGGGTGGGGCAGCCCGGGAGGAAGCTGGCCCCGCTCCCCGCCTCCCAGGCTGTCATTTCCCGGGCGGCCACGAGAGGGCGCGCGGCCCCCAGCCGTCTCTCGATGCCACCCTTAGCGCTCCGGAGCCGGGCCAGGGCCACTTCCCAGCTCCCGACAACCACGTCCCTGGAGGATGCTGGCTCTGCAGGGCTGGGAGTTCGGAACCCCAGCGGGCCCCTGGTATTGTCAATCGTCTGTGTCTCTTGAAAAGGGAGCTGCAGGGTTAGGGGTGAATGATGATGGACGGGGGCTCTGGGGACATTTCCTGAATCCCTGTGGTCAGAGCCTGCCAAGCGCATATGTCCTTATGGGAGCAGTAGACTGGAATATTAGAAACTCGAACCGCAGAAAATCCAGAGCAGATGGTTCCCCCGATCAGGCCAAGCGTGTGTTTCGCCGGCCCCTGGGCCTCCAGTCCCTGCCAGTCTCTCCTGCGTGGCACTGCAGGGAGGGGACCAGAAGGGCAGGTGTGTGGTTCTGGTGCCCTGGGTCGGGTCCCTCCCTGCGCGCTCTGCAGCCCCCGAGCCCGGCAGGGGCTCTGGCGCAGGATGTGTGCCCCCTGACCCGGGCTTGCCCATGGGTCACTTCTGGGGCTAGGAAGAGAACCACCAGGCGCAGTTCCCACTGCGCCCTGAGCCTTCTGCATACGCGAGGCCACCTGGTCCTCCGCCCACAGGGCCCAGAGCCACTCGAGCATGATCTGGAGGGATCACTGCGCTTGGCCGAGGTCCTCGCACCAGTGGGGACTGGGGCTGACTTTAGAGAACCCCTGACCCTGCGCCTGAGTCCTCCCCCTAAACTCAAGCACCCGCGCATGCCAAGGTCTGAGACCCATCCAGGTCCGATTAGCAGCTGCCGTGGGGACATCCAGGGGTGTCGTCTCCACCGTGGCTCGAGCAGTTGTCGGTGGCCCAGAGCTCATTGTCCAGCAGCCGCGTCGGGGCCGCGCCAGGCCTGCAGTCCTCATGATGGCCACCGGGTGGCGCAGCGACTTAAGGTTCTCCCCGGCTGCTCCGTCTCGGGACAGGAGCTCAGCCCCGGACGGAGTGGGCACAGTGGAGCAGCCAGAGTACCCTCAGCAACGTGGAGTTGGGGTTTGTGAGAGCTCTTGGCTCCAGGACTAGGGAGATGAGGAGAGGGGATGATGGATCAGGGACGCCCGGGGCCCAAGCCAAGCCCTGGCTCTGCAGAAACACGCACACACACACACAGGCACGGGGATGCTATACATCACACCTGCTGAGTGCGTCACAATGCACACGTGAGCTGTGGTTCCCACACCCAGGGCCTCACAAGCCCAGAGGGACAGGAAGGCAGGGCCTGGCCAGACCCCACTCTGGACAGCACAGACCCCGGCTCTAAAACCAGGCTGAATTTCAATGTGGGAACCGTTTCCGAGCACAGCGCAGGGATGAGAGGTCCCCTAATAGTTTCGTGGATGTTCTTGACATTCAGTTCCTCAGATGTGAGCTCAGGGGCTGGTGCGTGTGTGTCCCCGTGAGTGCGTTTGTAGATGAGCCGCACAACCCCCACAAAAGGGGTGCTGTATTGTTGCCAGTATTTTACAACAGTCTACATATTTAGCTTCTTTCTTCCATCAATATTTGCTTTTGCATTGACATTTTTATCATTTACTAATTTTTACAGGTATCCGTAGCACACCTAGTGTGTGCTAGCCGCATTAAGATGAAACGAGCCAGGCTCACTTAGGGAAAGTCAGATCCTGGAGAAGCAATTCTTTGCTGCTGTGCTGCCAGGTGTGAATGTGGACTTGGGACAGCGCTTTTTGGGGTGAAACTGCCTGGGCTTTGGGATCTGTGGGGTGCGTGTGACCGGGCCCAGTGTGCTGATGGGAGAGGTGTCCACAGCAGGGCTTGGGTCAGGACGGAGAGAGCTCACACACAGAAAGAACTCATGCTCTCAACCACCATCATCACCAATCCTTTCTCTCTGTCACCTAAAGAAAGCTTTCCGAGGTCGTTTTCTACAAAATACCCATCCCATGCTTACAGACCAACTTGGGTGGGAAGTTAAGCTGGGCTGGACACAGCCCTTTCTGCCCAGGGAGCTGGGGCAGCTGGGAGACAGGTCATGGAGACCTCCAGGGCAGGGCTGGTGGTGCTGGGGCAAAGCTGAGATGCACCCATTACTCTCTGGTCCAGGGTGGGATGAGATGCAGGAGGCCTGGCTGTGGTCCCTGGCTCTGGCTGGCTGCTGGCCTGGCCCGGGTGCTGTCCTCCTGAGGTCCTGCTGCTGGGTCTTTTCCCAAGCTGCAGTCCCTGAGGACAGTATGACCTTTAGCAGCACAGAAGGACCCTGCTCCTCTCTGGGGGACTCCAGGGAATGGGCGAAGACAGCTTGTGTGTGGGGCTGGCTGCACTGCAGTACCCATCTAGTGTTCCCAGGTGTCTCTCCCCCCAGGTGAGGAGCCACTGTCAAAGCCCAGAGCTTTCGTCCTCCTCACAAGGACTCAGCTCTCGCCTCTGCAGACATCTCCCTTCTTCAGCCTCCTCTCTGCTCCCCAGACCCCAGGGCACCTCACCTTTCCTGATCCCTTCCCTTCACCCAACCCCACTTTCCTCAGTTTCCATGAAGTAGGTGGCAGTGTAGGCACCATGGGTGGAAATGCTGCTCCCAGACCATAGCACATTTTCTAGAGCAGGTGGATCAATCCATGGATGAATTATTAGCTGAGTGGGCTGTTGGGAGGTGAGGACTAGTTGGAGGAAGTGGGTCATGAGGATGTGACCTTGGGGACTATATCTGGTCCCTGACCCCTTCTTCTTTGACTCTCCTCTGCTCTCTGCTTCTCACATGCCAGGAGGTGAGCAGCTTTCCTTCACCACACCCTCCTGCCATGATGTTCCCACCTTGGAGCCAGACAGCCATGGACTGAACCCTCTGAAATCACGAGCCAAAATCAATCCTCTACCTTGCAGTGGTGAGTGTCAGGTATTCTGTCCCAGGAATGGGATGATGATCCCCACCTCCCCTCTTAGAATATTTTCTCAGGAAGCTTTGCCTGGGTGTGCTGTGCTGCCTGAGGGTCACTGCCACCCACTCTGAGCTCTCAGTGAGGACCCCGTAAGTGTCCCGGATTGTCCTCAGCACACGCTGGGGCTTGCCTCTCTGTGGGGCCAGCTGACACAGTCAGGTGTCTCCTGGTTCTGTGTCCCAGCTGGGCTTCGGGGACACAGTGGCAGCTGAATCGTGGTAGCCTTAAGGAGTGTTCAGGTCAGTATGGGGAGTCAGGCTGGTTTGGGTCGGGCTGTGTCCTGGCATCTATGACCAGGTTTCTCCGGGCCCCTTGGATGGGCAGTGCCAACCCTCCTTGGGGTTCAGATCTGTACTAGTGTCCAGCTGCCATTTGTCCCCATCCACAATCCTTCATTGAGCACTTGCTATGTCTCCGTGCTGGGCTGGTGCTGGAGAAAAGTGATGACATAGGACAAACAAAACGACATCCATCTGGGGCATCCAGGGGCTTCTATTTCCTTGGGGTGTCCGGATTTATCTCCCTGGCCATGCCCACTTGCCCCTTCCTGCGGTTGCCTGCCGATGATCATACTGGGTTTTTTCTTTTGTTGCTTCTTTGAGACGATGTGTTTACCCTTGGTCTCTCCAGCTGCCTGCCCCTTCTGGACACCTTATTATTATTTTTTTTTTTGTGGGTACCGGGTGGCGACCTCAGGACCTCATGTGCCAGTAGGCACCCGTGCCACTGAGTGATATCACCGGCCCCTTTTTTCGTATGTGGGTTCCGGGAGTCGAACTCGGGCCCTCGCGCTTGCCGGGCAGGCGCTTATGCCGCTGAGCCATCTCACCGGCCCTGGACACCTTATTTTTAAATCTCCCTTCTTGTATCAGTGCTTCTGTCCCTTACCCGCCCACATGTGCACAGAAGCAGAACCAGAAGCCGAGGCAGCGTGCTCTTCCCTGGTGGGAGCTCAGCTCCCCCAGGGCGGGGTGCGAGACAACACACACATCGCCGTCTGTGCCAAAGCTGGGACGCTGGCTGAGGGTGACATGGAGAAGACAATCGGATTCAGCAAATGTGGCATTCAGTCCCCACCTCCCACAACGGCCAGGATCTCTGTCTTCCCTTTACATGATGTTAAACCGCGTTTTCTGGATAGGTACATCAGCAGGTACAAAGCGGCACGCGGGGAAGAGCGCCTTCCGCCCCCAGCCTTCCCAAGCCTCCTCGGATTGCGTCAAGGAAATCAGCATCTTCTTTCACTCCTTTCTCCTCATTATGTTGCCAATGCTGGCCTAGAACACCTGGGCTCCAGTGATCCTCCTGCCTCAGCCTCCCTAGCAGCTGGAACTACAGGTACATGCAACCATGTCCTGTAAAGAATTATGCTCTTTGTTCCTTTTTTCTTTAATTTTTCCTTCCCTTCTTCCCTCCCTCCCTCTTTCCTTTTCTTTCTTTCTCTTTATTGAACTCTCTCTCTTTGCTTCCCTTCCTCCCTTGTTCCTTCCTTCCTTCCTTCCGAGTGTCAGGGATCAGACCTGGGGCTGTGGCTGTACCCCGTGTGAGCGTGCAGTGTGCAGGTGAGCTGCGTCCCGGGACAGGGCTGGGGCCACGCGGAGCAGGAGGTGGCGGGCCGGGACTGACTGCAGGTGTGGACACAGGGCACTGTGGGGCAGCACCTGGGGCCACTGCCGCAGCTGCCAGGCCTGCAGGGAGGACACGCTTGCTGCAGCCAGTCTCCCTGCCCTGGTGGGTGCAGGGACTGAGGAGATGCAGGCTTTTGGCACTGGCTGATTCCTCTGGGTCCCTGGCGGCCAAGTTCTGATTCCTCCGTTTGCCCACAGGATGATGGAAAAGCCCCCACTGACACAGGCCCACTGATGATTTTCCTTGCAAAGTGGGTTGGTGCTCATATTTGTCCCCACCTTGGGTTAAAGCAGGGACAGCATTGTTGTTACCTTCACGAATAAGAGAGGAGAGGGGACCCGTGACAGCAACGAGTGCAAATCACAACCACCTCCTCAAGCCAAGTCTATGACGTCTGCAGCGGCGGGCGTCAGTCCTTCCCTGCTGTTTGTCCTTGCCGGGGTGCTCCCTTCCTAAGACACACATGCTCCTCATTCTCGCTCCCTTTTCAAGACCACTGGCCAGGCAACAACCAAGCATTATTTCATACTAAACAGTAAGTGGCTGATAGAGAACACTACAGTGTTCTTAGCGTGTGTCAGGCATTGCGCTTGATGATTTTACTTCTATTATTCTGTTTAATACTTCCAGCAGCTCTTGGGGTGATCGGTGCAGGAGCCATGTTTCAGTGTTTAGTAGGAACTAGGTAGGAGGAGCCGAAGTGCTAAGTCCTTACCCTTGCAGGGCAGCGCACTGAGCACACCTGGGAGGGTTTACCTTTAATAAAGCGGAGCAGCTCAATCGAAGCTGAACTCGAGGATCTCCTGGCGGGCTTTTCAGTCGTGGGAAGCTGGAGGATCTCGGGAGCTGTGGGCCTAACTGGTCTGGTGGGAGAGCAGCCCCAGCACGTGGCTGGCTGGAACCCACTACGAGCCTTGGGGCCCGGGGGCAGAGAACCCTGCTCCCCAGGAAGGCCAGAGAGATAGGACGCTCTGGAGATGGGGGGGGCGTGCGTGGAAGGAAGTTGTGCAAAGGAGCTAAGCGTGGGAGGAGAGGGCGGGCTGCACCAGCTGGAAATCTGGAATGGGGGGGCACTTTGCTAAGGCAGTGCTTTCAGGGTGGCCCTCAAAGAGATCTATTTTGGGGTGCCCATAACTTTGGGATGGTTAGGAAACCTGTTTTCTTCCCCAGCTGCTGCTTTAATGGGAAGCTCAAGAGGCCTGGGAATGAAGGGCAGGGAAAGGCCACGGGGGAGGGGAAGGGGAAGGGGCACGACCAGGGCCCCAGGAGGGGTCAGTGCAGCTCTCAGAGAGGAGCAACCTGCTCCAGCGTCTTCCCGGGGCGGGGAGTGGGACCTCAGACCTCTGTGGTCTCTTCCCCAGTGCTTGTGGCCTGGGCCTACCTGCTTCATACAGCGAGGGAGTGTCTTGCTTCCTGTGCGCCCCTCCCCTCCCTCATCCTAGCACAGACAGATGCCTGCCAGCTCTCCACGGGCGGAACAGTCTTGGTGTGCACGGGCTGAGCAGGTCCCCAGGGTGCAGAGCTTTTGGTGCCAAGGGGGAAAGTCTTGGGCACAGACTTCATGCCATCTTCGTGCCCAGAGATGCCTCAGGAATAAGAGCCTGAAGTGGCAGATGCTTGGCCTCTGCAGGGCCTCAAGCAGCGCTGGCCCGTCCTGTCCCGGGTCAACTGTCTCCCTGCAGGGTGTCCCCAGCATGCTGTAAAGACTCCTCCCCTGATAATTTGATCGTTTCCCATTTCATCTGCTACAGGGAAATAAATGCCACCAGCCAAAGGGCCTGAGCAGGAAGGGAGGTGCAGGGGGAGCGGAGTTTGAAGTCTTCGGGGCACAGTTGGGGACTGGGCTCTTCCAACCCCCAGAGAGAAGAGCAGTGTGGCAAACAGCAGCTGAAACGAGCCAGGGCGAGGCCCGTGATTGTGACCACACCACAGCTACGCTCTCTTAAACACTCGTTTTGTGCCGGTACTAGAATGAAAAATTGGGTTGCATTTTTAAATGTTCATTAGAAAAATACAGAAAAACACCAAAAAAGTAAAACTGTCCTATAACCCCACCACCATTGTGGGGTGGTGGCAGCGGTCACACAAACCTGACAGCAGAGTTGCTCTCTGCTCGCATGGTTCGGAGGGACCCGGGGAGCAGTTTGAGGTCACCCTTCCTCTCCACCTGCTCTCGGGGCGCAGGTGCGCCTGTGTCCGCAAGGACGTGTCCTGGGTATAAACGGAACCACTTGGTCTGCAACTTCTCTCTGGATTATTGGTTACCGATATTTAACTTCTGCTAGCACTCCGGTGTATGACTGTCGCATAATTTTTCTTGCATTCCCTTA
The DNA here is from genome assembly GCA_028451465.1 of Erethizon dorsatum. NCBI lineage: Eukaryota > Metazoa > Chordata > Mammalia > Rodentia > Erethizontidae > Erethizon > Erethizon dorsatum. Next base: position 5,320,155 of record CM051837.1, on the reverse strand, counting down.
TCGGTAATTTACTTGCGGTTTTTATCATCTTACTATCAAGTGCCTGTTTAACACATCTTTATGTGTGTGTACAAACCTTTTTGTGAATGTGTTTCTGGGAATGTCTGCATCAGAATTCATCCACATTTTTGTCTTTGTAAATATTGCAAAACTGACACCCCAAAGGGTAGTGCCCACTATTTCTCCAACTCCACGCCTCTTTACCCATACTGTTATTAGATATTATCATTAATTTTTTTGCTGGACCTGATTCATGAATGAAAAGTGATATTTTGTTATTTTAATGTGTATTTCACTGTTCATCTTTCTGGTGTGAATTTGTCCCCCTTCTCATCTGATTATGGACTATTGTTCTGTTCCTACCTTCTGCCTAGTTTTTCTATAAAGTACTTATAATTTCTTATAAATTTATTATAGATGTTTTTGTGTAAGATATATGAATACTTTGAGCATATCTCATTCATTTTTGCTTTTTCAAATAAGATTTTAATTTTCATTTAGCAAGACCTGTTAATTCATTTGTTTTCTCTCTGAGCAACACCTTCTTCAGGATATTACAATACTATTCTAAATTATATTCCTATAAGCCTATGCTTTGGAAGTACTTAGATATTTTATCAGAAGACAGGTATCTAACTTTGCTTTCTGGCAGGGATATTCCATTTCCTATGCCTTTACCATATATTAAATTCCCATATGGACTCCAATATATTTCTGTGACCTCCGTGCTTCAGTATATTTATTAGTGTCCTTACTGCTTGGATTAGAGCAGCATTTTGCTACATTTTCCTTCTTAGACCCAATATTCACCATCACCCTTGACCTTGATGAAAAATCCCTTGGCCATCCAAGTTTCTATAAGGAAAATAACATCCTTGCTAAATTCTTTGCCCATACTTTTACATTTAAATGGATGTCACTGGGAAAACTCGGTAGAATTTCAGAAATACTAGTAAACAGGAATTAAGTGACAAAGTGAAAAAAATAAAAATCCCAAAAATGAGCAACATGTATTCTCATAGGAATTGCTTTTGTCATGGAAGAAATCAGCAGACAAAATGCACACCTTTTGCTTGTCTTCTCTGGCCATCTTTGTGTTTGAAAAGAGAGATTTTGGACAGTGAGGCTTGACTGGCCCAGCTGTGAGTGCCTGCCCTCTAATCTTCTGGGTGGGCACTGCTGCCAGCTCCAGGTGAGCTGGAGGTGATCAAAGGCAGATGCTGCCGAGCTGCATAGGAGAAAGTGAGGTTCTAGTCACTGGAGACGTTCAAACCCAGGGTTTCAGGACCAGAAGTCCCCTTCTATCCTGAGATTCTCTGAAGCTGGTACTCAGCAAATGAACGGATTAATGGCAAGCAATAATGTGGTGCAGGATGCAGCAATAGAAATGGAAATCCCAGAAGGGAATGGGAGCATAGCAGGTTTCCCTGCAATGCAAATCTGCATCTGGGGGGAAGATGCTGGTGGTGGAGAGGGCAATGGCAGCCTTGTTGAGAAGAGGATGACTGTGGTGGTTAATTGATCATCAGCTTGAGTGGGAACGCTCAGCTGAATTGAGTCAGCATGGCTCTGGGCATGGAAGACCCCCGTTAGGGAGGATTGTTGGAATGGTATAAAAAGGAGAGCAGGAGGGAAGGATTTCTGCCGATTTTCCTTGGAAGAGCTTTGTTCCGGCTGCATTTCTTCAGAGGGGCTTCCACTGAGCTCCAGTCTTTGGTGTTGCCAAGGACGGCTGCTGTTCTCTTTGGAGGAGCTTGGTCTTCGCCTTCACCTTGGGCATCATCTCATGGCTTTCTGGCTTGGACCCTTCAGTCTCCCATCGCAGACTCCTCGGCCTCCTGGTACAGACTGCACCCTTATGGGCCATTGCCTTGGGCTCCGGGCCTTTGGCTGGATTCTCTGGGTCTCTAGTGCGAGGACAGATCTCTTGCACTCTTCCACGTTTGACTCTGTGGGGGGATGTCGTCAGCTAATCTTGTTAATATCTGTGTCCTGTGCATTAAATCTGTTTCTTTGGCAAATACTGACTAGAACAACGACAATAAGGATGGGACACAAAACAGGCACGAGGCAGGAGCAGAACGAAGATCCTACTTTTCTCTGGCTGCTTAAAACAGATCACCTCTTTCCTGTCCAAAAGGTGGAGAGAGGAAGCAAAGAAGAAAGCTGCTAATTGGGACCATAAGGGATTCATTTGGGTTAGGAGAAAACAAAAACCTTACAAGGAAGGAGCTGTGCTCTTACAACATGTCTGGGAAGGAAGAGAAGCTGGGACCAAAACAGACATATTATCCAGATTAGGGAGAGGAACGAGAAAAGCCAAGAATAGAGCGGTCATTCTTAAGCCTTAGATGTTGACACTAGTTACAAGGACAGTGGGGTCCACAAGGCCACGATATGTGCCCCCAAAAAGAAAGAGATGGAAAAGATTCTTAAAGAACTAACCCCGCCTCACAAAAAGGGAAGGAATGGATTAGCCAGGGCTCCACCAAGTACACACACACACAGCTGGCCCACACGGTTGCCAGTTGGTTGTGATTGCGCCAAGTGTTGTAGCCTGACCCCGGTGGGGCAGTCTGGAGAAGAGAATTCCTGTTCTTTGGGGAACCTCCATCTTTGTTTTAAGTCCTTCCATTTGATTGGGTGAGACCAGGTCATACTGTGGAGTGTAATCTTTTTTTACGCATAGTTTACTCATTTAAATGTTGATCTCACCTAAAAAATACCTGCACAGCATTTAGACCATTGTTTGGGCAAGCCATGGGCGCCATAGCTTAGCCAAGATGGCCTATGAAATGGATCTCACAAAGGCCCTGGGCGCAGGCCCGAACAAGAGCTCTGGTCATGCACCATGAGTCCCAAGAGAGCTGAAGAGCCATCAGGAGACAGTGGCGGGAGTGCTTAAAATTAGCATGCAGTGGGTAGATGGAGTCTTAGTCGGTGTGGGCTGTTGTAATAAATATCGTAGGCTGGTGGCTCATAAACAGTAGGAATTTATTTCTCGTGGTTCTGGAGGTGGGAGATCTGAGATCAAGGCGCTGGCGGAATTGGTGTCCGGCGAGGACTTGATTTCTGATCCGTGGCCGGCTATCTTCTTGCTGGGTCCTCATGTGAGGGGAGCAGGAGAGGTCTGTCTTGGGCCTCGGCTCTCAGGACTCCAAGCTCACTCATGAGGGTGCCTTCATCAGGACCTCATCACCTCCCCAAGGCCTGTGACTTCCGAGTCCCACCACAAAGGTGAACTTTCAACACGGGAGTTTTAGAGGGACGTTAATATTTAGACCGTGGCAGACGGGGTGATTTTGATCTGTAGGGTATGAATCGCTTACTGTGACTCTATCGAGGAGAACTATCTCGAGCCGTACTAGATGAGACACAAACGCGTACGAGAGACCTCTCAAGCACCTTCAAATCTGCAGTCCTCTGGGATCCAGCCGAGGGCCTTGGGTAATCCTGGGGAAGTGATTGCCCAATCCTTCAGGAATTTTAGAGAGATCAGAGGGGATCGTAGCATTTTAGTCTAGCAACTGGGCTTTTCATAAAGGGAACATACTGCATTTAAGGCCTGGCCAGTTTATATAAGAAATTACAAGCCAGAGGTTGGGGCATGTAGAATGAAAGAGGCGCAGCCAGAGAGCCAGGCTGGGGTAACGGACTTGCAGTGTTCTGGTCCCCTCCCCGGGGCAGCCCACCCAGCCCTGGGCCCGGCAATGTTTCACACTCCATCTTATCCCTGCTTGCAGGTGAGCAGAGCTGAAGGGTTCGGGGTGTCCAAGACCCAGTATCTGGAGCTAAAAAGGACTGAGGCCTGAGGTCGCGCTTTTCTTTTATTCTATAGCAAGGGCCTTCCAAAAACGACTATGGGTTGAACCTGGCCCACCAGCTGTTTTTGTCTGTCTTATAAGCTCTACATTTTTAAATGGCAGGGGAGAAAATACAAAGAAACACAATCTCTTTGGTGACATGACAATGACATGAAATTCAAATGTCATTGCTCGTCGATAGACTTTCGTTGAAACGCAGCCGTACCCATTTGTTTATGCTATGTCGTCTACAGTTGACTTCGTGTTCCAGCGGCAGGGTTGCCCTATCAGAGGTCTTCTGATTGTCAAAGCATGGAATACTTATGGTTTGTTCCTTCACAGGAAAAGTTTCCTGATTCTTCTCTCCAGTCCCTTGGACAGATTCGAGGGCTCCAATGTTAACCGTTACCAGAAAAGTCGCTGCAGCAATGTCAGTCCTGGGAACCAGAACAGGAGAAATGTTTTCCACAGAGGCGTGGTTGGAATGGGGTGGTTGCGTGGATCGGGGGAGAGGAAGTGGAGGCAGGACAGGGTGGGGTGATGAAAGATGCTGCGATGTAACGGAATTCCATTCAGTCTCTTAGACTGTGAGTCTGGCTTTCATTAGGACATTTGCAAAGTTTCCGATGACATTTTTGTGGGGCTAATACAGAAAGTGTGGATTTGATGGGAACAATGAGATGCCCGTGTCGCGGGCTGATTCCCTGGTACTCACAGGACTTGATCAGTGAATCACTGCCAAGCTAATGGCGTCTAGTGACACTCTCCAGGGCTGGGCCTTTGTGCCAGTCCTGTCAAACCTTCGCATGGGCTGTTGGGACAGAGAGGCAGGCAGCATGCTCATTGTGTCATAAGCAAAATAACTAGTAGCAGGCATTAGCTCTTCACATCAGAAGGCCTGGACATTGTCCGTTAACAAAGAAAATATTATAATTCAAGGGTATGATAAGATGAAAAAGCAAATGTGGACTTATGATTAAGAAGAGAAGTGTACGGCTCTGATCGTGAGAAAGGACAGGACTCGTGGTGTTGCACAGAGGGGCAGGCGACTTGGGCTTTGTGTCAGGAAAGACCTTAGGAAGTGGGTGACCCAACCTGGGGGCCCGAGGGGCTGGGCAGTTGTGTGGGGCACCTCCCATTGTCCCTGATTGGTGGCTCTGTCCAGGGGCCTTCGTAAGCTTCCCTGAACACCCCAGTCACAAGAACGAGGACCCCGGCAATGGGATGCAGTCTAGGCAGGGTCCCTGCATGCACGCCGTGGATAACAGTCCCCAGGGGCCCGAAGAGCTGTGATGTGGGCGAACAGCACAGGAAGCAAACTCGGGCGGGCTGGAGGCAGCTTTTCGTACTCTCATAGCTCCACGACTCAGGGCTGTGCAAGGCAGCACAACCCCAGCAGCAGAGCCCCAGGGCCAGACCCTGGGAATGCAGTGGGGAGACACTGGCTGGGAAAAGCTTGAAAGAGAAGGGCGTGCTGTCCCGTGCCAGGTCCAAGGCGCCCTCCTCCACGAGTGACCAGCCAGGGAGCTCCGCACGTGGGTGGTGAGGAGCCACATGGTGATGCTGGAAGCTGGGAGTGGCAGTGGCTGCCACTCATTCCCCAGGCAGGAAAGTCTTATACACCTTGTCCTACACTGGTGGAAACCAGTGCTGGATAAGGGACAGGGACATGGCCAGCCCCTCCCAGTCCGGGCTGTGATCTCCTTGACTCGCAGCACCATTGCTGCAGAGCACAATGCCCAGGCACCTAAAATAAAGGCTGTGTTCAAAAGCAGCCCCTTAGGTGGACAGGAGGCAGTGGGGTTCTGCTTGTCTCTAGCCCAGCAGCCTCTAGGTCACAGGAGAGGCCCCCGGGGTTCACAGCCTCCCCTGCCTCCCCTCCCAGACCCCAAACTGGATCCCAACAGCTCCGACAGACGCAGCTCATTATTTTGCAGCTGTTGACTTGAGATCTGAAATCAATCTGGTATCGCGTATTCAGTCCTCGGCTTGATACTCTTTTTCAAAGGTACAATACCGTGCAGGAGTGACACCGCATTCCTAATTATGAAAGTCTGTCATTGCTGCTCAGTCTAGAATGACTTGGCTCTAGGATTTTCTTTTTCCTTTTTTTGGTAAAGGTTAGCATACAGTAGGATTATTGTAAAATTGCTTTGGAAGAATATATTTCATCAGCCAACTATGAGCGTGCTTATTACCGGAGTTCTGAGGCAATTTAAGAGGGGGATAAATTAGCAGAGACTCTGGAGGCCTCGGGGAAACCTGCCCTCCCTCGCCCCATGGCTGCCTTCTCGCTGGAGCCAATCAACTCTCTCCCTGGCAGGGCCTGCAGCTCTTCTGCCCGCCTTCTGCACCCCAGTGGTCAAGCTCATTAACGATTTGGGGATGGCAGGGGCTGCTGGGAAACTCTAGCTGAGATGCTGAGTGGAGGAGGGCAGGAAGTTGGCCCTGGAGAAAGGGCCCTGGAGGTTAGGGTCCCTCAGTCTGCCAGCGGGAAGCCAGATCTTTGTTCAAGAGCGTGGAACATGGGTGCGTGTGTGAGTTGCGGGGCTACTGAGTGAGCTGCCAGCATCTCAGTGACCAGGAGCCATCTTAGCCCATCCGGGCTGCTCTAACAAACTCTGTAGCCAGCTGGCTTATAAACAACCGAAAGCCATTTCTCACAGTCTGGGGGCCCAGGAGATCCAGGGCAATGTCCTGGCAGGTTTGGTTTCTGTCAGGGCCACTTCCTGGGTTAGGAGCCTCATGTGGCACCAGGTTTGAGGACCTCTGTGGGGTCTCTATAAAGGCACTAACCCCACTCACAGGGGTTCTGCCCCCAGGACCTGATCCCCTCCCAGGGGCCCACCTCTAAACCCCATCACACAGGGGATTAGGTTACCACAGATGGATTTTGAAGGCCACAAGCATTCATCCTGAAGCCCAAACACTTGTTCCTGCTGACAACAAGCGGTGGCTTGTTGAGTCTCAGAAACATTGCAAGAAACCAAAGAAGGACACGCCGTGTGGCTCTGCTGATTCCGCGGTCCCATAAGAGGCCCTGCTCGGCTAGGGCTGCGCATATCAGGACAGTGGAGGCTGCTGGGGCCTGGGGGAGGAGAAGGACCGAGGAGATGGACCTAATTTGCAAGTGGTAGATTAGGGTGTTGTAGAAGAGGCTCCGCTCCCAAAGAGGTGGCACCTCAAGGTTTTGAGTTCTATTTGTGTTAAATTCAGTTACAGCCGGGTGTGGCAGCACATGCCTGTAATCCCAGTACTGGGAGGCTGAGGCAGGAGAATCACAACTTTGAGCCCAGCCTGGGCAATTTAGTGACACCGTGTCTCAGAATAAAAACTACAAAAATGGACTGCGGATATGGCTCAGTGGGAAGGCTGTGGGTTCAAGCCCCAGTACCACCACCAAACAAACAACCCTACCCCTCACAGAGCCCACAGCCTTGCTTTCTGAGCATGTGGTACCTTCGACCCTGAGGCCACACCAGTCCAGTCTCGACAAGGTGAGTGGCAGGGATGGCAGAAAGCCACATAGTGGAGGCCACAAGAACAGCTTCTGGGGCTGGAGTGAAGGGAGCCACCTCCTTCAGATGAGATGACTCTTTCCAAGGAACTTTTTCCTTTTCTTTTTTCTCTTTCCTCTTTTCTTTGGTAGCAAAGACCTCTTCACACTGACATATTATGAATATGCAGAAAAGACGGCCTGAGACCACTGCTCGTCTCTGCACTGAGGCCGGATTCATTCCTGGGACTCAAGTCGCTGGTACTTTCCTGCATTTTCAGCAGCACCTGAAATAGATTTCGCTTCATATGAAATGCAAAACACTGCCGACTAGAAAGCTCACCCTGGTCTCTGATCCAGGCGAGGGTTCTCAAGCCTGGTGTTCGTCTATTTTTTTCCCCCTCCTTTTCTTCAAAATACCGCCCTGCTAAGCCCGCAGATCAGGATCACAGGATAAGTAGCTGCATAATATATTACCCCAAATATTCTACCGGGCATTGTTTCTCACAGGTCAGGAGGACTTGCAAATGGAGGCTTCGAGGTCACTGCATTTCCATCCCAGAGAAAAGCTCCCATAATTAAGATTGTGTCAGCATTTCCATTACAAAACCTGGAGGAGAAATCCCCCCCAAAGTGCAGCATGGTTTGGGGGAAGCTCTCTCTCTCTCTGCAATTGTGAAGTGCTTTTTCCTGAGGAAAGTGAGAAAGAAAAAAGCAGAGGGAGCCCGCAGTGGGGTCCGTGGTGTGGGCTGCCTGTCAGGGAGGTGGACGGAGGGGCTTTGGTCCAGGGAAGTGGGAGGGGCTTCTGAGTCCCAAACTGGTGTCCCCCGAAACTGCCCCCTGCCAATCCTGGTGTCAGAATTGCCTGATCAGTGCCTGTTCTGATCATGCCCTCCCCCGGGCTGCCTGCCCGCATCACCCAATCAGAGTATCCTGTTCAGGCTGGTGCCCAAGAAGCTGTCTCTTGTCCCCACATTTGCCCAGGAGCTGTGACATCTCACTGAGGCTGGTGACCTTAGGCAAATATCTCCTCCTCCTTGGCCTTGTCATCCCCCTTTAGAAAAGCAAAGCTGCTATATATTGAGTAATGTGTCCCGCACATTCTAAGAAAGTCCCATCAATTAACTCATCTAATTCTCAAGCAGCCCTTTGAAGTTGGCACAATAATGACCGAAAGAGAAAGGTTCAGTAAGGTGCCCAAATCCTACAGGTAGCCGAGCTGTAGATTGGGCTTTGAACCCAGAAAGCCTGGCTCCACCAGGTCATGCTGCCGCCCTGTGGATGATTTTGACTCCCCCGCCCCAGGTTGGGAGGCAAGGGTGGTGTCGAAGCTTTGCAATTTCAACTTTGTGGATACAGGGCTAATTTTCAGGTATTTGTGTCTGAGGGTTGGTGTGTCTCTATCCAAGACTTCCCGGCTTCCCCATCATCTCCTCTGTTACCCCCTCCCCCTCCTGGTGCCCCTCAAATCTTAGATTTGTGAACAGCTAATTCCATCAGCTCATTTACACTCGAGTGTTAAAAAGTGATGATAGCCTAATGTTATTGCTTTTTTCACATAGTACATGTGCATTTTTTTTTTTTTGGTGGGTACCGGGGGTCGACCTCAGGACCTCGCACGCCAGGAGGCGCCCGTGCCGCTGAGCGATATCACTGGCCCCTTTTTCGTACGTGGGTTCTGGGAGTCGAACTCGGGCCCTCGCGCTTGCCAGGCAGGCGCTTATGCCGCTGAGCCATCTCACCCGCCCAGTACGTGTGCATTTCAGTGCAGCTTTAACTCAGAATTTCCCAATCTGCCCACACCCAGATCCACCCCTTCCCTCTCCAAACCCACGCCACCCGTGGGGTTTCAGAATGAAGCAAATGTCACCCCGTAATTCGGAATCCATTGCATGCACACATCTTTCTGTTTCATTGACTGGAAGGTAATTATTTCTGGGGCTTTTTGAACTACTGGAAACCTCAGAAGGAACTCTCATTAGCATCTCAATGGGCCTGAGAGTGTCTGGAGACCTCATGAAGGAAGCCACTGTCTCCCCAAGGAGCAAAGAGTAGCAGCAGGATGATGCCTGCTGGGTGATGGGTGGCTGGGTGTGACTTTGCAACCTGCGTGCTGCACTGTCTGTGAGCCTGGCTTCTGCTGAGCAGACTCTCTCCCCCAGGGCTGCAGAGGGGAGGGACAGCAGTGCCCATCCGGCCTGTTCCCGAGACAGGGAGCCAACAAGAGTGGGATGGGGCCGCCCAGGGGACAACGGGGCTTATATTGCTGGGACAGATGATAGTGTCTGTCGCAGTCCCTCTTTCTGCCATGGGCCTTGCACCGGTTCCTGTGTTGCTAACTCATGCGTCTCCTATGCTCAGTGTGCCTGCTGACACGCAGGCAGGGCTGGGCACATGCTGGCCACATGGTGAACGCTGTGTCCCCTGCATGCTGATACCTGGACTTGTGGACCAGGCTTCGGCCTTGGGCCCTTGTATGTCCCTCTTTCCTGAGTTTGAGAACTGGCTCAGTACAGGAGTCTGACATCCTGCAAAACCCTCAGTCCCAGGCAAAATAACGTTACTGTCACCCTACATTTCTCTGGATCACTTGTCCCCAGACTTCCCTCCCATCAGATCTTTCCTCAAACCTCACCTTCTCAGCAAGATCCGCTCCCTCCAACATCATTCCTCCTATTTTGCTTATTTATTTATTTATTTTTATGTGCATTCTGGGAGTCGACCTCAGGACCTCGCGCTTGCCAGGCAGGTGCTTATGCTGCTGAGCCATCTCACCGGCCCTTATTTTTTTAATAACTCTGACCACCTTCTTCCTTACAATGTTCTCTACATATTTATTATATCTATTGTTTATTATTTATTTATTGCCACTAGAATTAGGTAACTATGAGCACAGGGTGGCTTGTTTATTTTGTTTCCTGCTTTTGCCTGATTGCCTAGAACACTGCCTGGTATACAATATTGAATGGATGAGGCTCACATTTTCTGTGCAGATTATATTAGTACTATGGAGGGGGTAGTTCTTAAATATTTGCTTATTTCTATTAATGTGGTGAGGGATTTTAAGAACATAAACTGTAATGCCTGACTTAAAACAATTTATAATCTAGTAGGAGAAAGATAGCAAGAAGAGGAAGTTAAGAATTTTCCATCTGAAAAAGATTCTCCCTTTATCCCATGGCCCACTCCATATACTCTAATTCCTTCTACTTTTGTTGGGTTTCAACAACAGTTTTACATTTCTGATTCCCACATCTCCAGCTCTGGCTCAAATCTCACTTCCTGGCTGAGCCTCACGAATGTCTGCCTACTCCGTGCCTCCCTCAGTCTTCTCGCCTCCAGCAGAGCCAACCACAGGCTGCATCCAACATGCACCACTTCCTGTCTCCTTGTCTAGCTAGCTAGTCTGTCAGATCATCCCTGATTTCTCTTTTCCCCTCAAATCTCACATTTGTTAAACCATCAAGTCCTTTTAATTTCATCTCCAAAACATTTCCTTGCACATTTCCTGCTTTATGTTACCTCTCTACTTCTGGCCTAAACCCACACTTTCTTTAGGAGCCAGTTTTAGTAGGCTAGTGCTAGAAATGGCCCCTGCAGGCCACTGTAACCCTTGGTGCTATGTGTATTCTGTACCAGCAAACCATAGCCCCTTTGCCCCAGGTCAGGTTCACCCAACAGACTCATGAGAGTCCGTTTGTCACTGCCAGCTCAGCCTCCACAGAGGAATCTTCCTTTCCGTGTCCAAGGCCCACGTGTACCAAGCCTATCACAGGTACTAGGGACACTATTTTCGTACATCAGTGGCATCCACATACATGGTGAATATTATGCTTCCTCTGTGGCTTACAACTTTCCAACATGTTTCAACCCTATCCCCAGTCACCTCAACCTGTTTAGGTCAGGAATCCTTTTGAAAATCTGACAAAAGTTGAATTCATGCAGAAAACTGCCCTTACAATGTCAAGGACAAGGACCCTGGACCCTGAAGAGTGTGGACTTCAGGATTCCTTAACCTGCACGATCTGGTTTCAGCCTTTGGTGGCCTGACCTGTCACCTTTCTCTCCACCTTGCCTCTAGTCAGGTCCACTGTCTCATTCTCTGTGTCCTAGCAATATGGAACTTCCGGAATCCCCCATAAGGATCATCTCTGTTCATCTAGTGACCATTAATTAAGGACCTCTTTCTTTAGGTCCTGAGTCACCAGAACCACACAGCTTATGTCACCAGGCCCCTGGACTTGGCATTCTGGCTCCATACCTTTCTCTTGCTCAGACTGTGCCTTCCCCTTACTCACCAATGTCCACTTCAAAATTACTCTCTTCTGGAAGACTGTTATAAAAGTCACTCTCTCTTCCTATGGGCACCATATTGGATTCCTTCTCTGGGTTCCCATAATTCCTTGTAAAGAGCTGTTACCCTGCCCTTAATACATTGCATGATAGTTATCTGTGGGACTATTTACTGCACTAAATTTTGAGCTTTTAAATGACAGAAATGGTTTTGCTTTTGATTGTCTTTTTCTTGGTGTTCAGCATCAATAAATACTCATTGAATGAATGGGAAAATGAATTAATGAATAGGAAGGATGAATTAGGCTAGAAAGGCTGGATCAAGCCTTACCAAAAGTGACCTAAATGCTGGCCTGTGCATTTTGTTCTTTATTGAGTAGTGTCCTTGTTAGTTAGGGCTGGTAGAATAAATTATGTAGACTTGATGTCATAAACAACAAGCATTTATTTCTTGTGGCTTTGGAGCCTAGAAGTCTGAGATCAGGGTGCCAGTGGGTCTGATGCTGGGTGAGGGCCCTCTTCCCGGTGTGCAGATGGCTGGCTTTTTGGTGTATCCCCAAATGCCACCTGCTCTCCTGTATAAGGGCACTAATCCCATTGTGGGGATCCCACCCTCATGACCATCTAAGGTTGCTTACTTTTCAGTGGGGCCAAGCAAGTGTTTGTGACCACAGATCTAGATATGGAGTCTGGGATGGCTTGGATGGCAAGGTCTGAACATTGGTTTTGAGAGCAGGGCAGTGGCCGTGTTGGGGAGGGGGGATGGCTGGTGGAAGATGGGGCCTTGGGTTCAGGGGCAGCTCTGCCACATTTTAGCTGTGTGATATTTAATAGCATGTTCTTCTCCTGGCCTTGCTTTCTTCACTTGTTAAATTAGGAGGTTTTAGGTATACTTGGTGGTGCACACTAGCAATCCCAGCATTCTAGAAGGCTGAGGCAGAAGGGTCACAAGTTTAAGCCCAGTCTGGGCAATCTAGTGACTTAGTGAGACCCTGTCTCAAAATAAAAAATAAAAATTAAAAAGACCTGGGAATGTAGCTCAGTGCGAAGGCCTTGAGTTCAATCCTCTGTACCACAAACAAACAAAATCCCCACAAAATTAAGAGATTTGAATAGATATACCCTGGAGTCCTTTTTTGTGTGCCTGTATCTTTTCTTCTTGATATTGCCTCTGTGCTGAAGGCCCAAACATGCAGTTTCTTTAGAAGTCAGAGATTTAGTGGGCTGCTGCTAGAAATGGCCCCTGGAGGCCACCATAGCACCTTGTGCCTTGCTTAATTTGGAAGCCTAGATAGAAGACTCCAGCAGGATAGCGTTTGAAGGTATTTCATGGTTGATGGGGATCTCAGATGTCATCAGGGCTTTGACTGCTGGATAATTAGGCCCCAAGTGATGGCCTGCTGTGTCTCCAGCTCTTTGTCCATGTCAACTTGGCTCCAGCTCCCTCATATTCTCCACTTGGATATAGAAGCAGCTACTGGCTCTGGTCTTCCTGCGTGGGACAAGCCCCATGGCAGAAGGAGCCCTGCGTAGGTGGGGCTTATGTGTCCACCCTTCCCCTTGCTGGCTGAGTGACAAAGGCCACCACTTTAATCAGACCTCAAATCCCAAAAGGAGAACAGGGTGGAGGGAAGCGAGTCTCACCAGCACCCACCTCCCACACACACAGGCAGTGCCCTGGCTTCACAACACTGGCAGCTGGCTGTACCTCAGCTGAGAAATGCAGGAATCGAGCAATGCTGTGCAACTTGTCCACACCTCTCTACAGGGCCCTTGAGTAACTATGGTCTTTCTAACTACCCAGATATTTAGAATTAGATCTTGAAACTGTAAGTCACCCACTGTTATGATTTGTGTCTGGATGTCCCCCCAAAGCCTCTTGTAGTCATGGGGGGTGCTTTTGGACGCGGCTGAATCTAGAGTTTGTGATTGATTCATTGTCTAGTGCTGGGATTATGGGTGTGAGTGCCACCCCCACCCTAGGGTGGGTAGCTTACATACAATACAAGGGACAGAAAGCGTCTTCTCTCTCACTCCTCCCTTTTTGTTCTTGTTGCTTTTGGTATCTTCCCTCAGCCGTGCCACCTTGCCTTGGAGCCAGCTGATTACAGACTGAAATCTCCACAAACTGTGAGCTAAATAAACCTTTCCTTCCTTAATTCTAGGCATCAGGTATTTCGTCTCAGCAATGAGAAAAAAGTAACTAAGACATCCACATTGGGATTTTTTTTTTTTACCACTGCAGAAGAATCAAAGGAACTTGCAATCTGAGATTGGGTTTTGAGCTCTGGCTCTGCCATTTATTGTGTGATCTTGGGCCAGTTACTTCCCACCAGTGATCTTTGTCTTATCTGTTGTTCAACCAAATTCCTTCAGGATACCTCCATACTTGAGCCTTTATGCAATGAAATACAACCTAACTTAGTAGGCAAGCTAACTACCAGTCCGAGGAGGATCCTTCTGTGTAATAATAGCTGGGTATCAGCCAATCACAGCCAGGGAGCTTCAGCCTTTCATAGCCAATTGATTAGACCACGTTCACGTGATGGTGCAGCTGCAACCAATCAGCTGTCTCTGTAGCTCACTTCCGGTTTCTGTCCACAGACGCTGCTTGCTCACTTGGTGAGGGGGCTCTCTGAACCCCTCTTCTGGTTCTGGGGCTGCCTCTTCCATGAATCATCCTTTGCTCAGTTAAACTCTGTTCAGTTGAACACATCTGAAGTTTTTCCTTTCACACTGTGTAGGGGGATGGGTCCGCTTCCTGTATAGACTTGCTGTTAGGAAGAACTGGGATAATACCGATGCTCACCTTGTATCTCTGACCTATGCTGGTGATCTTTAGGGGGTGGTGGGGTGATCAGTTCCTGGAGGAGATTTCCCCCTTGATTGAATCCTGGGGTTGTCCTGCCCACCCAGGCCTTTGGCTGACCCCTGCCAGGGATGGCTGAGTCCAAGAGGAGCCAGGACTCCTGGCTTCCTTGAAATTCCAAGATCACTACAGGAGTAATGAGGAGGAGAGTATGACCAGGGCACCCTGGGCCTGCCTTCCTGGGGCAGTCCGTTACAGGAAGTGAGATGGGAGGTCGTCAGGGGCTGGGGAGAGAGAATGATGGGTAGCACAGGCTAGGAGACATGACCCTGTTATCGAAGGCCAGCCCCTTACCTGCTGGCCATGGGACCTCTTGCTGTTTATTTACTCTCTGAATTGGCGACTCTGTCTCAGTGTGTACCACAGTTGGTACAGGGAGAGGATAAAAGGTGAATAAAAATATTGAGACTACATAGTTTTTTTAAAAATTGGTTTTACTGACTCAACATGTTTTTTTTTTTTCCTTCCTGATTCGTGAAACGTATTGATATAGAAAGCCTTACAAAGATACAGAATTAAATTGCATTTGGCATAATTGACTGGATAATCTTTATTTCTGACACTAACAGCGCACCTTCACAATCTTCTCTAGAAAAGGAAAGCCAAAACAAATCTGGGCGTTTTGATCACTATTGATAAGGAATTCCTTTAATTCTTTTTCCTTAATGTCAGTTGCAGGAGGACCTTGGTAGAGATCACGGCAAAAGCAGCCAGGAAAAACAGAATATCCCTTGTCTCTTATGACTGTTTTGAACAAACCTACTGAAAATACTTCTATGTGTCGACTCTTACTCCTCAACAAGGACAAACACTTCTCCTCCTCTGCTTGCCTTCCCCTTTTCATTTCTGAAATTAATTCTCTCCGTGATGCCATTTTCTGGAAACCAAAATAAGTATTACTTGATTATAAATAATGTCACACAGTCCGTGGTCCTGGACTGACTCAACACACCAATTCAGGCTCGATGATGTCTCCCTGTTATTTATTGAACCATCAGCACAGCTTCTCAGTCGAATCCTGGTCTTAAATCAGTGATCCCACCCCAGAACCTAACGTGACAGAAAGCCAGATGCTCTGGGAGCTTTCTTTATTTTTCTTCCTTTACTTGTGGAGCAGTCTGAAAATGGAGACTTAACACTAAAAGCTACGTGCTGCATAACTGTCAGGTTGCTAATGATGCGGCCAAATGCAGCTCTTGCCGATGCTACTCCTAGCAGATCTGTATTCTAGAGAAGTCGGACCCACACTCCTGTGTCTAATAAGCCGTTTAGCATTTGGAACTTACAGGCAGAGAACCTCAAGACTTGAAAAATTTTGCTGGAGTCTTATGGGGAATGTGAAATGGTCAGGATTTAAGGAAGTGATTAGAGCTTCTTGGTTGACTCAGTTGGTTAAAATCCACTGGGAGTATTTATTTGCCAGGCATTCTTGGGTTCATCATGGAACTGGTCCCCTGACAAACTGCATCTGGGTCAGGTGTGTGTCATCTCCTTCAACAATACAACTACTGAGTGCCAGCTACATGCCAGGCATTGGGCTGCATTCTAGTGATAGATGCAGGGTGGAAATCCTTTGATCTCTGCTGTAAGGAAACCTACACTTGCAAGGCTGACAGGAAAAGTAGTAACTGCAATTCTTTGGTAAAGCTTTTGCTAGACACCCTGTAGGGTAACAGGAAGACCTTGGGTTCATTCTGAGGCAGGTTCCTGAGCCTGTTCCTCCAACCTCTGCCTCCTAAGATGTGGGGTAACCCCCAGTTTCCAACAGGGTGGTTTCCAAGAGTCCCTTTGGCTCACTTTCTCACAATAATTAACTAAAGTCCTAATGAAAGAAATGGATTTTAGTTAAGATCTTGAATGAAATGATATGTTGTAAAAAATAACGATGGGTCAGGAGGCAGCCTGGCAAGCTGGAAATGCCCCGTCCTGGCTGTCCCTTGGCAGCCACAGAGCCAGTGACATGCCAGGAAACTAGTTCAAGAGGACAAAGACAAAAACCGTGGTTGGTGAGGTTGGCCCATTTCCATGGTATGAATCTTCCCATGATGGCCACTGTAACACTGTCTGTGGCTTATAACTGCCTTGAAAAATTCCTCACATTAATAGGCTCCAGTGAGCCCCAGGGGCTGGCTTCTGTGCACCACTGCATGCGGCCCTGTTTAACCCTCGGTTCCCTGGAGATAATCTCTGCCCTGGTATCTCCAGCGCATGGTAAATGTGGGAGTGAGGTCAGGCCTTGCTACAGACTCTCATGGTGCCTGGCACACAGGAAGGTCTTGGTCAATATGGATTCCCATGTATTATGCATTGCCACTCATTCATTCAACATTTATTGGATATCTAGTAGGTGCTGGCTACCCTGTTAGCCCGGAAGGGTCAAAAGTGGACCAAGGTATGGGCCATGCCTGACAACATCCTATAAACCAATTTGGGAGCCATAATGGGAGCTCCAAGACGAGGGCCATAAACCAGCTGGGTAGAGGTGGACATCGGACAAAGAGGACCAAGAATCGGGGAAGGCTTCTTGGAGGAGGGACATGGGTTGAGAAGCAGGAGTAGATGAAGAGAGGGAGAATGCCACAGGAAACCATGTAGACAAGGGATCTTTCTTTCATTATTGTTCCTCTAAGCAGCCTTTTAGGACATTTTGAAATTTTGCTCACCATGAAATTTTGAAATACGCTGCATATCTGTTTATGTACTGCATGCACATCTGTGTTTTCTGGATGAAAGCTGTATGATGTTTTCAGGCACCCAGGACCAAGGGGACAGTATCGTCCCTTGTTGAGCATGTGTACTTCAGGCCAAGGACCCCAGGCAGACAGAAACCACAACTCTTATTGCTCACCGTCAAACACATAATAAGCAGTTGCTAATTATTTGTAAGCTAAAGGAATACATCAACACGCATCACTGCTATAGAAGAAGTAGCTCAAGAAGTGGGACAAAAGGATAAAATAGCAGAGGGTGAGCGAGGAGGTAGAGAGGTTTAATCCATTTACCAATAAGAAAGGTGAGACCAGGTAAGGGACGGGGGTGCGGTGGGGGGCAGGTACATTGGTCCAGGTAGCAGCTCCTCCAGTGCCAGGCTGAGACGTCCAATTCACGGCAATATCAGAGCTGAACCTCCTGCTCACGACGAGGGCAGATCCCTGGTGACCTTCAGGATGCACACTATGTGCACCAAGGCGGAGATGAACAACCCGGGCATACTCACTGCGCTCTGAAGTTTTAATGAAAGAGCTACAATTACCAAGCTCTCTGCCTTTGGCACTTGAGAATCCATCTCAATTTCCCCTTTCTTTCTGAAGCGACAGTGATTAAGGATTTATTCTGTACATAAAACAAGTGATCAATGGCTCCTGGCAGTTGCCATTGTCTCTCTCTCCCCCCCATCAGTAGACAATGTATCTCGGGGAATTGCTACGCCTGAGAAAAATGAGTTTGCCAGACACAGTTCTATTTTGATTTAGATCGCAAATAGCTCAGCTGAGTTTTTACATTGATAACAAGGAGATGGTTCCATTTCCCGAGTCCTGTGATCTGAGAAACAAGTCCAGCTCCGCAAAGAGAGACCGATCTGTTTGTGGTTGTTGTAGCACACTGGACCTGGGGTTTGGTGGTCGGGCTGGCACGTGAGGGACCTCTGTCTGAATGACCTGGCCCCTGTCTGACCTCCACAGGGTTACCTAGCTAGGCTGCAGTTCTTCCTAGGTCACCCTTCCTGTCGGCGCCCACGAGTGGCACCTGCCCTAGAGAGGACAGGTAAAGGCAAGGGAGGGCCAGGCTGGGAGGATAGACTGTTGCCCTTGGTTGTGACACCCAGGAGGGTTTAGGTTGGGGTCAGGAAATCAAGGAAGAATGAGCAGATGAGAGTGGTAAACTCCATCAGCTTTCCTGGCCACTCTGAAGCTGAGGCTGCAGGCCCTCAGGTGTCCCAGAAAGGGCATCAACCTAGAGAAAGCATGGGCACTGGAGGGCAAGATGGCGGCCAACCACTCACAATAACTCTCCCCAAACTGGCCTCCCTCTCTGTACCCCTTTTCCTGAAGGAGAAATGCACACTGAATATGCATTCGAGGAGCCTGATTCTAAGGCAGGAGGCAGTGACAGGAACGAAGGGTGACTTGGTGAGAGGAGCCTTTGGGGAAACCACTGTAGAGGGCTCCATTGCTGTAGGGGGCCCCGCGGGGTGTAGGAAGCTCCCCTTGGGAGGGGACACCCGGGTAGATAGCGACAGGCAGGGGAGCGGCTCCCCAGTCAGAGGATACCGTGTAGGTGAAGATGTGTGGTTTCTGCTGCTGGCTGGGCAGAGGTTGCTAGGGGAGAGTGGGGGAGCTTGGGACGAAGAGGAGGCTCCTATCTGGGGGCTGTAGCGCACCTATTTCTTATGAGGCAAGAAGCAACTTCACATAAAATAGTGTCTGCATGTAATTCCAGCCATAAAAATAACTATTGAAAAATTCCGGAAGGAAAAACCCCCAAAATGTTAGCAATGGGTGTTGAGGTCAGCAAGCAGCGTCTTTGTCCTCTATTACATTTTTTTGTACATTCTGACTGTCATTCAATTTGTTGGGGGGACTATTTTAAGTAGATTTGGGGAGATATAATTCACATGCCATACAAGCTCCCCATTTAAAGTACATAAGGCAGTGGTTTTCAGTACATTCAGTTGGCAACCATCACAATGAATTTTAGAACATTTTCATTACTGTCCCCAAGAAATCCCCTGCTTATGAAGGGTCATTCCGAATTTTCTTCAACTACCTCTACTCCTACTTTCTGTCTCTACAAATTTGTATATTTTGAGTTCTTAAAAAATGGACTCGGGCAACATGTGATCTTTTGTGACTGGCTATTCTTTCTTGAAACCCGTTTCCAGTGTTCATTCGTGTTATACATCCACGTGTCAGTACTTCTGTTTTGTTTATAGCAGAATAATGTTCCATTGTATGGATGTACCACACTTGGTTTATCCACTGCTAGTTGATGGACATCTATATGGTTTCTATATTCTTATTATTACAAACAATGCTCCTGCAAACATTCATCTACAAATTTTTACGGGAATATGTATGTTCAATTACTTTGAGTGTACACCTAGGCATGGCATTTCTGGGTCGCATGGTAACTCTATATTTAACTCTGTGAGGAAGAGCCAATCTGTCTCCAAAGGCTCTCTGCCACTTGACATTCTTATTTGAGCAGTGCATGAGGGTTCCGGTCCCCCCCATCAATGTTTGTTATTAGGCATCATTCTAATGGGTGTCAGATGGTACCTCATGGTGGTTTTAATATGCAGCACTATTTCATATGCTTATGGGTGATAATAAATGTTATTGAAATTCTTTGCCTACTTTAAAACTGAGTTATTTGCCCTCTTTTAAAGAGTAATCTGAATTCTTTCTATATGCTGAAGACTACTTCCTTATGTGGGGGTTGTCTTTGCATTTCTTGATAGTGTGCTTGGAAGCACAAAATTTCTAATTTTAGCAAAGTCCAATTTATCCACTTTGTTTTTAGGTACTAAAAAACATTTGGCTAATCCCAAATCATTATGATTTATGTCTATGCTTTCTTGGAAGGGTTTTATAGTTTCAGCCTGGATTTAGGTCTTTGATACATTTTGAGTTAATTTTTATTCATGGTGTAAGATAAAGTTCCAAACTTGTTCTCTTGCATATAGATAGCCTGCTATCCCAGCTCCGTTTACTTAAGACTACTCTTTCCCTGCATTGACTTGGGATCCTTGTCAAAATTCATTTGCCTTTAATTTTTGGGCTTATTTCTGGACTTTTGATACTGTTTCCTTGATCTGTATGTTTGTCTTTATGCCATTGGTTTATTCAGCATGGTTTTCGATTACTGCAGCTTTGTAGTAACCTTTGAAGTTGTGCGGTGTGAATCCTTCAACTTTCGGGTCGTCTGATCCTTTGGATTGTTGTATACACTTCAGGACCAACTCATCAGTGTCAGCAAAACAGCCTACTGGGATTCTGATAGGGATTGTGTTGAACTTGGAGATCCAGGGGCTTTAATTTTCATGAAGGAAGTGATCTGGAATTGAGGTGTAGAAGAAAGAATGGAGGCTTCAGTCTCAGTTGGGCAGGTGGGCATCAGCTCATATCTGCAGTCCCAGCACTGACTGGCTTTGTGATCTTGTCAAGTTCGTCTTGTTCTTTGAGCCTGAGAGTCCTCATCTGTTACACAGGCTGAAGGGGCCTTGTACACAGGTGTCATGAGGATTGAGTAAAGTTATCTGTGCAAGGCTGTTGCTGCATGGAGCTGAAGTGTCCACTCAGGACACTGGAACTCACTCAAGAAACAGGAGGGAAAGTATTGGATTAGAAAGGCACAAGGACTGGAAAGGGAGTCAGTGAATAAACAAATGTACACTGACATTGTCTTAGTTACTTCTCTTGTTGCTGAGACAAAATACCCAATACCCACAAGTTAAGGGAGGAAAGGTTTATTTCAGCTTACAGTTTGTAGAGGTTGGCTCCAAGGTAGGGTGGCATGGCAGACAGGCATTGCAGAGGAGAAACAGTTCATGGTGGGCAGAAGATAGCAAAGCAAGCAAGTGACAATAGCAGCTTCTTTCTGCCCCTTTTATAGTCTATCTGGGCCACCAGGATGAGGGCAGCGCCAAACCAGTCAGTGGACTGATTTAGTAATCACACACCCTTAATCCCAGCACCACATACTGTGGATCCAGCCAGCTCTGAAAAAGCCCCGCCTATGACCACATCAGGCTTTGAGGGGAGGGACATCTAGACATAAGCCATAACAGACATTTCCTTGGCTTTGGCTGTATCTTTCTTTTGCCCCTGGAATACTTTTCTCACCATACCTGTGCCTAAATCATAGCCACCTACACTGCTGGCCTATTTCAAAATGATCCTCTGTTTTCTGAAAGCATTTAGCACTTTTTCTTCTCTGACAGGATCTAATTCTGTTGGCCTGTTTTCTACTCATTTGGGTGAGTCTTGACTTCGCTTCGAAATTGTGAGTCTGTGAGGCAGGGTTTTGCTGGGCCGCACATCTGTGTGCTCCCATTCACCTCCCTACAGCGTGGGATGTGTGTGTGCACGTGCGTGTGCACAGCCTGATTGCCCAGCATCCCCCCTGCCATCTTCCTCAGCGACCTGCCTCATGTTCAGCCAGTCTCTGCCAACAGTGAACCTCAAGGGACACAGGCGAGTTAATTCTTGAAGATCACAGAAGGGGGGCTTCTTTGTCTTGGGGTGTGGGAGCTCACATAGTATCTCCACCTGGCACATATGGGAGGTGTCGGTGACCTCTCCAGGTGGCATAACACAGCAGTTGAACAGATGAAAAATAGTATCCTGTCCGACATAAATTTCTTTGGTTACTGCAGAGGCTGAATTTCTTACATTATTAGCCGTTTAAGTCAGATGGCTTTCTGTTACTGTGATAAAATACCTAGGATGACCAACTTAAAAGGGGGAAAGGCCTATTGTGGCCATGGTTTCAGAGAGTTAGCCCATGGTCCCTTGGCTCTGTTGCTTTGGGCCTGTGGCAGCACGGTTCATGACAGCAGGAGCATGTGGCAGAGGTGGTCTGTTTATCTATGGCAGCAGCAGGGAAGCAATGAGAGAAGGGAGGCTGGAGTCCCAAGGTCTGCTTCAAGGACTCACACCCAGTGACCTAACATCCGTCCACCGTGCCCCACCTTCTGAAGGTTCCACCACCTCCCAGCAGCCCCGGGGGCTGTGATCATGCATTTAATATGTGGGCTTTGGGAGACATTCAAGACCTAAACTATAACATCTTCTGTACTTTTTATTTTTAAGCATTTTCACCAGCCGTGTTTGAACCTTGGGATTGGCACCGGTTAGGAACAAGCTGGGGATTAGCAGGAGATGCAGTTCAACAACTTGTGAGGGGCTGATGCTTCCTAAGTTTGCACCAGCTCAATATGGGGTGTGTGTGCATGTGTGCGTGTGAGATGTGGTTTGTGTGAGTGTGAGAATGTGCGCGTGTGTGTAGGGTGGTGAGTGTGTGTTTCCAGGTAGAGACACAGACTGGGGACCCAGGGACGCACCACCTACCTCATTCTGTGCCACTGTCCTTTACGACAGACACATGGGTCCCCCACCACATGCACGTTGTAGCGCGCTGGCCTTCTACTGAGGGCCTCAGCCGAGGTCCGCCGCTCTTAGTTCTTTCACGTAAGCCTCCTCGCCGACTTCACGTATTGACACCTTTGTCAAAACGTCTCTTATGTGCACGCAGGCTTCTGCTCACTTCCTTGAAAAAGCAGAATTGAACATTACACACTTGTTGCTTTTTTGTATCAGTTGCCAGTTGCCAGTTACTTATCTAAATGTCTGTGGAAAGCTGGAAGTGCCATTAGGGGTGCAAAAGGAAAGGGGAGACCACACGCTCACTTGTCACGTGGAGAGTTTCTGGTGTATGGAGTGGCCTGTTGGAGTGAGGTGGTGATAAAAAGTCAAGCCAGGGCCGGTGAGATGGCTCAGTGGCGTAGGTGCCTGCCTGGCAGGCACGAGGGCCCGAGTTCGACTCCCAGAACCCACATACGAAAAAAGGGCCGGTGATATTCTCAGCGGCACAGGTACCTGCTGGCACGCGAGGTCCTGAGGTCGACCCCCGGTACCCACAAAAAAAAAAAAAAAAAAAAAAAAAGTCAAGCCAGGCCACAGGGAGTCCCAGAGAAACCAAGGCAGAGGGCAAACATGCTGTCCTTGCTCAGAATCTGAGAGAAAGGCTTTGTGGGTGGCTCCCCAGAGCAGGAGGTGTGGAGAGTGACAGCGGGGAGCCCAGTGGTGGGCACACAAGAGCCTGAGCTGCTCTCTATCTACCCGAGAAGTCAGGGCATGGGTGCACAAGGTGGAGGTGGAGGGTGAGGATTCAGATGTGGGCTCTGCATACCTGTGTGAGGTAGTGGACATTTTATTCAGTAGGGAGCACGAAGGAGGGTCAGCTTCAGTCAGAGCCCCTGGGGGAGAGAAGAGCTCCCCGCATGTGGGTGGGCTAAAGGGTTGCATGGCAAGCCTGTGCAGAGGGGAGCCTGGCTTCCGGTTCGGGAGCGTGGGTGGACAGGGTTGCCAGGAATGTTATAGAATAAGGGGATGTGGGGACAAATTCAGGGCTGAGCAGGTTGAAATTGAGGAGTCTGTGGTGCGTCTCAGAGGGTTGGAGTTTGGGAGAGATGTGGGTGAAGACGACGAAGAAGAAGTTTTGATAGTTATCAGCCTTCAGACATCGTTGGGTGTGGAGATGTACGCCATGTTGCCTAGAGAGGATGTTGTTCCCTGATCAAGTCCCAGGGAACCCAGGGCTTGTGGGCAGAATGAAGGGGGCCCATGAGAGAAATACGCAGAGGTGAGAGGGAGTTCACACCAGGACAGTGTCCTGGAGGGCTGGGGGGCGGGGCGTTTCCAGCAGGAAGGCACTGGTGACAAATGCCAGAGGATTGGCAAGGTCAGTGCTAGGATGACCTTGATTTGCTTTTGGCTAAGTTCATCACTTTGGCTCCAGGACTTAGTTTCTCTAGGATCTTGGAGATATCACTTAACCTGGCCTTGTCTTTTGCAACCATAAAGTGGAGACTGATAATAGCAGTCACTTCATTGGGTTGTTGCAAGGATTATGTGATACATTGCTCCCTGCCTGTGAACAGGCAGTAAATGTTGCTATTATAGCTATGAGAGTTAAAAATGACAGTAAGATCTACTTACAAAAGGGTGGTGAGAATTATATAAGAAAACACACTCATGTCCTATGCCATGTCCAGTCTCAAGTGAGTGGGGAAAGAGCTCCTGCCAAGGAAGAAGCGAGAGCTGGGACCAGGCCAGGAGGAGCCTGGCATGGGATTGCAAGAGGCCTGGGGTCTGGACCACATCAGAGAGGCTTAGACTCAAGTTTAGTGCAGTGGGGACCCCATGGGGTCTGTTATGAGAGGTCCAAATAAACTCTGAGACTAAAGTGATTGCATTAGATGGGAGTTTGCATTTTTTTAGTGAAAGTCTAAAAAAGTATACCCAGAGAAGTGGGTCACAAGGGCCATAAAGTGAGCAGCTTTGTCCCACCACACCCTGTTGTTCTTCCTCACCTCAGGCCCACGGCAATGGAACTGGCTAACCATGGACTGAAACCTCTGAAACCATGAGTCATCTCTTACCTACTTTAAATTTTGTGTGCTGGGTATTTTGTCCTAGTGACAGAAAGATGATGAATACACCTCTTGATTAAGAACTAACAGTTTGGTAGGGAAGAAAGACGTGTCAACAAGTCTATGAAATGAAGTTGTAGGGCCTGTGGCAGAAATCTGAAAAGGCTGTAGAAAGGTTGAAAAGGAAGGGAGGTGTGTGCATGGCTTCAGCTTAGGTGCTGCTTCTGTGTTTGTGTGAAGCAGAGGACACAGTGTGGACGGAAGCTCAGTGGCCCAGGCTTGTGCATTTGAAGCACAGCAAGTTGCTCATCGTTGTTGGACTGTAGGGCTTGAGGGGTGTGCAGACATCTTTCCTTTTCTCATTCCTCTACTGTGAACTCCTCAAAGGTTGGCTCTGTGGGGGCCAAGATTTTTCCAGACTTCATCCTGAAGGTTCATGAGCAGCTGGCCTTTGAGAAGCATCTGCTGACTCCCTCGCATGGATGCAGAGCCATCTTGGTGGGTGCATTTTATTGCCAAACTTCTGGAGGACGGAGCACTGTGGCTTCGCATGGATGGTTCACATCACTCTCATGCACACCCTCCTTAAACCCAAATCCCATCAAGGAACCACTCCCGGGCTGGGGAGGGGGGAGGGGGCACGAGCCCTAGCTGGTTCACTGGGGAAGAGCTTCATAGCATCTCTGTTCTTTCATCTGTCACCGAGGGATGACAATGGCTGCCACTATGTGTTCCACAGACATGTTATTATCAGGAACTTTGGCAATGCTCTTTGATATATGGAGATGAAAGATGCTGGATTAACTCAAAGCTTTATTTGTTGTTTTTTTACTATTATGAATAGTTAAACTGCCCAGCACACTGCTGACAGGCTTGTCAGAGCTCTCCGTGCCATCCTCATCCCTGGAAGAGTAAACAGTGCCTTCAGAGGCCTGACTACTGTTTTTCCTCTCCTTCTTAGCAGTGAAAAATGACTTCAAATCACTGTTTTGGATGATAACATTTTTGATGCACTATCTCCTCTTTCAAGTTCCCATTCTACTTCCCGTTCTGGTGTAAAGAACAGAAGGGTAGATGGGCATTTCTAGGGCAGCCAGGCCTGGGCCTCAGAGCTACATGGGGACAGTAGAGGAGCCTGGCTCAGCGCAGGGACTGTCACTTGGAAACCAGCATGTCACAGGAGGTTTCTCGTGTGTTTTGGAAGGGTGCAGAGAGCTCTAGTTTAAATGTCCTGGCTGTAGTTGTCTCCAAGTCACCTCTGAAAACAGACTTTGCATTCTTCTCTAAACCACAAGCTACTGAAAAGCTCAGGTTTTGTGCTACCACTCAGTTCTGCTGGTCCCAACGAATTACTTCAAAGCTAATAAAGTTTACACTTTGGATTTCTTCGTCTCAGATCCCATCCAAAGCCCTAAGAGAGGTCCCAGGAATGTATTCACATATTCTGTAAAATTTACGGTGAAGACCAAGTGTACTTTCTGGTCCAGCCTCTTCTCCCTCTCACTGTTCTTTGTGTCAGGTGTGCAGTGGCCCCTGACATTTTTGGGTGTCTGCTAAAAGTAGAAACTTGGTTGGAATATGCCAGTTGGGCCACAATTTGCAAAGATCACCTGGAATGCAGCAATAAAATGAGAAGCTGCGGATTCCCGATTTAGTCCTATATGAAGAACATCTTCTTGTTAAATCTTTATTACAAACTAGGAGAAAGTTTAGATGAAGACGAATAGATGGTGAAACGAAAGGAGTAAGATAAATGATAAAATCAATAAAAATTCTCTACTTTCTAATGTTAGAATTATAACAAAGATTTCAAATGCTATAAAAAGCAGTTCCATAAGAAATAAAAGGTGCATTTTGGAAAGAAATACTGAATAGGCTTTTAGATTATTTGCTAACATAATTAATGATATAGAGTGAGTCATATGAACATATTGGAAAAAGATTCAAGTTTTTGGCTGATTTGAAGTGAAATACTATCATCAACAAAGATAATAAAATTCACTATACATCACTACAACAAGGACATTGATGGTAAAATGGCTAATGAAGTCATCAATTAAAAAAGCAGTTGATTAGTTATCTCAGAGAAAACTTCAAAGGCACTAAAATCTTCTATATGGTATAAACTGGCTTCTCTGAATGTCACAACATTGTTAAAAGTTTACAGGCATCATCAACATTGAGCTGTGAAGCAGAAAAAAGTTTTCTAAATTATCAATAATACAACACAAGATAAACAGCAGATAGCATATGAAAAATGGTCAGCATCATTAATATTAGGGAAGATATGAACAGAAACTACAAGCTATCGGAATGGGTAAAATACAAATAAGCAGCCAATATCAAATGCTGGTAGAGCAACTAGAACTCCACATTGCTGGTGGGAGTTGAAAATGGTACCATCGCTTTGGGAGACTGTTTGGCATTTTCCTGCAGTGTTAATCAGTACTGACCATATTGCCCATATCCTGCTGCAGGTGTTTACCCTAGAGAAATGAAAGGGCAGTAGACATGAAAGGCTGTGTTTGAGTGTTTTTTATAGGCTTATTCATAGTCACCCAAACCTGGAAACAACACAGATGTCTTTAGTAGGGGGGTAAATAGACAAATCGTGATGCAGCCATACGGTGGAATGTTACTCAGCACTGGAAAGAAGCTGCATTCATGCAGCAACAGGAATGAATCTTAGGTACATTTGCTGAATGAAAGAAACCAGATCCACATTTGATCTCTAAATATCATTCCCCAAGGAAAGGAACCAGAGCATAGGAGCTAATCTGAAATACCTCCTAAGGATCAAGACTAGAAGAATTTGAGAAACAAGTAAATTAAGATAGAATTTAAATATAATTCAATGAATTAAATGCATGTCTATGAGTGTAGCGTCATATGAAAAGTCACCAAAAAATAAATGTAAAAAGGACAACTCTTCCATACAGAAGAGTTCTTAATAAGTGTAGAAGGAATTAGAGAAATAGAAAATGACAGCAACAATTGCTATAAGCAAGCTCTACTAAATGAAACATAAAATTAGTAAGTGAAATTTTAAGAAGGGCCGGGATTTTTGCATGGTCTCAAAATATCTCCCAAATATTTGTTAAACACAAAGGGGGGAAATAATAACTTTGCTAGAGAGAAATCTGGCAGATGCTGTCTTAGCCAAGTAGTCAAGGTTAACACCAACAGTGATAAGATGTAGTGACATGCTGTCCCCTGATATGACATAGTGAGGCCATCTCACTTCTTGGATTTCTTTCTAGTAATGTAGAAGCCTAACACAATCATGAATAAACACCAGAAAACTGATGTAAGGTACCTATCAGTGCCCTTCAGAATAGTCGAGTTGATGAAAGACATGGACAAACTAAGGAACTGTCCCAAATTGGAGGAGACTAAGGAGACATAGATACGGAATGTAACATGGGTTGGATCTTGGAACTATGAGAGGACATTAGCGAAAATTAAATCCGAAGAAAAACTCTAGTTCAGTTCCTTGTATTGTACCATTGGTAATTTCTTACTTTTGATGACTGTTCTCCAGCTACATAAGATGTTAACATCAGGGGAAGCTGGTGAACTCTTCTACTATTTTTGCAACTTTTCTGTAAGTCTAAAATTATTTCAAAATGAAAAGCTTCAAAATCTTCAATTAACCTTACTGGAGGAAAGGCCAAATTAACTTTCTAATTTTATATAGGAAATATAAAGTAATTGTCACTTGAAGAAGTAATGAAAGACTGCAGTCAAAACCAGAGGAAAATTAACATTATACACAAGTGGGAAAAACAGTAGAAAAGCTGTTACTTTTCAAGATTTTGTGATGCTTTGTCATAAATTCTCTTATTTTATATAAATATTCCCTTCTGTACTTACTTTTTTTTTTTTTTGTGGATACCGGGGGTCGACCTCAGGACCTAGCGCGCCAGCAGGCGCCCGTGCCCCTGAGCGATATCACCGGCCCCTTTTTCGTATGTGGGTTCCGGGAGTCGAACTCAGGACCTTGCGCTTGCCAGGCAGGCGCTTATGCTGCTGAGCCATCTCACCGGCCCTGTACTTACATTTGTATTCTCAATCGCGTATTAAGAAAATTGGCTTCAAGGCCCCCAAACTTGGATCAACCTGGGGTCGGCCCAAAATCATAGCATCTGTGGCACATGTTGGCTTCTCGTCCCATTGTTTGCATCTGTCCTGGCCTGGCAGCGATGAAAAGAATGTGTTTTTCTCCAAAGTTCACTCCTGTCTTTGCATAATGAGGAGGGCAGTGGCCCGAGCAGCCTCCACTGACAGTTTGACCATAGACAAGGTGTATTTGCAACAGAGAGAGACACAGTGGTTAAATTAAATTCCCAGAGTCCTGCTGATTTCAATACTCTGCTCCTAAATTTCTGGCTTTTAGTCCAGTGGTCTCTATCTATATCTTTATCTTTATTACTGGGGCTCTGCAATGATGAGAAATATATTTTTCTTTTATCTTTTCAGATTATTTTATGTTCCAGAAATATTCTATCTCTGAAATTAAAGAAAAAGAGAATCCAATAAATAAATCAAGAAAACAATCCCATTTATAATAGCATCAGAAAAGGTATGTGTTTAATCAGAGAAGTGAAAGATTTGTACACTGAAGTCTATAAAAGACTGATGAAAGAAACTGAAGAAGACACAAATAAATAGAAAGATATCCCTTATTCATGGATTATGAAAATTAATCATGTTAAAATACCTGTACTATCTAAAGTGATCTATAAATCCAGTGCAATCCCAATCAAAATTTTAAAGGCATTTTGCAAATAAATAGAAACAACAATCTTAAAATTCATGTGGAACCATAAAAATCCCTGGCTAGCCAAAGAGATCTTGAGCTAAAATTGGTGGCATTACATTCTCTGATTTCAAAACCCACTACAAAACTATAATAATAAAAACCAATATGGTACTGGTACAAAACCAGACACATGTCAATGGAACAGAATCGAGAGCCCCAGAATGAAGTTACACATTTATGGTCAACTGATTTTTGACAAGGGTCAAGGACACAAAATGAGGGAAAGATAGCCTTTTTAGTAGATGATGTTGGGACACCTGGATATCTACATGCAGAAAAATAAAATTAGACCCTCATATCACCCCATTTACAAAAATCAAGTCAAAATTGATTAAAGACTTAAGAAATGTAGGGCCTAAATTTTTTAAATTCCTAAAAGGAAATATAGGAAGACAGCTCCATGACTTTGTTCAGGGCAATGATTTTTTCAAATATGAGCCCCAAGGCAATATTAGGCAAATGAGATTATATCAGATTAAAAAAGCTTCTGTACAGCAAAGAAACAATCAAAAAGGTAAAGACAAACTACAGAAAGGTAGAAATATTTGCAAACCATTTAATAAGGTATTAACGTCTAAAACCTATAAGAAACTGAACTCAGTAAAGAGAAAACAAAATAGCCCAGTTTAAAACTGGGCAAAGGACCTGAAAAGACCTTTATCAAAAGAAGACATATAAATGACCAACAGGTACAGTATATGAAAAAATGCTCACCGTCACCACCAATCAGGGAAATGGAAACTCAACCTGTAAGGATGACTTTTATGAGATGTAAGCCCATAGGATGGGCTACTAGATGTTGGGATGTTACTGTTAGGATGGTTACTAGAAAATAAAAAAGAGAGGTAAATACTGAGAAGAAAGTGGAGAAAAGGAAGCACTTGTGTACTGTTCGTGGGAATATAAATTAGCACAGCCATTATGGAAAACAGTATGGAGGTTCTTCAAAAAATTAAAAACAGAACTACCATATGGTCTAGCAATTTCACTTCTGGATACACAGGCAAAAGAAATGAAATCAGCGCGTTGAAGAGATAGCTCACTTCGGTGTCCACTGCAGCATAATTCAGAATACTCAGGACATGGTATCAACTTTAGTGTTCGTTAGTGGATGAATTGATAAAGAAAAGGTAGATATACGCAGTGGAATTCTATTCAACATTTAAAAAGAAGGAAATCCGGTCAACTGCACCAGTGTGGATAAACCTGGAAGATGTTATACTGAGTGAAATAAACCAGGCATAGAGACACGTACAGCATGATCTCACTTATATATGGAATCTAAAAAAGCAGAATTCATAGAAGCAGAGAGGGTGTTACTGGGAGAAATATCAGGGAAATGTCGTTAAGGATGCAACATTTCAGCTAGATAGGAGGAACCAGCTCAAGAGATCTATTGTTTGACATGGTAATCATAGTTAATAATTTATTGTAGACTTCAAAATTGCTAAGAGAGCATTTTAAATGTTTTTACCACAAAAATAGCTATTTGAAGTAATGAGTATGTTAATTAGCTTGATTTAATTTCACAATGTATTCATATATCAAAACATCATGTTGTACAGCATAAATATATACAACTTTTATTTGCCAATTAAAAATAAACAAGTAAAAAATATAAAAAGAAAAAAAATACTCGCCAAGACATTCTGTCTATTCTAACCAGTGTAAATATTTTGGTGTAGCTCCTTCCTTTTTCTTATGCATTGGAATATGAATATGTATATTTTAAAACTTAATTATAACAACACTGTTTGTATAAGAGCTGATCAAAATATGCAGTGAATATTTAAATTAAAAGACATGCTGCAGTTAATTCTTTTCAAAATACTACCCTTTGCTTTGAATACATTTGTTCCATCTTCTAGCCACTTTCTGAAGCAGTTCTGGAAGTTCTCTTTTGTGAGTGTCTTTATGAGGTATAATAAAAATACTGCAAATGCTGCTGCCAAGTGCCATCCAAAGGAAAGGCAGAATTGTAAAAACATTACGGCCTGTCCTCATCCATCTTATTCAACAGATCTGATGCTGTGGGACTTTTGGCTCTTTTCCAAAGGCAAAATGACTATGAAAGGTAAACGTTTTGAACCAGCTCGGGACATGGAGACAGCCATGATAGCATAGCACAACTAAAAATACCATAAATTCACAATAGTTTTGATTACACCTTGTATAGCTTTGTTTCTTAGCACCACAATGCAGATATTTTCTCAGTGTTTTATGTATCATATTAGTAACTGCATATTCTTTTGTCAAATGAATACCATGGTCTACTTAACTATTCCTGGATTGATGGATGCAGTGATAGATTTCACTCATGAGACATGTGTGTTGGGTGGGTGGGTGGGTGGGATTTTATGAGATGAAGCAGGGAATGGCACCCAGAAAGGCTCAGATAGGTGTAAGCAACTATTATTGCTTGTATCTAGATGTCCCCTGAAAGCCTCATGCTCTCACAGGTAGGGCTTTTCAGAAGTGGCTGGATCTAGGGTGTGTGATACTGGGATTAAGGGTGCGTGGTACTGGATTAGTCCACTAATTGGTTTATTGTAGTTCTGGGTGTGGATAATTGGAAGACCCATGCTGGGTGTGGGTGGGCACCAACCAAATGGCTTGTAGCCTGGATGGGATAAAAGGGAAAGGGAGGCTTGCTGCTTGCTCCCTGCTCTGCCACGGACTGTTTCTCTTCTGGCATGCACTGTTTCTCTTCTGCCATGCCCCTCTGCCATGCCACCCTGCTTTGGAGCCAGCTGACTGGACTGAAATCTCTACAAGCTGTGAGCTGAAATAAACCTTTCCTCCTTTAACCTGTGGGTACTGTGTCTCTGTGATGAGAAAAGTAACTACGACAGCAACTTAGGTCAGCCCTAAGTCTCTGAGGTCCCTGGAGTGGTACCTCTCAGGTTTTGAGCAGTAGGGAACCAATCCCAATGGAAAGACAAGTTTTGGTTCTAGGAAAGGTCTGGAGCTTAGCTGTTTAGTTACTTCCAGGATGAGTACCTAAGAGAATGTTTATTAAGCACCTGGAGAAATGAAAATTAATGCAAATGACTATTAGCCACAAAAGCCCAATGAAGGACAAGAATGAGACATTGCAGCGGAGAGGAAATGCAATCCATAATAATGGAGAAAGCCGTGTGTGTGGAGACTTCTAATGAAGACAGAGGCTTGCCATGGAATTAAATCAAGTCCTTGGACAGCTGAGAGCCAGGGCTGTTAACGGCTGAAGCCCACTGCTGCAGAGGTGGCTGAGGATGCATTCGAGATCAGAGCCTTGGCTCCCCCTGTCTTGGAGCCACACTGGTCTTGTGGTCCAGCATCTCAAAGACAGTCATCATACTAATTAGTAACGTGAGTTACATGGAGGGCCCCAGTCTGCACATTTGCCTGAGGTGATGGCATGCAGATGGTCATTTATTTATTTGGAAAACCAAGTATATTTTACCAAGGGAGGAGATTATTCAGTGAAAACAACTTTGACCCTTGATAATGTGTTCAGTTTCCCTACTAAACAAGCCACATACCTGGAAAGATATTGGTGACATTCAAAAGTTCAGAAATGCTTGCCATAAAAAGAACAATGGGGAGATGAGGCACATCAGCCCAAGAACTCTTAAAAAGCCAGTTTAGCACGTCCAAGCAAGCTGGTATTGGAGATAGTCAGCAACCTATCAGAAATCCACGGACTGTAGGGGCTGCCGCTCAGTTCAGAGAAAAGGCCGTGTCGGAATCCCCAGCTCTTGCCATACATGCCTTCCTGATGCCACAGTTTCCTGCAGATATTTCTAGACAAAGCAGAAATGCTCTTCTACACACTTCAACATATCCTGCCAAGAGGAAAGCTAGGTTCCCTTGTGGGACCGCTCAGCCGCTCAGTGGAAGAAGAAAATAAAAGAGAGAGGCCTTGTTCTTTTGGTGTAGAATAGGTCGGGCTACTGCAGCATTCGTTTTGCTATGTTGGCATCTGACAGGGTGAGAACTATTTCTGCCAAATGTAGAGGGGGCATCGTTGTGCTTTTCAATGTGCTTTTCCTAATCATTGCATGGATTTGTTTCCAATAGGGCAATGATTTTCAGAAGGGAAAGTAATCCCAGTGACAAAAATTAACTCACAGGATGATGTCCTATGCTCGGATATAGTGTTCAAGGTTCTTTGTCATCATGCAGTCCTGCCTCAAGCCCAGGCTAATTCTGTAGTTTCCAGAGCACGTTAGTGTCTCTTTCAGTGTTCCAGGTCCTGAGATGTTGATGAAAGGGATGCCTGTGCGCTTTCCCCTGGTGATCTGCCACATGTCCTGCAAGGTCCAACTTGATTCCTGTCCCCTCTGGGATTCTGTGTATCATGTGAGTCTTGAAAAGGAAACAAAGAATGCACAGCAGGAGGGCTTAATAAAGCCACCATTAGAAAAAGTAGAGCGACTATTTGCAGAAGAGTGGCAGGGTACAGACTGTCAGCACCGCTCATTCTTAAGAGACGAGAAAAGGGAAGAGTTACCAAAATCCAGACCTAGAAGGGCAGAGGCATGCGTGAAAGATGACCTTGAAGGAAGTCAGGCTCAGCGGATCAAATACACGTTCAGCAACCTGAATGTGAAAATCTGAAATCCAAAATGCTCTGGAATTTGAAACTTTTTCACCACTGATGTGACGTCACAATTGGAAACGTTCACACTTCATGTGACAGGTCACAGTCAAAGCGGAGTGCACTAAAAAATTGTATGAAATTACCTTCAGGCTATGTGTGTAACAGGTATGTATTACATGTGAATGGAGCATCAAGGAATTGTGTGTTTAGATTTGAGTCCTACCCCCAAGATATCTCATTATGTATATGCAAATATTCTAAAATAAAACAAAAATCTGAAATCTGAAATGTTTCTTTTCCCAAGCATTTCAGGTAAGAAGTGTTTAAAGTTTGTGAATGCTCGATACTCCTGATACCCTTTCTTCCCGCCCTCTAATTTGCTGGAGTTCAACAGTAGCCACACCCAACCGGAAGCCAAAGGATGTGAGAGTCTTGTGGTTGTGACAGAACTGGATCAGCCCAAGATCATAGAAAACAGGGCAGTGTTAGGAAGGAGAGTGGGTATGGGGCAGAAAATGGGAAATATTCAGCATAATTT
The DNA here is from genome assembly GCA_028451465.1 of Erethizon dorsatum. Lineage (NCBI taxonomy): Eukaryota > Metazoa > Chordata > Mammalia > Rodentia > Erethizontidae > Erethizon > Erethizon dorsatum. Next base: position 5,285,593 of record CM051837.1, on the reverse strand, counting down.
ACCTCTTTTGTCCTGCAGAATCCACTCTTGCCTGTGTCTGTGTGAAAGTCCATACTCTCCAAACTTCAAAGGCAAAAATCTAATCCATTAGCTATTGCTGATGTTCTCTGTAGCAGGCATTAGGAGGGGAGACAGAGCAAGAAACTTCATAATTACTAACATAGCTGTTATGGTCCTTACTGTTATAGTAAACCTTGAGGTCCAGCTTGATAATCATAGCTATTTTCATTCTCTAATGATTCTGTGTTCCTCTTACACTTTACTAGCCCCACACGTTGAATGGGGTTTTTAATTTCTGTACTCCAATCAGTCCACTGATTGGCTTGGTACCACCCTAATCTCGGCATCCTAAATATGATATAAAAGGGACAGAAAGATGCTGTTAAGGTCCCTTGTTGCTATGCTACAGTCTGCCCACCATGAACTGTTGACCCTCTACCATGTGCCACTCTATCTTGGAACCAGACGATTATGGACTGAAACCTCTACAAAGTGTGAGCTAAATAAACCTTTCCTCCCTTAACTTTGGACATAGGGTATTTTGTCTCAGCAATGACAGAAAAGTAAAACAAGCTGTGATGAGTGTCACTCCTTGCAGGTCATAAGCACATCTCTTTTATCCCTGCCGATATAGCTGCTACGCACCTGAGCAAACATTGTGCCCCTGGGCAGGTACCAGATGAACGGGGAGGGGGGCTTCCTGGTAGCCACAGAAGTGGTTACCTTATCTACCTGACAGAGCGGCCTGCACTTTGGCTGCCTCTGGTGGGTATTGACATGGACATGATAACTCCACGTTGTGTGTCCATCCTGAGAGTTTGGTCCTCGTACTTCTCTTCCAATCTGCCTTGTTTCCACTTTCCTATTTTGTTTCTCACCAGCCAACCTACCTACTTCCCATGAGACAAATAGAACCTCAGGCTATTCTCCTTTCATGGGTTACTTGTCGTTGGTATATGGATAGATTTTAGGGAGTTCATGAACTTGGATGGGAAAAAAGATCACATCTCCATTTCTACTGACATCATACTGAAAGTTAGCATTTCTTTCCATTAGGAATGTAGCTAACGAACCACAGCAGTGCTTGTAGTACCTGTGACTTTGTCATGAATAGAAATCACACGATATTTAATAACTAACTGCAATCGTCTGTGGAATCTTGAAATACCCTTTATGCATCGCTACTTTGAGAACACAACAGTCCTTCGGCCTGTTGCTGGAAGCACACACACTCCTTTTGCTCTGGAAACCAAGGCCACTGAGGTGGAACTCCTTTGGTCGTCTAGAAACCTACGTTACTTTGCAGAATTCCCCATCTGCAGCTGTTTGTCAATACATTTGTGAAAGTAGGTCATCAGTTCTCAGAGTATGCTAAAAGTTTGAAAGACTTGGTAGTTCAAATGAAGACTCAAAACTCTGGATAGGATACCCTTCCACATTTGGCTTTAGCAGGTAAAAGGAGTCCACGCTACTGGAAAGCTGGTAATAAATCCATGTGTACTAGACGAGGTTGGGCTGGTTTGTGGACTGGAGCTGAGGACAAAAGCTGATAGCAGAACCCTTGTTACATGGTGAGATCTGGCCTGAAATAGTTGACTTTCTAAAAACCATCCTGCGGTCTGTCATTGAGAATTGGCTTTCTCGGTACGTGGAGGAGGCAAACAGACGTTTCTCACTGTAGCCAGCTCTGCTTTTGCTCCCTGAGTGCACGCCGATGCCTTTAAAGAATTCTTATTTTGAGAGTCACTTTTGGAAACTACAAAGCCCTTCAAGTATTTTGGAGATGGTAAAAGTTTTTTTTTTTTTTTTTCTCCGAAACAAAACTTTGCCTGGAAATAAAAGCTTCAGACTCCGCACAGATGGCGCGTCTATAATACTTGCTGATGCATCTACTTTGGGTATACAGTGAAAATGGAGCTCCTCAGGTCCCTGTCACTTGCTCCTTTTTGCTCAGCCATGCATTGACATCACGGATTCTTGCAACAATTCTGAAAGATGTTTGACCACTAGCCATAAAGCGATCAAATTTATTAGGAGCAGGTCTCTGAATGATAGTATGTACACGGAAAAGATTTTGTCACAAAAGGGGGCAAAGAATGAGAAAGGTTCCTATCACCCGGAGGTCCTCCAGTCAGAGGGCCTGGGAGCCACTGCTCACAAAGGAAGGGCAGAATCTCACCTACTCCCAAGGGCAAGAAAACCCGGTCTTGAAACTTTGTAAAAGAAAGAATCCCATCCATGAGTTGGCTGATAGTGTGGATATTTTTAGCCATAGGAATAAGATAAATCTTTCAATTCAGGGTCTTGAAGTTACTATTACAGATGCAACTGAAAAATTACAACTTTCTTGCCTTGGCTGCTGATAGGGGGAACACACAGAAGCCACGGTCCTTACAAATGTTCAACCTCTGGGGCAGGCGCTTTTCCAAGATGGAGTTTAGATGCAACATTTTCTGTCAATTTCTTTGAAAAGATAAATCCGAAAAGACCTGGAAACTCTGCAAGTTTTGCAAAATTTATCTTTATCTTGGTGGCACTGAAGTTGAATTTTGGATCCACAGTACATTTCTCTGTGATGTAAATGATATTGAAAATATGGGTTGAGGCACAGAGGAACTCGTTCCTTTCAGGACAAAAAAGTGACTGTAGTACAAAACTACCACAATTAGGAGTTTAGTGAAAACAGCCTTGAAAGAGTCTTGGCGTTCCTTGAAAGAGGCTCACTGTATGTGAATCCTGTGAAGTGGGCTATGGAAACTTTAATTTCACTTGTAACACTGTACCTTTCATTAACAGGAACTTTTATCATTTGTAATCATTGGAACAAAAAAATAAAAATTAATTGGATGTCTAATTTGACATGGTTGTTGCCAATGAATAATTATCCCAGAGTTTAATATTTTTCTTTGAGCTTAATGATGTTGATATGTCTTTTAAAAAATAAAATTTAACCTTGATTTGTCTATATAATGTTATTTTGGTATTTAATGTATTAAAGAAGCACGTATATTTTACTATGTTACAAATATATAACTATAGTCCAATATAAACTAAATGTATACACCTATGGTCAAATATAAAAATAAGTTTGTGTATGACTGCTTTACTTGTAATTTTATTTATTTTATTTATGGATTTGAAAATATTTAGGTGAGAGTACATCCATACCCTTTACCAGGATGCTACAGGGGATTGTGGGATGAAAGGAGGGTGTGAAGCCTGAATGCCCTGCCAGCCAGTGTTGTGCCCATGTAGAGAAAGACCAGGGAACAAGCCAGGGACAATGCCTCTGCATTCCCCTTCCCTGCACCCCTTGCAGGGGTTGTTTATCCTCTGAACCCCCTGAGAGCCAGGGCTGAGGGGGAGGTTTAGCATCTTCATGGAGGTCCCCCTCAGGGACAGGCAGGTGGCAGAGAAGAACAGATGGTGAATGTGGCAGGGAGGGGCTTGAAAGTGCTCAGGAGCTGCCCCTTCGCTTCCTCCCCATGCTATGTTACCCACTGCACATTTTACACTTATTACAATAAATGTGTTTTAATGATTTCAGTGCTGTTTCACTCAGCTTATTTTGAGCGCCTGCTGGGATCTACACATTGTCTTGCTGAATACTCGAAAAGTGGACATAAGCACCTCCACGAGCATTCATCAGCTTCCTTTCTCATCAAGTCTTATGGACAAGGAGGCCAATGATACTGAGCGATACAAGAGAGGTAAGGGAGGCCTGAGGACCTTTGTACATGAGTTTGTTAGCTATTATTAGAAGCTACAGACTAGTGACAACTTTATGCTTGTCCTCTAGTCTTTCATAAAAAATGGAAGTTCGAGTTTAAATATTTATAGTTAATGCTAAAGGTCTCTAAATAAAATAAGATCTGTAAGAAAGTTTGCCAGACTAAGATTAGCAATTTTTCTTCTTTCTAAAGGTTGACGTCTTCTTGAATGTCTGTATTTCTATGTGAGTATCAATGGAGGTTATATGCACATGCAAAATGCAATATTTAGGGTTGTTTTTCCCCAACACTGTCATGGCCACAATTAGGACTCTATAGCTGTTTTTACCTTTTGCAATAGCCTCCAAACTATATCCCTGCCTCTCATTTTTTTTTTTTTCTCTCTGATAGGGGTGTTACATACGAAGTAGATAGTGAGGTTTATGTATTAAGATCCTATCCAAAGTTCCTCTAGTTTAATGAACGCTTTTTTTTGCTCAAAGCAACTTGGCCCTGTTCTTCCCTACAGCATCCTGAGTTCCTCTCTTTGGCAGTCAGATCTGTTAATGGAAGTACTGACCATGTCCAATCAGTTCAAATACCTGAAAGGCTTGATTCCAGATCTTTATATCCATCTTTGTCTTAGGTTCAGTCTCATAGAGGTAACTGCTGCTGTGTGTCCCTGTGTGGATAAATGGAACAGAGCTTCCCAAGCTCAATATGGCAAAGCCTTTGCCCTTGATACTGGCTTCTTATCTTCTCAACAACTGTGGTGGAACAATTGGTTATACATAGGTAAATAAGCAAACCCATTCTGTATGTCATATAAAAAAAGATGAACTTAAAGATCAGAGACCTAAAGTAGAAGACCTAAAATCTGTAAAACCTCTAGAAGAAGCACGGATAAAATTTTGAAACCTTTTTGAAACAAGGCAGTGGTTTCTCAGATAAGATTCGAAAGGCATTGCCTGTAGAGTTTGATAAACTGGATTTCATCAAACAAAGGACTTTTCTGTATGGAATTTTGAAATCACTGCTAGAAAAATCAGAAAGACAAATTTCAGGAAGGGAGAAAATTTTTTCAAATAGCATGTGTGATAAGAGACTTGAATTAAGATATACGAAGACCTCACAATTCATTAATAAAACTAACAACCCAATAAAAAATGGGCCAGTAATTTGAACAGACACTTCACCAAATAGGTGATCTTATGAACACATGAAAAGATGTTCAACATCATTATTCATGAGGGAAATGCAAATTAAATCTACAAAGACATATCATTACACATCTATTAAAATGGTTAAAATAAAAAAAATGACAATATCAAGTGCTGATGAAGATACAGAGCGACTGGAGCCCTCCTATATTTCTAGTGAAGATGCAAAATGTACAGGCATGTGGAAAACTTTGACAGTGTCCTATCATGGTCCCCTATAAGCTAGAAATCCCTTTGTTAGGTCTTTACTCTTGAGAAATGAAAACTAAGGTTGGCATAGTTTTCGTTGGGATGTTCACAGCACATTTATTTCTAATTGCTCTAAACTGGAAGCAACCCAAACGTCCATCACCCAGTAAGTGGATGAACACCTCATCATTCATGTGATGGGAAACCACCCAGCATGTGAAGGAGCCGCCCACGGAGACCAGTGATAATGTGGATGACTCTCAGCAGCTTTATGTTAAGTGAAAGAAGCCCATAAAACACCACATATATACAAAATTCTGAGAAGGCAAAACTGAAAAGGCAAAAATCGGATCAGAGTTTGCCAGAGTCCAGGAGGAGAAGTGAGTGGCTTCAAAGAAAGATGAGGGAACTTTATAAGGTGATAGGAATGTTCTAGATCTCAACAGTAGAGGTAATTACATGACTTTATATATCTGTCAAACCTCACAGCACTGTTCATGTAAAGTGAGTGAAACCACTATATGTAAATTATACCTTAAGAAATCTCACATTAGAAGCAAGGGTAAACAAAATTCCCAAAAGGGGTTTCCTCTATTGTTTTCTACCACAGATACTTGAGGTTCCCACCATGACAATCCTAATATCTGTATCATGATTGATTCCTTTCTTTTCCATAATCCCCCAAAGTAGTGTCCCTTTTCCCCTGCATTTGCACCATTTCTTTGTCCAAGCCATTGTCTCCTCTTGCCTGGGTTATGGTGATGCCCTTGAGCACCTCTCTGATTCCAGCACCACCCTTTCCGGTGCTGCCGAGCAGATGTGTTGCAATGTCCACCTTCTCACAGCGTCCTCCTGCTTGGAATGTCTCCCACTCATCCACCATAAGATGAAGACCATGCTCTCTTTATGATCCGGCCTGGGTATAATTCTTCTTTCTTACTGTCACCTTCTATATACACCCTGTGTACACTAACCGCACTGCTTCACTACCTCAGGAATTTCCTTCCTTCCCTCATGGGACCAACCCAGGCCCCCTTCCAGTTTCTACCCAAACATCGCCACTCCAGAAGAGCCCTCCTCCCGCCCCACTCGGGCGAGCATTTCTGTGTCTTCATGGCAGGCACCCCATACTGCCTTGAACTCAGAACTTCCAGGATTGATACTGTAAGGCTAAGTTTATTGAACGTAGTCGCATGTCCTCTTCATTCATGTGCACCCTTCACTCAGCACCGTTCCTGTTACATGGTTGGAGTGACTGCTTGTTGGGAAGGACTCCTGAACGCTCCCGACATGGCATTGTTAGGATGGTAGGTTGAGTCTCCCTTGGAACCCTCAGCCTTGGTATCTCCTCCAAACAGGCTCCCGACCTCCTCCTTCCCTGCCTCGGCCCCCCAACCGTGCCTTTGTACTGTGCAGCCCTCATGCCCTTCCCTGCATCCGGGCCCTCAGGGATCTTTCCTGATGTGAATTATTTCATGACCAAGGGCTCATAAATTATGGGGCGAAACTGTGGCATTTGTGCAAAGTTCCTTGAAGAGGATTATTTGAGAAGTAACCGAACAAGCAGGATGCTTCAACAGAGAGGGACAGGAAAGTGGTGAAAGATTTAATTCTATTCCAAATGAACAGCATTTCTCATTATCTGCCAGCCTGCCCAATATCAAATTTTAACTTCACAGGAAGCATAGAAAGGGTCTGTGTTCTGCATTTATTTCTTGTGCCCCATTAATGCCTCCCATGAGGATAGAAGGAAAGCGAAGAGCGTGTGTGCACAGGACGTGCTCACCAGAGCACCCCAAGAGCTAACTTTCAGAGCCAGCTCACTTCACCCCATCAGGCAAAAGACTCTGACTCCCGAAGAAGTGTGTGTGTAAGTGGGTGACTTTGATGCTGGGCAAGAACGCGGCTTTGTCCTGGGTAAGGTCGGTGGGGAAGATAAATGCTCCCACCGTGTCCATACTTCACACCGGTGGATAGAGTGATGGTCGACCACTTTATTTTCCAGCAAAGGGACGACATTGCGTGACACGTGAGGAAAGAGCCCGCGTTTACCTCCCAGGTATTTGACCCTGTCCTTCTGAGAGCTACCAGGCATATTTCAAGTCCAAATCCCCAGGAGAGCATTTCCAGAGCACATGCCCCAGCATTTAGGCAGAGAGGGGGAAACAGCCTGAACTGAGATGTGTTAAGGAGATGCAATCCGATGACCTTCATCTCCGTCAACTACAGCACTGCTGCTCCTGTCACTTTTTTTTTTTTTTTTTTTTTCTGGTAATACAGTTTGACTGTCATTTTTCTTTTCATTTCCCTTCCCACCATATCAAGTTCCTGCCTTTGGAGTTCCTGGAGGAACTCCAGATGATTAATCTTTTATAGACCTGTTCACCTGGGTTTGAAGGTGGTTTGTTTGTAAAGTTGTCATTCCTGCGAACGCTGAGTCCTCAGGGGCGGGTATTTGTGGAGCCAAGGACCTGGCTGAAAGGAATCACCTCCAGTTCCGCTTGAGAAAGCTCTTGGAGCTATTTGCTTGCAATTCGGAGGGGGAGATTTTTAAAGACAAAGTCAGTGACTGGTAAATGTATTTTGTTTACAGAAATCTGGATTTTCCGTGTATGTATATGTACGTGTAAGGGGTAATGTACATATGTGAGGTAGGAGATGAATGCTCTCAGCTTAAGTAAAACTGTCCAAATCTCACACACACACACACACACACACACACACACACACACTCCCTCCTACACACCATTCCTTTTGGAGGAGAAACTCATCATCAAATTCTCATGAGAATTCAACATATTTGACTTCTGATGAGAAATTAGCAGGTATTTTAACATCAAAATGCGTTTTATAAGTTCAGTACTTACTACACATTTGATCAGTGAAAGCAGGGAAGTGTTTGAAAAATGCAGACATTTGAACCTGCTCATGATTGATGACCACTTCGATCTTTTCTCAGTTTCAGCATCTGTTTTATTTCTATTTTTTAAAATATTTACATTTAGTATCAAGAAAAGCCATATTTACAGTGGTCAGAAATTGCAAGATTTGAGTTTTCTTACAGCTTGTCTAGTCTCTTAGAAAGCTTTTTAGTTAAAATCAAAGGCAGGAGATGCTTTATTCTGAAGCATGAGTGAAAATAAATTTACCTAGCAGCTCCAACGAACACATTGATATTTTCTTTTATGTTAAAATCTAGGATATAATACTCTTGCATGTCAACATGCTTTATAACAGTTTGATAAATGAGACCTTTTTTTAAAAAAATGAGATTTGAGGGTTCTGCTGGTATGGAAGGCAGAGTAATCCCTCTGCTTTACCTCCATCCCTAAAAGCAGGAGGATACCCCCATGGCAGCACAGAGCCAACAGTGGTAATCGTCTAAAAGTCCAAGGAAGGCAGCTTTTTTTTGCTGACCACAACACCTGCAGTCCTGCACTGGGGTAAATTCCCACTGCTTTTGCTCTTCTCAATGCCTCCCCCTTCCCCGCGCCTGGCAGGCTCTGTGATAGGAAGTTCTGCAAGTGAAAATCCCAGCTCTCTTGGTGGAGGAGTGGAGAGGCCCCAGAAGGCAGTGGAGAGATCAAAAGGGATCAAAGGAGTGATCCCATAATGCTGTATGTGGCATTCTGGATTTGCATCTAAAGTACACAGGCATTCCTCAGATGCTAGACAGTTCTGAGAATGGAGCTGCAGTAGTGATCACCGACGTCCCACGTTGGCCACTCTGGTCACGTGTAGGACAGACACAACTGCACAGTCAGAACTGATGTTGGAAGCGTAGTCCTCAGAAGCACACTAGAATTTGCAAGCCTGGACCTCACTTGTTGCTGGCTTCCTGAAACAACAAAATCAGTATTCTCGCTAGGGCTTCCACGAGTCCCGGAGTCTCAAAGCACAAGGGTCAAAATGTCCAGCAAAAAATCCAGACTTTACTCAGCATTGGAAGAATGAGGAAAAATTCACCATTCAAGAGAAAAGAGATTCAACAGGACACAACCCTAAGAAGACACAGATGTTGGAACTATCAGGCAGATGAATAGGCCAAAGAATATATAAAACATGTAAGACTATTGTACTCAGTCAAGGTACACTTTTAGATATAGTGTCTGCACTGGATAACAATACTTTTTTTTCTTTCTCTTTTTTCCTATTGTCTTTTATTTCATACTTTATCTATATCTATATCCATATCTATATTTATACTCCATTGTGTATAAATATCACATTTTTTATCCATTCATCTGTTGATGGGCATATAGGCTGTTTCCAAGATTTAGCTATTATGAATTGTACTGCTATAAACATGGGTATGCATACATCACTGTGGTATGATGTTAACTGCTTTGGGAAGATACCTAGAAGGGAAATAGCTGGGTCCAGTGAAATTTCTACTCTTAGTTTTTTGAGGAATCTCCACACTGATTTCCACAGTGGTTGCACCAGTCTACACTCCCACCAACAATGGAGAAAAGTTCCTTTCTCCCCACAGCCCCGCCAGCATTTGTTATTGGTTGATTTCTTGATGGTGGCCACTCTTTCTAGAATGAGATGGGATCTCAGTGTTTTTTAATTTGCATTTCTCAAATGGCCAGCGATATTGAACGCTTTTTCCTGTATTTATTGGCCATTTGTATTTCTTCATCCGAGAAGTGTCTATATTCATTTCAGATGCCCATTTTTATTTATTTATTATTATCTTTTTCGATGCTCATTTTTAAATTGGGGCTTTACATGCGGGGATCAAATATTTTTTAGTTCTTTATATATTCTAAATATTAGTCCTTTGAGGGGTAGCTGGTAAAATGTTTTTCCTATTCTGCAGGCTGTCTCTTCACTTTATTAGTGGCTTCCATTGCTGTGCAGAAGCTTTTTAATTTTATAGGATCCCATTTGTTGATTCTTGGTATTATTTCTTGTACAACTGGAGTTCATTCAGAAAGTCTTTGCCTACACCTATGTCTTCTAGAGTTTTACCTATTTCGTCTTCCAAAAGATTAAGTGTTTCTGTTCTAATGTTTAGATCTTTGATCCATTTTTTATTTTCGTTTAGTGCATGGTGAGAGATATAGATTTAGGTTCAACCTTTGGCATGTGGATAGCCAGTTTTCCCAGCACCATTTGTTAAAGAGGCTGTCTTTCCTCCAGCAAAGGGATTTATCCCCTTAGTTAAAAATAATATAGCTGAGTGTGCCACGCAGTCTTTAAGCAGCTACCGTACCATACTTTAAGAGATAAGGTCAAATATTCTTGCAAAGAATTGAAAGATGTAGAAAAGAATGAAGTGAAAGTTAAGAACAAAAATGCATTCAAATTTTCAAAATTTACTAGGTGGGCTCAATACCAATATGGACATGACAGAAAAAACCCAGTGAATTTGAGTATGGTAGATCAATAGAAATAATCCAATGTGAACAACCAAGAAAAAGATTAGGAAAATTAAAACAAAAGTAAAGTCAAGCCAGAGCCTCAGGAATCTGTAGAACTACACAGATGAAATTTGAATATCATATTTGTGGATCAGAAATGCTTGGAAATATTAAATTAAACCACTCATTGAGTACAGGGAAAAATCTTTTCTGTGAATAATTGCTGTTATTGCTTAAAGACAGTGAGAAAAATATAACATAGCTCTGCATATTTTCCTGTCATTTTGTTTGCCAGGAGCCTACGAGTTTAATTTCAGACCCAACTGTAACTAAGTTTGTTCTAACTTTTGTCATTGTTTATTTCTAGTACAAAAGGCAAAGAAAAAATAAAAGGGCCAAAACTGGAAAAGGAGCAGCACTGTTTATATTAGTGGATGACATGCTTATCTTCATAGAAAACCTCATGAAATTGAAATAAAATATTAGAACTAATAATATCTTAGTTATTATAAATGAATTTGGTCAATGTACAAAAGATCAGTAGTATTTCTAAATATTAGCAATGCTCAATGGGAAAATGAAAGTTTAAAAAGTATAATTTGCAATAAAATAAAAAACAGGATACTTAGATATAAAGATATACAAGGAAAGAGGTGTATCTGTGGGCATGGCAGTGAGGATTTCCTGGATTTTTTTTGTTTTGTATGTTTTTTGAGACACAGTCTCACTGTGTAGTTCAGGCTGGCCTTAAACTCACTGTGTAGTCCAGGCTGGCCTCGAACTCATGATTCTCCTGCCTCAGCCTCCCAAGTGCTGGGATTATAGGCATGCACCACCATACCTAGCTCGTTCCTCTCCATCATCTTGCTTGTATTGAATTCAAATTGTTCTTTACTTAGCTTCTTAGAAAGGAAGTTCACAACCTTGATTTTATGTTTTTTTCTGTCCAGATAGAAATATTTAGAACAGTAAATTTACCCTTCAGCAGTGTTTCATGTGTATCCTAAAATTTTCAATGGGAAGTATTTTTTATCATTCAGTTTTAAATATTTTAAATTTCTTCATAATTTATTCTTTGACCCATAGGTTATTTATTTATTTATTTTTTATGTGGGTACCGGGAGTCAAACTCAGGACTTTGTGTTTACCAGGCAGGCACTTATGCCACTGAGCTATCTCACCGGCCTCATGGGTTATTTATAAGTGCTTAATATCCAAATATTTTGGAACTTTCCATGTATCTTATTACTGTTTTCTAGGTTAAGTCCACTGGGGTTAGAGAGTACACTCTGTGGGGTTCCTGGCCTCTTAAATTGAAGGGGCCACCCACATGTCATAGCTCGGCACCCTGTCTTCCTTACAGATGGACTTGTGAGGAATGCGTGTCAGCTCTTGGGTGGTGCAGTATTCCATAAATATCAATTAGGCCAAGTTACTTAATAATGTTGCTCGACTTTCTATTCTTGCTGATTTTCTCTGCTTGTTCTATTGATTACCAAGAGGGTCATGTTGAAACCTGTTAGCATGCCTTCCAATTGGTATATCTTCTCCTTCAGTTTGGTCTGTTTATGCTTCGTGTACCTAGAAATTCCTATATGGTATGTACACCTATACGAACATGTTATGTCCTCTCCATGACTTGATCCCTTTTATCACTATGAAAGATCTCTTTTGACCTCTGATTTTAGCTTTTGGACCACTTTGTTACTTATAAAGCCAGGTTTACTTCTTCCATAGTGTAATATTTTCTGTCTTTTACTTTCAGCTTTTTGGTGTCTTTATATTTAACGTGTGTCTTTTTTTAAGCAGCATGCACCTTTTTATCTGATTTGACATTGACTATTTTTTACTGGAGTCTTAATCCACTTACAGTTCATGAATTATTAACATGATGAGCTTTATGCCCACCACTCTGTTTGTTTCCTATTCTTCCCATAGGTTTATTTTTGTTGCTTTTTTAATCTTCTCCAGACTGCTTGTTGATTACACAACTATGTTTGAGGATTCCATTTTATAATTCCTCCATTGGGCTTTTTATTTCTACCACTTGTTGATTTACTATTTTTTTCATGGTCCCGTTAGGGCTCACAATATACTTCCTTAACCTAGAATAGTCTACCAGTAATTAATATTATGCCACTTCACTTATAAAGCAACAAATTTATAACAGTATCCTCTCACTTATACCATCTCATCCTTTGCCATATTTTACTTCTATACTACAAACCTGTGATACATTGTTACTATTTTTGAATAATAATATTTTTAATGTTAAGAAAACAAAAAGTCTTTTGTATTTTATTTACATGTTCACATTCTGTTGCTTTTAATTTCTTCATGTTTCTTCTACTTGGTATTATTTTCCATTGGCCTAAAGCACTTTCTTTAATATATATTGTGTATAGTTCTATTGGTGATGAATTCTCTCATCTTTACTTTCATTTTTATTTTTGAAGTACATTTTTACTGACTATAACATTTTAGGTGACAGGGTGCTTTATTTTAGCATTTTAAAGATAGCATTCCATTGTATCTGGCTTGCAGTATTTCTAGTGGGAAATTACCAATCATTTCTATTATTATTTGCTGTATGTAACGTGTGCTTTATTTTGGTTGCTTTTAGGACAGTCCCTTTACCTAGTTTTTATCTATTTGGCTCTGGGGTACATAGATGCGGTTTTCTTTATATTTTTACTATTTGAGTTTTGGATTTGTTTTATCTATTAGTTTACATTTTTCATCAACTTTAGATGAAAAATAAAAATTATTTTTATGCTTTCATTTTCCCTTCTGTGCTTTTGAAACATCAGTGATATGTATGGATGGTAGCCTGATGTTTTCCTATGTCATTGATATTCTGTTTATTTTTCTTCAGCCATCTTTCTCTCTGTTTCTCATCTTTTGTATTAACTTCAAATTTACTTTCTTCTGCAGTGTTTATTTGTAAGCTAGCTCCCTGAATTTTTTCTTTTAGTTATTAGGTTTTTCAGTTCTTAAATTCTAGAGTTTTAAAAAATAGTCCTCATTTATTTATTGAGATTCCCGTGTAGTGACTCATTAAGTTCATCTTTTCAAAAAGTCTTTCAGTGTAAGTGCTGCTTTGAATTTTTTGCCCCACTAATTTTTACTTCTTTGTCATCTTTAGATCTATTTCTATTCTATTGATTTGTTTCCCCTTGTATTAGGTTCCCTCTTCCTGCTTCTTACACATCTAATTTTCTTTTTTATTATATAATGGGCATTGTTGAGTGATTAGATTTCATTATGTTTCTAAAGATTTTTGTTTTATTTTGATAGGCAGTGAATTTATCATTGTATGGATCTGAAACCTTTGAGCTCTCTTTATAATGCTAGTTAGAACAAATCTACCCCTGAACTAGAATCTACTATTTCTGGATGAGAATCCTGGTTGAATGACCCAGAGTGTTCAGCAAGGTCTTCAAACTGTTCAAAATTCATGTTTTGGAGCATAGTGTTCCTCCTGTAGTCTCTATTTGGATCATATTATCAGAACCAGCACAGCTTAGTACATCCCCTGTGCATGTACAAATTTGCATTCTGCAAAGAAATGAAGGGGATCCCTACATGGATTTCCAGAGCTTCTTCTCTGTAGAGCTTCCTGCTCTAAGATGCCTGGTCCTACCAATGTACCCACTACATTCACCGTGAATTCTAGTCTCTAACTCTTTAGCTCCTCAAGACTTCGATATTCTGCTCAGGTGCCCTCCTTTCTTTGCGACCTTGCTTAACTGTTGAGCAGAATGGTATGGCACTGGGTGGGGATCGCCTTGAGTTTTTTTTTTTTTTTTTTCCTCTGAGGAATGACAATCCCGTGCTGAATCTTTGTTTCTTAAGGATGACAGCTCTCTGCCATATCAGCTTGTCAGTGACTGGGAACAATTCACTCGTGTATTTTGTCTAGTTTGAGAATGTATAGCAGGAAGGCAAATCTGGTACCAAGCACTCCTTCATGATTAAAAGCAAAAGTCGCACTTATACTTTATTAGGTTCAATCTATTATTTAATGTGGGGTTGGCTAAAAACAACTGCTATTTTTCCTCACCTGCCTTAAAAAAAAAAGTCAAAAAGATATCAAAGGTGAAGATACTGAACTATGTGCAATTCATACTACTACAAAAATGAATTCTGCCATAAAAGCATGAGTTGGCATTTAAACTTGAATTCTGAATTTGTCATGGTCATTTAAAAAAACTTTCAAGGAAGAATTTCGAAAAGGCACACCAATGGCTCTGTACAGATTTAATATTAGAAGTTTTTTTTTTTTTTTTTTCCCCCATTTGGAAGCATTGATTTCCACCCTGCATGGGTTTTTGTGGGATGCAATGACTGATGTGGCTGCCTGAGAATGGCAAGTCCAGGGCATTTTCACTTTTTTTTATCACCATTGAACATCTTGATTCAGGCCTCAGAGTCATTGATTGATTACACATTGTCTTGAGCATTGTGATGGCTTGTTTTGTTTTAAAATTTAACCCCTGTGGGGGAAAGTGAAGGAAAGTAGTCTATTATTTTGTAGATCCTGATTCAAGTGGTTAATTTCATGTCCATCTATTCAGATTCCTATAGTTCATGATGTGTGATTCTTTAGGCAAATGCTAGAGGATGTCAGTCTGCTTTAGGTAGCACTTTTTAAAGATGAGTAGACGCAAAGGAGTTTCAGGAAGCCGAGAGCTCCCTTTTCCGCTCTCCTAGGGTCACCTTGACCACAGTGGATTCAGGATTCCATGCACAGTTGGACACAGTTCTATGTGTCCTTAATCAGATTATTCAACTTCCCATTAGAGCACCTACTACATGGAGAGATCGCTGAGCTTATGGTAGCCTGAGCTCAAAGATGAGAGATTAAAAAGCTTCTGGCATTCCTTTTTACTCTGCAATCCTACTTTGTGGCACCTAGATTAATCCCCTTTTTCCAGCGTTTGCTGTGATTTCTTTAGCTTCTTATTAGCCTCTCGTCTAAGATGGTGTTTCTTGGGCCCATTGTACAGAGTTTCTCTTATTATCTCAACTTTTTTCTTACAGAAGGAGTTGAGGAGAAAAGTGGATACATGGACAATTCAGAGGAGTTGGTTTATATTTCAGTATCCCTGGTTATATTTTAATAAGCTAGTAAACTGTTTCCTAAAATCATAGACTTGGCCATACTTGTTTAGATTTGCTGTTGTTTTCCCCTATGTTTCTTGAAAATAACAAAACTACATTTGTGTAAAAAGCATTTCCCGTTCCACATTCTCTCTAGTCACTGTAAGTGGATTAATGACATTTCATTGCATTTTAATTTTGAGACTCAAAATGGACATTTTGTCTTTCTCAGTTTTCAGTGCTGTTTATTTAGGTTTGTTAAATAGTTGAGCAACAAAGAGATGTTATTATTTAACTTTAAAATGCTCTCAGATAATTCACAGTATCTATTAATATAATATGTTTATTTGCTGTTAGAATTCAATATTTTCTTATCCCGTGCATGAGTAATCCACAAATATAAGCAGCTTCAGCCTCTATTTATTTTCCAGTGCCCTTAACTCACTCTTCTGGGATAGACTCTTGGAAAAGTGTTGTGGAAAACTGTGTAGTGGGGGGACAAAAGAATTCTCCCAATACTCACACTTAAGGCTAGGTGGCCTCCCAAACCCACTTGCCCTTTAGTGATCCAGGATGCTCTGGTATCACAAGGAGAGTTGAGCTTTCCCTGAATCCTCCTGAGTTCATAATTTCCCCCTCTTTCTACCAGGAAGTTTTGTTTGGACACTTGGCTCAGACAAAAGATATCCTCATCTTTTAAAAAATCCCTCTCCCTGGGATTGGTAGTCACCTTTAGCTTCCTCCATGCAAAGCAAGAGAGAAGAAGATACTTAAAAATAAAATAACAGTAACTCAATTTAGTACAAGTCAGAATTTACAGAGGGCTGTCTAATGAAGTCCTCTAAACAGACCTGGAGACAAGCAGCATTACCATCACCACCACTGTACAGTGGGAAGAACGGAGGTTTCTAACCATACGACACAGGGTGTTATGAAATGCAAAAAGGAGAACAGCTTGATGAATGAGTAGAAAACATTCAGAACCTTGAGAACCAAATTTTGTTTATGATTGCACTGTAGAACTGCAGAGAGCTGGAAGTCCAGCTCTGTAGGCCTCTGTGTCAGGCATAGACCCAGAGCCAGGAGGGTTTGCTAAGAATGGAAGCGCTGCCTGCTGCCAGGGCTGGGCAGGGCTCCTGGCCAGCAGGGACTTTCCTGGGGCACAGCTGGCTCTCCATGCTCCCAACACGCTGCCTCCTCTTAAGTTTTTCCAAAGACACTGGTGTAATGTGGATGTGGGAAGAAGGCCTGGCTCCCTGATACTTCATGCGGGCAGGTAACCAGCTACCCAGGCGTGGTGTAGAGCCACCATTGCTCTAAGCAGGTGTCTCTCAAGACTTCCATTACAATGCAGTTCTGCGGTGTGGCAGGGGAAAGGCATGCAGACACCGCTTCCCGGTCACACCAGCGTGCATGAGTCAGGCTATCTGCTGTTGCCTTGCAGTCTGACTGCCTCAGTGACAGCTGGCTGGGGTGGCACACTGGGACTGGAGAAGACAGAGAATGACAGGTGGTAGCACCCAGGGCGGGTAAGGTGGGGCTGAATGGGGATCTATGATGGGCAATTCAGGGATTTCAGTGGGTACCTGGCTCTGCCAGGCCAGAGGACATGAGGCTTCCCTTATTTATGCATAAAGCCAAACAAGGATTCTACCCAGATATTTCAGTGTGACCTCTGGGATCCATTGATCATTCATTCATGCATGCATCAAACATTCTCAAATGATTTTTTCATGGAGTTTTGCTGAACCAATTATAAGTAGGAAAGATTAGTTAATTAAACTAGTAGTACTTTACTGAGTACCAGATATGTACAAAGCACAGTACCAGACCCTTTGAGAACCTAAAGATGACAATGATATTAATCTTCACCCTCAAGAAGTCTATCATCACCTAGTGTGATGGCACATACCTGTAATCCCAGCACTTGGGAGGCTGAGGCAGGAGGATCGTTATGAGTTCCAGACCAGCATGGCTACATAGTGAGTTCAAGGCCATCCTGAACTATCTAGCAAGACCCTGTGTCAAAAAAAAGTCTATTGTCTAGTTCACATAGTTCACATGAAATAAAAGGGAGGTGGGCCAGGTGCATAGAAAGTGTTATCACATTCAGGGGTGGAGGAGTATGGGGCAAATGGGAGGCATTAAGAGGGTGCACAGAGCAGGAGCCATTTGAACCAGCCCTGGAAGATTGGGAATACTATCACTCCTAGGTTTTTGTCTTCAGTCCATGCCTCTCCGCCGAGCCCAGACTCATACCTACTGTCCTGGCCCGCATCCTCATACAGATGGCAAATGGTACCACGTATCAGTCATGTCTAATGTTGGACTTTTGATTTTACCACCCTACCTGGCTTTTCCCCGTCTTACTCATCTCAGGGAAGGGAATCCATTCTTCCAGTTGGGCAAGGTCTTTCCAGTCTCCTACATCTACTCCTTTTATTTTTGTCCTCAAGCCAAACTTCACTCATTCTGTAGATCATGGATGGGTAAAACTTTGATTTTTGATGTGTTAATAAGCTGATAAAGAGCTAAAAGGGCCTCACTAGTAGTTAAATAAAAGATCTGATAGAAGGTGATGTCTTACGTTTACTTGTAAGACAAGTATAAAACCCCACCTGGAGTCTTTCTTCTTTGTGCCCTGATATTAGATATATGTGTGGTGTGTAGGAATTCATACATTCATAAGACTTCTGCCACACTTTAGCATTTTACCAACTGTGATCTCACTCTGCACTTGATTTCCCAATGAGAAAGTGACGCAGTTGTCTTTATGTTTCTCATTCCACTTGTGACAAGTCTTAAGGGAGAAACAACTTTCCTATAATCTGTCGGCTAGGATAAGGAATAACCTTATTCTTTTTTTTTTTTTTTTTTTTTTCGTGGGTACCAGGGGTCGACCTCAGGACCTCGCACGCCAGCAGGCGTCCATGCCTCTGAGCGATATCACCGGCCCCTTTTTCGTATGTGGGTTCCAGGAGTCGAACTCAGGACCTCACGCTTGCCAGGCAGGCGCTTATGCCACTGAGCCATCTCACCGCCCGGAATAACCTTATTCTACACACAGCCTGGCCCAACACCTGTTGGGCAGCTTGGGGGTTTCCAGGCAGTCACTGGCTCAGTCTGACTGTAAGTAAGGAAGCAGTGGTAGATCACATTCCAGAGGAAGTATGGGACTTAGTTATGGAGGGCCTTGAATGACTTTTAACTACATATAAATGTCCCAAACAGGAGTCTCCTCAGTAGGAAGCACTCCTTCCAGAACTGTGCAAAGCAGTCAGTTTGGACACAGCAAAATATTAAAACTCTCATTCAGATTTGTAAACCTCCTTTTGAAAAAGAATATCTTTGTTAACATTTTATAATGTATTTGGACATCGAGATATGAATACACACATACCCTAAGATGTAAGAGTCATAGTAAAAAGTAGATTAATATTGAAATAAAAATAAAAAGAATTTATCACAGTAAAAGACAAATTGCCATTAATCCCCTTCAGATAATCCCCCCTCACTTTGAATGCAGTTATCCCATCTTGCTTGCTACTTTCTGAAGCAGTTCTGGAAGTCTTTTTCATGAGGGTCTTTGGTTTCACAGCTGTGGGTGTCTTGAAGTCCTTAATTGATTCAAGATGGTTACAGCAATTTCTGTCAAATAAAAACATTACCTTATGTCACCATATTCACCAAATCTGGCACCATCCAACTTTTGGTTTTTCTCCCAAGTCAAAATGAGCATGAAAGGTAACATTTTGAAATTATTCAGGACATCAAGGCAGGCACAACAGCACAGTAAAGACACTCATGAAAGAGGACTTCCAGAACAGCTTCAGAAAGTGGCAGGAATGATGGGATGTGCGTATGAAGTGAGGGAGAGTAATTTGCAGGAGACTAATGGCAGTGTGTCTTTTACTGTAATGCATTTAAAAAATTTTAATATTCACTGTATTGTATATGTGTATATGTGTGTATTCACATATACACATATAAGTATCTCAAAATTGTTTTTATTGGTAAGCATGTAATGATACTTTTTTGAGCAAAGCAGCACCATGATAATAGCAGCTGTGTAGGAAAATTAATTGTGGGTACAGTTGCTGGGGCCCCAAAGATAAGCCCCATCCTCAACGGCTCCCTGAGAACACAGCCAGACTGTTTGATGTGAGAACCATAGTGAGATAGTAGGAGGGAAAGTACCCTAAAAATATAAAATAAATAAGAAAACATACTAAGAAAAATGCAAGCAGAATCTGTATTTAAAACTTCTCAACAGCTGATGCTAGAAATAGGGAAATCCAAGACTCCATTAAAGGCTCAGAGGAGAAGCCTAAAAAATAAGATGAGGAATTTGGAATGGATGCTGAGGAAACCCTTCTTGGATCTGGCTGAGCAAATTTTCAATTGTTTATTTACTTGGCATTCTCTACTGTCTGTTCGAGAATCATTAGAAGTTTATGTGTGGAAAAACAAAAACACTTTGCAACGCGGAGCTGTGCTGTGAAACAATGCAATGAGTTTTTAAGGGATTTTACCTTTTCCACAGGATAGCATTTATCATTCTGTGGTCCAGCGCTGATAAAACATTAGCAAAAAGGCTCATGGAAAAGGAAATAGCCCTGTGAAGAAACTGACTACCCAAGCATGCATAAGTGGGAGGTTCCATTTGTTCTAAACCTCCTCAAGCTTCCATGTTTCTATGCCTAGAAGCAAAAGCAACATTTTCCTGTTCTTTCCAAGCGGAGCTGAACCCGTGTTTCAGGAATTCTGGTTTAAAAGCTTTTCCTTCATGAGGAGCAAAGTGGCAAACTTTCTAATTTAGTTAAAATTCCTGTAATTTAAGAAGCAGCTAAAAAGGATCCTGGTGCAGGGAGCAGTCTGTTTGCCAGAGCCAGGGCTCCATTGGTGTGACAACTATTTTTACGGACAATGCTGGCAGGCAGCGTTCTAATGAAAGACGCGACAGAAGTCCCCTAAATGGCTGCCCTCTTTGTCCAACGCAGACTGGAATGGAGGCTGGTTTTACAATCACATTTTCCTTAGTTCAAAGATTTCATGTGTCTACATATTCTGGATGGTTCAAAGATGGCTGAGTTCGGTGCAGGGGGAAAAAGAACCATTTGCAAATCCTTGCATTACAAGCTGCTGTTGGTCGTTCAGGAAAGACCAATTCTTGGCTCAAGGAAAGGTAGGCTGAGAGGCACCAAATCGCCCCTTACAGTGTCGTGGAAGAAAGTATGGAGTAAACCCACGTGGCTGTAAATACGGGAAATTCAGACTTTCCCTGCAGGAAGCAATGCGGTTATTATTATGAACACCTTGGTTGAAGGGAAAAAAAATCTTGCTGGAACAAAGGATTCTGCTTAAACGACAGACATATAAACAGGACAATCCTAACAGCTGCCTCTGGTTGTGGCTCCTTGCGGTCTGTCCCTTGGGTGAGGTCAGGAGACTGCCCTGTCTGCCTCTGTCTAGGACCCACTCTTCAGTGTGACCTGGGGTGGAAGCTGATCCCCTTGGGTCTCAGTTTTTCTCTTTCAACAGGGAGCTGTGCTTCCTGGAGCCCTCTCTGGTCCTGAGAGTGCGACTCTCTACCTAGGTGTCCTGGGTTTGTCTTTTATCCCTAGACAACATGAAAGTAGGTTCTTTTATCCCGTAACTGAGTCCTGCACCAGCCTGGCCCTGTGCTCTGCCTGTGGGGAGGGCAGAACCAGCAGGAAGCTCCCTCTTCCCTTGAGTCAGAGGCATCTGAATTGTTGGTGGTGGGTCACATTATGTTCCACCAAGCAAGAAATCCACTGCAACTCCTGCTCTTCAACTGTGGCTAACCAGTGTAGGATGCATCCTGATTTCAGAAATGTTAAAAAAAAGAGAATTATGTGTGCCTGAGAACAGTGTAATGTGGTGATTAAATGCAGTGCTGTGGCTGGTGGAACAGGGCCGAGGCCACATCCTCTGCCTGTTTCTGTTCCTGGTGCTGCCGCTTACTGGATGTGCGATGAAGACAGGTTTCTCCATCTCGGTGTGACTCAGTTTTTCTCATCTGTCAAATGGGGTTGAGGATGGTAATTACTTCATACGGTTAAATGTACAGTTTTGTAGGTCAGAACTAGGCACTTAATAAGCACTGCCTGAATATTATGATGGTTGTGACTAATGCCTGGTGACCCCACTGAAATGGGAGCCCCAAGAAAACAGGTAATAGGATTGTTATGCTCAGCATTGTGGTTCTTAGTGTCTATCAGGGCTTGCTAGATAGTAAGTGCTCAATAAATACTTGCAAAACAAGTAACCTTGTTATTTGTGTCCCCTATTGAATATTAGTATTCCCTTTATCAGTGACAGCACCTTCCATCTAGTGACCTCCAAAGGCCTTCTGCACCTACTCTCTGATGAAATGAGAACAATTTAAGAAAAACTCTAGAAATTAATTTTGTACAGTGAGCACCCCTCACAGAGCTAAATTCCCAGGTCCTTGCAAATGATAGCTGTCTTTGTCTTACCAGCCCGTAGACTCTGGTCTGCTAATAAGGACGACAGTAGATGCTAGAAATAAACGAATAAGAAGACCTGCTGTTTCCACAGCTCAACTTTCTCAAGGCTGAGGCAGATGATGTCCTTGAGTGACCCCACAACCCAGATAAGGCTAAGACAAAGGGACTGTCCCTGCTTTGACAAATGGGACTGACCTTCCAGACTTGGTAAAACATCAGGGTTTCAACAAAGTCTGTTATCAGGTGGGAGATGATATATGGCTGGAAGTATGTAAATCTACAGGCAGGTGTTAACTGGCTGCCTTGTTATGCAATTAACCCAAAATTCACAAGCACGGCCCAGAAAGAAGGGAAGTTGCATTTGCTATCTCTTCTGGCTTTTTAGTTAAGTGGCTGTATTAAGAAACACTTCTGAAAAAGAAAGATTCATTAGTCATAGATTCTGAGAGTCTCGGTTTGAATTAAGACTCTGTAATTCAGCCTCAAATAACACTTGTCTAAACATAAGATGAGTCAATTAGTAGAATCAGAGGAATTTCAAGCTTTCTTTGTGTGTTTTCCTTCGTACTTCTTTCCGCAGCCAAAGAAGGTAACTGCAGAAATATCTTTACTCTATCAGGCTAGAAGTGATTGGCAACTGAGGAATGAGAATTCCACATTTAATTTGAGCCAGAGGAGAAAAAGACATCTTATATGATTTGGTGCTCCATCCCCGGTTTCAGATAGGAGCTTGCCTTTTTCACCCATTATCTTTTCGTCTGATCCAACATGTCAGCTTGGATCTCCTTCTTGGAAGCCAATCCACATGGTTGTACTTTTCCAAACTTCCAATTTAATGCCACTATGGAAATTTTGAACTACTAATTGAAATTTTGATTTAATTTGTTAAAATGAGGACCTGAGAGGGCATGGTAATTATCTTTAAATAGCTGAAAGTCTAGCATTGGAAAGATGAAGAACAGTTCGGTGAGGATGTAGAATAGGGGCCAGATGCTGCAGAGGGAGTTTTTAATTCATTATAAAGATGGATTGTTTGTCAAAGAAGAGCAAAAATGAAATGGGGGTCTTCCAGGGGATGGAGGTTTCCATGCCAGGGATATCCCTGGATTTCTTGAAATTGAAGATTGGGTGGTCGTTAAGGCCGCTGTCCAATAGCTGGTTCTCCTCTCCTTCTGGCCACTTGGAGGACTCCACTTCCTGGCCCTTGATGGTGGAGAGGGACATGTGATTACCTCTGTAGTGGCTAATTGTCAGTGTGAGACATCAAGAGTTTTCATATCCTGCCAGCCCAACCCAGGAAGCACAGAGGAGCTGGGTCATCCGTGAGCCTGGTTCCCATGAAGATGGTCATCAACGTCTAGTGACCTCGCCATCTTGCACTGGACGTGCAGCGGGAGGGAGGGGCTCTGTTGTTTGCAGCTGCCACAGCGTAATCTAACTCATCCAGAGTATGGCTTTGTTCCCTTACCCTTGGGCAGCAATGAGTACAGGGACGCAGGTTCTCCTGCAGCCCCAGGGTTTGTGTTGATTGGTTACAGCCAATCACAGTTCCCATTCCACCTTTCCAAAGAAAAAGCACTCTGCTCTGGCCACAGGATCAAGTTCTGGCTGCTAAGACTTAAGGGCAGGCTTGGGTAGGGGAGCCAGCCTTCGTCATAAAAAGGGGAGCAATTATCTCCTTCTTGCTTTTTATTATTTCATGTGAGTGAGATCAGGATGCTTGAAGAGAGAATGACACACACACTCTATTTCACAAAGGGAGTAAAATTTATTTTCTCAGAGGAAGTGCAAGTTGAGCTACATGAGGTGCCCGCACCCTAAATCTGTGTCTAGCTGACTAATGCTTCCCCTTGTATGTCTCATAGGCTGCTCAGACTCATGCTTAAACCCTGTTCCTCCTCTTAGGTCCCTGTGTCACCTAGAGGAACCACAGTCCTCTCTCCTACCCAGATTAGAAACCCAGGAATGACCCTTCTTCCTGCCCCTCCTTGCACCCTTTTCTCCTCCATTGCTTCCAGTGCCTTTCAATGGCCACTTACTTAATGAGGTGACCTCCAATCTCACTCTGTTCCAGCTTGGGGCCTTGAAGACTTTTCTAAAACAAATTGATATCAGCTCCTTGCTAAAAACAGCTTCAATGGCTTCCCAGTGGCTCCCAGTGTCTTGGTTACTTTTCTCGTGGCTGAGATGCGCTACCACAACTTAAAGGAGAGATTTGTTTTGGCTCACGGTTTGCCCATGTGTAAGTCCATAGTCTGGTGGCTCCAAGGCAGGAAAGCACAGCAGAGGAACATAAGAGAGGAATCTGTGCTTACACCACGGCATTCAGGAAGCAGAGAGAAAGTGAAGGGAGGGGCTGGGGAGAGAGATAAATCTTTGCAGGCCACGCCCCCAGTGACTGGACTCATCCAACTGGAGCTCAGCTCTGAACAGCAAGTCGTCTATAAGCCCCCATAATCCAATCATCTTCCAAAAGTCCCACCTGGAGCACACGTCCCTTTGGGAGGACATCTAGGTATAAACTGTAACGCCCAGATAAAGCCCCTGGTCCTTGGCCAATCTTACGAGACTTTTCGTGGTCCAGCTCCGGCTATGTCTTCATTCTTGGTTTAGCCCATGCCCCTGGCTGTCCTGGCCCCCTTCCAACATGCATGACCTGTGGGTTGCAGAATGCTGCATGTTCTCTTCCTTCCTGCCCCTCGGATGTGCTAACCTACTTTCTTGGAACCGTCTCTCCACTTTTCCTGCCTGCTCCCTGGCCCAGGTAACCCCACATCTTCCCTAAGGCCTTATTTCAGTTGCTTTCTTCTCAAGGAGCCTCCCTCATTTCCCCAGTGCTGCCTCTCTGGGCGCTCTCATTCTATTAAGATCTGAGGCTTTTCGTGACTGAGTTAGGCTTTGCTGTTGATCCCCGATGGCATCCACTGGACTGTAGCCCTAGGAGGGTGAGCGTCACTTTCCTATCTTTGGAGAAGTGCCTGGTATGTTTCCGGTCCCCCATGAGGGACGGTGTGTGCTGCCCATCACAGGCTTCTCTCCTGGACAGAAGCAGTCCACAGACGGGGGTTTTGAGAATACTGCTGGTGATGAGCTCGGGCTGGTGGCAGGAGACAGGATAGTGGTGAGAGGGACACCCTGGGCTGGACAAGGGACTGGGTCTGGAAGTGTCAACTGGGTGAACAGGGGGGGAAGCCGGAAGTCAGAACAACAGGGCAGAAAGAAGGGTAAAAGACTTGATTTACATCTGGGAAGTCATCCGGCAGGTCATCCTGGGTGCGAGGTGCAGCAAGGCAGAGACCCCTGTTCCGTCGGAGGTGGCTGGCTCTGTACCCCCGCGTGTAGCTGAGACTCTCCAGCCCATGCAGACACTTTACTCTGCAGTAGGCGAGGCCTTGTGTTCTAAGCAGGCAGAGCTGAGTTCATGGCGGCGGCGGAGGAGAGCTGGGGCTTCGTGGTAGGGATGCCTCACTGAGGGCAGCAGCACTAATGATCCTCAGCAAAAAGCATCCTCAGGGTCAGAATGTCCCTGGCTTCTGCCCCAAGAGGATAAAACAGTGCAGGCTGACAATGGCTCCACGAAGACCCTAGATCTGAGTGAAGAGTTTGTCACACAGGAGAACCAAACCCAGCTTCATTGGAGGGGTAATTTATCAAGTGATAAGTATGGACCAAAGAGCCAGGAAGGACGATCTGCCCAGGTTGGGGTTTCCTAAAATCTCACCTTAGAACTTCGTGTGAACGTCTGACTGCCCCAGAACTCACTCCCATCTCCAGGAGACAGCGCAGGGTCATGTGCTGCACTTTCCGAAAAGTTAAGGTGGCCGCGGAAGTCCTCACCCTCCTACTGAAGTCAGGCAACTGGTTGGTGAAGGGTGCACTCGAGTCTTTAAGAAGCGTTAAGAACAATAGCACAGCCCATCTCTCGCCTCCACGGTACCTCCTGGGGCCATGGTGGCCTGAGCATGGTGTTTCCCACCGCTTCAACACCAGCCCCTAGCCCTCCTCTCCAAAGGCCGATCACACTGGGCTCTCACATAGGTCCCTGACTTTATCTTTACTTTTATTTACGGCATGAAACACCCCTGGCTGGCCCCCGACTCCCTGGGCTTTTGTTGGCACTCTCTGGCCATTCTTATTTAACCCTGTTATTTGTTTTCAGTAACAATGAACCATTCTTCCCAGCTTCATTTGATTAAGTAAAACATGAAGCGCATGTGCTCAGAAAGCGGACCTGTGCCCCAAGTGGGTTTTCCACATGCAGTCAAGCCAGTCAGACTTTTAAACACCAACAGATGTATTTATTTATTTATTTTTTTTGTGGGTACTGGGGGGTCGACCTCAGGACCTCGCACGCCAGCAGGTGCCCGTGCCGCTGAGCGATATCACCGGCCCTAAACACCAACAGATTTAGAACTCAACTTAATACTCTTGGAGTCTTTCTGTTTCTAGGAGAATTTCTTTACAAATAACACATTTAATCATTGTTTTCCCTTGTTTCCATTTTCTTTAAAGACCTGATATTTTGTTTCTCGTGTAGTGTACACAACTCATCTTATTTTCTATTATCCTTGAAGACTGCATGGAATTTATCACCCTCCATGAAGATTTTATAGCACGTGAGGAGAATGTGTGCTGACCGGTCATTAGCAGTGACACAGCGCACACCGAGAGGCACCTGCTAGTGAGAACACCAAGTCGTCAACTTCAACTCACCAGGCATTTGTTATGTGCCTATTGGGCCCAGCATTAAATCTATAGAAAAGATCTGTTTTCTGGAGAAATGAGCACCATTCAAAAGATGGTAAAAGTAAAAACAGATCTGGTGGCCCAGGCCTGTCAGTCCCAGCAGTCTTGGGAGGCTCATGCAGGAGGATCATAAGTTCGAGCCTAGCCTGAGCAACTTAGTGAGATCCTGTCTCAAAACAAACAATGGGCTGGGGATGTAGCTCAGTGCAAAAGCCCTGGGTTCAATCCCTGGTACTGCAACAAACAAAGATGGTAAAGTGACTGTCTCTGCAAGGTGGCATTTGTCCCCCAACACATCACTCAGATTAAAGGAGACCCAAGCAAAAGGATTTTCGTGAAGGCCAAGGAGCAACATCAGGTGAAGGATGGGAGGGGGCTCTTGGCTAAAAGTGTTTCCTCCACCAACAGGCTGCAAAGATTCCAACCCTTTGAAACCAGGTCAAACAAATGGCCATGGCCCAGTGATATAATAAATGCCAAAGTCTCCGTACTGTTCTCAGAACCCTGTACGTTTTCTTTCCTGTAACCCCTACAACAAGTCAAGGAAGTAAGTGCTATTCTTCTATCCATTTCATGAGATGGAATTGAGGCATGGGGATGTTAGAAGACCTTCCCAGCTAGAAAGTAGCTGGACTGGGATTTGAACCCTTTCAGCCTGGCTTCAAAGCCTTCTCTGTGATTGGCAGTGTTTGGTGATGTCCATCTGTGAGAAGACCAGTGTTTCTACGTATTTTATCCAGAGGGATGTGAACAGGAAAGGGTTGGAAATGGAAAAGAGAATGAACCTCTTCCGTGAGCAGATCAGCCAGAAGAGGGTCCAGCGTCCTCTCTGTCCATATGCAGTGGTTCTCCTGCACACCCGGCTCCCAAGGTCCACACTGAGTATTGGCTGTGTTGGGTGCCCTCCCCCAGTGTTTCTACAGCCCCAAACTCCAAGCCCCTCCCAAGGCCCAGCTTAGCACTGTGGTCCCCTGTGATGCTTTCCTGGCCCTGCAGCCCTCTTGCCTCTCCCTAGAACCCCTTTGAGTGAGGTCAGAAACATAGAGCCCCATGGAGTATTTTTACTCCCTGTTGTTGCATAATTATTCTGCTTGGCACCAGTATGGAAAGCACTAGAAGACTAGAAGTCTACCGATTGTCACCCCCTCCCATACTGTCCCACTGTCTACTGCTGGATTTGGTCTCTAATTCACACATTTCAGCACAGGGCTTGCCTTCCGTGGGTTTGGGGCGGGGGGCAGAAAGATTAAAGAGATGCTTGAGAGTAAAAAGGTGGTTGGCTTTGGGAGAAGAGAGATGCTTCCCTAATAAAAGATACAATGGCCAGATGAGGCTGGCTTGTGCTCCTGAGATAAGAGGAAAGGTCATTTATTTAAACAGTAAGTGGCTAGAAATGCAGATCGGATTTATAAGGCTCCTACAGAGCCATAAGAAGTGCTTGCACACACAGACACGTGCATAATAATACTGAATTGGCCATGAAATTTATCTTCATGAGTAAAGAGAGGAGGGATTGTTGATGCTGTTATGATTTCTACCCCATCTTTCCAAGGAAGACAGGATTAATACCGGGAGAGATAAATCATGATGTGATTTTTTGTATATATGCACAAAGCAAACACAATGAATATTTGATTTTCTCCAACTTCTGCAGGGCTAAATCAATTTGAAGAGATAATGGTAGCGGATTAAGTTATTGGAATGTGTGTAACTATAAAGTTTTGAATACAGTTAACTCACAAGTTATTACAATTTCAGTATAACATCTGTTATCATTGAAATAACAGATGTGTTGTGTATTGTGAAACTAAGGGAAAATTGGATATGCACACAGTTTTCAAAGGGAACTAGGTTCATATTAAATTATTTGTAAGATGCACCACTGTAGAAAATTATCACAAAAGGTAGACTAACTGAAGAGGTGTGTCCCCCAAATGAGGACATAACACAAATAACATCATTAATACAAAGTCACCTTAAAATTTGAGGCAAAGGAAGTATTATAGGTCCTCTTGTGCTTGGTCATATTGTAGAATGGAAGTTATCATTCTTCAGGATATGAAAGTATTTAAAGCCTTAAGCCAAAGACAGCAACCCAAAAAATGTGGGCTTGGTATAAAGAATAATGATTTCTTAATGTTGTCATCTATACTCAGGGGCCTTGATTTTACTCTCTTACTACTGCAGTAACTAAATTACAATTTCCTCATGGCCAGCAATGATATTTTCACCGATCATGTTTTCTTAACCTAGAGTTGGGACACATATTTCAACACATGGAAATGTGTGTGGAAATTTGGGAGTGACCGCCTGACCTTGAGATTTTCCCATAAAATCCAGGAATGGGTGGCCACTTTCACTGTGTCATCCAGCAAAGTGTCGGCCTCAGAAGCAGGGGCACAGAATCTGTGCTGCAGTGGGCACTTTGCCAAGCGCCCTTCGAAGACACCTTGGTGTGTTTTCTGATTTCATTATGATCACAGTATCAGTAGCATTTAGCTAATTGTATTGAGTTCTGAAATCCGTTGCTACATTTTTATTTTCTTTCTCCCCCGTCCACAGTTGTGCTTTTTTTTCTCTTTTTCTTTTTGAAAGGTTTGGGGAAATGAATCCCACTGTATGATTATTTATCAAGGTTCATGGTCAGGAAAGAAATGTGGGGCTGGAGGTGGGGGGAGATCTAATTAAGCTTGAATCTGTCTGGTTCTCAATTCTACTGCCGTTGACAGCTTGCTCCTAGGAGAAAGAGGTCCCAGTTGGTCTCTACCACAAAAAGGTTTTTAATAAAATATTCAAGATAGCCGAGGACCTTTAGAATGGGTAATTTTATTCAACATACACTATGATCTTCCTGCTGGTTGTGGGCTCTGGACCAATACCCAGGAGCTTCTCTGGAAGTGCATGACTATTATGCATTATGTTAGAGAATTCTGTGAAAAGTCAATTCACTCGGAGTCAGATACACCATATTTTAACTTTGAGACTAAAATCGTCTCTGGGGTTTAGTTTGCTGCCATGATTAAATTCTTATTCTTTTGCAAATCCTAGATTTATTTTTACTGTTTCAATGCTGCATTTTTAAAAGACAAATGAATGGTTAAAAAGAAAGAGAAAAAAAAGCCAAAAAAAAAAAATCGAGGATTCAGGAAGAATACTCTAATAAAGTGCAAACTTTCATTAAATACTGCCTGTAGTGAGTTTACCTGCCGTTGGCTTTGCCTCTGGTTTTGAGATCCTGCCTGCCCAGGACCAGGACTTAATGAGATGGCTCCCTTCAGTGTCTTAGACACTTAGCTCTCAAAAATCTCTATCTACAAACCAATTTTTCCCATCCGTTACAAAACGAGCAAGAGAAATTGAATGCGTAGGTTGAAATCCCTGTTAATCAATTGGACTACTCCCCTTGGGCTGTGGTTGGAGAGCAAGTTTTCATTATCTCCAATAATTAGCATCATCTTTTTTGAAATTAGCTGAATGGACTGCCACCGCATCTGCGGTGGATATGGCATGTGTCTTTCCATTGTTAACTTTTTTCTGGGGTGGGTGTGGGGAGGAAGGAGTAAGTAGGGGGAGAAATGGACTTTGGGAATTTTTTTTTTTCTTAGCTTAGTGGCATTTAATAGGAGCATGTAAGGGCAGGTGGGCATCTGTTTCAAATGCTCTGAAAGTGTCATGAACATGAGCTTTGGATATGTAATTGACAGCTCGGGTCTTGTTCCAACAACTTACTTGGTGAGTGAAATTGGACAACTTCCTTAAGTTCGAGCTTTTACTACCTTCATAAAATGATGAAAATAATAATGCCTTTCTAGTAAGGTAATAATCAGAAAGATAAGGTTATGATAAAGATTGAATGAGAGAATGTACATAGAGCTCTTAAGTTACTAGTGCATTGGTTATTGTATGATTATTCCAGCTTTTTTATTGTATTTTTTTGCTTTAGGCACTGTCCTGTTCTATGGAAATTCTTTGTCATTTATTAGATCTTGGTGGCTTCCTTTGACCATAACACTGAAGAGTTGTGGCCAGGCACTGAAAGGCATGTAGAGATAAACCTGTTGTCCATGAAGGGGGTGGGTCAGATGTCATCAGAAATGCTGGAGGCACAAGGTAGGAGGTGACAAGTGTGATGGAGGATGAACAAGGTGGAGTCTGGCACAGGCCTGCTGATGGAGGCAGCCCTTCCATGGAGAGGCTACCAATGGCAGAGGAGGCAATGCCCTTGTGAGGCAGCTCTACTGGGTGATTTTGGGTGTGGTTCCTGGCAGCAGAGCTGCTTTCCTTTCAAGGAAGTTTCCACTAAATGTGTGTGTC
Organism: Erethizon dorsatum; assembly: GCA_028451465.1. NCBI lineage: Eukaryota > Metazoa > Chordata > Mammalia > Rodentia > Erethizontidae > Erethizon > Erethizon dorsatum. The sequence goes on along the minus strand of CM051837.1, from coordinate 5,254,451 downwards.
CATCCAAATTCCATATGTTGAAGCCCTAAGCCCCAATGTGGTAGTATTCAGAGGTGATTAGGCTTGGATGACAACATGAGGGTGGGGCCCCCACGTTGGTGTTAGTGCCCTTACAAGAGGAAGAGAGCCCAGAGTGCTCTCCCTCCACCTTGCCTTGAGACACAGCAAGTAGGCTGTGTGTGTAAGTTACCAAGTGGACTCTCACCAGGAACCAAATCTACTGACACCTTAATCATGGCCTTTTCAGCACCTCTCTAGAGCTCTGAGAAGTGAGTGTTACAATGCCCAGTCTGAAGTATTTCATTACAGCAGCTGAGCTGACTAAGACACAGGGCTTCTGTGATCTTCCCATTATACCTGAAAGAGTCCCTTTCTTCTTCCATCAGCCAGAATCTGCTGCTGGCTACTGGGAAGCTGACCAGCACACCCCTCAGGCGCAGGATTTATCCTCAGCTTGTGGCACAGGGCCTCTCTCTGATCCTCTCTGCCTCCCCTGTTTTCATCCAACAGGTGCCTTAGGGGCCCCCATTCAGCTTTGGGAGAGAGGGGTCAGATCTGCCTTGTTAATCACCACTGGGTGGGGTGTGACATCAGACCACCCTGAGGAGCTCTGCTCAGTCTGGAGATAGGGTTGCCCTTGGTCTGATGAGGAGGAAAGATGTGTTCATCTTTGTACCTGGGAAAGCGCCATCTTTCCTTAGCATGGGGGCGAAGAGGGGACAAGTCCTTGGAAAGGGATTGTAGTATGGTAAGCACCATGACTGACTTTGCTGGTATAGTTTCTCCAGATATTATAAAGCAAGGTGCAAACTCACGAGACAGAAGGGAAAATCCAGGGCTGGAAGGGAGTAGTGGGAAAGGCTTACCTGACAGGAGCCAATGCCCGCTCTTCCTCAGATGTTACCTTAGTCTGATGGCTTTTCTTGGCTGTGTGCTTCCAGCTGCATTGCCATAGAATACTACATATGTTTTTACTGCATAATTCTCATATTCGACTTACATTACTTAATCTCTCTCCACTTTCCCCTTTCTGTGAATTCTTTAATGTCGGGAACCAATTCATACAACCAGAAGCTAGTATGGAGGTGGGTTTGGAAAAGTTCATATTAAGCAGGAAGTTGACAGCTGTTGTGAAAAAAAACACCCCAGTTACTGTGACTTAGAGTCATGGGTGGAAGTTTATTTCCCACTTACACAAAGATCCTGACTGGAGTTGCTGACTAATGGGTGGCCCTCCATTAAGCAGGGATTGGGGTTAGGCCCCTCTATAAGCCGACTTCACTGCGTCCCATGTGTGGCTTCTGAGGCCTCCATGCTTCTCTGCCTTGGACTAGGAGGAGGATTCTGCATGTGCGGTTTCACAACCCGGCCCTGGAGATGATCCACGTCACTTCCGTTTTCACATGTTGGATAGAACGAGGTCACAATTGAGGGAAATGGGGAAGTCTTAGCCTTACTTGAGTGCAGGAAGAAGAGGAAGCGGGCTTGGCACACATTGAGCTGGCCTCTGGAATCGTGAGCGAGGCCTCAAAGAAGAAGGAGGATTTCAAGGACAGAGCTAAGGTGATGACACCCCAGACAGCAGCAGGCATACGAGAACTGCAGTGTGGAGAACAGGAGCGCGGGCGGGTGGTGAGGGGCCGGGGGTAGAGCACTCACTCCCCCTCCCCACAGTTTCTGCTCCAATTTCAGTATCTCAGGTGCAGCAGGGTCCTATGGGTCCTGCTCACCTGGCCCGGGACGCCTGGTTCAGCCCTCAGCTCAAGCTGATTAGCAGTTATCTTGCACACACTCTGTGCTTCGGTGTCCTCTGCAGAAACAAAGACACAACAGAAACAGAACCACAAAAGTAATTTTTAAAGGTGGGATGATAGAAATAGTCTCTACCGCATAGGCATGGTTGACATTAAATGAGTTAAAACCTATAAAAGATTTACAGGAGTGCTTGGTATTTGATAAGAATTCAATAAATGTAGTGCTTTCGCTCTTTCCATCTTCACGTGCATGTATTCTATAGGTGTGTGTGTGGGTGTGCAAATTATAACAGCACCAGGATGGAGATACAGTAATATGTGGGTTGGAGAAAGAAGGGAGGAAGGTCAAGGGATTTGACTTCAGCTTTGTATTTTGGCTAATAACGTTCCAACACTCTTATTAATCTTAGTTAGCACTTTAGATAGTAGTACTGTCTTCTGATTGCCTTGCTAGCCCACCAATTATCAATTGGCTCTTTAGTGACATTTGGTCTTGAGTTTTGTATTTTGTATTATGACATAAATCTTTTCTCTCTCCTACCTTTTGTCTGAGATCTGGCTCATTGGCACGAGGACATAATGACACTCATTAGTATTGTAGGACCTCGCTGCTGCTGGCTTCCTTAGAGCACAACTCCCCTCACGTGGGTCTTTGTTTCAGTGGGTGTGCTGGCCATGAATGCAAGGTCATTGCCAGTTCCTGAACTGGTTCCTCCTTGCTCTCTGTGCCCCTCCTCGCTTCCAGTGGGCTGCTTTCCACAGTCAAAGGATACCTGCACCCACTCTCCATGCACTTGAGTTGCAAATTCTTGGGGTCCTATGGCAAGGTCTCCCAGACAGCCCAGCAGCTGCCCCACATGTCAAGTACAAATCTGGCCACCACTCCTTCCCCAACTGCTGGGACAGGTGATGGGGAGCGAGCGCTGACATCTGATGAACTACCTCTCTGCATTCTTACTTTATGGAGAGGCCAGGTGGACTGGTTTAGCCAAGTCCCCAAATAAGAAAACACTCTTTGCACTGCACTTCACATTCCGAAGGAAATTTGCTGGGCAACTTCTCGCATGGGGCTTATGCAACTTTAATTCCTATCCTGGTGCTGGTTACTTGCCTGCCAGTGATGGCCCCTTTCAGTGGCATCCTGGAGGACAGGATTTGTTCCGTGCCTTGAGGGTGTGCCATCCCAGGTCAGCAGATGGCCTTCTGATTGCTATTTCCAGCCTAGCTTACCTGACCATTCCTTCCCAGTATGAACAGCTGTTTCTTTCACTCCAGTTGCTGCCCAGCCGGGTTGGTGATTTTTCTTCTGCCCTTTTGTTTGCCCAGGACATAAATCTTTTTCTTTTTCTGACCTGGCCTGCAGTTCCATCCGCCTGTGCCTGCCTTGAGCAATATATAGCTCTCGCCAGGTTCTGTTTCCTTTGCTGGCTGCAGCCTATAAACCAAACTTCTTCTTCCCTTTTCCTCCCTCTTCTGGGCTGATTCAGCACTCTCTTAGCACCTGGCTGCCGGTTAACACTTAAACACAAAAAGTACATTATTTTATGGTCCTGACCCGAACTGGTGGCTGGCAGAATGCAACGTGCAACAGACAGCTCAGTCCCATTCAACTTCTTTCTCTCCTTTCCTTGAATCCAAGGAGACTTAATTTACACTAGGTTAGCTGCAAGCACGCTAAATGCAAATGAGTTAATTGAATAATTGGTACTTACAAAAGATTTTGTGCTGTCAAAGTATAGCCAGTCAACGGAGTCAGTCCAGTTAAATACTTAACAGTGATCACAAAAGTTGAAGATGAACGTACAAAAGGCATAGGGACCCGTGCTCTCAGGAAGGCGCTCTGTGGATTCCAGACCATTACTAGTCAAATGCTATTGGATTTGCTAACCGCAGCAACTGTTTCCCTGGTGTTTGGTTTGATAAATTTATTTTGGCTTTCTCGATTACAGAAGAAGTTCTCTACATGTATTTCCTGTTTTAAAAGAGTGATATGATATGCTTGAATCTCTATGTCTCACCTCTGGCTGGAAACCAAGATTAGTAAACTTTTCATGCAAGAAAGTTTGCAGCAACAGGTTAGGTAAAACGATTATATCAGCTACGGTTATAACAAGCTCTGTAGTGAAATGAATAAAATCCTTATTATTAGGACCCAGAGTCTTTCAAACACACACACATTCATGTAACTTGTGTGTTATAGGTGATAACTGGTAGGGAAAGTTTAGCTGTCTTTCCATTTCTTTTGAAAGGCAAACTTGTAGGTTTGAAAGATGGATCTCTCTCTCTCTCTCCCTCCCTCCCTAGGTTTTGCTTGCAGTGGGTCAGAATTCGGTGTGTAAAACCTAAGTATCTAAATGATACAGAGAGCCTATGCTATGCATGGGATGTCATCAAACCTACTTAGGCTGTGTCAACAGGGCACTGAACACCTGGATGGAAAATTCTGACACTCCAGCCGCTCTCAGAGCTGGCATGTTGGATCCCATTTGAATTAACTTATCATCCCATTTATCTGACAGAGCAGAGTAACACATCATGGTATTTGTATGGTGATTTGTATCTTTTAATGTGTTTTCACATCCGTTGTCTTCTCTGATCCTCACATCAAAAGAGGATAGGATGCAAGGTGGATGGGACAGATGGGACTTTCCCATTTATAGGAAGAAACAACCAGGCATGTGTGGTAGTAGGGTCTGAGGGTTTGGGTCTCACCCTCCAGGTCCTGAGGTGCCATCCAGGCACTGAATCAAGTGTCCATTCTGCACCATGTAGTTCTGGATGTGAATCCCAGTGCCAAGAACCTCTTTTTCTTGGGCATTCATAGTCCATGCATGGTACTAACCATATTTGTCAAGGAAATAGAGAATTTGGTCATTCCAAACACTTTATTTTCAGGAGTGTGGTTGTTAGTGGGTATGAGTATAAAACTTGAGATGGCCAAGAAGAGGGCCGTCTACAAAGAATGATCAAAATATACAATGAATACAAATTTAAAAAAGTTTTTGCAGTAAGAGGCACATTGACATTAATCCCCACCAACGTACTCCCCCTCACTTTAAATACACTTCCTGTATCTAGGTATTCTTGCTATGTTCTGAAGCAGTTCTGGATTGTTCTTTCATGATTGTCTTTACTGGGTATGGTAAAAAATACAGCGAATGCTGCTACCAGGTGTCATCCAACAGAAAGGCAAGCTTGTGAAAGCATTATGATGTGTCCTCATCCGCCTTAGTCACTGGATCTGGCACCGTGCGGCTTCTGGCTCTTCCCCAAAGCCAAAGTGAGCATGAAAGGTAAATGTTTTTAATTGACCCAGGGCACTGAGACAGCCACGACAGCCACAACAGCGTGACTAAAGACATGAAAGAGGACTTCCAGAACCGCTTCGGACAGTGGCAAGGATGATGGCATAAGTGTGTTTGAAGTGAGGGGGAGGATTTTGAGGCTGACTAATGGCAATGTGTCTTTTACTGTAATACATTTTTAAAAATTTAAGCATTCACCATATTTTTCAATCACACCTCAGAGTTGAGTCTGCTCGTTTTAAAGCTGAGTGAGTTGGGGGCCAGGAAAGAGAAGTGACTCTGTGCTTCAAAGTTGGCTGCCCGTTGGTCACAGGGTTAAGTCACAGATGTGAAGCTGCCCCCATCTCAGGGAGGGCGACAGGAGTGTTCCCAGGGGGCCCTCTCACAGTGATCATGCAGACAAACAAAGTCACACTGTGCCTTGGTTACTTTTCTCTCATTGCTGAGACAAAATACCCAATGCCCAAAATTAAGGAAGGAAAGTTTTATTTAGCTCACAGTTTGTAGGAGGTTTCAGTCCATAATCAGCTGGCTCTAAGGCAGAGTGGCACATGGCAGAGTTCATGGTGGTGGAAGACAGCAAAACAACAAGAGCAAAAAGGGAGGAGAGAGAGAGCAAGACTCTTTCCCTCCCTTACATTACATGCAGGCCACCTGCCCTAGGGCAGGTGTAGCACTCACACCCATAATCCCAACATTGGACCATAAATTAACCACAAACTCTAGAAGCCGGCCCCCATGACCACATGAGGCTTTGGGGGGACATCGAGACACAAACCATAACACATTGTATGCATGGTTTTTGGCAAAACCTAATGAACTATACATGTGTATACATAATATATATGTTTGTTTAAAAACATGAAATTATGTATTCTCAAAATATTTAAATTAATTTAATTTAATTTTATTTTATTTTATTTTTTTTTGTGGGTACCGGGGGGTCGACCTCAGGACCTCGCGCGCCAACAGGCACCCGTGCCGCTGAGCGATATCACCGGCCCCTTTTCCGTATGTGGGATCCGGGAGTCGAACTCGGGCCCTCGCGCTTGCAAGGCAGGCGCTTATGCCACTGAGCCATCTCACCGGCCCATTAAATTAATTTTAGAAGCAATGATATTCTTTACATCTGATTCCTCGGTACTGAGGCTTGTTTAATAATTTGTAAATTCTCTAGGAGTATAAGACCAATAAACAATTGGTTTGGGAGTTGGTCTTGTGAACCTACTATTCGCATGTACTTAAAATAATGATATCGAATATGGAGGAAGAGTTTACCATAGTGAAGCACTCTAATCACTTTTTTTCCATTTGATTCTTTCAACACCCTAGAAAGTCGGTACTGTTATGATCTCATTTTACAGATAGGGAGGCTGAGGCTTAGAGAACCTGGTGGCCGCACCATTTGTAAATCATAGTCTTGGTTTAAATTAACAGAGTCTGAGTCTAGAACCTGTGATTTTAAGCACTGCTGTTCTGCTTTCCTGTTCATATTTCATCAAAAATTCTTATACTTTTTGATTTCTCCAATAACCATGAAATGAACTTCCAATTAAAAATATAATAAGTTGCTGGGCATGGTGACACGTGTGTAATCCTAATACTCGGGAGGCTGAGGCAGGAGGATCACTGTGAGTTTAAGAGCCTGGGTTACATAGTGAGTTCAAGGCCAGCCTGGAAGACATAGTGAGCCCATGTCTCAAAAACAAAAACAAAAAAACAACCCCCCCCACATGTATATATATAGTAAATTGCTCAAAATTTTCTCCTAAAAACTTCTGGATTTGGTAATTGTGTAGTGTCCAGACAGACACCTTCCTGAATTCATGTGAGAGGGCTCTCCAAGGTTGCTGAACACAGGACACACCTCGTAGAAGGACTCCTGGGTATGAAACTTCTGTAGCAAGTTCTATACCTTTAAAGAAAATTCTAAGCCTGCATAACCTCTTTCGTAATTTGGGCACTTGGTGTAGAACATAATGAAGATATATACTTAAAAAGATAACAAGCACTGAGCAAATGATTATTAAACTGGGTCTGAAAGCCCAATTATGTTTTTGCTTGCTTCTAGGTGATAAATAGTGTAGCACGTTATGTTTTTTTCCCTGCTATTCATTCCGTAGCGTCACCCACCAAATTTTGCAGGCTGATCAGTGCAGATTTAGGGTGAATATCATGGTACAAGCAGGCTTCTCATCTCAGGTGAAAGAATTTGGAATTTTTGATTTTTGAATCTGTCCCCCCTACCCCCATTTAATAAGTGTCAACCCACGGAGAGGTTAGTTGACCTCAGGATGTCTCCTTTACAGCTCAGTCTCCCCTTGATTTACCACTGGTTCTTTCAACAAACAGCAACTTACCAAAGAAAACGCTACATAAAATTTTATACTTCTCATATTCTGTTTCCCTTTTTAAGTTACAGACCGAAGACTGTACTGCACTGCAACCAAAAGACCCCCTCAGGCAAGACTCATACAGTGGAAAGCTATTTATAAGGTTTAAATTATCCGTATTAACATACTTAAGATTCACCAGAGTGGCTCCTTGATGCCAAATCCAATTCACAGTGAAGCCTCCACATTTGGTCATGTCGTCCACTACACAGATTCTCCCAGGGAGAAAATGTCAAGGGAAACCACAGTGCTACAAAATCCCTGCAGGAGTTAACGAATCCACCCCCTGCCTCTGGCAGGGCCAAAAGCAAAACCCATCTGGGGATCCATACCGGCCTATACTGCTACCTTGTTTGCAAAATCTGATTGGTTCCATCTCTTTCCATTTTTTAAGCGAAAGCTGTAGGCAAAGTATGAGAAAAAATGATTTATATATAGACATCCATGTCTACAGCTGGCTCTTTATCATTAAGTATTTATTAAAATTCTCCCATATGGAAAGGACAGCATTAAGTTCTCAAGTTAACTCAAGGTACGGAAAAGTATGCTCACAACACAATTCGGTTAAGAGGACAGGAGATACACCAGAAATGTTTATATTCCCATCGAAGATGACAGTTGATTGTGTTGACACGAGTATCAGAGACCTAAAGGATACCAGCGCACACAATTCTGATCACATTCGCTTGGACTTCTAGCTCTATGCTTTCACAGGCAGGGAATTTATTCACAGCATTTCCAAATTATGAAAACTTAGTTTTAGGGAGGTTAGAGACATCTACTTTTTCTATCTTGAATTCTTGCCCAGAAATGTATCTGCTGTCTGTCCCACTGCTAGTGCTGCCATTTGGATGTAAAAACCCAGAGAGGCCAAACCAAGCGCTCCATGCAGAATAGAGATACTGGACATTCCCCTGAGCAAAGGGGTGGGCTTTCCCATTGGAGAAAAGGGGGTTGATGGTCCCTCATTCCCCCGTCTCCCCAGTTAAGACTCCTGTATGAAATTAAACAGAAGACTGGGTAGGAAAGCTGTCTTTCAGTCACTCATGCCCTCATTCAAAGAGCTATTAAGGATTAGACTCTGGTCCTAAAACAGTATATGACAGTGGCCCTTGTTTGTGAAGAGTCCCCAGTAATCAAGTCCCCAGGATGTGGTGGCAAAGGGTACAAGATGTGTGGTGGAGGCCAAGAGAGAAGGAGATCACATCAACCAGGAGGTGCACAGGCTGTTTCATCATTTGTGATATTCAAGCGGGCTTTGGAGGACAGGGGATCTCATCAGATGGAGAAAGTGTGAGATGCATTCTAGGCAGAGGCTTGCGGTCTAAACCGGTGGCCCTGGCAGACAGAGTGGTTAGAGAAGGACAAGGCAGAAGAGGAGCCATGGAAGAGCGCAAGGGGAGGAGGCTGGGATAGCATCTTCATGCCACATTAAAAGGCCCTTTTGTGAAGTTGGGTTTGGAAGTTTGGAAGGCAGAGGGCATGGGGGTCAGCTAATGATCTCAGACAGGGAAGGACGTGCGTGGCTCAGGTGAGAGAGTGAGGGACTACTGAGGTGGGAAAAGTAGAAGAGGGATGGTTTGGAGGCCACGGTTGTAGTTCAGGTGACAGAAAATGAGGGTTGACCCTCTGCGGGGAGAGGAGGCCTTGGGGGATTGTTGACCGCAGAGGAGATGATTGGGATTTAAAGAGAGGCAAAGGAGAGAAAAGGTGGGGGCATTCTGAGCTGCTTTTGAGATCAGTGAAGGTGACAGAACACGAGAAGAGGATCACATTTAGAAGGAGTGGGGTCCAGAGCTCGGGAGTTTTTGAAATGGGTTGAATTGTAAGCATGTCATGTCTGTGGGACAAGCAACCAGTGATGTTTTTGAGTGACTGGGTGATAGTTTTGAACAATGCCCCTAGTGATGGGGAAATTTCCCTGTCTGCACCACCAAAGATAGTTGTGGGACCATTGGTCTTGGTCACCCTGGAGCTCCCACGTGACCATGGTTCTCCGACTTGCTATCAAGATGCTCTACGGGGGAGACTAGGTGTGGGGGCCAGGAGAGAGTTTCTTTCAAGTGTCTGTTTTATCTGAAAAAGATGTTTACTGTCTGAATTCTGCTACATAAAAGATGTGTGTGTGCTTATATAAGGTTTAAAATTATTTATTGGTTAAATTATGCATATTAAGCACTCCTCACCCAAATATACACATGTCCAGGGCTCCGGGCCCCTGTTCTGTAACTGCCCATACTCCTTGGAGTGGAAAGCATAGAGTTAGTAGAGATCTGATCGTTACCACCTTTGGATGTTCAGAAAGAGCCTCCTGGGCCTGCATGTTTGCCTCTTGAGTTTTGATGTCCTAGAATTCCTTAGGTAAACCCTTGGTCAGAATCTGAGCAAATACCAACTTTGTGAAAACAAAAACTAAAACACAAAGCTGGTCTTTTTTCTTTCTTGAAAAAACAAAAACCAGAACAACCCCAAATACCAAATTAGATGTTTTTTTTTTTTTTTTTTTTTTTGGTGGCATTAGGGATTGAACGCAGGGCATTTAACTTTTATAAATTCACAAAGATAGGACACAGTGGGAAAAAAAATCAAAGAATACATAGGTGCATAAAATATCAAGCAGGCTTTCACCACCCTCTGCCTCCTCCCCTCCTCTCCCACCCTTCTGCAGGGTGCCTCCTGGGTAACTATTTATTTTTATTTTTATTTTTTAATTTTAAAGAGAAAAAAGATAAACATAACAATGAAACTGAGTTTCAAAACAGGTTAGTAGGACAGTTACAATAATTGATGCATTGTGTATTATTGTCTTCATAGTAGTTATTCAGAGTACAAGATATAAGCATGACATCTTGTCCAAACAATATTATCACAAATCATTCTTTTCAAGGAACCAAGAGAAGCTAGCTGTATAACTATCTTAACTATTTTGTGTACACATATATTTTTTTCTTTTTCCCTTTCTTCCTTTCCCCTTTTCCCCATCACAGTTTGTCTTTTCTTTTGAACAGTTTCTTCCCAATTCACAATATCTATTGTACATTTCGGGTCCTATTTACTTGTTCAGTTTTTCACACTAGTGAGACAATACAATGTTTACACACATGTGTGTCTGATTTATTTCACTTATGAGTATGGTCTCGAGTTGCATCCATTTACCTATAAAAGTCTCCAGTTTATTCTTCTTTATGGCTGAGTAGTACTCCATTATATAAAAAAAAAACACATTTTTTAATCCATTCCTCAGTTGATGGGCCTCTGGGTCTGGGTAACTGTTTTAAGGTCCTGCTGCTCACTGTAAGGCCCAGGTGCTGACATAGCAACCTCTCCTGGGGGCTGCTTAGGAATGCAGTCACGTGGCCCACCCCAGCCTGCTGAGTAGGAAACCCAGGTGATTGTTATCACCTTCAAGTCTGAGGATCAAACTTCTTGTACAACGAGAAGGGAAAATGTATCTCCTCTCCCTTCACTCTAGAAATTAAGGTTTTTTTTGCATTCCCATTCCTGCTCCCCTTCTTGGTGTCCTTGCCTTGCTGCTGAGGGAGACAGTTAGTTCTGTACACCTGGTCATGGAGACTTTGCTCTACCAGGATCAGTTTTCCCCCTGCACTTGAAGTTCCCAGCCCACCTGATTCTTTGCAGAGTCTTGCTGCCCTCAGATGTCCCAGGAAACTAGAAACAAAATGCGGCATCAGAAAGTGTGAGCCCTCTCAGCACCCTTGGGTGTCACTCTAAAGCCACTAGGGAAGTGGGCACACCAGCTTCTTGTGACAAATAGCTCGGATTCTGGGTGCCACTGACTGAACTCCCCAGCTTCAGGCTGTTGGGAGGCTTTGGTGGGTGAGGAGATCTGAGTAGAGATGTTATAGACAAGACAGCCACGTTTTCTATACAATTGTGCCTGCGAAGCCAGGTGTGGTGCACAACTGTAATCCTGGAACTCGAGGAAGTAGAAGCAGGAGGATCTCCAGTTTGAGCCTAGGCTGGGCAACTTAGTGACTTAGTGAGACTTTTTCAAAATTAAAAAATACGCAAATGAAAAAGAGCTGGGAAGGTAGCTCAGTGAAATGGCCCTGGGTTTAATCCACAATACCATAAAAAAAAACAAAAAAAACAAAAACAAAACAAACGAAAAGAAATGCATACGGGAAATGTTGGCCCAAGCCCAGGGCACTGGGGACTCAAGCCAGCCAGCCTTTCGGTCTTTTACTCAGGCAGGAGAACATGCTGGTCACACTCCTAAAAAATTTCGGAATCAGGCACTCTGGCCCACCTTTCTCCTGTGAGTAGGGTGAGTTTCATTGAAGCTGAAACTTTCTGGGGGCTGCAAAACATTATTAGAGTTCGGTCGTGACCAGTGTCACCATGCCTGGCTCCTCTGGAGGCAGAGGGGAGGGATGTGGGCATAGGCACACGCATATTCAAACGACTGGGTGAGCTAGCTCAGGCTGCTGCGACCCATACCATGGACTGAGTGGCTTGAACAGCAAAGCCTTCTCACCGTTCTGGATGCTGGAAGGACAGCATCAGGTCACATGCTGGGTTGTGGAAAAGGCTCCCTTCCCAGCTTGTAGGCAGCCCCCTTCTTGCTGTGTCTTCATACAGCAGAGAGAAAGATCATATCTTGTGTGCCTTCTTATAAGGGGGCCCCAAATCCCATTCAAGAGGACCTCATCACCTCGCAGAGTCCCCTCTAATGCCACCACTCTGAGAGTGGAGACTTCTACACAGCAGTTGGGCTGGGGATACGCTTGCTCGCTCCATAGCGACTACTAAGAGGATTATGTAAATTAGACACATTGCTTTATTTACTCACTTGATATAAATTGGACAGGGGACAGCCTAGTGTTTTTCAGCCTAAGCTTTATTTTGATATATCTGAAACTCCCCTCCTTTGGTGCCAGGATTCTGATGCCCTTCTTATCTCACTCTCACTGCCTCTGTCTCCGCTGCACACCAGTGTCTTCTGTGTCCTCATCAGCTATGATAATTTTTAGACTTTAGTTTCTATATTGTGAAAATAATGATTTTTTTTTCATTTTTCTACTATAAAAGCATTTACTGAACATATTTTCTCAAATAGCACACTATCTCCAGGCCTGGGGAATTTGGTCCATCTCTTTGGGACAATATGCTCCTGGGAAAGAATCTCTATCTTAGGAATTTAGCACAGGGGAAATTCTGGAAACACACTGGTATCTCTGTTCACAGAGTTAATTCTTGCCACAATTCTGGTTGCAAACTGAGCTGGATGAGAACCGAGTCAAATACAATGGTTAGGTTCAATGTTGATGTTATGGGAAAATCTGATTCGGTTCTTGTCCAATTCAGTTTGTGACCATAAACTTTGTGGAAAGAATTAATCTCATGAACCAAAATACCACTGTAATTATTTTGCAAAGATCACACCGGGAATGTGGGAAACCAAGAAGGTGGGTTCTTCTGAGGGAGAAGGCAAGATAAAGTGGAGGGCAGGACAATGGATTTGGGGGCATAGTTGGTTTTTCTTTGACCATTTCTCAAATGTACTTTCCTGCAGATCTCTCCAGGGGTCAGATATGATTCTGAGAAGGTATTTGGCTATTTCTAATTTGTAATTTTAGGCACAGTTTGCAATTCTTTTAATAAGGAACTAATTTATTTTTTTCATTGAAAATTAGCCTTTTAAGAGCCTTGGGAGATGCCCTTCAGACAAGAGAATTGATGCAGTCTTTCCTTAAAGTAGATTTTTATGGGGGGGTGGGGAACGAACATAGGAATTTCATGGCCCTGAAAAAGAGGAGGTAGAGAAAAAATGGGCAGGAGTGATGCTGACGTGACTGGTTTAGCTGTTTTGCAGGAGTTTCGGTGTTTGAATGGCCTTGGACAGCTCCCTTCCACATACAGGTGGTGAGAGAACAGCACGGTGCTTCTGCTCCGTATCTCACTGGAGACGGACACGTAGTAGTCGCCCAGTGATGTTGATTGAATAAGTGAATTCTTTTTTTTTTTTTTTTTTGTGGGTACCGGGGGTCGAACTCAGGACCTCGCGCACCAGCAGGTGCCCGTGCCGCTGAGCAGTATCACCAGCCCTTTTTTCGTATGTGGGTTCCGGGAGTCGAACTCAGGACCTTATGCTTGCCAGGCAGGTGCTTACACCACTGAGCCATCTCACCGGCCCCCTAATAAGTGAATTCTTAACAACATTACTTGGTATTCTCTACCTCTAACTCTTGCCCCTGTCGCAAGTGAGGTAATGCCTGGTGGGCAGATGGTTTGTAGCGCCCCAGAGGCTCAATCTGCTGTATGCCTTTCATCTGGACATCTTAAGAGAATTTTCTAGAAAATAATAGTTTTCGCACAATACCTGTAAGGCACAGAGAACAAATGTTGTAAGCTTGATCTTAACTTTGTCAATATTACCTCGTGACATTCTTCATGTCTTGGTTTTGCACCTGTGAAAAGGGGGACCAGAGTGTCTCACAGAGCGGCTGTGAGGATTGAATGAGGGGCATGGGGTTGGAGGCACAGGCCTGGCACTCTGTAAGTGCTAAAAAATATCCAGTTATCCTAAGTCTGTGATGGCAAACCTTTTAGAGCTGGTATAAATAGCCTGCTGTGGCACGTGTGCCATAGCTTCTCCAGCACTGGGACCTAAGTCGGTGATGGCAGGCCTAAAATTGGGTGGGGCTGGGAGTTCCCTGAGAGTTGACATCTGTTTTTAGGCCTGTGGATTGTTTAAAGTGGTGCATTTTAGAAGAATGACATGGTCCCTTATGGAGACCTTGCCTGGTTCTTAAGGCAGGGTGGGAATGTTGGGTTTTGACCAGGATTGTGACCCAACCAGGGATGTGGTTCAGAGCCTCCTCCCACTGAGAAGACTCTTAGATCCATGGCAAATTTTGTAACACTTTTCAGGAGCAATGGACTCTTTGGGTTGGCCTGGTGGTCTCAGAGCTAAATATTCAGGTACCCAAGGCCTAGACATGAGCTTGACAGAGGCCAGGGACTGGGACTTTTTCTTTGTAGCTGCATAGTTTGTAGCCAAGGCCATGTAGGGGCAGGTCAGTATTTGCTGAGTAAATGGATGAATGAAGTAATGCCCTAATAAAGTCTAGCCAGAGAAATGAGCTAGAAAAGTGAAAATGGCAGACAAGGAACCAACCTGGAGAGTTGGAGGCTTGTGGTGGATGGGAACAAGGTTGGAACATCACAGATGTCACAGACAGGGAGCAGTGCAGATGGTAGGCCAGCGCAAAGGCCATGCCCAGGCCAATTCCTGTGGAGATCTGTGTGTTGGTGGCACCCCGAATTGCATAGTCTCTAGTCCAGTTGTAGTTTTCTTAGTGGTCATCCCATTAGGCAGCTTGGGCCAGGCCTGAGAGCATGCTGGGCCCCTCTAGGGAGTTGACTTGAACAGAGAACATGGATTAATCCATTTTCTATTGCCAATAACACCATATCACAAACCTTGCAGTAGGGATTAAATTTCAACACATGAACCCTTGAGGGCACTCAAACCAGATCCAAATCATAGCAGGCCGAGTTGGGGTCACCTTGGGTGCCAGGGTTTCTTAATCTGACTTTTGTGATTGCCTACTTCCTGGATGGAGTGGGGACAGAAAGTCTAATGTCTTGTGTGTGAGACACCTTCGGGCTGCAGCTGGCGCTTCTCTGTATGGTGATCCCGAACTGTCACAGAAGGCATTTGATCAGGTTTTTAGTAGTCCACCCCTCCTCCTCCTCCTGCTCCTTCTCTTGGTTCTCCTCTCCCTCCTCCCTTTGTTCTTCTTCTTCTTTCTTCTCCTCTTCTTCTTCTTCCCCCTCTCCCTTCCTCTTACCTTGAGATCCATCACTTCGCCCTGGAAGCAGCCCTTGGCCTGGCTTCATGGGTGCAGGAGATTGGTGAGCTAGGATTTGTGCAATGTGTACTTATTTATCCTTAAACACATTCTACTGGGGAAAATATGAGCCTCCAAAATACTCATTAAATGATTTCAGTAATGATCAGCTCCCACACATTGGCCCTTCTTACCCTTAGAAGCAGATCCAGACACAGTATCATTTCACATTCTAGGGGTTCAAAATGATCATACCCCCATCATCAAAGTCTCTTCCTTTGACAATATGATAAAAACTATGGATTCCTTCACCAGAAATAACCACCCACCTGCTTGCACTCCAAATCTTGAGTACTACTACAGGGGGATCTGTGAAATTCATGAAATCCCACCAAGCACACTATGTTAAGTACCCTGCTTTGAATTGAAGTGTCAGCCCTGGGCTTAGTTCTTGGCCCTCCTTCAGTCAGAAAGATGCTTGATAGGGCAAGGACAGTGTGGTGTTGTGTAGCAGGGCCCCGAGGCAAAGGTCTTTGCAAAGATAAATTCAAGTCCATCCTGGCTCATTATTTTACTCCATCTCTGAGGAGTCACTTGCGTGAGTATGAAACCCTAATTATTATTTTCATTGAAGGTGGAAGTAACTCAGAACCTTTAAAAGTAACACTTATGAATATGTTATAAAAAGTTAGTCTGGGTTTAGTGAAGTAGAAAATACTTTCAATGGCTATTAATGAAAGAATATGAGACTAAAGACATATGGGGTTATAATACCAAAATTGAGAAAGATAAATTTTAACAAAAATGATTAAAATAATTGATGCTAATATAATTTTTATATGTTCCAAATTTTTAAGGGACATGAAATTGCTTTGGAATTCAAGGTCAGCAGATTAGGTGTTTAAATGCCAGCTCAGCTCCAACCGTGCCGTTACTAACTTCCACGAAGCATTGAAAAATCTATGTGGGGTCTTTTTCGATTTCCCAATTTTGCTCTTTCCAGGAGAGAGAAGTTAAAAGGGGAATCCATCACCAGGTTGGTGTTTAAGCCCATAATCAAGATGACCAGCATAACATTTAAGGTACAGGCTGCTGAAAATAATTGATTGTCTTATGTGTAGTCAATCTCATTAACACAAGACAAAGATTGCAGGCGTGCATAGGAGAGGCAGCACAAAATCCACTTGGTCAAAATTACTATAACTAAAGGGATGTCTCTTTTCAGGGGCTGGGGGTGATTTCCTTCATTCTTGCCCGCCGCCTTCACCCTGCCGGCCCCAGCACCTGCTCCTCCTCCCTACGGCCTACGCTTCTCCTTGGCTTTTAGAAAAATGGAGACGGTGATTGCTTCATTGACTGCCACTGATTAAGTCATTGTTCCCTGGTGGCTTGACCTCACAAACCTTTGGGGATCTTTATCTATTTTCTAGTACTCTACCATCTTTGGCCTACTTCATTTAAAAAGATTACGCTAACTTCTGATGTTTGTGTATCTCTTTCTCTATACACACACACACACATACACACTTCCCCTCTGTATAAGTTCAGAATTGCATTAAGGAATAATGTATATTCAGCATTTCTAGATATTTTAGTAGGAGGGTTTTCAGCTTATCTTTAGTTCGCCATCTTTTCAAATCTATAAGGTTGGCTTCATTTCCTTCCCTCTCTTTTTGGCCATGTGTAGTGCTGGCTTCACTCCCAGGGTCCACAGCATAGTTTCTAGAGGGTTCTTGGCTTCTGCCTTATGCTACCAAAAGGACACCAAATTCCAGATCTTCACTGCAACAAATCCGGAGGGAAAGTGATGCCCCCTTGTGGTAGTTTTACTAACACATAAAACGAATTTCAGTTTTCCAGAAGCACCTGGGGCCTTCCTGGCACACATTTGGGCTGATGCCAACTTTCATCTCTCCCATCTGGTTGGGGATGGTATATACCGAGTGGCTGAAGCCTTCCCCTCTCCCTAGAGTGGTGGCCTACACAGCCCAAGCCACATGGATGATTATGGACAAAAATTCAATGTTGTCCAGGAGCAGGAATGTGCAGAGTCACCATCACATAACACTTCAGTTTCCTTTTTGCTCCTACCCAGCTCTGTGTCTACTGAGCTGTGTCCAACTCTTGTTATGTCAAAATATGGGCTTTGCAGTGTGGGGTCAGCAAATGGGAATCAAGAAAAGGATATTGTTTCACAGTGGGTTTATTTTTATTTTTAAATTTTTATTTTGTGGTACAGGGGATGGAACCCACTCTACATGCTGCATTTCCCCTAAAATAAGACCTAGCTAGAAAATAATCAGCCTTGAAAACTAGAGATCAAAAATGCCAGCCTGTCTTAGTTACTTTCTCATTGCTGAGACAAAATACCCAACACCAAAAGTTAAAGGAGGAAAAGCTTATTTCACCTTACAGTTGGTAGAGGGTTCAGTTCATAGTCAGCTGGTTCCAAGGCAGGGTGGTATGGCAGAGGGGCGTTGCAGAGGAGAAATGATACAGGGTGTGGCAGGCAGAAGGCAGCAGGCAGCAAGCAGAAGCAGCAGCAAGCCTGCCTTCTTTCTGTTCCTTTATATTCCATCCAGGCTACAAGCCTATTGATTGGTACTACCCATACCCAAGTTGGGGCTTCTATTATCCACACCCTTAATCCCAGCATTGCACCCTTAATCCACATTCACACACCCTAATCCAGTCACCTTCAAAACTGACCAACTCTGAGCCCATGAAGCTTTTTGGGGCCATCTAGATAGAAACCCTAACATAGCACCAAGGACCTATCCTTGCCTTACAGAGTAGAGACCAGGCAAGAGAATAGTGGTGGCAAGTGGTCTTTGGGTATGGAATAAGTTTATTATAAGGACTTAAAATCTTCAAAGCCTAAAAGTCAAGATAGACACCAGGGAGTTTTTAATACCAGGAATTGATGATACTATTATAAATAATAACAATAATATAGTTATACAGCAATTTACCATTTACAGAACATTTTTGCACTCATTTACATTTAATGGCATCTATAAGGCTGCTATGAATTTCATTCCTAGCAGCAGAATCCCCGCAAACATACCAAATAATCTAGTGATTTGTAGAAGTAACAGCTTGTTCTAAAATTAAAACGTTGGGCCGGTGAGATGGCTCAGCAGCATAAGCACCTGCCTGGCAAATGCGAGCGCCCGAGTTCGACTCCCGGAACCCACATACGAAAAAAGGGCCGGTGATATCGCTCAGCGGCACGGGCGCCTGCTGGCGCGCGGGGTCCTGAGGTTGACCCCCGGAACCTACAAAAAAAAAATTAAATTAAAATGTTATTTTGCCATGTAAGTAAATATGTGCTTCAAATTACAGCACCACAACCCAAAATTTTATGTACGAAGATATTTCTAATAACAAAAAATTAGGAACTGCAACAATATTGAACAGTATTAGAATGTTAAATCATAGTGTATCTATTGTATCGTATTGCGAGTAGATGATTTTAAAATGATGCTCTCAAAAATGTGTGAAGATAGGAAAACTTCATCATACATACATGATAAAAACAATTTAAGAATCTGAATAAACCTGTGTTTGCAAAAATAAACACATAGCAATGACTAGCATACACAGTCATGTGGAATAACATTAAAAACATTTGGCAATATTTATGACAGATTACCAACCAAACAGAGTGGCCACCATCTATTTTCAGTCGGTGTGTCATGCCAATGGTTGCGAAGTCTTTATCCTCAAAAATTAACAGTGATTAGATTATGGGGGCAATTTTTCTTTTCCTCTGTTTGTCTTTAAAAAAACTTGTTTCTTTCTCTGCTTCTTAAATTCTAAAATAAGAGTGCCGAGAGTGCACTAATATATCTCACTTTCATTCACACACAATGCATCTACCACACACTCCAAAGGAATTAAATTAGTGCTTAATAAGTGATAATGATATTTATGATTTTGAGAGGTACCGGGGTTGAATCCAGGGCCTTGGCATTAAACTACGTCCTCAGCCCCTTTTTAAAATTTGTATTTTGAGACAGTGCCTCATTAAGTTACTAAATTGCTCAAGCTGGGCTTGAATTTGCAATCCTCCTGCCTCAGCCTCCAGAGGCTGGGATTATAGGCATGCACCACTGTACCCAGCAAGGATACTTAGTATTAGACATGTGCTGGCATTTAAAAATCCTTCGGGAGACCACATCTGTGGTGCAGGCCTCTGATCTGAAGGGAGACCGCTTGCTCTCTCACTGCAGTCACAGCTGGGAACTTTATGCCTCAGTATTATTCCCATCACATGAGGACAGGAATGGTCCTTACCTGTCAGGGGTGTGTGAATTAAACAAGTTAAAGCACACAAAGCCCTTAGCTTGGCACAAAGTAAGAATTCAGTAAATATCAGGTGCTGCTGTATTTTGTTGTAATTATTTCACTTAGAGACAGAAATATCTGCTGCTAAGGAAGCCCTAGAAAGAGGCCTGGGCTTGCTCATCAGTGAGGTCCCCAAGATCTGGGTATCAAGGGTGGAATGTGGAGAACTTTGCCATTATTTTCTTCCCATGCCTACTATTTACTGGCACTGTGTATTTCAGATTTTCTGTCTGGAAGACCTCCTCCTACCGATGCTGCTTTGCTCTGTAGTTTGCTTAAACTCTTCCACAGTGAATTTTACATACACTGCCCTCCTGTTGCAGATTTAAGGTGACTACGGAGTGCATTTTGGTTGGTGTGGATTTCCATGATGCATTGCAATTTCTACCCCTTCACGACTGGAGCGAAGCGAAATCTGTCCAGTGGTTTGAAGTTAACAGGGTGTGAGGCAAATAGGGCACTGATTAAGCAGTGAATGGCTAATTAGGAACCAGGGTGGGCTTGTGCTGCCAGTACGGGTGGCAAACGCATCCAGTGAACACCTAGCTGTGGGTTTTGGAAGAAGGACTAAGTGGGCCTCCATCCTTCCAAATTTTCTATGCAAGTGGCAGCTGCTGGGAAAGAAACCCCGATTCATGGAGGGTAAAAGGATGTTGAGGGAAACCGCTGTCCCTGTCCCTTCAAGATGGAGAAAGCAATCTCAGAGCACTGGTGTGCCCCCTGATAATTTGGGAAGCTGCTAACATTTATAGAAATGGGAATGTATTTAAAATTCAAACGTATAATTTCTACTATTTCCAACTTCCCATATGTGTATCACCAAAAGTGAATTTTGAGAGCAGTAGTGGGAAAATACTGCCTGGGGATAAAGGAAAGTTATGGTAAGAGCCTGGTTTCTATAATAATTTATTTCACAGTACAAGCAAATTCCTTTCCCTAGGGGAGTATTTGACAGAGTAATTGCACTGGGGAACAGTCACTGTTTTGTTTCATTTTCTCTCTCTTTTTAAAACTTTCTTTGCAAAGCAGAGTGTTATAAATCTTCCTGAAAGAGCATTTTAAACAAGATATGTGGGCTGTGATATATAGTTTTATATGTGTGTGTACCTATATAATGGAGATACAGTTATCCGTTCATTAA
The DNA here is from genome assembly GCA_028451465.1 of Erethizon dorsatum. Lineage (NCBI taxonomy): Eukaryota > Metazoa > Chordata > Mammalia > Rodentia > Erethizontidae > Erethizon > Erethizon dorsatum. Next base: position 5,233,691 of record CM051837.1, on the reverse strand, counting down.
TTCATTCACTCATTCATTCCATTTTTGGGCCCCAGAATGATATTTGAACAATGAAAAGAGAAAATTAGAAATACTGGAGGGTAGAGATATGATGAAATGCATCTTTGCAGATTTGGGGAGAGATCAGCAGCAAACACCATAGCCCTGAGCCCAGCTTGGATTGTACCTGACCAAGTTGTAATGATTTTATTAGTTGTAAACAATTTTTAAAATTAAAACTGCATTTATAATACAATTTTTTAAGCAGTGAACTTCTATGAATGAACTTCTCTGTTTTAGTGTTTGATACCTGTCCAATGTAGAAAATTGGGCTTTAAGGTAGAGGGATTTGGGAGGTTTGTGTTTCTCTCAGTTTTGTCCTGTGGAACTCAGCAGCTGCCTGGTTCTGGTTCTGGTTCTGGCTCCTTCTCACCATCCTCAGGGGCTTGGAGCTATTACAGGCTCTTGTAACTTCCAATAAACCTCTAATGTGCTCAATTGCACCAAGTTGGGGTCTGATGCTGCTGTCCCTCCTAGGAGCATGTACATCTTAGTTACTTTTCTTCTTGCTGAGATAAAATACCCAACACCCAAAGTTAAAGAAGGAAAGGTTTATTTCAGCTCATAGTTTGTAGAGGTTTCAGTCCACAGTCAGCTGGCTCCAAGGCAGGGTGGCATGGCAGAGGTGCATCGCAGAGGAGAAACAGTCCATGGCAAGCAGGCAGGAGACAGCAAAGCAACAAGCAGCAGCAGGCTGCCTTCTTTCTGTCCCTTTATATTCCATTCAGGGTGCTAGCTTATTGATTGGTGCCACCTGCACCAAGGGATGCTTAATCCCAGCATCCAACCCTTAACCCCGACATCACACCCTTAGTCATCCATATTCACACACCCTACTCCAGCCACCTTGGAAGCTCCCCACCTATGACTACATGAGGGTTTGGGGGGGAATCTGGATAAAAGCCATAGCAATGTGTAACTGAAAAAACAGCATCAATTAGAGAGACAGATTCTAGGATTAGAAGAAAGGTGGAATTTGATGCATGATTCTTTATTCAGGAGGAACACGTATTTCACGGCAGGAGGTTTATTATTGTGGACAAAGCACACCCACAGAATTCCCCTGCTGTATTCTGCAGGGAAAAGGAATGCCTACAAAAATAAAAGCATCAGCTGGATGTCATGGAATACACCTGTGATCCCAGCACTCTGGGAGGCTGAGGCAGGAGGACTACAAGTTCAAGACCAGCCTGGGCAATTTAGTGGCCGAAGGAGGTCCTGTCTCAAAATAAAAATAGAAAGGGACTGGGGATGTAGTTTAGTGCAAAGGCCCTGGATTCAGTTCATAGCACTGCGATTATAGAAAAAATTAAATCACAAAGAATCTAAAAAGTAAGAGAAGCAATCAAAGGCAATGGGAAAATAAGGAATAGTAATTTGGTTCTAAAGGGGAAGATTAATACTTCAAATAGAAGTTAAATCATTTATTATGTTATTACAATTATTTTCATTATTCTAAAGATGATAGGACAGAAGGAAATTGGGAAACTGACCAAAATAATTCCCATACTTGTTTCTAAAATATGAAAGTTATTTTTTTAAAATATGTGTTTCAATTGTCTCATTTTACAGATTAAGAAATTAATATTTAGGAAAGTTGACTGGCCTGCTCAAATGCCATAGCACATACAGAACTCATCGAGATAGGGCACACTTTTCAGGAAGCCTAAAGAAAAAAGTTTTGATAAAAACTTGTCCACCAGGCTCTGTCTAGTAAAGACTCCGTGCTTGGAGCTTTCTGTTGAATTGCATTCTCTTTGTCTTACTTATAAGGATGAACATTCTCTGCGTACATCCTTATAGATGCAGAGCAAGCTTTAAAAGCAGAGCAGAGCCAGAGCCGGGTGTGGTAGCACATTCCTGTAATCCCAGCACTCTGGGAGGCTGAGGCAGGAGGACTGCAAGCTGGAGCCCAGCCTGGGCAACTTAGTGAGGTCCTATCTCAAAATAAAAAATAGTAATAAAAAGAGCTAAGGATATAGCTCAGTGCAAAGGCCCTGAATTCAATCCCTCGTACAAAAAAAAAAAAAAAAAAAAAAAGGACCAGGCGAGACTCCAGGATTCCTGACTCAAAGCCCAGTCCTTTCCCTGCTTGCTGTTTTCTTGACTGAACTGTTGAGTCTAGAATGGATACTGTTAATGAATTTTGTCTGCATGATTTTTCCTCTTAGATGAGAATGGCAGCATCTTTTTATGTGAAAGTAAATTTAGAAAGAGAAAGAAAAGAAACAATTGTACAAGGCATTTATAACAATGGCCTTCTAAATAGTAGTTGAGAAACACAAGGTTCAGAAGCTTAAGGAGAGAGGTTGAGGCAGCCCCTAACTCAGCTCCAAGAGCTTCCAAAGCCTGTGCTATCAAACACAACTCCAAGGCTGGGAAGTCTGGGGGAGTTGCCCCCTCTCCTGCTCCCCAATCCTGGATCCTGCTAGCCAGCGCTGATTAGGATCCGCTTTCCTCTTGAGCTCAAACTCCACCTCGGAATCTTCTCAACTCCTGTGTCTAGGGAGCTGAGCACAGTGTGGAACCTTCCCGGCCCCTGAAATAATCCTGAAAAATACTCCTCAGATATTTTTAGAAATTGACCAGGCCTGAATCATTAAAGAATAAAGTTAGGGTACTCTAAAATAATAGTTTATGCCCTGCTGACTCTTAAATACTTTGTTTCAGGCTTGTTTTTTTCTCATATGAAAATTTAACTTTCTTATGAAGTTGTTTGCAAACTTCCCACTTTTGTCTTGAAAGCTCACTGTCTCACTCATCCACTTATACAGTGCAGTTAGACTCCACGCCTGTGTCCCGAGCATTCACAACCAGCAGCGCTTGCACGTGACAGCGGGCCTGGTGTGTTAGGTGTCGGTCTCCAGGTCTTCAGGGGGTCTGGCTGTGAGTGCGAGGAAGCGTCTGCTGATTAAGATCCTCTTTCCTGCTGACATGCTGGGATGACCCAAAGGTCTTGCCCCATGGCTGGTGCTACACCATGTGTGCTTGCCAGGGCCTCTTGGGAAGTGAAGATACGACAATAATTGTCATCCGTCCACAGTGTCAGACAGGGTTGATTTAAGTCTGGGCTTTGTTGCTCATCACTGGCTAGCTACTTACGGATTTTCTTGCCTTTTTGAGCTTTGGTTTCAGGGACCTCAGTGAAGGAGAAGGGCAGCTTCCGTGGTAGACAGGATGAATGGAAAGTCAGATGTGAACCCAAGATGACCCTGGGACAATTTTGGAGGTTAGAAGAGAGGGGTGTTGCCATTAACACCCTCTGGAAATGTTCACATATTTGTGACCACCATAAAATTACTAGGAAGAGCTCACTTTTTGCATACCTGAGACCTTCCCAGATTGGCATCTTATTTCTTTTTACAGGTGCCCACTGAGCAGTATAATGGGGAATCTTCGAATTCAGTGTTGGGCAAACTATGGGCATAGGCTGAATCTCACCTGCACCCCTGTCTTTATACAGACAGCTTTAGTGGAGCATGGCAGCATCGATTCTTTATCCACACATGACCCTTGTTCTAAGAGGAGGGAGGTTTGGTCCCGCTGGTCCCTCTTCCCCTTGGGGCATTTGGGGGCCCGTGAGTGATCTGCTCTGCTCTCTTGATGAACTTGTTCTGGGTGGTGCCCCCTCCACACGTTCCCTAGCAGCACCAGCAACTTTAAAACTTGTCCTGGGAAGGCTGCACTTCAGACACTGAAGGCAGATCAGCGGGGTGCATTTGGGATCAGTGGGGCATCTCCGCTCAGGTCCTGCTGCATGGACAACATACTTAGAGACTGGACTTAGCTTTGCAGCAGCAAGAGCTAAAAACAGCTTTTGCTTCCAGGTCTGCTTCCTGCTCACCAGGAGTAGCATTCTCAAATGAAAAGGGATGCAGAGGCCCCAAGGGCCATAGGGCAGTTTGGGGTTACAGCTTAACCCCTCTTTGGGCCTATTGCCTGGCTAAGCTGAGCTCTTACCCAACCTGGAGACCAAGAAGTCCTTCAGGCTAATGACAGCTTAGTAAAGAGAACTCCTTCCTGCTGCTTCTTGAGCTAAATACTAACCAGATCTATTTGGCTGCTTGGAGACCTCACTGGCCAGGGAACCCCATGGGGAAAGCTCTAGAGCCAAGTTTGGAGGCTGACTCCCCTCTCCTGATCATAGCCCCTCAGCCTGGGCAAGAAGGATGTTTCCCATCCTCTCCCTGGGCCCCAGCCCCTCTGCTTCTCCTCTGCTTGCTTCCCATACTCTTCCCTCCTTTGGGCACACTGCTCCTTTTGCTGGGCTTCCCCTCGGCTCCCTTCATCTCTGGACTGCAAACCCTCCTTTCTCCTTCACACCTCCATCCATCCTCCATCTCCTCTGCTATGAACCTTGGGTTTCCCCAGACAGAATCTCTTTTCTTCCGGAGAATATTTCTTTTACTCTGCTGTACCCTCCCTCAGATGGTGTATTTCCATTTTTATGCCTTGCTTCCTCAGACAGCAGGCGAGGACTTAGGTCCCTTTCATTTGTGTGTCCCTAGTTCCCGGCACAGTATCTGGCACACAAGGAAATGCAGAGCGATTGGGCATCAAGGTTAAGTGGCTGAGTTAGAAGCTGCGGGACCCCAGCAGGTTTTTTCACCTCTCTAAGCCTCAGCTCCTCGGCTGTCACATGGGAGCAGTAACAGTTCCCAGCTCTGGGATCACTGTGGGGATTTCATGACTGGATTAGGTACAGGATTTACTGTGGTTCCCACGACATAGTAATGATTCAGTCAGTGGTAACTGCTGCAATCAGTCCTTCCCCCAAATGCTCTGAGCAGCTCATGTAGTAAACAACAGGACCGACATTATATAGGTGACCGAATTACTCCTTTGATAAACGTTGACTTCATTCCTTTTCATTCCCTTGTGGAAGCCACTGACAAAGATGAGAGTCCATCCTTAATGGAAAAGTAGTCCGTGGCAGGGAGAGGGCCAGCTTCTCCCAAAGCTACTCCTTTTCTAGAAGGCCTTCTCTCTACTTGGGCAAAGTTTAGAGTCTCTGGACTTTCTTTTTCTTCAATCAGGTCAAGCAATCGTGGGCAGGGAGGGAGGGACACCAAAGGCCAGAGAACGGGCTCCCACACCCCAACTCATTAATATCAGCAGCATCCTAGCAAATGGGAGGCCGGAGAGCCAGACCGAGCGGCCACTTGGTCACATGGCGGGGGTCTGCCCCGGGGCCCTGCGCACATTGAGCAGCCGGGCACAAGTGCCATCTATATTTCCCCGCGCAGCCCCGGCCCCCACTGCCCTGTCAGCCTGCTGAGCGAGCTTGGCTGCAACTCTCGTACTTCACAGAGAAGATTTATTCCTCAAGACTGACCTACATGGACGCATGTATCTAAATTCACAAAAGCTTGAGTTTGATGGCAAGCAACAAAAGGTCAGAGGAAAAACAGGCACGGCATTTAAATCAAAATGATGAAACTGGGTAATTTCATTAGCAACAGTTGTATTTACTGGAAGTCACAGATGGTGCAGTTTAGCTCTTAGCCAAGTTTTTAGGACAAAATAAGAATGAAGAAAGAAATATTTCAAGGGAGAGGTGGTTAAAAATTAAATAGGCACCAGATGGCTCAAGACTGTCTTTCCTATAAATTTGGTGAACAATCCAAAGGCTTTCTGAATGGGATTAGAGTTTGAAAAGGAACTTTAAAAGTAATAAATAAGGCCTTTTAAGAGAGCGAAGTTAAGTGCGGAGTTATGTTGAGTGGAGGTTACGGTTAATTATATAAACCAGATTCGATTTTACTTAACTAATTGTTGGCTTTTGTTCATTTATTTGGCGTTTGTTGAGAGCCTACTGTGTACTAGACCTGTCTTGAATGTCTATTCATGGTATAAAGGAGGGTTACACTTTCCTGAAAGCTGGAAAGCGGCTCGCTGAGGCTAAGGAGAGGGAACTGTGGCCTTGAAATGGATTTAGCCCTGCAGACATACTTGTTTCCGCTCTGGTACATGTGGTAAGAAATGCTCCAAAGGTTCCCTGTCTTGCAGAGATTAGAACCCAAACTCCTTACCATGCAAGAAGCCCCCCATGAGCCGGAGCTATCAGCCTCTCTGGGCTAGGACTTCTCAAAGCAGTTATGCATCAGGCCATCAGAGGGAACTTCCTTTCAGCAGGAGCTCAGTGGTGCTGTTGCACGCTAAGGATGGAGAGCTGCTGATCTCACTCTTCTCTCATCTGTTCCTCCTCACACCTTCTCTTCCCACCGCGGCACTGCCCTGCTGCTCCCTGAACTGCCACGTCTCACCCTCTTACCTCTTTCTACATGATGTTCAGTGACTGCTTTTGCCATTTGGTCCTCATTTCCACCCATGTCTCAGCTTAAGAAGCATTGCCTCTGGACTAGAGCATCTTTCCTGCTACAACCGGGCTGGACCATGTAGAGCTATTTCGAGTGCTCTCCCTCTGCCTGTGGCTGGAATGGGGTCTTCTGGGGGGTTTTGAGTAGAGGAGAAACAAGATACAGCATTGGCTTAACAGATGAGAGTTTGGATTTATAATAGGGATGAAGTAGTTTTTGTAGGACAATCTCTCCCATTGAAATAAATTATGGACAGTAAATATCCACAGCCACTAAAGGCACTAGAAAGCGATATATAGCAGCCAAAGCTGGAGGCGATCTGACCTTGGAGACCAGGCAGCGGTATTGGGTGAGGCCACACCATGAGGCTTTTCTCTACAGGACATGCCCCAGTCTACGAGATACACAGTGAGGCAGCCCAAGTGGAAAGCTACACTCCATAACCATCCGGGCCACCAGTAATGGAGCAGGATTCACCAGAGAGCAAGGACCAATAAATGTGCAGACGAGTTTCTCTCAATTCCTTCAGTGACTCCTGAGTTATGCACAACCAGGCAAAGATTCCAGGATCCCAGAGTAAAAATGACAGATCACTGTAAGAGCTGAACAGAGCTTTCAGCAGCTACTGAGCACAGGCAAAACAGTTAGGTGTTGAATCCAGCCAAGCTCTAGAAGGGCTAGGTGAAGCCCTTGGGCTTTCCATTAAAGCCCCTGAGAGTCCACCCCTTAGAGGACAGACCACACTTGACACCAGGCTGCCCGAACACAGTCTAAAACAAAGCCTCTACGAGTTCAAGGTGATCCCAGTAATTAAATGTCTGCAGGAACAAAACCTGCCACTGTTCAGTGGAAGATCTACACGTTGAAATAATAGAATTTCCCCAGCAGAGGAGGCTGGGAATGTACGTACTGTAAGATTTTACACTTTTCCTGTTTATTTGCTTTCTTATACATTAAGAAAAAAAATCTTGATTTTTAAAAATAGTTTCAAATTAACACCACATTGTAAGTGCTTTAATTGTCTGAGTTCCAAAACCCAAATAAACCCAAATAACTAGTGATACTTCCAAACTTTCCAACATCTATGTCTAATGTAGTGGGAAGCCATCTACTTGTCTTTGGGTCATTATCATATTTGGTGCACGATTTTAGCTCTATCTCCGTTTACATGCTGCAATTGTACTCTTTAATTCTCAGAAATTTTATTATAGAGATACATGATGTTGCTAATATTTTGGTCTCTCAGTTCCTTGAACTCTTCTTGACAGTGATTCTTTCCTGCTCTAATTCAGCCATTTACTTTTTTTCTTTTTTTAATGTGGGTACCGGGAGTCAAACTCAGGACCTCGCACTTGCCAGCAGGTGCTTGTGTCGCTGAGCGATATCACCGGCCCTTTTTTTTCCTTTATGTAGGTTCTGGGAGTCGAATTCAGGACCTCGTGCTTGCCAGGCAGGCGCTTATGCCGCTGAGCTATCTCACTGGCCCCTCAGCCATTTACTTTTAAGGTCAAACCTTAGCACTTGTTATTACTGAGAACTACAATGCCTCCAATAATCTCCAGTCCAAACCTCCCTCTGTGATGCCTACCTTCTCTCTTTCCGGTATACATCCTTTATTACACCGTCTCCGACAGCTCTTCACCTACCGGCATGGACCCACGTGCATTCTGCCTCTACTTAACTTTCCTTTCTTCTCGCCATTCCTTTGCCTCTGTTGCCCCTCTCCTGATTCTCTATTCAGGCTTGAACCACAAGCCCAGTTAAACACAGTTCTTGGTCTCCCCCAAGCCTCTGGCTTCGTGGCTGGAGAAAAACTCATAACCAAGTGGAAAGCTTCCAAGATCCCTCATGGGGCTGGGGTTATAGCTCAGTGACAGAGCACTTACCTAGCACGCGTGAGGCCCTGGATTTGATTCTCGACACACACGCACACGCACGCTCACGCGCACACACACACAAAGGAACCCTTTCTTGCTCACTCTCTGAAACAGCTGTTTCTCCCTAAATGCCCAAACCTTTTCTTCATCCTTCCACCCAGACCTTGCTTCCTATTTCAGTGAAAAATAAAAAATAAAAAGAAGGAATCAGCAAAGGGCTCGTAGAAGCCCACCACATGTGCCCCCATCCATTCTGTGCCCACTTCCTCTGCCATTCAGTCTTGCCCTGTGGACAGAGGCCTGGCATCCCTCGCCAAGCCCTGCCCAGCCTCTTGGGGGTCGCACTCCAGCACCTGCTCCTCTCCTTCCCCTCCTAGACCAGCAACTGTGTTTCCCTCCATGGGCTCCTTCCCCAGCTGCCACCTTAAAATTCCAACTCTTTGCCTCTCCTTCTCCCTTTCACTACTCAGTGCCCCTGTCCTCAAAAGCGCTGTCCCTGCCACTGTACACTGTAACCCTTGGACTCTTGTCAGCCTTCTGATGATCTCAGGACTATGTCTTAGGCACCTGGTGTAGTGCTCCGTGGTCCATTTCTTTTTCCGTTAAGTAACATTATTTTTCGGCAGAGCTATGGGTAATCATGATTTTCTTCTTTTTACTTATTTGTTCTTACTAAATTTTCTATGATGAATATGCAATACTTTGGATAAAATGGGAAACAATAAAATTATATAAAAAGAAACACCATATTTTATGAATAATTTACAATCAATTGCATTTTTATAGCAAAAATTGGCAGTGGGGTGGAGTGGAGTGGGCAGTGGGACGGAGGCCAGTTCTGCTCCTGACTGGCTCTTGAGCAGCCTCTTAAATTCTTTGAATTTCAGATTCCTCAGCTGTGATGGGGGAGAAACTGCCGTTTTCCCAGCCTTTCTTTCAACAATATTGTGAGGATCTTAGAAGAAAAATGGATGCGAATATACATTGGAGCTGTGGAAATGTAAGCCCTTAATGCTCCTGACCCAGATATTTGTTGTGAGCTACAGGCTAATATCTTCCCTTTACTAATGAGGAAATGGAGGTCCCGAGATGCGGCAGGTTTAAAACCGCATCAAAGGAGAATACTCATAAGACCAGCTTTTCATACTTCTTGGGCCAAGTTCTTCTCTGTGTCCCAATTTCTTCATCTGCCCCACTTCCAAAATATCTAGGGAGATGAAGCCATCCTCCTCCTATCAGAGAGGTTTGGAGGATGGGCTGGACAAGAAGGGGGTGCTTTGAAAGCATCTTGGACCACCCGATGCTATGGAGATGTTAGCTGAAGACCACTGAAAATAACTGGGTTGACATCTGCTGGAGAAGATGTTTCTTAGCCACGTGCAACCTCCGAGAAATTGGTCTCATAGCTTCGCTGTGTGCTGAAGTTCCGTCTGGGATCTTTGACACCGAAGCTGCTTTGGTGTGGGAGCTCTGACTTATGTGTGTGCAGAACCCGGAATATTTGTGGTTATTGCTTTTCTTCTCATTTTTTCTTTTTCTTTTTTTTTAATTTTCTTCCACTGACTAGGTTTGGATCTTAGTAAGCAAGGAAGGGAAATCGCACTGATAACTGAGAGGGAATAAATTTAGTTTATCCCCAGGACATGACCCAGTCTCTGTATTAATCATCTGCTAGGAAAAAAGTACTTCCCTTCCTTTTATGTGACCTTAAACTCAGTCCTGGGGTCTCCTAATCCAAGGTTTGATGAACAAACCCCGGTACCCACCGAGGAGGGAAATTTCCAAAGCATTGAATTAGTGAATGAATTCTTTCAAGGCTCAGCCCTCTGTGGTTTGGATCATAGCTTGGTCCCAAACTCCCAGGAGAATACTTGATTCTTGCTTTCTTCAAACTGCCCCCATCCTTCACAAGCAAGGAAAAGCATTTGCTAAATGTCTGCTTCGCACCAAGGATGTTCACCTACATTGATTCATTTGATCATGTATCCACATGTATCCTTATAAGGCATATACTGGCCCTGTTAATTGACGCTCTCTGGCCGCACTGCATGGAGAACCACAAATCAGAAAGTAAGAAGCCACTGGGCTGGGATTAGAACTACCTATCTGTAATTCCAGAGTGGAGCTCTGTCCACTGCCCTAAGCAGTTTTTCCAAAGCTTTTCCTCTAGAACTTTTTCCTTCGCAACCCTTCCTTCTCTCCCCTTCAACATGAATGCAACAGTTTGCTTACTCCCTTCTTCAGCCTACATCTTTCCTTACTGAAAAGTACAAATATTTAAAATTTTGTCCTCAAGTGTGCTGGATGCTGACCAAATCCACCCAGACAGGACCACCTGTTCTGTGATGAATGGGGGAGTTTCGTGGGGTAGGAAACGTCTCCTCCCCACAAAAGCCTTAGAAATGACATGTTGGTTTTCTTGATAATTGGTTAGCTAGAGTTTTCAGGGAAAGAGTCTAAATCCAGGGAAGTACAATCTAAATGTAAATGAATGTTTACATGGGTATTTGGAGGGGCTCTGGGGTTGGAATACTGATGTGGCAATGCTTCCTGATGCTCGGGGAGCTGCTATTGGAAGTGCAGGGGTAGATAATCACTTTCTCTTCACTGTCCCCTTAGGGATAGGGAGAAACCAATTGGCTCTGGCTTCAGGTCCTCTGCAGGCCTCTTTGAGCTCATTGCAATCAGCTGATGAAAACACAGTAATGGAAAAGTGCTTATTGGGCTATAAAGGGAGTGACAGAAATGGCCCCTGGTTCTCAGTGGTTACAGTCCAGCAAGACTGCCTTAGGGAACTTGTCTTACTGTGCCCCTGACCTTTGTCCTCTTTGTCCTTGACCTCTCTGCTGCACCTCATGCTGCACGCTCAGGAGCACAGGACTCGAGGCTGCAGCTCTTGCTCTTGGCTCTACCTCCTCTCCTGGAGACAGCACGTCTGTCCTCTTGGCTCCAAAGTCTCCTCTCCGCTGTTGTTTCTTCCCCACGACTGGACTTCTGGTTACAGCACCTTCCCGCCCTCTTCTTGAGCATGACCTTGTCTCCTTGCAGGTGGAGAGCACGGTTAACACTATGCATGCCCCTGAGGGGCCAATGGTGGATGCTCAAAAGCTGTTTTATTTTTTTTTAATTCACATAATACCAAATTGAACATTCACTTTCAATGAACACATAAAGATTGGGTATAGTAAGGAATGATTTTTAAATTAACATGTTAAAACAGATAATGTAATCTTACCATGCTACTATAACAGAAAGCCACCCACAGAGTACATTATAAACAATAGACAATTATTTCTCACAGTTATGGAGGTTGGGAAGCCCAAGATGTGGGCCAGTGCAGGGTCTCAGGAGGGCTCAGCGGTCCTCACATGGTAGGAAGGACAGAGGGTGGAAGCAATGTGAGGCCTTCATTCCATTCCTGTGGGAAGAGCCCCGTGAACCGGTCACCTCCTAAGCCCCTACTCTCAATACTATTGCACTGGGGATTACATTTCAATAAGAATTTTGGAAGAGACACAAACATTTGAACCATTGTAGATGCAGAATCGCATGGTCCCTCCCCACCTTATCTCTACAGGGCTAAAGGCTGTAGGAATGGAACAGAAGGTTTTGCTTCTTAGATGGGATGTAAGTATAAGATTAAGAATGATGTTTGTATTCTCAATTCAATTAATCCAGTTAAAAACTATTTATTGCACCTCTCCTATGTACCAGGGCAGCTGTGGACTGGGTACTAAGGCATGACTATAAACTCTCCAGGAGGTGATCTTGTAGGAGTAGAGAGGCCGACAGGGATAGAAATGGACAGCACAATATAACAGGGATAATTGGACCATCCCGGGAGCAGAAGGAAGTACTAGAAGGTAGAGGAGACTATCACTACAGAGGAGCAACAAAGAAAGAAATATTTGAGACTTGTTTTAAAGATTAAGTAGAAGTTTACTAGATAAGACTAAGGAAGGAGCTCATCAGACAGAAAAAGACATAACGGTAATGAATGCAGGCGGTTGTTTGGAGACATGTGGGTGGTAACTGTCACCACAGCAAGATTCAGGTGCCAGGGAGAACAGAAGAGAAGGGACAGAGGGAGGGCATAGACCCAGAGGGACCCCTGGAGCCCTCAAAAAGTCTTGCCGCTGTATGGGACTAGAAGACAGCTAACTGGGCAAAACCAGAAGTAGAGCATGGGGCTGCACCCAGAATCCAGTTCCATGCTTACCAAAACCATCCAGGAGAGAGAGAATGAGAGAGGAGAGAGAGATTTGACAGAGGGAGGTTTGCTGTAAAAATGAGGAAGAGGAAAATAATGAGCGCCTGATCCTGTGTTCTCCACCTTCGTGGCAAGGAAATGTATTCAGTGCATGGTGATTCTTAATAAATGTGGAAATGAATGAGTAGTTTGCGGTTATTTTACAAAATCGTATGACTACAATTTGTTTCAAAAACAGAGCTGGGTCTTTACGCAGCAAGAGCTATGTCACCTGGAAGAGGAATGGATTAACTCAGAACCAGCTGGATTACTGTAGTGGAATGTGGAAGTGCAGCTAATTTTGTTATCTAAGGTGGAGCGGATACACTTCCTCACAGCACTGCTGTGGTCAGCAGCAGGGGAAATGTATGTCCAAATACATTTTGGAGCCTGTTACTGTCCAGAAGATGTTCTGGATAGTGGGTGGGGTACTGACCAACAGGGCTGATCTGCGAAGTCTGCCTGCTGCCCAGCAAGGCCTTCTCTGTCCAGCACTGGCTGGTCCCAGCAACGCCTAGAATGACAGTAGCTACTGTGCATGAAATGTCTCCATCCACCACCATGTTCCTTTTCCTGTGTCTGCTTTTCTTCCTGCACCTGCCCTCAGCTGCCCAGCCTGGTGGCCCCTTCAAGGGTGTCTTTCTTACTTTCTTATTGCTGGAACAAAACACTCGACACCTACAAGTTAAAGGAGGAGAGGTTTATTTTAGCTCACAGTTTGTACAGCTTTCAGTCCTTAGTCAGCTGGTTCTAAGGCAGGGCAGCATGGCAGAGAACAAACACTCCGTGGCAGGGAGTGTTTCCATGCAGAAAACAGCAAGCAGTGAGCCTTCCTTTCCCTTTTATGCCATCCAGGCTACAAGCCTATTGGTTGGTGTCACCACACCCAGGGTGAACCTTCCCATTATCCACACCCAGAAGTATATTAACCAATCAGTGGACTAATCCAGTTAGCACACATCCATAATCCAGAGTTGCACACCCATGATCCAGTTTTCAGCACCCCTCCACTGCCGTCCACTGACATATTCACCAAGACCTTTGAGAAAGAACCCTCACTCTGGCTGTCTGTAAAAGAGGAAGGTGGCCAAGCATGGTGGCACAGGCCTATATTCTCAGCAATAAGAGAAGCTAAAGCAGGATGAACACAAGTTCAAGTACTACCTGAGCATCTCAGCAAGATCTTGTCTCAAATAAAAAACAAAAAAGGCTGGGGATGTAACTAACTCAGTGGTAGGGAGCCCATGGGTTCAAATCTCAGTACCACAACAGCAGCAGCACCACTAATAATAATAACAACAACAACAATAATAATAATAATAATAATAATAATAATAATAATAAGACAGGTAGGTAAACTACTCCCATCCTAGACCACCCTCTGCCCCTGGGATCTCCTCAGGACCACTCTCTGGCCATCCAGGCTTAACTGAGACAGCATAATTTTTGAGTAGAGGAAGGGGTGACACCATCTTGGGTGTGGCTCATTGTTATGGCTTATCTCTAGGTGTCCCCCCAAAGCCTCACGTGCTCATAGGTGGGGCTTTTGGAAGGTGATTGGATGACAGGGGTGCTATATTCACTGGTGGATTCACCCATTGGTGAGTCCAGTGCTGAATGTCCCTTTAGGGGGTGGGGCCTGATTGGAAGAGGTGGGTCACTGAGGGTGTGACCTCAAAGGGTGTGTTTTTGTCCCAATGGCAGTGGATGGTTCAGTGAGTCCAGGCTTTTTCCGTCCGTCCTAAAGAGGGACACCTGATGAACAGATAAATGCAACTTTTATTCAAAGTAAAGGAAAAAAACAGAAGAGTGAAGAAAAGAGAAGAGCAAGAAGAGATACATCGTGCAAGCAGGATGGGGCACTTCAGAAACGGGAGGATAGCAGAACAGCATGATCGCAGTGGCGGTGAAGTCAAAGGCTGCTGTCTTTTACAACTTCCCAGATCTGGTCTGTTGGAGATTGCTCTGGCCATGCATCCTGGCTGTGGCTGACAGGTCACATCTTATTGTTCAGTCTCCATCCTGGATCAGGTTACATCCAGCTTTCAGCCCTGGGTCCAGATCTTCATGATTGACATGTTACATTCTGTTTTCTAGCCAGCCTGCCATGCCCTAACCTCCTACCTCACCAATTCTTCTCTCTCTCTCTCTCTCCCTCTCTTTTTGCTTCTGGTTGCCATTGGTTGAGTGGCTTTCCCCTGCCACACCCTCCCATCATGCCATTTCTACTTTGGAGCCAGATGACCATGGACTGAAACCTCTGAAACCTTGAGCCAAATAAAGCTCTCCTCCTTTAAGTTGTAGGTGTCAGAGACATTGTCCCAAGTGACTAATACATCCCCCATCGTGTGTTTCTTGTGATATCTGGGTGAAGTGGGGACTGCTGTTCCTATTTGTACAAAGAGGACACTGAGACTCACCATGACTCATTCCAACCAGTGGCTGGAACAGGCAAGCCTCCACAGAGCTATCTGACTCCTTAGCTTTTGAATATTTTGCTGCCTTTGATGGATGGTTGCAGATAAGAGCAAGTCACATTTGGCAGACATCTAGGAAGAAAATTTTTAAAAAGTTAACATATTTTTCTAGCATCATACTTGTAAGTCCTTATTGTAGAAACTATAGTAACACAGAAAATTCCAAATAAAAAATACAAATTAATCCGAGTCTTACCGTTCACAGCAACACTTAACATTTACCAAATTTCCTTCCAGTCTTTCTTCTGTGCTTCTCTTCTCAATAGCTGACATTGTATTTTATGTGTAATTATGGATCCTATTGTTATTGCCAGCCTCTGGCACTACTGGGAGGTCATGCGGCCTTCAGGAGGTTTGGCCTGGTGGAAGAAAACAAGGTCATGGGTAGATGTGTCCTTGAAGGGGCCACTGGGACTTTGGCCCTCCTCCTCCTCACTCTCTTTTTGTTTCTTGGCTGCCATGAGGTAGCTGTTTTGTTCTACCACGTGCTTTTTGCCATGATGTTCCTTTTTATCACAGTCTTAAAAGCAATAAGGCCAAGTGACCATGGACTAAAACCTCTGAAACCTTGAGCCCAAATAAGCTTTCCTCTTTACTAGTCATTTATCTCAGGTGCTTTGACATGACAGAAAGCTAATACATGCTTTTTCATTTAACATTATATCACAGCATGTTTCTGTATCTTTAAAACCCTTCTAATGTGATTTTTACTGACCATATAATACTCCTTTATACAAGTATACTGCATTTGATGTAAACATTCTCTAGTGTTGGTCAGTTAGTTTAGGGAGAATTTCCAGTTGATTCTTTTTTCAGCTCACAGAGACAGCAAAGCTGACCCTGGGTTTCAGAAGTTTGACTCATCCTATATATTCTTTGCCTTTTACATGGAAGTAACATACGTTTAAATAATATTGCCATTTATTGGTTAAACACAAGGCAAACCTATAATTCAGTGAAAGTATGGGGTCTGAGCTGGAGGAGGAGGAGGCGATACATAAGAAATCACTACCTTTGAAGAGCTTGCCATGTCATGAGGCCTGGGGACAAAATAGTGAAAAAAAGCAATTGCAGGCAGGTGCCCCTGCCAGGATGTGGTGCTCATGCTGGGAAGCTCCCAAGTGGGTCTGCAGAGGCGGAGCCATGGTAATAAACACAGGCAGATCTCAGCCTGTTTCACACTTGCTGTCATAAGCAGGTGGCTCTCAGGAGTTTCTTTCTGGAGTGATCTGCTTGGACAGAGCCAGCAACTTCTGTAAAGCTTGTGTTCCTTGTTGCAGAACCTGGGATGGCTCACAACTACACCTCCCATTTATTGTTTTCTGTGTCCCAGGCACTCTGTGAAGCGCTACCCAAGAGCTCCCCCAATCCCCCTTCTACAGTGAGGCAGTGTGGCATAGTGGTCCACGACTTCACAAAAACCAGCATGAAGCTGCTTGCTAGCTGTGCAACTTTACACAAAAGACGTCACCTTTCTCTGCCTGCCTTTCTTCAGCTGTCACATGGAGAGAGAAAAAGTTTACCTCACTGGTTGTTGGGGGGTCAGACACACAGATGAAGTGTTTAGCCTTGTGACCAATGCAGAGTATACTTGGTGCATAGTGGGGAGATGTTATTACGCAAAGCCCCATTCCTGGTAGATGCTGTTTATGGAGGCTGAAATGGACGTATGCAAAGGTGAGGTGCCTCTCCCCAAGTCCCAGGGACTGAATAGGACACCTGGACTGCATCCTGATCTCTATGCCTTGTTTCCTGGAGGCGATTTTCCACAGGAGATGGGAAGTCCTGTAAGGCAATGCCGGGCCTACTAAATTTTGTATGTGGTTAGGTTTGGGACCATAAAAGCAGATCCTGAAAAGGAAGTGGGAGACTAGAGATGCTAGTTTGACAAAGTGTCAGGCAACTGTAGAAGAATTCTTATGGCCACCAGAGGGCAGGGAGGCCACCTGTAATCTCTTGGTCTTAGGAAGGCAGAAGGGTGGGAAAGTTAAACTATTCTAGCTCCATCTCGAGATGCTGGCTGAGGTAGCAATGGTAAAATATGTGCAAAAGACTGCAATTTGGTGAAAGAAAGTGCTGTCCTTATACTAGTTTCCTGGGGAGACCTCACGGGGGCACTGGCCTGGGCAGAAGGAGTTAGAAGGAACTGGGTTTTGTTTTAGCCTTTCACTTTTTTCTCAAGCCAAATTGAAGTCTTCTAGTATGGCACCTCAGTGTAATTCTCCTGTCTTCTCCACTAATATGAATTTGGTGTGGTGGCCATACAGCTGTACATTTCACTCTCTATAGAACATGTAGCCACCTATTGTTTTACACCAGTATGTCAGATGAACACTTATGTTCTCTCTTTTCTTTCACTCATTGTGTTGTTGCAATACATCCATGTGGATGCATAGAGCTCTGGTTGATTTATTTGAACTGCTGTATAATAGTCCATCTATCCTGTGAACATTCTCTAATGCATCTAGTTCTTTACTGGTGGACATTTCCATTTTGTGGATATATTTTAAGTAATATAGCGGTGAATATTTTTGTGTGATTCTCCTTGAGAATATGTGTAAGAATTTCTGGGGTTGATACCAAGGTGACCCTAACTTCTGTAGCAAAATTATCATATTAAATGAATATAATTATTTTTTCCTTTTTCTGTTCCCCCTGTTGACTGAAACTTTAGGTAATAAAAAAAATTGAGAGGTTTTCTTGGGAGGAGGAAGTTGTGATAAAACTCACTTCTAAAACTATTTGCATTGGTTTTCTTTCTAAGTAGGATGAGGTGTAGTAAGTTTGGAAGATATTTGACTAGGAATAGAATTATTGAACAATTCTACACCCTTAAATTTTTCCTCCAAATTATTATTCCAACTTATACTTCTACCAGCATTGTATGAGGTTGTTTCCTTATATTTTCTCTGACAGTGGTATTGTTTAACTAACTTGATGAAATGTTGTAGTTTTAAATTTGTATTTAATTAATTACTGGGAACATTATATTTCCCCCTTTTATGAGTTGCAGGTCCATATATTTTGGCTACCTTTTCTAGTGGTATATATGTCTTTATTATTTATTTAGTTAGTTTTTTGAGACAGGGTCTCACTATGCAGTTCAGGCTGGTCTTGAACTCACTATGTAGCCCAGGCTGGCCTCAAACTCACTGCTATCCTCCCGCCTCAGCCTCCCAAGTGCTGGTAATTACAGGCGTGTGTCACCATGTCTGGCTATCTTTATCTTAATAATTTTAGGATTGCTTTACATAGTCTGCATTCAAAGCCATATCACCAGCAAATGTCTCCCTTCAGTCTGTTACTTGGGTGTTAAACGATCCTTTGGAATTCAGAAGTTTTAATCTTGATGTATTCAAATTCATTATATCTTTATGATTTTTCCTTTGTGGGTGTCTTATTTAAGTTATCATTCTTTACCCCAAGTTCCTAAAGATAATCTTCTGTATTTTATTATAATTATAAAAGTTTGTTTTTTTTACATATTGACATTTCATTTATCTGTAGTTTATTTGTGTGTATGATATGATTCAGGGATTCAATTTTAACTTTTGCCACACAGAATGTCAATTGTCGACTAAAAATTTAACTTATTTAATGGTCATCGGTTTATTTAGATGTTCTAACTTTTTCTTGGGTCAATTTTTTCGAGTGTTCATGTGTGTTTTTGTGTGTGTGCACGCATATATCTATATCTATATCATCTATATCTATATCTATCTCTGCATCTACACTCTTCCATGCTACCTAGGTTTTTGAATTTATAAGAATTCAGTTTTTTTCATAATATCTTCTTGTATAGGTATAGTTAATCCTCTTTTCTCTCTTTTTATTAAACTGACTTGCTGGAGGTTTTCCTTTTTAGTCACTGAAGTACCAGTTTTTAGTTTTGGATCAATAATATATTTTTTTCCATTAATTTTCTCCTTTCATTTATTCACTTTTATTTTCTTTGGGTTTCATCTGTTTATCTTTCTCTTAATTCTTGAAATAAATACTCAATTCAGTTATTTTCAATATTTAATAGGTGAATCTCAGACTGTAAATTTCTCTCTAATGCTTGCTTTCATTGATTCCCTTATATTTGATATATAGTGCTTTCAATGTTGCTCTGTTACAAATATTTCATAACCTTCATTGTGATTTTTTTCTTTAACTCATAGGTTACCTAAAAGTGCAATTTTCACTTTTTTATGCATGTTATCTTTTTATGGTTTGCTTTTAGTGTAATTACTTGGTAGTCACATACTGATTTCTTTAGATGTAGGTTCTACGGGATCTCTAGGATGACCTTCGTGACCTAGGAGGTGGTCAGCTTATCCCTGCTCTGTATATGCGTGGACAAAGTACACATTCTGCACTTGCCTGGTCTCAGGATTTGTGTCATTATTAAATCAAGATGGATGTTAGGGGCTGGTGATATAGCTCAGTGGCATAAGCGCCTGCTGGCAAGTGTGAGGTCCTGAGTTCGACTCCCAGTACCCACATAAAAAAAAAATAGATGTTAGAGCCGTTCGACCCTATTCCTTTGCTAATTTTTGATTTACTTGATTGATTACTAACAAGTACATGAAAAAAAAATCCATGTTCTGTTTGGATTTGTAAACAGCGTAATTCTTTCTTTTTGTCTTTGTATGAGAAGATACGGTTGAGTACGTGTCACTGATGGTTGGTGTCTCTAGCTCCTTGGTGGATCTCCCTTTTTATCATTACGGTTTCCCTTCTCTGTGGCACAGAGAGTGAGTATTCCACAGGTTGGCTCTTGGGTTGGGCCATTTGACCAGTTCTGGAGAAGGAATTGTGGAGAAAAGTGCCAAGTGTCACATCTGGGGCATCTTCTTCATCTCTTCCTTCTCCTGGCATGGTGATCTTGAAGGTCTTATGTTCCAATAGCTAAAATACGGAGGCAGGTGTCCCGGTACTAGATTTCATGAGTGAGAAAGAAATCATTATGGTAGTAAGTCACTGGCATTTCAGAGATTTATCAGTCATAGCAGCTGGTGTTAATTATTCTGAAAAACACCTCTGTGCTTATGACTTTTACCATAAATTCTATTCTCCCATTTTGTTAGTATTTCCCCTCTTTGTTCAAACTGTAACAGTCTATATTTTTAGAATGTGAGTCAAAACTGCCTTAAATGTGCCTTTTAAAAACATAATATTGCTAGGTTCAAAATTCATCTAAGTATCTCTGTTTTTTAATTAGGAATTTAACTTGTTGTGATTATGTATTGGTCTTACCAATACTGATATATTTGGTCATATTTCTGCCATTTAAGTTTGCATTTTCTATGTACCAACTTTATACGCTTCTCCTTCCTTTCCTTCTTGGTTTCTGTTGGATTGCTTTGGTTTTCTGTGTTTCATTTTTTTTTTTTTTGTGGGTACCGGGGGGTCGACCTCAGGACCTCGTGCGCCAGCAGGCGCCCGTGCCGCTGAGCGATATCACCGGCCCCTTTTTCGTATGTGGGTTCCGGGAGTCGAACTCGGGCCCTTGCACTTGCTGGGCAGGCGCTTACGCCGCTCAGCCATCTCACCGGCCCTGTGTTTCATTTTTTGTTACTGCTCCTGAAATTTTAATATACAGTATTTTAAATATATTTTTATTTCTCAACATTCATTCTGTAATAATTTTAGATTATAAAAGGTTGCAAAAAATACAGAGATTCTAGTATGTCCCTTCTCATCCCCAGGTGTTAACAGCTTACTTATATAATCATGGTAAAATGATCAAGACTAAGAAATTAACGTTGATACAGTCCTATGAACTAATCCATATGTCTTATGCACATTTACCCAATTGTCCCCCGATGTCCTTTTCCTGCACCAGGATTCCATCTAGTATCACTCATCGCATTTAGTTGTTAGATCTCCTTAGTTTCTTTCAATCTGAGACGGTTCTTCACTTCTTCTTTACCTTTCATGACCTTGACATTTTGATGAGAGTTAGCCTAATAAATTATATGGAATGAATTTCACTTTGGGTTGGTCTGATGTTTCATGATTAAATGGAGGTTATGCATTTTTGGCCAGAAAATTATGAATGTGATGATGTGTTCCTTTTAGTACTACTAGTCCATGATACTAGTTTGTCTCATTACTAGAGAGGTGAACTGCTCAACTGGTTGTGGAGATGTTGGTCAGGTTTTTCCACAATAAAGTTACCATTTTTTCCCTTTTGCATTTGAGTTGTATATTGCAAGGAGCTGTTTTGAGATGTGCAAACACCATGATTTTCGTTAGCATGACCTTACCTGAATTTTAACATTCATTGACGATTCTTATCTATGAGACTTGCTACTGTGTTTGCAAAGTGGTGATTTTTTTCTTCTCCATCTTTTTTTTTTATGTTTATTAATTGACATGTTCTTAAACACAGTAGTTTATATATAAGGAAGGGCTACTAATTTTCTGTATTACTTATTCAAATTTTTATTCTTGTCTTTATGTACTCATTTCCCCCCCCCATGTAGTTATTTCCATTTTTATAGCAGTGGTTGACAATGACTTCTTCCTGTTTCCCCACAGCTTTGTCAATGGGATGAATAGCTTTACTTTTTAATTTCCATTAATCTGATACTTGGGAAATAGTATGTTATTTTAATTAGTATTTCTTTCATTATGAGTGATCTTAATATCTTTTTATATTTGAGGGCCATATATGAATATATATGCACATATATATGTATATATGTATATGTATATATATATATATATATATATATATATATATATATGTATATTCATTCTATCTTTTAGTAAATTGCCTGTTCATATCTTTCCCCTATTTTTCTATTGGGCTTTTGGTATAGTATTTTGTCTCTTAATTTAAAAAATCTTTATATATTAGTAATATTATTTCTTTATGATATCTGATGCAAATATTTTCTCTCAGTTGGTCAATTATCTTATGACTTGGCTTATATTTTTACCTTTCCCATAAAAAATCTTAATAATGTCTATTTTTATAACCAAATTCTCTAGAAAGACTTGTCAGTCTTTTCTTTTGGTACCCCTGGACTTCAAAATCACGGTTAGAATGCCTTTCTCCATACTGAGACTAAAAGGGAAATTCAGCCATATTTTCTTTGAGTACTTACCTGGTTCAGTTCTACAGTCAATGTCCATCATCCATGTGGAATTTATTTATTTATTTATTTGAATTTATTTTTATATATTGCATGAAGCACAGATGTAATTGTGTGTTGTTCTAATGGCTGTCCTGTTTCCTGAGCATGACTTATTCAGAAATCCGTCACTTCCCCAGTTACTTTAGATGCCATGTGTATCACATGTTAAAATTCCACATATACTTACATCTATTCTATGGTTTTCTACTCTCTTTGGGCAACCTATTGGTCTGCTCAGAGCCAAAACCACGCTGTGGTAACTATACAAGTTTTACGTTATGTTTTAATACCTGCCTGAGTTAGTTTCCTTTTGTGGTTTTGTTTTTTCAGTTACCGTTGTGACTGTATTTTCCTGGCTATTCACCCATGTTTTCTCCCTTATGAACTTCAGTAGTAACTTGTCTAAGTACCTATAAATACCTGTTGAACTTTTACTGAGCTTACATGAAATTTATAAATGAATGAACTTATGATATTAAATCAGTCTATGTGAAAGTAGATTCTTTTCATTTGTTTACATTTACTTCTGTGTCTTGTAGGAATGTTTTATATTTTGCTTATGTCAGTTTTGTACATTTCCTGCTAAGTTTTTCTTAAGTATTAATCTTTTCAAAACAATATTATCAACTTGTCAGATAAAGAAATCAACTACAGAGATGTATCAGGCAGTTCATTATTTAAAATGTCTTATTATTTTTTCTGGATTTTGTATGATATTTGTGGTATTTGTCAGCTTTTTTGAATCTATAATTTCTTGTGTTTTCTTATTCTAAATAAATAATTTACTACTGTACATACTTTTGTATTTGTAGTTGCATATATATATATATATTTTTTTTTTAAAGGGCCTCCCAAAATGTATAAGCTTCAGATTCCACAAAACTTTGATCTGCACCTGTTCAAAAGGTAACAGCAGGACTGCAAGTTATACAGCAAAAATAGGGCAGTGTGAAAAAGAAAAGATTTGAAAAAGAATCAAATATGAAATATAGAAAAAATGTAGACTCAGTGATATAAAAAAACAATGAGTGAGTCAGACAGAAAACTGCACATAAGTTGGTGATATTAAATGAAGTTGAATTATCTTTGTAAATTTTGTAAAAAACCTAGGCATGTGTATATTGCTAGAGTCTCTCCCAGATTTTGCCATGAGGCTATGCCTATGATAGATGCTGAAGCTTTAGCCTCACGAGCTCTTTCAAGGTTTTTTTGTTTTTGTCTTTGTTTTTTTCCTAAGCATAATAGTTGCATCAGCTGACTATTCCCCATGGTGGTGTTTTACCTTGTGTTATCAGTAACGTTGGATTAGAAAATCAGCTTCCTTGGGGGTTGTTTTCTGAGTGAGTCCTATGAGTCTATAGTGGGCAGGTGGTTACTCTTGTCAGGGTGTCCTGGTCCCAATCCATGTTTATGCTACTTTCCCTGTGGCATGTGGGATACGCCATATGCAATCTTTGGTGTAAATTGTGCATTTCAACTTCACACATGTACATGGCATGGACTGGGGCTTCCAGTTTCTTGTCTGGTACCTTCCTTTCCGTTTCTCAGGCCAGTCAGTGCAGCTCTTTGGAGACCTGCTGCAGAGCAAGACTGTCCTTATGGTCCTGGAAGGATCAATTCTATCCTTCCAAAAGCAGGAGGCCATAGGGCTCTCTCTCCAACCTGCACACGTCTTCATTAGGACTTAAATCTAGGTCCAGGATTTCCATGGGGCCATTTTAGCTCAGTTCTTGGTCATCAGACTGACTTTGAGCTTTCTCTTTACTTTTGTCACCAATCTTGATTTCAAGCTCTACTCTCTATCCAAATATAGTAGTTTTTGGTGAGATTTTATCTGACATATTCACACATTTGGAATTGAGTAAATCTAGGTAATTCAGACCCAGCTCATTCATTCATTCTACATGATATTTTGGAGGGCCCTCTGTGTGTCTGACATTGACCTATAGTAAGTGGTTACTCATTAGGCACAATTCAAACTTCCTGCCCATGTGGAATTTGATTTCTAATAAGTCAAAATCATCTCTTTTGTGCTAGGGGCTTGTTTTCTTTTTATGTAGAAAAGACAAAGGTGTCTAGCTTCCTTCTTTTCTCTATTCTGGACATAACTGAGTCACAAACACCTTGTAGAAGCCCAGTGGCTATGAATTCTGTCCAATTATTTGAGGATATTTAAAATAAACACTAGGTCATCCCTATAGTCTTGGTATCCCAGATCTTTCTACCACTGTGACCCCTTTTATTTAGAAAGTTTTCGTCTACCACACTGCACTGAGGTGATAATGAAACCTCCCCCAACTTCTTTTTTTTTTTCAGGCTCTTCAGTGCAGTTCTTTAATTATTAGTATGCAATTTCTTTCTTACTCACTTTTCATTTCTTTACATACAGAAAATTCACCCCTTGCTAAGAAATTTGACAAGCTGTGTAATCATACAACCACCAGCACATTCGTGATATTGAAGTTTTATCACCCCAAATATTCCTTCACCCCCCCTTTGTGGTTAACCCCACCCCACTCTTACTCCTAGCCCTTAGCAACCACTGATGTGTTCTCTTTCCCTTTAGTTTTATCTTTTCAAGAATGTCATATGGGTGGAACCAGACACTATATAGCCTTTTGTGTCTGGCTCCTATCCCATAGCATAATGCACTTGAGATCCATCCACTTGGTCATATATGTATCAGTAATTAGTTCCCTTTCTCTCATTTTTTTTAACAAAAAGATTTTAATGAAGACTTCTCATTTGTAAGGCTAATTATGATCAATAAATATTGACATGTGATATCTCTTGATGCTAAGATACCAAATTTTTATCTCTAGTGTGCACACGTTGTAGATTTTTAGGAGAAAAGAAACTTATGATTAAAAAAAAATCTTAAAATGTGAATAAGCAGGCTGCTTGCGTTTAGGAAATAGTGTAATCCTAGAGCAAGCCAGAGGAATATGGCAATGGTTTAGGAAATGGGGGAGATCTGATAAGCAGTAAAAGCTGTTTTAGAATGCTGAAACCAGCAGGTGCCCAGTAAATACTCATTAGATACATGAAGCATGGAAAGATGGAGCCTCTGTGAATCTTAGGGTCCTCCTGGAGCCTGGAGGCCCCCAAGTTGGTGATTCCTTGACTAAAAGATCATCTGCTTTTGATCTCAAACGTACTGGCCGCTACTACAGTTCTCCGATGCGGGAGTGGCCAGAGTTTTTGGCGTGGTGTACATCTCTTGGGCATGTGCAGCCGGCATCGAACAGGCAGGTCAGGCACTGCAGACTTTCAGCCGCTTTTCAGTAACTGGTGAGGGGTCTTCCTGCCAGCGGCACACCTGCTCCAGCTTGTCTGGTCACGTGACCCCATGAGCACCAGGTTCCCTGCCGTGAGGTGGCTGCACACCTGTGTCCCTTAGTCAGGCAAGCACATAGGTCTAGGGCTTGAGCCAAATTTCTCCTGCAGAGGGCTGCACAGGGTCCCCATTGCAGGTGACAGGAGGCAACTGCACCTCTGAGCTGGGGTGGGCCCTGTGGCTGGCAAAGGTGATCTCGTCCCACACCTGTGTGCATCCTACCTCAGCCAAAGGATATAAAATATACATTAAATACAATCAGCGCTCTGAAGCAGCCGAGTGAGATTCTGGAAGCCATGCGCTGGGGTGGGGGAGGTCTCATTATACACGATGAATACGCTTTGCATCCTGTCTTGGTCAGGAGGCAGTGGTGGGCAAACTCTTGGGGTTGGAGAGACCCCGCCTGTCACCCGTTCCATCCGCCCAGGGGTCACTGTTGCTGTCACGGCTCTCTCTGACTGTCTTTCTTCTGCTGCATCCCGTGAGGCACCACAGACTGTGCTTTCCCTGCACATCGCCGGACATCCTTCCAGCATCCGCCGCGATGGCACAGGCTCTGAGCTACAAGCCACTCCTGGTGCACCTACTGACAGTAGAAGCGGAGGCTCTGGTTTTGTCCAGTGGTTTATAGAGCTTGTTTGGGGGCCAACTTCCTGATGGACACAGTTTTATTTAAAATTCCAATTCTTCTAATCTTATTTATTTTTGAGACAAAGTCTTGCTAAATTGCCCAGGCTGTCCTCAAACTTGAGATCCTCTTGCCTCAGCCTCCTGAGTACAGTGCCGAGATTACAGGCGTGTGCCACCATGCCCAATTTCTAGGTTTTGCTTCTTGTAGACAAATTTTTCATGCGTAAGAAAGATTTTCTTTTCTCTCTCTTTTTCCATTTCTGTTTTTGTGTAGGACTAAGGTTTACTTACCAGAGTCCTGCAAATAACTACTATGGATTACTAAAAATTTGGTTTTGCAAACTAAAATTGCTAGTTTATCAAAAGTTTGAGTCAGGACTGTTCTTAACAAGATTAATTTTCTGGATGATCCTTGTACATGACAAATTTGTTCCCACCCAAAGGCCTTTGCTCTTACTGTTATCCCTTTTAAGACTTTAGGACAATATGAGTATCAAAAATACCTACTTCTCCTTAGGGTGTAATCTGTTTTCCATTGTGTTTTTCTCTTTGGCTACATCTTTTCCACTGATGCTAATATGCTCCTGTCATCTTTCAGAAATAAGAGAGAGCTGGGGATTACCGAAACCTACCGCATCTCTGAGTGCCTGGAATGTGTGATGTCATTTTACATTAGGTGAGCTTGTTTTTTAGACATTAACTTTGGACTTTGATCTTCCTGGGGAAAGAGCATTCAGCAATTTAAAAAATTTGATTATATGTTCTCTGTGAACATCATGCAAATGATCCTATGCATGGACTCCATGTCCCAGGGTTTATTTAACCTTCTTCTGCTTTGGAATATTTAGATTCAAAATCTTCTTATTTGGTTTGTACAGACCTGTAAAATAGGCAATCCAATCACACATAGTTAAGGGATGATTTCATTCACTAGCTGTTGTGCGTTAAGACAATTGAAAGCCACAATCCTGCCATTTGGAAAGAGCTCATCTGTGTTTTAGTTTAGAAATTTAAACCATGGCTCAACAGTGATCAAAAACACAAATGGTATTTAATGAAAGGAATTCATAATATAGTTTAAGTATGCACTGAATCTTTTATTAAAGTATCTTGGCTTATTAAATGCCATATTTAAGGTGGCTTTCCAAATACAGTTTTAATGCTGCCCGTGCTGCCGAGTGGTGTGTGTACCCATTAAAAGAGAGAAATATGCTTACTCAGGGTGGCCCTAAACCCTGTAAATTGCCATTGTGTAAGTGGCTAAGAAGAGAAACCAGACCTGCAGAAACTCAGACCTGCAGCAGCTGCAAGTCGAGGAAATAAGTTTTTAAATGCTGACACTGGTCATGAAACTGATATTTTATTTAGATGTCCTTGTAGCACGGAGCTCTTGGAAATCATGTTTATAGTCTCCATGCAATAGAAATACAAGCAGCAGTGTATATTTTGGCAGGTAATGCCCGATTTAGTTGTAATAATTCACAGCACTGCTTCGGGGCTTCCCTGTTGCTCCAGGCAAAAACCTGTATTATAAATTATCGCTCACAAAGCTGAATTTGACCTACCAGTTGATGCATAATAAACTGACTTAATTCTGAATATTAACTACACATTGTGGCCTAAAGGTTTTATTCTCTCTAAATGTAACAATAAATTATACAAAGATCTTCCTCTTGGGTGTAGCCTAAATATAAATAAATCCCCAATCTCATACTATACCGAAAGACCAGTTACTATAGAGACCAGAGAGAATATATTAATGTTAAATAATATTGCTGAATAAAATAACTTTACACCACCTCTAAGTACCTGAACTAATTATAGAAACTTTAGGGAAAAGTTTCAGTACTTTAATAAACCTCTTTCCCTTCTGCCATATTTTATTAGTGATAAATTGAAAGGTATCACTTTGTTTCCTCCATGATCTGCATGAGTAAAATGACTGATTTTTCAAAAATTCTCTCAGGTCCAAGTGCTAGAATCAGCCCATATATATGATTAACAAATATTTGTCAGTGAATTGATAGGAACAAATATAACTTCATGTATTCTGCTCAAAGCGGTCTCGGGTTTGAGGAATGTGTATTTCTAGATTCAAGTGTTTTGCTTTGCAAATGACTTGCTGTGTGATATTGAGCAATTGCTTAGCTTCTCTGAGCCTCTTTACTTGCTTGCAAAAGGGAGATTGGTGAGATTAGAGATTTGTGAATGGTTGAGACCACAGTTTATGAAGTATTTTGAAGATGATCATCTCTAACAAAGATGTCTTACACAGGGGACCAACGGTCCTAGTGGGAGTGTGGGCCCCATTGCTATGTTTCTTTTATGTGACCCCACCCTCTCTGGTCATAGCTCATGGGACCTGGGGTAGGTAGATCTTTTATTTTGAGAATTTGAGCTGACAGGTACAGAACCTAAGAATAGGTGCATAGTTTTCCCTGAACCCTCAAGAATCGTGTCCTTCTCAGAGCTTCATTCTATTTCCTGCCTGGCCTCCATGAGCAAGCTATCCCTAGGTGGAACATGCAGTATCCTGGTAATACCCGTCCTTGCCCAAGCTATCTTGAGTGGGATTCCACTTCTGGCAACCCAACAGCTCCTAGACACTCCTATACATGTCCCTTCTTCACCCATTTCTCAATCTCCTACTGTATTTCACACTCAGGATCTTTTGATTTGATATGGGGAGGACAAATCCAAAAACTATGACATGAGTAAAAAATGCTAACATACATAAAAATATGAGTTGTAGTTTAAATAAAAGAGCAGGGAGAAATAACACCTGCTTCAGGATGTGGGATAGATGAGAAAAGTCGTAATAGATGAGGTTCCTGGAGTATGTGTTCCTCTTGTTAATTTACAGACTCTATTGTGGTGTAAGCCCTTAAGATGTCTGAGTAGACTAGAACCGTAGCTTCTCCTAGAGACTCTCTGTCCCCAGAACCACTCCTGAAAAGACCCTTAAAGACACCCCCCTAAGTGTTCAAGTCTGAACTCATGTTGACAACCACCACAGGACTGCACAGAATTTTCTTACACGCTCGCGTCTACCGCTGCTCCAGCACTGTCCAGCCCTGTCCTTGGTCATGATTGCTCCTGCCTCTGCATCTTGGCAGATGACAGTCTGTCACCTTGACCTGCAAACCCACTGCTCGGTTATAGATTCAGCTGAAGTGCCACTTCCTCTGAGCCTTCCCATGATCCTTTTGGGTAGCAGAATTAATTTTTTTAAGTCATTCCATGTCTACATGGTGCACACATACCTGCCAGCCCCATGACTCACGTGTAAGTGTGGAGGTGTCTGTCTTCCTTCTTAGGAAGCACCCTGAAGGCAGGAGCAGGTCCTCTGCATCTTCTCATGGCCGATGCACAAATGGGGCTCATGGAAGGAGCTTGGAGAATGACTGCAACTGGCTTGGGATGGAATTGGAACTAGACCTTGTATAATGGTTAAGATTTCAGCAGGTAGCTCTGGGACCCAGAGGTGGTAAAAACCAGGCACCAGCAGCTCAAGCCAGAAGGGACAGGAAAGTGGAAAGCTTGGAGCAGATTCAGGGAGAGCATGTGTCCAGTTAGGCTGGAACAAAGCAGGAATAATGAAGACAAAAAGAATTATGATGGAAAGAGCTTTAAGGTCCTGTCGTGAAGGATTCTCACTTTTAAAAATGTGAGTTTAATTTTGTAGGCACCAGGGAGCCACATCTAAGCGTTTGAGCATGGCAGCAATGTGATGAAAGCTGCTCTCAGGGGATTAACCTGGCAAGGTGAGAGGGTGACCTGGGACCAGAGCTCGTGTGGCTCTGGGAGCAGGGCCAGCAGGGTCCCCGTTATTTCCACCGTTTCTTCACTGTTCCGTCATGTCTCGCTGTTCTCTTTTTAGACAAATTAAAAAAAGAGTCTTCCACCATGGCAGCCTCTTTTTCTTCTTCTCAGGAGAAGGGGGACTTGGGGGGCTTTAGGCATCTGACAGACAAGAACAAGAGTATATCATCCTCATCTGATGCCCGCGTGCACACTGATTCATATTTAGTAACGCTGGGGAGAGGGTGTTGGTTTGATCCACAGGAGTGATCATCAACCTATTCTATTTTTGCTGCACTTTCAGCAGCTTAATAAGAACACTAGGTCCCTGTGTAGACCAGGGAATTGGAGGGTTTTACTTTTCCTCGGTGGCTTGGTTTCCTGTCTAACTCTCCAAAATCAACAAAATTCAGAAACCATGACCTCCAGGTCTTAGCTGCCTTCCTTCACTAATACCTCTTTCTCCTTGAAGCCTTTTTTGACTCTTTCCACACCCCAAGCAGAAGTCAACCCACCTGACATTATCTAGCTTGAAATTGTGATTACTTATCAATGACTTTATGTATCTACTAGCCTGAAATCTCCTCATGGACAAAATCAGGACTTGTTTAGTTAAATATTATTTTTCAGTACTGGGAATTGAACCCAGAGCCTTTGCACCAAACTACATCTCCAGGCTTTTAAAAATATTTTTAAATTTTGAGACATGATCTTGCTAAATTTCCCAGGCTAGACTCAAACTTGCAATCCTACCTCAGCCTCCCAGAGTGGTGGGATTACAGGTGTGTACCACTACCCTCAGCTAGGTGCTATTTTTTTAATGGCTTAATATCCCTCGTTTCCTCTGCTGTTTCATGGGTGTTCATATTACTGGCACATAGCAGGTACTACTATCTTGTATCTGAATAGTACTTACTCTTTTGTGTGAAGTTTCTGTGTATCAAGAAGGGATGGCTTTATCATCCCCATTTCTATTTTGTAGATCAAAAACCCCAGCTCAGAGTATTTGAATGATACAACTAAGGTTGATAAAGTGACAAAGCAGATACCAAAGTCCCTTTCCCCTTCCAGGTTCATAAGTACTTTTTCTCCTACCCTCCCCTATCCCATGCTGTCTGATGAATAAGTGAATTTAAGTTTTAGTTAGGTATTTTTAAAATTACACAATATTTTTGTGGGGGAATGAGCTGTTGTGATGCCATTACATTTCCTGCAGTGCCCAGGTGAGGCACATGTGATAAGCTGTGGTGTGTACCATGGTGGCGGAGAATTCCTTGCTCTGTCTGAAATACTTAAAATTTAGCCGCTAATCGCACCAACTGCATCCTTACTTCAAGCCATCAGCCACTAATAATTTCAACCATTCTGAGTTTTAAAAATCCCTACCAATGGTCCTTTTAAAAAAGCAAAGAATGAATAATCTTGACTTCACTCGTGCAGAATCAGTTTCTCTCATTCTGTGAGTTGCTCTGCCATTCCTTCTTTCCCTTCAAAATCTTTTGATATGAAGCGCCTTATTTTCTGGGTGCTTGTTTCTTTGGAGCTGAATTTTAAGGTCTGCGTGTTCTAGGTATCCTTTGGCCTCCAGAATCAGCAAGCAGGGTTGGGTCCTTGATAGCAGATGCTTCTGGAAGCAGCCACTGATACCAGCTGGGCTACAAACAGCCCTGCCGGAAAAGACAGGGCAGGATTTGGGACTGAAGAGGATAAGCGTTCACCAATACTTAGGGTGGTAAATTTCTCTAACATTGGGAAGAAGATATAGCATTGAGATAATAAATGGTTATCTAAGTATATGTGTTTGCACATGTGTGCATACATGTATATGTGCGTACCTATATCATCCGTATCTGCATTGGTGTATGTAATCTCCATTTGCCACTCCTAATCAGCCCAAAAGCTCTTGGGCTTTCCTAATTAGCCCCCAAAGACCTTGTCTTACCCATTATTCCTTTCCATCTTGGCCCATTAGTTTGCAGAATTTGGCGTGAGTGTGAATGATTTTGTGTTCTGGTTTGGTGTTTTTCAATGAAGTTTATTTTTTTATCTTAACTGCCATACCTTAGCATCAATCAATCTTCAATAAGAAACCAATGATTTCAAGACTAACCCATTCCACATGGATAGCACTCTACAGCCATAAAGTGAGGAGTTGAATTTTCTTTCTCATGGGAACATTCCTCAGATGGCTCCTTTATATTTCCTTCCAATTATTTGTGTTTTGGAGTTCTATTTGGACCTGTGTGAGTTTGCTACGGCTGCTATGACATTATGCCAAAAAACTGAGTGGCTTAAACAACAGAAATTGATTGTTTTGCAACTCTGGGGGGAAGAAGTCCAAGGTGAAGATGTTCTCAAGGACAAGGTCCCTCAGAAGGTGTAAAAATATCTTGTGATCCAAAGTCCCAACCTACCACAATTTAGGACGTGACCTTCCTGTTTGAACAGTCTCCCCATAGGCCTCTCTCCTGACTTCTAGTAGTTTCTTCACTGAGTCTTCCCCAGTGTCTTTACCTTAACTAACTACATTTGTAACAACCCTATTTCCAAATAAGGCCACATTTTGAGAAGCTAGGAATTAGTACTTCAGTGTTCAAATTTTTGTAGTGGGGGAAAGTTTAACCTTATAAAGGCTAACCTTATAACCTTAGTTTTAACCTTATAAAGGTTTATTTTCTGGTCAACCCCAAATTCATGTTCTTCTTACATACAAAACACATACTGTCCATTCCACTGTCCCCCAAAGTCTTAAACACATTTCATCAACTCTAAATCCAAAAATCTCATCCAAATAACATCTACATTTGGTATGTGGTACGTAGGATATGCGTTATGGTTTGTGTCTAGATCTCCCCCCAAAGCCTCATGTAGTCATGGGGGGGCAGGATTTTCAGAGGTGGCTGAATCTAGAGTTTGTGATCGATTCATGGTCCAATGCTGGGATTAAGCATGTGAGTGCTACAACCACCCTAGGGTGGGTAGCCTATATACAAATATAAGGGACAGAAAGAGGCTTGTCCTCTCTCTCTCTTGTTGCTTTTACTGTCTTCTGCTGCCATGAACTGTTGCCTCTCTGCCATGTGCCACCTTGCCTTGGAGCCAGCTGATTATAGGCTGAAACCTCTACAAACTGCGAGCTAGATAAACCTTTTGCCTTTTAACTTTGAGTGTTGAGCATTTTGTCTCAGCAAGATAAAAATAACTAAGACAATATGGTTCATCTTGGGGCAAAATTCCTCTCTGTCTGTGAACCCATGAGGTCAGACAAGTTATCTGCTCCCCAAGCACAGTGATGGGTCAGGTACAGGACAGATATTCCATTCTGAAGAGGAAACAACATGAGGAAAGTGGGTTAGGGGTCCAAACCAAGCCTGAAATGTCACAGGTCGACTCCCTTGGATTTGAAAGCAATCCCCTTTAGCTGGATGCTCTGTCCTCTACACTCACCAGGGCAGTGGTGCTGCCATCTTGAATGGAAGAGGTTACTTCTCCTGAAATCAAGGAAGGGGCCTCACCCTAGGGGTTATGCTTTCTCTACATACCTGCAGCCAAGCAGCTTTACAGTCCTGTTTACTGCCTTTAGAATTGCAGAAGCTGACGTCTTCCTTTGTTTTATCTCATCTCCATCTTCCATGTAAGTTGGCAGCACTTTTGCTGGTTGTTGATTAGATCCACAAGTCATGCGTGTAATTCTGACAGCAACAACCATACCCTTGATGTTTTCTCTGGAGCTCACTTTTTCATTTTTTGTAATATTTTTAGATAGGTTATGAATTTTATGAATCTTTAAGTTCTGCCTTCTTTTTGCTTTGCATCTCCTTCTTGAATTAAGAGCAAGAAGAAACCAGGCCACAACCTGAGCACTTGGGTTAGACACATCCTAAATTAAATATCTAAATTCATCACTTACCAGTTCTGTTTTCCACAAACAGTAGAACACAATTCAGCCCAGTTCTCTGCCATTACGTACCGAGGAGT
The DNA here is from genome assembly GCA_028451465.1 of Erethizon dorsatum. NCBI lineage: Eukaryota > Metazoa > Chordata > Mammalia > Rodentia > Erethizontidae > Erethizon > Erethizon dorsatum. The sequence goes on along the minus strand of CM051837.1, from coordinate 5,199,853 downwards.
GCCTTTCCTGTATGTTTACAATGACCCTATCTTCCAATAGGGTCACATCCTGAGGCTCTGAGGGTTAGGACTTCAATATAAGAATTTTGGAGGACACATTTAACCTCACAATAACTTGTTAAATTGTCAGTGCTCTGGAAGGACTCAACTATCTCCTCATTCAAGTTCTAAGTTGTGTTTTTGACATACGTGTCCTCAAATGACAAGCTAAATACCAGAGATGTCAACAATTACGGCACTCAACTCCTATAGACTAGCTAATTTCATGGCTGCATGAGTATGCTCTCAGATCTATGTTCTAGCCTAGCTCAGTTTGAAAGTATTGAATACTAGTCTGTAATGATTAATTTCCTTTGATATGCGAGGGAGTGTGCTAGGCTCCTTTATTTAATCTTTAGAATGACACTGCAAGGTGCTATATATCACTCCCATTTTTATACATTATAAAATGAGACAGCTGCCTGGTGTGGTGGCACACGCCAGTAATCCCAGCACTCGAGAGGCTGAGGCAGGAGGATGGCTGTGAATTCAAGGCCAGCCTGGGCTACATAGCAAGACCCTGTCTCAAAAAAAAAAAAAAAAAAAAAAAAGAAAAGAAAAGAAAAGAAAAAAGACAGTTTAAGAAACTTGCTCATAATGCTCATCATAGAAAGTTCAGGGACCCATACCTTACAGTGTCTCCGAGACCTGCTGGGATGGTTGAGCCAGTCTGGAATCATCTGAAGACCTATGGCCTGGTCCTCCTTGGAGAGTGCGTCAGCACAGCCTCACCCCTGTTGGGGAGTTAGATCCAGATACCCAGGAGTGTTCTTACTTGAAAATAATTCATAGTTCTCGCGGATTATCCAATTCATTATCGCATCTTGTTGCAGTTACTGTCTCATTGCTGGGACAAAATACCTGACACCCACAAGTTAAAGAAGGAAAGGATTATTTTGGCTCAGAGTTTCTACAAGTTTTAGCCCACAGTCGGCTGGCTTCCAGGCAGGGTGGCATGGCAGAGGAGAAACAGTGCATGGCAGAGGAGAAATAGTCCATGGCATGGCAGGCAGGAAGAAGCAGTGCTCAAAGGAGTAGGAGGGATCTCTCTTTTTCTCTCCTTCTCCCTTCTCCCCCTTCTTCTCCCTCCCCCTTCCTCTACCTCTATCCATACCTCTACCTCTCTGCAAGCTACATCCACAGTGACCCACCAGGTTTCACCTCCAAATATCGCACCCAGCTATAAGCCCATCAGTAGACTAATCCAGTATCACACACCCAAGATCCAGAATCACATACCCATGATCTAGTCACCTCCCCCAAGTCCCACAACTTTGAGTGCACGAGGCTTTGGGGGATATCTAGATGTAAGCCACAACACATCTAGAGATCAGACCAATTGTCTGCTGACTTGGTTGATACCCCAATCCCTGTCCCCTTGTTCCTTTCAGCTTCCTCCTGGGGACCAGGATCCTGCTCTTCAAATCCTGCTTTCTGGCTATGGTTCTGCATCCACCTGGAAGGTCCTGCTTGCAGCGGGATTTGCTAGCAGACATGTGCTTCTGCCTGTTTGAACAGACCCCCTGTAGACTCAGCTGAGCTTGGAACACACCTCAAACTTTCTCTGTCCTCCTGGTCATCATGGTTGGTACTGCTTAAGCACCCCTTAGAGGGGCGGGGTTGGCAATCAAGGGAAACCACTATTGCTGGGTAGTTAACTAGTTTAATAAATATGTTAGATCACCTATTGTTCCAAGACGCAGTACTATATGTTAGTTTAACAGTAGTGAAAACTGTGGCCGTGATCCCTGCCCTCCTAAAGCGTTCCAGTCTCATTCCGGTTCCAGTTAAGTCCTCTGTTTTAAAGATGCCAACACTGGCATCCTCCTGCACTTCACAGCCATGGTGGCGCATGACAGAAGTTAGACAGAATATAGATGCAGGACAGAAGCCCAAAGAATACTTGAGGTGAATTTTGAAAATTTTCTGTCTTCCAAACAATTCCAGATTAGAGTCAGACTGCGTTACTCTCACGCACGTGCATTTCAAGAGCTTTGCTGGTACAGGGGTGGGTTCCAGCCTCTATGTTCTCTATGGCAGAGGCCAATATTTGGAGACACCTGTAGGGGAGCACGTGCCGTTGGTGCATGTCATCTCTCTGTGTGCTCCAGAGCAAAAAGTCTGGTCATCAAAACGATCACGGCAAACCCTTGTCACACATCTTCACGCCCTTCCCTGGAAAACCAGAATGGGTCTCTTACTCCATAAAATTCTTCTAAACAGGCTTTGATTCTGTTTATAAATGGCCTGTGCGACCTCCAGGGTTAGTAAGCCCAGAAGTTCCTACCTGCTGTGTCAAGTTATATTTCTTTTTGGTTTTTCCCCAAATGGCTTCCTTCCAATTTGGAGTCTGCTCCCTGGTCCTCAAGCATAGGATTAGCCGAGCAAGGCCATGCAGTTTCTCCCTCCCCTTCCTCGTTATCTTTAGAGAGTTTGGCTGGGTTGTTTCTGAGTCCTCATCTTTCCAGGCTGAGGAAGCGGTATCCTTTAAAACCTTTCTAACGCAGCGTGGGCTGCCTACCCTTGATCACGCTGGTTTCCCTCGCAATGGGGGTGCTCGGGTGGTTAGATCTTTAGAAGGGTGGCCACCCAGGACAGCGGGGTGTCTCCCAGGCAGGACCGCTCTCACACTTCTTACCAGCTATAAAGAAATCTCTTGGCCCCGTCTCCCCTAGTTCTGATTCCCCCCCAGACTCCTTCTGCCTGTCCTACAGTGCGTTTCCTCTGGGCTCGCATCGTGTACTGCCACCCTGAGCTTCTGATTTGAGACTGAAGTTCTGAGGAGGGGCAGCCAGTGATGGGCAATCTCTTGATGAGGGCTTTATTTAATGTAAGGACCTGAGTTATTAGAAGCTCTGGGGGAAAAACTTACCCTTGAGACATCACACGACTTGAGAGAAGCTAAGATATGAAAAAGAAACATTGTGGAGATCAGTCAGAATCAGCCGGCCACCTGGCTGGAGAGAAATGGCCAGGAGGCAAATGGTGAAGACTGAATATTTGGCCTTGAATAAAGCAGCTGGCCCCCTGGGGTTTGGACAAGGATGAATGAAATCTTCTCTGGCTTGTTCTGACATCCAGTCCCTGGAGTGAATGGCGTCTGCTACAGGGGGCTGGGGATTCTGTTTGTCCTTTCAATAGTAGCCTTTGTGGAGCTGAGTTTAGAATCTCTCAACTTTGCCATCCCTGCTTCCTTTCAAGGACGGCCTGTCAAAACGGAGTGTTGGGTGCACCTTGAAAACGTAGTCTTTTTCTTGGCAAAATGCTGATGTAAAAGTAGGTTTTTCCTTCCATATTTTCAACTGAAGATCAACTCAAAGACTTAACTTTAACTTTAACTGAGAGTGGGCCAATGAGAAAGAAAAAAATAATAGCCTGACATCCCAGACTTTTAGGGAACTTTCCCCAAATGACACAATTTTATGGTGAACTGCATGCAGGTAGACAACTCCGAAAAGGGGAGGGAGGGAGGCCAGGTGGAGAGGGAAGACAGTAGGTGTTGCAGCTTGAACTTGGCTTCTTGCTGGCTGGCTGACCTCAGGCACATTGACCTCCCGTGGTAAATGCGATGACGCCTATGAGCCACTGACTGACGAAGGGCCTCAGTTTATTGCGATGCACGATCAGTACGCAGTAAACATTAGTTCTGTTTTCACTTTCAGAGGCACCAACAAAAGTCCTTCCACAGGGGAAATGCTAGCCTTGTCTCTTGTTTGACTTCCTCTGTCAGGTCATACTGTGTAACAAAGATGGGGGGACAAATGACAACATGTTCCAGAGGAGGTTAGGATATGATGGTGGCGGGCAGGAGGAGGGAGCAGTTTCCGTGTCAATCCTCAGGGGGGCTGAGACAGAAGCTGGGCAGGATGGTCCTAGAGAGTCCAGGGGAGATCTGGGCCAGAGTCCTCAGTGGGAGTAAGCAGGATAATGGTCTCGCTTCGTGAGTGTGAATATAATAGCAGAGGAAATACTAGAGCTGGGTATATTTGTGGCTGCTACAAATATGGAAAGTGATTATATTTGTTTTTAAAGTTTTGGCCCTGGAGAAAATGACAAGGCATGAAATCATGGACAGAAGGTGCAGAATTCAAAGGGCCTCAGTTACTTGAGGACAAAAGAGGAATTCATTATGGTGGCTGGGATAGGACCCAGCCACCTTGCTGATTCCTAGATGGCCTGGGTCCATCTGCCAAGGGCAACCTTCACTCCTACCCACTGTTGCACACCGAGCTGGGCCATCTTTGGGGACACCTGCCCAAATGTTGTCCTCATACCATCTCCTTTCCTAGCATCTCAGGCTGACATGAGACCCTCAGACTGACTCCAGACAGTCAATGATGCCTCATTGCATCACAATGAGCTTTCTTGGTAATGTGTTGCATGTGTCATTCTGTTGATTTTTGAAAGAGCCTCCTTAAGAAAGAAGAAAAGATTAAGCATGAAAATATTGAGAATAAGCAAAGAAGTCATCCTAACAAATCACACATTTTTAAAAGCTGGTAAATACCACAGACATCACAATCTTCAGGAAAATTGCTCATTGTTGTAAGCAATGATTCGACAGATAAACCCCTCTCCTTTATTTGTACACTTTACAGTCTTTGATCATTTTTCTTATGACAGTTATTTTGTAATATTGTCTACAGAAAAAGAGAAAGAGAAATCGATCTCTTCTCATAGTTGGTCAAAAATAGTTTATTTATTTATTTTTTTAGTGTTTTGGAATAGTCTCATTAAAGCTTTATGATTTGTTCCTGGAAATTTCAGGTAAATTGTTAGGATGCTTGACAAGTTTGGGAAAACACTGGTTGAGTTTCTTTCCTGTAAGAATACTAAGATTTTGGGGCATTTTACTTTTGTTTGTTGTTTGTTGACTAACCCTCAGTAATCTTGGAAGTGAATATAAATATATATATATATTTATTATATATATTCATATATATATATTCATATATATATTCATATATATATATATATATATATATCGGCAAGCGGTAACTCCATTCTACTCTGAAGTGACCGTGTTCTACATAACTACATTCCATTAAACTCAAAGTAAACATTTCCCTAAGTCAGCTTCTCAACAGCTACATCCCCATAGTGCCTGAGACCACTTTAATGGCCTTTAGCTTTGAGGGGAAAGATAATAGAGGGTAAATTAGATTGGTGAGAGATAGCAGTAAACCAAGTGAAGTTCAACTACATTTTGCAAATTTTTAATCCCCTATGACCTTAGGTTCCATTGGCGCCATGCCTAGTCTGTGTCTGTCCCTGTGTCCTTGTTCTCCGTGCCCCTGTCTGTCCTTCCCTGTGTGCAGCTCCTACTCAGCCTTTGAGGTCCAGCCCCGCTACGCCTCCTCTAGCACATTCACCTGGTCCTTCTGTGTCCCAGCCCTTCTCCCCTGCCACCACCCTATTCCCAGTATGTGGTGCTTGTCATCCTGGGGGCAAGGACACCTTCCACAAATAACTCTTGACAAATGGATTTGAAAACCCATCTGCTTCCTGTGGCTAACTAATTGGTGACTGACATCTTGACCCAAACCACTGTCTAGAGCCAGATGTTTCTCCAAGTTATTTTGAGGGTTGCTTTATAAATGGGATTTTGACTCCTTTTTTGCGAAGATAAAGGAAAGCCTGCTGGGTTATTGCTCTCTGCCTGCAGACTGTACAGAAGAGAAAAGCCTTTCATAGATGACTGATTTCTAAAACAGATGTGCCAAGTTCCTTGGGCTAAAAACTCTTTAGTTGGAAATGAATCAGGGCATTTTTAATATGAGTTTTCAGGACGTGTTCTTGAGCAATGCTAATAATGATCACTGTGATGGTGATTTGGTTTAAGGGTTTTGAGGATTTCAAGTGCTAATAAAACTGCCCAGAGGAATATGAACTCACCTGATATAGCAGAACTAATGAAGGATGGAGTGCACAGAAGTATCTCTTGTCAGAGGGGAAGTATTTGTGCGTGGTCTCATCCAACGACGCACTTGACAAGGACAGAAATAGAAACCTGTTCATGGCCACCTGGCAGAGATTTTCCTGGAGGCTTGGTTTGTTATCCCTACTATTGTACTTCATTCTTTCCTAAAAATCTTTTCTTTTTCTCCTCTTTGCCTTTTCAGTTGGCTTCAGCACCTTTTGTGCATTTTCATCAGCACATTTCATTCTTTACTGAACAATGAAGAGATAACAGAGGGAAAAGTGAGGGAAATGAGTCTATTACTAATTGTACTTGGAGGTGGAAGTGGATGGTGCCAGACTCCCTGCGGCCCATCCATGCTGTGGTGTTAATTTTCTTTGACCATGCAAGAGGGAGGTGGACATCCCTGTGTCTCCATGAGCAACCTGGACATGGTGGGGCCTTTCTGCAGTAGGATGAAAATTATTACTTATTGAATAATAAGAATAGTGCCAGCCTCTGTATTTGGCACTGAGTGAAAATGGGAAAGGCAAATCCATTGTTCTCAGGGAGACCCAAAGCTCTCTGGCCTGGAGTTTGAACACTTCCATGTGTTAGGAGCAGTGAGGGACTTGGAGAGGTGAGACACCTCTGCCCAGGGAGGGCAGGCCAGGCAGGGTTCAGCCATGCCCAGAGCAGGTAGGCTTTGAGTATGGAGAGCAGAGGGACAGCTCAGCTGGGGCTGGCAGTGGGGACAGAGAAGGGATGGGCTCTGTTTACACTGATGAGTGCACTGTAGCCCAAGGAGATGGACATTATCCATTTAAAATAAGAGAAGTTCTGCCTCCCCGGATGGCATCACATAGTTGGATGTGGAGCTTCTTGGAGGCTGGGAACATCTTACTTACCTGTGTATTTCCAAATGTCCAGCACAGGATCAATTCAGAATCAGTCCTGGGGAACAACAGAAGTAACGGGGTGCAGGAAGCAGCTTTCAAACTCTGGTCTGTTTGATTCCAGGATCTGAGCTCTTTCCTCCATTCTAGGGGAGTGTTGGGGGCTGGGGATTCTGCTGGTGGAATGGGAGAAATAAATAATCTGCTTAGAGAAACAGAGTACAGCCCATTTTTAAACATCTAGAATGTCAGAGACAGAGGGATTCTGTGGGTCCCTGGGAGCCATGGGACCATGCTGAGGAGTGAATTCAGGGCTGGGGAGAGGGATGCTGGCACCACAAGGAGTGGGAGCAGTGACCAAGATGGAGGTGCAGAGAAAGGGGGAAGGAGAGAGGCCTGGCACTGGGACAGGGGACCTTCTGAGAATTATTAGAATGGTTGGTTGAAACCATGTCCTTGAAACCATTCAGTATGCGCCTCATTTTTCAAGTGAAGAGGCTGAGAACTGAGAGGTTTATGGCAGTCACATGGGACACATGTCACTGAGCAGCTAGCTACACTGGCGCTGGAACCCTGGGGCGCATGCCCCTGGTCCTCTGTTTCAATGATCCCTTGCGATTACCCTTGAGCAAATATCTAATGTGTCCTTGGAATCTTTCCCCACCCACCCTCCCTTCCTCCTTCCTTCCCTTGCTTCTTAAAAAGTGGAAATAGCGACCTCATCCCCCAGTATCTGGGACTGAACACGGCTCTCCATTTCCATCACACAAATATTGCAAGGATCTGCCAGGATGATGCAATAAGAGATATCCTGGGTACAAATTTGATAAGCTCTTAACAATATGGTACCTGACAGACTCTTGCCTAGAGAGAAGACATCCTGTCAATCAGCACAAAGCATGCTAAAGTCTCACTTCCACGAAGTTCTTTATGCCTCCGCAGCAGCTTTCTTCTCTCTGACTCTAAGTGTCTTTAATGGAATATGCCAACGGTGGAAATTGGAAGCATAATGAAAAGTAACTTCCTTTCTTAGTGTCAGAACTTGTAACTCCCACAAGCAATACCCTGGCAAGACTCTGGCTTCTGAGGGGTGCCTTGGTGGAGGATGGTGCTCTCCACCCGTATGCAGGGCAGGGTAGAAGTACTCAGGCACCGATCAGGCATGTGCCCTCAGCTGTCATCACGCCGCGTGACTCTCATTTACACTCTGATTAAATTCCTATAGCGGTCTTGGAAGGAAGAAGGTTGAGATAGGGTTCCCGTTGTAGAGGTCAGGAAACTGCAAGTTACGGATTGCATGGTGACCCTCTTCCCCCACCAAGATTCTTAAGTGGAAGCCTGACCCTCAGTGTGACTGCTTTTGGAGATAGAGTCTTTAAAAAAATTATTAAGGCTGAGTGAGATCATAAGGGTGGGGGCTAATCCAATACGGCAGATGTCCTTATAGGGAGAGGGAGTGACACCAGGGTACATAATGTTTTGTTATAGCAGCTTGAAAACACTACTACAGTGAGGCCTGGGGAAATTGTATCAATAGATCGGATATGGTTATTCTCATAACAGACCTTGGAGAAGCCCGCAGGGCAGAGGCTGGGGCTCAGGAGACTTCAGTTTGTATCCAGGCTATGTCACTAATGTGCTGGGTGAGGTAAGAGAGTCACTGCATGTCTCTGGGCTCATTTCCTCATCTGTTAAAGATGACAGCAATGAAGGATTGAGGCAACTGAACCTTAGTATTGCTTGCAACTCCACAGTTCTGTGCTTGTCAACATTTTCGTCTAGACCTTATTTCCTCATCTGTAAAAGGGAATGAGAATGCCTACCTTGAACAGCCAGAGAATTGTAACAAAAACTGGTGAGTTAGAGGGTATTAAAAGGAGGAAGAAGGAAGTGGAAGATGACGTAGCATACAGATCTGCCTGGCTGGACCCTTTCTTGCCATAGCGTCTTGGATAAATGAACTTTCTACAGCTAAGCTTCCGGTAGCTCACTGCTAAACACTCTATGCCTTCTAGATGCTGTTTCCCCAAAATTAAGACCTAAGTGGAAAAGAATCAGCCTTGAAAACCAGAGAGCAACAATGGCAGCTCCCATCAGCCTATCCTTGCCTTACCTGCCTTACAGAGTAGCCACGGAGCAAGAGAATAGTGATGGTTTGGGAAACCCAGGATTTGGGAAACCCAGAAATTGGAGCAGGTGCTCCCTGGAACATGGTCCACAAACAGAGCCTGTCCCATTCCGTGGGGTGCTTTGATGATGAAGGTTGTTGTTTGTGAGGGCCCTGAGTGGCAGGCTTATCTGCAGACCACCTGAAGGCTCTTGTCTCGTTGCAACCCAGTCAGCAGGATCAGGCCTCAGTTCTGGTCCCTGCACCTACCCACCACGTGAGCCTTGGTAGGTTGCTTAGTCTAGGGATGCTGAGTGTTAGGTTCATGTCAAATGGGCAGATGATTAAGTGAGACCATGTCAGTTTTAAAGCTGTATGTAAGCTTCTATGTATGAACAAGGGCCATTTGCTCTGTTTCCTGCCAATACCTTATATTGCTGAGAACCTGGCTCAGAGATACTTGAAAGACTTTCCGTGTGGAAGGAATGGCAAGGAAGGTCACGGTAAAGCAGAATTCATGATGTATTTGGAGGAGGGCAGAACATGTTCTAAACTTGTCCTTCTCTCCCCAGTCACTGCTAAAGAATGTCTCAAGACAGGAAATTTTTTTGTGCTGTGGATTGAACCTAAGGCTTTCACATTGGACTATATCCCTATCCCTTCCTAATTTTTTTTCTTTTCTTTTCTTTTCTTTTCTTTTTTGCACAGGGTCTTGCTAAATCACTATATTGCCCAGGCTGAGCTGGAACTTGTGGTCCTCCTGCCTCAGCCTCTCAGAGTGCTGGGATTACAGGAATGAGACAATGTGCCTGGCAAGATTTTTATTATTATTATTATTATTGTTGTCCCAAGCTTATTGAAAATATTAGGGCTGGTGAGATGGCTCAACAGCGTACACGCCTGCCTGGCAAGCGCGAGGGCCCAAGTTCAACTCCCGGAACCCACATACGAAAAAAGGGCCGGTGATATCGCTCAGCGGCACAGGCGCGTGCTGGTGTGCGAGGTCCTGAGGTCGACCCCCGGTACCCACCAAAAAAAAAAGAAAATATTAGAGAATAGCAGAAAGTTTCAAATGGTCCCACATTTTTGAAATTGTTTTGAAATTGTTGATGTGACAAGATATCTGCAGGTGCTTCTAGCTAGTCCAGAAAGGGGAGAGATACCACTATTAAATAAACACTTTTCTCAGTGGCCACCAAGATCACTGGCGAAAAGGAGAGGATCCCCTGCCTTTTTCCTGCCTGGTACAGGAAAACTAGACTTAATGAATTTTAGGGTTAGTCCTGTGGTTCCTGGTTGTGGCCTATTTGGAATATCCCGTGGTCAGGCGTATCGTAGGATAAGAACTGTAAAGACCCTTAGGGTCTTCAGAGAAGGTAGAGTCTGGGCCTCCAGAGCCCAGGGGCTCTGTCCCAGGAGAGACTATCTTTATTGATGGGGTCCACCCAGAAACTGTTCTTCCCTTCTCCCGGAAACAGTGGTTATGGTGATGGGTTGGATGGAGGTTGGATCTAGAGATGTGGGGCCTGAGAATTTAACAGGAATTTTGGCCATAGAAACTCTTTTCAAAGTTTCTCTCTGAGTCAGATTGTTCTAGGTATTTGCTGACTCCTATTGCACATGGAAAGCCACAAGACCAATGAAGTGTCCTAAGATCCTCCTATTCAGTAGTTCTTAATTTCTATTACTTGTTTGCCAAACATTTTCAAACCTCCCATACACACAGATTTTCACAAATGAGTACTTACGTATGCTTTGTACAGTATACTGTGCTGTTTCCTGTTCTATTTTATTTTATTTTTTAAAAAAATGTTGGTCCAGAGCCACAAATGGCTCATGATACACAAATTGGTTGTGATTCCCAGCTTGGAACCACTTGGTCATTCCATGGCCATCTGGAGATGCCGTGGCATCCCGTGGTTGGTGCTGAGCTGTCTGTACCTTCATGACGCATGCACCTTCACGTCACTGTGGAAAGATCAAGGTCTTGGGTGTTAGATCTGAGGCCAGCACCATCTCCTACTAGTTCAGGCACCTGTTTCCTCACACTGCCCATTTTCCAAAGGAGTTGTAAAGATGGATTGATCACATATATGTGAAAATACCTAACATAGCCTGGCCTAAAGTAGGAATTCAATAAACATGAGTTCCTGTCTGTCTCATTTCTAGCCAAGTTGAGATCCATAGTTTCTGACTCAAAGTTTCTTAGAACATCTGGCCCTGCTGTGTCTGCCCCAACCTTCAGATAGTCTTTGAAGAAATGCAAGAATTATTTCTCTGCCCTGCTTGCTCTGAAGGACTTCCTTAGGGATGAATTTCAATAACTTCAGGATTGCTAAGGGCAGTTATGTACAGTGTGTAGTCAGGGAAGCTGTAGTTAAGGTGGATGATCAACTTGATTGGATTGGGAGCTGCCCAGGAGATTAGTAAGGCACACTTTTGGGTATGTCTGGATGGGTCACAGAGGCACAGCCTTGGGGTCTATGTGTGGTCTCTGTCCACTTCATTTCTGATGCTGTTCTCATTCTCTGCTTCTGGCTGCCATGAACTAAGCAGCTGTCTTCTACCATGTCCTTCTGCCGTGATGTTTCTACCTTGAAGCCAGCCATGGATTGAATCCCCTGAAGCCGTGAGCCAAATTAAACGTCTTTTACTTTTAATTGTGGGTGTCAGGTATTGTGTCTCAGCAATAGGAAATCTGACTAACACAGGGACCTTGCAATGTAGAAAGATGACATGTTTTTGCCTTGGTTAGATTTCTTCTAGTTAAGAAGCCATTCAGCACAAAAATCAGTATAATCAGAGCATCCAAAGCATTGCCTATTATGGCAGCGAGGCCTTTAATGTGAACCTGGGAGAAAAAACAACTTAGGCAGCATCTGAGTCAATAAAAATAATGTGGCCCCTGGTGAGCAGTGAGGTGAAATGATTGGAGCACTCCACACTGATTTCAGATTTTTGTGTCCCATGCTTGGCTTCCCATGGCATAACCTGCTCATAATGGGAACTCAGTATTACTTAGTGTTCAGCACCTGGCTTGATCTAGACATATCCTATCAGGGTCCAGCATGCACTGTATTTTGTGGTACTGGGGATAGAACCTACAGCCATTGCAGGACTCTTGTAGACCTGAGGACTAGGGAGAACTATGGAGATGAGAGCTGGAGACTGAGTCAGAGAATCTATTCTAAACCCCACCTCTGGCCACATGCCATTCCTCCCTCAGTGCTGCTGCAAATAGCCCAGGCTTAAACTCATTCAAAGCAGAGCCCTCCTTCTCCTTTTCTCTCTTACTTAAAAAGTCTGCTTCCCCAGCGTCTGCCACCCTCTGGCACTCCCTCTTCCACATATCCCAGGGAACACTAAACTCAGTTTGTAATGCATCAGCTTCTCCCCCACTCGACCTGCTTTATTATGTAGATCAGTTCTTTTTTTTTTTTTTTTCAGTCCTCTTCCTTCTTTGCAAAAAAAAAAAAAATTCCACTGCAGGCCTTTAACCTTCAAAACTGTCTTCACTCTCCACATACAGTCATCCACCCCTAGAATTTGGGACCGCTTCATACTTTGTTTTGGCATTGTGCTTAGGGTGGTTAGTAGTTGATGCCCTCGAAGTGAGATGTCTATACCAACATCCACGCCCACCCTGGAAGTTTCTTCCTAGGTCTCCGACTCTTTCTGATGCCAACTCTCTATTCCCAGCTGGCCAGCCCTGGAGTGGGTTGGAACTACAGAGAAAGGACTTTGTTCTACATAAGAAAGGACTGGGTCATGGTCCTAACCAGAGAGAAAAGAGGTTTCTGAGTAAGACTGTAGCAGCCAGAGGCTAGTTGCCATGGAGCAGGACTGAGAATCAAATATAATCTTGCCCTAAGTGCCATCCTTCTCATGCTAGGTAGTAAGAGTCCTTGGACTCCCCATAAGGAAATATCCAAGGAGCAGAGACACGTGGCATATGTGAAGGACATTAGATACATTAATATGTTACTAGGAGAGGATAGGAACATATATTCAAACCAGGGACTTGGCACTTAGCAGTGGAGTCCTTGGTGCATTAGGAGAAAAATTACCTTTTTCCTTGAAATGCGCAGCTGTGTTCAGACCTGTGAGTCTGGTTTGGGAGTCACAAATGGAGACACACTGAGGTTGACAGAAATGACAGCTTCTCACGTATGGAAAACTGAATAATACCAACAATTCCATTTGTGAAGAAAGGCTGGAAATTACGTTTTCAATTCTGATGCAAGAATCAGAAGAGAGGAACAGATTCAAAGTAGAGTCTGTTTGGGCTGACAGATTTCCTTTTTTAAGTGACAAAGGAAATAGTGGTTGAGGAAGTTGTCTGTAGGGGATCTGGGAAAGATTCTTTCTGCTGTTTACAAAATTGATGTTTCACAAGGGTGCTATTAATTATTACTAGCCATCTGACAAATGCAGTTTTAACTGATTTAACGTTATCAAATGCTATATTGCCTATACTGTCCAGAAAGGCATAGTTAAGTGCAGATTTCTGATATCTGTAAAGGAATATCTGCTTAAAAAGGCTTATGTTGGCTTTTTTCTTTTGATGGATGAGGTGATGGGGCTATGAATGTAAGCAAGCAAATAAATACATGCTTTGTATTCATAGTACATTAATTGGAAAATTAATATCAAGTAAAAACTGGTTTTAAAGGGTAGGGGGCAGAATCTTGAGTCCTGATCTCTGAAATGGATTGAATATTTACATAGTTATGATGTCTTGAAACTAAAATTATGTTTGATTTCAACCAGTTGTAGGAGAGTCTCTAAGATCTTTGGTTCTGGACTCAGAGGGAAATTATGATGAGCCCATGTTCTATCTCGGTTTCCCCCTCTTACCTACTAGCTTGTTAAATGGCTATTGGCTCCTGCCCCTGAAATCAACCCTCAATTAAACCTTAGATCTGTAGTTCTCTACCTTTGGACTCACTTAAGGGGTTTAAAAAAATACTGGTCCCTTTTTGAGTTCTTTATATATTGTAGATATTAATCCTTTATCTGAGGAACAGCTGGCAAAATTTTTTTCCTACTCTGTGGGTTGTCCCTTTGTTCTTTTTTTTTTTTTTTTTTTTTTGTGGGTACCGGGGGGACGACCTCAGGACCTCACGCGCCAACAGGCACCCGTGCCGCTGAGCGATATCACCGGCCCCTTTTTCGTATGTGGGTTCCGGGAGTCGAACTCGGGCCTTCACGCTTGCAAGGCAGGCGCTTAAGCCGCTGAGCCGTCTCACCGGCCCTGTCCCTTTGTTCTGTTGGCAGTTTCTTTTGCTGTGCAAAAGATTTTTTAATATGATAAGATCCCAGTTGTTGATTCTTTGTAATATTTCCTGTGCAACTGGGGTTTTGTTCATAAACTCTTTGCCTATACCTATGGCTTTTTTTTTTTTTTTTTGAGACAATGTCTTGCTATGTAGTCCAGGCTGGCCTTGAACTCACAGTGATCTACCTGCCTCAGCCTCCCAAATCCTGGGATTATAGGTATGTGCCACCAATGCCTGGCTACCTATGTCTTCAAGAGTGCTACCTATTCTCTCTTCGAGCAGATTTAGTTTCTGTTTTAATATTTAGATCTTTAATCCATTTCAATTTTAGTTTAGTACATGGTGAGAGATATGGGTCTAGGTTTAATCTTTGGCATGTGGAAAGCCAGTTTTCCCAGCACCATTTATTAAAGTCTTTCTTCCAGAAATCAGACCCCCCCAAAATTGAAAGACCCAATCCAAAAATGGGCATCTGAAATGAATAGACACCTCTCAGATGAAGAAGTACATATAGCAAATAAATGTATGAAAAAATGTTCAACATCACTGATAATTTGAGAAATGCAAATTAAAACAACACTTCATTCCAGAAAGAATGGCTATCATTAAGAAATCAACCAATAACAAATGCTAGTGAGGCTGTGGGGGAAATGGAACCCTTCTCCACTATTAGTGGGAGTGAAGACCAGTACAACCACTGTGGAAATCAGTGTGGAGATTCCTCAGAAAACTAAAACTAGGGCCGGTGATATAGGCCAGCGGCATAAGCGCCTGCCTGGCAAGCATGAGGTCCTGAGTTCGGTTCCCAGTACCCACATAAAGGAAAAAAAAAAAAAAACCACACTAAAACTAGAGGTTCCATTTGACCCAGCTATTCCCCTGCTTGGTATCTTCCTGAAAGAATTAAAGCATTAAACCACCATGATAGATGCATACCCATGTTTATAGCAACACAGTTTGTAATAGCTAAATCTTGGAAACAGCCCAAATCCCCATCAATGAATGAATAGATAAAGAAGATGTCAGGATTTTTTTTTTATGTACAATGGAGTACTACTTTGCCATAAAGAAGAATAAACCTGAGACATTTCTAGGTAAATGTACCTTGAGACCACTCTCTTAAGTGAAATAAATAGGACACACATATTTAAATATCATATTGTTTTTCTGGTATGAGAAACTGAAAGGGTAAATAAGGACCAAAATGTATACTAGATATTGGGAAATAGGAAGAAAAATTCAAATGTGAAGGGAAACAAGGGAGGTGGGAGGGGAAAAGGAAAGAAGAGAAAAGAAAAAAAGAGAATAGAAAGAAAAAATGGAAACAAATCTGTTGTAAATAAAAGGGAAAGAGTAGTTGAAGGGAGGGGAGGGGATTAGAGAAGAAAGAATCAAAATATATTATGTACAGGTACAAATTTCCTATGATGAATGTGATCATTATATATACATATATCTAAAGTGTACCAATAAAATTAATAAAAAATACTGGGACAAGAGGTTTTAAAATTAAAAAAATGCAGATCATGATTTCTGCTGTTGGTTTGGAGAAGAAAACATTTAAAAAGCCAGTTGTCCCATTAATAAAAACTATAAATCCTAGATAAAATACTAGACAAGTCCTTCAGGGCTTTGGAGACTGGAAAGAGGTCGGCAGATTTTGGAGGCAAGTTGAAGCCAGAAGTAAGCAACTTCCATGTGGTAAAGTACATAGCTCAGTGGCAGCCGACACTGATAATGAGGTTTTGGACAGAGGAGTGGAAGAAAAGAGCTCAGGTCAACGAGTGCTCCAGGAGTATAAGAGAAAAATCCCAAAAAGGAAAAAGCTCGATAGGGGAACTCTGAATTCTGTGTTCAAACTCACTCCGAGTTTCTGGCTAATCCCTAAATCAGGAATGCATGAGGAGAAGGCAGATACAGCTTAAAGGACAAAACTGAAGTCTGAACAAGCTTTCGTTGCCTCAAATATGGCAGCTTTGGTCTGAGTCTCACCATGTTAATCGTTTACTAAAACAAAAATGACAATGGAAATGTTATATTTCCATTACAATCCAGAGTCAAAAATACATTCTAAATATATATGCAATCAATAAAATAGCCTTAAAATAAACAAGCAAAAGTTGATCAAACTATAGACATAAATTGACAAATCCCTTGCCATAGTGGGCACGTTCAGCTCACTTCTTTTTCTTATTGAAAACACAAGTAGACGAAAAGATTTGCAAAGAAGCAGATAGTTTTGAAAATAAATGTAACAGGTCTAATCTAATGTTGATATATGGAATTCTATAGCTAAAAATTATAGAAGAGGCAGGTTACATTTACTATATAGCTGTCTTAGTTGCTTTTCTCATTGCTGAGACAAAATACCCGACACTCAAAGTTAAAGGGAGAAAGGTTTATTTAGCTCACAGTTTGTCGAGGTTTCAGTCCATAATCAGCTGGCTCCAGGGCAGGGTGGCACATGGCAGAAGGGCAACAGTTTGTGGTGGTGGAAGACAGGAAAAGCAAGCAAGCAAGGGAGAGAGACAAGCCTCTTTCTGTCCCTTATATTGTAACCAGTCTACCAATTCAATCAGTCCACTGATGCAGCAATCACCCACCCTTAATCCCAGCACCCTTAGTCCCAGCATTGCACTATGAATCAGTCACACACTCAATTCGACCTCTGAAAAAGTCTTAGGACCACATGAGGCTTTGGGGGGACATCTACACACAAACCATAACAATAGCCTTTACTTATTAGGTATTTAAAACTAGGTAGCAATGTTGAATTAGTCACTCTTTTTAGGTTACTTATAACACGGCACACATTTTCTGGTGTTTTACTCCTGTATTATCTGTTCCTGTCTCACAGGTCACCACAAATGTAGCAGCTGGGACAATGCACCTGTTTCTGCAGCTGAGAAATCCGGAATGGTGGGGCTGGATCCTCTGGCCAGGGTCTCAGCAGCCTGGAATCCAGAATCCACCAGAGCTGCTCTTCTCTTCTGGGGCTGAGGGCTTTCTCCAAGCTCACTGGTTGGTGGGGACATTGATTCTTTTGCTGTTGTAGAAGTGGGGTCCCCACTTCCTTGCAGCAGGAACCTGTTCTGTGCTCCGAGAGCTGCCCTCATCCCTTCGCAGGTGGGTCCACCCCATCTTCAAGACAGAGAGGCTCCTGTAATTCCTATACCTCTAAAACTCTCTAATGTCACCTTCTATCTTCTTCCACTATTCAGAGAAAACGCTCTTCTTTGCAGGGCTCATGTGATTAAATTAGGCTCACCTGAACAGTCTCCTGTTTTAAGCTCAGCCATGCCATGTAACAACAGAAATGCTGGAGGAATATGTCATCAAACTCATAGGTACAAAAGATTAGACTGTGGAATATTGGGGGCCAGGTCTGGAAATTCTGCCTTCTACAAACTTCTCCTTAAGTTCAGTGTAGGTAACCACTCAGATTGCTTCAAAGCTCAGGGTTTTCTAAGGACACCTGGTGATGTGACCCTGCTTGTCTAGCACAAGTGCACAGCAGGATACAGCTATGTAACCATGACTTAGCACAGGTAAACATGCATGCGCTGGTTATAGCACTATGTAAGAATGTAAACATGGGGTAACAACCTGTGTAAGAATTATACAAGTCTGCTCTTGTGCTCCGCTCTGCTGTGCTCATTGGTGTCTGCTATTGTTGCTGATGTCTTGCACATGTGGATTCTTTAACCTGGGGACCTCGCCCACAAAAATCTCCCTTGGAGCCCCAGAGCGGGCCGACATTTGGTCACTTTAATTGTGTGAAACCCCATGATGTAGTGCTTCCACAGAAATGTGTCGTCTATACTGTAAGAACAACAGTATTTAACAATTTCCCATGTGATCATTTCTTTAACACAAGGGAAAGATGTTACTTCCTCTTTAGACAAATGGGAGTTTTGTAACTGTCATTTAGAAATTGCTATCTGTATTGTCCCAGAAATATACTGTAAAATATAAAATTTTGGGCATTTACAGAAGATTCCTTTGAATTCAAGTACATTGATAACTTTTCTGAGGGTTATATATAGTCTCAAAATGAATTTGTGTTCTCTATGGTTTAAAATTCTATTAATTATGTTATTAAAATTTTCTACATTTCATTCATTGTCTATTCACCTATTTCTTATTGAGTGGTGTGTCACAAATCTTCAACTATGGTGTTTTATTTATTGTCCTCATGATTTTGTCATTATTGCTTGGCTATGTTTTAGATATATAAATGTGTATTATACATTTATATGTACCATATACATTTATATGGTATATATAAAAATATACATGTATTTTTTTTTAGCTTTTATGCAACTTGAGTGAAGAAAAGTTAATTACCAGCAGAGCCATTAAATGATCACTTTTCCACTGACGACTTCCAGTATTTAGTTAGGGATATATTTAAGATTATATTGAAAGATAGACTAATTGTGCCAAGTCTCCTAATAATTTAGAATAAATTACAAAATGTTGGAGACGAGTTTGGACTTATTTCTCTACTGACATGCCTAAAATATGTCACACTATGTTTTGCTGACATTATGCGTGCAGCACCAATTCTCTGTCCACCTTAGTTATGAGCAGGCAGTACAGCATGTGCCTCTAGTCTCTAGCACTGGAAGGCCTCAGGAGTACAGATGCTGGCATAGCAATGATGCTTCTCAGAGTGACCCCTGCACATCCATCTTCCTCCCATGCCAGTGGGCTTGGAAGCAGGTCAGAGGAGTGAGGAGTAGTTTCAGCACCACACTGAGTGAGACCGAAGGATTGGTCACATAGAGACAAGCACCACTCTGAAACCTCCCTGTTCTTTTATAATTACTCTCCATTCTTTAAAGGTAGGTCCTGTGCAAAGCTGGAAACAAGTCACTTTTGTTGCACATGTACACGAGTAGAGAGAAATTTTGAAAAAATGTAAAAGAATTTATATAGGGGAGCTACCATATTAGAAAATTTAAAAAAACCTACTCATGCAAAATATATCCCTCCTATGATACAGGTGATATTGAAGTAGTACGATTGCCCGGCATACTTCTGAGTGTACCCCAAGATATTTTGTTGCTTTTTTTCATATTTTATATTCTCTGATAGCAGAGAGTCACCTAGATTTGGATCATATAACATTGAAAAAAATGGATAAAAGACTTCAAAATAGTTAAAATAGAGTACATTAATGTTAAAATATCCAGACGCATATTGCCGTGACTGTGAGCACATGGATGATAAATTATTTTAAATGCAATCTTAAGTGGTTTCATTGCAACCAGAGATTGATTTATAAGAAAAAAGAGTTTCAAACAGCAAGCACTGTGCTTTATATAGGCTATTAGGTCCCATAGTTGTTACTTGCCAGTAACACTCACCATTCCTGGCCAGACCTATAGAATGCTGTGCTGACTGTCATAAGCCAAAGAGCTAAGTTACAGTGCCATAGTTGGTCTGTCTTTGCACCCTCTTGTTTCTGACCAAAATACTTGATTTTCTGAGGGTGGCACAGAGGGTGTCATGTTTTCATTTACAAGTGCAGTAAGCTGGATAGGGAGAGCAGGGGCCAGAGGTCAGTCACAGGATGAGTGAGAGAGGATGGTGAAAGTGAATGGACTATAGACATCTATGGAAGCAAAAAGAACCAAAGAACTGTTATACCACAGCTGTTACAGGATCTTAATTTGTTGTCCTTTTCATCTGTATAAACCAGCATTCCTGTTTTTTGCTATACTTTTAGCCTTTAATTCTTTGTTATACTTTGACTTAACCCTATTTTTCAGAATGAAGCAGTTGAAGGCAGATGCTGGGGGTTGGCATGAACGCACTGTCCACAGGGGACAGGCCTCACATCATCTGTGATTACTGGGGAGCAGTAGGGAGTGATGTAGGAGAGAATAAATAGAGATAGGTAGAAAGGAGACGAGGAGGATTGTAATTTTGAAACTGTATTTTTAATGAAATGTGCAGATTCAGTGTATGTGCTGCCGAAGCGAGCACTGAAATGTGCAGGTGCAGGACACAAACCCTGTCAAAAATTCATAAGATCTTTAAAGACACAGGGGGTGTTGGCCATTCCCTTTCCACCTGTGAGTGGACTGACCCTTTCCCTCTGTAAAATGGGCCTGTCCCTTACAGAAGCTCTTGGCTACCACTATGGCCCTGTAGAAAGGGCCGTACCCTTTCATCTGTAAATTGAATCCACTCTTTCCGCAGTTTCACAAGTTTCACAGATCTCCACCCACCCAAATCCCCATAAATACACCCAGATGCCTTTGTTCTTGTGCAGGGCTATCTCTTCGAGTGTGTACTTTTAAAATTCTGCCCAATACATCTCTTTATGCCTCTTAGTGATGTATCCTGAAAATTTCTTTTCTGTGGTGAAAGCCAGGGTACCTGCAAAGTGCCTCGTGGGTGGGATAAGTCAAGTTCCCCATCTCCACTCTGTGGGACCTCTTGCACCCTATCTGGTAACAGGAGTGGGCATCCCTGCAGGCTAGAGGCTCGAGGAGAGTAGGAGATCAAGGACTTTAGCGCACCAACCCACTGGACTCCATCGTTGGACTCCATCGTACACTTCAGGGCCCCGCTCTCTCCCAGCCAGGGCCCTAACCATGGCAAGATCGGCCTGCTTGTACTGAGAGCTGAACTTCCTCTGGGGTTCTCTTGCTCTGGTCTTAGTCCTTATCTTCAGTTTTATGTTCCCATCCCTCAAGGAAGTCCTTTGCTGTTCACACTTAGCTTTCAGGTGCTGATTTATCATCCTCAAAATTTCATGATCTTTCTGTAAAGCGTCAATTGTCTTCAGCGTTAGCCATCCAATTCTGCTGTTCTGAATACTGTCCCCATCAACAGCCATCCAACCTCTTTGTCTCTTGTATTCCCTGATCCCCTGACCTCTTGCACCCCTCCCGCCAGTGTGCCTTCCCAGCTTACCACCGTGATTGTTGTAACAGCCGCGCCTCAAGCTTGTTTAATGGTACCATTGATGGTGCCTTGGTCTGGCCCCCAAGTCTGTTTTAGTGTCTGCTGTTGTGGGCCATTCCTGGTCATAACCCGTTGTAGGCTGAGATCTCCCAAAAGCAGGTTGTAGGCAAAGATTTTGGTGTAGGGATTTTACTACTGATACTCTGAGTGTCAAGATCTATGGGGAAAGGTACCTGGCAGGATTGGATCTGGTGAGAACTTGAGCTTCAGTACAGTAGCAACAGGGCCTTAGGTGACCACACAAGGGCTGAGCATGGGTGATGGCAGTGAGGTCTTTGCAGCATTGTCCTTGGATGGGATGAAGGGCCTGGGCCCTTATACCTCCCCAATGACCAGATAGTGGGCATAGGGTTGGGGGTGAGGGAATGGGTTGTGAGCTTGAATTCTGTAGCTGAGGGCAATGTCTTGAAAGCAGTGATTGCTGAAGGCTCCATGAGCAGCTGGGTAAAGGGGTGTCAGGGCATATTTGGGCTGTGGGGAAAACAGTGACAGCTCCTGGTAGTTGATTACCCATCTCCTCGAGGTAGTGTGAGGATTAGAGACAATGTGTATGAAGTTCCTGGCATGGAGTGCTCAATATATTTGTATTAGTGGTAGTGTTAATATTAGTATTTATATCCTTATAGTACTTGGCTATGTATAAGGTTTTTTAGTTGTGATCAGTTGAAATCATGTATATTTTTATATCCCTCATAACCATGATTTTGAATGGTGCTTAATATTTACTTCCAATGAATTATCCTCACTTATCACATCATTTCCTTTGTACATAATTTCACGTCTTTGCAGTTACAATGCTGAACTGGACATCTTCATACACTGCTATCTTTCTATGCTTTAGGTTATTTTCTTAGGTTAGATTCCCAGAACTAGAATTACTGAATCAAAAGCATTTTGAGAACCTTTGATGAAGAATGCTATGTTGCTCTACAAATATATCGTAATGACTTTAAGTTCACTAGCGGTATGCAGAATACCAAATTCCTAGAGATTTGTCAATGAAGGGTAGTGTCATATTTTGAAAAAAATGTTACTTTTACAGGTAATAATCTTAACTGGTTTCAACTTATATTTCTTTGATTACCAGTGAATTGAATATTTTTGTGAATGCTCATTTACTGATAATATGCTGTTTATACGAATGATCTGTTTGTATCCTTTACATATTTATGGGAACATTATTAGTCCTTTAGAATGGTCAGTTTTATAGTCTTTTAGTATAAAATTATTCATGCTCTGCTTTTCAGGCCACTTTGTTAGCCTGTCACTTGCCTTTATTTTACACTATGTTTTAGTTATACAATGTTTTAGATTTTTAGATAGTCAAATGTGTTGATCTTTTGCATTGCCATACATCCAACCTTTTGTAATGTAGTGCAGTCTATCATCTTCAGGATCCTTTCAAACATTTAGTTTTCTTCTTTCTATTTTTCTAAAAATTTCTAGTTGACTTCTGCATCCTGAATTTACCTTGTCCCACAGCATGATAGGAAAATGTACAGTTAACCAGTTATCTCAGTATTACTGTATTGGGAAAATGCAGCCAGAAGGGGTTTGATGGGATCGGAGTCAAGAAGATAGGAAGAGAAAGCCCAGCTTTATCTGGGAAGGTGTAGAGTGGAGCACAGGGGGTCAGGGAGGCCAGGCCAGTGTTCCGTTCAGTTCTGTCTTCTGTGGCATCAATTTGTTCTGCTGCAAGTGTGTATGTAGATAACTGTACACTGAGGAAGGACAGCGAGAAGAATGGGCCAGCGGAGTGAAAGTTCCCATTCAGTTAAGTCCAACGAGAAAGGTCCCCAGTCCATGTGTCTGAGGTGCGATGGTTTCAGCATCCTTGCCAGCACTCATGTTGGAATCCAGTGACAGTAGTAAGAGTGTCAAGATGTGGCACTTCTCACAGGTGATTAGGCTGGGAGACCTCCATCCTCGTGGGTAGACTAGTGCCATGAGTGCCAGAGCGGCTTCCAGATGGAAGGTTCTAGTTGAGTTTAGCCTGACTTATTTCACACATGCTGGGATACTCTGGGCCATGTCCTTATGCAGTGCAAAAACCCCCACCAGAAGCAGGCACCATGCCCCTGGGCTTCCCAGCCTCCTAAATTAGGAGCCAAGTGACTTCCAGGAAAGAACTGATCCACTCTAGTATTCTGTTATGTCTGCAAAAAGCGGACTAAGACACAAGGTGTCCTGCTTCTCTGTGTCAACCAGAGTATAAACCAAGATACTGTTGAGGAACCATTCTTTCTCCATTGACTGATAATCTTGTATTTTCTTCTAATTACTGTCTGCTCTGTGATTTGATTGAGCCCTTCATTTATATATCAGCACTATTCATTTATTTATTTATTTTGGCAGTGCTCAGGGTTGAACCCAGGGCCTTTGCACTGAGCTACACTTCTAGCCTCCTCCTACTTTTACATTTTGAGACAGTGTCTTTCTAAATCACTAAGTTGTCTGGGTTGGGCTTGAACATGTCATCCTCCTGCCTCAGCATCCCAGAGCACTGGAATTACAGGCCCACGCCACCACTACTGGTTAGATTGTGTTAATTATTGACATTTTACTATGTGTTCTGGTTTTTTGGCAGGCTTGTTTCTTTTACATCCATATTACTTTTTACACATACTTCAAGTTTCAAATTAACTTTACAATAATTTTATTCAATTCAAACAAATAAAATCCCCATTGAGATTTTCATTTAAGTTGCTTTAAAACTTTACATTAGCTGGAAAGAATTGACATTCTTAAAATATGTAGATTTTTCATAGAAGAATGAGCTATTTCCATTAATCAAGTATAATTTTATATCTCAAAATAAAATACTTGAGGATCCTATTCCCAAACCTAATCTAGGTCACACATTTCCCATTAAGATTCTGCCTTAGCAGTCTGTATTTTTTGTTCTACTGGGAATGGTTTTTCTCTGCCCCCAGCGAGATGTTCTAAATCTTTATCTAGTGATTTTATTGACATTTAGAAATTAATTCAAATATTTTTCAATGAATTTCTGAAAGTAGTAATAATTTTTCTGATTCTTTTTTAATATCTTTATCTATCTCCCTTGTATTACTGGTCAGTATGCAGCTGTGAATATATTGGTTTTGTGCCTGCCTCTACTAGTGCTGTCTGTTGTAGAATTTGTTTTTTCATTACTAGGAATTGAACCCAGGGCATTTGCACTGAGCTACATCTCCAACCTTTTAAATTTATTTTATTATTATGATTATTATTATTATTGTTATTATTATTAATTTGAGATAGGGTCTCGTTAGGTTACTAGATTCTCCAGATTGGCCTCAAACTTTTAATCCTCCCGTCTCAGCCTCCCAAAGTGCTGGGATTACAGGTAGAATCAACTTTAAATGTGTATGCTGTTGGTTATTAGTTTAAAGGAAATGTTTATATTTTGAGTGAGCTACCCTATTTCCACTACTTTAGGATGTTTTATAAATAGTAGATACTAAGTTTTGTCTTTTTATATTTTCATGATAAGATTGTACGACTGTACGATTTTTCTTACTTAGCATATTCATGATGTTATTTTAATTTCTAGTACTGACCTGTCCTTACTTTCCAACAAAAATTCCAATTGATTATGATAGGTCTTTAGCTGCTGAATTTTGTTTACTATTATAGTTGAGACTGTATTTATATTATAAATAATATGGGTTGATATGTTTTTATCTTGTATACAGCAGGGTATTTTTGTCTCTTTTGTATTTGCTTGGAATTGTGTAGCTTTTCATCGTTATGTTTATACATTTTATATGCATTCACAATTGTCTTGTTCCTGTTCTTAAACATTTAAGAGTGATTTATGCCAGGGATTTTTGGAGTTAGAGCTATTTAAAATTTTTTATTTTTGTTTATTCTCTTCATGTTCTATATTGCATCAATTTCGGTAATACTTTTTCAGACTAGCATTTAACAACTTTACTGATGTTTTCAAATTTAGCAGTATTTTTTATTCTTACAGTCTAGGTGTCTTTTTCCATTAAAGAAAAGTATACTGGTGTTTCTCCTTGATTTCCTATGCCATAGATTTTGTTTATGATTTTTGAAGTACCTTGTATATAATGTCATATCTTTACAATTATGCTGAAACCAAGCTGCTGGTTTTATTTAACTGTCGTACTGTCCAAACATGAATGCTGTACATAGAAATGATGAGGCCGCTCACAGTAGAACTGTTGAATAAATTAATACTCTGATGCTAATCTTCTCTTTCCTTTGTGGTTATCATTTTCCTTCTTTCTGGAAAAACTAAAGATTTCCTCTTTATCTTTGGGTTTATATTTCCTCTGGTTACATGTAGATTAAATTCTTCAACAACAAACCTGTTTTACCTCCATGGGCTTTTTCAAAAATAGAGTCAAGTCTCTTTCAGAAAAATTTTCCTTCTACTCTTTTTAAACCTTGTGGCTTCTTCTTAAAAACTTTATGTGCCATTAAAGAGTCTTGTGAGCCTCTACGAGGTTTACTATGAAAAACTTCCTTTTTCCTAAAAACTAATACCCCTCCCTGAAATTTCTATTTCTCAGAGACATTTACTTTTACACCATTGAGTGCTTTAATCTCCATTTTTCTCAATGACATGCTTACTTCACTACTTCTTGAGTCTTTGTTTGCATTCTATGCCACCTTCCCGTTATGAAAGTTGTTTTATTTGCCCTTCCCCATTATTATGCGCGCATGCACCCGCATGCACACTTCCTGTTCTTTGTTCTCCCAATTTAATACGTTAATAATTTATTTGATTGTTTCCGGTCATTTTATGAGGAAAAGTATTATTCAAAGTATTGAACAAAGTACTCATAAGCGCCGAGCAGAGGGACTCCTGCGAGACTCTCCCCTCCCAGTTATTAATGCTTTAGCTCCGCAATGGCGAGGAGGTCAGAGGCTCCTGGGAAAGATCTCAGGATGGCAGGGGCTCAAAGCATCCGCTTTTCACCAACCAGGTAGCAATAGTTTAATATTCCAGTTTGTAAGTACAGAGTGGAAGCCTCATTATGATTCGAAAACTCTTCCTAGCCAGTCATCTACTATATTACGATTACTGTTTGTGTGTGTGGTACTGGGGATTGAACCTAGAATTTCCCCAGCCCTTTTATTATTTTTATTTTGAGACTGGAGCTTGCTAGGCGCCCAGGCTGGGCTTGAACTCGAGATGCTCTTTCTGTACAAGCGCGCACCACTGCCCTCGGTTTGTATGATGACTACATTTTGTTCTTGAGTTACATTTTATTTTCCCTAGAGCCCATACTTATTTATTCATTTGGTTAGTTTTCTACGAATCTAATGCCAGTGCACTTCCAAACTCTACACTAGTTTTCTGTAGCAGCTTTCGCTTTGGTACTGATGAGGGTGGTACAGTAGTCTGTAGTCATAAGCGTCACTGATGCCCTAGAAGGCTGCTGAAAAGGGCTCCTTTCCTGTTCGCTGTCTGGGCGCACTGTGGGCTGGCACGGGACTCTGCCCCATTTTCCTTTACTGCAATCCTGAGCTATGAGTCTTCCTCTTCCGGGGCACTAGGGATGGGCTGCATCAAACACTATCCTAAAGGTCTCCACTTACACTGTTAGGCAGAGTGAGTCACCTTGCCCTAGGTCATCTCAAGAAAGGTAGGGGAGCTCAGTGTCACCGTGATCCCAGGAGGACAGCTGGATTATTTGATGACCAGTACACTGGACCATCACAACCGTGCTCAACAAACAGAGTTTTCTGTCCTTTGCATCTTCCTTCCTCAGAGTCTTCTGGTCACTTCTAAACTAGTCTGGCTGCTCTTTTGGTCTGCTACCAAGCTGTTGTCTTGGAGTGGAGTCTCCTATCATTCCCGTCCCAAGCTTTCCTTAAACTTCTCTTTTGTATTGAAACCCTATTTCTTCAGTCTCATTTTATGTCTTAATTGGTTTATTCCTTTATTTTGCTTAAGCTCGTATCCTAGAAACTGTCTGAGAAAAAATACACAGAAGTAAAAATTTGAAGACCCTTGTTGTCTGAAAATGTCTTT
This sequence comes from Erethizon dorsatum, assembly GCA_028451465.1. NCBI lineage: Eukaryota > Metazoa > Chordata > Mammalia > Rodentia > Erethizontidae > Erethizon > Erethizon dorsatum. Next base: position 5,172,642 of record CM051837.1, on the reverse strand, counting down.
GTTCTACTTTCATATTGGATTGAAAGTTGGGCTGGGTATGGAATTACAGGTTGGAAAGACATTGTTTTACCTCCTTCTGATTCGTGGAATTGAATTTTCACTGCAATCTCTATCATGTTCTCTTTACAAATACTTAGAATTTTTCCTGTAGAGTGTTTTAAAAATTTACTATGATGGGACTTAATAGTGGTCTATTTCTATTTTATAGTGCTGAGATCCCAGTTAGTATAATGGTCTAGAAACAAAGGCACTTCAATTTTAAGAAATTTTTGGAGTCAGGTATGGTGCCACACACCTCTATTCCCAGCACTCTTGGAGGCTGAGGCAGAAGGATTGCAAATTCAACCCCAGCCTAAGAAGCTAGTGACTTCGATCCTGTCTCAAAATAAAGAATTAAAAAGGGCTGGGAATATAATGCAGAGAAAAGACCCTGGGTTCAGTCTCCAGTACAGAATAATAATAATAATGATAATAATAATAATAACAATAATAGAAATGAAAGAAAATGTTGGGCATATATTTATTCACTTACTTTTTATCTGTTTTCTCAATATGCTTTTTACAAAACCTTCTTTATTCAAATATTAAGATTTCTGGATTGGTGTTTTGATTTTTAAATACTTTCCATCTTTTGGCATTTTGGCCCTACTTTTTGTCAGGTTTCTTCAACTTTATATTCCAACTTTTTCTTTATTGTCCTTTCAGTGAGAATCTAGTGTTGCTAAATATGTATGTTCAAATTTCCTTCTTTAAAAAGTCTGATTATTGCTAATTCTTTTGGGTTTTTTTTCTGTCAATTTCTGGTTGAAAAATTAGATCTATTGCATCTATTTTCCTTATTCCTTATGTGTTATCTTGAAATTTTCTTTCTTTTTTTTTTTTTTGTGGGTACCGGGGGTCAACCTCAGGACCTCGCATGCCAGCAGGTGCCCGTGCCGCTGAGCGATATCACCGGCCCTTTTTTCGTATGTGGGTTCCGGGAGTCGAACTCGGGCCCTCGCGCTTGCCAGGCAGGCACGTACGCCACTGAGCCATCTCACCGGCCCCAAATTTTCACTTTTGCTTTTAGTTGTATACGAATTTCATGGGACAGTCTTTTATATCATTCCTTGTCCTTTTTTGTCTTCTTTGCTATTCACTACCTTTATTCAATTTCTTTAAAAAATAGGGAAATTTAAAACATTTTCCAATAACTCTTTCGTATCATCCAGTAACTTTTATGTATTTTCCAGTTGCCCATTTGCTCTTGTTTTATTGAACACATAAATATGAATATGCAAGAAACACAAAGATGTATTATTTCCTGAATTCAGCTGTTTGCCCCAAAGTTTTCAGCTTGGTTCATCTCTTTCAAATTGGTGATCTCTTCACTTATCCTATAATTCTTTTCTTATCGTCTCATTTTATGAATGCAAGTCTTTATATGTGGAAGTCTCATTTTATAGCTCAATCAGGTTAGACAGCTGGTGCAGGTTTTATTAAGAATTATGGTGCATAAGCTCTGTGTGTGTGTGTGTGTGTGTGTGTGCATACACGTGTGTGAAATGAAGTTAATTCTGTTCTTCATGGGATTCTCTCTAGAAAATCTATTTCATTTCTTCATCGACTACCTCCAAATTTTAGGAGTGTTTCTCAGCTTTGTTCTCTGCTTCATTAATCAAAAGACAGGGCCGGTGAGATGGCTCAGTGGCATAAGTGCCTGCCTTGCAAGCGCGAGGGCCCGAGTTCGACTCCCGGATCCCACATATGAAAAAGGGGCCGGTGATATCGCTCAGTGGCACGGGTGCCTGTTGGTGCGTGAGGTCCTGAGGTCAACCCCCCGGTACCCACAAAAAAAAAAGACAGTCCTTATTTGGCTTCTGCAGTTTTATTTAGGTGCAGTCTTTTCTGCTTCAGGAAAAGTCATACTCAAATGTATCCTACTGAGAACACGTAACCATTGTTTCTCTTAATATTGGTCTGGTTTTGGATAAAATCCACTTTAGAGACAAAAATTGTGCCCTGATGCAGCAGGAATTGTTTGTGTTACCTTCTGCTGGATGGTTTTGTAAATGTTTCTTGATGCAATTCTTTTCATATTAGTTCATTCTCTACTTCGAAGAAATGTCAGGCTGGTAGTGGCAGAGTAGGCAAATGAGGATTGCCATCAGCCCCTTCCATTCTGTCTGGGCTCTGTGCATTCCTTTCTTAGAGAACTGTATGCCTACGTCTAAGCAGGCAGCAGTGTCTGACAAAGATCTTTAAGATGATGCTAGTTCACCATGGACCTAGAATGAACCCTAGCCACTTGAGGCTATTATGCGCTTCCAGTGTGGCTAGTGTGACTGAAAACATGAATTTTAACATAAATTAAATTTTAATTTACATTTGAATTGGAACAGCCAAATGTAGCTAGCCAGTGACAGCCATCTTGGACGGTGAGCTCTAGGCAGCTCAAAGTATTCAGACTGAGGAGAAAATTCCCCCTGGAAGAGTAATTCTAAACTTAGATAAGGGAAAAGGTGTTCGCTGGAAGCTGGTGACTGTCTCAGACTCCTGAAACACAGAAGCAGAGGGAAGCTTGTCATGAGGCTGAGGTCTTTTGGTTTGAGAAAATACAGATATGGAGACTATCTGGGCTTCTAGCATTGAAAGTAGAGTGCTTGGAGATAGTAATCCAGTTGCTCACCAGAGTTTGAGAGACTAGACACTTGAAAGAGCTGCTTCCGACAGACAGGGCTGATTCTTAATGACTGACCTACCATGTTTCACTGAAAATAAGACCTAACTGAAAAATAAGCCCTACTATGATTTTTCAGGGTGTTCAAAATATAAGCCCTACCCAAGAAATAAGCCCCATTTAGATTGTCAGCCAGGTGGACACATTTAGCACATCCCTTGCAACACACAATGAGTGTAATGAATTATAAAATAGTAATATTAATATATTAATATTTATATATAGAGAAATATTATTGACATTAATACTGAAATAGTAATATAAATTATAATTATTTGTAATTATCCCAGCAGGTGCCTTTGAATGAGAGGTAAATGCTCATGTAAACAGATGAACGAGAGATTCATTGCCAAATGATCAATAATACCACATGGATAACACGTGCACTTGATAACGAATGGACAAGGTTTGTCTAATATGAATCTTATAATTCAAAACATTGTGTTGTAATGAAAGTAGTTAAGGCACGTGTGTAAAAAAATTTTTTTTTCTGAATTTTGGTCCCTGCAATTTCTCACCACTTTGTGTGGACCATCATTCTTAACTATTTTTGCTCATTTTTGCTGCCACTTCTGTCTCATAAGTCTTCAATGAATACTTTACTTAATGGAAACTCTGTGAAGTCCAGCCCACGAGAGGTTTTGACTTGGGTGAAGAATTCAAGCAATAAAATCACTGACAGCTGTGTTGCCAGTGCACTACGAGCAGGCTACATGGACAAGAAGCGTTCGTTAAGGGGAGCATTATTGCTAGACATGAGAGATTGGGGCCGATGGTTTTACAGGAAGCAGAGTTGCAAGGAATGGAGGCTGTAATTTGGGGTTTGGAGGGTTCTGATGATATTGCTGAAGAAGGTGACATGACTGTATTTAAAGAAATGTAGAATGTTGTACATGAAAAAATAAGACATTCCCTGAAAATAAGCCCTAATATGTCCTGTGGAGCAAAACTTAATATAAGACCTGGTCTTATATTCAGGGAAATACGGTAGCACTTTTTAACTCCCCTCTCCTCCACTCTCCTACTGTTGTGTCTTGCTTCTCACTGTGGCTAGTGTCTTCACAATGTCTGACAGACCCTTTCTGGAGTGTCTGGAGGAAGAATTTCCTTGTACTGTGATTGCTTAGCCATCTCTCCAGAATCCTCCTGACTTACTTTTCAAATCTGGAAAAGAGCTCAGTGCTTAAGCACACAGATAAAAATGATTAATTTGATCATCTGGGAAACGGGCACTTGTCAACAGCATTTGTTTGAGCCCGCTAGTTGATCTTGTTACCGTTTTGACATCTGACACTCAATTTAATGTGAAATTTTGGGAGAAAGGAGGAAGGGAAGGGTGCTAGTGTCATTTATTAGCCCTTCAGAGACAGGGTCACTTCTGTCCTGTGTGGTGGGACTCCTGCCATCCTATCCCTGAAACTTTCCTCAGCAAAACAGCTTTCTACCTGGCTTCACCCTAATCAGATTCCTTTACAGTGTGAAAGATGAGGTCCATGAATATATCCTCAAACTTCCATCCACTTGACGCTGCAGCCGTCCTGTCAATGAGTTCTCTGAAACCAGTGGGTGACCAGGATGGCCTTATTTGCTTTCTGCTTTAAGCAGAAAAATTGGATTTAGGAAGCTTTTCCTAATCTGGATCTCTGCAATATATAATAAACTTCTTACATCTGTCACCATCAGCCTTTCCCTTGCAGTCTTTACCTTTTATGTTTCAAAGAGGGGAGACAGCGGTGCCCTTTCTTTCTCTTCGTATTCATGCACTGTCTTGGGACAGCGAGCCCCGGGGATTAGTGACATCCTCCTGGCCGAGGTGATAGGGACTGGAACAAATTTTGGATTGCCCTGTATACCATGTGAATTCTAAAGAGCAACTCTTGTTTGGAAACTTTACAGACAGCAAAATAAAAGTCAGGCCTAAAGCTCTCTGAACACACTCTTTCTTGTATCAGTTAAAAGGCATATTCCCAGACCTTGCTCCAGGCCCCTGTGAATCAAAATCTCTAGGGCTAAGCGCACTCTGCAGTTTAGCAGTGAAAGAGCTATTTTCATGGTCTCTCTTAGAGGTGGGGCATCGGACAGCAACCTTTTCCTGGTAGAGATGTGGTCTTGTAGAGTAAGGCATGAAGTGCAAGGATAAAGGAGACAGAGGGGTTTGGTTTGTTTAGTACCTGACGGGGTCTCATTAAGTCACTAAGTTGCCCAGGCTGGGCTTGAAACTGTGATCCTCCTGCCTGCACCCCTCAGAGTGCCAGGATTACAAACTGAGATGCAGTTTAAATGCTGTGCTGTTCTTTGCTCTCTGTGGGACAATGAGGAATGAATTTAGCCTTCCTGCTTTGGTTTCCATGTTTGGCAATGTAGTAAAGCTAGCTTCACAGGCGCGATGGGCTCTGCATGTAAATCACCCAGCACGTAGTGAGCAGCTGATGAACATTTCTATTATGATTTCCAAACAGATGCTATGTTTAAGAAAGCTTTTAGGTAGGAACCAACTTCCTTTTTTATGAAGCAACAATTTGTTTATTCAACAAAGACATATGTGCCTGGCGACCTGAGTTCTGATGAGCTGGGGTTCTCTCATTGATGTCCTTCCTACCAGCTGTGGGCGAGCTTGGTGTCTCAACCTGAAACACAGTGTTCTGAAAATTTCAAATAGCTCTTGGAGCCCTCTTTACTACAAGCCATTGTGAATCCCTCCTGGTGCCAGAACTCTAGTTGGCCCATGCCAAATTTCAGTCTCATATGACATAGTCAGTGCCAGTGGTCTCCCAAGTTCCCTAATCAAGAGAACAGCTCAAGAGGGTCGTATTCAAGAAGCCATAGTCCCAATTCCACCATTGTTCTCTGTTAGGGATGTCCAATGATAGCGCTCATCTTTCTTCCCTGCAGAATTTTCTAGGGTTTGGATAGCTTATTTTTCCCTTTGGAAATATCTCTGCTCGTCTTCTACAGAGCATTCTTGGAATTGGTTTCACCTGGAGGGTAGAGTGGGGAGTTGGGAATCTGCCTGTGTTGTAAGGAGATGTCTAAAATACAAGAGGCCTATAGGGGATATAGGAAGTTCTGTGGGAGATAAAGGAGGATGAAGATGTGTATTTCACAGCCTTCTTCTACTGCTGCAGCTCTGTGGGTAATCCAGGTTATCCACTTTATGCTTTAGTGTAGGTGTATAAATTTATTTGAGAAAAAGTGTCATGATAAAACACTGAACAAGAAATTACAGATGTAGTCTGACACATTAAAGTGTGAACTAGGTCTGAACAAACTGGAATTCCATTGGAGATGTTACATGGCTAAGTTAAGGACTCACAGGTGGTTGTAGTAAATCAATTTTAGCAAACGTGGCAAGGGCTTAGTGTGGGGCTACGTAAAGCATTGAGAGACACCAGTAAATATGAACTCTGACCCCACAGACTGCAGGGTCTAGCAAGGGAGCACAAGAGAAATATACAACTAAGTATGATGTGTGTAATATGCAAAATAAAAGTACTATGGGGACCCAATTGTGGATAAAAAATAGAAACGTTGAGTATGTTAAGTTGTGGAAGGCATTGTGCTACTCTGTCTCTCTCCACATCCATGCATCCAACCCTGTGAAATGACAGTATTTGCCACATTTTACACATGAGGAAACCTAGGTTTTGAGAGGTATGTCTTGCCCATTTGCACAGTCAGTAGGAGGCAGAAGATGGGATTCCAGCAGAGGTAGTCTGATTCCACCCTTATCCACCAGGAAAAACCTAAGAGTATTTCAACAGGAGGTAGTTTTTGAACTGGAGCTGAAATAATAAGCATGATAAGTGGGAGGGTTTGTAGGGGAGACATTTCAGGCCGAGTGCCCTGTATGGGTGCAGTCCTGAAAACCTATTAAAATGATGGAAATGCAGTGTGGGGATACATTTTAAAATGCCTTTGTAATTGCTATTCCAAAGGGTTAGACTTTAATTCCCAGCTCACAGCCTAGAATTTACCTCTGAACTGCTACAACAAAGATGGGATGGGAGAGCCAGGCATGGTGGTGCACACCTGTAATCCCAGTACTCTGGGAGGTTGAAGCAGGAGGATCAGAAGTTTGAGCCTGGCTTGGGCAACTTAATGACTTCGTGAGATTCTATCTCAAAGTAAAACAGTAAAAAAAGTAAAAGGTTGAGGATGTAGCTTATTACAAAGGCCCTGGGTTCAGTCCCCAGTACTGGAAAAAAAATGGTGGGAGGCAGCATGATGATTGGAGTTGGTAGCTGCATTTCCCAGCTGTGTGACACCAGGAAAGTTACTTAATTGCTCTGAGCCTCAGTTTCCTTATTTCAGAGATGGGGACATAACTTCACAATGATATTATGAAGGTTAAATGCGGCAATGTACACAGAGGATTTTATATTGGTGCTTTTCACAGGGTAAGCATTCAATAAATGGTAGTTCATCGTTTTGATTAACTCTCCACCCAATAAGACAAGCTAATGGTTTTGAGCACTTATATGTATTAAGTGCACCAAGTACTATGCACATTGCACTATATGCTGCAAATACATTATTTAATCTTTACAAGAACTGCTCTGTGAAGTAAGACTGTTGTCTCCTTGACTTGTAAAACATGAAACTGAGGAATTAGTGCTAATTCCAGTGTCTGCTTGCAGAGTTTTTAAAAATCAGAACTGGCTCTCTTTACCTGATACTACTTGAAAATTTCAGAATGATTTGATGTGAGTAGGAGGTTGATACCACAGTTCATTGGTGAGAGAGATATTAGGAGCAAATGGGCTTTGTAACAACCTCTTCAAATTATACCAAGGAAATGATAACCAAACTCTTAGGTTTTATGTCTCTTAAAGGGTCTATAAACTCTTGCCTAGGGTCTATGGTTTTACTTTATACAGACTCTTAACTCTTTTACCATGTGAGCAAATTTTACTGTTTCCAGATCTTTGTGAAAAGCTGTATGGGTTAGCTTTAAGAAATCGCCCAATACTTAGGGACTTAAAACCACAACTATATATTTAGCCCATGATTTTGTGGGTTGGTAAATTGGGCTAGAGTCCACTCTGCAATTCATTCAGTCTTGGCTGGGTTAACTCCTGTGTGTTAAGTCAGCTGCCAGATCTGCTGGGGCTAGTCTCTCTGGTGGGGTATTCATCTGGGATAGCTCATTTCTGTTCCTTTGGTCTCTCATTTTCTAGGATCCTGACCTGGACTTGTTCTTATGGTGTCAGAAGAGTCCCAAGAACTACAAGAATGAGGACAGACCTCAATGTGTAAGCACCCAAAAAAATCTCTGTGTGTTTTATGTTTGCTATTGTCTCAATGGGTGAAGCAAGTCAGGGGCCAAGCCCAGAGCCCTCATGGGAGGAAACTATCAAAGGGAATGGAGATAGGATGGATGCATGAACGACTTTGGTGTGCTGCTTAAAAGTCTACCACACAGACTTTGGGAAGTCAGCTACCCTGGCTTTACAGAGCACCTACATTGCACAGGCTTGGAAAGATGTTGAAGGAAGGCCTCTTCTGTGGAGTGGCCCTGGGTGGTCAGAGGACTTGGGAGCAGTTAGGCGTCCTCTTGGTATGACCATGGTACCAAATGGCATCATCAGGTCATGCTATACCTCAGGAACCACATTCTCAGAAGCTGTCCACTTCCTACCCTCTACATCCAGCCCTTGAATCTGAAGGAAAAACTTGCTAGAGACAACTTTCTAGTCACTGGTGAAGGCTACGCGGTGGAGTGACTGACTTATTTTTATCTTCTGTCTTTACTGTGCCCCCAGGCTTGTATGACCTGGACAATAGCTGTTACAGCCATTAGAATTTGTACATCACTAGACTTGCCCTGGTCAACGCCTCCACTGTCCTCTCTAATCTCTCTCATTTCAAAGGGCCACTAAGCCGATCTTGCGTATCCTTGAAATCAGGTCTCAGTTACCATATCAGTGGTTTCTGTAGTTTAATTTTTGCTCAACCATGCGTTATGTTCCATTTTATTTCTTTTTTTTTTTTTTTAATATGCGGGCACCAGGAGTCAAACTCAGGACCTCGTGCTTGCCAGGCAGGCGCTTATGCCGCTGAGCTATATCACTAGCCCCAACATTTTATTTCTTGAAAAATAGTTCTGTAGGGTATCTGAGGACTTTGGTGTCTGGTATTAAGTCACGGCGCATAATATTACAACCTTTTACTCATTGCTGGCTGTCCTGGGAAAATATAGTAGTCTGATGAAAATAGTTTGTTTGTTTGTTTGTTTGTTTGTTTTTAAAGCACTTCTTTCCTTCTCAGTATAAATGTCAGTATTATAATAAAATCCACCCAAACAGGGGAAATTCCTCACCTCTTTGTAGATATCTTAGGAAATAGCATGGTAATAATTTCATACCCCGGAACCCGGGGCTCAGAGCAACACTGTCATGAGCAGAGTCCAAGGAGATGTGCTGCTGCTGCTATGTGTCATCAAGTTCAGGATTTTGACCTTCTGTGACTTTGGTTTTGGTTCCGCAGACCTTGTGTACAGAGGCCTCTTAGGTGTGTGATTTTCTTACACTTTCCACAGATATTTGCAATTGAGGGTTTCAGGATTCCAGGATTCAGTGTCTAGGGACGTACCGTTGACCTTAGACCATCAGCTCAGTGCGTTGCAATAAACATTTGTGTAACTCCTTCTGTGCCAGGTTCTGTGCTGGACATATGGAGTCCTGTCCTTGGGGAGCATAGAATCTGGTGGCATTCAGTAAAAAAGGCAGATGTGTGGGCTAAAACAATACTGCATGACAGAGATACCAAGGAGAAGTACCTGGGAGGGGAGGGATAGGAGTTGAGAGAGGTGATGCTTAAGAGGAATTTTGAAAGAAGGACGTTGAAAGACATTCTATTTGACTTGTTGAAAACTAAAGATTAGAAAGCTTTGATGGACTGCTATGTCAGGTGGATAAGTTTCTGAACTCTTGACAAATATCTGCACTATCTAAATAGGTTTAACAAAATGTTAAATATAGGAAAGAAGGGAAGGGAAGAAAAGGGAAGGAAGGAGGGAAAGAAAGAAAGAAAAAAAAAAGAAAGAAAGAAAGGGAGGAAGGAAGGGAGCAGGAGTTCACAGAGGAAAGAACCAAACTTTCTGACTACTTTATTTCCAGCTACCAATAATTTCCAGGTGGCCAGGAGCTCTGGCTTCAGTAGCTGCCCCTATGTGCAAGTGAGGTGAATCAAAAGGTCTGTGTGAGGAGAGAGGCCCGCGATGGGATGCATGAGGGGAACACCCTCAGAGAAGAGGTGAGCCAGAAAACACGTCCACTCATGGAGGCATGTGGTTATTCAACTTGCTATGGATGGGTGAAGAACAGTGCACTGCACCAGCTTTGCATGGATTTGGGGCCTGAGTTCACAGTATTTGCATAGTGCAAATAATCATAAGCTAAGAACGTTGATGTAACAAAGACCGAGCAAGAATGACCACACATCTCCAGAGGAATCCACATTCAATCTGTATTGCATAGAATTCCCACAGATGTGGTCCCAGTGGACATGAGCTCGTAGATAGAAATCACAGAGCATACAAGGGAAGAAAAGTGTTATGAGTCATATTCAAACATGACCCCAAGTATTTGACACAGTTAATGAATTTAAAGAAATAAACCAGGAAGATGAGAATGTGACTAGGAGAATATTTAAAAAATGACCTGAAATGTCTACAGAAGTACTAAGTGGGTTATCTGGAAATAAGATAATTGAAATGAAAAACTCAGATAACAGCCCTAAACTAAATGTAGAAACTAAATCCATCAACAACGAGATGGATAAATAAATTGTGGTATATTCATAAATGGAGTGTTATACTGCAATAAAAAAGACCAAATTGCTGCTAATGTCATGCAGCGGATATACCTCACAACCATGGTATAAATCAAAAGAAGCCAGACACAGAGTGTGCACGCTATGAGAGTCTGTACATAGGAAGCCCAAAACAGACAGAGGTCACCTATGGAGACAGTGGAGAGGATGGTGGTGATCTCATGGGGCAGGGTGTCGATTGAGAAGGGTCAGAGGGGGGCCTCACTTTGGGGGTTGGAAATGTTCTGTATCTTCCTCTGACTACCTGGGCGTGCAAATGTGTCCTGTCATCATGTCGTGCTCTTATGATTTTTGGTTGCACAATATGTGAATTATACTTCAACACAAAAGAATGAAAAATTCAATGTTCTATCTTCCAGTTCCTACAACTCTGAGACTCAGTTAGATACAGACAAAGAGAAAATTAGTGAATTGGAAAGAAATATATAAAATCTAGTAAAGAGAGGAAAAGACATGAAAATGACAGACATTAAGAGAGAATGAGGGGGGCCGGTGAGATGGCTCAGAGGCGTAAGCGCCTGCCTGGCAAGCACGAGGGCCTGAGGTCGACTCCCGGAACCCACATACGAAAAAAGGGGCCGGTGATATCGCTCAGCGGCACGGGCGCCTGCTGGTGCGCGAGGTCCTGAGGTTGACCCCTGGTACCCCCCCAAAAAAAAAAAACAAAAGAGAGAATGAGGGCCGGTGAGATAGCTCAGCAGCATAAGCGCCTACCTGGCAAGGGTGAGGTCCTGAGTTTGACTCCCGGAACCCACATAAAGGAAGAAAAGGGGCCAGTGATATCGCTGAGCAGCACAAGCACTTGCTGGCAAGCGCGAGGCCCTGAGGTTGACTCCCTGTACCCATATTAAAAAAAAGAAAGAGAGAGAGAGAATGAGGCCAGGGCTGGGGATGTAGCTCAGTGGTAGGGTGCATGGCTAGCATATAGGAGGTCCTGGGTTCCATCCTCAGCAGAGAGAGCAAGAGATGGGGGGGAGAAGGAGGAGGAGGAGGGGGAAGAGGGAGAAGGAGGAGGAGGAGAGTAAGGGAGGGGTGGGAAGAGGGGAAGGAAGGAGAGGGTAAGGGAGAGGGGAAGGGAGGGGAAGAGTGAAAGAGACAAGAGAATAAGAATAAAGGCAATGAATGAAACCAGAATGAGGTCTAAGTAGAGCTCTAGAAAGAAAGGATGAGTAATTTCTAAGAGACACAAATCCCATGATTCAAGATGTCTTAGGAAGTCCATGCAGAAAAAGAAAAGAAGCTCACACCGAAACACACCATAATAAAATTACAGCCTGGAGACCAAGAGAATATCCTAAAAACAGGCAGGGTGGGAGAACAGATGACCTGCGTGGAAGTCGGACAGAGGATGGCTTCCAGCATTGATACTGCAAGACTGCAGCTGAAGGGATGGGACTGTCAGTGCCTCGAAAAGGAACCTAGAATTATAAATGGAGGGAGTGGCAGCAAAACAATAATAAAAAATTCAGCTGAACAGAGCAAAATGAAAGGCAAACTGCACTGCCAACAGACCCTTACTTAGGGAATTGCTACAAGATATTCTCCTGAAAGAAGAAAAGTGATTATAGATGGGCTGATATGAGAAGGAATAAAGAGCAAAGGAAATATGAAATCTCGAGGTATACAGAAACTATTTTATACTGTTTGAGAGGGAGGGAAAAAGCGAGGGAAAGAGAGCGAGAACTAGAGAAGTGGAGTGTTGTGCATGGCAGAGGATGTTGTAAAGCGGAATCTGACCACAGTCAGTTGAATTAAAACTGAGTCATCCTCCCAGTAATTCTGACTCTTGTAAGTTATTCATAATGAGCTGAGACTTTTGTTACATTTCATGGAATTCCTAGAATCGCCCCTAAAACCAACCATTGACTTCACTGGATGAACTGGTTCAACCATATCTAACAATTTCTGGTGTTCCTCCTTCATGGTAATTGTTGCAAAGAGCAACCCCAGAACAAGATAAAAACAGAATTTATTCTTATAATGCAAGTAAAGCCTAGAGATTAATTAAAAACAGATTTTATTCATTTACATAATTAGGAAATTATTTCCAACATCAGTCCTAATAAACTTGGATTTGTTTGACAAATGTGATGATTTGTTCTGGGATAGATATGTGTCCCTTGTAAATACTTTTGATATTGATGGAGCATTGGGCCCTTCAAGAGCAGCTGATACAAATCCCAACGTTTTGAAGGTGGTGGTGCCATCAGAACATGTAGAATTGTCCTCAGGCCTTGACAGATGAGCCTAGCGCTGTGCAGGGGAAGGGAGGCAGCTGCTGGTAGCCTCAGCTGAGAATTCCAGGATCCATTTTCCTGGCTTTGTGCTCACTGATGTAACGAGAGACTGCTGGTTTTAAACCTCGACCTCGATTTTCTAGCTCCTTCATGACCCCACAGATTCCTTCCATCTTAAATATTCCTTTAGTGGCCTTTAATTCCTTAGTGAATATTTTAACCTAAATAAAAATTTCATCTTTTCCACTTTGAAGAGACGGCTTAGATCTCACCTTCTCTGTAAATTCTGCCCTGATTTCCCTGGCAGGATTAACCATCCTAGCCTCCACGCTCCCCTGCCGCTCCTTCCTCTCCGTGGCAATTATTTGTAAGGAGACAGAGAACTCCGGGAAGCCAGAGACCTGGAGAACTTCTCATGTCTCCGTCCCTAGTGATCAGTCCAGCAAATGCCTGTTACATAGAAATGGGATTATTTCCTTTGCTTCACGTGAACTGCATCCTTAGGCATCCGCTGAAGATAACGATGGTGAAGCATTATGATTTTGGGTGCTTTACGTATGTCTCCAAGACCCGTTCCGATGACATTGTCTTTTACATCTGCCCCTATTAGGGCTGCTACTTGGGTGCTTGTTTGAGCGATAAGAAGCCCGGGAAGAGTGTGCGAGTCCTCCAGGCAAAGCTGTGCCGCGTATGCAGCGGGGAAGCCCGTGGGCGCAGTGGCACATGGGAAATAATCAGGAGCCAGGCTTCTACTCCTTGGAGAAACGACTTCATTGATTTTCTCTCCATTTAAATCCAGCCCCTCCTTCTCCAGCTCTTTTCTTCATGAGATCAGAGAGGCAGCCTTCGGGTAGGAGAAAGGCGCACCACCGAGAGGCTGAATGTGAACTGACCCTCATGTGGGGACCATTTTCCCGCAGAAGCAGCAGTAATCATAATCATAATGCTCGCTTGAACTCGGCACTTTTTTTCCTCTTCAGCACAGAGTGTGAAATTACCTGCTGATGCCTTTCGCGCAGCAGTGGGCTGCTGAACAGAAGAGAGGCTGGGACCCCGAAGTGTGTTATTGTGGAGAGACCGGGGACCCCGAAGTGCGTTATTGTGGAGAAATCCACGAAGCTCTCGGGGCTGTCAGTAGCTCTGGGGAATCAGCGACCTGGGCCAGTTCAATAGGCAGGGGACGAGTGGGAAGCTGTGTGATTGTTTCCGCAGGAGTGGCGGGAGATCTCTCAGGGCCGTGCTGTGTTCAAGCCACCTGGCAGGAAGGCCCATAAGAAGACCACGCCAAACCTTTAGACTTAAACAAAAGCCCTGCTTCTCAGATACCCCAGGAACGTCAAGAAGTCATTGCATGGAGGAGTGGAGCCGTGGATAACAATGGGTAACCCTTTGACTTCTTTGTTCACGAACAATGTCACACACAAACAAGAGCATTCCCAGGCATTGGTCTCCTTAGGTGTGAGTGTGACCCATGTCTGTGGCAATCTCTGTCCTAGAACAGTGTGCTCTTTTCTCTTGTGCAAAAAAAAGAGAGGTTGTGAGAGTTCAGGAGCCCGGAAGTGCCCTCTCCTGCCACCTTAGAGGGTGGAGTCCCAGGATGCAGACCTCCCGGGCCTTGCCTGGTGCCATTTGCAGCCCACAATGTTCGGTGAGTTAGAACTGGGCAGTTGAGTCTGGGGCAGCGAATGGGCTTCAGGAAAGCCTCCTCCCAAGCCAGGGTTCCTGACCTCCACTATTCATTAGAATATGATGCCAAGCCCCATGCTGCTTGGCTTGTCTGGGATGTAGCCTTTGAAAAGTCCTGTGATGTTGCTAGGGTAGGCATCTTTGGCCTGTCTTCCATTCAGGGGTCCCCAGGGGTCCCACATGAGCGCATCCCATGGGGCGGATGATATTAAGCTGCTGTTAAATTCTACCTCCACATACCCTCCGGCTGAAGACAGGCATGCAGGCCCATGGCCAAGTAAGCGTGAGTTTGGTTTCTGCCCTAATCATGAGCAGACGAAATAGTTCCTGGGAAGGCTCTCACCACACGAACGATGATTCCTGCCTTAGCAGCTGCCTGCATTTGCCTTCCTGTGCCCTGGCCCTAAACTTGGGGACTTTGATCTACCACTTTCCTTTTCGCTGCTGCTTCACTGCCTGCTTGGCCTTGACCTAGATCCCTATTTCGAATGTGCTTCTAGATTACTCACCTGACTCCAAATTACCTACAAAGGAGCAGGAAAAAGGGAAGAAAAGAAGAAACTCAGCACAGATACTTTCTGATTTACACTGGTTCACTTAAGGTGCTTCGATTACTGTGGCGCACAAGTGATACTTATCCAGCAGACACTGTACTTTGAATTTTGAACTTTGATCTTTTCCTGAGCTAGCAGTACACGATAGGATACTCTTTCCCTGTGCTGGCAAGGGCAGGGACACAGCCTTGTGACCACAGGGGACAGGACTGACACTGTACAGTATACTACATTTAATACATTATGTGCAATGCTCAATGCTTTATTATAAAATAGGCTTTGTGTTAGATGATTTTTGTCCACTTTTAGGCTAACGTAAGTATTCTGAGACATTTAACCACTTACCAGTGCAATTATTTAAATACAAGATGACCAAAAATTGTATATTTTTTGTTAATTATATAAGGTAATATAACAGGAAATATAAAAAATGACAATCTTATCTAAGTTATTCAGCACAAGAATCGACTGATTAAAATGACACCTGTCCGAGCAACAGTCGGGATAGTCAGTATGTGAACAAATGCGCTGCCCGAGTGATGCTCGGGGTAAACTGTTAAGTGGTTAAAGCAGGCAAGAGTAAGCTGTGACATTTGGGAGGTATATTAAGTACATTTTTGATAGTCGATATTTTCAACTTACAGATGGGTTTATTGGGACAGAACCCCATGGAGTACATCTCTATTGAGCACTGACATTGTGCTAGGCATTAGGGAAAAAGAAAGAGGCTGCTGAGGACTTGCTTCCTTGGAACTCATGCTCTAGTTAGGCAGAAGGATGGGTAAGACAAGGGGCACTGCAGAGTCTGTGGTCATATGCATGGTCTGAGACTGAAAGGAGGGAGAGGACAGTTCTGTGAGAGGAGAGAAGCCAGAGAGAAGGTGAGAAGCCTTCATGTGACAGGTGACAGCTGAGTAAGGCAGAGTATAGGAGGTCTGAGCAGATGAGGGAACAAGCCTGTGCGGCATACTGTGACAGCTAAGGTGGATTGGCTTGGGAGCTGCTCAGGGGAGCAGTAAACCACTTCTGGGTGTGTCTGTATGGGTCATGGAGGTGTGACCTTGGTGCTATGGCCTGTATCTAGACATTCCCCCAAAGCCTCATGCAGTCATAGTAGGGATTTTCAGAGGTGGCTGGATCTAGGGTGTGTGATGCTGGAATTAAGGGTGTGATGCTGGGATTGAGGGTATGTGATTACTAAATTAGCCCAGTGATTGGTTTAGTATAGTTCTGGGTGTTGATAATGGAAAGGCCCACCCTGAATGTGGGTGGCACCACCCAAAAGGCAGGTAGCCTAGAAGGAATAAAAGGGAGAGGCAGGCTGCTGCTTGTGGCTTACTGCCTGCTACCTGCCCTGCTTCACCATGAACCATTTCTCCTCTGCGATGCCATCTGCCACGCCACCCTGCCTTGGAGCCAGCCAACTAGGGACTGAACCTCTACAAACTGTGAGCTGAAATGAAACTTTCCTCCTTTAAGTTGTGGTCTTGGGTATTTTGTCTCAGCAATGAGAAAAGTAACTAAAACACTTGGGGACTATACCTAGTCTCTGTCCCCTTCCTGTCTGGCAGTTTCTGTGTTCTGCTTCTTGGCCACTATGAACTAAGCATCTTTTCTCCACCATGCCCTTCTGGCGTGACACTTCCGTCTTGGAGCCAGCTGACTGTGGACTGAAACTGAGCCAAAATAAACCCCTGTGCTCATTCTTTGGAGCCAAGACTGGGGCAGGGCACACTCCCAGGTGTGTTTCCTCATTTGCTTTAAAGTAACCTTCTGACAGGGGCAGGCTTTGGTGTAAAGGAAATTCCTGCTCTTCAGGCCAGCCCAGACCCCTGTTGCATTACCCAAATGGCCACTTGGTAAAGACAGAGTTTGCATGACAAGTCTTCTGATAATCTCATCTGCTCACACCGAGAGAGTTTCTCACCGTCTACCGAAACCACGCACACACACCCTGGGATACTCACTGTCCATTTGAAAGAGCAGCGAATGGGTTTCCCCTCGCACTGAATGATTTAAAATGGGATGCTGAAAGATTTAAAGTGGTGCCGATCCTTCAGTATCGTGAAACAATGATTTCAACCGAACTCCTCTGCCCACCAAGATGTGTCCTGAGCCCTCAGCCACAGCCTGGTGTCTTGTCCCAAATTCAAGGCCACCATGTAGTCGCCTGCTTGACCTTGAAGTGTTAGAGCTGATGAACAGAATGTGCCCATGGGAATCCCCAGAGCCTAAGTGACATTCCTGTGTTGACTTCCCTCTGTCCTTCCTAGTGCCAGCCAGCATCTGGGTGGCATGGCAGAGTTTGGGTGTGGGCACAGGTAGCTTCAGCGGTGCTAGAGAGATCAGAACCAAGGCAGCCCTCCTCCTCCTGGGAACCCCAGGATAGTTGCCGCTCTGAAAATGGTTTGCATCAATCTGCTGAATGAGAGATTGCTGTGTTTTGGGGGTCATGCAGGGCTCAAAGAGCAGGACCTGATGTGAAATGAGGCTCTCAGGTGTGAAATGTAGCAAGATAGGAACCGAGGTAGTGTCAGAGACCTGGTGTGGGATTAAGTGAAACCGACCCCAGGATTAGGTGAACTTGTAAGAAGCGCTGGCTGCCTTTCCATCTCTGCCCCTGGGAACTTTTTTATCTCCTTAAACCCAAGCAGAAGCAGAAGTCAGAATAGCAGTGGGCCTGGGGAAATGTGTGGCTTAGGGAGGGGCTTAGCATCAGCTCCTGAGCCCTTCTTCCTGCTGAGACTACCCCCCTTCCACAGTTTCCTGAGGAAGCCAAAGGAGGGAATTTACATGAAAAAGAGAATTATAAGTATTCTGCTGGGTTCTTTATATATACATATGATCCATAGAAAAATGTGCAAAAGAATCAATTTTCTTATTTCTAGATAGGCAAGCCAGAGTTTAGAGATGAAATCATCCAATTTGGAATCATTTTGAAAGTAAAAGGAGGCGCTAAAAATACTTACATATAGCAGTACCTCGGTTCATGAACTGAATTCCTTTCATGATTCTGGAAGTTATGGCCACATGTGCATGCAGGCAGGATGGCTGCAGTTATGTTCATCACCTGATGGAGAATTCACGAACAAAAACAAAATTTTGCCAAATGCTTCTGTTTGTGAATGAAATTGTTCATGAATAAAACTGTTTGTGAACCGAGGTACCACTGTGTGTGTATGTATATGTGTGTGTGTATTTGTATTTACTATCTGAAAATTGGTGTTATTGTAATTTTTGGCTTATTAAATAATTGAACTCAAAAAATCTTACAAAGTATAAAATTGTCTCTTAAAAAAAATCAACACATATAAAGATACACTTTCTTTCTGGTAAGTGGAGTTGTGTGGTTACCACTGATATAAGTGGCTTTTTCAAGATCACACAGCTAATAAGTGACAAAGCCAGGCTTCAAAACTCATGCCTTTCCATGGTTTTATGCTGCTTAATTTGGGGGTGAAAAGTTCTGGAGACCCCCTAAGTGTTCCAGAAATGTCCTTCCAGTCTCCAGGGTTCTCTTTCTGCTTAGGAATTGTCAAATTATTTCCTTCCCACTTGAATTCTGCAATATGAGCACCCTGGCTGTCGTGCTGGGGTCTAGGCTGGCCACCCCTAGATGACAGCATTTGAAAGGCCCTGTTGGGAGGCAGAAGGAGTGTGGCCCTGCCTCCCAGGTATCTCACTGCTGAGCTCCCTGACTGCTGTGGACATTTGGCCTGATGGTGGACCCTCCTCAGCCTTGACTTGTGGTCTGTGGGTGTCACCAGGCCCATGCTATCTCCCCTTGGATCTTCTGTTTCTCAGCCCCTCATTGCTTCTGTGGGTTCTGGATGTTGGCTCTGCCTTCACCACCAGCCCTCAGGCATGACCTTGGGACCCTGGGTCCCTGGGGCCCTGGGACCCTGGGACCCTGGAAATGGTCCTCTCCTTGAATGACTTTGCCTGATTCATCTCCAGCTGTGTTCCCTGCACCCACCCCAACACCAACATTCACAATTTGACAGTCTTTGAGATTTAATCAACTAGTTCATTGAGCAATCCAGGTGTATACCCACCTGATTTGAAGTGATTTAGTTTAATGAAGATAATCATGTGGCCCAGGTTTTCTGGGGCAGCCCTAATTTCAATATTCTGTCTCTTTGTCTTCATAAAAACTCTTGAAAATGTTAGTATTTTGGAAGAGCGACATTTTCCAGATGCTCTCAGACACCTACCTGAAAAAAAAAAAAAAAAAAAAAAAGGTCAGACAGTGTGTCCCACCTTAGCTCAGGACACAAGGGTCTCTGTTAAAATCTCAGTATTGTTGTCCTATTGTTGCCTCTCTCTGTCAAAGGAACTGGGCGGTGCTTGTTGGATGAGACTCTTTTTCACTGCACAGCACTGTGTTTCTCTGATCAGCACCCATGTTTCCTGTGACAACCTCAGGAAAGTGGATGCCTTTGCTGTGAGATTTGCAGGAGCCAGCTTCTCCGTGTTCTGTCTGTCTCTAGGCTCTCAGGTCAATGGTACCCACAGCCAACATGGCTTTGCCTGGACCATCATTCGCAAATGGTTGCCTTCCCCCTGCTGGAAGAGTTCCGTGTGACCTCTCCAAAGGCTCCAGCCCACCTTGGCCTAGTCTGGTCCTCCCAAGAGGAGAGTCCTTCCCCAAGGCACCTCAGTGTCCAGTCACTGCAAAGGAAGAAATATCCTAAAAGGGAAGAGCATTCAAATGGGCACAACTTCTGGAGTAAGTGGCATGGGGCAGAACAGTCCCTATGATGGCTTCTGAGGACTGCTGAGATGCTTCCAGTGGGACTCTGTGTCCAACAGAGTCTGACAGAGCCAAGGTGGGCTTTATGAAGGTCTGGGGTCCCACCGACACACTGAGGTCTCTGAGACATTCTGTAGCAGAGCCCCTAGCATTTCCTAAACTTGTTTGACCACTTGTTTTTTTCACTTAGCAACTTTTAGCATCTTGAAGAATGAGACTAAAAGAGCAGGGGATTGGCAGCAGAATATTCAAGTTCAAATCCTTACATTCAATTGTACTGCCTTGGTTATATTACTTTGTCTTGGTTTCTACATCAGTAAGATGAGAGGAATAACAAATGCCCTTACGTGGGGTTACTGTGAGAGTTAAAAGGTTCTGAGTAGGAAAGCGCTTTCTTCACTTTAAGATATTTATGTAGGAAGAGGCCTTGCTGAGGTAAAATATCTGTGTATTTCATAATAAAGAATAATCTCAGGCTGGAATGTAGCTCAGTGGCAAAGCATGTGTTTAGCATGTATGTGAACCTGGATTCCATCCCTAGCACCTAAATAAATACACAGGAATAATGCCATTTATATTGATTTGTTTAGAAGCTGCCTCTCCCTGTTTGTGGCTATTGAGAATGGACCAAGACCAGCATATCTGGCACGAAATGTCAGGAGTCTGTGATAGCTGAACCATGGAGAACACCTTTGATTTAATGAATGCTTTTAAGAAAAGTACTTAAAATTCTAGTAGCAAAAATTTAGGCTGGATTACAAAGGAGAGGCTTAGGGTTTGTGCAGTCTTCTTACTTACAGAAGGAACCATGCTTTAGAAAGTTGTGAAGATGCAGGAAAGGTGGGTTGCAGTCCAGGGACCGAGGAGCTGGTGAGGGCTGAGACCTGCTAACTAGGAGGGATGGATGTGACTTGATACTCTCTAAGAGATGTACATGTGTGACTCGGAAGGTTTGCTTGGAAACTGGACTCTTTTCTCATGTACACAGAAGAATGAGCCCCCGCATATTCTATATATCTTGGATTTAGAAAGGAATCTTTACACATTAAACCAGGAGTTCTTAACCTGGATTGCACAGACTGTTAGGATAGGGGTACAGGCCCACAGGGTATTCCCATGTATCCAGAAATTTCCTGAAGTTAGAAGCAAACTTGTGTGTGCATATGTGCTTGTGCATTTTTATGGGGCTGTGAATCCTAAGCCACAAAACAGTTTTGGGTCTCTGGGAACAGCATGAATCACATCCAGAATGAGCTCCCAGGCTGGCAGAGTTCACTGCACAGTCGATAATTGCCTGGGGGCTTGGATACTCCTGCGCACCTCGTGGGCTTGTGCAGCTGGTCTGAGGCATTTGGTGCACCACCTCGTCACCAAGATGTTGATTTTGCTTGGTTGCCTTGCTCTGGGGAGCTGTAACCTCTCCATGATTCCTGCTCCCATTCAGGCCTACAAAGTCCTTGAAACTTACAGCTGTGGATACTGTGGTAAGTCCTGGGTTATCTGTGGCTGTCTGACCCGACTTTCCCAGCCACACAAATTGAGCGAGGAGTGAATGCTGGGAACTCCGGCTCTTTGCATTTTGGTAGACATCGAGTGAACACTTACAAGAGCCAGGCCCTGTGCTAGGGCCTGGGAGTAGGGAGGGACAGAGATAAGAAATGGTGACAAGCAGCTCCTGCCTTTGAGTGGCTTCCTGTCCACTGGACTCAGTCAAATGAACAATTTATTATGGTATGAGTGATAAAAATGAAGTGATATAGAGATGCAGCCCCTAGATTGATAGAGCTGCACTCTGACACCAATGGCGTTGAGAATGAACCTGCTAGTGTTCTTTGGTCTCTTTATTTACTCATCTAAAACATATTGACTGTAGTCCATCCTGTGTCAGGCCATGCGTTACATACCTGGGACCCTTTGCTGAATAAATGCAGACAGGATTCCTATCTAGCATGAAGGCAGATATTGAGTCAAATCACCACACACACACACACACACACACACACACACACACACACACACGCACACACACTCTATAGGGAGGGCTGACCTTGTCAGAGATCTTAGAAGGCTTCCTTGAGGGAACAGTGCTTGAACTGAGATCCTAAGGAAGGAAAAACAGGAGTTAATTAGGTTAAAAAAGAAAACAAAGGTAACGATGGGAAAGGACTGTAGGTATAAAGAGCAGCAGGTATACAGTGTGATAACGATATGGTGAATATTTAAATTTTTAAAGGTTTATTAGGATAAAAGATACATTGCCATCAGTCCCTCTCCCAGTACTCCCCCTTGTTTGCACACACTTATCCCATCTTTCTTGACATTTTCTGAAGCAGTGCTGGAGGTCCTCTTTCATGGATGTCTTCAGTTGTGCTGTTGTAACTGTCTCAGTGTCCTGAATCAATTCAAAACATTTGCCTTTCATGGTTCTTTTGACTTTGGGGAAGAGCCAGGAGTCACATGGTGTCAGATCTGGTGAGTAAGGTGGATGAGGACACACTGTAATGTTTTTACGAGCCTGCCTTTCCATTGGAGGCACTTGGCAGGAGCATTTACTGTATTTTTGATTACATCTTGTAAAGACATGAAAGAGGACTTCCAGAACTACTTCAGAAAGTGCTAGCGATGGTGGGATAAGTGTGTTTGAAGCAAAGGGGAATATTTTGAAGGGGATTAATGGTAATGTGTCTTTTATTGTAATGAATTTTAAAATTTAAACATTCACCATATATTTTGATCACCCCTTGTACAAAGTCCCAGTGGTGACAGATACCCTTGTGCCATTATGAGCTGGAAGAAAGGTCAGGGAGGCAGGACTCCAGAAAGAACGTTGGGCACTGTGCAGGATGTGGCTGGGGTCAGGACACAGGCAGCCTTGTAAGTCACAGCCTTGGGCTGCGGTCTTTATCCTAAATTTAATGGCAAGTCATTGAGAGGTTTTTAGGCAGTAACAGGATCTGGTATGGGAACATTTCAGTCGGGGAGCTGGGGGAAGCTAACACAGTAGAGAAGTGGCTTTGGAGTTGACCTTCAGAGGATGAGTAGGAGCTGGAGTGTTAAGGACTTGGAAGGACCTTCCTGAAAACAAGCACGGATTAAGAAAGGACACAGGAAAGTGGATGTGCACTCTGTGCTGGAGCGTGGCAGCCGCAGCCGTGTCCTTGCAGGAATGCGTGGTAGAGGTGATAAAACCAGTCCAGGAAGCGATGACACCCATGCTGCAGGGTTTGCGCTTTCTTGATTGGAAAGCCGGAGAGACTGAGGATTTTCCCTGCAATTGGAGACTTGAGATTTCCATTGAGAAGCTTCTCAGCCATTTCTAGCCTCTGGTTTCCATCTTCAACTGTACAGATGAGGATTTGCATAAGGATTGCTGGATCATTTGTAAAGTTACAGAAGAAACTCGTGGCCGGCTCCGTTTTTGACATGGGCTGTCTCTGGTCATGACTTTACATAGGGGTCGGTCATGTTGATTACCGCAAGACAGGAGGATTACACTGGGAAATCCCCAGCTTCTGCCGTCACTTGTGAACAAGGTTCCACCACGCAGAGAGTCTCCCAGATAAGCAAAAGGAGTCAAGCTTTATGAAGGTCTTGGAAAAATCTATTTTAAGTAATAGCAACATTGACTTCTCAAGTTGGAGGTATCTTGTCAGGGTTGTGGGTAAATTGAAACAATTCTGAACGTTTAAGATGGCACTTACGGAGAAAGCTTAAATGTCTTCATGGGCATGGCGTTTGTCTGGCCTGGGGAATGTTCCTTGAATGTTCCACAGTTTTGAACCAGTGTGGGAGAAAGTAACCATTCTGAGAAGGAAATAGGAGAAGTCATTAAGCATAAATTGTAGTTCTGAATAAAAGATGGTAGCCAAAAAAATAAAGCTACCTTACATGCCAAGTGTTTCTTCTCAAGAAACATTCCGAAGGGAAGATATGAAGAGTACTGGAGTATTGCTCAGAGATTTTGGGGGGGTTTCATCTATATCTGTAATAGTATATGTGCTGCTGAAGCCAGCACAATAGTACTATAAATTTTATGTATAGCTTGAGAATGGAGAATTTTTCCCCCCTTGATAGGTCTGAAGAAAGGGAAGGAGGGAAGATGGAAGCAACTTTGGTTGAGTATCGGATGTGTATGGGACATCCCACATACGACATATTACTCATTCTTATGCCAACTTTGCAAATGGAGATTTATTGATGAATTGAGGGCAGGTAGTTCTTTTATTTTTTAATTTTTGTTATTGATTGATTGATTGCAGCCCTGGGGGCTGAACCCAGGATCTCACACTGGGCTACACCTCCCACCCTTTTTATTTTTTATTTCGAGACAGGCTGAATCCCTAAATTGCACAGTCTGGGCTCAAACTTGTATCTGTCCTATGTCAACCTACCGGGGTGCTGGGATTAGAGGGAAGGTAATTCTTAAGTGACAGACTTGAAATTTGGATTTAGTTCCAACCATCTCCGTGCTATTTGCATCACTGCAGTTTTACAGATGAGCCAGGAATAGAGCATTTCATTGCTTGACGATGGTGCAGGCCTCAGATCCAGATTACCCACCCTACTCACTATCTTGTCTCCATCTAGTAATGAGGGGAGACCCAAAGAATCATCATCATGGTAACTTGTGTTTATCGAGCTCTGTGTTAAACTCTGCACAGCCCTCACAGCATTTAACTCTCACAACCACCCCAGAGACAGGAATGTGAATTATTCCCAAGTACAGGAGACTGCGGCGTAGGGCTGAAATAATTGATCTGCACTCACACAGCCCACTAATTCTGTGGATTTAAACCGGGTGATCTGACTCCAAAATGGGTGGTTGTAGCTTCCTTGCTATACAGCCTGGTTCTCAAGCACTTACCCAGGGAACCTCCTTAAAGCAGCTGCAGGTGAGGGGTAGACCTCGGGAGCAGACACAGGCTTAGCATGGGTAAGGCCCTGGGCTCAATCCCCAACACTGGAAAAAAATAAAAAGAGCTCTTCTCTGCCTGTTTTTTTTTTTTTTTTTTTTTTTTTCCCCCACTAACCCTGCATCTTGGTCCAACATTTCTTTTATATGCATTTTTGGCCTGTACATAAAGGAACTGCTGAAGCCCGTCACATCAGCCTGTGGGAAATGCTCTGTGTGCGTTCCCCTTGACCGGCCCCTAATTCGGAAGGTTTTGTCCCAAGATGCCACTAGGCTTAATTTACAGGGCCATGAGACTTGAAACAGTTCTTTTTGGGATAGATTTCATTTACGGACTTGCAGGAGAGATGACTCATAAATAAATTGCTCCTTTTCCTTGTCAGCGTCTGTCCCTATCTTTGGGAATGCATGGTTGCCTTAAATATCTGCAAAGAAAAGAAATTGGAGTCTGTGTTAGTGACACTACTGCTTCTCCCTGTCTCTCTGATACAGTCTGAATATTTTACCCTTTCCTCCTGCATGGAAGTCTTTCTAGTCCTTAATAGAATTATTTCTTGTATGGTACTTTATACAAAATGACATTATTAATATTAAAATGATAAATATTATGACTCCTGAAATGATGTGTTTTGATCACACTTTAACTGTGGCAAAACACTTTTTTAAGATCCTTTCAAATGTTGTTATAACCTTATATTCACATGCCTGCCCAGATATGGTTCATACAGGGTGACATTGAAAAAGATGAAATCCACTTAATTCTCCCACAGTAGTCTTTGATACAAATTACTAGAGAACAACAGTTTTCTGCCTCTGATAGATGCATGGTAAGTATGCTTCAAAAGAAATTATAATCTTTCCTTTCTGCTCGTGTATGAGGCAAGTCTTGAATGAAACTTTGGACATTGCCTCGCACGGTTGAATTTTCACGTTGACATCACTTTAACGGTCCCAGACACAGGCTCCCTCCTCCATCCTTGAGAGGGGGAGCCATGCACAGTGCTCACTGCACCGCTACAGTCTGATGAAATAGGATGAGGTCAGGGCGAGGGACCAGGAGGGCCATGGGCTAACACCAGCGTGGTCCCTGGTGGATACTCTCAGTGACTTGGGCAACTTCCTTCCCCTGAGGCTCAGTTTCCCCATCTACACCAAAGAGAACTTGAACGAGATGGTGGTTAGAGACTCTTGTGGTGTCAAACATTCCATGATTTGATGGCTCCGTGAATAGCCATGAGTGAAATCCACAAAGACCTCCCTCTTTAATACTTAATATAGAATTATTATTATTATTATTATTTTTTATATGGGTACCAGGAGTCGAACTCAGGACCTTGTGCTTGCCAGCAGGCGCTTGTGCTGCTGAGCTACCTCACCAGCCCTAGAATTATTATTTTATTGCTTTTTTAAAAGTTAATTATTTTGTATTTTGTATTTTTTATTGTTAGAATATGTCAGTGATCCACAGTTACGTTCATTGTGGGGGATTGGCTCAGGTACATATTGTATCTTAAACATTCTTACTTCCCCTTCCTTGACACCCTTCCCCTTCCCTGTCCCCACTCCCCCTTCCCATCTCCACAAAGTCCACCTCTCTGTTTCCTGCCAGTTACTGCCCTCTTTAGTTTTTCTTTGGGAGGAGCAATAAAAAAGGAGTAGAGAAATTTGTAGGACTTTCTGCCCTTAAAAATATTAATAATATAATAAAAATTATTTCTTATTCTGTACATGTTGGTACCTACACAGGGCCGGGTCCATTGTAGGGTCTGAACTTTCACAAGGAAAGTGTTTGTCCCATTTTAGAGTGAGAACCCAACTTTGAAGAGGTGAAGTCATGTGCCCAAACATCTGGGACCCCAACTGTGAACCTAGCTACTCTCCTCACTGTCTCCATATCATTTGTGGGCTTGGAACAGACCCGTGTTTCTGAGTACAGTAGGTAAAGTTGTGCTTTCTGTGTCAGTGACTTCTCCACCAGGCCCACAGATGAGGTACCCCAGTCTCTGCTCCCCAGAGCCCAGGTTGCTAACCCTGGTCCCTGCCTCTGATTGCCCACCTACTTTCCTTCACCCATTTTGTAAGCTGGGAGATGAGGTGTTTCATAGCAGCGTGTAAACACAGCGTCTGACCGGCGGCCAACATTTCTTTAGCTTTTGTGTTAGTTTCCCCAGGGCTGCCGCAACAAATTAGCATAACCTAGGTGGCTTCAAACAACCAGAATTTATTCTTTCACTGCTGTGGAGTCCAAAAGTCCAAAGTCACAATGTTGGCAGGGCCGTGTTATCTCTCAAGGCCCTGGGAAGATGGCTTCTTGCTTCTTACGGCCTCTGTGGGCTCTGGATCTCGCGTGACCTGGGGCTGTACATCTCCGCTCCCTGCCTTTGTCTTCACACGGCCATCTCCCCACCTGTCTGAGTCTCACATCCCCCTCGCCTTTCCCTTATGAGGATACCTGTTATTGCCTAGTCCAGGGTGATCTCAAGACTCTATCATCGGCAAAGATTCTTTTCCAGATAAAGTCACATTTATATGTTCTGGGGCATAAGACCCAGGCATATGTTTTCAGGATTACCATTTAACCCAGCAGGCACAGCAGCAGCAGATGACACACAAGGGCTGTGGGCATGCGGTCACATCAAGGGCCCCATTGTCAACAGCCAAAATGCATCAAGTTTTTACTCTGTGAGCTCCTATAGGAGGAATCAGATGTTTGAGTTGGTGAGGAGGCCCAGGGTTTACAGACAGGGACAGGAAAAGCTAGTGGGCAAGAGGCCTTTTGAGACATGAACTCAGGTGAGCTCAGGGTGCAAAGCATGCTGGGTCCTTGATAACACTACAGTCGTGGCAGCTGGCAGGGGATGAGGATAGGGTTGGATGGTGGCTAGGAAAATGGTTTTGAATCCAGAATATGGCTCAGCAAAGGATAGCACAACACTAAACACAGCAGACTAGATACTAGAATTATTCACTGATAAATATTTGTAGTAGTAGTAGGTGCCACTTACTGAGTGCTTACTGGGTATTAGGAGGCTCTGTGCTAAATTTATTGGCATCATCTTGTTTAACTCTCATAACAGCCTGTGAGATAGGCTCTATTATTTGGAGGAGGAGAATTTGAGATTCAGAGAGGTTCAAGAACTTACTTAAATCTTGCAGGGAGTGTGGGGCGGGACTGGTATCCAAATTCTGGGTTACACGAGCTTAGTTATTAGTGCCTCTTCACTTAGTCTCTGCCTGCGCAGATGGGTGGCGATCTACCCGTCTTGCTGGGCTTAGCTAGTTCCTGGGGATAGAAGGGCACAATGAGTAGACCCCTGGAGAAGGGAGATGCAAAAACTAGGGCCTTGGTCAAAGAAGCAGGAGTTCTGGTTGGACACTGAAACTGGAACTGAGTTAAGGAAGCCAGCCAGCTGACTGGGTTGTGGGCTGTAGGCTGGCTGTGTGCCAGCGCTAGAGATGGGATAGAGTGTGTGCAGGAGCCTCCTGGGGCTCAGGACGAGCTCTTGCTCATGAGATAATGATGGAAGCTAAGCAGGTGTTCTTGTAAAGGAGATAGCCCTGTGTTGGTATGTGAGGAGATTTCTCCTCTAACGGTGTCCTAGACAGTGGGCCTTTGGCTCTTCTTGCTTCCACCCAAGGTCAACTCAAGAGTGGGCAGGACATAAGGGGTGGGCTGGGGAGATGCAGAACTGTGCCGTGGCCCTGAGTGGGTAGAGGAAGTCGTGGAAAGGAGGGGGCAGCTGACAGGCACAGTTGCGTGTGTGCGTGTGTGCACAGGTGTGTTTTTCAGGGGGCAGAGGGACAAGGAGGACTCTTTTAATAACCCAGGTAAGGACAGGGACTTAGATTGCAATTTCTTCTGAGCTTCCCTCTGGCTTCTAGATCCTACCATCTCCAAGTCTTTTTCCTCTGTAAAAAGTTAGAACTTGTACGAGTTCAGAGAATTTCTCGAAATTAACTTATTAGCACTTTAGTTGTATAAATAAGTATTTTAATTTTTGTGGTGCACATTAAAGTTGGTGGATGGGAGACTGTCAGAATTCTTAATCGTCATGAAATATGCTCTTAATAATCAGTCTTATTAAATCTAAATGAAATGCCTGTATGCGGCCCTATTTTACTATTTTCTGAGCTTGCTGCAGCTTATTTTAAACAGCAACCACAGTCATTCTAAATCATCATCAAATTAACTATTTATGTTCCCTTTCACTGCCTTCCCACCTCCCCTGTTCTGCCTCTCCACCACCCTCCCCACAAATCTCATGTTTTATGGAGAAATAATCATCACTGGCAGCTGTGTGAGGACACCCTTCGTGCGCTGGAAAGAGAGCGGGCTGGGAGCAGAGCAGCCCCCTGGAGCTGCAGGGGGTCTGGAGCAGGCCCGATGGGAGCCCCAGCAGCAGGACTGTGCCCTCCAGAGCAAGCTGCCCTGGGAGACTGGTCTGCTCCCTCCTTCCGCTCCTCTTGGCTGAGGCCAAGTGACAAGGTAACGCCTCATCTCAGTTTCCTTCAGATGTGATCTGGAGGAGAGTAGCAGGCTAGCTTTTCAAGACCTTATCTTTCTTTCTTTCTTTTTTTGCTTTCTGGAGGCTGAGTGGAAAATTTCCAATGCAGAGATCTGAGTTGGCTAAAACCATCGTGGCAGATACAATGCAATGTCGTTTCAAACAAGATTAGCAATGAGTTTCACCCGTGCCCTTCTAAAGAGCAGGGAGCCAGAGAGTCCAGAGAGTTTTGTGTTCTAAGTATGGCCAAATTTCGCTGCCCCTCACTGTGGGGAAACAAAGTGGACTTCTACTAGAAGAAAAGCAAAGGGCTGAAGAAGTAGTGTGTCATGGGAGAGAACAGATTTCTTATCCTAATATAACATCTTGACATAGATCCTGCCTGAGATTCTGACCCCTGCCAGGCACCCCCCATCTTGGGCAGGCGAATGGAAAACAGCACAGAGCTGGAATCTTTGACACTTCCACTCCCCTCCATCCATCACAGCGGCTCCAGCCTAAAGCCCATCTTCAGGCCCTTTGCCTTTGGTTCTTGCTTTGTCCCTCCTCCAAGAGTGGGGTTGATGCTAGACCTCTGGGTCCAGGTCCATCGTTGGCGAGTGGCAGAGAGGCCAGCCAGACAGGAAGAAGTGTTCACATTTTTCCAGGGAAACACTGACTTAGCATTAAGTACTCTGGACAGGGCAGCTTCTCATCTACTACTTTCTCTTGACAAAGGGGAATTTCTTCCAGTGGCAGGCAGTGAGGGCAAGTTAGTGAAACTCTGAACATCAGCCTCCCTTGTGCTCCATAATCTAAGGTAAGGAGAGGCAAAGCCACTTTCCCAGAGTGCAAAGCTGGTAGCAGAGAAACCCCAAGTATTCTGCACACCTGCTGGTTCTGGATTTGATAACTCTGTGACCTTATGAGGAACAGATATTTCCTCCTACCCCTTCTCATTCCTACCATCCCACATTCCTTCTCAATGCTTTTGGTTTCTCTTTGGCATCTGAGTAGGAGGTGGATCTTGGGGTTTGGAAGAATCTTCCACTGTGGTGGCTGATCTGGGTTTGAACCCCACATGCACTGCTCACACACAAATGACCTTGGTCAAGTGAGGTCACCTTTTCAGTTTCAGTCTTCCCATCTTTAAAATGGGTGCAGTAACCTCCATCCCAGGAGGAGGTGAAAAAGGCATGTAAAATTCCTGACCCATGGTAGGTCCTCAATAAATGACACTTCCTTCTTTTCCTCCATGACAATAAGTGTACTCAATAAAGGATCAGGGTTCTGGACTGTGTCTGGCATCATTTAGACCCTGCCATTCCACAAACAGAGATGCGAGAGCCTGCACTTGGCACCACTTTTTTGTAAACTGAAGTTGTCATTCAGTTGGAATAAGTACAGTATGTCAAGCTCAGCTGTTTTTATACAAGGGAGAAAAATGCTTGTCGGTGAGGCTACAGTCCCCTCCCAAGGAGCTGGGAAGAAGGTTCCTGGGCATGGACACGAGGCAGGCGGGGGCTTGGAGGAGGTCAGCAGTGTTCGGGGAGTGGGATCCTTTCTGTTCTGTGGCCTGGCTCAGAGGGGCCAGAAGCCAGTGTACAACTGTGAGGGCCTGCAGGTACCAGCTGTCAGAGGTCCCCGCATCCTGCGTTTTCTTAGGCAGTGTCACGTCAGGACTCGACTTCAGGTGCCCAAGTGACCTCAAGGACAATGTTTCTCTGCTTCATTCATTCATGAGCTATTTGTAAATGTTCCCTTTAATGTTAAGCCTTGGGGGACATAACAGTGATCAGTAGAGTGTCGAATAACTGGAATGTCTGCAGAATAACATTGCATTTAAATGGTGGGAAGCCACACCAAAATACCTGTAGTGACCAAGAGATTCATGAAAACGATTGCATGCCCGCAAATACAAGAAATAGATTTGCTGTCGAAACTGGCAGCTAGGAAGGTTCTGCTAGAATCACCTGTGTAGTGATGGGAAAAAGAATTGGGTTGAGAAACAAGGTAGCTCAGTTTAAATCCTGACTTTGGGTTCTGGAGAAGTCCTTTAGCTTGTGTGAGCTGCAGCTTCCTCCTGTGTGTCACTGGAACTTTATGTACTTTCCTTGTGGTTTCTTAAGATTAAAGTCAGCAAGTCTCCTGCAGACACCTAGGACAGGGCCTGATGTGTGGCAGAGGTGCCCAGGGATCGGAGGATGAAACGTGGAGAGAAGGCAGAGCGGCTCAGAGCTTCAAACAAACCTCGCATCAGACAGGGTCCAGGCAGTGGGACTTAGAGCAGATGGCTCTTCAATCATCCAAATTAAACTGGATGAGAAATTCCCCCTGGAGAGTTTTAGGGGAGCTTAGATCTCTTCAGTATTTTAGCTCCTTTGCTTGACCACCCACTGTGTAAGTTGCTTTTGCTTTGGTTTACCTAACATTCACCTATTTCAAATGCCAAGGGGACTCCTCCTGTCCTTGTGGGCCTAATCTTTTTATTGACAAAAGAATTAGGAAGTCTATGGGCCAGAGAAGGGATTCTGCTATGCAGTTCCATCATCAGTATCTGCCTTAAATAGTATCCTTATTTAGTACCTGTTTAAACTACAAACCAACTTGTCTTCAAGTTCTTCAGTTTCCCTCTTGCCCTTAGCCCTATCCCCTAAAACAGCTGTGATGGATTTCACTTGCTCTCAGGAAGTCCTAAAACGGTAGAATTGGAATAGGCTGGGAAATGACAGTGAAGGACTGGCAGGGCGGGGCAGCACTGGGATGCTTCTGACTCCTTGTGCAGTGCTCTTCTCCCCCTCTCCCCCCAGCTGCATCCCCTAACCCACATGCGCAGGAAAAAAGCTTCCTGAAGAGTTCAGCCAGGAGGCACCGAGCCTCCCCCCTCACTTCAAGCTGGTACAAGGAAACCACCCAAAATATACTCCACAAAAACGAGAAAAAAAAGCAAGACAAGATCCACCTACCTCCATCTCCTCTGAGTGCCCTTACCAAAACCTATGATTGTTTTATTTTCCCTTTTCTTCGCCACTGGTGCTATCATTCTTTAAAAACGCAAGTTTGCAATTACACAGCACCTGCCCAGCTTTCCCCGACGTTTTCACATGCATCGTTCCAGTAGGTCCTCAAGATCGATGCAGCTGGCGTGGTATTATTATCCTTGCTTGGTAGATAAAACCTCAGACACATGCCGTGGCTTCCCTCAGCTCACACACCAAGACTGGGAGGGGGCAGAATCCAGCACCACATCCCCTGTGGGTGTCAGGCCAGTGCTCTGACCCTCAGCTCCCACAAGGCGCCAGCAATCCTTGCGGAAACTCAAGTGCCAGCTCTTGGCGTTGCTCTTTGCAGTTCCTCCTCAGCTACCTCGCCACCTCGTGCACACTTGCAGGCCTCTTTCTTCCAGGAATGATTGTGCAGAAAATGGAAGTTGACAGTGATAGATATCCTTTTCCATTTTCTGCTAACGTGGCTATGAAGTTAGAGCCCATTTTAATGAATGTCCATTAAGGTCAAATTTGGAAAGCAGGTATTAAGAGTCATTGCTGCTAATTACACCCTGAGTGCTCTATTTGTATTTTCAAATTGGATAAAAATCTTAGTAAAATGGAACGTTTCAGCACAGGCTGACTCCTGGCTTGCTCTCCAAGTTTTCGGAGATGATCGGCTGCCCAAACTTGCTGAGAAATAATATTCTGTCTTATTCCTGCCTTCTGCCTCACAGGTGAGCCAGAGCCACTACCATAGGAGGGGCTGCTTCTCCTGTCAGTCTTTGGCGGATTCCATTACATCTGGGACCCTTAAGAGTATTTGAAGCGAATGGCACTGTTCTATTTTAATCCTGCTCCTTCTAGAAACTAGGAACTGTAAATGGAGTCTTCCTGCTGACAGGTGGTTCCATAAAAGTCATCCATCTGCTGCTAATTATGGCAGAAAGAACATTGACGCAGCCGAGTTTTCAGTTTATTTGCTAAAGATCTCCAAAGGTGTAACCGTCTTCTCAGGTCACAAGGCCATTCACAGCATTACATCTACAGTGCCTGTTAATTATTTAAATAATTTTAAATCCAGGGTGTCAGGGAGCATTTACCAGGAGTCTGGTTCACTCTTACCAATCTGCTTTCACAGCTCAGCCTGAGTCCCTCTGTGTCACTTTCCCCCTTACCAGTCTTTCCAAGGCAAAACTCAGAGGGAGGAAAATTCAAGCTTGATTGCTTTGGTTCTCAAGTGCCTGCTCATTTTTCTCTTTTAATGGCTTCATCTGTAAAATGGGCACACATGTCTCAGCTACCTAACTCTGTTGTGATCACAGAATAGGTAGATTCATTAGGAAGTGTCATGTACAGTGTACAATACTATGCTAAGATTTTTTAGGCCCATTAACTAAACAGAAATGATTAAATTTGATAGATAACATGATTCAATAATTTAAGAAGAGAAGAAAAAAATTTTCGTTACTCTTCCCCATAGTTTTCTTTGCCTTTTCCCACATAGATACCAGTAGAATTTAAAAGTTGGTTCCTTATCTGAGCTCTTAGAGAATTGCATATCTATCCCTCTGTTACGTATTCTGCAATAATAGGATTACATGACATTTTAGTCACTGGTGCGTGGGTCCATCTCTGTCTGCTAGACTGGGAATGGTTTGAGGATAGGAACATTATCTTATTTATATTCATGCTCCCAGTGCGTAGCAAAGCCTGATACATAGTAGATGTTCAATAAATGCTAAATTGAACAGCTTAGACATTCAGCAAATTAAATAAAGGTAATTTTTGCTTGATGATGAAGTTATGCCCAATGTTATTCTTAATAAGTGGCACTGAATCTGTCAAACTCAGTCATTTTTGACATATTTGATCATTTTTGTGCAAATTCTATAAAATCTATTTCAAAAAGACACAAAGCTACATGGGACATGATGAGCTGGGATTCTCCTGGCCTCTTCACTAGATTCTGTCCTTTGACCTCCCACAGCACTCTACACGAGACTGGTTTCTGGTATAAGACAAAGGCCGGGTAGTGTTAGCTGGATGATTTAAGTCACATCAAATACTCTGATGGCTGTACCTTGGAAGTCAGAAATTAGTCCCTTGTGAAATGATTTTCCGGGAACATACAGAAAATACACAAATAAAACAAAGGCACTGTGTAGGAAAATGAGACGATGGTGAGGTCAGAGGATAAGGCTCCCCTCACGTGGCAAAAGCCGAGCTAACAACCATAAACCCCATCTGGTTTCACTGTTGCCTCATATCTGGGTGTCCACTGACCCAGGTAATCTTATTGTAATATAGTTTATATGCTTTTCTATATATTCAGGTTCCTATGGGGGACAGGGTGGGAAAATGATTTTGGTTAAAATGACATAAATCAAAATAGCCTAAATAATGAAGAAGTCTAAAAAAAAGGACAAAACTAAGAAGGACTTGCCAGAATAGTGAAAAGATTTTTTTTTTTTTACCTGAAATGTCCTGTGAGAGAAATCTGTTGCACTTGCTATCGATTTTGTTTTTTACGTGTTTTATTGTATGTCTGTTCTTTGTAGACTTTCTACTTCTGATTGTTCAGCACTCCTCTATTCATTGCACTGCTGCAAACCCTGCTGAAGTTGAAAGTGGCCAGTAGATCGGAACTGGCCTCTTGAACCTAATGTTGTTTGGATCTCAGTTTTGAGCTGACTGCCTCACCCGCTTGCCTTAGTGCCTCCTGTTCTGGCTTTACCAGCTTCTTGCCTCTTGACATAGTGTCTTGAATCTGGTGTCCACGGGCCTCACTTCCCTGGCTGCTGTTCTTGGCTTCTCTCCCTGATCTCTCCCTCCGGTTATGTAGTCCTCCAGCCCTGGAAAGCAGGACTGCTCTCCTGGCCCTCTGGCCTCAGCTGTGAGATTTGGAAAAGATACAAGGTAGGTAAGCCTAACCTTATGGGAACTTTCAGTTACAGCCCAAATCCTGATTCTTCCTCTAGTCTGTCCCACCTTGCACAAACTTTTCTACCCTCCATTGTACTGTCTCCTTAATTCCAGCAGCAGGATTTCTTGAAATCTGCTTGTGATCAAACGCTTATATATTTCACTGTGAAAGACGTTGTTGCTCTTTCTTCTTTCTTTCCTCCCCGATAATTGCAAGACCAAGGAAAGTAAAAAGGGCTCCTTTCTACTTGGGAAAAGATTGGAGAATTCTTTGACTCCTAAGCTGTATAACATGAACTAATACTTGTTAAAAAGATATTCCTTGTCTATTGATGTTGTTTCCTTAAATAAGTGGTTGATTGTGTAGAAAACAGGTACTTTTGTGTCTCTTATGTTGAACACAGTGCCCAAAGTACTATCAGACCCATTAGTGTTAATTATGAAAGTCATCGCCTCTATTCACTGACTTCCTTGAGTGCTCTTGCTACAAACACCTACTGAGAACCACACATGTCTATCTCTATCTCCTCATCTTTTAAGATAAGACACCTTTGTAAACCAAGGGCAGTGCAGCTATGCCCTTTTGCAAGATGACTTATTGTGAGAGTATGCCGAAAATCCTAATATGGTATAAGGATGGTGCGTTCAGCCTACATAATTATTTTTTGGGTGATTTATATTTTAGCGAAGATTATTTCCATGATAAATTATACATTCAAATACACTTTTGGTAATTATTTTTTTAACTCTCCAGTGTGTGGCTTGCTGTTTTGAGAGAATACCTCCGTTGTCACTTCTCTGTGGAGCTTTTCCAAGGTACATTTTGCTTTGCTAGTGTAGAAACAGCCTTTCTGTGACCATTAAGGATTTCTTGGCAATCCTGAATCAAAATGTCCCTGCCAGAACTTAATTTGGGGAATTGCATTTTTTCCCACTAATTAACTCCATTGTTTCAATTAGGAAAGAACTATTCTTTCCAGCCCAGAACACTGTCTCTATACAGGAAGATGGCTTTGAAATGCTTTCACAATAAAGGGACACATTTGTTGTAGGAAGCTTACCCAGCATCCTTTGTGGCCTCATTTTCAAGATGGCTGATGTTCTTTTTGAGGGTCAGGATGTTAGAATCAAAGGGTTATGTAGAGTTAGAAGTTTCCTCAAAAAAGTCCAGAGGAACCTATAATAGTTCTTTCTGTCCCCATCTAATAGACAAAGGCTCACTAAAGTAAAGTGTCTGGTCCAGGTTCTTCATACTTAGAAAGTGCGAGAATGAAGATTAGGGTATAGGTCTCTTCTCTCCTTGTATAAGCAAAGTAGCTTTAATGGGTTCAAGTGGATCTTACATCCTTGTAACTGATCTCATTGGAAGTGCAGTAACCAGCTGGGGGCATAGGTCAGTGGAAGAGCATGTTGTTACCATGTACAAGGCTCTGGGTTCAATTCACAGTATCCTCTCCCGAAGTAAAAATAGTAACTAACCGCATTGCTAAAATTCACGTCAGGTATTTGATCCTCCTCGTACATGGTGAAGAGATACTTTTGACCTAAAGTATACAACACAGTTACCAATCTGAGATCTTTGGCAAGGAAATC
Source organism: Erethizon dorsatum (assembly GCA_028451465.1). Taxonomy (NCBI): domain Eukaryota; kingdom Metazoa; phylum Chordata; class Mammalia; order Rodentia; family Erethizontidae; genus Erethizon; species Erethizon dorsatum. Next base: position 5,135,959 of record CM051837.1, on the reverse strand, counting down.
TAAAATTACTTCCTTTCTATTAATGCAGATTATTATAATTAATGTCGGTGATGTATTTAATTGCTATTTGTAAAAACTATTTTCTATCTGTATTAAGCTTTGGAAAAATAGCTATAAATATTTTGGTGGCTTGTGACAGTAAATTAATTGCAGTACTGAGTTAAGAATGATTTAGAATATTGTTGATCTGCTTGCACATTTTCCCAATGACTTTGCCCCTTTGAGCCAGAAAAGAAAAAATATCTCCAAAAGACAGCGTAGCCTTTGACAGTGGCTGCTCCTTTGTTGTCCCCATGTTGAAGATTTCAGTGTTCAGAGAGAATGGTAGATGGAGAAAGCTGCCTTTTGGGGCTCTCATATGAGGCTACGGGAGCTGACAGGAGGAGGAATAATATTAACCCACTCTCTCCTATTCTCATGAGGGTTCTGGTATCGCTCTACCCATGGAATATTAACTGAGCACGAGACATGGGATCCAGCGTCAGACATATATTACATTCAGCTCAAAATATGCTCTAACAGTGACCCTTAAGGTTGTGAATGCTGACATCAAAAGGATATTAACAGAAACCAAACAAGTTCCCTTAGGAGCCTCATTTTATACTACCCAACTTTTAATTTATAAGTTATCATCCCAGCTAATAGCTTATCTTGATTTAATAAGTTCCCTGTGTTGACTCCTGTCGGTGTGAAGAAAAACTAATCTTTCTTCTATTTGTTCTGAATCTTTAAATTTCCATGTGCTGTCTTCCAATCTGGTGACCTGGTGTAGTTAGGCTGGGGGAGGGTATAGTCGATGAAGCCTGGCTTATGCTTTAGCCACTGCCAAAGATTGTCATCATTTGAATACCAGGTCATAGATATTGTCTAGTATTGATTCCAAAATTGCTAGTCTTTGGGGTTCTGAGAAGTGAAGCACACATTTCTCTCCCAGAGTTGTGGCTTTTTGTCAGCAGCCAGCATCACCGATACCCAAAGTCCTCTTCTTACTCAGTATTTCCTTCCTAATGATGTCTACTATTATGCTGATTCCCGGAGGGGTTGCAATATATTGATCAGTGTCTTTTGGAAACAATGATTTTAACAACTATTATTCAGTTTGTAAGGTTTTTCTTACACATTAAGAGGAGATGATCTTCCCATTGATAGATGAAGTACTAGTCATAAGACTGGACTGTATTATAAGCATCTTGAAAGTAAGAATGGTTTTATTAATGATTTCATACCTCGTGTGCCTAAAGTGGCACTTAAAACATAGTTGGTCCATGATCCAAATTCTCTACATTAAATTGAACAAAATAAATGTCTGTGGCTTCTTGTGGTCATCAACAAGTTATCTAATAGAAGATGGAGAGATTTTAGAAAAGATGCTGACACATGGGAATTGGGGATGAGGTCATTCATGGCTGTAGTGGATGGTTCATTATTTCATTCCTGTAACTAACATTTATTACATTCTTGGTACATTCCAGGTAATATGCTAAGTTGAAGGAAAATAGGATGGGGTTTGAAAAATTCCTTTGGGGGTGTTCAAATGAATTACTTTTTAAATTTTTAAATTACTTTAAAAAAATAATTAATGTGTAATTATTACTCCACAACAGAAGTATAACCTATATACTATAAAATGCAGAAATATTAAATGTATGGATAAAATTTTTATACAGTGGTACCTTGGTTCATGAACTTAATTCTTTCTACAATTCTGGTTGCAAACCAAATTGGAGGAGAACTGAATCAACCCCCCGCCCCATAAGATCAGGTTATAGAATATTTTCATCTCCCTAGAAATTCTTTCATGTCCCTTTCTTATTAATTATCCCTGCTACATAAATAACCAATTCTGACTTCTACCAGCATATATTAAGTTTTCCAACTTTATATAAAAGGAACCATAAAGTATATACTTTTTGTGTGTTAGCCTTATTTTGCTTAACATACATTTTTTTTTGAAAATTAATCCATGCTGTTGCATATGTAGTTTTGTTTTACTTTAAAAATTAATTATTGTATTCCCAGAATTACTTATTGACATTACTTAAAATGTTATTGGGAAGACTCTCTGGGAGATGGCAGTGGCAGTGACACAGTTTTTAAATCTCTAGAGCCACCCCCCCATAAGTCAGAATAACTAGGATAGCAAAACTAAAAACCTACCTACAACAAAACTAAGTGAAAATATATTCACATCAAGTGCCAGGAACTGAGCAGTGTTAACCAGACTAGCATAGTAAGGAGGAAGCAGATGGAGAAAAAAAGGACGGCTTTGGATCAATCGAGTAACAACCCCAAAGTGGCAACAGATACTCACTGGAGATCTCAGCAGGCAAATCCAGGAAGAGCCAAGTCTGGGAGTGAGCTTAGCAGGTGAGGGTTCATGGTTAAGATGGGTACAGCCAGAGAAGTCTGGGATCTGTGTGTTCTTGGTACCAGCCACCCATATCTCCCTTGCAAGATAATTCCCACAAAGAGGAGGAGCTTCCTTGAGGAGAATCAAAATTACTAAGTCAGGCAAAATAGGGGCAAAGAAAAGAAAAGGAAAAGGGAGAAGAGGATCAAAGCCAACAGATACGAAGAAGTTGATTGTATATGCTTTTGAACACTTACCAAAACAACAGGAAAGGGAACTTCAGAAAATATAGAACCTAAGAATTCTTTTCTTTTTTGCCTTTCCAATATTTTTATTTTTGAAAATATGCCTGTATTTTCCCTGCCAATCATTGGTCATTGAAAACAGGATTTGTCTTATTTGAGAAAACCAAATAAAAATAAAGAGCAAAATAAAGCAGGTAAATAGGTCTTTTTGAAATTGAAAGGGGATGTAGAATCTAAAAATTGTGTCCTTGTCTGTCTTCCACGTCTACTACAGAAAAAAGTATATCATTTAAAATAAGCAATAGTGGGCCGGTGAGATGGCTCAGCAGCGTAAGCACCTGCCTGACAAGCGTGAGGTCCTGAGTTCGACTCCTGGAACCCGCATACGAAAAAAAGGTCTGGTGATATCGCTCAGCGGCATGGGTGCCTGCTGGCATGCAAGGTCCTGAGGTCGACCCCTGGTACCCACAAAAAAAAAAAAGCAACAGTAATGGATTGTGATAAAATCCCATGCGAAATTATTATAAGGAAAAAAACACAAGGACCAAAGCAACATCCTTATGATAACATGAGAAACCAGAAGCATATGCCTACAAAACAGATGAAAACTGTAAACTAATATTTTAATACAGATATAAGAAAATAATGGAAGCTATGAAAGAACATAAATATGCTTAGAAAAATTCAGAAATGATACGTGTTGAGAAAAGATGAGAGAAAGGGAATGTTTGAAGAAATATCTATCTAAACTCAGTAGAAATAAAATATTATTTCAGAAATGAAGACTACAGAAGGCACACAAGAGTGTATCAGTACCACAGAAAATTTCTGAAGAGAAATAGAAGATTAAAAAGTGAAAAAAAGTTTAAGTCAAAGAGAAATGAAGGGGCCAGGGATATAGCTCAGTGGCATAGTGCCTGCCTGGCAAGTGCAACGTCCTGAATTGGATTCCCAGTACCAAAAATAAATAAATAAATAAATAAATAAATAAATAAATAAATAAATAAAATAAAATAAAAGAGAATTTAAGAAATATCAAACATATTACAGAGAAAGTGATATATAGAAGATTAGGAAGTAAAGATCCAATGCATGTATAAAAGTGATTCCTAAAGAATAAACCAAACCTGAAACAGAATTAATATAAAAACCTATAACTTAATGAATGTTTCCTAAAATAAAAGGTAAGGGGAAAATCAATCCAGATCAGCCACCTGGTTTTAGAATAAAATAAAAGTCTTCTTTGAAAGCACAATGATATTTATGCCCACAAGAGAAAAATATCAGACTTTTAGTCTTTTCAAGAACAATGATTTTTTTTTTTTTGAGGGTACTGGGGGTTGAACTCAGGACCTCGCATGCCAGCAGGCGCCTGTGCCACCGAGCGATGTCACCGGCCCTTTTTTTCGTATGCGGGTACCAGGAGTCGAACTCAGGACCTCACGCTTGCCAGGCAGGCGCTTATGCTGCTGAGCCATCTCACCAGCCCAAGAAAACAGTGATTTGACCCGAAGAAAATGGAGAAACCTCAAGGACATAAATAATGAGCTGAGAAGCTTGTACCCAGCCAGACTGATGTTCAAGTGTAAAGGTACAGCGAAGTGTTACGGACACACAGAGACTCAGAGAATAGTTCTCATGCATCTCCCCTAAGGACTCTACCAAAGGACAAGAGACTTTGGCTGAAGACTGATGTGGAACAGCATTATTCAGAAGATGTAAGATAAAATTTTATTTGCATACCTTTTTGTTTCTTCTTGAAACAAAAGGCTCGAGTACAAATAAACCTTTCATGAACCTCTGAAGTACAAGATCAAGATACAAAGATGAAACAACAGTGTTCACCTAGTTCAGGTCCTTCAGTATCAGCCACAAATTCATTCTGGATGAATATCCCTTAGGGAAACCACCTGATGGTGGTTAAAAGGAAGCTCAGTGTGCCATGATGGAAGAGTGGTGACAGGCCAGCATGAGGAGAAAAAACCAAAAAAACAAAAGAACAAAACAGCAGAGAAAGAAGTAGAAATCATAGAGGAAATCACAAAGTATATCTGGTCTACCAAGAACCACAAAAACCTGACCTGCAGCTTTCTTGATGAGCAGCACATGGTCCTGAAATTATCCAGGAAGGGAAAACAAACAAACAAACAAATATCTATGAATTGTTGGCTGCCCTTGGCTTTTGTTAGGATCCAGTAATGAAACACTTGCAAAGAATTCCATGTAGGTCCATATCAGTAGAGAAAACACAAGCCATATCCACAGACGCCCTCTGCAAAACAAACAGTTAACCAAACAAACACTATGTTCAGCAACGTTTCCCTTAAGTAACTGTTTCTAGAAGTAAATATTTATTAGCATATTCTGATAAAATAGTTTTTCTGTTTAATTCTGACCAGAAAGGTCAGTAGTACATCAGGGTTGAGAGCCTCAACTACCTTGTTAATTCGTGTGCAAGATGTTTTATTTAAGGTCTATCTGTAGGTCTATGAGGGGTTTCTGAAATTGAAACATGTTACCCATAGTCCTGTGAAATCCTACACGCAATCTGAATGCCTGGAAGATACACATGACATTTTATGGATAGTGTCTTCAATTTGGTTACCAAAACATGGTACCTTTCCATTGCAACAGTACTTAGAATTTGTTAAGCACATTCGACTCAAGAGTCACACTCTAGAACTGAATAGGATTAAAAGTCTGCCTTTAGCAACTTACTCTAGCTCTTTGGCTAAATTTACTGTATGCCCTATACATCTGATTTCTTCAGGAATGGCCATTTGGGACACTTGGAAAAGCTGAAGTGCCCAACTGCGTGTCCTTGGTTCCCAAATCCAAGGATTGTTATTGTTCCTAGATTGTATTGCTTGCAGAAAGATAGGACATGGTCTTTGAAACTAATAGGCTAAATTTTGCTGAATAACATTTTTCCTGGTTTTATTTATCCTCAAATAAGAATAATTTTGAGTTACTCTATAAATAATTTTATTGGAAACAACTTTTCTTTGGAATTGGACTGAAATAATCATGTCAGAAGCCAACAAACAGATGGTAAACTTTCTGTTTCTGCTGACTTTGGGCAGATTTTTCTTAAAGCTAACGAGGGGCTTTGTGCCCTAAGATCTCAATGGCTTCCTCCACCTTTCAAATGTAACAGATTTGGGTCATTCACTGAGGACCCATGTTTATTTCTAGTCTGCATAATCTTAGTGTTATCTCACTGTTTAATTATTGTAAATGATTGACACTAGAAATGTTGAAATATGAATCTGAAATTATAGGAAATTATTAAATTCTGTTGTGAATGAACCCAACATCATTTCTTATTAATTTATTTTGGTTGGGCTTTGTTTTCCATTTCAAGATTTTGGGACTCTCTAAGCTTTGTTTTCCTATGTTTGTTTGTTTTCCCTTCTTGGATAATTTCAGGACCATGTACTGCTTGGTAAGGGAGCCAAAGGTCAATGTATTTGTGGCTTTAGGTTTTTGTGGTTCCTGGTAGACCAGATGTACTTTGTGACTACCTCTATGATTTCTACTTTTTGTCTTCTCAGAGATATTCCCTTTCTCAAACATCTAATTCATGATTCCACAACTTTTACTAACCACTCATTCTGTGCTAGGCATTTTGCTAGCCATTCATTTTTCCAACTTAATCGTTATGGTGACTGACTGTATATGTATATGGTAGAAATAGTCATCCATTCTTTCTCAAAAGATGAGAAAAACTGAGATTTATTAAGGAGGTGAGTTCTTTTTTTTTTTTTTTTTTGGTGGGTACCGGGGGTCGAACTCAGGACCTCACATGCCCTCAGGCACCTCTGCTGCTGAGCTAGATCACCGGCCCTTTTGTCGTATGTGGGTACCGGGAGTCGAACTCAGGACCTCGCGCTTGCCAGGCAGGCGCTTATGGCGCTGAGCTATCTCACTAGCCCTAGGAGGTGAGTTCTTGAGGCCATAAAAATTAAGTTACAAGCAGTTAGAATTGAAGTATTCCGACTTTGGAACCAAATCATCTGGCTATAAATCCAAAAAAAAAAAAAAAAAAGAAAATCATTTATCAGCAAATCATTTACCTCTTGGACCTGTGTTTCCCATTTGCTGAAAATGAAGATAATGCCTCCTTTATCAGGTTGTAAGAATCAAAGACTATAGACATAGTACATGGTATAGTGCCCGACATGTAATAAATGCTTAATAAATGGTGTTGATTTTTAACTTACAAGAATATCCACTTTATTGTTTTAAGTGCTTCTCATTCATTATAGCAGAGACAAGTGTTTAGGCTCTGGAGTTAGAGATTTGGATGTGAATTAGGATTCTACAGCATACCAGTTAATTAATTTCTCAAAGTATCAGCTTCATTATCTGCAAAATGGGAATAATACTATCTATAGGTGCTTGTGAAGATTGAATGAAATAGTATCAATTAAAATTTAAAAGTATCAGTGCCCCAGGCAGCACTCAATAAAGGCCAATTATAGTGTCTTTCCTAGATGTCAACCTATTGGCAGAGAAGATCAGGTGGATTCCGGTTCCTAAGAAGTGAATTCCTGATAAATCTTCACAATAGTCTACCCAGATAACTTATTTGGCTCAAGGTTTTAACATACGGTGAATTTTTAGGAGGCACCAGCACCACAAACATCCATTTATTAGAGTATATTTGTAGCTGAAATAGTTTACACTTCCAAATTTTGTAGAAAAATCCATCCCACAGATACTATTTGATATTTAAAGTCCAAAGAATGATAGGATCTCAGATGGAAGGACTGTAGTAATTATTGGCTAAACTTTTATCATTGAATTAGATGCCAACAGGAAGGGACGTCCCTGCAGGCTCTTCTCCTTTCTGTACAATTTCCTGTTGGGAAATAAGCTCAAGACTACCCCCGCTATACCCTTCCCCATTGTCTAAAGGAATTCCCTTACCCTGTGCTCCTGATTTATCTGTTGTCTTAGGGAAACTGTAGTATTCTGTGCCGTTTCTTCTGTTCACATTTAATTCCAGGCTTTAACTTTTCTGGAATTTGTGACTTGCCTTCAGGATGGAATATGAGTTCCATTCCTGTGAACCAGTTAACAACTCTTGCGTTCCATGGTTGCTGGTGGAAGGGGTGCAAAGAAGTTGGTTATAAATAAGTAAATTGACAATAAATACTAAATAAATACTTGTCAAATAAGCTTTTCGGCCCCTTAACCGGAGATGGCAAATGCATTTCATCTTTCCCATTGCTGCCCATCAATTGTTAGCAGCTTCCTGGAGCATGGTTGTAGATTTGATGACCCTACTCTAAAATGGTTTGTATTTAAAAAATAAAAGACAGCAATATGGGATATGGTGGCACATTCTGGAAGGACAAAGGAAGTGGGCCTTCTGTAAAGTCTAGGAAATTGGTAGAATTTTAATAGAAAGACCACGAGTGACAGGGATTATTCACATGGGGGTGGCTTGGAGCAAAGGCATACAAAGTGTCCAGTGTAGCACAGAACAGTGTCTGCAATATGGCAGATGTCCTACCAAAGATTGCAGAATTAGATGCTGATCAGAAGAGATTTTCCTCCAGGCTCATAGTCCAGGACCAGTCCCACGAGAGGGTGACATCATAGAAAAACCATAACAGTTTTGAATAATAAATTGCCTCAGCTGGTGCTATCTGGCGGAGCTGCCAGGAGTTAAATGATCTGATGAGATAATAGAAGAAATTAGTCAAGCAGCTTAATATTGGAGGAAGATCTCCAAGGGCCCTTGGGTGGCTTTTTAGGCAGTTATAGAAGATGCTAGCCATCATTAGCTGAAGGGCTCTCTCCAAAAAGGTGTGTCCCTCCCCCTGGGAACAGCATTGTCTATACCAGCACACACTGTGTATTGGTATATTTCTAGGTGGACTTATGTCCCATTTCAAGTGTCTGGGTTTCTCTTGTAAGGGTGTGGTCCTGTGGTGTCAATGGGTCAGTACAGCCATTGGGCAAAAGCATGATCCTTGCATATGAACACTGGTGCTATCATCACTAGCAAGTTACATCGTCCCAGTAACCCTCGTTTCCCCATGTATAAAATGGAAATGGCAATGGTTCTGGTTTTCTAGGGTTGATATGAGAATCAAAATAAAGCACTCACAGTGTGTCAGGCACTGTTTAAACCACTTTACTTATGTGCATTAAGTCATTTAAATAACCTGACAACCCTCAGGTAGTTGTTATTATTTTTTTTTTCAGTTCTAATACGTCAGGAAACTAAAACAGAAATTAAGTGATTTCCCCATGATTATTATTCTAAATACATTCAGATAAGTCTTTCCTCTGGTGAAGAATTCCTGCCCATGAAACTAGAATTCTGCTCAAAATGTTCATGGTGGTTTCTAGAATTCTCGCCACGAGAGATCATTTGGTGGGTGAGATGGTACAGGGCAGGTTGGGGTATCCTCATTAATCTAGTCAGGCAGACAAGACCATGCTTAAGGCCAATTTTTGCTCTCATACCATTCCCTGGATCTGCACATACTTTATGTGCTAGGATTTATTATCATTTTTAAAGAATCTACCTGATTTAATTATTGGAAAGAAATCATGTTTTTTTTTTTTTTTTTGTGGGTACCAGGGGGTCGACCTCAGGACCTCGCGCGCCAGCAGGCGCCCGTGCTGCTGAGCGATATCACTGGCCCCTTTTTCGTATGTGGGATCCGGGAGTTGAACTCGGGCCCTCGCGCTTGCAAGGCAGGCGCTTATGCCGCTGAGCCATCTCACTGGCCCTTTTTTTTTTTTTTTGATTTGCTTTTATTTTGAAAAGAGATGCATTTAAAAAAAAAATCACATACTCATTAACTTCTGGTTGGATCTGCTGACTCATGATAACCTTAGGCTAGATTTTGGGTACAAAATTCCAAATATTTTCTCACGTTCACCACAAACTTATGAATGGCACAAGATTTGGAGCTAAAGGAACAAAAAAAAAATCTCGCCTCATTGTTGAGTGTACTTTAAATTTTTGTGAAATGATTTTCCGCATTAGCCTGGCCTCTCTGAGATGACAATTATTGGGACAGGAAGGAACGAAGCAGGAGTGAAGGATTTACACCCGTGTCACTGAATATCCTGAGCATCTGTGGAGCACGGGTCTTCCCAGGGCCACATTTTTCTCCATCTGGACAGGTCTTCTGTCCTCAGCTACACTTCAAACTGAGCAGGCATAACCCAACACCTGGAGAATGTGTAAAACGTACGTGGGGATCATTGGACGCCAGAGACTCAGGTGCAGCTGGTGCGGCAGGAGGCCCCGAACTTGCGCGTCTCACCCCCACCCCACCCAGGCCCCTCACCCGCAGTGGCTCACTTTGCACAGTGCGGGCATTCTCCTGCCTATTTGATTTTCCTCTTCCTTGATGGCAGTGCCATTAGCATTTGTTGTCACCAGTCCCAATCCTATGCATCCTTAAAATCCAGCGCAGCTCTTTCTGCCAAATGCCTTCCCCACGGGACTAATCTCTCCGTCTCTTTCTCTCTCCCCCGTCCATCCCTTGACCTTTAGGAGAGATAAACCATTTTAGTTCAGCCTCAGCCCCATGCTCTTAGCCTCAGCCTTTCTTGAAGCAGGCGAGGGAGGAAGATGATGTCGGATGGCGGGATGTCTTGGTCCCTGTGTGAGGGGTCACTCTGTGACCCCTCCGGTCTACGCCAAGCAGACCCAGGGAGAGTGGCCTGCACGGCAAGTCTCGTTATTCCCCATCGGAGCCACGGCTTGCCGAGGCAGGCAGAGCCCCTGCACCCCGGCCTTAGACCCAGAAACTCCTCTGTTTTGCAGGAGAAGCTTGGCGCATCCGGTCGTCAGGTGCACTGCTCTAGAAAGTGAGAGTGGGTTGCTAACAGCCCTACTTACCGCCCGGCCCGCCCTCGGTTATTTTTACTCTTGGAGCTTCCTCCCATTCTTCAGGTGCTGGGCGAGGTGGCGCTCATTTGGCTTTGCTTCTGACATAAGATAAACGAGCTCGGGGCCCTGGGCGATTCACTCTGGCTGCCAGGGGGTTCCAAAATAGCAAACTATTTTTCATAACAGCAACGTGATATGAAGGGGGTTGCAGCAGGTGCGCTCCGATTCCCAGCCGTCTGGGGCGCGCGGTGGAGGAGAGGACTCATTAAGTTTGCACTTGGGTCCGGGAAAATCAAGGGCCTGCTCCTGCAGGGGCCGCTTCTCTTCGGCTGGGTCAAGGTCTGGGCGAATCCTGACCTTGGTGAAAGTGCGGGGAGCAGCAGCCTACCCATCTCTGTCCAGGCTGGTTTTTTGTTTGTTTGTTTTGTTTTTTGTTTCTCCTTGTAGAGAGATAAGGTTATGGACGTATCTGCTGCATACATTTTTTAAAATATCACCTTGTATGTTAAACAAAAGAGCAAGATTTCTTCGAAGTTTCAAGTATTTGATATTTTAGTTCATTAAGTGAATGGTCACTTCAGGAAGTTTATAGGGTAGACAACTCTTTTATTCTTCCTGTTTCCAAAGATGTAAACATGAAAGATCAAACTGACGTTGCGTCTTGGAGTTTCTCTCTCACTCTTTTGACTCATTAGAAAAACACATCTGCTTTCATGGCATTCTGCACTATTAAAAAGTTGGTCCCCAACCCTACAGCTAATAATCTCCCTTTATCCCCCATCATGAATTATGTATATGTTTTTAGGATGGAAATTCTAATAAAGCAAAGAGGATTTTAATTTATTTTTACATGAATTGTGAGTTTCCTTTTGATGTTTTCCCCCATCAACTTAGCAGGTCTTCCTTGTTGAAAATGAGCTAAAAGTAAAATTGAAGTATATGTTATAATATTAATACTAATGTAGCATTTTCAAAAGTGGGGTGAGGCTGAGGGGACAACTGTTTTGTAAAAATGTCCAGAGTCATGGTGGAATACGGGGAAGGAAGTGTTGTGTAAAAGCTATGTGTTAATCAGCTGTAATTGAGTGCATAAGACGCTGGGATCTATCTTATAATACATCTTAATTTAAACATTTCTTTTCCCAGGGGGCCACTGAGTATGTAGTGCATGAATAAATAAATGCCATGACTTATTTTGGAGGTTCCAATCATAATACAATTACATGCATTGCAAATCTTTATGTGCCACTTTTAGTTTCTAGGGTGTTTTTTTAAATGATTAAACTATATTGCAGGAAAAGATATACCTCAACTCAGCTATGGAAATGGAGTCAGAGAGGTTAGTCAAACTAGACAGGGGAATCTTTTCCATTGTGAGCTTGACACCACCTGAGAAATGGCGATTCTCTTTTACATGGAGTTGCACTAATTACTGGCCTGGCTAAACCAGCTGTGGAAAAACAGAGCAGTGACTCTTACTGTCTTGTCTTGCTGGGTTTTAGAGACCATTCCTCTTCTCAAATCAGTGGTGGTTCCTGAACCTACTAGAGGAAAATAATACATTTTTTCCTTTTTAAGAACAGCATTTTCTTTCCTTGGGTCACTAAGATCCATTTGCTAAATAACTCTTGAAATCCAAAAAATTGTCTCTGAGTAGCCAGAAAAGGCGAAATCAACCTTGCAAATAGTTCTCTAAAACCACCACCTTCCTCCAAAACCTTTTCTCATTATACAGTGTGTATGAGCCCCATCCCCGCTTTGCCATCTTCTGCACTTCCTTTCTCTGACTTCTCTTTTCTAAGTCTCCATTCCTCTTCATTAAGAAAACAAAAGAGATGCAGGGTAGTGGATGGTTAAGAGCTCTGGCTTCAATCACACATCCCTAGTTTGGGCCCTGTATGTCCTATCCTGTATTTATCAGCTGTGTGACCCTTGGCAAGTTATTTATCAGTCATGTGACCTTTGGCAAGTCACTCAACCACTCCGTGCCTCAGTTTTTTCACGTGTAAAATGGTGATACTAGAGATCCTATTTCATTGAGTTGCTGTGAGCTTTGAATGAGATACACATAGAAAGTGCCCAGCTGACTGCCCACATGATCCCAGGAAACAAATTTTATCACATCACAAACATCTTCCTATAGTCCAGCCACTCAGCTGCTGATTTACTACAGCAATCCTGTTAAAAAATCTGTAAAATAATTAGATCTTTAGTCAAATCCATTTTGGGTGTTGGATTGTTTCTATTTTTCCCATATTAAGGAAAACCTAGAAATTCTAAGCAGATGTACTCTCTCCCCCCATATACCCCAGCCTCATATTCTGCAGCTTTTGTGTATGTGGCTACACTCTCCTCACAAGACCAGATGAGAAAGGAGAGGGGAACAAAGCAGGGTTCGTGGTTGATTCATTATTTTTTATCCTTCTAGATAGTGGCTTATATTCTCTTTCTTAATATTTAGGGTCCTGAGTGCCTCCTCTCTGGCTGGAAAGCTAAGCTCTGGTCAGTGGAGGCTCCAGAAGACTCATGATTATAAATCATCATTAACCGCCTATTCTTTTAAACCAAGAGGTTAGAATGCTAAAGACCTTGTAGAAAGTTGACATTGCCCGTTTAGACTTCAGCTTCAAAGTAACCTGATGCTGCTGTATGGGAGAGATAACTGGGGCTCAACAGGCCTGGTGGAGCAAGATAGGGGGTCAGCAAGCATCCCTGCAAATAGTGGGAGAGGCAGAGACTTGGGAATGAAGGTCACAGACTCGGAGGGCAGCCAGCGACTCTGGCCAGTAGGTGGGGCCACAGCCCATCACCACCGGCCAGGTGCAACTCCCTGGATGCTTTCTGGCTGCTGCATTTGATTTTTATTTTATACTTCGGAATTTGCTTTCTCCTTCTCTCCTTTTTTGTTGCTGTAAAACCTGCTTTCTATTGACATGCCGTTTTTTTCTTTTTCTTTTTCTTTTTTCCTTGTTATCCCTTTCACTTCACAGTTATGTGAAAACCTACTGTGTGCTGGGCACTTGTCCAGACACTACCAATGTGGGGCTGAACAGGGCCAGCAGGGTCTCTGGGATTTGGATGCTGACATTTCAAGACCTGAGACCCTGCTTCTCAAACATCGAACTGCATAAAAATCACCTGGGAACCTCGTGAATATGCAGGCTGCGATCCAGGAACTCTGAGGAGGGGCAGGGGCCCTGCATTTCTAACAGGCTTCTAGGCAACAGTGGGGCTGCTGCTGCAGGCTGGTAGTTCGTGTTGCAAAAAATCAAGGTGCTCCTTTCCCCCTTACTCACTTGTGTTAGAGGGGATTAGCGATTTGACCTTGCTGTGAGGTTGTCAGCTTTGTCCTGTGACCCTGACCTAGGCCAGCTTTCACACAAACATCTGAGAAGCCCCAAGGGTAGCAGGTGGGAAGATGAGGACAGGAGCACCCCCCATGGCTTTCCACCCTGCCAGCTCCAGTGTCATCTTGTGGGTGGGACAGCTCCCAACTCCTAGAGGATAATAGTATATTAAACACATCGAGTGCTACATCCTCTCTCTGGTAACTTTGATGTCATTTACTAATTTGCCGCTTTTACATGACTAATTTAACTCTAGTTACTACTCAGTCATTAGGGAGTCACTTACTCACAAAGCAGAATCAAGCTAAATAAATAGTAGGAAGTTGGGAAAAGTGGCAGAGGAAAATAGAGACCGAGAGTCAGCTTCAAATACAGGCCGGAGATTGCTGATGTCTAATGTGGATCCGGATTTAGAGTATAAATGCAGACTCTTCCTCTGTTTTTAGGTCTAGGTGACCCTAAATGAACAGGATCCTGTAGCCCAGAGCAGTTACCTTCTCTTCTAATAAGAATCACATCCCAAAAGGATGTACATTTCCAATTACTATGCAAAAACAATGGCAGGATTACTTAAAAATGTACAGCCCCCTAAGGGCTCTCGGTGCCGCAGTCCATGCGAATCTATCATTTGTATGCACCTATTGTGGGGAACAACCGAATCCTCCATCATAGGCTACTTAATCAAGCGAGAAGCCCCTAAATTCCTTGCAGAGATTCGTGAGTTATGGAGCTAAATATGCAATCGGTGATATATTCTGGCTGTCTGCTCGCGCCGGCTTCCTTGCTTCCCTCTGAATGGCATGGTGTTTGCAGTGACATTTAGATGATGGGTCACTGTGGGTTTCTCCTGTTCACAGCTGGAACCTTGGCGGCATCTCCCATTAGTAATCACTGTGCCTTTTGTCCCTAGTGACTGAGCCATTTACAAACCAAGAAAAGGAAAAATTATATATTTGAGTACTGATTGTGGAAGGAAAATAAACTAACAGCACAGTAGGAAAGGTGCGTAGGGTTACTTTCTGTGGATAACTGAAGATCAAGCGGAAGTATAGGACTCGAATACTGCTTTTCCCTCACCCTTCCCTATCGGCCGTATGGCTGGGCTTGTTGTTGGAGAGAAAGAAGAAAGTAGTGTGCAAAGACAGACTCCAGGATCAACCGTAGCCACTAATGCAGGAAGATGGGAAGGAGCATAAAGACTTCACCCTACAAAGATGTATTTTTCCAACCTTCAAGGTGCCTGGGATTCTCCCTTGTTTTTACCTGTGCATCTATGCTCTTGAGATTTGCGGTTAAGGTACAAGTGTGTTTTGTGGGTGGTGCTCTTGTTGGAAAGCCGGGTGGTCACTGACATTTTGAGACCCTTGAATTATGTGCTTCAGCGATCTGGATCAGAGCCTTGAGGGACCAGTGGGTCTACAGCCAAGTTGGAGCCAGCCAGAGTGGTGGCTTTCAGAACCAGGAAGCTGGGGCACTGAAAATAAAGGGTTCTATTGCTCTCAGTAGCCAGTGCAAAAAAAGAGAAAAGACAGCTGTATATAATGCTATAGAATGATAGCATAGTAAAAGCAACTCATACTCAGTTTTGTGGGGGGGGGTTTGTCATAATAAAAAACACACAGTCTACCCTCGTGAAAAATTTTAAGTGTGGAGTATTATACTGTTAACTACAAGGAAAATATCGTATGCACGTTTCTAGGACCTTTTCATCTTGCATACCTGAAACTCCATGTAGTACCCATTAAGCCGCAAATCCACACTGCCCCCTCTTTTCGGGCCAGGTTACCGCCCTTCTAGTATCTATTGCTGTGGGTTTGACTTTAGGCACACCTCATGTAAGTGGAATCATGCCATATTTGTTCTTCTGGTTTATTTCACCGAGACTAAAATCATCAAGGTTCACCCACGTTGTAGCATATAAAATGATTTCCTTCTTTTTTATGACTGAGTAATGTTATGCTATGCACATAAACCACATTTCCTTTATCCACTCACTCATGGATGGGCATTTGGTTGTCTCCACCTCTTAGCTATGGTGAGCGGTACTGTAAAGCACATGAGAATGTAACTCTGAAATCCTAATTTCAGTTCTTTTGAATAAATACCCAGAAGTGGGATTGCTAGATAACATGGTAGTTCTATTTTTAATTTTTTGAGGAGCCTCCAGCTGTTTCCCATAGCACCATTTTAAATTACTACCAGCAGCGTGCAACAGTGTACAGAAGTTCCAATTCATCTACATCCTTGCCAAAAACTCTGCCTGCTTTTTTTCTAATAATGGCTATCACAACAGGTATGAGACAATGCATCACTATGGTTTTGGTTTGTACTTCCCTGGTGATTTATGGTCTTCATAAATTTGTTGGCCATTTGTCTTCCTTGGAGAAATGTCTATTTAAATCTTTTGCAGGATTATTATAATTTTGTTTTGTTTTGTTTTGAGACAGGGTCTTACTACATAGTTCAGGCTGTTCCTTTTTTTTTTTTTTTTTTTTTTTTTTTTAAAATGGGTACCAGGGGTCGAACTCAGGACCTCGCGCTTGCCAGGCAGGTGCTTATGCTGCTGAACTATCTCACCAGCCCATTCAGGCTGTTCTTGAACTTGCTTCGTAGCCCAGGCTGGCCTTGAACTCCAAGTGATCCTCCTGCCTTGGCCTCCCGAGTGCTGGGATTACAGGCTTGTGCCACCACACCCAGCTTAAATCTGTTGCATTTTTTGTGTGTATGGGTGGGAGCAGTACTAGGGATTGAATCATGGTTTTGCTAAGCTATCTACATTGGCTTTGAACTTTTGATCTTTCTTCTTCAGCCTCCCTAGTAGCTAGCATTAAAAGCATACACTACCATGGCCAGCCTTTGTAGATATTTTGATCTGGTTATTTGTTATTTATTTTTGTTTTTGCTATTGGGTTGTAGGAATTCATTTTATGTTTTGGATATTAATCTCTTATCAAATATATGATTTGCCAATATTTATATCTTTGTATACAGTCTGTTCATCTGTTATTTCCTTTGCTGAGAAGAGAGAAGCCTTTTTAATTTGACATAGTTCCACCTGTCTTTCTCCTTCTGTTACCTGTACTTTTGGTATTATATCCAAGAGGTCATTGCCAGATCGATATTAGTGAAACTTTCTTCTTATATTTTCTTCTAGGTTTTATTTTTCATGTAGGTAAGTCTTTAATTCATTTTGAATATTATGTAAGATAAGGGTTCAGTTTATTCTTTTGCATATGGATATTCAGTTGTCTAATACCATTTCTTGAAGAAAATACCTTTTCCCTACTGTGTATTCTTGGCCTCTTTTTCACAGATCAGTTGAACATGTATTTGTCAATTTAAGTTCAGTTATGAGCTCTCCCATTGGTCTATACATCTGTTTCGTCCCATTGGGCTATACATCTGTGTATGATTGTTGTAGCTTTGTGTTCAGTGGTGCCTTGGTTCACAAACTTAATTCTTTCCATGATTGGTCACTTTATGGAAAGAATTAAGTTCTTGAACCAAGGTACCAATGTATGTTTTAAAATCAGCAAGCATGAGACCGCCAGCCTTTTTCTTTTTTCTTAGGTTTGTTTAGACCTTTCTGGGTCCTTCGTGGATATGAATATGGATTTTGGGGTTTTTCCTTCTCCTTTTTTTTTTTTTTTTTTTTTTTTTGGTGGGTACCGGGGGGTCAACCTCAGGACCTTGCGCGCCAGCAGGCGCCCATGCCGCTGAGAGATATCACCGGCCCCTTTTTCATATGTGGGTTCCGGGAGTCGAACTCGGGCCCTCGCACTTGCCGGGCAGGCGCTTAAGCCGCTGAGCCATCTCACCGGCCCTTCCTTCTCCTTTTGTGAAAAATGTTATTGGGATTTATAAATAATAATAATTTTTTTTTGATTTTTGGAGACAGGGTCTTCCTATGTATCCTAGGTTGACCTCCAACTAATGGCTATCCTCCTGCCTCAGCCTCCCAAGTGCTGGGATTACAGGTGTACACCACCATGCCTAGCAAAAAAAGTCACTATCTCATATTAATTGTTAAATTAATGAGATTCCTTGTGATATTTTAATACACATGTATACACACATATACACATATATAATATACATATATAATATACACATATATAATACATTGTCCGTGTCTATCCACTCTTCTTTTACCCTCCTTTTCCCACAGCCCTCTTTCCAGGCCCTTAAACTCATACTCTTGGGATTCTGATAGGGATTGCACTGAATCTCTAGATCACTTTCAGTAGTGTGGATGTTTGAACAGTACAAAGTTTTCCAATCCGTGACTATAGATATCTATTTATTTGTTTTTCTTTACTTTTATTCATATTCATATTTATTTATTCTCCACTTATCACATAAAATCAAATTAGCATAAATTTAATTTCTTCCAATAATGTTTTGTGGGTCTTAGTATATAAGTATTTTACCTCTTTGATTAAATTTACTCCTAATTATGATTTTTTTTTGATGCTGTTAGTTATCTTTCTGTTGCTGGTACCTGACATACACAAATTAAAGGAGAAAAGGTTTATTTGGCTCACAGTTTCAGAGGTTCCAGTACATGGTCAGCTGTGTCTGTGGTACAAACATCATGGTGGAAGGGCATGGCAGAGGAAAGCTGCTCACGTCATGACAGCCAGGAAGCAGAGACAAGGAAAGATCCAGAGAAAAGATGCCCTTCAAAGGCATGATCCCAGTGGCTTAGTTCCTCTACATGGGCCCCACCTCCCAACAGCCCATTCAGGGATGATACAGTGATTCATTGATGTGGTTTGTGCCCTCATAATGCAATCATCTTCTGAAGGCCCCACCTCTGAGCATGTGAGACTTCTGGAGAACATTTTAATTATAAACCATTTATTTATTCAATGTTTTGTAAATGCCTGTTGGGTCCATTTGATCTACAGTGCTGTTCAAGTTCTGTTTCCTTATTGATCTTCTATCTTCATGTTCTGTCCATTATTGAAAGTGGGGTATAGAAATTCCCTAATGTTATTATATTGCCATCAGTTTCTCCTTTCAGTTCTGACAGTGTTTGCTTCATATATTGGGTGTTCAGATGTTGAAACATATATACGTATACTTGTTACATTGTCCTGTTGAATTGGACCTTTGTTTTCAGTTTGTGATGTCCTTCTTTGTCTCTTTTGGCAGGTTTTGATTTAAAGTATATTTTTTCTAATGTAATATGGCCACCCCTGCTGTCTTTTGGTTATCATTTGTATAAAGAATCTTTTTTAATCATTTCATTTTCAGTCTATGTGTATCCTTAAATCTAGAACAGTCTCTTATTCATAGTATATATGTAGATCTTTGTTTATATCCAGTCATCCAGTTCAATGTCTTTCGATTGGGTAGTTTAATCCATTTACATTTAAAGTAATTATTGACAGGGAAAGGATTTACCATTACTACTTTGTTAATTGTAACTTATTTGTTAATTGTACTTTGTTTTCTCCCTCCTTTCCTTTCTTGTCTTAGTTTGTGTTTCATTGATTTTTTTTTTTTTTTGGTAGGGACATGCTTTGATTAATTTCTCATTTTCTCCTGTATATTAAGTATAGGTATTTTTGTTCTGGTTACCATAAAGCTTACATAAAATATCTTATAACAATCTATTTTAAGCTTGTAGCAACTTAACTTTAATTGCATATGAATACTTAATTGTTTTACTTCTCCCTCTTCACATAATTTATATTATTCATGTACTTAAAAATAAGTACATTTTTATATTATATATTAACATATTTTCATGCTTACATTTTTATACTTTCATCTTTTATATTCCATAACAGAATTAAAATGATTTACATACCATCATTATAAATGGCCATAAAAGTATTCACCCATATATTTTTTACCTGCAAGCTTTGTACTTTTTTTTGTGTGTGTGTGAGTACCGGGGGTTGACCTCAGGACCTCATGTGTCAGCAGGCGCCCGTGCAGCTGAGCGATATCACCGGCCCTTTTTTTCGCATGTGGGTTTCAGGAGTCGAACTCAGGACCTCGTGCTTGCCAGGCAGGCACTTATGCCACTGAGCTATCTCACTGGCCCAAGCTTTGTACTTTCAAATGACCATGTTAGTATTTAGCATCTTTTCATTTCACTGTGTAGGATTCACTTTAGCATTCTTATAAAGCAAGTCTAATAGTGATAAACTTCCTTAGATTTTTTTAAATCAGGGAAAATCTTTATTTCTACCTTATTTTTGAATGATAGTTTTGCCAAGTAACATGTGTTTGGTTAGAAGTTTCTTTCTTTTAACATTTTGAATACATCATCCTTCTCCCTTTTAGCCTGCAAAGTTTCTGCTGAAAAATCTCCTGATAGTCTTAGAGAAGTGCTCCTGTACATGATGAGCCACTTTTCTCTTGTTTCTTTCAAAAGTCTCTCTGTCTTTGACTTTTGATACTTTGTGTACCACATGTCTTAATGTAGATTTATACTAGTCTGCATCCAGTTGGTTTATTGAATCTGAATATTCATTTCTTTACCTATATTTGAGAAGTTTCTGACCTGTGTTTCTTCACTGAAGGTCTTTGTATCCTTTCTCTCTTTCCTTCCTCTGAGACCCCCATAATTCATACATTGGTCCACTTTATGTTGGTCCATAAGTCCTTAAGTTTTCTTTGCTTCTTTTTATTGCTCTTTTCTTTTTGTTTCTATGACTAGATAATTTCAAATGACTTGTCATTAAGTTCATTTATTGTATTTTTCGGTTTTGTCAAGTCAGCTATAGAAACTATGATTATTTTCATTTCAGTTGTTCCATTCTTTATGTCCAAAATTTCCATTCAGTTCTTCTTTGTGTTTTCTATTTCCTTGTTGATATTTTAATTTGTTTATCTCATAGTTTTCTTGATCTCATAGAGCATCTTTATCATGGCTATTTTGAATTCTGTTCCAAGTAATTCATAGATCTCTGCTTCTTTAGGATAAGTTTCTATTGATTTATTTTGTTCCTTTCTTTGGGCCATGTTTCCCTGCTGTGCATGTCATAACTTAGTGTTATTTTCTAT
Source organism: Erethizon dorsatum (assembly GCA_028451465.1). Taxonomy (NCBI): domain Eukaryota; kingdom Metazoa; phylum Chordata; class Mammalia; order Rodentia; family Erethizontidae; genus Erethizon; species Erethizon dorsatum. Next base: position 5,115,127 of record CM051837.1, on the reverse strand, counting down.
ACATTTGCAGAAAAAGCCATCTCTCCTGGCCTTCATGGATATGCACCATACAGGGGAGGACCTTTACCAACAAGCTTTCCAGTTTTGAGGGGCTTCTGAATCTGTAGGTATGACTTCCTTGGAACTGTGCATGCAATTTCTCAATTAGAAAGGCTGGCCAATCTTTTTTCCAGGGGTTTGTATTCTCTGTCTCCCTCTGTGATCTGTCTGGGGCACTGCAAGGTTTATGATTCTAAAGTAGAAAGCTACCTAGCTCTCTCTTTCTCAGCAGGCAACAGTCATCCAAAGTATGCCAGCTCCCCATCTGGGCCCTAAGTTAGAGGAGACAGACCAAAGTTCTTTATGTGCTCTCCAAAAAGACAACAAGATGCATGCACCTCCCCTCTCCCTCATTCCTGAGGGAGAAACCTCATGTTAGGCTTTCTCCAGATTGTGCCAAGTCACATCAGCCACAGTAAACTGTCCCCTATTCTTCTGTGTGCTCAGGAGCCCCTATGTATCCAAACTGTGGTGATTCTATCAGAGTTTCAAGTGTGGTAAGGCAGACACCATTTTCTTGGACAGCTCCCCAAAACACTGGAATGTTGGGGGCATCCTAAAGGGGGAGCAGTCACAAGCTGGGGTTGTTTCATAGCCCTGAGCTATACCAGTTTAGGGGATGGGCTGTTGCAGGTAAAGTGAAATTGCTCTTCTTGCCCATTCCAGTATCTCCTGAGGCTCTTCATCTTCTTAGCTAGATTCTGGGATTTTCAAGGTATTTTGGTCCGTGTAGTGTTCTTAACTCAGTGTTTCTGGGGAGGAACAAAGGCTGGAACTTCCTATTCTACCAGCCTGCTGATGTCACTGCCCTGAAATCCCTACGATGACAAAACATCTCCATGGCACTTTATGTCGCGGTCTCTGCTTTGCAAATATTCTGATCTTGTTCTTGGCCTCCCTATTGGGAAGTACAGTTCTGGGAACCAGAAAATCCAGAAAAAGCAAAGGCATGGAATGGAAGCATGCTTGACACATGGGAATGGAAAGAAAGCAAACTGTTTCTCCTTGAAGGGGGCCGACTTGGCAATTTTGTTAAGACTAGCTTGCTCAGTTTTTCTTTCAGAGATGAAAAAAAGTCAGCCTTCTTTTTCACTTTTATACTTCAAATTGTTTTCTATTCCTGACCCTGCTTTGCCATATCACTCCTCAGCTCTGAGGCTGACCCAACAGTGGGATTTGTCTGCCCAGGGACAAGCTGTGGTGGGTCATTGGGCTGATTTAGCTATACATGGCATCTCCTCTTCTCTTTCTGAGTGAAGAAGAAAGAATAACTGGGGAGATGAGAGCCAGGAATATTTCTGTCTACTTTACCATCCTGCCATGAGAGTGGCAGAGGTGGCCCACTTTTCTCACTGTGTTGGGCTTTTCTTATTTCAATAAAAACCAAATGCCCCATTTTCTAGATGCAAGTTGTAATATGGAGAATGCTTATAGTAATAATTTATATCTGTGAGTTGAACAAAGTAGTTCATTTGCACCTCTCAAGAATTCTCTAAGTGTGGTTATCAGAGTCATCACCCCATTTCATAAATTTGGAATCTGGGGTCCAGAGAGGCTAAGTACATTACCCAATGCTATGCAACTAGAAGAATTCAGAAATAGGCTTAAAGTTTTCAGAAATTTGTAGCTATATTGTACTTCTGACCTGTGCCTGTACTTAAATTGGAAAAATAATAGAAGCTTCAAATGTAGAACTGATCATCTTTGTTGGAACTATAACACTCAAATATGGTTATCTGCCACTACCGTAGGGCAAGGTACTCCAGCCCCACAGCCCAACTTGGGAACTGTATGTCATTGTGACAGTTTAGGTGGATTGATTGAATTGGGAACAGCCCAGAGGACCAGTAAAGTACACTTCTAGATGTACCTGGGGGGATCATAGAGGTGTGACCTTGGGATCTATACTGGGTCCCTCACCCTTTCTTCTCTGGTGCAGCTCACCTGCTCTGCTCCCTGGCTGCCATGAACTAAGCAGCTTTCACTGCCACACTTTTCCACTGTGCTGTTCTTGCATTGGAGCCAGCTGACCAGGGACTGAACTTCCTGAAACCATGAGCCAAATAAACCTCTCCTCCTTTTAGTTGTGGGTATCAGGTATTGCATCCTAGCAATGGGAGAGCTGACTAATATAGCCATGAACTTGGAAGAAGAACTAAAACGATCCTGATAGGAACTGGAAGGAAGTAATAAGAAGAGCTTGTGATTTTGCTGTTGACCATGATATCCAGGTAACAGGTATCACAGTGTATTTGGACCATTCTGAGAGCATGGGTTTTACAGGTCTTGCAGAATGACAGCCACACATTGGTTCTTAACATGGTCAGAGTCAAAGAATTTTCCTGCAGGGAAGAATTTGCAAATAACAGGTGGCCCTCAGAAATCTTCATTGCTGAGTTCATATAAATACCTGACTGGTGCTTACTGTGCTTGGGCCTGGCTCTGAGCAGTTTGCAAATATTAACTTGATGAATCAACCTAACAGTTCTCTTAAGTAGGTAGGTATTCTTGTTTCAGATGAGAAAACTGATGCAAAGAGGCATTAATATTTACAGAGCTACAATGTATTGTTTAAAGCTTTCAGGCAGCATGTGTCCCCCAGGATATGTTCCTAAACAACCACCGCTGTTACTTGCAGCTTGCTATGTAGGAAGCTTTATGTGAAATCCCATGAGGGTTGCACCTTTCTTTGACAGGTTGGACCTGGGAACTAAAAAACCTATAGCAGATTGTGTTGCTACTAAGTGGCTAAACTCAGACTAAAACCCAGGGCTCTTGGTTTCTAAAATCCATGTTCAGTAGTAAATTGCTTCTTTCTCAGCCTCCAAATAGGTTAAAGCTGGTAAGGGTTGTCATACTGACCGGTCCACATATCCTATATCCTTAGTGATGTTGGAAAGAGGCTGGACAATGATAGCAGAAGCCCTGGCAGTTACAAGAGGAGAATGGTGCTTCAGGGAGGCAGGCACTGTGACTTCAGTGAATTTCAGTTCACATTAATGAGCATTAGTCATTGAAGATACACTTTGATGCTGTGACATATTTTAGCATTGTGAAAGAAAAGAGTATATTGTACCTGCCTTTAGGAGACTCATCGTCACATTATAGTGACAAGATATTTGTTTGTTTGTTTGTTTGTTAAATTCCTTGTGTGGAGTTGGTTCATGTACATAACACATCTTAATTCCTATCTTCCTGTTATCTTCTATTTTGCTCTTTATTTATAATTCGAGTTTCTCGTATAAGAGAAACTGTGTGACATTTCAGCTCGTGTGTCTGATTTGTTTCTACATCTCTCTTTGCCTTCACTTACGAGAGGTCTGCTAGCCGTGGGCATGGAGACCAGCAGTCCCTTGGACTCTCCCTCTTTTCCTACTCTATTACCTCTCCTCTCTTCCTTTCTGGTCAAAATCCAGTGCTCATCCACTTTTCCCTTTCTTAGTAAAATTCCTTGCTCCCTTCTCCCTCTCACTACCAGTGACATCCTCCACTCTTTCACAAACTTCCATCTCAGTAAAAACAATGGGAATGAGACCCACTGAACGCTGGTGGGCTCTGTCCCCACAATCGGCCTCTGGCTCCATAAACTGATTGCCAGCTTCCCGCTACGTATTCTCCATAGTGAACAAACCAAGCCTTCTCCAGGTATCTCGGATTCCTCCCCCTATTTCTGGTCCCTGTACTCTAGGCAGATTGACACCCAGCGCTGTTACTGCTCAAGGCCACGCAGCTGCTTCCCCTTCAACCACGGAATAGCTCGTATTTCCCCTCTCCGTCCTGCTGTCGCTCATGTTTGAGCAATGCCTTCATCCTGTAGAATTAAAACTCTCCAAAATAAGGAAGCTTCGACAGCTAGGATAAAGTACTGTACGTTTTTAGAGGAGATAGTTCCTCTCTAGGTTCTTTCTGTCCCTTCTCTCGCCCCTTCTGGCTCCTTCCTCTCAGCCTAAAATATATTTAAGCCTCCCTTTTCCTAGACACAAAAACAAACAAAAATACTCCACATTTTTTATCCTCTAAGTATAAGCCAGAGACCCTGGGTACAACCCCTAGAAACAAAGGGGAAAAAAAGTCAAGACACGTTTTCTCCTAAGTGTTCAACTCTGTGTTTGACTTCTGCCCTTGTGGTGCCCCAGAGATTTCACTTGGTGTGGTCTTGCCTCTGTTTCCACCCTGCTTGGCTGCTGGCAGGGATCTCTGCAGCAAGCACACCTCTTGATCATGGATCCTGCATCCATCTAGCCCCCAGGGCCTGCACTGTGACCCTTCCCTGTCTTCCCAACCTTCTAGAACACCCTTTTCTACCCACCATGTCCTCCAATGCGCTGCAGCCCTTGCTGGTCTCTCAGCAGACCCTGTTCTGCCCACCTCTGGCCGTTTCCTCAACCAAACTGGAAACATGGAATTTATTTCTTCCTACTCTATGTCCAATTGTTAATGTTCTATTCATCCTTCAATGTCCCAGTCAAATATCACCTCTTCCAGATGGCTATCTGTGATTTCTTCCAACAAGACCTGCTTTTATCTTCTGCTGCTCTCCCTCCAGTAGCACTGGTGTGCCTGTCTCTGTTGAAGGACTGTGAATATTCTGACTGTTAGATACTTTTCTTTCCCTTCAAGATGCTAACTCTGAGTATTCAGGTGTGCAGTAGAACCTTGACACGTGAATGGTTCAGTAATGTCCATAGTAAGAAAGAAGAAATAAGTCCCGGCAAATGCAGGCAGGTCAAGCTCACAGAACAGGTATTGTAAATTCTTCCAGTTTTATAGGACTTTCAGTTGACTTTATTCTGCCCTGGCCATGTCTGTTTCATAAAATCTCCCACAGGTCAAGTGTTTGTGTTTACTGTGCTGCATGCATTGGGCAGCCTTTGGGACGTGTTAGTCCATTTATTCTCACAATAACCCCTTTAGGTGAGCACTGTGATTATTCCTCTCATTTAGATTAAAACCTCATCTATAAAATGAGCCTTAGAGTGCTCTAGTCATTTGTCACAGGTCACCTAGCTGCAAATGTGCTGTGCTGGAGCTCACATTCAGACTGGTTGGGGCTAATGCCTGATCTCTTCATGACCACATTACCATTTCCACAGGAAACTTAACTGTACAGATTTTCATGAGATCTTCATTTGTTACAAATTATTTGAATCTAAAACTTGCATTCAAATTCCAACTCCTGATGCTATCTTGGGTGTGTGATTTACTGGTTGTGTGGAAGATGGACCTGCCTTTCTTGTCCTACCTGTATCTTGACCTATTGCTACCCTAAGAAAGGAGGTTGATGTAGAATTTGACAGGTTTCCTAAAAAGATATCACCTTCAAAGCTCATCCATGTTCTCCTTGGTTCTAGTGAAGTCATATGTTGTGTTGTTGACCTGAAGCAGAGGATAGCTTTGTGCCCTTCCTTAGAGAGGACAAGTCCACACATGATAGATTATATGCCTTCAGAAATAATTACCTTACACAGCACTGTAATCTCCAATGTATAAGTTCATTGATAGGGGAAAAGCTCTGCCTCCTCAAGGTTATTTTATTTCTTCCTGTATTGTGGGGTTAACACTGTTGCCTGTTTTTCAACAGTGAGCTAGATTTGGCTAGATTATGAAACAGAAAGATCTTGAACAGACAGGCATAGTAACTAAATTAATATTGTTTGACATTTAATAATTGCTTAGTAATTTCTATGTGCAAAATGCTATGTGTTTGCTGTACTGGTCAGCTTTCATATTGCTAGGACAAAATACCTGACACCTACACTTTAAAGGAGGAGAGGTTTATTTTGGCTCATGGTTTCAGTCCACATTCAGCTGACTATGAGGCAGGAACATCATGGCACAAGGGGATGGTGGAGAAGAGATGCTCAACTCATGGCATCTGGAAAGCAGAGAGCAGAGGAAGGGGCCAGGGAGCAGATCTAGTCCTTGAGATCACACATGACCCACCCAACTTGATTACCAAGTTGATAATCAAGATTAACCGTCACGGTTACTATAAGTTGCACAATATATTTGATGTATTTGTCTTTCCAATAGTATCTCTGTGGCCAAACATTAAAACCAAAGCTTTACCAAACCAGAGTAGAAACATAAACGTGTGCTTCTCAGAGATCTGCCACATGGAATGAAAACTTTGACTTCCTGTCTTGTGTTAAAGACAACCCCTGAGGGTTTTCCCATAATCTTGAAGTGTTCAAGCATGGTAGACTCTCTTTCAGGATTAATTATAACCTCTTAGCCTTCATTTATTGGAAAGTTTCAGTGGAAAGGAATGGTGCCCTTAATATTACCTAGCCAAGAAAGAAATTTTGGTGATTTTAATCTAGCAACCTGATTTTATATAATTATTTATTAGCTCAAATAGCCCTTATCACATGAATATTAAGCAACTTAGGGAAAAATAAGTGAAAAATTCTATGATTCTGGGAGTTTGCTCACAACAGGAGGTCGCTATTATCATTTGTAGAACAGACTGTATGGATATCTGGGACCACAGGTTTCTAAGAGAAGCCCCTGGAACTCTGGACCTTTCTCTTTCCCTTGCTACCTCATCAGTATCAGATATCTTTGAAGAAGATTCCTGATACTAAGATTGTCCCAGATGACTGATACTGACTGGCAAAGCAGGATAAGATGTACTTTTCTTTGTTACTTTTCTCATTGCTGAGATAAAATACCCAGCACCCAAAGTTAAAGGAGGAAATGTTTATTTAGCTCACAATTTGTAGAGGTTTTAGTCCATAGTTGCCTAGATCCAAGGCAGGGTGGAATGGCAGAGGACAAACAGTTCATGGCAAGCGAAGGCAGCAAAGCAGCAAAGTAGTGAAGAAGCAGCAAGCAACAAGTGACAGCAGCAGCTCTTTCTGTCCCTTATGTTCTGTCCAGGCAACTGGCCCTTAGGGTAGGTAGCATTCACACCCCAGGGTGGGTCTTCCCATTATCCATACCCAGAACTATGCCACACCCATCAGTGGACTGATTTAGTAATCACGCATCCTTGATCCCAACATCACACATTCTGGATCCAGCCACCTCTGAAAAGCCCCATCTATGACCACATGAGGCTTTGGGGGCATATCTAGACACAAGCCATAACAATACTTTAATACATTTATAACAAGAGAAGATATAAATGTAGCTAATATGTAAGTGACAAATATGGCTTAGGCTAGATCAAAGGTAAGGGAGTTGTATTCTATGGCCTGAACCTGGTCTGCTGCTTGTTTTTATAAACACAGTTTTTATTGGAGCCCAGCGATATCCACTCAGTAGCTTACTGACTGTGGATGTATCGGCCCCACTGCACAGAGCTGAGTAATTGCAACAAAGACTAAGTGGCCTCTAAAGCCTAAAGCATTTACACTGTGCCCTTTATGGAAAAGCCCTTTACGCTCATCCTGGTCTCAGCTTCACTGAGGAAGGCTTCACAATAAGGCAGCTGTATCAGTCAGGGCTCACCAGAGTAGCAGATTTAATACGTGTCTAATTTACAAGGTAGGCTTATCATAGCTGCCTGCAGAATCAGGTATGGAAGAGTGTAAAAGGGCTGTCTGCATGCCGAAGAGCTGAACGATCCACTCAAAGGTAGAAGGCCTGGAGCTCACTGAAGAGTCCCATTGGTAACCAAAGGGTCTGCATTGGAAGACTGATGAGTCTCAGTTGGAAGGCTGAGGAGTCTGAGCTCGAAGGCTGAAGATGGATGTCTCAAGGCTGTGGCAAAGACTGGAGATCCTCCAAAGACATAGAAGCGGGGCCGGTGAGATGGCTCAGCGGCGTAAGCGCCTGCCTGGCAAGCGCGAGGGCCCGAGTTCGACTCCCGGAACCCACATACGAAAAAAAGGGCCAGTGATATCGCTCAGTGGCCTGGGCGCCTGCTGGCGTGCAAGGTCCTGAGGTCAACCCCCGGTACCCACACTCACACACACACACAAAAAAGACATAGAAGCAAGGCTTCCATCTTCACTCCCCTTTTTATTCCACTCAGGCCACAAGCCTATTGATTGGTGCCACTCTCACCCAGGGGGAGAGGTCTTCTGTTATCAGTAAATCAGTTCAGCCACACCCAGAACTATGTTATCCAATCAGTCAGGTGTTTCTTATTCAAGTCGACACAACGGGTTACCATCATAGCAGCTAACACAAAAGAGTAACCGTTGCCATGACTTCCACCTGGCTTCCATCTGCGTGTCAAGGGGACTGGGTTCCAGTCTTACTGCTATCCCTGAGTAGATGCAAGACTTTGAGCAAATTTGACTTAGGCTGTTTTTGCTTTGAAATCGCGAAGCAAGTTTTAGCATCTAGCTATGTATTTTGAGGGAACTTAGAGTGAGCATTTATGATACCAAAAGAAGGGTCAATATTTGTGATTGGCACCACCAGGGAACTATATGTTGTGGACAGGCCCTGTGAGCTGGGATGAGGCTGAGGTATCAGGACTTTTAGAGGCTATGGTAGATATGTGGGGATTTTAGTTTAGAATTTAGAAATAGCTGCAGAGTAAGCTGGTAAACTGAGAGTATTTTTGATTCAGAACAATATTTTGCATGCACTCTAACAATTGAGTATGATTGATGATTAAACAGTACCAACAGGGAAGCCACACTGAGGTAGGAAGTCATTGTGGATGTGATAAGAGCAAAATTATACCCGCTATCCCCTTCAAGAAGGAAATTCCTTGTAATTTTATATTTCCCTCTTCTTTGGATGGGAAGGTTCTTTCAAAAATGTTTCCAACAGATGTAGTGTATGACCCTTGGAATGTGTCATTTATCTAGGGAATAACATTCATTTTAATATCATTTCACCCAGGAAGCAAGACTTAAACTCACATTTTATGATCCACTTAGTTGATAATATTCTCCTACAAAAAAATTCTGGCTGGTGAAAGGAAGATAATTTAATTTAAAGAGATTAGATGTATTGCTTGAAATGTGAGTCCTCCAGAATTTGACAGCGGAACAAGGCCAGTGAACAGAATCCTCCTTGCTAATACAGGCATCAGGGAATTTATAAGTTGGGCCGTCAATCTTTGCTCCATGGAGTGATGTCAATGTCGCTGATTCTTAAAAGCTGACATTCATTAAGAGCACCCATGGTGGATATGTATGTAGAAGGATTCTTGACAAATCAGCCGAGTGTCACCCTTCTGTAAAGGATTACAGAGTGATGCTTTTCGACTTTGAGCTCTCTCTTCAGAATGAATGGATCTCGCCTTCATAAAGTACATGAAAGTTTAGGTTTCACTGCTGTTCAAAATAGGCTGATTTTGCTTTTTCTTTCCCCACCAAAACTTGAAGGGAACTTGGGAGATATAGAAAGAGGTAATATTTATGATTTTTTAAAATAAGTCAGGGATTATATACATTCATTCTGTCCTTTTACTATATACTTACCTGTCAAAATGTTATAATCCAAGAGAAAGCAGAGGCCTGTAATCCCAGAACTTTGGGAGGCTGAGGCAGGAGGATTCAAGCCCTGCCTGGGCAATTTAGCAGGATTTTGTCTCAAAATAAGAAATATTTAAAAAAACCGTTGGCAGTGTAGTTCAGTTCAAAGGCCTTAAATGTTACATACAGCTATGTCTTATCTGTGCATCACAATAATGTATGAATTCACTGTTATGATTTATACCCATTTTACAGACAAGGAAAGAGAGACTGAAAACGGTCTAGTTCTTTACCCGAGTCATAGAGCTTCAGAGATGAGAAAATTTGTAAATTTCATAGAAAATTTATCAGAGACTGAAAACTCATGAATCAGTCAGGATGCTCCTTGTAGGGGCATGAGAAGTCTCCTGGTGCTGGCTGGCTCTTCCAGCTTTATTCTCATCGACAGCCATGAGCAGAAGCATCATAGCAGTATTTATTCTTTTGAAAACAGGCACATACGGCCCCTGCCCCCAGTTGTGCTGTTAGATTAGAAGCAGCGCCGCCTGTGGCTCTGTGTAGCCTCCTCTCTCATTACGGCCTGTCCTTGGAACACAGTCATTTTCTGTGTCGCCAAAGGTGTCATTACAGGGTGCCCACTGTCTGGTTAGTGTGGTGTCAGCATATTCTTTGCAGCACCCCCACCCCAACCCCATCCACACCCCTGGAAGACAGAACTAGGCCATAGGAACTCCTTTGGGGCGACTGTATCGGGTTAGGGACATCACTGTGTCTGGGGGAACTATTTTCAGTGGCTTTTAAGCTGCAGCTTCAGTTCAGATTTGAATAAATACTCTCCTCAATTCCAGGGAAACAGTAGATACACAATTCATGATGCAAAAGTAAAGTGGATTTGCGTAACAGCAATGGGGAGATCACAGAGAAGATAGGGTACAGCATGAAAAACTGGAATTACAACTGTTTTAGTTAAATTGAAATTTAAACAAAAATGAGTATTTGAGGGCAAAAGTGTACTTTGGAATTAGTATTTTATGATGGAACATAATCTTTTCGCAAATAGCCCCATGGGGATTCTGAGCCCTACGTGTCATCTTTCAGAGTCCCGCGCATCCCACACAGGGATGCCCGTGTTTTCCCTGTGGCATCACCTGTAATAAACCATGCTTCTTCAAATATTTTGAAAATGAAAAATAGGGAAGGCCATCTTTGTCATATTCTTTAAAGCAGAGGATATAGATTTTTAATTACGGGAACAATAGCTACCACGTACTGTTAGCTGATGTAAATGCCAGTACTAAGAGCATGGACTCTGGAATAGCAATGCCTGGACAGATGAGATTGCACCAACCCCAGAGCCTAGATGCTGGGCAACCTTGGGCAAGTTACACAAGCCCTGTGCATCTGTTTCCTCCTGTATAAGGTTAAGATACTGGCACCGCCTCCTAGAATTGTTAGGAGAACGGAATAAGTGAATTTATATGGACGGGAGGAAACTACATCTATCCTCTTACTGGTGCATTTTTAGAAGCAGTGGCTACTCTTCTTTAGCTGAACAAAACTTTATCTTCTGGTATAACCAGCCAGAACCTGCAGGGCAACTCCAAACCTTGAAATATCAGCCTGTTACTAATGATGGAATGCAAGTTGCTCAAGTACCTTAGTGGCAAAGAGTAACAACTGCACACATTCAGCTCCTGGGACACACAGATGCTGGGCATCCTTCCAGGGCTTCAAGACCCTAGGGAAGTCCATTTACCCAGGGCACTGGGTACAAATGCAGAACCCACTTGTGCTCCCCTTACATGGGGCACCTTGCTGTTGTTAGGATAAAAGGCCTGACATACATAACTTATTTTGGCTCATGGTTTCAGAGGTTTCAGTCCATAGTCAGTTGGCTCCAGGCAGAAACATCATGGTGAAAAGGCTTGGTGAGGGAATGCTGCTCAACTTGTGGTAGCCAGGAAACAGAGTGGGTTGGAAAGATCCAAAAAGTAACATGCAAGGGACCAGAGAGAGTCCCTAAGGTACACCCCCATGACTGCTTCCTCCATCTAGCCCCCCCCCCAATAGCCCATTCAGCTATGAAGTCATCAATGTGTTAATCTGTTGATGACCTTACTGCCCTCACAATCCAATCACATCTCCAGGAGTCTCTTAATTCAGTCAAACTGACAATCAAGATGGACTGGCACAACCCCTGTGCAGCATATGACCTGGCTGATTGCAGAATAAAGGAATATTCAGGACAGGCATTGGTGTTCTTGGAGAGAACTTCCTAGAGGTGGCATTCTTTCAGGGAATGCTTAAAGATGAGATAAATATGAGTGGTAGCAAAGGTATCTTGTTTCCCTGGGCTCCTCAATCATAAGACCTTTGTCTTAGTCACCTGGGATACTCTTTAGGCTTCAAGAGTAGGCTCTTAATACATGTTCATGAATTTAAAGTGGATTGAATTGACTCAAGCCCTAAAGATGGAGTCTACTAAATTATTGACAGAATTCTGCAAGGAAGTGAAGGAGTTGAGGTAGGGATAGAGAGATAGATGGGGGGGTGCAGCAGGGTATATTAAAGGCAAGGAGTTGTAGGGTGGCAAATGAGACATATTAAGTAGACGGACCCAAGCATTAGCCACTCGGCATCATGGAGGGAGGTAACATACAGAGCTTCAGCAAGCTCACAGCATAAAGGGGGCTTGGCATCTCCAATGAGGGTCCCTGACAACACAGATTGGAGTTGTTCAGAAGAGGCAGTGCCCCCAGGATCTGTGGAAGGCAACCAGGGTCTGTGAGATGGGCAGTACTTGTGCAGGTGATAAGGGAGTTGCTACATGACCATAAAAATGTCATCTTAAAAGAGTGATCATTTTTCCAGTTGCCCCGTGTGTTCAGCGAGGCAGACACTAACCAGGGTAGCATGAGTTACTGTTGGTAGCTAGAGTTTATTGAGCAAGAACAGGGTGGCCCATTGCCAAGCACTTTACATGGATGGTCTGAGTGGGATCATGGTAGAAATACTCATGGCGTGCCTACTGAGTATGTCAGGTATTGTTTAAGGTACTGAACAAAATATGTAAAGTTTCTACATATCCAGAGCTCTTGAAGTTATACTTCAGGAAATAGTTACAGGCCAGTGTGGCAAATTCAAGGCATGGAGCACATGAGTAGCAAGTGGCTTTGCTAGTAAGGGAGGGAGGACTTCCTTGAATGATAAACTGGTGAGTAGGAACTTACTCGATGGAAAAGGCGGCAGAAAGCAAGGGGGCATTTTAGACAGAAAATAGGGTGCTCAAAATGCATAGAGGAGACGGGGTAGGCAAGGATGCTAACCTTTGTTGATGGGCTTTGCATTAGTGCTTCATGTGTTTTTAAAATTAAACATTAAGTGTGTAGGAATATATATGGTATATATATGTATAGGATATATATATCATGGAGAAAAACATAGTAGTCTTAGGTAGTGACGAATCCTCAGAGGGCCAGAGCAGACCAGAGTGCTGGGCCTGGGATGGAAAGAGATCCTGGGTTGATTATGTTTCTACTTTCGGAAGGATGGTCAGAGGAAATCATTTTTGGAAAAGAGACTTTGGTCCAGTTCCTGAGTGAGAACAAGGTGCTGGTGTCATGAAGCCCTGGGGAAAAGTCTTGCATCTTGAAATATTAAAAATGTTATATACCTGGTAGTGTATGGCATAGCATCATTTTAACAAGCTTTTTATTTTAAGGTTTAGTTTCCATGGGATGGGAGGAATTTGAGATTGTCTTCTTAAAATAGTCTCATCAGTTTTGAATTTTGGTGAGAAAAAATGCATTTGGTTTCCTTATTAGTGTCTAATGGTTTCCTCTCTTCATATTCTTTTTATTTTATATTTTGTCTGGATCAAAGACAATTTATTGTGAATATTATTATATGTAATTTTGGAGTTTTTCCTCCTCATGAAATTTTGATACAGTGAATTTGACATTCTGCTTTTAATTTGTTCTCACAAGATGGGAAGAATTCCCAAATAAATTTTTTTTCTTGCAAGACTCTTGGCCAAAATGGAATTAAGTAACAACAATTTAAATACACTCTTTAAAGGCTTTTTAATGGAATGGATGCTAATACACCAAACAATTCTACAGGGGTGAGAATTATAATACAATTGAATCTATTATCTGCTTCTTATTGTTATTTAAATTTCTATATTTAAATAATTCCTTGGCTCAAAAAGGATATAAGTTAACCAGAAAACACACTCTTTTAGTTTTTATATTGTCAACTGTCTTTTCTATTTATATAACCATTTGAAAGTCAAAATTATTTTGGGTACAAAAAGCTTTGTGTGCCCTTAATCATTATAACATTTTACTCTTTCAATAATAAATAGATACCATATAATAACTGACTGATAATATTTAACATATACGCCACATAAGAGGGTTTTTCTCATAAAACTAAAATGTAATCTTAGAAATAGCAGCACAATCCAATGACAGACCTTCGTATTATTGACATTATTATGATATTGGTCACTGATCATATGATCCCTGACCATGCACAATTTCAAGGAAATCAGAAATGACTTTGAAGTAGATTTTCGGTTATTCAGCCCTTCAAAGCCAGAAGCTCAAACTTAAGTCAGAAGTACGGCCGATTCTATGGCTGAGACTGGTCTTCATTATACTCCTACTAGTATAGACTTTCATCCTTTTGTTTTATTTTTTAAACTATATATTGCCAGACATAATCCGTGCACTTGGGAGGATGAGGTAGGAGGATCATAGGTTCAAAGCCAGCCTGGACTACACAGCAAGACCCTATAGTGAGGGTTCTCACTAAAAAGTCAAATGTATAATAATAAGTACTCAAATTGTGAAGTGTTCAACTTGATTAATTTTTTATGAGGTAAATATGCCCAAGTAACCAGCCACCAAACCTGCAGTAGCATCTCATAAGTACCCTTTGTGCCCTCTCCAGGAACTTCCACCACCAAGAGGAAGCATGTATTCTGATCTCAACCATTGGCAGATGCTCTGTTAGACTTTGAATTTTCTGTAAATGGAATCATCATATGTATTCTTTAGTATCTGTCTTCTCAAACTCAGCACTATGATTGTGAGATTTCCATGTATTATTTTGTGTTGTTATAGATCTATTAGGGTTTGGATCCAGAATTTCCTCTAAAAGCTCATGTTTTGAAGGCTTGGTCCTACATGCAGCAGTGTTCAGCAGTGGGGCTCGGGAGGTGACTGAAATAGTCCCTTGGTGGATTCGTAATTTGATGGTGTTGTTGGAAACTTAAGAGATGGGGCATAGTTGAAGGAGTAGGTCATGAGGTATGAACTTGGGGACTATATTTTATACCCTTTTCTCCAGCTCTTTGTTTCTCTTTGCTTCCTGGCTGCCATGCATTGAGGAGCTTTTCTCTTCTACATCCTTCTGCCATGATGTTTTCACCCACCACAGGCCCAGAAAGGATGGTGCTAATGACCATGTACTGAAACCTCTGAAACCATGAGCCAAAATAAATCTTTCCTTCTTTAAGTTGTTCTTCTCAGGTATTTTGTCACAGCTCTGGAAAGCTGACTGACACAAGATCATTCATTGTTTTTGTTGCATATTTCTTTGTGTGAATATATCATGGTTTATCTGTCTATTTTGCTGTGCATGAGCACTGAACAATTTCCTAGGCCCTTAAATGTTATCACAGGCTTATTTTACACACACACACAAAATGGCAAACAAATGCAGTGTCTGCGCTTGTTACAAAAATTAGGATCTTGTTGATTGCACTATTTAATGGAGTGTAAATCATGCTTCCATTTTTTAAGAGTTTAGTTCCAGAGGAAAAACTCCATCTCTCTTGAGGAATTAATGTGCTTCCTCTTTTTCTTTCTATAAACATGCTTAGTATATTCTACCTTGTTCCAGAAATAACTAGTCAGCATAATGAAATAAAGAAAACATTGCAAAATTCAAAATTCAAAATGGAAATCCATTTTCAAAGGTGAGGCAAAGTGGGTGCTCCACTAGTCTTTCCCAGACCTCAACATTGAGACTTATCCATTCACTGTCATAATGAATCCCAAAATGATGGATTCGCACGAGGGGAAAATGCAGGAGTAAAAGGTATTTAAGTATTTAAGCAATTCAGAGATGGACCTTGGCGGACGTTAGGGAGCAGTGGTTCATTACTATCTTAGCTTGCACATCCCAGCTGAGCTGACTTACTCTGCTGGAAGAGTCTCTGCATTTGGAATCAGGTAGACTAGAAATCTTTTAGATCACTGTGCTCCCCCTAACACATGAATAGTGCTTTCCCCCATTAACTTGAGAGATGCAGAGTAGCAGGAAGTTTAAAACCCCGTTTCTTATCATACATGTGGAGTATTGTATGTTGTCAGTTAAGTGCGGTAGCATTTGCTGTAACAGCCGCCTAAAAAGGAGGTGCAATTGATCCTTGTAGAAGAACTGAGGATCCTGAAGAGAAGATTATCCACCTCTTTTTTTTTTCTGCTGGGCCAAGACTGCCCATAGAAAATATTTGGAATCTGTTCTCTCTAAGGGTGATACAAATGGCTCATTAGAGCTGCAGCATCCTACTCTATATAATGTGGTCATCATGCCTGTACCCCGGAACATGTTAAAGCAGGTGTAATGAAATGCCCCAAAAGGTCATTCGACATTAGTCACATCCCTCTCTGGTGCTCGGGATGACAGTTATATAACACCATCTTCCCTTCCCTGCCTGAGCCAGTAAGAATCTGAGCCTCATCTTAGCAGCTTTGCTATCTTTACATTTAAAATATTTACTGTTCTTCTTTCCCTGAGTTTCCTCTTCTCGCTTCCTATTTTATATCCTGGCTGTGGCTAAAACTCATTTTGAACAAGGTCTCAAAGCCTTTCAGGAAAAAGACGTAGTCTAAACAAATTTCAAGGGAACAAAGTATAACGGGTGAGGAAAGTGATCAAGAATTGGCAAATGTCTAATGCTTGTCTCCAATTCTTCTACCCTGGGAATAAAGACCTGTCTGTACAAAAGCTTCTTGACAGCCGAAGGAACAAAATGCTCTCCTGGAAGAAAAAAAGCAAGGGCTGTTCCATCTCCCTCCACCCCTGAGCTGCTGGGAGGCGATGGCTCCCAGAGGGCCTGGCAGCTGGCCTTTGGCAGGTGGTACAAACAGCACTGCAGCTTGCACAAAAGGAGAAAACCCGAACTTCAGCTTTCTGGAGCTGATTGTTTTGCCCAGTGCCTCCTGAAAGAAGGGACTGCCACATCCACCAGCCCAGCCCAGGCACTGGATGTCATGGACTTGTTCTTCCTCCATGCAGTCCCTGCTCTTGTTCCCATTGCCCCAGGCTGGTTTTGCAGGAAGGAGGGGAGGCTGAGGAACACACAGCTCCCGCCCTGTCCTCTCGGCTCCTGGTTCATTCCCAGTGAGTTCACTCTCCTTGGCTGCTGTGCCTGCAGTGACTTCCACTGTGGCAGGAGGGCTCAGGCAGAATGGCCAGGAAAGGAAGGGTCATACAAGGTCCTGGTCTGCAGACAAAAGGGCTGGTGGTACACACCCTCATCCTTCCCCTGGGTGTCCTGCGGAGGAACTAATGTTAAACTAGATTGGGATGGATTATGAGCTCTTTTGGTTTGTGATGCTGCTTTTCAGCCTTTTGTAAGAACTGAATAAATACATGTAAGTTTTGATGGAAGTGTGAAGTTTGATGTGACATAAAGTTATGTTTGTTGAAAGATTCGTATAAAAGTTATACAAGTTGTAATTCTGATGTGTTAGGCCGAACTATGCGATGGCCATTAGGGCTCTAACTTATTGGGCTCTAACCTATTAGACTAAGTTTCTGTTACTCTGTCTCAGGGCAAATTCCTGGAAGTCATGTGACTTGGCTGGTTGCCAAGCCCGCGCGCGGGCTCCATTCCCGCGCCCGGGCTCCTTTGTCTCCTTTGTTAGCCCTTCCTCCAAACTGATTGGTTGCCCGTTTGCTAAGCTCCCCTATCTATAGGTTCCCCTAAGTAACCAATGAATGTATTAATTACCCTGTAACTCTTTGCGATTGGCTTCTGTAAAACTTCGCTTGCCTATCCCTCATTACCATACCCAACCCTATAGAAACCCCTTGCTCCTGCCCTTTGTGGTCGCCTTAGCACATTCGCTGGGTGACCCTACGCTAGTGTACCTTTCAATAAACCCCGTGCCTTTTACATAAGAGCCTGTGTGGTTCTTGGAGCGTCTCCCTTCTCGGACCCCTCTTCCGTGGACGTTACAGAAGAACACTTTCACTCTCTCTTTTCTCTCATCCATGCAGATGTTCCAAACCTAGCAGGACACAAAGGGCAGGACACAAAGGTCAGAGTTATTTCCTCTCAACCTGCATTTGTTCTTTCATTGCTGTAGTATGTTCACTGACTATATCTTTTGGCAGCATGGCAGACCTAGCTTTGCCATTTACTGCCATTACTCAAAAGCTCTACACAATTTATCTGACTTCTCTGAGCCAGAATGAGTACCCGTGGAAAAAAACGGAGATGCCAATGCATGCCTCATAGCCTGTCAGTAATGAATAAATGGAGCTAATCCGTGCAGATTACCTGGTACAATATGTAGTCTGCATTCGGTATGTGAATGCTGTCACCATTACAGTAATGGCCACAAGAGAAGAATTCATTCTAGGAAGAATTGCATCTGTTATTGGAAAGTTTATGGGATTATGTATGTGATAATATTCTTCAGTTTTTAAAGTGTCTAATTGTCTTTTCTGGAGCATAATGATGATCAGGGTCACTGGAAAACTGACTGCATTGTTGGATTAAAAAGCCAAAGCATCAAGAGGTTCTCACTCTCCTCAGCTGGAGGTAAAGAGCAGCAACAAGAACCCCTAGGAGACAGCTGTTCTCCAAGCTGGTTATTGTGGTCTAGAGAAGTAAAATATGGGGCTAAAAAGATTATCTTAGTGCAGTACTTTGACAGCTGAGTTCTGTGATTTTGAACAAATCACAGAAAACAAACAATGACCATTTGCTCACCTACTCAGTGCCAGGCACATAAACACTTTGGATGGACGATTTCATTGAATTTTGTAATGATGCTAGGAGATGGGGATTCTCATCACTTCACAAGTAACCCAGCAGCACAGGCTGAGACCGGCTGCCTCACGGGGCTCCTGGAGGGACCAAATGGGATGGCAGGCACCAAAGCCCTTCATATTATTGTTCTCACTTAAATTGAATGGTCACAGTTCCCTGGAAAGTGGTCTGTACCTCCTCCTTATGAAACTGTTAGTCTCACTGGTTGAGAAACTTACTCAGACCCTACACACTCGCCAACATGCTCTATAACCATCTACCACCACCAGTGTTCAAGGCATGAAATGGAGCTCCTGGCATTGTTCTCTCTCCTGGGGATTAAGCTCCTGAGGGGGAGCCAGAGAAGTGCTACCATGCCGAGGAGGACTGTGGAGCAAAGGGTTTGAAGACAGGACCATGTGTCTTTGATCTGGGGCGTTGGGAGGGAGGAAAGTGGGCTGGGCATCAGGGGAAGTCTCCTGAGGAGCTGCTATTGGGGGTAGACCTTGAAAAATGAGCATGATAATTTAAATAATTTTTTTTACCCAATCACTGAATCAATACATGCACATTATTGACAATACATAAAAACAAAAGAATAAAATATTTACCACATGCTAATCAATCAAGGGCATTATTATTATATTTTGGAGTATCTTCTTGCAGTATTTTCCTATGTACTTAAATATATAAGTACGTATCAACTTAAAGTGTAATACTTAGAAGCACATAATTCCATATCCTGTTTCTTCACTTGAAATTTTAAGTGTTGTCTCAGTTTGTAAAGACTGTTCATAAACATGAGCTCAGTAACCACATAATAATGTCCCAAAGACAAACACGCTGAAAATATCCCTAATAAATTTCATGTTTTAAAACATTTTGATTTTTCATCCATAACTGTTATACATGATCCACTTACACATTTAGCAGAAAAAAAGATAAATGCCAATTATCTGGTCTGAGACTTTGACGAGCATTTTCCCTACTTCCATCCTTTCTGCCGCTAAACTTCCTAAATCATTCCATTCCCACACTCACAATCTTCTGGTGAATTTCAGTTGCTCATAATACAAAATCCCAACTCCACCTGTACCATTCCGGGTTCCCCAACCCACCCTGGCTGTACGTAAGTTTTTATTTCCTGCTATTGTCGTGTGACCAGTGATATGGCCTAGCCTTTTGCTGTCCCACCCCCTTCCCTATTTTGAGCTCTTTGACCTTGTCAAGGTCCTCTGTCTCTACCCCCGCCCTTTGTCTGGATCTGTCAGAGCTGTCTGGCTTTCACTTCTTCCCTCTCTGATTTAGACTCACCCGAGCCAGTTTTGTGTGATGCTTTTAGTCTGTGTGTGGAGCTCCTTGTGCTCGCCCACCCCTTTGAAGATGCTCTGCCTGATCTTGTATTTGTAACTTCCTATTCTTTTTCTTGGAGAGGAGCCTCAAAGCATGTAAGTTTCGGGCCTCACAAAACTTGGATCTGCTTCTGAAACCCATGGTGGACACCTTGTCCCTAAATTTTCCCCCATCTCCAAGGAACTTTGTGCTTCTCTTAGCTCCAAAGCTTTTCGTGGTCTCTGTGCTAGAACTTAACATGCTGTGTTATAATTGTTTGTAAGACCCTAAGTGGTGGGGACTCTTAGTATATTTATGCCCATAATAAATGCATGTTTGCTGAATGGTCTATGACAAGCTTCCCCTTTCCACAACTACTGCAAATAATTATAAACATTTTAGGAAGCATACTAGGTGTGGCAGATGGTAGTTTCCAGAAACAGCTAGGGTAGGGTTTCTAGTGCTACCTGTTCTTCAAGATCCTTACCATGGCCCACTCAGAGTGGAAGTCATTTCCTCTCCCCTCTGTGGCTGACAACAAATAGAGTGTGGGGAAATGAGACTGTGTGACTCCTGAGGTTAGGTCATAAAAAGGATGCTGTTAACCTGTCTAATCCAGCCACCAGCAATGAGAAAGCATAGAGCCATATGGAGAGGCCACGTGAAGTTGGTCCAGCTGCCAGCTCCTGCTAAGATCCCAGCATCATCCACTAAAGATGGGAGTGGGAGGCCTTCCAGTGATTCCAGACCCCCAGGGTTCAAGTCACCTCAGCACTGCTGAGTGGGGTAGACAGCTGTCTCCCCTGATTGCCACTCAGGCTACAACTAGTGAGCAAAATAAATGGTATCATAAGCCACTAAATTCTGTGGTTATTTATTTTAAAGCAGTAATCAGGCCATGTGCTGAAAACAACACATGCATTATCTTGCTGAGGAAACTGAGACCCAGTAAAGGTAAATAGCTTTCCCAAGTCCACCTTCTGTCCATCTAGCCATTTTTGCCATTGTTTAAGCCATATTGCCTCCATGAAGTCTTTTGGTGTGTATAAATGGAATAGGTCTCCCTCCTTCAACTCCAGTAACTGACTATGTTCCTGATGGCAGTGTCCATTCCTAACACATCCCGATGAATGTATCATGTTTCTTGTTTTACAGATGAGGAAACACACACACAGAGGTTGAAATTTGCTTAAGGACACTGTAGATGGTAGATGTCTGTCTTCATATCTCAGTATTTAAATTTAAACTTTTCCTATACTGCCATTCTGAGGTCTTTATTTGGGTCAGTTATTTAGGCTTTTAATACTGCTTGGTTTTCCATTTCAACTATTGTGTATGCATTCCAATTTCCACACGGAATTGTACCCTCCTAAACAACAGGCTGGAGGTCGTGTTTCTTTGGGATCCTTGTTAGCTCTTTGTACAGTGCTAGATGCAGTCAGTGCACTTACCAATTGAGGAAATGTAAGAAGTCATATTCAGCATCTACGAAAGGTATTTTTAGTGTTGTACTAAGAAGAAAACAAAAAATGTATAGAAACACACAAGTTAAATCTTGCAACAGAATCAGTAAGGGCTTTAGGCAAAACTTGGTGATTTTTTTCTTTTTTATTACATAAAATATCTTTCCTCCTCTTTTAAAAACTGTTTAGAAGTATCACAAGCATAAAATCTCGATTATATCTTTTTAAGAGCTGCTTTAAAAAATTTTGGCTTTCGTATTGGCCTACTGTTTTCTGTGGCATCAGAATCTTCTTTTGTGTTGTTTTTATTTTGTATTTTAGTAGATGAGAAATTTGAATGAAAGCCTCATATTGATCTCACTTATTGCTTCAGGCTCCAGTTTCAAATTGAAACTTGATCAATATGGATTTGAGGCAGTCTGGAACATTAAATAAGACCTTGTTAGACTGGTATTTTTTTCTTTGCTGTATTTAATTTGGAGGGGCAGGGAACAGGCAGGGTGGGGGGAGGTGGGGTGTACTTTAGTCATTGCTGGGGGTGAGTCTCAGTCCACTTCCCCTTGGTGTCTTCTGTGCCATGGTTCTATCCAAGGTGACAAATAGGGTGGCACCAGTTATAACTATCCACACACTCAGAATCCTTTTGCCTCAAGTCTAGGTTCTGTCTTTAAAATGTCATCTTCAAAGCCACTGAAAATTCTGAAGGGAAGGAATTGTACTTTCAGGGTCCTATGCAGGACAAGGTGGGGTCTTTGTTTAATTCGTGACCAATACCCATTTGCTGAGCACCTACTATGAGCCAGGCACAGGGATGTCACCAACGTGAAAGAACTTAGAGCCTCACCTACCATCTCAAGGCGGCATCTACCATCTCTGTGGAAGATACGGGGCTGAGCAGAGCTGTCAAAATGTGATCCTGTCTGATGTGAATGTTCTCATAGCAACACTGCCTTATAGTTTGGCTGAATATGGGTCTTATAGCATTCCAAGTTAATAAGTAGTTTCTCAGTACAAACTGCTTAATGTGGGAGATCCTTAATGTCGGCACGTCCCATAAGCGTAATGCTAATTTTGAAACAAAATATAGGCACTGGTACTAAAAAAAAGGAGATAATATCGCAGTGTAGAGGTAGGAGAGCTGAGACTCCTCATTTTATAGGCGAGGAAGTACAGGCCCATGGCCATGAATCATTTATCTTCATCAGGGCCCATGGATCATGTAAACACATTCACTTATCCAGCATTTATAAATGAGGGTGATTTCCTTGGCAGACATAGTGGCACTGTGAATACACAATAAATAAAATATGGCTGCTGCCTTCAAGGAACGTAAGTTAGAAATTACAGCAATGAATAAAGAAGAAAATAACAATAGCTCATTATTCTACTGTCTTCTGAGTTTAAGACTATTTTTACTTTATAAAATAAACCTTGTGGGTTGATAAACCTTTAAGTTTTAACTTCAACTTTGTCTTACAATAGCAGCGCTGTTGCTGTTCCCTTTGGTTTGCTTTTGCCAAGCGCAGGCTCCTTAAGCTATGATGGTGTTGGCCTCATTTAAACCGTTCTAACGAAAAAAGGCATGTCATACAGCCAAACTACCAAACCCCAAAGCTTAGCCTAGCCTACCTCGTACCTACTCAGAATGCTTATGTCGGCCTACAGCTGGGCAAAATCATCTAACCCACAGTCTGTTGTATAATAAAGTGTTGAATATCTTGTGTAATTTATCCAGTGTTGAAAGTAAAGTACAGGATTTGTATGGATAGGCTTTTATACTATCATAAAGTAAAAAAATTGCTACTTTTAATTATTGTAAATAAGGAACCATCTGTGTATATTTCATAGCCCTTTACTTCTAATTTCCCTTATTCTCAACAGTTAAGTTTGTGATTTTGATCTTAATTTGGAGTTCAGTGTCTCCTAATGGAAATTTATTCCATTCATATTTACTTTCACTAGTCAGGCTTATCTCTTTTCACATTATTTTAACTTGTTAAAAATGTTTTATGTTAATTGACAGATGGACTTTGGTTTCTTTTCCCTTGTTCTAATTTAAGTGATTTAGATGATATGAAGTCTGTTTTCTTTCTGTTAGTAGTTACCTTTACATTATTCCAGAGTATATTTAACCTAATTTTTTTACCTGTAATTAACAATGTTGTCAATGAAATATAAAAATACAATATCACATGAGGTGTGATCTAAAAACATGATGGATGTTTAATAAAAATTCTTACAGTAAAAGACACATTGCCATTAAACCCCCTCAAAATAATTCCTCTCACTTTGAGCACACTTACTTCATCATTCTTGACACTTTCCAAAGCAGTTCTGGAAATCTTTTTTCATGAGTGTCTTTAGTTGTGCTGTTGTGGCTGCCTCCATGTCCTGAACTGACTGCAAATGTTTACCTTTTGTGGTCAGTTTGAATTTGTGGAAGAGTCAGAAGTTACGCTGCCAGATCTGTTAAATAAGGTGGATGAGGCCACATCATAATGTTTTTATGAGCCTGCCTTTCTGTTTGATGGCACTCAGCCTTAGAATTCACAGTATTTTTAATCACACCTTGTAGAGACATTAAAGAGAGGGACTTTGAGAAGGATTTGTAACAATGTGTGTTTTACTGTAATAAATTTTTAAAAATGTAAACATTGGCTGTATGTTTAGATCACACATGTTGTATTTTATACAAACTTAATGGATGAAAATTAAATCTCTGGATTTCCTAAAAGAATCTGAAATTTAATTTACCATAGTGAACATCAGTCAAGGGACATTTGGCAATGTCTAGGAACATTTTTGGTTGCCACAACCCAGGGAAGGTGGCATTGCTGTCACCCAGTGGGCAGAGGCCCATGCCTAGGACAACTCCCTCAACAAAGAAGTATCTGGTCAAATGTGTCAGTAGCACAGAAATTGAGACACTCTGGTTATATTAGTCACTTTCTTGTGGTTGGGACAAAATATTCAACTCCTGCAACTTAAAAGAGGAGAGATTTAGTTTGGTTCACAGTTTCAGAGGATTTAGTCCATGGTAGCTCACTCCAAGGCAAAAAAGTCATGGCAGAAAGCATGGCAGAGAGCATCTGTTCACCCCATGGCAGAGGAGAGAGGGAGGAGTAAGGGAAGAGCCAGGGACAAGAACACATTCCTCTGGACCATGCCCCGTGAGCTGCCTTCAACCAGGCCTACCTTCTAATAGACATTTAGCTCTCACTTCATCCATGGATGAATCCACTGATGAGTATGGCACCCCCACGATTCAGTCACCTTCCAGACACAGGAGATTTTGAGGGGACATTTAAATGTAAACCACAATAGTGGTTTATGCTTTCACTTGGTTATACTTGCTAGGTAAATTTTACCACCGTAAGTTTTATCCCTCTGTTTTCAAAATTGACAATGGAAAGAAAAAGAAGGGCATGTTATTTTTTCTTTGTTTTCTCTTTATATTTCCTGATTTGTTCTATCTAAAAATGTATGAGTTCCTTGATGATGTCTGTCTTTTCCATCTTTTCTGTGCTTTTGCCCCAACCCCCCACCCCTCTTGTCAGACACATCCAGCAGGAGTTGAGGTGTTGCAGGGCGACAAGCGTAAGGAACACTATTCCTGTTACACATCTAGATGAACTCAGATGAAAGTGCAGATGGTGTGAGGAGATTCTCCATGTCTCTTTTGAGTTCTGGTGCTTCCTGAGTTCTACTGGGCTCTGAGCCCACCTGGGGCAGCGGGCAGACGTTCCCACCACCTGAGGGATGTGTACATGTGCCCTGCAGGCTGTCGCTATGGAAGCTCTGAGGCTCTCCCCCAGCCAGAGCTGCTCAGGCTGCACAATAACCCATTAAATTAATTGTTTTTCATTCAAGTAAAGAGTAAATATAATATAGAAACATAGAGCCAGATTGTTATTAAATTATTATGTTCATTTTACATCTCTTTTCAATAATTGTTATTAGTGTTAATTATTTAATTAACTGTGTTTTAGTATAGCAATTCTCAATCATAGTTGCACATTAGAATCACCTGGGGATCCACTTAAAAATACTTTTGGGGAACCCACACTAGACCAATTAAATCAGTATATCTGGGCATAACAACAGGGCCATGGTGCTCTTAGAAGCTTCCCAGAGATTCTAATGAGCAACCACATTTGAGAATGTGGGTTTGGTGATTGTATCACTCACTGCCAATTCATTGATTTCAAATCTCCCCTGTTCTGGTTTTTAAAAAAATTATTTTAAAGTGTAGCTATGTGTGGTGGTGAATACTTGTAATCCCAGCACTGAGACAAAATCAAATAATCAAGACCTGCCTGGTCAACTCAACCAGATCCTGTCTCAACATAAAATATAAAAAGTTGTATAGTGCCCCTGGGTTCAGTTCCTAGCACTGAAAATGAAATTGTGATGAAACATGCATAATGTGAAGTTTGCTATTTTAATGATTTCAAAACGTATACCTCCAGTCAATTAAGTACATTAACATATTGTGTAACCATTCCACTGTTCACCTGCACAACTCTCTTCATGTTGGAAAACTGAAACTGTGTACTCACTAAGCACTTAACTCCCCACAACCTCCTTTCATCAGCTCCTGGCAACCACCATTCCACATTCTGTCTCTATGAATTTTACCAGGTACCTCCTGCAAGTGGCATAGCATACAATAAAATTTTATTCAGCCTTAAACAGGAAGGAAATTCTGAAACAAGCCCCAGTGTGGATGAACTTCTAAGACATTGTGCTAAATAAAACATGCCTGTCACAGGGGATGAGTTTACCCATTCTTTCTCATTCTCTATTTTCTTGATAATTCTCTTCTGATTCTGATAGTACTGTATACATTTTTCAGTGCTATATACTGTTGTTAGTTATCTCTGCCCATGAATGAGAACTTGGCTATCATGCTCGGATTACTATTTATCTGTTACTATCTATGGTCAGTACTATGTAGATGTTGCTCCTTGTCTTTACATGTTTGCACATTATCCTAACCTTTTCCTGCCTGGATTTTCCTATTATATTTTCTTTGTCCTTAAAATTTAGTAATTTATAGAGCTACATCTGAGAGCAGGTCTCTCTTGTTCCATGTAAACATCAGTGAGCCCCTTTGATATTCAGGCACACATTTTTCTTTGTCTCAAAAGAGTTTTCTTCTAGTATTTCTTCTATTTTTGCTCTTCTGTTTGCATGGTCATATTCTTCTGGAATGGCCATCCCATATACTGTATGTTGTAAAGGTTCCCAAGTTGTTTACAGATTAGACTCATCTGGGGATCTCTGAACTCTGTCAAATCCTGTGTCAGACACAGTCTAATTAAATCCATACCCTGGAGGGTGGAACATGGGCATTAGGAGTATTTTAATCTCCCCAAGTGATTGCAATATGCAGGAAAACTTGGGAGCTGCAGAGGTGGTAGCTTTCCTGGTACTGTTTTCCAAAGCACCATCTTTCCTTTATAATCTTCAGGTGTGCTCACTTGAGCACTGTAAGGTTCACATTAAGGACTCAGCTCAGCTTGAGTTTCCCTCTGTCTGTGCTGTGGATTAGGTAAGTTTACAACTATTTCTTTGTATTTCTTTTGCACAGTCCAAATCCTAACCTAGCTTATTACTTGTTTTTTTATTTTATTTTATTTTATTTCTGTTAATTCCTTTTTCAGTAGCCTTTGTTTCTTGCTATGGTGCCTTTCTTTTTGCTTAAGAAACAGTAGTTCTCAAACTTGATTTTTGTTTAGAATCATTTAACTCCCACTCCAAGAGATTTAGACTCAATTCTTCCGGGGTCCAGAGGGTACAAAAGTGTTTAATACTCTCTAGGTCATGCCCATGTGTGGTCACAATTTAAAACAACTGCCTTCATTAGTATATTTGTGTGTGGGGGGCGGGGGGAGAGAGAGACAGAGAGACAGAGCTCTGGAGAGAGAGAAGAAGAGAGAGAGAACATGGCAATGGCTGTCAGACTTTAGTATGTGTTATCACTTGCAGGACTTCTTAAAACAAAATTTGAAAACCTCTTCAGAGTTTCTGATTCAGTGGATATGAGGTAAAGCTCTGTAATTTGCATTTCTAACAACTTGCAAGATGCTGCTGATATTGCTGGTTTGGAGACTGTTTCGGGAACTATTGGACTAGAATACAGTTGGCTAAAATAACTGGGCTCCTTTAATAACCCACTCCTCCTCCCTTGCATGGTATATTGGCTTTATCAAAATGTGGAACTTACCTAGTGTGTGTATTTTACGTGCATGAGTATAACTACAAGTCTTGATATTAAGACATTACAGGAACTCAGATCCATCTGGTCTTTTGGAGTGCTATTTAGCAAAAAAAAATAAATAAATAAATAAAATAAATAAAGCAAGATATTTTTTAGAAAAGAAAGAAAAGGGGGGAAAAAGCATTGGTATGGTTTGAATGTCTCCTCCAAAACTCATGGTGAAAAAATGCTTTTTCTACTGGGGATTGAGCCCAGGGCCTTCACCTACATTTCCAGCTGCTTTCATTTTTTATTTTGAGCCATGGTCTCTGCGAGTTGCTAAGTTGCCCAGGTTGGGTTTGAACTTGTGATCCTCCTGCCTCAGCTTCCTTGAGTGCTGAGATGATAGGCATGCAGCAGCATGCCTGGCTTGTGGTGAAATATAGCTGCTGCTGTGGTTGTGTGAAGAGGCGGAACACTCATGAGGATAACGCTGTTGCCTCAGCAGTGGGTTCCAGATCGGGAGGCCGAGCTCAGCCCGAGCGTCCTCTAGTCGCATCTGCTCTCTTACCCTTCTGCACATCACGATGGAGCATGACACCCTCTCTGGAAGCAGGGCCCACGTTCTTGGAACCGAATTGTCTCCTATTGTTTATAATGTACACAGTCCGTGGTATTTTGTCTTAACACCAGAAAACAGACCAAAACAAGCACCACCCGTCAAACAGAACGTGTCTACTGAGTCAATGCCAGTGGAGAACCCTCCCCACCTTTACTCGCTAATGCTTACTGTTGGTGTGGATGTGGAAAGAGATCAACCCAACATGAGAGGAAAGTAGGAAGAGTGCTACTGTGTGGGTTGAGGTGTAATGCGTGTACCGATTTGTACGAGGTTACTTCTTGGGGTGCTCCACAGAAATACCTTCTCTGCTCTGGTGATGTGTCTGTGAAACAGGAAGTTGAGAACATCTTAAGCCTTTTGCACACCATAAGGGTCTTTGTATTTGAGATGCCAAGTTTCCTTGGCATATGACTATTTACTGCTTTGGTTGCAGTTTTTAATTTCACCGTGGCATCTGCACTCTAACGTGGGGTTTCCTCCACTCCTTGTGACTACCTGTTCTAGTTTTGTAAACAGAATGGCCACTTAAAATATGTTGAGAACATAAGTAGAAAGTTTCTGCTTTTTTTGTGCAGTAATTTTCATAGAAGGTGCTGGCTCTGATTTCTCAGTGTGGCTGCTCATTGTGAATGCAGAAAGTTTGCCCATTCCCAGTGAGTTCTGTCATTCCCACAGGAGTTCTGTGCTTTTCTTATATTGCCGGCCCGGGTGGGTCGTCTCAGATTCTCCACATGTTCCTTTCAGATCTTGATTTCTTCTTCGCCAGTGTGGATTTGAAGTAGCCTGGGGGTGTAGAGAAGATGCCAGTTGCAGAGGCTGCTATGTCAGGAGGCTGTGCCTCTGGGCTGAAAAGTTAATGACTATTTGTGGAAGGCAAATATCATCCTGGTACTGCTCCAGGTTTGGGGCAGTGAAGTACACAGTACCAAAAGTGGGTCAGGTCTCACACCCCTGAGGTCTCCCTCATTGTGATGGCCTTGGCAATGGTGGGAGCCACATGCTCCTGACCATCCTCCGGTCTGCCCTCAGTTCCATCCCTCATCCTTCCTTGGTGGGTGTCCCCATCTTCCTCTGTCAGTGTGCTGTTCCATCACAGGCTGGAGGTGTAGGAATTTATCAGGGTCTCCCCAGACATTTAGTGTAAGGCTCAGATACTAAATGTTTAAAGTTTCGCAAAAGATGTGATCTCTGTTGAAATGGTTCCTGTCTACTGTTTAGGTGAGAAGATAGATATAAACACCACACAAGCAAACAGGCATGTTTATACTGCCATAAAATTTCCTTATTAAAACACAATGCAGTTTGATGACTCCTGAAATCCGTGGTCTTCTATGACTGCGAAGAGTCAAAACATCTCCAAGGTTTCTGATGTTCTCTTTTCCCAGTTTGTAATTTTATACAGGGTTTTGTTTACTTTTACATTCTATTTGTCATATCAGAGATGACAGTGGGAGAGAGTCAGACATGTGTCTTCGAATTGAAATCTTTCCAGGAATCTCCAGTATCTGATTTTATGTTCAATATCACATTTCCTAATAAAGACCCTTAATGTTCTTTAACTCTTCATTGATATTTAGATTCAATAAATAAGTCATAACACCTAAAAGCCTAGATTTAAATTTTATTTTTGGATAATTCTCTTCTAATATTTAATATCAAAAAGCTACTCTCTTCCAGGGAAGTCTGAATTTTATGGCTTCACATGAATCTTTTTCCATTTTTTTAAGGTGTTGCAAAAGTATTTTTATGCCTATGGGTAGAGATAAATAAAAGTTTCTTTCCAGATTCTGAAACTTAGATAATGCCAGCACTTGAGTCCCATTCAAGGAATAGTGAGGACTCAAAAATTTTCCTCTCTGGGTCCTATCTTCAAAAATTCTGAGTAGATGAAAATATGAGATGTTCCCTGGGTGGAAATTCAAGCATTAAATATAAAATAGGTGTTCTGTTCTAGATGACACAGATGTTTCAGAGTTATAAATGATAGTTTCTAGCTTGTAGAAGTCAATCATGGAATTAAAGGAGGGACTGTTTGGCAATAGTATCTGCTCAATTGGTTTGGTTCATTCATTTTTTCAACATATATTTATTGAGTGTTTTTGATATGTCAGGCCATGTTTTCGGCACTCTAAGCACAAAAACCAACACATGGTACCTGTGATGATGTATACAGCCTATCAAGAAGGATAGAAAAGCAAACCGATAATTGCCATAGAGACAGTTAAGTGCTACAGTGGAGTGGATCACAAAGCATGGTGAGTGGACTCCACCCGGCAGTAGGTATCAGGAGTTTCTTTCCAGGAATTGACTGAGAGTTAAAATGAGCAGGATTTTCCATTCAGACAGGGAGGAGATGGCGGAATGTGCCAAGTCAGTGAATTCATAGGGGACCTCAGGGAACTGTATGTAAAGGGATTCTTGGCATTTACACCCTTAACGTTTGCATTTGTAACTAGCTTCAGCAAGCACCAATGGCTCTGGTCTGTATTAACTTTTGCTAAGGTTCAGTTTTGAATTATGTATCTATACAGAGAGAGGGCTTGTTTTCGTGGCAGCCGTTTCAGCACCTAGGACAGTGCCCAACACCTGGTAGACATGGATCTATGTTGAGTAGATGATTCTTTAGCTAGTGAGTGAATATAGACAAACTGTCAGGGTGGCCGTATGGTTTTAATACTCTGTATTCGGCCTGTGAAATGATGATTCAATACTATTATTCCTTTGTGAAAATAATGGCAGAAAGATACTGGTGATGAAAGTAAGTAAAGATAGTTCAGGGAGACTTCTCAGGTAGCAGCTACTCTACTGAGTGCTACAAAAGTTTTCTGTAGTTCCTGTTTCCTCTTTCTTTCCCTCATCCCTTTACACACACACACACCAGTGAGTCACCGAATCCTTTGCCTCTTTCTTTGAATATAAGCCAAATCTATCCCTTTTTCCTATCTCCGCCACTGCCACCATGGCTAAGTAACCATTATTGTATCACCATGTAGTCACATATGAGCCATAGATGACTCACTTTCTGCCTGGTCCCTCTGCTTCCTTCTGCCAGTGAGCCCCAGTGATTCTTCTCCACCAGCAACCAGCAGAGCCTTCTAAAACACAGAGCAGCCAGCCCTTTGCTTAAAGCCTTTCAGTGGCTTCCCACTATAAAATCCTGCCTTTACCCTGGCCCATGAGCCATAGATGGCTAGACCTTGCCTCTCTTTCTGCTCCAACTCTCCCTGCCTTCCCCACCCCTTTGCTCACAGGACACCAGCTCTTCCAGCCTGCTCCCTCCTTAGGGCTTTAGAATTTGTGTTTGCCTCTGCTACATTGCTCCTTCACTTGTTCTAGGTCTCTGCTCTAATGTCACCTTGCTGGAGAGGCTGTTATTTATCCCCACATAAAATAGCACATCTTGTCACCCTAAGACATATGTTTATCTTTCTCCTTTGGTGATGCCAGGTATGGAACCCAAGGCCTTGAGCTTGCTGGGCATGTACTGTACTACTGAGCCAAACCTCCAGTCCCGGTTTACTTTTTAATAAACCACCCCTCTCCCACTCTGTTGTAAATTTCGTGAGATCATTGTTTATTTCACAGTAATGATTCTTTTTTTTTTTTTTTGTGGGTACCGGGGGTCGACCTCAGGACCTCGCACGCCAGCGGGCGCCCATGCCACTGAGCGATATCACCGGCCCCTTTTTCGTATGTGGGAGTCGAACTCGGGCCCTCGCGCTTGCCGGGCAGGCACTTAAGCCGCTGAGCCATCTCACCGGCCCCACAGTAATGATTCTTAACTAAAAAGACTGGTTTTGTTAGAGTGCAGTTTTGCACTTGGGGGTGTCTGGGGTCTACTGGAAGGAAGTGACCTGCGGAGCTTCTCTGAGGGGGCACAGTGCACCCCAAGGCATCTCACACAGGCTTAGGTGGGACATGGTTAAGCCTCAGGAACTTCCATTTTAAGAGATGATTTGTATATCAAATACAGAACAATCTTACACAGTAAGTGTTCTAGTGCTTTCTCTGGGTTGTAAATAGAGAAATGGGTACAGAGAGACTGAGCAACTGGCCTCAAGTCTCACATTAAGCAGCTGGCAAAGCTGGGGTTAGAATGGGGTCAGTGCAGCCAGCTATCATGTGTTTGGGTGTGTGCCCATTGCTTAGCCTATGTGGGACAAGGACCCCAAGATATTCCCCTGATATCTGCCCATCATACTCTGGAAACTCACATCCTCTTACTTGTACTAATTATGCTCATGGCATGATATGAAGAAGTTTGTCTTTGTTTCTTCATTGAAAACCTACTCTCTACACTTTCAGGTCTACTTTGAGCAGATGGGGGAATGTAACAAAAGGCATTCATTCGCCACACAAATCAGCCTTAAATGGGGCAGAAAGATGGAAGACCTCTCCCGAGTGAATGATTTTGTAGATTATTGATTTGGGCAGCAGTTTATTTAAACATTAAAACCTTGAATGAAGTAACTTAGCCTGCAGAAAAATGTGTCAAATACAGTACTTGTTATAGCTAGTTTTTTAGCCTCTGAGGACTTTGTAAACTGTCCAGATATATTTATTTAAAAATTTTTTCAATTTAAAAAAAAGATAGATTGGAAGAAGAAGAGTAGCGTGTCTCCAGAAATTATATGTTCTTTGAAAAGGAAACTTTGGAAAGGCTTTTTGTTTTTATTGTCTTTTTGTCCCCCCCCCAGGAATATTGTCTGCCTTTTCTAAAACATTAGTTGTTATTGTTCAGATTCTTATAAGCTGGAAAATGGCTCCCCCTTTCCCTGATGCCTGCATGCCCTTTGTCTTTCTTCATTATAGTTAGTATGTG
This sequence comes from Erethizon dorsatum, assembly GCA_028451465.1. Classification (NCBI taxonomy): domain Eukaryota; kingdom Metazoa; phylum Chordata; class Mammalia; order Rodentia; family Erethizontidae; genus Erethizon; species Erethizon dorsatum. The sequence continues at coordinate 5,082,209 of CM051837.1, read as the reverse complement.
AGCTTGGTGCTACCCTTGAGGAAATTGGAAACATTAATTAACTGGCATAATTATATGTCAGTCTAAAAGTTGGGAAAAAATGGATAGTTCTTGCCTCTGGTGTCACCAGGTAGCAATAATAAAACTATTACTGCTATGTAAATAGTTGTATGTAGTTGTGTTGTCATGCTACTATCATTTGAATCTTGAATGCCCTCTGAAGGCCCAAGTGTCGAAGTCTTGGCTGCCAACTTCGGGTGTTATTGTGAGGCAGTGGAACTTGGGAGAGCTTGGGCCTGGTGAAAGGAAGATAGCTCCCTGAGGTGTGTGCCTGAAGGAGATATCGTGACCAAGGTCCCACCTCTTCCTGTCTTCATTTCCTGGCCACCATGAAGTGAATAGGCCTCCTCTGCCAAGTACTCCTGCCATGATGTACTGAGCTACCACAGGCCCAAAGCAACAGGGCCAGGTGACCATGGGTGAAGACCTTTGAAATTTGAGTGAAATAAATATTTCTTCCTTATAGAGTTGCTCATCTCAGGTATCTTGTCAAAGTGAAGGAAAGCTGACTAACAGGCTTAGATGTTTCCTTTGGATAGTACTAATGAATTTCTCACTAACTGTCTCACATGGTTTAATCTTGGCTCTGCAGCTGATGTGCAAACGTCCCAAGAGCCTGGGCCTGTGTGACATAGAGGTTGGGAATGTGGGCTCCATATTCTGTTTGCCATGGTTGAGTGTACTGGGCAAGTTATCTTTGTAATTCTCAGTTTCCTTGTTGGTATAATGGGAATAATGATGGAAACTGGGAGGAACAAAGAGCTAACATTTGTAAAATCCTTAAGACAGTGCCTCATACATTTGAGGGGGGAGGCAGGCTTCATGCTAACCAGAAGTCTTCCAAATCCTTCAGTAAATTATTGTGCCAATCTTTATATCTTAACTCATTTATGCTAGAAATGGCATAACTTGGGAAGAATCCCATTCAGAATTATCAGTATTTAATTCCCCAAGCACTGGAATGAATGAGAACATCAGAAAGGAGGACAATGTGAAACTGATTGAGAACATGAGGTCACCTATCTGATTGTGATTATCTTGATGCCCCCGTGAGCATTATTTTTTTCTTTTTTGGTAATGGGGGTTGAACCCTAGGCCTTCACACTGAGCTACATCTCAAGCCCTTTTTAAGAGATTTTTATTTTATGACGGGATCTCCCTATGTTGCTAAACTGCCCTGGCTGGGCTTGAAGTTGTGACCCTTCTCCCTCAGCCTCCCAGAGTGCTGGGAAGACAGGCGTGTGCCACCATGTCTGGGCAGTAAGCATATTTAAATGAGAGCCCCCTTTAGTATATTGCATTATTTTAGCACAAACTAGACCCTCGGTAAGAATGGAAACATGAACCATACAAAAACAGCTAAGTTGACAAGAATGACTCACTAAGTACTATGTGTATCCTACGAGTTTTAGCAGGTCAGGAGCAAGGATTTTCTTCTCTCTTAAGACTCTGAGAAACTTTGGTAGGTGGAGCCAGAACATTAGAATCATTTGAGTAAAATAGAAAACCATTCCACAGTCTCATTTCTTATAATTCTACAAGTCAAGTTTTGTCCATTAGTGTCCAATGTGGAAGCTTTGACAGATTTTTCCTTTTCATGTCCTACACATGTTCCTGAAGAGTGAATACTTAACTGTTAGACTCCTTTCCCTTCTCAAATGGGCCCCTAAAAATTTTGTTGGATGCTGGAGATGTAGCTCAGTGCTAGAATATGTGCTTGGTATGCAAGGCCGTAAGTTCAGTCAATACCAAAAAATAAAAAAAAAGTAATAAAAGAAATTTTGGGGCCGGTGAGATAGCTCAGTGGTGTACGTACCTGCCCGGCAAGCACAAGGGCCCGAGTTCGACTCCCAGAACCCACATACGAGAAAAGGGTTGGTGAGATCGCTCAGCAACACAGGTGCCTGCTGGCATGCGAGGTCCTGAGGTCGACCCCCGGTACCCACAAAAAAAAAAAAAAAAAGAAATTTTGAAATTTTAAAACAATATTTGGGAGTAAACATAAAATTTGGTAAAATGTAAATAAATCTGTGCTTTAGTTAATGATGTCCAGGTCTGGGGATATAGCTCAGCAGCACAGTGCCTGCCTGGCAATCGCAAGGTCCTGAGTTCGATTCCCAGTACAAAAAAAAAAAAAAAAGGATGTCCAATGTTAGTTTCTTATTATACTTACATAATATATTAATATCAGGACAAACTGATAAACAACATACAGGAACTCTTTGTACTAGCCGTGTAACTTCTTTTTGTCTAAAAATTATTTTAAATTAAAAATTCACTTAAAGTCGAAATTTGAGATAGTCTAATCCATTCCTATTTTATATAGAATGAAACTGAGTTCCAGAGGAAAAATTACTACAAATCTGGTTTCCTGGCCCCAATAGTTTGGTGACATATTTGAAAATGTACTTGGAAACTTTAACTTAGAAGTTAACCAATGAACTGTTTTATAAAATGAAACGTGTGATTTTGAATTTGGTTCTTATTGTGGCCCCAGAAACCTTATGCAAGTCCATCACACGAGCCTGGAGTGGTGGTTGCACACACTATGGCCACACACATTTTTTTGGCTGAGCAGTGACGTCTGTCATCCAAAACTAGCTGGCCTAAATTTCCCTTAGCTCTACAGGGCCAACCTGTGACGTGGGATTGAGGGTGCTGTGGGGTTAGAGGTCATGCTCTGAACTTGTCAGTGGGCATCTCAGGAGTGCAGACCTGTGAAAAGGAATGCCAGCACTTTGGCCCCAAATAATGTCTCAGCCTTCATGAGTATGCCTTGCCTGCTTGCTCATTGGCTTTGGAGCCCAGACTGGCAAAGAAACCCATCTCTTTGTTTGCCGGGCTGGGACTCCGATGTCTTCTGTTGGCTATTGCAGTCCCCTACCCCTGGCTGTGGCCCTGCTCCCAGGGTTTGGTATCCCACCTGCTCTCTCCTGGCTTCAAGTATCCTGACTTTTCCACTAGTCATTGGCCTTACCTTTTCCACCTGGCCTCGACAGCTTGCCTTGGCCTTGTCCTGCGATGCTTATTGGCTCTCCACTCGTGAATCGCCATAAATAGCATTTGCCGGTATTTTGGGGCAAGTCTGTCTTCTCAGTGAGAATCTGAGCTGCTTTTTCCTGAAGAAAAGAGGCTATAACCTACTTGTTTTCTGGAACTGCCATCTTCCCAGTGTTGGGAAGCATCGCTGCTGGTGGCCCGGAAGCTGCTTCAGCCACAGCAATCCTCTCTTGTATCTTTTTCCACCTTCACTAGTTAAACATGGCCCCATCTTAATTTGATTCTGTTTGAAAAGTAGCCCAGTGCTGAGAAAAATGAGCAGACTTGGGAGTTGGACTGTACTACTTTGAAACTCAACTCTACTAATAACTTTCCCTTTTTAAATTTTTATTTTAGGAAGAAATAAAACAAATTTTCATAATCAAGAGAATAATAGTAGTTATTACACGGTGTATCATTCATTATCTTCAAAGTAGTTACTCAGTACAAGACATAAACCAAAAAAGATTCTTGCAAAAAAACAAACAACTAATAACACAAACTTTTCTCTTTGAGGCTCAGTTTTCTCATCGATGAGACAGGAAATAGTCCAAGCCATTTCCTCATATATAATAGAATTGTCATATAACATTACAGGTGAGAGGACCTGAGTCTTATGGTCTTCCTACTGCATTTTACAGATGAAGAAACTCCTGAGATCCCAAGAAAGACAACTATCTCAGTAGGTTATGGAATTAATGGATAGATGGGAGCACATTTTCCAAATTAATCTAAGAATCTTCAAGGACAGCCTCCTCTTCTAACTTGTGTTAATTCAGCCTGAAAAGCCCAGATGTGGACATTTTTACCGTAATACCTGAACTGAAATACATAGCTTTATATAGAGCAGGATAGGAATTTTATTTCAAACTAGAATATATGTACATTGGAAGTAAACACACCCGGATGTTACTTACTCAGACAGGGAAGTGGGAGTGTCTGTATTCTGGGTGATGGCATTACAGGTGACTTTATTCTTTTACTATTATTTTCCTTTCTCTCCAAAGAATATATTACTTGTACAGTCAGAAAAAATGTAAAATACAGAGGTAATGTTTATGAAAACACATGTACTAGGATGAGGAAGGAAGGAATGAGGAAGAGAGGAAGAAGTTGGGAGGCCTTAGGTGAGCTGTGGTTTTGTTCATCCATCCATCCACTTGTTCATTCTTTCATCTAATGTGCAGTGACCACCAAATACGTACATACCCTTGAATTAAATGTTGTCCTATGTACAAGTGGACCAGAAACAGTTTTGACCTCAAATAATTAGGAGTTTAGTAGGGGATTTACAAATGCATACAGAAGGTGTAATTTCGGAGTCCGTGCATTAAAGACATGTCAAACTCCCACATGAAGAGCTGTGGCTGAAACAACATAAAGGTCCTTTTGGGCGTGTGTGGAAGAGCTTCATGGAGTAGGTGGGATTTGACTGGGGCTATGGTGGGGTAGGTGAATGCTGATAAGCCAAGATAGCAAGGGAGAGTCCTTGCTCCCTCTATTCCTTTTTCACTCTCCCATAGCTGGCTGTGTTTAGGGCTGGACACGCCCTAAACTCTCACCAAGTGGAAGGGGGTGTACAGAGAGAGGAGCAGGCGTGATGCTGTCTAAAGGATGGTTCTACCCTCATCATCTTTGTATTCCCAGTGTATGGGTCAGGCAGGATGTGTCTCTGTACTTAGTCAATTCTTATGAAAAGTTAAGTGAACTTCCAGTGAAGACATAAGCCAAAATGGTCAGTAGGAGCATCTACTTTCTCAAATCCATGGAGTCACTTTCAGGGGTGAGCTCAAGATATTTGATGGAAGCTTGGGAGCTGGTCATGCAAGGTGCCACTTTGCTGCACCTTGTCCTCCAGTGTGTGTGCTCCTAGCACCCCATGGTGCTCCATGGCCCTGCGAGTGGTCTATGTCCTATCGTGAGGGATCAGTTGCTTAACTCTAATCCACCATCACTCTCAGCTCTGTTCTCTGTGGACCACATCTGCACCTTGTCCTTAGCTGTCCACCAGAGGCCCCTCAAAAAGAAAGCCCAGGGTGGGGACTCACTAAATATTTGTGTAGTGAGCAAATACTTTGCATGCCAGGTGGTGACAAGAAAGTGGCAGACAGCTGTTTTTGGATATGTCAACTTGACTGTAACTGGTGAATATGGATTAGGAAGTGGTTTGTGCATCTAGTCACTGCCTGTAAGTTCTCTGGGGACCTAAGTTGGATCACTGCTTAGAGAGAAGAGAACAAAGGTAAAAGAGTTCTGCATTAACATGCTATTTTGCTTACCAAAGGACGAGCCAATTCATAGTTAAATGTGGTGCAACAAGATAGTGTTTTAAAGGGTCACTCAGAAATTCCCCTCATGGGGTTTGAAAGAGCCCAAATTTAGTATGGATATAGCAGAATAAGTAAACCCCCAGGAAGCGACCAAGTAAAGAATTTCAGTGTGTTTCTTCCATAAGAGAAATATTTACCAGAAAACAGGCCCCAGTAGCTCTCCTGACCTAAACCTTCCAGTGGTTTTTAGACTCGGTCTGGTCAGGTGGGAGAGCTATTAGCAGAGCTGGAACATCAGTGCTCTTATCTAAAGCCCCAGTCCTCCTCCACTACTTCTGCCACATCCTAGGCCTGCTGTCCTGCTGTAGAGATTTTGCTCCAGAAATTCTCTTTTCTTTATTGAGATAGTTCCCACACATGGGTAAACATGCTATTATTTTCCTCATTTTAAGAAAACCTTCTTTCAAAATGTTGTAATACAGAATTACATGTTCTTGAATTGGCTTCTTATATCTAATCAGTCTTCAAAATAATGGCGTGCATTGACAGGCCATAATAAAGAGTTGCATGACAGGTGAGGCGCATCATGCCTTGGGGCCACCATATTGGATCAGAGTGAGGGGGAGAACTGCCTTTGTTTTGAAGTCTGTCATCTGTAGCTTTGGAACCCCCAAGCCTGAATACCAAGGCTCCCACTTTACAATTTTCCTTTGAGTTGAGGTTGAGTGGCTGAGCCCAGTTCCCAGTTCCAGTTAGGTCCTCATGCTGGGGATTGGCATCGCTTCAAAGATTGAATTTTGAACAGGGTGACCGGCTGATGACTGCTTTTGGTATGTTGCCAAGGCCTTTGTCCCAGGCTCTTTCCTCTGTCCTCTACCAAAGCCCAGGCCACAACTGTAGGAGCAAGCACAGGAGAAGAGTAGGAGAAACGCAGTGGCAGACCTGAGTCTCCTGGATGCAGGTTCAAATCTTGCTTCTGCTCCTTCTTAGAAGGTTATTCAGGGCATTTACTTCTCCCTTTTGAACTTTTTTCTTTTCTCATTTCAAAGGTATGTGTAAGAATTCCTAGTTCTGCTCTGTTTATAAGAATTAAATATTCAGCATCTAATATACTGCTTGACCCAGAGTGGACACTAACTAAGTAAATAGCAGCCTGTGTACACTGTTTTTGAATTTGCAAAGTGTGGTCACAGTTTTGACAACATTTGCTTCTCATAAGAACCTTATGAATCTTTCATAGATAAAAAAAAAAAAAGAGATGTGGAAGAGTTAAATGGTTTTCTTAATATCACTCAGAAATGTTATAACTAAACAGGGCTGGAAATCCAAATATTCTGTTTTCTAAACTGAAAACATTTTGATATGTTATGCCTAATATAAATGTAAATGGATAAAACAATGTCTTTTAAAGTACTTATAGACCGTATGGTAAAAAATTTTTTGACTGTATTGCAGTCCAGAATGGTGTGTTCTTTAGTTGCTTCTTGTATTTAATCAGCTCATTTTGTAGGAATTCATGGGTGGATATTAGTTTTTGAAAAGAAAGTTTTCATTTTTCTCCCAGTATCTAATTCTATACATCTTATTACAAGCCCAACATACAATGACCTAATGCATTTCTTATTTTCTTAACAAAATGTAAGGACTGTTTTTATAGAAAGTCGCTGAAACTTGTTTTCCCCCAGAAGTGGATCTCCAAGGAAGCAAAGAATTGCCAGACAATTACTTTCCTCCCCCTCCATGTATAAAGCCAAAATGTAGTCTTATTAAAATCTTGAGAATGAATTCACTTAAGCTCCCCACTGCAGAGTGTTTCTCTGACAAGTTCTGCCTCAGAAAAAAAATGTTGTACAACTAATTAAGAAATTATTTTGACAGGGTGAATGTTTTGAAGCTCTGTGTTGTACACAACCTAATATAATCTAATTTTCTTCCAGTGAAACAAAATATGTGGATTAAAAAAAGGGAGCACGGCCAGATAATATCAGTAATAAGAGTGCCTCAATTTCAGCTGAGAGGAATTTAAGAAGCAGCCAGCCAATTTGTCTAGGGAAATTTGCTCTTGGCTAAAATGGTATAAAAGGTCGTACCCCCTGGGCAAGCCATTTATTTAAAAAGTTTAGAAAAAACATTTTTTTTTCACTGACTTTAAGATTATTTTAGAGTTGCCATTTTTGTATGAGTGGATGTAGGATAGGAGGTAAATGGTTTGCTGTCTGAAAGGATAGCAAATTGGGAGTGTTTGTTGAATATTTACAAGTAAGCTAGATTCTGGGCTTATTTCAAGCAAGACTGTGGATACACTGGGACAACTATAAATCCCTAAGTGACAAACTGTCTTGATCTCCCTCTCTTAACCTGTCCCCCTCTCTCAACCCCTGTATCTCTCAACCTCTCTGTCTCTTTTTCCAAATAACTCCAAATCATCTGTAACTTTATTTTCTCTCTCTCTCTAATTTCTCATTAGCACTGCTTTTAAAGTCTAGGTGAGAAAATTTGTAATTAAATAAATATTTTACCAAATTAGTGTCACTTATAACATGTCTTCTTAGATATTGAATTTATTGGAACAATTTGCATTATACAATGAAAAATATTTTAAAATATGGGGGGAGGGGTGGTTATCCCAAATCATACCTAAGGATACAAATCATACTTTATAAATTCCACATACAAAAATGAAAATAATATTTGAGGTCAAAAGCTAATAAGGCTCTAAAAATAATGAATACAAAATAGATGGGGGTATTTTTGTGCTTCAGATGGAAATAGGAAGCCTATACAGAGAAGCTGTTGCTAGGACTTTTGCTGTTTTATAGGACATTGGTTTATAAATACCACTGAATCAAATAGAAAGCTTTTAAAAAAATACCCATTCCCTGGCCCCAGGCCAAACCAACTGAATCAAAACTTTCCTTTGAAAAGCTCCTCCAAAGTTTTTCATGAAAGGCCTTTATGATGAGGGAGGGAAGGGAGAGAAAGTAGCATAGAAGGACTCTTCTGGCCTGGTTTACAGGTTATAGGATAAGAAAGAAGTAGCTTTTTTTTTGGTACCGGGAATTGAACTCACGACCTTGCACTTGCCAGGCAGGCGCTGTGCCACTGAGCTATATCCCCTGCCCAGAAGTAGCTTTAAGGAGAAGCTGATTTGGTGATTCTGGGACATGTTGCCTTTGAGGTACTCCTGGGAATCTAGGTGGGGACAGACAGTTGTTTGCCGCAAAGCATGGATCTGGATGTCCATGGAGAAGGCCATATTAGAGGATGTGGATGGTTGACTTGCCAGTCTTTCTTGATTCTTTGAGACATGCAGGGTTTCCCATAGGGAGAGCACGGAGTGAGAAGAAAGCTATGAGCTTCACTTCATGGGACATTTCCCGATTACATGTTACATGGCAGGCATTGAACCAGACGTTGGACATTCAAAATGAGTGAGTCTCTGCCTTCAATTAGTTCAGTTTGGTTGGAAAGACAAATTCATAATTCAGTCTACTGAGAATAATATGAATGTTCCAATGATATGGATTAGTGAGGATCCTTGCAGGAGACCCAAGAGACCCATGGAGTGGCCAGAAAAGGGGTGTGCCCCTGTAAACCATTAATATTTGAGACAACAAGATGAGAGGCAAGGGATAAATACTGTAAGTGATCGGGTTGATTCATTATGCTCAGGGAAGAGGGGAAAGACCTCGGAAAGTCTTTTTGCCTTAGAATTGCCAAATTAGCTGACAACTCCCTCAAAAACAAACCTAGATGGCCAGTTGAATATTAGGTGAACAGTGAATGATTTTTTCAGTATAAGTATGTTTTATGCAATATTTAGGGGCATACTTTTAGTGAAAAAAGAAAACATTGTTTATCTGAAATTCAAATTTAACTGGATGCCCTGAATTTTTTCCTGCCTTTATGATTTGGTAATAATCCCTCGGTATATTGTCCTTGCCATCATTATTATTATATACCATTCCAGTGGTGCTTTGCATCATTCCAAATGTTTTCATAACCTTATAATAACCCTAGGCATGTAGAACCAAAATACCTTCTCACTGAGGAATGCCTTTGCACTTGATCACTATTTCTTTGTCAACAAAATGTTCTCCAGCAACATAATTCTATTTCTCGCAGTGATATCCTTGTTTATTGTTATTCACTGGGCACAGTATTTTCACATCACTATCTCTCTTGTCCTGCTAACAACCCTAAGAGGTTGGTAAGGCAGAGACAATTACATCCATTTCTGCACATGAGTCAGACATAGTGAAGTTCAAGGAGTTGTCCAAGGTCACTTACCGTGGTCACAGCAGAGTGACACATAAGCTCAAGGCTACTGACCCAAACTCTAGTGCTTGCTCATTATGTTAGGCTGTCTCTGAAACAAGATACAAACCTATTACATTGAGGTTAACTTTGACATTCTCAAGTTTACTTGATGTATGGATTTAACTTGTCAATTATATTCTAGCAGACTTTAAACTTGAGGTAAATGATGTTAGAACAATGTATAAGAGGGTGAACTTCATAAATGGACTGCATTGATAGAGAATTAATGGAATCATTGAAAATGTACAAATGTCTTATGAACAGTTGCCATTAATATAGCTCTGAAATGTTCTTTATAATTATATACTGATCACTAGATATATTCTATTCTTATACCTTCCATATTTGGAAAAACATTTGCATAGCACACTCTATTCAGTTTGTTCCATGATGTCTGTAAACTTGTAAATAATTTCATGAATTAAAATGGCTCAAAATGCAGTTTGTAACTGAAAATTTAATAGAGCATAGATATTTATGTAATCTATGACCATATATTTGCTCAGTAATGGGCTCCCTATATGTTTTATGGGACATGAATGTGATATCTGGGAATCTAAATTGAGGCTAGTAAATCTATCATAACAAGGATGCTAGATTGTTATTAGAAGAGCATAAAGCTTTTTATGTTTAAGTTTAATACTTAATGAGTGTCTGCTGCTTTTTTTTTTTTTAACTTGCTAAAATTAGGAGCCCTGAATAGTAGGTAAAGAATCCCCTCCCCTTTTCCTGATCTTTCTGCTTTCTGTCACCAATCACTGGGACACCATCAATTTCTTTTTCTACTGCTTTTAGCTCATACTCAATAAGTGAGGCCTCTATTTTCATGTTAAATGCTATGTTCTTTTTAATTTTATTATTTTTTTGGCTATATGGAGTGTTATGAAAAACTGCTCACTTTAAGAAATTGACAGGTCCATTAGCAGAGAGCTTTATGTGCGAGAGTCCGAGCAGTTAGGCCTTCTGGTTATTCAGGAAGTGGAGGGTGTCAGCTCAGTCACTTTTATTGTGGGCTGAAATGATGGCTGCAAGGAGAAGGGCCTACATGATCACTTCCTATAAATCACCCGCCTGTCTTTCATTTCTGGCCTTCCCTTAGAAGTTGGAAAGCTCATAGTTCTTAGACTTCAAATAAGAAAAGAAAAGAAAGCTTACAAGCCAGCATTCAGCCCAAGGTTCCTCCAATCTAGCTCATGTCTTGGGATATCAAGGCACATTTAGGAAGACAGTCACTCCCTTAGGTCGATTTCAAAGCGTTTGTGTGTCCCCCAAGGACATGAGCACAGTTTTGTTAGCCAGAGAAACTTAGTTATAAATTTCAGCCTCCCTGTTCTGTGACCGTGGTCAGATTACTTAACCTTTTGAAATCTGTAACATGGTGATACTGATGGAAGACACTGAGGTGGTTGGGATCCTGAACTCCCCATCAACTTGAGGAAGAGAGGTTTATTTTAGCTTTTGGCTTCAGAGGTTTCAGTCCATGGTTGGCTGGTATCATTGCTTTTGGGCCTGTAGTAAGGCAGAATAGTGTGGTGGTATCATGTGGTGGAGCAAAGCTCTCACCTCATCGTGGCCAGGAAGGAGAGAGAGAGAAAGGGGAGGAGAGGAGGGAGGTAGACAGGGAGGGTCCAGTGTTCTAATGTCTCCTTCAAGGGCACACCCAATCAAGGACCTAACTTCCTCCCGGGAGGCACCCTCTTCTCAAGGTTCTAGCACCTCCCAACAGCACCACAAGGCTGGTAAACAGGCCTGGGCTTTTGGGAGGTACAGAGATAAAGTGAAGGAATGGAGCAGCCTCCTCCCCCTGCAGCAAGATGGGCCCACCCATCTCCCCCACCTCAGACCTCTTTCTTCTGATGCCCACCTGGCCCTGCCAACTGATGGATCACCCATGAGTAAGCAGCCCAAGACCCATCTTCTAATACCAACCACGTGGATCTAGCCCTTCCACTTGAAAAATTCAAGTGCCTCACAGACTCGAGGGGAACCAAGAGAGGAAAAAGCTAAAAGGCTGAGTTGTGCGCTTCAAATCTCTTTCAGTGTTTCTTATGGCCCCGTTGTGCGTTTTCCTATGGGCTGGACTAGGGTTTTGCATCATGAGCACTGTGGGCCTTTGGGGCTGGATAGCTCTTTGATGTAGGGGGCTGTCTTATGCATCGTAGGATATTTAGCAGCTTCCCTAGCATCTGCTTTGCAGCAGCCCCCAGCCTCCCATGTAATGAGCAACAGACATCCCCAAATGTCCCCTGGGACATTACCAAATTACCCCGAACCTGGCACTCGTCAGAGGAAAGAAGGGATGTTGAAATCTCTCTGGAAGCTGGACTGAGTCACCGATGCCTACACAGCAGAATTCAGTGTGATAAGGAAAGTGTCCTGCATGGCGCCTGGGATATAGAAGTGTCCAATGCATTTAGTGCCATTTACTCCTCACTCCCCATAGTGGATCCTGTGGCGCATCTCCCAGCTCGCCATTCTCACAACTCCTGGGACCATTGGCTGCTGGGAGTTCGCAGCCAGATCTGTCCTCGGGGAGCAGCCAATGTCCAGTGCCTGGTCAGTGCAGGGCTATGAAGTTCTGAGTCCCTTGCATTAGCTGGGGATGTCTCTGAGGGGCCATCCTTGCTTCCTAGCTACCTGGGGGAGTCATCTGAGTCCTTTGTCATGGCACATTGTGGTTTAGATCCTCCTCACCCAGTCCTGTTTCCTGCTGCACTCCCCGCACTGTTCCTGTGGGCACACCTCACCCACAAATCTGCCTCTGTATCCCCTCCCCAGAACCAACCCCTCTGACCCAAGCTTATAGACCTCTGTCATTTTTTAAATGACACAATGCAGGTGAAGTTGTTAGCACTATAGTAATTGTGGAATAAATAGAAGCTGTTATAATTATCCATCCCATTATTTAAGTTATGTCTTGGACTTGGTCACTTCCTGTGGGAAATGAGTTTCTGATGTAATTCTCCTTAGTATTAAACTATATCTCACTTTCCCCCAGTATCACGCTCCGAGAGATTCATGATGAATTCAGATGAATCCTGGTGAGTGTACATGTTCATGTCAGTATTCTCCGTAACTGTTTAAGCTTTGGTCACGGGCGGTAAGCACCTTGAAAGTGTCTCCAGACACGTGTGGACACAGACTCCCGAGGGGCCGCGGCAGGGTGGGGAGGGACTGTTAGACCCACAGTCACTCTGGGTTCTCATAGAGTTTTATTTGTGCTACTTACATAACTTATGGATGGACTGTACCTTGTGAATAAGCTGGTTGCAGCACAGTCACCAGGTCAGAAGTTCTTGGGTGGTCAACAGCGTGTTTATTTTATTTTTCTCCCCTTGCCTCCTCTTCATCTGTGCTCTTGGCACTTCTCACCACAGGTGGTCAGTAGATGGGGATCTTTAACGAGTGGTTGTTAGGTACCAGAGTCTTTCCTCTGAGCTCTCTTTTCTGATCTTTTTGTGGTGTCCTACTAAGTGAGGAGAACCACTATTCTCACTTTTCAGACATGGAAACGGAGAACTTGTCCAAACAAAAAAGGTAGAGCTCAAGCCCAATGCTGCTCAACTTCAGAGTCTCTGCTATCAAATTTCTCAGAAAATTTAGCCAGAATTCTTTGCATGAAATCTTAGGGAACATAATACAGAATCTCATAAAATGTTGAGATAGAACATGAGACAGAAAAAAAAAATGCTGTGTAGGAACAAGTCACTTTCAGGTACCTCTCCTGGCCTTATTGTCTCTTCTCTTTAGAGGTAAGCCCATCTTATCCCGTCTTCCCATGAGGAGTAATTTTTCTTGTACACACTCCCAATTTCTTCCCTGTTTTCTCCTACAGGCTTGGGGAAACAGAGGGGTTTCTTTAATTGGAAAACATGGATAGAATAACTAAGCATGCTCAGCTCAGCGACGCCTTTGTTCTTTCTCTTGGAAGTGCCCTCCCTTTTTATAGAGGGCAGAGGGGGTGCCCCACTCTCACCCATCCATGGGCGCCTCTTTCCTGGGCAGACTGTCATAAGGGGAGGGATGCTGGCCTGCTGTGTCACGGTGCGGAGGATAATAAGCCTTCCTGGTTCAGGAGCGCAGGTAGCTGATCTCCCATTCTCACACTAAGCCACATTCTCTTGCTTCATTTCTGTGAACGAGAGGTGCCATTTGACTTCCACCTCCACTCTTCAGAATTGGCTAGAGATGGGTGACTTTTGCATACTCCCTTGGGGACTTCGGGATTCCTTACTGCAAGGAATGTTTCGGGAAAACTTGAGATGTGCTGGTCTATGTATTGAATTTGCTTTCCTGTCTGCTCGGCCCAACTGGGAGTTTGTCCCACGTGGGAAGTCTTTTCCTTTCTAATTCCTCTTTTCTCCATCATCACCTCCCTTTGGCCAGTATCCACAGCAAGGAGCTAAGGAAGAATTTTATTGTGTACATGTCTTGAGTTTCTAGGCAGAAGCAGCATGCCATGAAAATCTTCTTTTTGAAGATTATCTGGTTGTTTCAAAATGGTATTAATAAAACGAACATATGAAATTGACCATTTCTATAGGGCACCCACGGTAAAGTTTTTGTTGTTTCTGACAAACCAGGTGCAGAATATTCCATGTATAATTTAGGCCCTTTCCCTGTGGGCTGCTCTGCTGGTTTTGTATATAACTTCGGTTATTAGTGCCATTAAGAAAAGATATTTTAGGGACAAACTCATTTTTTGAATAGATTGTTATCTCAAATTAAAAAAGATTACGGGAACTAGCAATCAATGCAGCCATCTAATTGCTATTTCTCCAATTAAAAATTAATATACAGAAAGAGCTGCCTGGAACCAATTGGTCTTTAGATAATTTTAAAATAAGGAAAAAAATAACAGTTTAAAAGCAGTGGGCTAGGGTGAGTGCGGAAAGGGTCTGCAGCTTCTGTTCTTCCTGCAGCACAAGCTGCAGGGACAGGGGGATGTGGACCTCGTGTTGGTGGTCACCACATGCAGGGGGACTGGACACAAAGGGACGCTGAGTCTGTCTCCTTGTTCCTCTTCTGTTAGAGACTTGCATATAAAATCACTGTATTTTGTGATGTACTTAAGAATAGATGGCAGGTGTCATTTTCATGCAGTGCATGTCATTTCGTCGAGGTGGTGGGAAAACGTGTGCGACGAAGCCTGTGCTAAAAATGTTCCTCCATTCTTTGAGGATGTCAGTGAGGCCGTTCCTGCTTCTTTTCTTCTGCAGAGCTTCATTTGCTAAGCAGTGTTAGGATAGATGGGACCAAGGAAAATGAAATCAAAGAAAGTCTCTTATGTCTTAAAGACAGGACATCCTTCTACTTAGTTCAAATAAGCCTCTTTAATCTCAAAGAGTGATGTTTTGCATTTTGAGCATAACAGTGCTTAGTTATGAGCTGGAATAAATTATTACACATATGCGTACACACATGCATATGTGTATATTAATAGGCCATGCAGCAAAGCTTATGGATCCAGGGATCTGGTCGGGTCCCAGTGAGGAAGTGGATTTTGGACCTGCCTTTGTTGGAGCAGAGGTGATCTGTGCAACCACAGAGTGGACCCTGGGATTCTGGGTGCGACTTCAGGCCTCACATCTGCAGGAGAATAAGATGGAGCCAGAGAAGGTGCAGAAAAAGAGGATGGGAATCATTCATGGGGCAGTAGCTGTTTAGAAAAAGACAGAACTCTGGTGTGGAAGATGGGGGCAGAGAAGAGATGCATGGGCTGCCTTAGATGCATGGAGGGTTTGGAGCAGGTAAATAGGGAACAAATCCTTCAAAGCTCAGCTTGGGACTGGCTGAGGAATTCATGGAAAGAAATTTAGGAGTCAGGAGGGCAGGAGCTGTGAGGAGGCTGAGAGGCAGGTTCAGAACAAGAACCTGCGAGGACGCAGACTCCAGGCCCAGCGTTCGGGGTACCCAGGTAGTGACAACGCCTACAAATGGCTCTCATTGAAATCTTGTGCGATGGCAAGGAAGACCAGAGAGCCCTGTTCTCTGCTTCTTCTGCCGTGGCTCTGAGTCTCACTGAACAGCCTTCTCCGTCCTCTGTCCCCTTCGCCTGAGCTGGGGTAGCTTCCCAGACCACTCCCTCCCTCCCCACGGCCCTCAAAGCCTCAGGTTTCTGACTCTAGCCGCTACCCTACTGGGGCTCACACCCTGCTGGAGACCAATCAAGTCAGAATTAGGAGCATGGGTTGGGGCTAAACATGGGTATTTTTTAAAAGTTTCCCTGCACCAAACGACCAAACTATTTTTCTTCCCTCGAACAAAGCTTAGACCCTCCTCCGCTTTGCCTTTGACCTTCTTGTGGGATGCCCACAGTTTTCATAACTCCGTCTGTTATTTCCTTTCTCTTGCTAAGACCCAGTCCCAAGGTGCACCCAGAGCTGTTCCAAGACTTCAGAAGACATGACAAATGCCCCTCACACCCCCGTGCACCTCTCTCACAGCGCACACCACTCTGGACCTATGGTTGAACACGTGCCTCTCTCCTTGAAGAATTTAATTTTCTTGGGATTGTGTCTTAGGAATTTTTTTGGTAGCCCTTAGTGCAAGAAAGTAAAGTAGTTTGAACATGACAAACTCATGGTTCTAAGATCTTTTTTTTTTTCTTTTTTTTGTGGGTACCAGGGGTCGACCTCAGGACCTCGCGTGCCAGCGGGCGCCCGTGCTGCTGAGCGATATCACTGGCCCTTTTTTCATATATGGGTTCCGGGAGTTGAACTTGGGCCCTCGCGCTTGCTCCCCCTCAGGTGCTTACTCCCCTGAGCCATCTCACCGGCCCCTAAGATCTTTATAGGTACCTGATCTTTATAAATACCTGAATCTTCACAACCTCCCTATAATGTAGATACTATTTTAGCATCGTCGCCCCAAATTGCAGATTAGGAAACTGAGGCACAAAGAAGCTAGGCAAAGATTACAGCTCATGTGTGGCTGAGTGAAGATTCCAACTCAGCCTGGCCCATTTTCTTCCCAGCTATGGTCTGCTGCCTTTCAAATCAGGGTTCAGGGGTCACTGCCGTGTATCAAGGAGACATGTGCAGGTTGGCAGGATTGTTTTGGTGACCAGGACCTCAGTCAAAGCAGTGATTTAGGGAGAGCAGGCTGAGAGCAGGGCTGAGCCGGAGCCCTCCTCAGCAGTCACGTGTCTGTCCCCAGGAATCTGCGGAACTTCTCTCTGTCCCTTTCTCTCCTGGGCTCAGAGCCCAGCTTTTCTTCTCCCAAAGAGAAGCATGCAGAAGGAAGAGCAGCAACCTTGCGAATGGTTTGCTGGGGAGAGTGGCAGACGAAGAGTCCGTCCTGTGTGTGGGGAGGGGAGGTGAGTGCTGTTCCCTGCTGCCTGGACAGGTTTTTTAAATTGAGAGTGTATTTGGGCACTTCTGTGTCCCTGGCTCCATATGTCCTGCATTTTACTATGCCACAGAGAGATTTCGCAGGAGGTCTTGCAAAGGAGGTCTTGTTCACACAAAGGGAGAGGATGCTGTAGGGTGAAGCACTGTGAGGTTGGACTCTCCCCTCTTCTCTGCTGGGAGGGAGACGTGCAGAGCCAGGGAGCTGTGGTAAGCGGCGACCCAGGCCAGCCCCCATGGGCCTGCCCAGCCCAACCTGGACAGCTTGGAAATCACCAATAGCAGGATTGCACAGGCAGCTGCTTCCTGCGAGGGCAAGAAAGATCATTTAACTTTTACATGGAGAAGTAACTTTGGGTGTGTTCACGCATGTCCCAGATAGACTGTAATCAGTCCCTCCCTCAGCCACCCCCTTATTCAGCCACTGAGCATACAAATGTTGGGGACAACTGTGCTTGAGACCCAGGGCTGGGCACTGGCTGAGGAGGACTCAAACCAGCCCTGCGCTCAGGACATGGGTTCTCATACTACATGGGTTGATGAATATTGGGTAGAGTAAGCTCTTCACTTACATGAAGTTTGACAAAAAATAGTGTTTTAAACTGGATAATCATTAAAATCAAACAAACATTTTTTAAAAGACACATCTTATCCTCCCCTTCTGCATCTTCAGTTTTCTCTACTTGGTCTCCCCCCCCATCCCCTCCCCTCCCCTCCCCTCCTCTCTTCTCCTCTCCTTTCCTTTCCTTTTTCAGTACCTTGGACTGCACCAAAGCCTTCACACTGAGCTACATCTCCAGCCCTTGTATATTTTTAATTTTCAGACAGGGTCTTGGTTAAGTTGCTGAGTTACCCAGGTTGGGCTTGAACTTGTGCTCCTCCTGCTTCAGCCCCCCAGAGTTCTAGGATCTTGGGTATACACCACCACACCTGACAATTTGGTCACTTCACGTAGCTCCATTTTCTGCTTTTTATCTCTCCTGGCTTTGCCAGTGTATACCTTCTTCTCTTTCCCCCTCTGAATGGGAGCAGGGTTTTCATGAGTGGCTTCAAGCACAAGCATCCTCCAAAGACTCCACCCTTGAAAGCCATCTCCTACTGAGTAAAGGCTGAGTACTGAGAAAAATCCTCATATTTGTGTTGCAGATGTAGAAACTCCTGGAATCTTGTAGGGCATTCTGTTCCACTCAGCAGATTCCAGAACAGCATTAAGAAGACACCAGCTCATTGAAGTTATTTGCTGGGACTTTTGAAAGCTGAGCAGTCTTTAGCTAGTCTCTGTTTTATGTCTCATCCTCAGAATCCACGCAGAAAGCCCAGGAACACTGAGAGTGGAACTTCCTCCCCTCAGCCAGATTGTGTTTGAATAATTTTACCCTGCTTACTTAAGTTACCTCTGATTTCACATCTGGAGAAGGAAAATTTGGATTTATTTGGATAGGAAATTGAGCTATGTACTTACCCTATTTTCTGTCCCCTAGACTGTGTCAAGGCTAGGCAAGTGGGGGATTCTGTGTGAGACAAAGTGTCCATTTCCCTCATTCCCACCCCACAGTTGAACTAGAAACACAGAGAGATGCAAAAGGGAAAATCTCCGGATGTGGCAAAGCTACAATAAGCAATAAGTCTCTGACTTCTCCTGCAGAAAACTCAGAGGCGAAGGGTGCTGCAGCAAGCCAAAAGTTAATCTCATCCAGAAGAGCAAGATAAATTAAAAGGCAAATTGCTGGCCCGGTCCTACTTCCTCCTCCAGTATCTGCTGCAGACCAGCCCTTGAGCTTGCTGGATAATAAATCTCTCACATTTGCCACCTATTGCCAAGAATTTTTACGTTGTGGCTGACTCCTGCTAGGATATTTTGGCAGTGAGAAGCCACATGGTATGGAAGGACTGGGAGTGCCATTGGCTGGTCTCCATTTCCAGCCAGGTTCCTGTGACCTCTGCTTTGAGACCTACTCCCATGCTGGTTTCGGAGTTGGCCCCACCATTCTGGCATAGGTATTCCCACAAGGTTTGCTTGGAGCCATTGAACCGAGGAAGGTTGGCCTTCCACAGTGCGCTTGTGAAGACCATCTCTAACCTTTCCCTAAATGGCTTTGCTATCTGACAGGCAGAAGCCTCGGCATTCCTTCAGTGCCCTTTGCTTTGGTTTAAGGAGCTGTTCTAGGTGGTTAATACTGAGTAAGTGCAGATGGTCTATCTGGTCAGAAGGTCCCTGTCCTGAGGAGAGGACCCGGGGTTTGATGAACCCCTCCAGGGAGCCCAGCACTGTGCTAGAGAAATCCAAAGTCATTGCTCCCACCCTCAAAGAATGTAGGATGGAATCACCAACTGCCTCAGTCTGGCTCTCAATTCCAGGCAGAGTTCTAGGGAAATGGGAAGGGAATGAATAACATTATCAGAGGCCAGGAGCTCGGTGCTCTCTTAGCTACCTCTAGACAGTGACACTACTGACTATTTGGCTCCCTAACTCTGGCGCAGTGTTTCTCCAGTGGGGCTCAGGGAGGAGATGCTCACGTGCTTACAGCCTGTTCTCTGGGTCCATCTCTGTCAGATATGTCAAATATGCGACAGACCCAAACCCAGACTGGTCGCACATGTTTGTAATGCCCTAAGGACGCTATGTTGTTTCAGTTTTCTTTCCCAATTTGGGGGGAGGTCTGAGCCGCACATCTTCTGTTGTTGAGGGTTATCGATGCCCCCTTACCCTCAGTGTCACACAGTCCTGTGCTTTCGAGGAGGTATCTGTTGTCTAAAGGATGGGCCCAGCCCTAGGTTCCATCAGAGAGAAAGAACTCAACGTCTGTCTCCTTTCTGAGCTTCGGGTAAGACTGTGTTTCAGCAAAGGGCTCTTCAGGCTATGAGGGATGCGCTGAAGACCCCTAGTTTGGGCTCATTGCACCTGCTCATTCTTGTCCCTAGCACCTGTGTTGGGTCACTTCCTCTGTGTCCCATGCTGATGGTCTTCCTGGGCTCTGCTTTGGCTTTTGGCTTTTCTCACCTTCTCTTTGGTTGGTTTTTCACCCTAGTAGTTCTGAAGAACTACTTCTCATACTTCTTCACCAGAATAGAAAATAATTTGACCAAAATTGAGTGACCGTTTGCTTGTTAGAACTACTGTAACAAAATATCTTACACTGACTAACTGATAAATAATAGAAATATATTTCCTTACAGGTTTGGGGGCTGGAATTCCAAGATCAAAATGACAGCAGATGTGGTGTCTGGGCAGAGGCTATTCCTCATAGATGGTGACTTTTTCTTGCTGAATCTTCTTATGGTAGAAAGGGACAAACATGCTCCCTTGGGCCACTTTTATAAGGGCCCTAATCACGTTCATGAGGGCTCTGAGCCCATGACCTAAACACTTTCCAAAGGCCCTACCCCTTAATACCATACCACCCCAATGGGATTAAGTTTGAGCATATGAATATTGCAGGATGCAAATACTCAGATCATAGCACCCACCTTCCCCCCTTAACTTTCTTTTGTATTTTCCGTCTCCTTGGCTGGCACCATTAACCACATAGCTTCCTAGCTGAGAAACTTAGGATGCATCTTACCTTCGGTCTTCCTTTCCTCTACACTATTATATGGACTGGTTTTGTTTTTTTGATATATCTTCAATGAATCCTCTTCTTCCGCTTCCTCTGCCGTAGGCTTCATGTTGTCTGTGACATCTCTTTTGCTCACGAGTCATCTTGCTGGCATAGAAATGTGATTATCTCTGCCCTTGGTTTAGAACTCTTGACCCAGTGCCCCCATTTCTTCCTGGTGAGGTCTGAACTCCTTCACAGGGCAGACATCATTCTTTGTGATCTGGTTCTGCTTGCTCCTCTCAACACGCCTCTGCCACCTTGCACCTGATGGTCCTCTAATAAGTAAGTTTGTGTGGGTCCTGAAATACATCATGCTGTCACCCTTCCCATGTGCTCTTTCCTCTGCTTAGGAGGTCTTTCTGCCCTTGTTCACTTGGGGAATTACTGGCCATCCTTCAAATGATGGGCTTAGCACAGTTCCAAAGACCCTTCACAAGTCAGGCACAGTGGTGCATGCCTGTAATCCCAGCACTCTGGGAGGCTCAGGCAAGGAGATCACAAGTTTGAGTCCAGGCTGGGCAACTTAGTGACTTAAAGAGACCCTGTCTCAAAATAAAAAGGGTTGGGGATGTAGCTCAGTGTGAAGGTTTTGGGTTCAGTCTCCTTATCACCAGCAGAGAGAGAGAGAGAGAGAGAGAGAGAGAGAGAGAGAGAGAGAGAGAGAGAGAGAGAGAAACAGAGAAACAGAGACAGAGACGCCCTTTCCAGACTCCCACCCCATAAGCCGTATCTTTGTTCTTTTGCCTATTATGATGCATTGTGACGCATTTGCATCCTTCTACTCCCTTCAGGACCACAAGCTCCTTAAAGCAGGTCTGTGTCTTTGTTCTTCCTGGTGCCATGTCTGACACATGGCTAATGCTCACCTAAGCTGAATTGACATTGAAGGTAGCTGGGTACCAAGCTACTAAATTACAGGCTTCCTTCGTGACAAAGTAGTAACTCACTTATTTTATTCTAAGTTGTCAAAACAGTCGTATGTTTAAAAATATCCAGTCATTATTCTGCCTAGAGAGGAATAAGGCAAATGGGAAGCCAAAACGATGAAAGAAAGCATTTTGCAGTAGGTGCAAATTAAAACTCCTAGGTAAATAGTAAGAAAGACACAGCGGGCGATTTCAGTGTGAGTTGCTTAGGAAATATTTGCAGCTAATACTTTTAATTGTTATTTTCCTGGCGCTGCAAGTGTTCTACTGTGTGGCTGATTTATTCCCATTTATTTTTACCTTTCAGCTGGGTTTATCTTTGCATAGATTATCATCTGTGGTTCCATTTTAATTCCAGTTGCTCATGGTGTGCTACCAAAGTAAAGCAGTGGGGGGCCCTTTGGGATTTCATAGCCATTTGATTCAAAAATTTATTCTAGGGAAACCCCTTTAAACTATGGCGCTTAAAACCTCATGGATAATCAAATGAGATGAAGAAATGGTCCCCTCTGGGAAATCACACTTCAATTTGTAAAATGTTTCCCTTGGATGCTTTAGGAATGTTTGCTGAGGAGCTTCCTAGCAGCATGACACTCTTTGTGTTAGAGGCGACCTCCCTCAGAGTCCCTTCCAGGCCCGGATCCGCACAAAGCCCTTTGATGCTCATGGCTTCCAGAACTGCACAAGTCCTGTCTGATGTCCACGTCCCCAAGGGATTCTCTTTCTTGAGGAGCTGGCAAGAGGGAAGCTAGAGGTTCAGATTCTTGCTTTGTCAGGTAAAGGTAGCTCATTTCTTCTTTAGCTGAGTGCGATAGAAGCTGACTTTCGTGAAGGAGCCACAGTGCAGCTAAACTTCCCAGGTCACCCCAGATTTTAAAACAATGTAATTAGGTATGGGCAAGGGACAATTTCTTACTCCTGTATAAAATGTAAATGGAGCTTTCTGAGGGGATTTTACTATTTTTATTGAATTTTGTTGTGTACCCTGGGCAAGAACAGTGAGCATGCATCAAAATGCAACTTCCACGGGAGTCCCTTGGACCTCCTTCTCCAGGGTGCAGGGCCTAGTCTCTCCTTGCAAGGTATGATGTGGGTGCATGGCTTAGAAATCCTGTTCCATGATCTCTGCTATACTTCATTCAAGGCCACACCTCAGGAGAGTCAGCGGCCACTCGAGAAGAGGCATAGACCCCTTGTACAGGGACACTGCTGTAAACTCTGTCACTGCCCTGAAGGAGAAGGTGCTTCTCTTTGCTAGTGCTTTGTTCTGCCTTGTAAGTCACAGTCACTGAGTCTGATTTACATGGGATGAGAGTCACCTTATTAGGCGAACAGGTCTATGAATTTTGACAATATAAGCAGCCATGCAACTACTATCACTGTCAGGATCTAGCATTTCTACCACCCCAAAAGTTCCCTCTGACCTCTTTGTTGTCAGTCCCTCCCACAATCTCAGCCCCTGGCAATCACTGATGTATTCTTTTTTCCAAAAGTTTTGCCATTCCCTGGTGTCATATAAATGAAATCACACAGTAATTCAGACTTTTGAATCTGGCTTCTATTATTTAGCAAAGTGCTGAGATTTATTTATGTTGTTACATGTGTTCATAGTTGGTTCCTTCTTATTACTGAGGAGTCTTTTCTTTTTTTTTGTTTTTTTGGTACCGGAAATCAAACTCATGACTTTGCGCTTGCCAGGCAGGTGCTGTGCCACTGATCTATATCCCCAGCCCAAGTAAGGAGTCTTTTATTGTATGGATGGATGTTGCATAATTGGTGTATCCATTTGCCAGTTGATGGGCTTTTTGGTTTCCATCTAGTTTTTGATGATTATGAATATCAGCCTTTGCATATAGATTTTTATGTAGGCACAAATATTCATTCCTTTGAGTAGATATCTAGGGGCAGAGTTGCTTATCATGTGGTAAGTATGTTTAACTATATACAAACTATCAACTGGTTTCCAAAGTGCCACCAGCAATATATGTGTCATCCTTACCAGCATTTTTTAATTTGAGCCATTAGACTAGTAGTATGTGGTACTATCTTGTCATAGTTTTAATTTGCATATCCCCAGAGGCTAATGCAGTTTAATATATTTTTCTTTGCTTATTTTCCATTCATAATTCTTCTGTGCTGACACATCTGTTCACATCTTTTGCTCATTTTTTAATTGGATCTTTTATTATTATTATTGAGTTTTGAGTCTTCTTTATATATTGTAAATAGAAGTCCTTTATTAGCTATGTGTATTGCCAGTATTTTCCCCCAGTGTGTGGCTTACTTTATTTTCCTAAAAGGGATTTTAGAATAGCAGATATTTTAAAATTTTAATGATGTCCCATTTATCAATCTTTTATTTATGACTCATAGCCAGCTCATAAATATAGCTGGAAAAGGGTGTTGGACAAAAGGATTCAGAGGTTTTGGAAGAAGGGGAGGTGTCTGGAAGCCTTCCCTACATGTACCCTCCCCCAAGTCCTCTCCCAACTGTCCCCATCTGTTTCTCATCTACCTTCCCTCTGTCTCTACTTCTGCCATTCCCAGCTTTATACTTTGCCATGGCTGTCTGAGATCTGAGGAAAAAAGAAGCCCTCTGCGCTAACTTGACAGACACTTTCCCTACGAAATTCCTAAGCCACATTGCAACTGCATCTTCTAACCTGTTTCTGAAAAAAGCGAGGTCTGATTCCAAGCCACTTCTAAAGCTAACCTGCATAGCTCTTATTTATGCTGTGGGCATTTTCTGACAATTGTGTTTCGTATCAACTCTTCTGGCTGCCTAGTTTTTTTAACATCTTCCCTTTAGCCTGTACCTCTTTACCTGCCCTACCTTCCCATGACTCCAGCCCTGCCTAGACTCCCTCTGGCCTGTCACTTGTCCTGTGTCTGTGGACACACTGTGCTCTCTCACCACTCTGCAAAGGCTGTTTCCAGAGCTTGGGATGATTTTCCAGCCTGTGCCTTCCCTGCCTGGAGAGGTCCCACTCCGCCTCCAGGCCCCATGGCATCTCCTATGCCCAACTGGCCTCCTCGCCTAGTCCTTCCTCACCTCCCTCCGTCCTCTAGGCTTCCGCCATACTTGTACTTTGCACATGCCTGGGAATGCACTTTTCATTCCATGGAGATACTGACCCAAAGACATTCACACTCTTTCTACGCCACAGCCTCTTTGAGGACAGAACTTTGATTTATCTTTGTTGCAAGTTTCAGGCAGGCTCCCTCCACACTGCAAGAACCTCGTGTTTCCCATCTTTGTGAAATGAGAAGACTCATCGTGGCCTTTCTTCTTGCTGTGTCTCTCTCCTGTACCTTCCCTCTGCCCATGCCAACCCCATCCCTTCCTTGAGCACGGCTTGGAGTCATCTCCTCTGTGAAGCTCCCTGCCCGCTCTGGGTCTCACTTAGTGCTCGCTCGCTTTAGGTCGCTTGGTCTTTCTCCCAATCACGTGTGGCGCTGCCTCCATCCACTGCTCCTGTTTTGTTTGCCACAGATCTGCTTCTGTGGCCTGGTTATAAGTACTGGGAGCAAAGGCTTTGCCTTTGGCTTCTTTGTTATCTGAAACTCTCAGCTGAATGCCACCCTTCTCTGCTCCTGGCTGACACGTTCTCAAACTTTCAGAATTGACCAGTACCTCCTCTGTCATGTTGTGTACTATGTAAACTTATGTTGTGGGGCACTAAAACTCTACTGACCCCAACGATGCGCCCACCCATCTCCCCTGACACACTGTGAGCTCCTGCAAGGCGGGGGCCCAAGTATGTTGAGAGTCACACAGCAAAGACATCAAATCCTAGCTCCTCTACTCGGTAGTTGAATGAAGTTTCATTAGGACAGTCAACACCAGCTGTAGTGATAACCTCACGCTCTCAGTGCTGTCACCTAGCCTACAGTTCAGTTCTCTACTATGTCACAGTAAAATGTGGTTCTATAGGGCATGGCATGAGCTCGTGCTCAGGAAGTCAAGGTCCTTCTATGCTGTGATAACCCCATCTTCAGCATGAATGATCCCTGGCATGGGGGACACCACCCATGGAGGCTATTGTGGGGGGTCTATGGCCTGGCCTAAGAGTAGAACATAGCACTTCCACTAGCGTTCTTTTGGTCTAACAGCTAGAGAACCTGGCAGTGTATTCCTGCTGTGGCCCCAAGAAAAATGATATAGGCTTATGTTATATGCATAGCATCATATCTGCTATATTTTGCAATATTTTCATTGCAAAAATAGAATTATATTACTTAAGATTAGGTTTCTGTTGCATTTTATAGAAAAGCCAAAGTTACGTTGCTTTTAAAAGTTTATTTTTTTCCACCACAAAGAGATGTAAGAGTAGTTGGTTCACCAGTGGTATAGTAGCTCTCCAGAATGATCGCAGAATCTGTAGCCTTACACCTCTGATCAACCATTCACCTCATGGTGCAAAATGGCAGTTAGGGCTAAGCCATCACATCCATGATCTATGAGGCAGAAAAGAGGAAGGAAAGAAAAGCAAGGCATGTCCCTTCCCTTAAAGAAACTTCCCAGAAGACTCTAAGACTGTACTGCTTACATTTCATCAGCTGGAACTTAGTGATAGAGTCATAATTTTGAGTAAGAATACTTGACAAATATATATAACAAACAATATATACCCAGCTGAGGTCAAGTTTCTGTTTTTAAAAGAAAGGAAAAATGGATATTGAGATCAGCAGGAAGCATTCTATGCCTTAGAGGTAAGGCTATTTACTTACCAAATCATTTTAAGGGCCCAACGAGATAATGTATAAAAGTGGTGGCCAATAAATGGTGGTTGTTATCATTATAAGCACAATTATTATTAGTATATGCATGCCTAGAACACAGTTTATGCACATTTGAAATAAATAAACTGTGTCAATAAGGAAATACTTATTGGCCTGAATTTAATTACTTCAGTACTCCATTATTTATTTCTAATAATTAAGTATTCATTCTCTCAGATACTAAACATGCTTGTTCTTGTGGAGAGGTCCTTATTAGCTGATATTGGCTAGGATTATTTTTTCATGGTATCTTGTTGGGCTCAAGGTCATCTACAGTATGGCACCAGGAAGTAGACTTAGGAAAAGATGGAGGAGAGGGCAAGGGGCAGAAGACCAAGGTTTGGGAAACCTTGACTTTAGTCCTAACTCTGTTATCACTAGCTACAGCCCCTGAGGGAATCCTTTCTGCCTCTGGAATTTAGACCCCTCGGCCACAGAGGAAACTGACTTTCTGGGCCTGAGGCCATTATGTATTACATATATTCCGTGCTCCGTCTCGTGGTAATGTTTGACTGTCACACAATATGTTAGGTCTGGGACACTGGCCGAGGATGTAGGACGCCTGGGTTAGGATCCTGGCTCTGCCACAGTAGGCTGGGGGACTTGGGCATGTCACCAATCTTTCTGGCCTTCTGCTTTCTGGGCTCTACAATGAAGGGCCAGCCTTTGTCAGTCTCCCAGAGCATTTCCAGCTCTGAGTTCCTGAGGTTGCAGCAGCCATCGCTTTCCCTACACTGTTCCTCCTCACATGGATGACACGATGGAAACCCTGGTGATTATCTACTGATGGAAGTGATGGTCCCTTACTCTTTGTGCCCCTTGGCCTAGTGCACTTGGCCAGTGTGTGGGCTGAGTCCTTTCTTTTTTTTTGTGTGTGTGTGTGTGGGTATGGGGGGTCGACCTTAGGACCTCGTGCGCCAGCAGGCACCCGTGCCGCTGAGCGATATCACCGGCCCCTTTTTCGTATGTGGGATCCGGGAGTCGAACTCGGGCCCTCGTGCTTGCAAGGCAGGCGCTGACGCCACTGAGCCATCTCACCAGCCCATGGCCCTTTTTTCGTGTGTGGGTTCTGGGAGTTGAACTCGGGCCCTCGCGCTTGCCAGGCAGGTGCTTACGCCGCTGAGCCATCTCATGGGCCCGCTGAGTCTTTTCTTTAACAATACCCGAGTCTTCAGGTGCTTGCTCTGTCTCGTTTCACACAGTACAATCTCACAATGTCCAACAGCCTGTGCCTGACCTACAGAAAAGCTAAAAAATTCAGATTTTGGATCAGACAGACTTAAGTTCAAATCTGCTCTGCAGCCCTGGGCAAGCTTTGTGACCTTTTGGAACCTTAGCTTTGCACTTATAAAATGGTCCATGTGATATATTCCAGGGACGACTGATGATCATTGAAAACATGAATAAAAACTCCTGACACGTATAAGCCCTTTGGAAACAGTAAATAGTATTCTTTCTTCCATCTCTATGCAGAGTCCACTTTGCCATCCAAAGCACATGACATGGAATTTTAGATGGATGGACCTGTGATCTTGGAACAATGGGAGCAGTTCTCCAAGTTCCAGTTCTTTAAACAGAACCTAAGCAGAGTGGGGCTGTACTGCACAATGTGGTCGTAGAGAAAGTGGCCTCAGAATCCCTGAGTCTGGCTTTTGAGCGTTGTGAAACAGTGAGAACCTACAAAGAACTTTACACTGGACTCATGGCTACACGCCTCAGTAATAGGTGCTCATAACCATGCCCTAGAATTCTGTAATCAATACCATCTCCTCCTAGAAAAATACTGCACATGCAGAATAAAATAAACTTGAGAAATTTTCCTAGTATAGGCTTTTCAGAGAGATATATTTCAAGTCAGCTTTATTTCACCGTGAATTAGCCCAGTTAATGTCAATCTCTAGGGGCTAAGAAGTTTAAGCAACATCAACAATAGCATCAATAATAAATTCCAGCATTTTGCACATCCTAAAACCTCCCTCCGAAAGGAAGATAGGATGCCGATTGTCCCCACCAGCTTAATTGTTTGCTGTTGCGATTAATTGGGTAATTTATAAAATTTATTATCCCCTTCTGGCCAACAGAGCCTTTCTATTGAGGAATGTAATAGATGTAATTTGGGCTTTAAATCCAAAATGGAGATGAAGCCAAAAGCTCATACAAGGCTGTCAATATCAGAAAGATCCTGCTTAGCCCTGGGTTAGGTTAGGCCATCGTGGGGATATGTGGCCCTGTATTAGCAAGAAATTTAGAAAAGGAGAATAGCTGTAGAAGCAGATAGTGACCTGCCCAAGTGCCATGCTGGATACTGAGTGTGAATACTGCCTTTCAGCTGTGTAGGGGATACATACTGGAAGCTTATCTCTCTCACACTTGATGGCAAGAGGGTGGCAGGTGGAGAGGCAGCCCCTGTGCTCTGCACACTTGGAGCATTTCTTCCAAAAGCAGAAAAATCCTAAGTCCAGAAACAATTGGGATGTTTGCCAGTGAAGCAATGGGACAAACCATTCAGGAATCCCAAAGGATCTTTTTCTAAGGGATATTTCAGGTATGTCTGATGATTTGGGCACAACTGCGGCAGCGCTCTGAAACTGGCACATTCTGGTCCTGAACATGTGCTAGGCAGCCTGGTACTGTGGGCTTTGGGAGCTCCCTTGCGGAGGGGAGCTTCCCTGTTGCCTCTTTGTTAGTGTGGGACAGTCGCACTGCGATCTGTGCTGGGCACTGTGCCCAGGGAAGGCCCCCTTCTCCTGGACCACTACTCTAATTGCCCTTCAGGTAGCCCACTGTGGATGGGATCTTCCTTCAGCCACTGTGGTCAGTCATTAAGTCAAACTTGGCAGAAGGACAAGAAAGGATAATTTCTTAGAAGGGAAACTACTAGATAAGAGGAGGGGAGTAAGTGGGAGGGAGGACAGTGTGGTTATGATCAAAATATATGCATGTACGAAAATGCTACAGTGAAATCCAATATTTTATAAAATGTATATATATATGTCATTTTTCCCTGCTCCTTTTAGGCCATGAGCTTCTTTAGGTCATGACCTTGGGAGGCTCTGATGCCTACCACAGTGCCTGGCACATAGTAGGCACTCAATAATGTTCGTTGAAAGAGGCTCATTTCCAAGAGAAGGGTAAAATGAGAGACCATCTCCTTGCTTTAGTTCCACCTGACTTACTCACCAGTACTGGACTTGATTTCCTGCTCCTCATTGTCACTAGTGAAAGTCCGTAAACAGATGAAGTACCTGGGTGGGCCCTGTGAGGATGGCCAGGGTGTCCATCCCGAAGCACCTGCGCTCCAACTCCTCCAGTTAGGAGTTTCGTTACTTCTAATGGGACTGCGGACCCTCACGTGGGACAGCTTCTGGAACTGCAGATATAATTCACAGATTCATTAGCTGCAGACTGTATACAACAAAAGGTACTGATGGACAACAAGGTGAACAAAGAGAAGCTTTTTGCCTGGATTTTTCATGGTCCAGAGTAGGACGTTTTTGTGTAGACAAATGAGGATAATGCTATTGCAAACGATGAGCCCATGGGGGGAAATGAGTGTCGTGGGAGTGTAGAGGACGGACTGGCACGGGGAAGGGGAGCTTATAGGAGATGTGAAATGTGCCCATGATCCTCAGAGGTAACTAAGAGTTTGCTAGAAGAGAGAGATTGTCATTCCAGGCATTGGGACCAGCATGCAAAAATTCCCAGGACTATATGAGGCCGTAGCAGTTTGGAGAACAGTGAAATGTCTTCACTGCAGGACACAGGGAGCAATGGTCATGTATGGGGAAGAGGAGCTCAGGCCACAGAGTGGAGGTCTTGCTCTGCAAAGAAAACTCTTGAAGACATAGGTGTAGGCGAGGACTTTCTGAACAGAATGCCAATTGCACAAGAAATAACACTAACAATCAACAAATGGGATTATATCAAGTTAAAAACTGCACAGCAGAGGAAATAACCACCAGAGTGAAGAGGCAACCTATGGAATGAGAAAAATTTTACCAGCTATTTCATGGACTAATATCTAGAATATTTAAAGAACTCAAAAAATTAGACCCTCCAAAAAAAAGATCCAATAAAAAAAATGGGCAACTGGAATGAATAGATACTTCTCAGAAGAAGTACAAATGGCCAGTGGGTACATGAAAAAGCGCTTGGCATCTTTTGCCAAGAGAGAAAGGCAAATCAAAGCAACACTGAGATTCCTTATTACTCCAGAAAGAATTGCTGTCATCATGAAGTCCAAAAGCAATAAATGGTCATGAGATTTCGGTGAAAAAGGAGCTCTTTTACATTGTTGGTGGGAAAGTAACCTACTACTACTGCAATCACTATGGAGATTCCTCGGAAAACTAAACTAGAGATTCCATCTGACCCAGCTATATTTCTTCTGTGTATCTTCCCAAAAGAGTTAAAGGCATCATACTACGGTGATACATGTATATTCATGTTTATAGCAGCACAACTCATAATAGCTAAATCTTGTAAACAGCCTATATGTCCATCAACAGATGAATGAGTAAAGAAAATGTGGTATTTGTACATGATGGAGTACTACTTAGCCATAAAGAAGGACAAACTTGTGTCATTTGCTGGGAAATAGATGGATATTGAGTCTTAATGCTGAAATATGTCAGACAAAGAAGGTCAAATATAGCATGGTTTCTGCTATATGAGAAACCCAAAATATAAATAATTCAGGAGAACAATAAAAGAGATGATAGAAAATAGGGAGAGTGACTTTGCTGAGAGTGGGAAGAAGATCTGGGGATGGAGGAAAATGGGAGGGAAAGGACTGGAAGGAGAAGTAAAATAGATTGAGTTGTGCTATGTACAGAGTCCCTGTGATGAATGTATTTATTATGTATTACAAACATATACAATAAAAAAGGAAGGAATTTTTAAAATAAAAATTTAAATGGAGATTTTAGCCATGAGCTTTCATTTATTCACTCAACAAATGTTTATTGAGATTTACCCCTGTGTGAGGAACTATGCTAATTTGTGGCCTCGCATGACCAGAACTGAGTAGGACCTTATCTTCAGGGCATTAATAGTCCAGTGGGGGTACTGAAAGCAGAGAATGAACAAAAAAGAAGATAATATTAGACTGTAGTAAGCACCATGGAGGAACTCAGTGGGCTCAGTAGAAAGAAAAAGACTGGGGAAATTTGTTTAGCTATAGGAGCCAGAGAAGTCCTCTTTTGGGGCAAGGGTGACATTTAGACTGTGTCCTGACACAGTCCCTCAGCTAGGATAGACTGAGGGGGAGTCATCAGCAAGAAGAGTAGCCAGGAGGCTGATGCATGATAGGAAGAGACTTGGGACGGCAGAAACGTGGAAGATGGTTCGGTGGAAGATGTCACCGGCCTTAGCACGGGGGGGTGTGTCTGTGAATTCTCAATGTCCTAGCTGGGGCAACTGCTGAGACAGCATCAGGACTTCTAAAAAACAGACACGGAGCAGCTGAAGGTAGTGCTTAGGAGAGAGGAGTTTGGGATCCACGGCATAGAAGTCGTAACAGGTGCTCACACCACGCGTCTCACTGACGGGAGCTGCCTCCCGACTCCACTTTGCTGACAGGGACTTTGGGTTCAGGAGCAGTAACAATGCCATCATCTCGCTTTTCCAGGTAGCTACTGGGTTCTTGAAGACTGGCAGGCACATTATGATGGATTCCACAGCCTCTGTTCTTCCTGCTCGGCCTTGCAGTTGTGTTGCTGCTGAGATGAGCTGTGTTCTGAGAGCAGAGCAGACGTAAGAGGGGGCATTACGGAAGCTCGTAAGGGTCACAGCTCATAGGATATTCATCCTGGGTGTGCTGCTTCGCCTGTCTTTGTGTTTCTTTAAACATCTGTCACTCATGGAGACTGGGACTCTCACAGATTGCTAGAGTTAGAAGGGCTGGGGTGATGTCGGTTCAGCCTCCTGCTTTCAGGTCTGAGAAATGTGAGCTTCAGCCTAATCTCCCAGACATGACACTCATAACCAACAGGCAAGGACTGGGCAGAAGTGTATTCCGTTCATGGCGGGGTCCTCCCCTGTCTCTGGGGTCCTCCCCTGTCTCTGGGTGATGCTTGACTGTCCCTCAGAGGTTTTGATTTAGTTGGCCTTGGACAGAACTCTCTATTTTTTTATCATGACCAATGACCAGAGCTGAGAACCACTGTTCATTCCAGTAAGTAACTCAAGACTTACAACTCTTTCTCCCTGACAGTCTCTATTAAATGTTGACAGGGGCCAGGTGTGGTGTACATCTGTGGTCCCAGCTACAAAGGGGGCTAAGGCAGGAGGATCACTTGAATCCAGCAGTTCAAGGTCAGCCTGGCCAACATAGAAAGATCCTGTTTGCAAGCACACAAAAAATGTTGAGAGTTTCTAGTAACAACTCTGTGGGGAACCCCACATGTCCCCATGGTTGTAGATTCCATTAGGTTTATTGTCTGGTTTCTTGGGGCTGGGGCAATTTCCAAAGCTCATCAGTAATAATAGTATAGATGCCTATGGGCTGGGAGACAGAACTGAGAAAACATGGATACCAAAGAAAATATTGAACCCATGATTTTCTTGCTAAAGTAAGGCCCGAGTCACCCTCTCCCCGAAACATTGTATGGCCTCGCTCTTTCCATCTTTGAAATCAGGCTGGTGAACCCCATCCTCCTTTCCCTCTTCTCCTCCCTCTCTTGCAGAGCTGAGGGGACCCAAACAGGACCAAGACGCGCTTAGGCTTTCTGCATGGCATTCAGGAAGCACAGACAATATGAGCGTCTTCCAGTCCTGCTCACTTCTCCTCCCCTGCTCACAGCTGGACTGTTGTTCAGTGCCCCCTGTCAGTTCAGCTGTCTGCATTTAGCCCCTGGAAGAGAGTGATTCCCTGTGTTTCCTAAGGGAATCTCTCCTGACCCCACTCTTGCTGCTTCTGCAGAGTCACCCTTTAGTCACTTCTGGGTGTGCCTTTACCTCTTTGGAGTCTTTCTGTTCCCCCATAGTGCTATGTCTTCTCTTCCTGCCAGGATTTTTGCATACACCATCTTGGGCTAGAGAATACTCAGCACAGTTCTGATTTGTCATTTATTGGAGTGATTAGTTACTGTATCTCCTCCACTTAAATTTCAAGATTTCTGAGGGTAATCACTATAGTTCTTATTTATCAATGTATAAATCTAGGATACATCTGGGATAGTGCCGGGCAGGTAGAAGATACTCAAATAAATCTTTACCCAGTAGATGACTGAATAAATAGATGCATGACTCATGCGGAGATTTAATGGGAGCATACGTGTGAAAGTGCTGTTTCAACCATACAGTTATCATTGTGGTTAGATGGCATCGTACAATGCTTGGTACCAATGCTAACAAGTACGGTACAATGTTTGTTCTTTGGAGAGACAAACCCTACAGAGACACACTGGTTAGGGCAATCACTAATTGTGCTAGGGGTAGAAGATTCTGGTTACCAGAAGGGTGGCCCTTCCATCTGGGCCTGTCCCCTCCTTGTAAACACATTCAAAGGAAAGAACTGGATTCCAGAAGTGGGTCCTTTCCGTCCTCCTCTGCTGTAGTATATTCTCAGTTGGTTTATGGAGATGGTTTCAGAAGGGAAGTTATTTCTGAGTGCCACGAAGCACGAGAAACTCTTTGTATTACTGTTTAGTTAAACTTTGTAGCCACTCTTTAGGGAGACACTACCCAACCTTATCCAAAATGGAGAGGGATGAAGTAATTTGCTCAAGGTTTCCACAGTTCATTGGCAGGTGGTGCAGAATGCAAAGCAGAGTGTGTCTGTTTGCAGGGCCCTCGATCCTTCCCTTGGATGTGCTGGCTCTTTAACAAAATCTAAGGGGCCGGTGCACAAGCAGACCTCAAGGGAGAAAACCCACGCCTGGGGCCGTGCACAGGTAGGAAATGTGAATCACATAGAGGATCCAGTGATCCCCCCCGCAAGTGACTACAAAAGACCTCAATGCATTTGAGGGGCTTGAACCCAGATCTTGATATCCCAGCCTAATGATATTTAAA
Organism: Erethizon dorsatum; assembly: GCA_028451465.1. Lineage (NCBI taxonomy): Eukaryota > Metazoa > Chordata > Mammalia > Rodentia > Erethizontidae > Erethizon > Erethizon dorsatum. The sequence continues at coordinate 5,047,869 of CM051837.1, read as the reverse complement.
TTATGCTTGTCTGACATAAAAATATATTGTAACTTACTAAAAAATGTGCTGCCTGCTGGTAAGTGCTGTCGGCTGCTTCCATTTTAAGCTCTCTGCTCGTCTTGTTCTACTTCATGTTACTCTAAAAGATACTACAGAGTCCCATTAAGCATTTTTCGACATCTGTTACTTTTTAAAATCTTCTTTTATTGTTTTATTAACTATTTTTATTAAAACAGTCATGCGCGCAGAGTAGAAAATTCCAAATAGTACAATAGGGCATATGGGAAAATGTGTCTTTTTTTTCTTCCTTGTAGATCTCTTCCCACTATTACCACTTTCTTGGGCGTCTTTTTGGAAATATTCTACATAGATGCAAATATGTATATGTATATATATGCATATGTGGTTATGTATATCTCTTCTAATGGCCAAGAATAATTCTATGTTTTGCAGAAGTGATAATGTGTATCATCAAACATTTCTCTCTAATCCTACCCAAATTCTTATTTCAAACTCCTAATTGCCTTCTATTTATTTATATGGTTGGGATTCATTATTGGAGGTACGAAGAGCTTGGCAGTACTATAGCATTTGGCAAGAAACTCTTTCTTTTCTTATGGTAGTAATTAAAAGCCTGTTCCAGAATGGAATTAATCGGGTAGTTCAAATAAGTCGGTATTTATTAAGCTATGAGAAGTGCCCTGGTGTGGCAGAGGTGGCATAGGAAGTGGGAATCATCAGTGCCTGGCTGTTCCACCAGCAATGTGGTCCCCAACAAGTCACTTGCAGTCTTCAAGATTCAGTTTCCCTGTCAGTAAATTCAGAAAGCAAGGCGAGGTACTGATGCCATTCTTTCCAGCTTGCCACATTACGGCTCTATGAATTCTGGTTAAGAATAGCCTGTGTTGGCAATAGAGAACTTGGGAAATTTACCACATTAGTTCTGTCAATCTTTTTGCTCTTTTAGATGCATAGTAGGATTGCAGTCCCTCTCCTTTGATGTCCCACGGCCACATGACTTGGTGGTGGTCCATGACATGGGAGTGGACAGGATGTTTCACTCCTGGGTGGAAGCTGCAGGAACCCAGCCCTATCAAAAATGGTTTTCCGTGTTCCGTTTTTCTGGCTCAGCCCTCATGAACACAGGGAGATGGAGCCTCTCTTGGTCTAGGTCCTTAAGCGGGGACACTGGAAGCAGAGAACCTGATGACCCACTATGGACCTACAGTGTGAGCAAGAAACAAACCTGCATTATTTTAAGTCAAGGAAATTTGTGCTTGTTTATTATTGATGCTCACTCTAATGTCGACTGACCAAAGCATCATGTGACTATGGGGTGTGTTCTAGAAAGTCAGAAATTGCAGAGCAGTCATAGTGCTCTCCACTATGCGTATAGCTCATTTTATATTTATGCAGGATTTTTCAGTGATCTTTCTGGCCATTTTCAATTCTTGGTAGAATTTGTGGTCGTCTTTTTCCCATTCTTTTCTATCATCTTTCTTCTTCTTTTATTCTTCCCTGTTCCCTTTTAATCTGTTTCCTAAACTTTTGACCTGTTTCCCTATTTTATATTCCATCTTCTGAGAGCCGTCTCTCTCCTCTCCCATCCCCTCCTGTGTCCCTCCTTTGCCTACAAAGCATTTTCTTGACACTTACCCCTGACAGTTGCTTCCCTGGGTCTGCCTTTCAGCTTCATAAAGCCCCATGTGGTCTCTACTTCCAGCCTCTTTCATGCATCTTTCTTCTTTCTTTTGGATCCTATCGAATCTGCTTTGTCTGAATTTTCTCATCAGTCAGACAAACATCTTCTCACATACATGTGGACCATCCTCATCCTCACCAGCCTACTCATATGGCAGATAATACTTTCATTCTCTTTTGGTAACTGTTAATTTCAGTGAATCTTTCATTTCTGAGACCTTTCCCAAATTATGGATGTTCACTTTTGTTCCCATGGGCACTTCCTGGATCTCTACCATGAATGGGTCACTGTGCTGGCAATGAGAAACCCCAGGCCTATCTGGCAGACAGAGATTAGGGCCGAGGAGTTGTCAATCCTGGGAGTCCTGGAGATGTTTCTGGGAGAGGACGGTCAGACCTTGGAGAGTCATGAGCGTAACCTGTCAGTCTGGGCCCAGCTCCAATTTGTATTGACGGACAATAGCCAGGTGTCGGGTGAAGCATACCCAGAACTAACCGAGCATGTCCATGATTCAGAGTCATGGTTGGGCACCAAGGATAGAAGAGTGTGGAGCAGATGAGGTGTCAGCGAGTGGAACATGGAGGAGGAGCTGGGTGCGACAAATTCTGATAGTCAGAGTTCTGCTGGAGGTCCTATTAGAAAGCAAGGGGCATCTCCAAGGTCCTACATTAAAGGACTGTTAAATGACAACCACCATTTCTAAACCACCAGGAGAGGGAACGTGTGCTCAGCGCATCCTAATGCAGAGTGGATTGATACACCAGCCACGAGGGGAGCAGGGCCTGTTGGGCAGCAGAAGGAAGAAAGCAGTCCCGAGTAGGGCTGCCGCTGGACGACCCAGAGAGGAAGGCTTTGCAGAGATGTCTCAGCTGGCATCTCTGCACACGATGAGGGCAATAATACCTCTGATGCAGGTCACAGAGAGACAGGACACAAGGATGAGGGAGGGGTGTGAATGTGGAAGCTTGATGTGTTCAGGGAATTTTATCAGCTACAGAAGAAAGGCAGAGTAAGAACAAAAAAAGGTGACTCCCACAGTCTCTCTCCTCGAAATCCTCAATGTTTTCCTCTTTCCTTTGAGAATCAGCTTGTCCTAGAATGATGGTGGCCTTAATCATGACTCTTCCTTTTGAGGTAGACTGTGATCTTAAAGTAAAGGGGAAGAGTTTGAAACATAGCTGTGAATGGAAATTCTGGAGTCAGATGACCTGGGCTCCATCTTAGCTCACCATTTGCTAACTAGGGGAAGCCACCTTGACTAACTAATTCTCCATTTGTTCATCTATAAAATGAGAAAGGTCACATTATTATGGCCAGGATTGAATGAAATGATTCTTAGCATAGCCGTGGCACATAAGAGATCTTCAGTAGATCTCTTGTTATTGTAACTAAATGTATTGAGCATCAGAGTTAAATCAGGAGGACGGAGACTACTCAAGGTAAAGTATTTCAAACAGGAAAGGATTGAACACAGGAAGTAGGTGCTTCTGACAGCTGTGTAAGGAAGGACCAGCTCAGTAAGTGACAGCAAGCATAGCAACCATGAGCTTTCGGCTTTGATTCTCAGAAACAGGAAGTTACCACCATCTCCTGGGGGGGGCAAGAACCAGCAGGAAGCTACGTGGTGGTGGCCCTGCAACCCCTGCTAGTTAGGGGAATGTGAGGGGGATCAATGGCAACGTGTCTTTTATTGTAATAAATTTATAATTTAAACACATATTTTCCGATCACACTGAGTATGCTGCAGTTAGAGGCAGGAGGATACAATGGTTAGAGCAGAGACCAGCCTGTAATCAGTGCTGTGGAAACCTCTGCTGCTGAATTATGGTTCCTGCTTGATCTGTCATTGTCTGGATGCCCTTCCTCCCACCCTGGTAAGGACTTTTAGGGCCCAGAGGCCATGAAAGAAGCACCTTCTGTGGTCACTGTAGACACAACTTGGCAGTGCTCAGCAACACTCATGCGTTTGTGAGGGCTGAGTGCCCACGAGGCTCTGAGCAAATCCGTGTTAGGACAGGGACATGTCTCAGCTCATTGTCGCCTTTGAAACCCCTTTTGTTAGGAAGACGCTTGTTGTCTAAAGGCAGCTAAATTTAGCCATATTTTGTCAGCTAGAATGTACGCCTTGAAGAGAGGGCTAGCAAATCTCAGCCATGTCACACTTTATTAGTCACGCGAGCACTTAAAAGCGCACTAGGAGCTAGGCTTCCCGGGATTGGCGGTGGCATGGGTGAGAAGTGCTGTGCCGACTCTTTTAGGATTTACCTCTAGAAGCAGGATGGAGGGGAAGGCATGAAATCTCCTAAACAATGAGTAATTTCTTTCCTTTCTTGCAAGATTCACAAATGGGATATTCAAATGAGGAGAAAATGTAGAGTGGGATAGATACTGTTCCCGTGGCCTTTTTCTTAGACACGCCATCTGACACCAGCCCCCTCTTTGAATTTGGAAACATTGTTTAGTTGCTGGCACTTAGTTAACTGCTTGAGACCCTGATGGGGATTGAGGCTCATCTTTGCTGAGTATCGACTGTGGGGTAGGCACTTCCTGTTCAACCTTTGCCATAGGTGGAAAAATGATGCAATAAGGTGAAAGATGTGAGCTTCATTTAAAAAAGAAGAAATTAAAACTGTGAGGTGGGTAACAAGGGCCAGGCGTGAATTCACTTTGCTAAAGTCCATGTTATTTCTACCTCTGAGGTCAGCGTGGGAGCGTCGAGGAATTCGATTTCACCATGTCTCTGAGATTGAAATATCTTGGCCGTGGTGTTGACTTCCTTTTCGAGGGCTCACAGTGCTCTGTCGGGGCTGTGTAACATCACCCTGCAAGGTCCAAGGTTCGGGGTGTGTGTTCACGCACAAGCCGAGTAGCTCTGATCACCAAGCGCTCTGTGTGCCATGGGGTCTGGTTGCTATGACTGTTATTAAACAGAATCTCCTGTCTAGAACAGGCATGTGTCTGCTCTCCATGGGGCCCATACAGTGTGAAAGAAAACCCCTCCGCTATCTGAGGAGAGGAGCTCTCCATAGTCTTTGTTCATCTGGGAGTCCATGGCAGGCTTACAATGGAAACTCTCCTAACAATCCTTTCCTTAAAATGTGCAGAGCGCCTGAATACATAAAGACAAATACTTAATTCAATAAGACAACATGCCTCCATGCATCCTGCAAAGAGCAGTCACGTCAGTGTCCCGACACCACCACATCTCCCCTTTCCTGAGAATTAAAGGGCCAATCAAAACACCAATCTGGATATCTGAGGTCTTTCTGTCATCTAGAAGAGCATAATGAGCTTTAAGACCCTCTGTGACCTTGCTTTCAGGGGCCTCGAAGATCAAAAAATCAAGTCCGTAGAAGTGAAGCTATCCCTGTAAGGTGTGACTGCTACTCAGTGACAGAATGGACTAAACCAGGTCTTTGGGCTTGATGGTCAGTGGGTGACAACATGACAGAGCTGGAGGCCTGTGCTCTTGACTTCACCTCCAAACAAGCTATGTGACATCAGGAGAACTTTAACAGCCCCAAGTCTCAATTTTTTCATCCAGAGCAGGATGAAGGGTAGTACAGAAGATTAGTGTTAATCAAGCATCCATCGAGTACTTGTCAGAGAATATGTTGTCAGTGAACGTTTGCCTGCATTATGAAGACATAGAATCATCAAGGGATGTGAGAGTTCAAGGCAAGAAGTGAGCTTGCTGGAGTGGTTAGGAAGGATTGCTTGGGAAAAGACATCAAATGAGGCCTTTTCCAAATATTTGGATAGGGATAGGAATAAGCAGGGCCTTCTTGGTGGCAACAGTGAAGTAAGCCAGAGTTTATAGGCAAGAAGAGCTAAGTTCCAATTTAAGGATCATGAAAAACCTGTTTGATTGGAATAATAGGTTCAGAAAAGTGAGTGGCTGGAGGTTAGTCTCCGAAGGTCTGATGGAGGGCAACTTGAACATTATGCTAAGGAAGTTGGGCCTGTAGGCAGTGGGGAACCTTTAAAGAGTTCTGGGCATAGGAATTACTGAATACAGCACATCAATCCAGTAGTCACTCAGACAGTGAACTGGAATTGGAAGCAGCTGGAGGTCAGCAAACTAGCGGAAAGGTTCTTGTAGCAGACCAGACAGTAGAGGATGAATCCAAATAAAAGTTGTTGCCGAAATGAGCAGGAAAAGATGATTGTGAAGGATATTTTAAAGGAAAAGTTGGCAGGAAGAATCAATACTATAGTAGGAAAGAGACTTTAATTAGCTTTATAGAGTGGAGAGGGAATATTCATGGCTTGTTGGGCTGAGCACTATATTTTAAAGAAAAGGTGTCCCAATCCACAAATCTACGGGAAAAGGAGCGTGATAAATGATTAAGCCAAAGTGAGTAAAAGACTTTAAGAAATGATAAAATGAACTCAAATGAAGATTAAATGTTCAAGATCTGCAAGTCTTGGCTCAAACGCAGCCCCTTAGGGTTAACTTTCAATATGCATCTTGGTGATTCTTCAAAGTCTTTTCACTAATGGCAGACCTCACTGCTGAAAAATGATGATTGCATATTAAATCGGTAGCATAGGCAGCCTATGCTCTACCTTCCTTATTTCTACACGGAGGCTCATTGGGCTTGTTTGAGCCTTTCTTAATGATCTCTCTTCCTCCCCTCAGTGGTATGCTCAGAGCTGCCATTCTCCTACATGCTTGGCAGAATGCTGGAGCCCTGTGCTGCTCCATGAAGGAGGGCACCATACGCATAGCTACTAGCTATTAGGACAAAAAGAATTTAGTATATACTAAGTAACCAAAAAGGCAGAAGAACACTAAGGGATCACAGTTAGCAACAATTGCAGTGAGCACTCCTAAGACTACGATTACTAATGACACCAGCTGGTTTCCATAGGACTAGTTCTGCTAAATCCTAAAAGCCTGCATGGAGAGCACTGAGGAGCTGCAACTTGCATCTTTAATAATGGGTGCTGCTTGTAAAGTAAGTGTTGGACTCTGAGCTCAAAGAGGCAAGGGTGCCCCCAAGGGCCTGAGATCCAGAACGCCAACGAGGAGGTACCAGCCAACTGGTATCTCTTATGCAATGAGGCTGTTTTTGCAAGTTTTGGGAAAAGAACAAACTGGATTCAGCTGCTGCTACAAGAAGTACTTGCTGCTGCTAACAGCAAGCAGCACTGCTTGGATGATGCTCGCAGGTGTGAATGGAACAGGAAGCAACCAGGAAGTTCCCTCTTCCTGTTCCCTGTCCCCAGCCTTCCTAATGCCCCCTATCTGACAGGGAGCCCGGTGGCAAAGCAGAAAGGAGGCCTGTGGTGGGGATCCCTGCACTTCCAGCTGAGTTAAGAGCGTGGGTTTAGAGCTGAAACGCAATAGCTCAATGACTGGCACATGCTACTTCCTGCCACAGCCTCCTGGATAGTCTCAGCAGTTTCAGAGAAAAGAAATTGGCTCAGAGTTTACAGGCGTCTTTTTAGGTGCCCTCCCCTTCCCCAGTGTAATGCAGTGTGAATGTACAAAAGGACAGGCTGGATCTATACCAATCGACAGACTCCCATTATGAATCACTTTATTTTTATATGAAAAGCAAATCATATTTATATAAAAATAGAGAAGGCCACAGGCTATATGCCAAGCTATAAACAGTTGTTACCATCTGTTAGGGAGGGTATTAGTTATTGGATTTCTTTTGCTTTTTACCTCATTTCTGTATCATTTGAATTTTTTAATATGGGTGTATGCTATTTCATAATCAGGAAAAAATGCTATTGCTTTTGGAGGAAAAACAAAGAACCATTTAAAAATGACATTCTTTCCAATGCTATCAATGCTGTAGTTAAAATGTGGTGCTCAAACTGAACAGTGTATTTTTGAAGATAAGGAAAAAGTAGGTAAACAGCATTTACTAAACTGTCCATGCCATGCCATTTGGAAGTGGCATAAAGTATCCCAGTCGATTGTCTTATCAGTTCTATTATTCCCATCTTTGAGATAAAAAACAAGGCTCAGAGTAATAAACAATTGCTCAAGACCTAAAAAGAAGGAACCACTAAAAACTGACCATACTGCAGTGGTTTATTTTCTATTTTGTAGTTGTGCCTTATGTGACTTATCTTTAACATGTTCTTTCTGCCGGACAATGATTATATATTTATGTATATGGATTTATTTTAACTTATTTTTCTAACACATTATACTCCTCATAATGGCTGTTACAGGCTGAATGATGTCCCTCCCCCCAAATTCTAGTCCTCAGAGTCCTGACCCTCAGGGATCACTAATGCACAGAGGCTGTGACTGTATTTGGAAATAGGACCTTGAAAGAGGAGAGTAAAATGAGGCCCTTCGGGTGGGTCCTAATCCATTCTGACAAGAGTCCTGACCAGAAGACACTGGTCATACCAAGAGCTGCCGTCAACTGAGGACGACCATGTCCGGATAGTGGGAGAAAGAGGGCTGGCAGGCTGCAAGAAAAGATGCCACAGGAGAAACCCAAGTCTGCTGACACCTTGACCTGGGACTTCTGGCCTCCAGAATTGTGAGAAAATGTTTCCGTTGCTGAAGCCACCTAGTCTGTTGTGTTTTGTTACAGCAGCTGTCGTAGTCAGGGTTTGCAAGGGAAAAGATATAATAGAGGACACAATTTATAGGATTATTTTATAATAGTCACCCAAAGAGTCAAATACAAGACTGCAGGAAATCTGTCCACACACTAAAGACCCAAAGAATCCTGATGAGGGCCTGGATTCCACAGCAGTGTCCTGCATGGTCCAGCTGAAGACCGAGAGCCCATGGCCGACTGGAGGCCGAGAGCCCACAACAACGTCTCGTGCAAGTCTATTTCATGGATCTGCACCGGGAAGGCCCAAAGGTCAGTGGTGGAAGCTAGAAAGTCTGCGCCAGCGGGATGAAGGACCTGTGCCAGCAGGCCGAGGGAGCTGCACTGGAGCCAGGAAGCGATGCTCAAAGTAAGGACCAGAGCTCCCCTGAAAAGAACTGCAGCCGTCCTCAGTGACAACAAGGTCCCAGTCTCCTCTGATGATGAGAACAGCCGAGTTCATGTCAGGAAAGCCAGCGTGACAAGCTCCTCCAGGAGAAAAAACAGCAGCACCTCTTCCCCTCTGGTTCTCCTTTTTATGTTGTTGGCAACAATCCTCAGGTGGGCGCTCCATGCAGCACCACGCTGATTCAGTTCAGCTGGGTGTTGCAAGTTGCCACAAGTTGTCAATCCACCACAGCAGCCTAAGCAGATCAACACAAGGGAATTCTTACGGATTATACTTAAAAACCTAAAAGTTATTTCTATCCGGTCAAAAATGGAAATGCAATTTAAGTTGTCTATTAGTGCTTTGCATACAATAGATCCTATGAAAGTGTTTTCATTATCTCCTTCATTTTTTCTCTCTTACTCATTTTATTTAATAAATCCTACTTGTGTACTTCCCTGGGCCAGTCATCGTTCTACATTTTGCAGATAAAACAGTGATCAAAACAAGAAACATCTCTGCCATCACGTATTAGCTAGGAGGAGATACAAAGCAAGTTAACATTTTATATAGTGGTATATAAATAAAATATATAATATGATAAATAGTAATAAATACTAAGGGGGGGGGAAAGCTAGGAAGGTGATATGGAATGAGGAGAGGGAGGTAACCAGAGTACACTTCACAATTGAGGAGACACTGATATCAAGAGTGTTGGCTTTTAGAATCCAGAGACAATTTGAAGTGTCTGAGAGCCAGCAAGTGTGTACCTCCTGTGCCCTCCCCGGTCTAAACCAGCATTGCTCCAGGTCACTAACCACTTAAGGGATGCACACAGGTCAATCAGAGACCCGTTCCTCAGGACAGATCAGTCCCCCAGGGCATCATCCCTGGTTCAAACACACCCCCCTTTTCCCCACTTCGAAAGCTTTACCATAACAATCCTCCACTCCGTGCACCCTGAAAAAAAAAGCCTAAAAGTTATTTCTATCCAATCAAAAATGCAAATGGTTTCTAGCATTTGTCTGCATTCTGGTGAAAAAGGACCTAGGACATTTCATGTTTCCCTGCACAGCTTTCTCTTTAAACAGCAGTGGAAAACAGGGAAGGTTAGTGGTTGAAAAAGAGCAGAGACACTGAATTGTTTCCAGGATTTACTGATTTGCTGGCTGACCTCGACTAAATCTCCTTAACCGCTCTTTCTTGAAGCCATCGTCCCACACAATAGCAGGGATAAAGAAATTTGTGGGTTTGATGATGTTATCAAATGTTTAGAGCTGTGGTTGGAAGAGACAAAAAGCAGGCTGCTGTGTTTGCGTGGTCTTTCCATTCCCTTTCCCCTCTTCTGGGGCCGCTCCCCTGACCCCCAAGGGGACAAGCGCCTGTGACCTCTCAGGTTCTCTTGACCTTTGGGGGATAGGCTTTGCTTGCTCAAACCTGGAGGCTGTGAGCTAATAGTTAAGTTGGTGGCGGCCTTAACACGCAGCATACCATTGCTCGGTCCATCTCAGTTTCATTATGCCCACCTGTACCTGCAGGGCAACGTCAGTGACAGGAAGAAGCCCCAGAGGCAAAGAACTAGGTGAATTTCATTCTCCAGTAGGCTGCCTGCATTACCTGGGAGTAGGTTTTAAGGACCCAGGAGGTCACCTCCCAGAGAGAACCTCTGTTCTGATGCCTCCTGTGGGTCAGGTCCTGAGACAGGAGGAGGTGAATCTTGCAAGCTCGATCACTGCCCATGTGAAGCTGTGGCAGCAGCCTGAGGACCTGGTTCCGTGCTCCTGGGGACAGACAGGTAAAGGCAGCACAAGGTGAAGAGGCTCTGGTGACAGAGGCCTGGGGGCAACTAGCAGCAGCCCCAGTCCTGCCCATTCCCAGGACTTTGTCTACCCATGCCAGATCCCCTTAGGATTCCCCCAAATGACAGATGGCTCTCCCGGATGGCCATTCGGCACAGATGTGATCCCAGCCTTCAGATAAACAATGGCCCTTGCTGGCATGTACAGTAACCTAAATTTCTCCAATTATGAATCCAGCAAATGGTACAGTCTTGGACAGACCCTGTTTCCAGGCCCCATGGTCAATTTAAGGACAGAGGCGATGCATGGAGTAGAAGATGGAATCATGTGGGCAAAGCCTTCATGCTGGTCCCAGGTCCTCCACCAAATGGCTGAATGACCTTGGCCAAGTCACCTCCTTTGTTAGTCTCAGTGTCCTCGCATGAGGCTAGAAGGTCACAGCCATGAGCCATGTGCAATGTAGGTTTCATTGTTCTGCTCTGAAGTTTGTTTACACTTCATCCCACTCGTAGTAATGACTTCATCCTCTAAGGAGCAGGAGGAATAGGAGGAGGCAGCTCATGGCTTGCCCCTTGCTCTGCCTCTGAGCTCCAAATTCAGGTGAATTCTCCCATGTCGTTTCTCACATGTGCCAGCCCAGCTCTGGTCTCTGTCAGTCCCCATTCAGCCATCTGTTCTTTGGTCCACTCCCACCAGGGAGCAATCACATGAACAGATTTCTTGCATGGGACCTTTGCATTTTAACAAATGTAAGGCTTTTGGGAGGAGAGGGAGGGCAGCTCTGAGGGGACACCCAGTTTTCAAGACTCCATCCCTCCCAACCTGGGGTCCTGGCACTGGCCATGTAAGTTGGACCTTGTCTTCCCTTCCTATACCCTGTTTCCTCTCAGAAATAAACACAAATCCTCACACTTTCTACTCAGAAAGTCTACTTCTGGGTCTGCCCTTGTCTTCCAGGTCTGCTTTTTCCTTCCACACCTTCTAGAATCTTTACATTTTTACTCCCAGATGGTTCAGCAATGTATTTTCCTCCATGTGGTCAGTTCTTTTCTAGAGCAATTCTCATGCTAGTTCTTATGTTAACACACACACACACATACACACTCATACTCAAACCCTCCAAACTCATGAGTCCTCAACATCTTGATTTAACAAGAATTGCTGACCACTTGCTGTGATTGGCATTGGGATGCCAGCTCTGAGATCTAAAAACACACAGGGAATTGAGTATCGCTAACTGGCGAAATGTATGCTGGGAAGGTTAGGGCATAGAGAGACCAGTCTGATACAGGGAAATTGTTACAGCGACAGTGAACTTGTGAGGTCCCCCCAAATGAGCATGGAACCAGATAAATATTTCTAGAGTAAAAGGTCATTTTCAGAGGCTACAAAGCAGGGCCACCCCATGGGTGGAGGAGCCTCTCACTCAAACATATACTAAGACTAGGAAGTGTGGCTTGATCCTGCACAGGAATGTTCCCGCATGGCTTCCCTCTGACCTCCCTCTGGGTGAGCACTCACTGTATACCAGTCCATGATGGAAATCTGAATCCCTGCCTTTCTTCACAAGCTCTATTCTAGATAGCTTGGGGAGGGGAGAGGTGTCAGGGCCTGAGTGCTAGAATTCATTGAGAACAGACACCCTGAGTGGTTGGCAGGCTGGATGCTCCCATCAGTGGTACATGTCTTTGAGAACATGATGGGAGCAGGGTAAAACCAATGAGTGTAGAAACAGAAAAAATGAAGCTACTTACCCAGGGTCCCCTGGGCATCATTGTCTTGTGGATCAATTATAGTGTATTTGGTATGTGCTTGCAGTAATATAGAAAGGGTTGCTCCCATCACAACCCAGCCCTGGCCTTCATGGAACTTGCTAGTCTTTAAATCCAGCCTGTTGACTACTGTGTTAGAGAAATGGAGGATAAGGAGCTCAGAACATTAAGGAAGAAGAAACCAACCTTCTATAGAGTTCATAGAGAAGGCCTCCCAGAGGAGGTGATTTTTGGTAACAGTTGTCTAAGCAGAAATAGGAGTTGTGCAGTCTACAAAAGCCCAGAAGTATTAAAGAATCCAGAATCTCCCAGAAGCAGTGATTCCAAATGGCTGGTCTAAGATTATTGTGAGCAGAGCAGATGAGGAGAGGTAAGAGGGATGAAGAGTGAATAGAAGGTGGAGTCTTTCCCTCAATTATTTTAGCTTTTATTCCATAACCATGGGGTCCTATGGAGCTTTTCAACATCTGATTTCAAAGATTCACCTGTCTCTCAGGTAACTCTGTATTGGTGTGAAAGGCTCACAAATAACAAGAGGCTGCTAAAGCATGAGACAGAGAGGAAGGGTCAGCATCCTCTGAGTGAGACACGGTGATGGACCAAGCTGAGTGAGAAGTGGAAGAAATCAGAGTTGGCCTAGTCCTGACCCAGCTGTTCCTTCTCAAAATTAAACTACCATCAGTCAGGAGCATGGCCATGTGGTATCGGTATACTTTCCATGGATTGAAAATTGCACCCCCTGATGAAAAAGGAAGACGCTTCCTCTGAGTGTTCTCCTTGAAGGTGACCTGTAAGAACTTGTGCTGGAGAGCTTTGAGCTGCTCTGAGAGCCGCTCTTCTCCTGCAGAGATGGCCAGGAGAGGTATCGGGGCTGAATAGAATGTGACTCTGTGTTGCCTCTCCTTAATATCATGAAATCCCCAAGCACAAGGGGGAAAAGTGGGCCATCCGGCACAGAAGTGATTATAAAAACTGACTTTCCTGTTGATTGTAGATTCTTTAACATGCCTCTCACCCTGTGGTGTGTGAGAAGAAAAAGTGTGACAGGTCTTACCCTGCAGGCAAAGCCACAGTACTTGCCGGGAACTTCTGCCAACCTGGCAATCTTGTGCTACAGCCAAAGGTGTCCTCCAGAAACACAGCGCTGAAGGACATTGTGGCTGGCCCTTTCCTCCCTTTGCTGAAGGCTGCTATTCAACAGCAAGCTTTTTAAATTTTCTCTTCTAAATCATTCCTTGATTCTATATTCTTAGGTGTGAAGTTGTTTTGTGAGAGACTCTAAGAGTTTGCAGCTGGATTTTGGGAGGCCACTGTGGAGGAGTCCAATAAACTCACTCCTTCTAAGTCCCAAACACCAATTAAACAACTGTGCTTGCACCTGGAAGGGCAGAAATTGCCTTGAAGCCCTCAATCTGTAGCTGTAATTGTCAGATCATATGTAGAAATGTGGAATTTGGGAATCGTTATGGATGATAGTGAAATGGCCCATTTATTACCTTTCTTGGCTTCAATGTTTCTTAAGTGAGTTGTTCTCCATTTATTGGCCCTGGCTATATAATGCCAAAACATCTGATCTATGAAGCCAGATTTCAGCCTATTATTTGCTGCATAATATGAAACTGAAAAAATACAGAAAGAATTGGGGGTGGAAGTGGGTGACGTATAGAACAGGGTTAGGATTGGGAAGGGGATGGCCTGTCATCTGCACCATTCAAACATTTAGATTGGCTAAGGGTTTTATTTAATTGAAAAGCCCTTTCTCAATGATGTGTTAGGGACGTAATTCTTTTGAGTGTCAGAGTGACTCTAAGGTCTGGCTTCATGAAAATTCAGTGACGCTTTCCCTTATGGGGAATATGTTCAGTGAAAAATATGTTCAGTGAAAAATCAGGAAACAAAGATGTGTAGTTTTCTGAGTTAGATTCCAAAAAGAAGGTCAAATAGGTGTTATTGTTCTCCAAAATTCCTCTGCATTTTGGAGGTGTGTTTTAAGTAACCAGGCAAGTGATGTAAGGAAATACCTACTGACTTCAGCTCTTTCCCACCAAGTTTCATCTGATTTGCATTGTCTATACTTCTTTGATCAACTTCAAACAATCTTTCAAGGTCAGGTTGTTTGATTTTGGGGGGGTAACATTTAACTGAGCCTTTATTATATTCCAGGTAGTGCTCCTCATTCATTTCCTGACTTAATTCTCAAGGTAGCTGCTGTTGCAATTCCCATTTTATAGGAGAGAAAAACAGAAGGTAGGAGGATCATGTAGCAGTCTCAAAGGCACCCAGTTCTGTTGGAGCAGAGTAGAAAAGCAGAGAAGAGCATTAAGTGGCCCCTGGTTGAAGGCTGTGCTGTCGCAAAAGCCTCTCCTAATGATCACAACTCAGTGCAGACCCTGCTGTCTGGGTTCCCTTTAACTTCTGTTTGTACCATACATCTAGAAATGTCCTATCACCAAATGAATATCATATACTCTTGACAGATTTTCTTTTGTAGTATATATATATATTTTTTTTTTTTTTTTTTGAGGCAGGATCTCACTATGTAGTGCAGGCTGGCCTTGAACACACAGCGATCCTCCTGCCTCAGCCTCCTCAGTGCTGGGATTACAGGTGTACACCACCACACCCGGCTCTTTTGCTGTTTTTAATTTTTGTGTTTTGTGAATTTTTTCTCAAGTATATTTTAAATTCTGTTAAAGTATATAGGCCATGTCTTAAATACCCATATTGTTGCCTGCCAAAACTTTATAGGGATCTGGGGGTGCCACGAATCTGGCTGACCTACCTTACGGTCATCATCACCTGGTCATTTGCCACAGTGAAACTAGTTAGCCACAAGCACTAGTTAGCCACTTGGGGATTGTGGATGTGTGCTCTGAAACTTCATGGTTCTGCTCAGATATTTGGAGCCTTGATTTATGATGAAATTTATCCACTTCTTAGCAATAGCTGGAACGCAAGAGATATTTTTATGAATTGAATGTTGTGGGAAGACCCCCTCCCCAGCATCTTGAGCAGGGTCTTGAGAAGTGGGTAGACAGTCAGAGTAGAAGTGTAGATTTCTTTTCTGGAGATTACACAGAATATGCAAGCAAAACTTGCAAAGTGGTTTCTATGTTCTTGGAGTTGTCATTTTTGTCACTTTGTTTGGCTGTGAAGCTGATTTTCACACAGGCTTGGTGGTTGTTAAAGTAAACACAAGTATAGTATTAATATCCTCTGCATATATTTAGGTAAAACTGACATCCAGTTGAAGTCAAGAAGTGGTTTGCTTACTCATAGTTCTTGGAAACTGTACACATACTGACTTAATACTTATGTTTCCCACGTATACTTTCCAACTAACAGTATCTTCTCCTCAACTTTTATAAAATTTTACAAATTTAAGCACAGAAAATATGCTTAAAATATCAAGTGAGTAATTTGCAGCCACTATACTTTGAGAATCTGCCAGGCCTGCTCAGAGGATGCTTCTGAAATATTTTCCTTAGAAGCTTGGGGAATTCATTCATCCCTTTGGATTCATAGGTCAGGGACTGCTCTTAAGTAGACATGTATCTCTTCTAATTAGTCACCCCTATTTTGCAAGAATCCTCTTGGACAGTATTGAGTTGACCTCTGCTCTGTATCAGCTCCACCATATTTTAGGAATGAGGTGATGCTGCGGCCAGCATGATATGCAGCAATAATTGCTCCAGCTAAGAGAAGGCTCATGCTGTCCTGAGGCTGTGCTTGGCATTTATATTTTACATTATTTTGGTGGCCCTTAGCTAATTACATTTTTTTTTTCAAAATTGATGAGCCAATGATAGTTTCAAAGTTTGCTATTTCTGTATCACTCCCAGTTCCTTGTAGGTTTAAGAGTATCATGCATTAAATATTTTGTTCAAAGACACATAAACCTGGTCCTGGACTTCAAGGAGTTTACAACCTATTTGGGAGAGAATAATTAAAGACCCAACAAGGTAATAAAACTTCAATGTAAGGAAGAGAGTCCCAAAATTGCATGGTGATTGCCAAAGGCATGGTGATTATAGGAATTAAAGGAGGGGATGTCACCATGGTGTGTAGTGTTGGGACACTCGCTGAGCGGCAAGAGGAAGTGAGCTGGGGTGGCTGAAGTCCATGTTGCACATCAGGCTGTAGGTTCTTCATTTGCACACAGCTAGTGTACAGAGTCTAAGTCATTTCACTAAACAACAAAAACATTCACTAGTGTTTTCACTGGGATCACATGAGGGCTATACTGAATGTTTTCAAATTTCTATACTCAGCCTTCCCAACTCTCCATTTATTCAGCTAATCTTTATATCACCTGGTAAAGTATATTACTCTCTTTCCTGTACATTACACTTTTCACAAACCTGTTTCCAGATGCTTTATATGTTTAGTGCTATCATGGATGGGATTTTTCCTATTACACAGTTGTCATAGTTACTTTTCCATGGTTAGAACAAGATACCTGAAACCCACAATTTAAAGGAAGCAAAGTTTATTTTAGCTCACAGTTTGTAGAGATTTCAGTCCATAGTTGGCTGGCTCCAAGACAGGGTGGCATGGCAGATGGGCATCACAGAGGAGAAACAGTCCGTGGCAGGGTAGGCAGGAAGCACCAAGCAGCAAGTCTTCCTTTCCCTTTTATCTCATCTAGGCTGCAGGCCTTATTGGTTGGTGCTACCCACACCCAGAACTTCCTACTATCTAGACCCAGAACTATTCTAAACCAATCAGTGGACTAATCCAGTACCACACACCCTGAATCCATTATCACATACCCTAGATTCAGCCACCTCCCAAAAGCCCCACCTAAGAGGCTTTGGAGAGACACCTAAATATAAACCATAGCAATAGTCTAAATAGATATTGTTAAAAAAATTTTTATGTTGATCTTACATCTGACCACCCTCCTGAACTCTACCCTTTTCTAAGAGGCCTGGACTTGAGTGTCTTGATTTTTGCGTTTAATGAAAGACCATTGGAAAATAACAGATTTATCTTCCTCATCTATAATTATACCTTTCCCTTTTGTTTCATGACTATTCCATTGCCCAAATATTTGGAACAACTCTTGACAGCTTGATGATATTTTATGTTCTTATAGTGTCTGCTTTTATAAGAATGACTTAAATTTACTGACTGTCAACCTTTGTCATGTGTTAGAATCACCTAGGAAAAGATGCTTTACTGCTGAAGCTCAGACATGGTATTTGGGATTTAGAGGAGAATAATTTCTACAAGTAAATTTTGAAGTAAATCAATTTTACAGCTGTTACTACTATTATGAGTCATCATCATAGCATCTGGTATACAGATGTTATTATAATACTGGGTTATTACTAAGTTCCAAGCACTGTACTAAGCACTTAATGTGTGTCACTTTAATTATAGCTCACAACAGCCCTATAAGAAATTATTGTGCCCATTTTACAGATGGTACTAAAGCAGAAAGATTAATTTTTTTTTTTTTTTTTTTTGGTGGGTACCGGGGGGTCGACCTCAGGACCTGGTGTGCCAGCAGGCGCCCGTGCCGCTGAGCGATATCACCGGCCCCTTTTTCGTATGTGGGTTCCGGGAGTTGAACTCGGGCCCTCGTGCTTGCCGGGCAGGCGCTTAAGCCGCTGAGCCATCTCACCGGCCCAGAAAGATTAATTTACTAAAAGTCTCACATCCAGAAAATGGTGTATCTAGGGGTTAAACCCTGGTCAGAATAATTTCAGACCACATTATTCATAATCAACATTCTGAATTGGTAAGTGTGATAATTAAAATCATATAAGAATCTTTATAATATTGGTTTTATTAAATATACTTTTAAAATTTTGTTTATTGCTAGTTCATTATTTATTGGGATTATTTTTTCCTTTGTCCTGTTGATGTTATTCATTATAGTGACAGTTTTCCTAATATTAAGTCACCCATTCCTAGGATGGTCTGCCTAATTGTAGAGGATAATTCTTTTAGATGATGTTGAGTTTGATTGCTATTGAGTTGTATTTCACTTAATATTTTTTCTATATATGTTGGTTAGTATCACTGATCTAAGGTAAGGGAAGGTGTGTGTATTTTTACCAACTTTGGGCTTTGGGGTTATGCTTCCTTCATTAAAAAGCAAAATTGTGTAGCTTTTCATTTTTTCCTGTGCTCTGGAGCAAACCACGTGGCAGTAGAATAATGCGATGTCACCACTAAAAGCCTATGGCCTCTGACATTTTTTGTAGATAATTCTTTAATAACTTATACGATTTCTTCCATGATGACTGATTTATGGGAAATCATTTCTTATGGGTGAAAAGGGTGCCATTATTATTTTCTGCAACCTGCTCATTATTGAAAACTTAGAAAACACAAAAAGTAGAGAGAAGCAGAAAAATAATCACCAGCATCCCATACCCAAGATCCACCAATTTTTAAATTTGTACTGCATCCAAAATTTTGTATCTTGCTCTTCTCAATTAAGGTCATAACATAAACATTTTACTGTTCTTATTGAAGGTTATTTTAAATTACCGAATAATATTTTCCCACTTTTAGGGGACTCTGCTTCAGGTTCTGCATACTTGCTTAATGGTTATGTTCTAACTCAACATATAAATTAATTTTTATGAAAAACTCTCCTGCTGTGGGCTGTTCCCTGTCCGGGAATGCAAGAGAGCCAGAGTAGAAGTCTCTGCCCTTCAGTTTAGCTTGTTTCTATTTTGATATTAAATAACCAGCTGATTACTAATTGTACCATTCAACATTAGGATGCAGAAATAGAATGTTGAATGACTCCGCTAATCTAAGGGAATGGAAGAGGGGGCAGCTTGCATGTGTTTTAAAGGATGAATAGAAATTTCTAGGACAATGGCAAATAGAAAAAGCTGTGGCTCTGAGGTCTAAAACAGGAGGTGTATTGGAGGAGTTATAAGTAGTACTGGAAATGCTAAATGCAGGGGACAAGTGCTCACTGGCAGGACCAGGAGAGCTAGCGGTTGTTAAGATCAATGCACGGCAGCCCTCAGTAGCTAGTGGCCCTGGACCCTCTAACTTAGCTGTGCCTCTCAGTGTCACCCCAGGCTTAGGTGCTGTCAAATTTATTTTTTTTTAATTAGATTCCTTTTCAATCCTGATTTCCTCAAACTTTGATGTAGGTAATTATTTGCTGCTTAGATGGCAATACTTGGTTGGTGTCTTATTCTGAATTTCCCTGGACACAGATCCTAAGACAAGGATTTGCACACAAGTAATTGAAATGTGAAGTGATCCAGGAATAGGAGAGTGAGAAGGAAAGAAAGGGAAAGAAAGACAGCCTGCTCTGCGAATGGGGCTCTGCCCCAGCTGGGAACTTGGAGAGCCAGTAGAAACATGGTCCTCAGAGTTGTCCCACCGGAAGGCTAGGGTCTGCGTGTATACACCAGCTCCTACTGGTCACCAGTCAAGGACTGCTGAGGGACAGTGCTGGTTAGTCTCTTGCATGCCTGGCCTGCTGGGTGCATAAGCAGAGGGGACTCTGGGTGAGGAGGTACAGATGGACATCAGGCCAACATGCGCTGAGATAAGTCTCAGGGGATATGGACAGGTGTTGACAACCTCTGCTGCAGACAGGTATTTCGTACCCTAGATATATACTACACTATAATATAATATAATATGGATGTCTTTAAATCTGCTTTGTATCTATAGGCCTTTGTTTCCTTTGACAAATACCATAGCATCTTAAGAATCATGGAGTCCCACTACTCATTTTGTTCCAACTTCTCTGATTCCATGCCTACCACATATTCATGCAGCCTCATCTGTATCCCCAGTGGTTCAGTATACCCTCCCTTTTCTCCAAAGGCAGACCTTCCAATCTCTGGCTGCTCTGCGTTTTAAAATGTACCTTCCAAGTCTAAAAGACCTGTCTCCCAGCCTTGGTTCTTGACTGCATGCTCAGAGGGCCTGACTTCTCAGTTACATGGGTGGCTTCCCAGCCCTATGTCAAAATCACCTAGGGGACTTGTAGAGTTCTTCCTCCAGGGCACCTGAATGAGAGTCTCTTGGGAGTGGGAGCAGAGAATCCGTAGAATTATATCAAGATATTCTTACCAGGCCAGTTGAGCTGTGGTGTAGGGAGTAGGGACCTGTTGTCTGTATAGCACCCTGCAGCAAGCTGTCAGTGCAAAGCATCTATCCTGAGAGTCCTCCTCCGAGGGAAGTGTCTCATTCCTGAGAACATCCCTAATTCGACATTGGTTTGAGTCCCTTCCACATTCTGTTATCTCCTTTGAATACAATTATGTCTACTTTCACATGAAAATCTGCCACCAAGAACTGAACTTCATTATAATTTGAGCATGTAGACTGCAGGAAAGGTACCCTGTCTCCCCTTCTAAACACTAGAATTTTGTTAATGTGACCTCAGGTTGACAACACTGACAATAGCCTCTAAATCTCCCCTCTTTTTACCATAGAAGTTGAACTTTAGCTTGTTTTTGACTCAAGGACGGTACCTACTTTCCGACAGTAATTTTTATTCTAATTCCAACACCTACCCACCATAGGACAGACATTAAGGACAATCAACAGAATTGGATGATCAACTAGGTATTTGATCAGTCGATTTGGGATGATGAAGATGAAAGGCTCTGGGTTGGGAAGCTACATGAAGCTTCTAGTTATTAAGAATTACAGGAGGTGAAGTAATTGGAGAATGGGGTAGAGATGATAAATTCAACTTTGGCCGAGTTGAATTTTTGGTGACTGCAGGAGCATCAGGTAGAGATGTCTAGTGGTGCATATGGAACTCAGGAAACAAGTTAAAGATACAAACTTGGAATCCAGAGTTTTCTATGTGATAGCTAAAAGTTACAGGACTCTTAGCTTAGTTTATTATTTACAGATTTTATCAATCCATTTTAGGTACAATGCAGTGAAAAAAATAATATATATATGACTGCAACATGGCTCAAAGACTTTTCTTTATGTTGCCATTGATGAGCTAAATATATTTCTATGTTACATCCTTTCAGATATTGTGAGAAATCATGTGAAATTTCTAATGAAAGGTCAGATATATTATTTCTATCTCGTTTCCCTGATGTCACCAGATTAATAACCAGGTTAAAGGGGTAAGGTCTGACTTTAGGGATGAAGTATTAGTATATTACGTTTCTGTTTGCAATTCAAGCCACAAAGTTATTTTATTTTATTTTTTCACAGTTTATGCTTTTCAGCTTGGTCCAAAGTATTTGCATTGAGTTAGATTCCAAGCCTGGCTTTCTTTAAGGCTTCATAAATTGTTCTAAGACATTTGGCAAACCATACATAGTTTGGGTGAATGAAGAAGACTCTTTCTCCGGGAAGAGACTTTTAGGAAACATATGCACACACAAATTAACTCATTAACTTTGAAAATAAAAGTAAGTCAAAAGAATCTTAATGAACGTATACGTTAGTTTTCTTTTGAATTTAAGTTATGACGTGGTTAAAATAAGAGAAAGCATTTTGGTGTTTCATTGCAGAATTGGTCCCTAGGATTAAATTTTCCTTCGACCTAACTTCAAAACAGAGCTAAGCAACAGTATGGGGTTCTCCGAGCTTTCGGGATGTGTGTGATCACTTCCTTATTATGAATTGCTTTTAAATTATTCCCTTTGCTCCTGTTTACCTCATTATTCTTTGAGCATAAATCTCATCCTCAAATAATTTATGCATAAAGGAATCACCAGTGTCTCCTGCTCATTACAAGTGAATAAATAAACAGGAATACCAGACAAGCATTCTCATCAAAAGAATGGGGGGGGTGCTTTTTTTCCCTAGACAACTCTAATAATTACTGAGGGATTAGGGGACTCTAACCACCGTGAAACTTGGCAGAGGCCTACAAAAATCAGCACCATCAAATATCTGGGACCCAGACTTAATGGCATTATTTTCTGCCATAATAAACCACTTCCTGATTAATCAGAGATGTTAAACTGGTGGGAACCTAGCACTCTGTGGAAGTAGCATGGGGTTGGTAGTGGAGTTGGAAGGGTTTTACTGTACAGGGTGGAGGTAGTGGGGCCACTGTTTTGTTATAAGACATGATTCAGAGAATTGACCTAAGTTTTGTACCTCAGATTATCTGCTAATGAAACCCACCCCCAATTCAGAATGAGCAGAAAAATGAACCTCACTGGCCTACATGGGTGTTATACATATATTTTTGTCTTTGTTAGCACAGTATGCAGCGATATCCTTCTTGTGGTCATCACTACATACCCTCCTGCCCTCCTTGGGGCACTCCAGAGTTAGAAGGAGGCAGAATCTTCTGTTGATTTGCAGATGAACTTGGAAGTCATGATGTCCTCAAAATATCACCTTGTCTCTTTCCCAAGTAACCTATAGTCTACCATTGGAAATTTAACCCCAAAGGCCTTCAGCGTCTCCTTGGGAAAGGAGTCACTTAATAGTTTCCAAGATAAAGATCATATGCGGTTGACCATCAGCTAAAGATGTAGTATAGGGATGGTACTGAAGGATGGGGCTGCAGTCACGTTGAGAAAGAGCTCAACGTGAGGCATTTGTAAACAATCATTTCATCAGTCTTCCCCCAAAAGACAAGCCTTTGTTAGGAGACAGAGAAGGCTCTTAAGACTTAACCATGTGCCCAGCTTCACATTGACAAAGCCTGACAAGGCCTCCTTAGGCTGTCAAAGTTCCTAAGAACACGTGCATGAGTTTTGTCTTCCTCAACACATTCGGCTGGCAACGCCGAGCCCACAACCATGAGCGCCCCAGCCTCTGTGGTGGCTGAAGGATCATCTTGTCCTCTAAGTCTAGCACAGAGGCAAGTGGCTGTTAGAATGCTTAGGCCTGGAGCACAAATCAGTTGTTGGCTGGCCCCAAAGATCTGTTGGAGGACAGAACTAACAACAGCCTGGAAATGTGCCCGGAGACACTTTTCTTTTGGAGCCAAGAAGAAACTTAAGTGATCCATTCTGAACTTATTAATAACTGTCACATTTCTCTTGAAACAGTGAGAGGGCCAGCTGGGGTGGGTGCTTGGTACCTTGAGTTCTCTACAATAAGCCTACATGTCAAGATGGCCTAGGGCAGGAGCAGTGAATCCATGGCACGTGTACTGTGGTGGGATTTTTGTATCATTGAAAGCTTTAGAAGGTTCGCCATCACTGGTCATGATTTTCAAACAGGGCTGCAGATGGGAACACCAGGAGGGGTGGTCCCAAGGCCCACTACTGGGGAGTCCTACTGAGGAAGAGGGCCTGTATTTTAAAAGCCTTCCCCGTCTCCTCCATCATCTGGATGATCAGCCATATGTGCATTAGCCACAAGCCCCAGTTCCCAAAGCAATACTAGTATCTGCCGTTTTCCTGACCTGAATTAAATATTTTTTGAAACAGAATAGGGTCTAACTAATGAAATAAAGACCCACATCCAAGAGCAGGCCCCTGGACAGCTGGCCCTGAGCTGGCGATTAACATGTGGGGTTTGTGAGCAGGAAGCACTCCAAAGGGGCAGCTGTGGGAAGGAGAAGGGATGAGAACTGCATGGAAGAAGATACAGAGCTGTTATGAGGTCCTAGGGAAAGCTCCAGGGGACCGCATGGGGAGACCTGGAGCTGGGCTGGCCCTCTAATGTCATCCTGAGTTGGAGCAGGGAACTGGGTCTTCAATCCACTGTGTTGATTGGTTACTCAGTGCAGAGCGAGTGCATCTTTTGGTTAGGCAGTTGCTTCAGCCAAGCCAACCCCTGTTAGCTTAGGGCTGACAGCTAAGACTGCTTTCTGCAAGCAGTCCCAGCACCTGGGGGAAGATCTTTTATTTATTGGAGGGTGAGGGATTTGGGCAGAAGGGAACAGTGTCTTCCACAATGTGTTTCAACTTCAGATGTGATTCATATGTATCTAGCATTCCTTCAGCACCCAGCTGGGCTGGAAAGAAGTCTAGCTTCCTCTGCCCTCCCTTATAGAGGAACGAGGCCCTGGAGGCCAGGGGCGAGTCTGGAGTTGATCCTTTTCACTAATAGACACTGAAAGCCACCAAGTCAGGCTCCAGTATGAGGGCATAGCTGAGTGAGAATCCAGGTGTGGAGCTTGGAAATCCACCTCTGCATTTGTGTAGAGGCTGAGTTTTTTGTGCATCAATCTTAGCCACTTGATGAGCATGGAAGGGACATCAATGCCAGTCCTTACTGGGACACATGGGACTCCTTCCCTGGCCACCTTGGGCTGGAAAGTGCCTCAATGGCCTTGGCTCACCTTCCTACCCTGCGTGGCAGTCTGGGGTGCTTCTGCAGGACTTCCTCTCCCTCCCTCCCTCTGTCCCCTTGATGGGGGTTCCACTGCCAGGGCAGTGTGACAGCTCTGCAAACTCTCCTGGCTTTGCCTTATTTTTTTCCTCACAGGCAGTTCCCCTCATAAAATCCAGAACATTTAATACCTTCTTGGCTTCTGTTTTTTATTCAACCCAGATGAATGGCCTGGTCTAGTCTCGGCTGCCAGTGTTTGCCTATTTACTAATGAACTCTTTCCACCCCTGTGACTCCCCATCTGTGATAGTTAACTCTTGTATCCAACTGAGTAAGAAATGCCCAACTGATTGGCTTAGCATAGTTCTGGGTGTGACCGAAAGGATTTACTGAAGAGGAAAGACCCCTCCTGGGTGTGAGTGGCACCAACCAACAGGCTGATGGCCTGAATGGAATAAAAAAGGGAAAGAAAAGAAGGAAAGTTTGATTCTGTTTCTTCCAAGTTGCTGCAGTCTTTGCCTTCACCTTTGACATCCATCTCCCGCCTTCCAGCAAAGACTTTTCTGCTTCCTGATATGGACTTACGTAGGACACCACAGTGAGCTCCAGGCCTTCACCCTTTGACTGGATCCTTCAGCTCTCTAGTGCACAGACAGCCCATTTGTAGTCATCCACACCTGATATATCTTATATTGAATCTGTTTCTCCATGAGCACTGACTGATACACCATCTTGGGTGTGTTAGAAGTGATGCGTCCCACGATGGGGCAGAACTTGAGACTCGGGGGGCCTCAGCGAAAACTTGGGATAAACAATAGCGCACACCAAATAATAACAACAAAATAAAAATGCTCATACCTATAAAGATTAGAAAGAACATTCCCGTATTTATCAGTCTTCCTGTCTGCTCTGTAAGATATAAGAAAATAGAACAAATAGCCTTTATGAAGTGAGCACCTACCACATGCTGTGTGTTTGCCTCAAGAAATTTTCATAGAAACATCAACTCAGGTGAATACTTGAGGAATCCGAGGCGGGGGGAGGCAGTGTAGGTCACATCGTGAGCAAAAGATGAGCCATGGTCAGACGTTTAGGACTTGGAAATCTGTGCCCTGCCCACTTGTTGGGCGTGAAATAAGGATCACTACTCCGGCCGGTGCCTGAAGGGTGAAGGCATGAAGCTGTCTTCACAGATGAGCGAGCAGCGGGGCCACTTCCTGGCTGTGCAGATAAGCCAAGGGCGACCTCCTCTACCATCTCTTGGTGTCCTTGCACCACACAGTGGTGAAGACAGATGCCCAGGAGCTCTTCACAGCAGCAGTTGCTCAGTGCCCGAGGAGGAACCGTCAGGGCCAATGACAGAGCCTGGGAGAGCAAGAGGGCATAGGAGGAGCTGCCTCGTGTACGTGTGTGACAACAGGCCAAGGAACAGACAGTGTGACCTCCATCTGGAGGCCACGGCACAGCTGCACCCTAATAACCACAGCATCCTCTGACAGACCCCAAACTCCTCCCCTCTGTGACTCACTTTCTCTCAATGTTTGTCCAGATGCTTTTTGAATGTAATTCAACAAATTCGAAATAGAAGAAATTTGGTGAGAAATACACAATCTTAATCATCACCATGGGATGGCTTGGCGTTGCTGAGCAGGCCGGGTGACTGACTCAGTCCCATGCAAAGACAAGTGCCCCAGGGAGAGCAGCCCCCAGAGATCTGAGGGAAGGTTAAATCTTTTTAGTGCACGGAGTCTAATTCAAATAGTTGTCAAGAGATTAGAAGTGACTTCTACCCTCTTCTTGGAGACAAAGAGTATTCTATAACCAAAAAACATTATGATGTAGGTGCTCCTTAGGAGGGTTCACATTTGCTCTTGCTAGAGAAGAACATTATACCAATGTCTTTCCCATCCTGGAGCCCTTCCAAGTCCTAGCACATCACACCACTGCCGTCTCTAAGATGAGGATCAATATGCTTTTGAATGCATATCCCCCAATGTGAGAGAAACTGAGCACAGATTCCCAGCTTTCTTTCTTTCTTCCTTTTGTCGAACGGGAGATCAAACCCAGGGCCTTGTACATGTTAGCCGAGCACCCTGCCAGAGCTATACATACCACAGCCCCAATTTTATTTCTCTACTTCTATGTGTATTCACCTATAAATGATTTAAATATACTATCATTATTTGCTAATATTTCAAGGCATAATGCACAGTTTCATCAAGGTTTATATAGTAGATATAAATCTGTGTTTCAGGCAGTCATTTAGCATGTCCAGTTTTTTAGCTGGCCTGTTGGTAGATCTGATTAGGTCATCATTCTTTATACCTTACAAAAGGCTTGTTCATTCTTGGAGTAGAAGCTCAGATGTCTTATTTTTCATTTATACTTCATTATTACATAATATCTGCTGCAAGACAATTCTTCACGGGTCTCTTATTTTTCTGCATGTCTGGTAAGCAGAGGCTCTGACAGCTTTCATTTGGGACTATCTTTTCAAGAATGTTTGCACAGAAAAAGCCTTAACACACAGACTTGGGCTGCCTTTGGTGTGGAGAGCAGGCTGGTTTGCTGTCCCGTGTTGTAAAGATGTCTTCCCCTGGGGCACCCCTTGGGCAGCTTTCTTAGCACTCCCATCTGGGTTTCCTTCATGCGGGGTTTTCAGCTACGACATGCACACAGTGCTTATGCGTCACTCACTGGGGTGGTCCACAGTGGCCCATGGGCTTGAAACAAGAGAGGCCACAGTGACTGGGATCCGTGCTGCTTCCATGGTGTGAGTCATGAAGTCCTTTGTCCCTGACCCAGGGTCTCAGGTCTTCTCCAGCATCTATGAAATGTGGCAGGTTAGCTTGCAAGTAGGGAGCATCTGAGACCGTCTGTATCTTTTAAAAGCATCTTTTATGCATTTTGAAAAGTGGAGTGCAAGTCCTTTCTAGACATTTGTCCATATAGTTTGGTTAGAACTAGGTAACATTGGCCTGTGTACCTAACTGCACGTACACTAACTCATTTCAGCACACTGGCATGGAAACCATCTGTGGACCACCTGTCCTTATTGTACGGCACCAACTCTTCCCTCCAGGTGACTTGCTTGCCCCACAGGTTATTGAAGAGTGTGGCACACAGACCTAGAGGAGAGGCATGAGTTAATCAATAATCAATGCAAATAATTTCCTTCAAAAGAAGCCGTAATGTCTTCTCCTCCTCACAGTCCCGATGGACGACCTTGGAAGCTTCCGAATATTTCTCTTACCATTGGAGGCCCATTACATTTATTCACCACCTAGAACATTTACCCATCACTGAGCTCTGCCCTGCCAGTGTTGCTTTATTTGCCTCCTACCACATCTGAGCACTACTGTCTCTGTTTTACATATGAGTTAATGTGGTTTAGATGAACTAAGTAAATGCTCACGTAAACTTTGCACAAAACAAATTGGCTAGCAGCCTCTGACCACAGTCTGCTCTCTGTTGCTGCCCCTCTACTTCACAGATGGCAAGACTCAGGCCGAGGTGACAGATGTACTCAGTCCCTCTCTGTCACCAGTTCCTGTGCAGGTATCATCTATTTATCAGGAAAATCTAGGCAAAAGGCCCTAGTCATCATTAAATGACTTGTGGTTTTGAACTAAACTCGATTAACATCTGTTAGTGAATTATTTATTGTTCTGAAGTCATATTAGAAGAAATTTATGCTTTTGTGTTTGCGAATACAGAGATTGGGATTATGTACCTCATGGATTTTGGGGAGAGAGGGTGGGTAGATTTGGGATTAAGGAAGACACAGATTAATTTAGGAAACAAGAGGAAAGGTAAGGCTGCCAGGTGACTCTGTCGCACTGCTGTGTGATAAAAAAGATACATGCTTGTAAGATGAGCATTGATGCTCTTGGTTCCGCGGTTAAACCGTGACATACTGTTGCCCTAATAGTCTCCAGCAAGTCAGCGGCATCAGACCCAAGAACTCGTGAATGCTGTCACACATCGTGGCTGCTGGTCTTGAAAAAGATGGATCATCCTGACTCCTTCACTCTGTTCTGACTTCTAAAAACATCATTTCAGTTTGACAGAGCAGAACGTAGTCCTCCGAAGTTTTAGAAAGGAAATCATCTACACTTTCAGAAGGAGGAGGATGTCTGCGTTTGTATGCGCGGGGAAAGGAGAGTCAGGGGAGAAGGCTGAGGCAGGGAAGCGGGGACTTGTGAATTTGTAGAGAGAGGGCAGTGTGTCGTACAAGCTGACCGTAACATGCTGCTCAAGTGCTTCATTTACATTCCGCAGTAAAGAACGAGATGGAGTCTCTCCAAGAGTTACTAAATGTACATTTGTTGTTGCTGCAAAGGCACAAGGCAGGACAGGATATTTAAGGGGGGGAGGACAAGAGAAGCAGGACACATGGCTGGGCAGCTCTGGTAGGATTTCTGGAATGTTGTTATTAGGGGTCTTTCTTGCTTTCTTCCACATCATGTGGAAGTCCTGTGACATTGCATTCAGCTCTGTCTCATAATCATTTCCTATTGATAACAGTGTTACAAATACAGGACAAGGGACACCGATCTACCTCCCGAGACTCTTGCAAGGCGCTGGATACAAATTTCTGGACTTTTTGTGAAGGAGAAAGCAAATAATGAGGAAAGATATCAAGATAAATAAATCAACTCCCCTGTAATGTGGGGCGATAGAAGTCAACAATTTCTCTTGACCCCTGGTTGGGAAATACTGAGAATAGTGGATAGTGGTTAGTAATTAGAAATATTGAAATTTCCTTATTCTCAGAATAAAGTCTTTTCTTATCCCTCATTATGCTGTATATCAAAATGTCCAAGCTGTGGATTAGAAATAAGCATAATGAGATCATAGGCTTGGCGTCTAGCCCAACCCCCTCTTTTACAGAAGAAGAAAGTTCCACTCAGAAATAGGAAGACACTTCTTTGAGGTCACACAGCCCCCCAGAGCCCAAACCACGTCTGGAACTCAGGGTTCAGTGTGAAGTACTGGCTTTTCTCTTAAACCATACCATTTCCTTGAAGGATCAGAAGTAAGTTTCTAACCTCTCACGTCAAATGAGCTTTCCCCTCGGTAGGAGAAAAGAGGGTAACTGAAAAGCTGTGGGTCTAGACAGGTAAGAGGCAGGAACTCAGAAGAGAAACTTTTCATTAATGTCACCTTCCTGAAGCAGGTCACCCACGAAGTCATTTCCCCAAGGCCCTGCTATCCCCATGTTGCTCTTCTGCCTAAACATGACCCACAGGCTCTGTCGTCACCTACAGAACACAAGTCAACCTCCAAAACACAGCCCTGGTGTTTGTATTCATTCCTATCTTGAGGCTCGGTATGAACACTAAGTGAAGTATTTCTTACCATTGTGGTGACCAGATGCTGAGATGGCAGGTGACCACATTTTGGAGATGGCTTTGGAGCAAAGACCTAAAAGTGACTTCTGAACTAAAGCAAGCAAAGAACACTCACTCCTGCTGAGAAGAAAGTAAAAGCTGAGAGGAGGATCCTTCCCTGGGAGAGCCTTTTGGGCTGACACCACATTTGTACCCTTGTGCAGGACCCTGACCTTAAGCGCACACTGTCCCTCAGAGCTGCATCCCTGCCTGATCATGTGTTTCTCACCCATGGAAACTGTGAAATAACATATGAAGGATGTGTAATAAGTGTGTGGCAATTTGTTAGGCAGCACAAGACTACAGATACACATGTCGAGTAGCCTCGGGGGATAACTTCATCTCTCTGGACCGTAATCGCCTGCTTAAGGACTTTCGTGCTAGGCCCTGGTGTGGGTACCAGACCCCAGGAGCAAGCAAGACAGGCAGTATCCTGTGCCCGCGGGGCCTTGAATCCAGCCTCGGTTCCCAGGAGATGTCCCCATCACCCTGCCGGTTGCACGTGGAGTTTCTGGTCTTTCCATTAGAAGGTCACCTGAAGCACCAGGTAGAGAGACACAAGCCTGAGCCATTCTGGAAGCAGTGCACAGGGGAAATCAGATCAAACAGATGGAGCTTTTGACATAAGCAGATGGATTTAGGTCTTTTGTTTTTTCCTTTTAAATTACTATGCTTTTAAAATCAAGGCAGTTGGCCTCCTTGTAAGAAGTGTGCGACATGGAGAGCCATTCAGTACCCGCAGCCCACCCTCAGTACCCGCAGCCCACCCTCGGTACCCGCAGCCCACCCTCGGTACCCGCAGCCCATCCTCAGTACCCACAGCCCATTCTCAGACTGCAGGCCCTTTTGCTTTTTCAAGAGAAACATTACAGATATCGTTTTAGGGGGAGAGTAGCTATCTGTTGGTCTAGAAAAAGGTGTCACTGTTAGGGGCCATTTTTCTTTGTCCTAGTTCTGCTCATACTGTAAGGCTACAGTCCCAACCTCTGGACCCTTCAGTCCCCTTGTGTCCTTCACCCTCTGCCCCTTCCTCCTTGAGGTGACAACACACCCCTTCACATAGACACCACCTGTGCTCACACACAAAGGTCCTGGTCCCCGCTTGTTGTCATCCTTCAAGCTCAGTGGCCCTTGTGAAAACGGTCATAGCCCCTAAAACCCCACCCATTCCTCTCCTTCCATGGTTCAGTAAAGGCCTCATAAACAAATGGCCTGGTGGCTTAGTGTGGACAGCACAGCGGGCATCTCCTCCCTCCTCTGAGATGTGTTGTCCTGTGTCCTCCTAAGACGGGTGAAGACAAGCAGAAACTTGTCCTCAGGAAGGACTTTGAATATTCTATAGCATATGGTTGAAAACAGTTAAATGTACGGAAGATCATGGATGTTTCCAGTAGAGAAATTAAAAAGTGTCTGAGGTGATGGATATGCACTGATGCTGATCTTATCATTTCACAGCACATATATATATATATATATATATGTCACTATATCATTCATATATATAGAGAGAGAGACAGACAGACAGACAGACAGAGACAGACAGAGACAGAGATAGCAATACATTGATTGACTGGGATTGTAATCCTAGCTCAGTAACTTACAGCTGTGTGACCTTTGGCAAATTAACCTCTCTGGTCTCTGTTTTAAAAACAGGGACGCTAGTGGCGTCCTGTTTTTAACTAACCATCTCACAGATACAGTAGCAAATACTTACAGCCTGGGACATGGCAAGCACTTGTAAACATTAGCTACTGCTGTTAATGTGGCAAAAGGAAAAACAAGCAAAACCAGAGTTTCCATTTCCGATTAGGCTTACTCTGATGAGGACACACGAGGTAAAGCAGGAAAGACTTAGACTGTCCCTGTTGGGCTCTGGAGGGGAGAAGCATGGATTTGTCCTGGGAGTCTTTGCTTTTGATTCAGCTCCTCCTGGACCC
Source organism: Erethizon dorsatum (assembly GCA_028451465.1). Taxonomy (NCBI): domain Eukaryota; kingdom Metazoa; phylum Chordata; class Mammalia; order Rodentia; family Erethizontidae; genus Erethizon; species Erethizon dorsatum. The sequence goes on along the minus strand of CM051837.1, from coordinate 5,016,111 downwards.
TGTCCTTCCCACCTCCTCACCTCTGTCCCCCCTGAGCTGAGACCCTCTGGTGGGGGACCCCCACTTCTCCCCCAGCCTATCCCTACCCTGGGTCTCACTGTCCCACTTCCTCTCCACCGTATCTCTCCTCTCCCTGCCCTTGTCCTCAGGGCTTTTCCTAGCATCTGATCAACTAATTTGTGCCAGAATGTTAATCACTCTTGGTTTAAATCAATCGTTCGCAGTCCTTTTTTTTAATGTCCACACCACACGTGTGAAATATATAATTCCCCAGTGTCCTTCACCACCTGGATTTCAGCTTCTCCCGGGCAGGGGGAGGCATAGGCTAAATGAGTGCCCCCACCTGGCCACCCAGAATCACAACAGCACCCCCATGCAGCTCGCCAGGATTCAACCACTGCACTGAAACAGAATCTGTCCGGAAAATCCAAGGTTCTAAAACACAGCCATGCTTGAAGCCTGGAAGAGGTTGTTGGGTGGGGGTTGGGAGAAGACGCCTTTGAGAGCTTCTCTGATCACACGTGTCGGTTGTCCTCTCCATCCACCTCTAAAATCAAATAACTGTGGTCTCTTGGCCTCATTTCCCTCTGGCTTTCAAATAAAATACTGTATTGGACTGGAACTTCAAGGCCACCGTCTGCTCGTATATTCAGAACTGGCCTTGGGCAGAGCTCTGAATCTGGGTAAGTATAAATAATACAGAAATTCCTCTGCTTATCCAGGGCAGTGTATTAACTGTTTAATAGGGGAAGCCTTCTTGACCTGGTTCGCTGGCTGGAGGGAAGATGTCAGGACAGGTTGGGTATGCTGCACACTCCTTTTCGTTAACCTGCCAGGACAGATGACACCCAAAACCATGGTGTTAAGTCCCATCTCAAGAAGTCCTTGATGTCCCTAAACCCCAGTGCTCATTGGATGACCCTAAAATGCGAATTTCCCCAGGAGGAGAGAGGCTCATGCTGTAGTAGGATCACCAAGAAGTATCTGAATGTGGAAAGAGGAATGGAAATCACCAGGTTAGACACAATTACAAGTGTTTAATTTTGTCTCCATGAAACCATCTAAGGTAGTTAATATTTTAGTATCAAAACAAAGTCTTGCATTCAATTTAGTCCGGTCGTTGTTGCTTTAAGATGGTACAATTTTGTGTATGTGTATGTGTGTTTGCGTGTGTGTGCATGGATGAATGTATATGTTAAAAATCTATTAGATCAGTGCTTCTTAAACATTGCCACATATTAGAGTCAGGTTGTACCCCAGACCAATTAGATGAGGTTCCTTCAAGTATTCGTATTTTTAAAGTTTACCAGATCATTCCAATGTGCTGATAGTGCTAGAAGAAAGAGATTTGTTGAACAAACCAAAACAAAATCAGATTTCAGCCCCAATAAAGACTTATCTCTAAGACCATTTTCAGCTCTAAGTTTCTATTTGCTGCTTTATGCAAACAAAAATACATGTTCCAAACTATCTCTTGTACCCGGCAGTTGCAAAAATATGAAAAGCAACAACAAAAACAACAACATAGTTCCTGAACTGGAAACTTTGAAGTTTACCACATATAAGTTCTGAGAATTTCCTAGTTTTCCTATGGGATGGACATGTGTAGAGTTAAATTTGATTTCTCCAGAGAAGATACACTGATATGAAGAAAAAGAGACTCTGAAAACCAAAAGCCAGGTGGAAACCGAAGTCCCCTACTAAGCACTGAGTCTTGGTTGTTTGTGTTGGTGGGAGGTCCCAGGGCTCAATCTTGGCTGCCAGAAGCATCATTAATTTCAATTAGGGGGGAAGTCTTTGTTGAGAATTGCTCCGGTGACAGCCATTTCAGGACGCCCCACGCATGCTTGTGTGTGCGTTTCCCAAGGATACTGCTAATGGAGTTTGAGGTCCTTTCATCTAAACAGAAGCCTTGTTAAGTCTCCTCACGTCTCGAAGTACCTGCAGCTGCCCTGTCCCCTCTTAATTCATTTTCTGTGCCACATTCAAGAGTATTTGGAATCTCTGCAAGAACAAATAAACCTCTGAACTCTGATACACGTGTAACCTGCCAAGTTCCGTCCCCCCACTCCAGACTGTCCCCAAACACTGCTGAAACAACACCAGAAAGTAGCAGTGTTTCCTGTAATCCATTTGCCAGCGACAATGTTCCAGACAAGTAACATTTCCTATTTCAGCGGTGCCTGGCATTTCTCTCCCTCTGGTAACTGGGGCAAGAGGTCAAGGGAGACTCTCAAGGTGACAGATTTGTTCAAGATGAAATGCAGTCCCTTTAGCTCCTAGAGCTCAGCCCTAACTCTGTGGTTATGCACCTTCCTTTCTCCTTTTTGTTTTTGCTCGGTGGATGAGTGAAGAGCTTGTGCAGGATGGAAACACAGTTGAAAGTTCTTACAGTAATCAGCCGTGCGACCTTGGGCTTCTGTAGCTCCCTTTGTAAAGATGAAATTCCTCTAAATTTCTCTATTCTAATCAGTAAAACAGGTTGAAATGAGTTATTTCCATTACCATTAGCACCTTCTGGCTCAACTCCCTCTTGACAGTGAATCTGTGGCCCTAAAGACATGCAGATACCCTTGGGAATACTGGGCAAAAGCTCCGGGCTTGATGGGGGTCCAGGAAAACCAAGAACTTGAGAGATGAGCTCAATGTGCTGCCCCCCCACCCTCCATGTAAACTCTCAGGAACCAAGAACACTGGGGATGCTTCTCCCTCTCATAATTACTTGGGAAGGAATGTCATAGCCTCAAGCATAATTAACAGCATTTTAATTCATTCTCTCTTTTTAGGCTGTTCGCATACTTGCTGTTGCAGAAATGAGCACAGCATTATGGTGTGTTATCTTTTAAAAATGAGGCCAGCAATGTTGTGCTACGGCCATCCCTATACAAACCCTTGCTCCCAGCCGAACCCCAAGTTGTGAGAGCTTTCATCCTGTGCTCCCCAAATGAGATACAAATAAGCATTTAGCTATGCTTATCTGAGGGATCACCCGCTCATTATCTGGCCAGCAGGGAAAGATTCCATGAATAAACCACCCACTGACAAAGTTATACAACTGCTCAAGAGACTTGGTGATGTTGGACCATGGGCTTCTCTGCCTTCCTCCTTCCTCCTGGTCACCAAGACCAGACCAGAAATTCTCCCTGCCTGCCGTGGTAGCTGTACTCACCCTCTGGCCCCAGTTTTAATGAAGAAAAGATGTTTCCATGTATTTGCTTTTGGAGAGACACTGCACATTGTCCCACAAATTGAAATGGGATGATCTCTTTCCCTGAAGTATTTTCAGCCCCTCCCGGTATGAAACACACAGATATTTAAGGCATACGGACACACGCATCCACACGCGTGTGCACACCTTGACTTCACAGAAGCAGCTAATTCTATCTTTTAATTTCATCCTCAATGGTAATGAGTTATTTCAAACAGAATCAGGAAAATGTGAGACTGACATTGGTTGAAATTTAGGGCATCCTGCTTTCCTGCACATTATTCCTAGCTTCTGAAATATTCATAACCACTTAAAGATGATTTATAGATGTATATCTAGAATTGTACCCTGATAACAAGTGCTTTACATATTTGTATTTCTCAAAATATAAATATGTTTGGTAGCAATTGGAAACTAAAGCACAGTAAAATATTTCTATGTTTTAATTATGTAATATAAATATACATATAATATTTATACTCATATTGACCAAAGCCCTAGAATGAGAGATACCATGTCAAAAAGCAGTGAACTGTCAGGAATCTATGAATATAAATAGTTTTTAGCAATAGCATATTATCAAGGCATTCTTAACTACATTTGGCATTTTTGGAGCAAGAAAAATGCTGGAGTTTCATTAAACCGCAGTGCAAAGGAAATGGAGAATTTGGATCCTATACGGGGAATGTCCTTGAAATGAATAGATTGCATAGAAATGCTGAAAGGTATGTTTATGCAAAATCAACTCCTTTTGAAAAAATTTTTTCACTTTATTTTTAAGTGCCCAGAAATTAGCAGAAAAAAATGTAGTAAATAATTAAAAGTATGTTTAAATGTCATATACAACATTATTCATGATGAAAGTGAAGTTCATAAAAGATTCATTTGTTTTCTTACTCATGTAAAATAACAAGATCAAATAGAGTGGAAAAACTATTTTTGTGATCTGTCTCAATTGTGTACATTCTTGATTCTAAGAGAATGATGATTAGTTATTTACTTCTAGAAAAATGTACTTATTTTAACCCAGTGATAAATTTACCAAAAATATATAGCAAATTGAAATTATAAATGATTCCTATTATGAACCACAAAGGTGATATTTTTGCTGTGTATTGGGTGCCAGGATATTACCCCAAGTACCTCATGTAAGCCAGCAAATCTTTGCTGTTCTCAGAAAAGAAAAATGCGTTTCTGGGAAATTCGCCATTTGAAATTCCAGTGGTTGCTTATCCCCTTCTGTGGCTAATGGTGCCAGTTGCTAAGAAAACAGGGCTTCTTGGCTGGCCAGAGGATGTAGCTCTTTCTCTGTGTTGCTACAGGACTAACAATCAACTTGGAGACACTCATTGTCCTAGGAAATGAGTGTATTGTGAGTCTTTTCAAGCTTGGCATTGGAGAGGTGTAATCTGTATTGCGTCGTGTTTGATCCCAGGGAAGGTGCTGCTAGCAGTTTTGAAGTCAGTGAGTGCTGAGTCCCAGGATGCCCATATTCTAAAGAACTTGAGAGGCTGGCTGTGGAGAGGCTTGGGGGAAGGATTTCCTAAGAAAGAGTAAAAGAAGAGGAGCTGGCTGTGACTTTTGGCTGCGTTCTAACCCCCAGCCCTCTCTCTCCCCAACCCTTAACGATAAGACACATTAAATAGGGGAGGTGCTCTCTCTTCCCTGGGGATGTGTCCTCTTGGCTCTGTGCAGACCCCCTGAAGTTGATGCTGGAAATGTACTGTTAGGAAAGGGTCTCCTTGCCTTCAGTGCCTGCACAGCATGCTGAATTAGGCCAGACACAAAGCGGCTTGCTTATCTCAAGACTACTCTCCATGGTAAGCGTCTGTCAGGCTGCCAGAAGCAGTAGTCGATCTGTGGGTGCCATCTTGAATCCACACAATCTAATTTTCATTTATGAACCAAATGCTTTCTCCATATTCTTCTGAATGTGAAGTTTAAAGCCTTTCTCCCTAGAATGACTGAAGAGGAGAGTAGGATGGATGGGAAGAGTGGAATTGAAAGGTTTGAGAACAAGATAGTGACTTAGAAACAACTGTGGGGAAAACAAAGAAGGAAAGCAGCATGGACCAGGGTGTGGACCACCAAGTGATATTCTTACCTGATGCTGAACTCCAGCCAGCTCAGCTGCTGCCATTACAACTGCCCTCTCCCTCTCTTACGTTAGTCTTCTTCCTTCACAAAGAAGCAACATGAACTTTATCATCACTAATTATGACAGACAGTGTATGTTGTCAGCAGTCCTCACATAGATCATTCAAAGAAGGTCAAATTCTCCTTTTAACAGGTAAGAAAACCGTGACTAAAAGAACTAAAATATCTATGTAAGACATAGCTATTTAGGTCGCCTAGTCAGTTCCCAGTCAAGACTCTCTGGACTCAATCTGCAGCTCACTCCCTTAACCACATTCCTGCTTTCATAGTGGTACAAATACAGCCATCTTTATTCTTGGTTCCTCTGTCCAACACCAGAAGCTGAAGAGCACCACCCCTAAACTGGGTCCCCAAATCCAGGTCTGTCTGCTTCTAGAGCCTCACCATCTCCCACTAAATTTACATTGTCTGATACAATAGTCCCCAGCCACATGTGACTACTGAGCACTTAAAATGTGTGTCCTCTAAATTGAGATGTGCTCTAACTGTAAAATACAGATTTCAAAGATTTAGAATAATTTAAAGCATGTCAAATATCTTATTAGTAATTTTTATATTGATTCAGTGTGGAAAGGATGATATTTTAATTGTACTGGGTCAATATATATTAAAATGAATATCATCTTTGGCTTTTCTTTCCCTTTCCCATATGACACTTAGATGCTTTTAAATTACATATGTAGTTCACACTATGTTCCTCTCGGGCATTTGATTGTGCGCTGTCAGCAGGGAGGGGGGCAATGAGAAGCTGCCAATCTGCTCCAGGAACTTTTCTCACCCCGTGGTGCCAAGCCTTCACCCTTTGCCTCAATATATCACTAAGTAATTGCCTCCCACCAAAAGACTGCGGGACCCTTGAGTATCATAGACTCTAAAGGATTAAAGTGAACTTGCAAATTATCAGGCTAACACTGCCTAACTAGCACTTTTATAGCTCTATAGTGCCCTGTCCACTGTTCCAAGAATTCAGTGACACTTATACCTCCCTGCCTCCCTGATACAAGGGGACAGGACTTGTGCCCCTTAATTGGGGCAGACTGTATACCCTCATGCTTCTTAACTCAGGAGTGGCCATGCGACTTTGCTTTGGTCAATGAAATATGCATAGAAATATCATCGCTGAAGTATTGATAGCCACTGAGGTTTTGGTGGTGTTTATTACTGCATTGTAATGTAGGTAGCTATCCCAGCTCTAGCATTGCACAGTTATATTTGTATCCCTTCAGTGACCAAAATTAATATCGCTACTCCGACAGAACAGCTCATGTTTAACTAGTCCTGCAAGAACACACTTCCTCTCATTGCACCCAAGATCTGTCTCCTGGAACACACTTCCCATGCAGGACAATGGCTCCTATCCACCTGTCAGCACAAGGGAGGGGGTGAGAAGCAGAGAACTGGAAAAGTGTGAAGATCCTTGCAGGTCCTTCAGAGAGTTAGAGAAAGCTAAGCTGGAGGAAGCAAAGGGCCCATGTTCCTTTTCGGAGGAGAGAATTCAGAGTGCTGAATCCAAGAGGCAGGCTGAGCTCAGAGCCACGGGGGAAGAGGAAGTTCAAGAGGTAAGGAAAGTAGAAAGTCTGCTCATGGTTGGTTGGCTAGAAGTTGTCTGGATGGCATGGTGGCGTGACAAGGTCACTTATGGATAGCGTCCCACAGTAGAGATTCTGGCTGCAGAAGCCATCCTGTACTCTGAACCTGACGTTGGCCCCCTCCATCGTTCACCCACTGGCTTCAGCCCTGGAACAACAAGGGACAGTTTTCTCCTTCTGCCATGTGACTGTCCTCTGCATATTCATCTGGTGCTTCATTTGCTCCTGAGCATAACAGCTTGGAGACTCACTTTGTAATTCAGCTAAAAGGAATATGGTAAAGATGTTCAGAATTTGGATTTCAGAGTCAAGATAGATCTGGGTTCAAATCCTAACTCCATCAATTGATAGTGGTATATGACCTTTAGCAATTTTCTAACCTCTGTAACCCTCACATATCCCCTCGACCTTATAGAGCTATTGTTTTAAAGATTAAATGAAATACTGTAAAGTGCCTCCTATTAAATCTGCCCTTCCATAAGTAGTAGTTACATACTGTACTTTTCTCTGGTGAGACCAAAGGGAAATTAAAAGGAAGTATGGATCAATCACGTCATAGCAACCAGACTGACAATACTCACTGTGTATCTGAGGACTCCTTCAGGATCTTGCGAAGTGTCCAGTAATGACCTGGGTCCTGAAATTTTAAGATAGGATCATTTGCTACTGAAATTTTGCCATAGGATCCCTTGAAGGTTCATTTGAGGTAATTTAAAAGAGGGATGTGTTCCTTCTTCCTATTTGTGTCTTATTTTCTGTTGTGTTTCCTTACCTAACTCCTCCCTTCTCCTCTATTGAAGTCAGTGCTGAGAATCAGCACATTACAAGAGCGTTAGAACACGGGAGCACAGGAATTTCGCAGCCAATTTCATATAAATATTTGAAAGTCCAAGAAGCAAAAGGTGAAGAGAACACTTATCGTGTACTGTGTGCAGTCATAAACATCAGAAAGGCTGAGACAAGAACTGGCCCGGCCATTAAGCCAGTGCGCAATTCTGTCCCTGGTGCCCAAGGCTGTCCTTTCCTAAGTCGCCTTGGAAAGTTTGGATCTACCTCAAACAAATTTGTTTTCCCTTAGTATCCTATCAAGTCCATTACTAAAGCACAATATGTTTCTTTTTTTAAAAAATTCCTACCTCAGGTATATGTGTGTGTGTGTGTGTGCGTGTGTGAATAAAAAAATCTATAATTCCTCTCCAAATCGCTATGTGCTGTTTGACTTGAACTCTCCTTTCATCAGCTCTACCCCATTCCTGTGTTCAGGGACCTGGCTGTGGCTCTCATTCCCTCAGCACTTAGGATGCCCTTCTCCAGCCTTCACCACTGTGGGCGTGTTCTACTGAGGCCCAGTGACCAGATCACACTGGGAAGTGAGGCCCAGTGGGCACTGGATTCTTTCCCTTGCCGATGGCATCCAAATCCATACCTCCTTCTGGGCACTACTCTATTTATCTCATAGCTCAAATCTATGGCCATTTGTATACGGATTATGCATATACACAAATGATATGAGCACAAATCAGGCAAACATGGGTCCTGTAGTTCTGTAAGTATACTGGGGATCTTATATTTACACAATCCACTTTGTAGTATATTTCCAAGTTTCTAACCCAATTTAAAGTGTCTCAGCGATCATCATTTGTTAACGGAAGTTATTCCCAAATTACATTCTGCTTACCTTCAGGGGGTACAATAAAATAAAATGCCTACGTTTTTGTAAAATTAGGGTTTTTAATTCCCTTGTACCACCTTCAATTAGCCCATTTTCTGTCTTTATTCATCACAGGCTTTTAAAATGTGATACATGTTAGATTCTGAATGGGAGATTTTGAAAATGTACGTAGGACTCTCTGCTTCTGAGTTGTTACGGTGGTAGATTGGATGTGTCCACTAAGCCTGCTCCCAGTTTTCTATTAAAATGCTTTTTTAAAAATACATAAAAAGATAGAAACTGGTGATAGTATTATCAACTAAGTGTGCCGTGGTTGGGGAATTTACATTAACTGAATGGCTGATGGAAAAGGATTGAAAAGCACGTTGTAGGAATACACATCATAAACCATATGTCCCATTCCGTGAATAGGAGCCACTCATACTGCCTTAGAGGGCAGTGTTCACCTCCACTTTCTGGGATTAACCAACAGCACCATGCCCAGTGAGATAGGGAGATGCCACTTGATTCACCAGTCTTCCAAACCAAGTATCCCACCCCCTCATCATGTTTTTTTCTTTTTTTTTTTTTTTAGCATGTATTCAGTTTCTATAACTCAAATCTTGCAATACACCATAAAGTGATAGCTCTTAGCTTTCTAAGGAAAAATATCTCAGACAGAAGGAAAGACAGAAAGAGATTTATGATTTACTGTACATGTGGTTTCATGTCAAAAAGGCAAGTACCAGATCAAGGCTCAACCCAGCAGAGCCAGACTAGAGCAAAGCTGCCCGTGGGAAATTGAGTAAGGGTATGCATATCAAATTGAGTGAGGGTATGCATATCAAATTGAGTGAGGGCAGTGCCTATCAAATTGAGTGAGGGCAGTGCATATCATGTGGAGGAGAGGGAGCCGCCCATCCCCAAGTGGGCAGTGGAGCTCTAGGAGGTCTAAGGATGTCCCCTTCTCTTTACCAAGACAGTGATGCTGAAGAATGTTTTCAGTCTTTAAGGATGAATAAAGAATAGAAGTAACGGGGCCGGTGAGATAGCTCAGCGGTGTAAGCGCCTGCCTGGCAGGCGCGAAGTCCTGAGTTCGACTCCCGGAACCCACATAAAGGAAAAAAGGGGCCGGTGATATCGCAGCACAAGCTCTTGCTGGCAAGCACGAGGTCCTGAGGTCAACTCCCGGTACCCACATTAAAAAAAAAAAGAAGTACTGTAAGATAATAAGGGAGGGGGGAAGCAAGGGTAAGAGGAAGAAAGGGAGAGGAAGGAATACACACATATATATATATATGTATATATATATATGTATATACATATATATACATATATATACATATATATGTATATATATGTATATACATGTATATTACAATATGAAAATACAAAGATACCTGGATATCTATCTATGCTTAAACATGTAGTAAAGTGTAAAATAAAGGGATACCTTCTCTAATGACTTGGAGGAAGACATTACCCTTAAAGATGATTTCCTGAAAATTTTAAAATCTTGTAATACATTTTTCTCTGTTTTCCTCAAAAGAAAAATACAGAGAGTATGGCTTCCACAAAACAAGAGCAGATTGTCATAACACAAAATAAAAAGATTGCCACTGGACCGAGTGCCCCAGAGAGGAGATGAAGACCTCAGCTTGCATCATCACAGGAAAAGTATTTCAGAACACGTTAGCGAGAGGCATGGGCAGATTTATTAGGCAAAGTTAGAAAGTAAGAGAAAATGGGCCTGAGGAGCTGAAGGGGACACAGCTGTCTTAGAGAGGATCAGACTGGGCTAATCACAAAAGAATGAGACCAGCCTTGTGGATTAGCTGAAGTTGGCCAGGTCTGCTTGGTCACTATCTCAGTTGTGGTGTGCAAGATGGCGCTGGGAGAAGTCCTTATTGCTTGAGGGTGCAATTTGGTCTCCATGAGGTGATTATTTCTGCTTGGGGCATCTCAGGGTTCTGAAAGTTCTGCTAGAATCCAAGGTGACCATAGGTTTAGGACGATAGCTGGAGATTTCTGGGGGCCCATTCGACTTGAATGTCCCTGCAAGTCAAATCTTGGTATCTTCAGTTGGAAGGGGAATGAGAAAGGTTTTGTAACTTTAGGGCTAATCAACTTTGTTTTGCCGACTTTTAAACAGACACTCTGTAAATGATAGCCTATATGCAGAGCTGTGCAAGGACTTGACCCACAGTTTTAAGGTGATAAATGAAAGTCAGGCTTTGTTCTGCTCTATTACCTAGCTTATGGCTATTGATGGTCAATCTGACCATCGTGATGGTCAATACTAGGCATCTGTCGACCTAAGTGAAGGGTCACTTTTTTTTTTTTTAACTAAAAACTGCTTTTCAGTCTCTCAGAAGAAAACACAAAATCTTTGCTTTTAACTAGTAACAAGTTAACAGCCCAGAAACTTGTTTCTCCTATCTCTGACTATGAAAATGAAGACAAATATGCCAAAGGATCTGATCAAAGCAAGAAATGACTACAAAGAAATCCAAATATCTCAGTTCTCGTGGGGGTAATGTGGAGTCTGGTAGGAGAGCAGGTGCTCAGCATGTGCAAAGGCCCTGGGTTCTATCCTGCATTAGAAGGCACCAGAGCACAGCTCTGATACTGCTGAGGTAAATTGAGTCAGTGCTATAAAGACACATTTAAATTTTAAAACACTCAGAAAACATGTAGAAAGTCCAAGAGAAAAATCAGGGAGTGAGAGATTGTTCAACAAATCAGAACATCAGAGAAATAAAAATGTTGCCTAAAAATCTATTTTACCTCCAGTTCTTACTGAAAACAAATAGAACAAAGCAAAACAAACATAAACCCACCAGAAAACAATAGAGAAATACCTACGAAGTATTAAAAAAGGAAAGCTGGTGATACATTTGTAAGTCCAAAACTCTATTTATATGTGAACATAACAGAAAATTCTACAGATACCTCTACAAATAAAGTACGACGCTTATGTCAAAATTAGAAACTCACGAATTTGGAAGTTAAAGGATCAGATGAATGGTGGCAGGCATGGAAACCACTTAGAGATTAAGTGGGGACAAGTACTCTCAATATGAGTCCATATTTGTTGAAGTTGTCAAGCAAGTTCTCACCTCTACTTCTGATCTCGTGTATCAGACTCCTCAAGGGATGGAGCCAGGATAATACGTGTTTCTCAAGAGCGCCTCAGAGGAGTGCAACATACAGCCAAGTCTGAGGGTCATTATAATAAATGAGCAGTATCTTTTCTTAAATTTGCCTCCTTGCTCAGTGGTAAAATGTACTTTTTATATATTTACTAGCTCTTTTTGTTTCTTTTGTGAATGATCTGCTTGTGGTTTTGATAATGTTCTATGAATGTGTCAATTTTTTCTTACTGTTCTGAAAAGGTTTTATAATATGTAAGGGTATTAAGCATACTCATCATTAATGTAGGAATATTTCCCATTTCCTCAGTTTCTCATTTGTCTGTATACTTGGTTTAAAAGGCTATGCCTTCACATTTACAGTTATGGATTTTAGCCATGTTAGGCTCTCTGGATTCCCATAATATTTGAATTCTTCCACTTATTTTCCTGGTGCCCAACATTCATACATTGAGCAGGACAAATGAAAAAAAAATACACACTTTGGAACAGCCATTACCACTACAGGTAGGAGAAATGCAGTATGGAATAAAGACATTCAAAAGTAATTGGGACAAAGGAAAATCAGTACACACACATGGTCTTTGAAGACCATTCCATTTTGCGGAAACATCAAATCCCTGATCAAACATAGAAGGCAGAAAAAGTGGACATTTTAAGCTCTGGGTCTCACACAATTCACCCACTGTTGATTGAGAAATTTTTCTAAACCCCTGGAGGAGGATCTCCTGATCTTTTTCTCCTTGGTTTCTCCTTTGGACTCATGTTGAGAAAAGCTTTCTCCAACAAAATATAATTTTAAATAATTTCATCTACATTTCTTCTAGCTTTCTGGATTGATTTTTCACCTTTTATTTGTTAATTCATCTTGGCAATTGGTGCTTTAGTATCCTTTCCATTTTTCAGATGATAACATGAAAGCTCAGAAATGATTTTAGAAACTTGGCTCAAGGTCAGGTCTTCTGAGTTTCATTTGATTAATTTCCAACAACCTCAGGATGTGAATTTGATTTTCAACCCTGGTAGCCTCATGCAAGTCTACCATCCTAGAAACTGGACTATGGCCTGGCATGGGTGAAAGGAGCAAGAAGGGTCATGTCCGATGCCTCACCCCTATGTGACAGCAGCGACTGGAGGAAGGCTCTCTTCCCTGACCATGATAGCCCATGGATCAAGTGAGGCAACCATTGTTGTGTACACACCTCAGCAGCCCTTTTCCACGAGGGACCCGTGGAATCTTTTAATATTTTGCTTTTAATCATTTTTCTACATACCTTAGCTTTTCAAGGAACTATAAGGCTAGTAGTACTCATTCAAAAATATGAACACAGTCATTTCCATATACAGTAGGTGTAAAACAAATAAATCAATCTCAGTAGCATGAATTGAACATTTTATTCTAGTGCTTGTTCCAGCCTATTAAATAAAAAAATAATTATTTTGAACTTTCAGAAATGTATCTGGTTCAATGCTGGAAATTATTGGGAAACAATTTTCCTTGAGAGATAAATGGGCTGGGTGATAGCACAAGTTTACTTCTACTTTTTCCAGCAGCTCTTTGGTGACTTTGAAATGTGGGTGTTCACCAGTGCCTTTGGCCTCAGATTGACTCAATATTAAAAGTGTTGATTTGTCAATAAAGAGGTTTACAGAAGGACCGTGGAGGGATTTGTGTACATTGTCTGAAAGTGGAATTTAAGATTCTAGTCAATAAATCGCTATTTGGTGTATTGGATTTTTATCAAGGAAAAGGAAATTGATGCCAACATACAGCCTTAATTAACACCCAGCTCTGGCAATTTTTCTTTCTTCCTTTAAGACAGAGAAAGAGAAGTAACTAAATAGATTGTGTTTTATAGACATCTACATTATTTTTTGATTGCTCATTCTTAAGACTGTACTGTTCTTTACAGGTAAACATAGTCTACCTGCTGCTTTTATTTTTCTGTGGGAGGAAGCAAAGTACATTTTCTTGTGAGATGACTAAGTTAATGAAATTAGTAAAATATGATCTAGCACACCATGGGCAGTATTGCAGTTTCATAGGCACAGTCTGCAAATCATTCATTTATTCATCACACACAGAGCGAATACTTTGAGAAGAAAGACCTGCGAGACATACTTGTAACATAAAGATGCAAACAACTACCCCCAAGGAAATAGCAAGCTGACCAGGGACTCTGATGAGTGAGATATGATATGATAAATGCTACAAGAGAGGATGTGTAAAGAATTAAGACAGACCAGAGGAGGGAGAGGCCAGTCTGCCTTGGGGAAGTCAGAGAAGGCTTCACAGATAAGATAATGTTTGAGTTGAGTCTTCAAGAATAAAAGGGAATTGACCAGTTTGTTGTAGGCTTGCAAGGAAGAGCAAATAATGTGTTCAGAAGTAAGTGGCCTGAAAGGACAACGACATGTTTGGAGAATTGTCAGTCTGATTTTATTTTATTTTATTTTTTAATGTGGGTACTGGGAGTCGACCTCACTACCTTGTGCTTGCCCGCAGGCGCTTATGCTGCTGAGCGATATCACCAGCCCCTTTTTTTCCTTTTATGTGGGTTCTGGGAGTCGAACTCAAGACCTTGTGCTTGCCAGGCAGGTGCTTGTGCTGCTGAGCCATCTCACCGGCCCCCTGTCAGTCTGATTTTAGAGTATGGGGACCTTAGATAGGGGGCAGACAAAAGAGAAGACTGAAAAAGTGGGTTGAGGCATAGGACAGGGTTAGTAAACTTTTTCTGCATAAGACAATAAATACCCCTGGCCTTGGAGAGTCTATGAAAACAGTCATAGACAATATATAAATGAGTGGGCATGACTGTATTCCAATAAAACTATATTTACAAAAAGAGTTTGTGGCCCATGGGGAATAGTTTGCCAACCCATGGTCTAGAGCGGGAAGGGTCTTTCAGGGTTAGAAGGTAAACCTACCTTGTGACATCTTTAAGCATGGCACAATCCTCTTGTTTCCTAGTAGCTTTTCTGTTGTGTTATTGTGGAGGCAAAATGGAAGTAGAGACGGACAGTAGCATCTGCCCACTCGGGTGGTATCTGAATGCCAAGGGAGGGAGAGGGGGAGAGAGAAGATGAGCCGAATATTTGGCACAGTTCCAAAGTAAGGTGTTCAGGGACTAGGGTAGAAAGGTGAAGGAAAGCTAGGTTGACCTTACTCTGAATTCACTTCATGTGTTTTAACAATACGGAGACAGTTGAATCTTTCTTTCTGGCAGCTCAGCTATCTTTTTTGGGGGGGGCCTTACTTTGAAGATGAAACCAGAAAATCAACCCCAGAGGTGTGCATCTAAGGTAGGAAGAAACTGGACTAAGGCCTCAGTCTCCTCCCAGTGACCAAGCCCTAAATTAGGAAATTCTTGTCATTGGCATGAAACGAGACATGGCCTTTTCAAACACCTGCTGGTCAGCACCCTTGCTGAATCCCTATGATAAACTCTATTGTTTTCAGAAAAATTCTTGAGGATCTTGCAATCTAAAGAGATGGAATAAGAAAAAGACACTCATTTTTTTTCTCATCTATAGTTTTGTTTTACATTCTTTGCTTGGATTTTAAATGTTCCAAATGATTGTATTTTGACTATGAGATGTCCAGAGTGTGCTGGAACTTAAAAATAAATCACTACCATGACTCAGAATTGAAATTACCATGTCGTAAATTTCTTAGTAATCTGTCTGTCCCCGGGTACCTGGCCTTGTCACTGTCTGTTTAAAAGCTGTGATTTACTCTTCATCCTCCTCTGCTCTCCCACCTCCACTCTTGCTGTAAGAGACAGGAGTCAGCTCTTGTAGATGGAATAGTTTTGTTCACCATTAATGCTTTGGTTTAGAATCATAGGCATAGATCAGTGCAGAGCTTTTCCAAATCATTGGAAAGAGAGAGTTAAGAATGGAGACACTTAACTTTGGGTGGTCACTGTTTTCAAACACCACTTACCGTTCGAAGGTGTTTCTTGTAGGTACGTCATGGTTTATTGCTGGCTTCTCTTGTCTAGGTTCCGCGGCGTGTGGACAGGGGGTCTTGCTTTATGGTATCATTGAGAACCCAAGACTTCTCTGGCTCTGGGAGGTATCATCAACCAAGCTTCGCAGAGGTTCAGGGGAATATGCCCGATTGACTTGTGTACTCTCCCTGAGAATGTGTGGGTCCCCTCGCAGCTCCAATATAAGTTATCATCACTGAATCCTAGGTGAATATAGATACAATTTCTACCCAGAGATTTTCCTGCTGAAAGCTGTCTGCACGTCAATAAAAAAATTGCAGCTCCTGTGTTTACACATGAAAACTGTTTTCCTGATTGGACCTAGAAGTGACCCAAGTGTTTTTTCCCAGGGACTTAATTAA